>CM061033.1:6912542-8240189 GCA_030763125.1 Hippophae gyantsensis | reverse complement strand
GGACTCGCTTCTCTACAAATTATATGAAAATTGGGCTACATCCAACAACTTTTCCCAATCCAGTTGATTAGCACTCACAAAGTGCCTAAGATATGACTCCAGCAACGCGTTGGCACGCTCTGTTTGTCCATCACTTTGTGGGTGAAAGCTTGTGGAGAAATTCAAGTCTGATCCCAAATAACTCTCTTCGTCCCTCTTCAATCCCTTCTTGAATTGAAGTGCTAAGAGATCTTGAATAGTAGGTCTAGTGGTCCTTTCCATCGGCACCACACAAGCCTTCGAACCATCCATGATGCACATAAAGTTTAAGCATGACACCAAGAAAGCTCTAATCTGGTCTAAGAACTCCATGCCGAATACAACCGAGAAGTCATCCATGCGCGCCACTGACAAGTCCACTTGGCCAATCCAAGCACCGAGACTGACCTTAACCCCATGAGCAACTCTATGCAATAGTAGTGCTGCCAAGTTAACTACTTTTAGAGATCCCCCTCTATGGACTACCTTAAGGCCGAGTCGTGATGAGTGCCCAAAAAGCACTAAAATAACCATGATTTTATGTACATTAATTGATTAAAAATACATATATTTATATGTTTTATCATATATTTATATAAATTTGTCTTTTTCGGAATCACGGGTATTTTTATTGTTTTTCAGGTATTTTGGCTTAAAAACGCAATTTAAAGACTCAAAGAGGAATACTTGAAGCAATACATCACAAATATATTAATAAATAAGTGGGAAAAGGTCAACAAACATGGAAA
The DNA here is from genome assembly GCA_030763125.1 of Hippophae gyantsensis. NCBI lineage: Eukaryota > Viridiplantae > Streptophyta > Magnoliopsida > Rosales > Elaeagnaceae > Hippophae > Hippophae gyantsensis. Next base: position 8,239,422 of record CM061033.1, on the reverse strand, counting down.
AATTGGACAAAATGGGTCGAAAAGGTCAAAAATGTCAAAAAGACGGAAATCGCGCCCATTGCCAGTAGCGCGCGGCCGCCCATGCCGCGCGCCCCATCGCGCGGGCCTTGTTCACGCGCTGGCTGCGCGCGGCAGCAACCCGCGCGCGCGCGGCTCGGCAGCCCCTCCCCGCGCGCCCAACGCCTTTTCGCCCCATTTTCACGTGCGGCCGCCACTGTGACGTCATCTTGGCGTCATTAATGACATCGACAATTCCAATACGCGTTTTTACATTTTTAAATATTTTTTTAACATTTTTTACTCATTTTTTCTCTCCATCCTCACCTATAAATACCCCCTTCCCTTCACTTCAAAACACAGCTTGAACACACCCTTCTCTCCGCTTTCTTTCTCCCTTTTTTTACATGTCTACGGCTTTTCAGTTTTTCTTAGTTTTTAGTTAATTTCTCTTAGTTTTAGAGTTCTTCCTTTTGGGAAGAACTAGTTATGTTTTTGTAATTTTTTTAGATTTTTGATTCAATAAATGGGAGTGCAAATTCCGCTTGGAGGTTTTCCAAACACGGGAATAGCGTCGAAGTTCTGTAAGGATTTTATTTTCTTCTGATTATTTTTATGCTTTATTCTTACATGTTATATTCAACTTGTACGTGGTTAAATTTAACTATCTTTGGTACATTTAGTAAATATGATGCAATAATAACGTTGTTATGCTTGCGAAATATTAAATAGGTAAAAATCTCTAAAATGAATTGATTTTGTTTTTATTCAAGATTTTATATTAAGAATGTTAGAGAGAAATATATTATTTTTCATTACAAACTTAAATGAAAATTAGATTTTAAGGTTTAGTTATCGGTCGATTTAGAGTAGTGCTCTTTTATTTGATGGTACAATCGCCTAGGTAGTTAGAGTGAAGCTCTATTTCAAAAGTTTTTATAAGAATTATTATCTGAAAATGTATTGACAACATGTTTTCGGTAGTGGTTTTAAAACTTGAAAGTTAGTACTCGGATAACTAAATTCTTAGGTTTAATTTGGACACCTTGAATAAAGTTTAAATTGTCTAACCCCACCAAAGGTGGCATTTAAATGGTTCATTTTCAATCTCTTAGAAAAAGAAATTAATTTAATTAACCAAATTAGTTATCAACCCCACCCATAGGTGTTAATTGATTTGTTTAGTTAACAAAGAATATCTAACCCCACCAAAGGTGGTATTCATACAAAAAAGAGAGAATCAATAAATATCAATTCATATCTTTAATAACCTAAATAATATGAGCAAGCATAATTAACTTAATTATTATATCCATAAATACTCCACCATTATAAATGATAAAATTTGCATAAATGTTTATTGAATCTATGTTTATTTTTATGTAATTAGATTAAAAACACAAAACCCCAAAATATCGTGACAGGATGTTTAGGATTTAATTTCGTTTTTAAAAGTTTGAATAATAAATTAAAAACCACATACATTCCTTCCTTAGATCGACCTTGGGAGTATACTTATCATTTTCTACGAAATGATTCGTGCACTTGCGAGAGTTTTATAAATAGATAAAACCAAATGAACGGGCAGGATCGGCGATGTCGGTTCTGCCCCTATCAAGTTTTTGGCGCCGTTGCCGGGGAAGGAATAGTGTTTTTAAATTATTTATCAAAATTTTAAAAACCTTTTGTGTTGTAAATAATTGTGATTTTTTTTATTAAAAAATTAAAAAAAATAAAAAATTTTGTTGTTTGTGAAAAGTAAAAAAAAAAAAAAATTCAAATTTCAATTTCGTAATAAATAAAAAAAATATAGCATGAATAATAAAATAATTTTGCATTTTGAAATTTGAAGTAAAAAAAAAGTAAATAAATTTTAAATTAAATTAATAAATAAATAAGAATAAAAAAAAATAAAAAAATAAAAAAAATAAAAATAAAAAAAAAATAAAAATAATAAAAATAATAAAAAAATAAAAAAAATAAAAAAATAATAAAAAAAATAAAAAATAAAAAAATTAAAAAAAAAATAAAAAACAAAAAAATAAAAAATAAAAAAAAAAATCAAAAACTTTATTTTCAATTTTTTTTTTTATTTTATTTTTGTTGTTTTTTATTTTTCGTTTTTTTCTTTTACCTTTTTCAATTATTTTTTTTTTCAATTTATTTTATTTTATTTTTATTTTATTTTATTTTATTTTATTTTATTTTTTTTTTTTTCAAATTTTTTTTTAACTACTTTTTTTTTTTTTTAATTTTCGTTTAAGTTAATTAACTTAGGTTTTTAGTAACTTAATTTACTAACTTATATTAATTTAATTTACTAACTTAATTAACTTAGATTTTCATTAACTTAATTAACCGACCTTTTTATTAACTTAATTAACTTAAATTTTAACTTAACTTAACTTAATTAACTTAATTTTAATAGCATGAAAAGTAAAGATCTAAGGGAGTTCTGTCTAGGAGACTAGTTCTTGGAAGCCTTTGTGCCACTAGTCTTTCCTGGGAACGTTGCTCTGTCTAGGAGGATGGTATTTAAGGAGCCTTTGCCCCACCATTCTTTCCTGGGAGCACTCTTGGTTAATACTGATTATGTTATTTTAACTTCAAAAAAAAAAAAAAAAATTCTGAAACTATCTCCAAAATTTTAAAGCTTTAATTACAATCTAAGGAGTTAGTTGTTTTGTTTGTTCTAGGTACAATTGTGTTTTGATGCCTTAATTATTTGATTTGCACCTAGATGTGGGTTATCTAAAACCCTCAAGCATGCCCCTAGTTTTTGGTACAGAAAAATTTGAAAATCAATAGGGCATGTTTGAAACAACATAGGTAGACAACACTGTCTTACTTGTAGGTTTGATTGACTCAATGATGAGGGGACATTGAGTTTACTTAAAAGGCAATCCCCAAGTTACGTCTTGCTAAGACGTTAAACTAAGCGCTGGATGGGAGGCAACCCATCATTTTAGGTAATTTTTTTGTTATTTGTTTTAATTTTATTGTTTATTTTGGTTTAATTATATGTGAATAATTCTTAAATTGTTAAAACTAAAAATATTTTTTGAGTTGTTAGAAGTTCACAGCAATCTGTCTGTATACACTTTAATGATGAATATGATGAATGCACTTGCATTTCTCCATTACTACTTACACATTCTCAAGAAATAGGTAATCTTTCTTCTCTTTTCTCTTTATCTTTAATTTACAGTTGTTACATTGAGGACAATGTAAGTTCTTGGTTGGGGGTGGTGAAAAGTTACCATGCTTAATTAGAAAAGAAAAAAAAAAGATTTAACAATTTAAAAAAAAAAAATTTCAAAAAAAAAAAAAAATTTTTTTTCTTTTTTATGTTCACATCTTCATTTTTTGTGTTTGTTTTGTGTGATTTAGTAATTTTTGAAATTTAAAAAAAAAAAAAAATATTTTCTCACAAAAATTTATCATTTCTTTAAATCAAATTTAAGTAAAGAGTTAAGTCTTTTGTACTGTTAGATTAATTTTTGAAAACATATCATGAAATATTTTGTAATTGTTTTTGATAATTAGTTAATTTTTGTCATAACTAGTATTTCTTGATAAGATGTAGAAATTATATTAAACCCAAAATCGGTGTTTATGAATTTGTTTTAGTGGAGACTACCTTTGTGAGATATAATTTGAGCCTAATTTCCTTTATTCAGAGTGAAATATATATTTTTTCTACTCCAAACACATTTCTTATTTCTTCAAATTCTTAGATGATCTCTATAGGCATTAATATTGAATGTATGAATTTTTCTCATCTTAATAGAGTGTCGTATATTTTTTATTATTATTTTTGCTTAGATTAAATGATTTGAGTAGAAATTGATAGTATATGCTTTTATCTCATTCGTGCATGACTGTTACAAAAAAAGAGACATATCTGGGGTTACCTAAACCAAGATCAAACAGAAAAGCCACAAAATTAACCACTCACCAAAATCCAAAAAAATGTACAATCTGTACATGGGTTGACTCTCTAAAATATACATATATTGAAAAAAAAATTAGAGAGATAAAAAAAATATAGTATCATCTTCATACTATGACCCACATTCCCTACAAAGTTGTGAGTACAGGCTAATTACAAAAAAAAAAAGATATAGGAAATAATTCCCTAAAAAGTCATTGCAATTTCTTCATTTGTAAAAAGCATATATCTTGAAATTCTTTCTTAATGAGTTTGATTTATGCATGAAAATAATTTTTATATATGATATCTTTATAATTTATACATTCGATTCCTTTCATGAGATCAATATCAAAATAACACTTTGAGCCTTTATTCTTTATACATATGCGAACATATTAGTTCATTTCTATACATCAACTCTTTCGCATATAAATTAGTATGAGTGTTTGAACCCATAGGATTCAGTGCTTTGAGAGTATTGACTTGTGAGGAATAGAGTCGAAGCGAATTCTGATTCATGACACTGAAATTGGGTAAAATTAAATTGATACATTTTTGAAATGAAATATGAAAATGATTTTCGACTAATTATTATAATAAAATCATGATTGTTTAAAGAGATTAAAATAACTTATGCTTGAGATTTTAATTATGATCTTAAAGGAGATTAAAAAGTATGAGATATTTTTGTGATATGTTGTTTTCTTTTATTCTTAAATTAATTTTTGATTGTGTTGTGATTGTTTTTATAGTTTCTTTTTATTTAGTTCAATGTTTGTGGGTATCATTACTGAAAACCCTCACGAGACTCAAACTCGTCCACTAGGGCAACCTAGGGGTTTAACGACTTGTTGCATAGGCTAAATGCAACCGTTTCAATCCACGAAAGTGATTTAGGATAGTTTAATTTTTAGTTTTTATCGCTTCTCTTGCTAAGGGACTAGCAAGAAGCTGGTGGTTGTGATGAGTGCCCAAAAAGCACTAAAATAACCATGATTTTATGTACATTAATTGATTAAAAATACATATATTTATATGTTTTATCATATATTTATATAAATTTGTCTTTTTCGGAATCACGGGTATTTTTATTGTTTTTCAGGTATTTTGGCTTAAAAACGCATAATATAAAAACTGAAAGAAGAATAGTTGAAGCAATTCATCACAAATATATTAATAAATAACTCGTAAAAGTGCAAGAAACATGGATAGGTTGCGCAATATGGGTCGAAAAGGTCAAAAATATCAAAAAGCGGAAATCGCGCCCATTGCCACCGCGCTTAGCCAGCGCAGCCGCGCGCGCAGCTGCCCATCCGCGCGCCCCATCGCGCGGGCATCGTTTCACGCGCCAGCGCGCGCAGCAGCCCCGCGCGCGCGCGCGCGGCGCCAGCCTCCCGCGCGCCCAACGCCTTTTCGCCCCATTTTTCACGTGCAGCCGCCCCTGTGACGTCATGCTGACGTCATTAATGACATCAGCAATTCCAATACGCGTTTTTACATTTTTAAATATTTTTTTAACATTTTTTTACTCATTTTTTCTCTCCATCCTCACCTATAAATACCCCCTTTCCCTTCACTTCAAAACACACCTTCAAAACACACTTCTCTCTTCTTTCTTTCTCTCTTTTCTTAGATTTTTAGGTTTTTTTAGTTTTTCTTAGTTTTTAGTTAATTTCTCTTAGTTTTAGAGTTCTTCCCTTTTTGGGAAGAACTAGTTATGTTTTTGTAATTTTTTTAGATTTTTGATTCAATAAATGGGAGTGCAAATTCTGCTTGGAGGTTTTCCAGCTACGGGAATAGCGTCGAAGTTCTGTAAGGATTTTATTTTCTTTACAGTTATTTTTATGCTTTATTCTTACATGTTATATTCAACTTGTCTGTGGTTAAATTTAACTATGCTGGCTGTTTAGTAAATATGATGCAATAATAACGTTGTTATGCTTGCGAAATATTAAATAGGTAAAAATCTCTAAAATGAATTGATTTTGTTTTTATTCAAGATTTTATATTAAGAATGTTAGAGAGAAATATATTATTTTTTATTACAAACTTAAATCTGAAAATTAGATTTTAAGGTTTAGTTATCCGGTCTGATTTAGAGTAGTGCTCTTTTATTTGATGGTACAATCGCCCGGTAGTTAGAGTGAAGCTCTATTTCAAAAGTTTTTATAAGAATTATTATCTGAAAATGTATTGACAACATGTTTTCAGTAGTGGTTTTAAAACTTGAAAGTTAGTACTCGGATAACTAAATTCTTAGGTTTAATTTGGACACCTTGAATAAAGTTTAAACTGTCTAACCCCACCAAAGGTGGCATTTAAATGGTTCATTTTCAATCTCTTAGAAAAAGAAATTAATTTAATTAACCAAATTAGTTATCAACCCCACCCATAGGTGTTAATTGATTTGTTTAGTTAACAAAGAATATCTAACCCCACCAAAGGTGGTATTCATACAAAAAAGAGAGAATCAATAAATATCAATTCATATCTTTAATAACCTAAATAATATGAGCAAGCATAATTAACTTAATTATTATATCCATAAATACTCCACCATTATAAATGATAAAATTTGCATAAATGTTTATTGAATCTATGTTTATTTTTATGTAATTAGATTAAAAACACAAAACCCCAAAATATCGTGACAGGATGTTTAGGATTTAATTTCGTTTTTAAAAGTTTGAATAATAAATTAAAAACCACATACATTCCTTCCTTAGATCGACCTTGGGAGTATACTTATCATTTTCTACGAAATGATTCGTGCACTTGCGAGAGTTTTATAAATAGATAAAACCAAATGAACGGGCAGGATCGGCGATGTCGGTTCTGCCCCTATCAAGTCGCTTTGCTTCCTCCACTGAAACAAAGTTGTGAGATGCACCTGTGTCGACCAAAGCCTTGGCGACCTTCCCATTAATGGCTGCATCTACATACATTAAGCCTTTAGGGGTCTTTGGGGCGTTCTATAATGCACCAAGTAGGCGCAAAGAACCCATCTTTGCACCTTCGTCCAACTCGCCTCCATCCTGATCATGAGTGGAAGCAACTAAGGCACTTAAGGCCTTCCTTTTCGGACATTCACGTGCCCAATGCGGCCCATCGCAAATGAAGCCCGTCACGCGGGGCTTCGAGGCACTACGATCCTCCTTCTCCTTCCCCTTATCTCTTGGCTTGAATGAGGAGCTGTCTTTATGATTTTTGGAACCCTAACTTTTGGCATGGCCTCCCCGAGTCTTTCCTCCACCAAAATTTTTTTTTGTGGCTTTTGAGCTCTCCTTGTTTGTGGAGTAGTCAATAAAGCTTTCTGTAGTTGTGATGGCCGAAGATAAGTCTTGGACACCACGTCGCTTGAGTTCCAGATTAGCCCATAATTGGAGACCATCCATGAATAAGAATAGGGCATCCTTGTCAGATGTGTCGGGGAATTCTAGCAACAAGGTTGTGAACTCCTTCACATAGTCCCTTATGCTACCCATTTGCTTCAATCATCGCAATTGGCCCCTTGCCTCCTCCTCAGCATTTACGGGGAAGAACTACATTTTGAACTCCTTTTTGAAATCTTAAAAGGTGTCGATTTTGCAAACCCCTCGTTGCACATCACCATGCCTCCGTCTCCACCACAACATAGCAGTGTCAGAATAAATACATGGCAGCAGTTCGGATCTTGCTGGCATGGTCCGTTATGCCAGTAGCCTCGAAATATTGTTCCAGCTCCCATAAGAAGTTCTCCACTTCCCTCGCATTCCTAACACCATTGAAGGTCTTAGGCTTGGGAACATCCACCCTCTTAGCCTCAATAAAAGTGGTTGTCCTAGTTCTCGCGGCCATAGCCTGCTTACATAGAGCTAGGTCACCACTCATGTCCTCCACTCTAAGCAATACATTAGCAAGTTCTCTTTGGACAAGATCTCTTACCTTGGCAAGTTCGGCTTTTAACCCATCAATCTCTTGCCTTAATCTGCCATCTAGCTCGTTAAGGGACATCTTAACCGCTGCATGGATCTCCACATCCTCTGCCTCCAAGCCATTGCAATGTTCCTCTAAGTTGTCCACCCTATCGGACAGCTCCCCTAAGCTGTCCTGCGCACTCCTAACTCGTGCTTCTAAGCTAGAAAGCATGTCTTTCGACTTAGCTCGAGATTCCTTTGATGGTTTCCGAGTTTCCTCACGCCCACGTTCCATAGGTGGAACATCAACACTTGGTGTAGATGGAGCAATGTTCTTCATTATGCCAAAGGTAGAAATGCTTCAACCGAAAGTTCTGATACCAACTGTCACGACCTTAAATTTTAGATAGCGATCGTGCGGCACTTAGTACGGTCCGTTTCACTAAGCCTACCTTTCCCCAAACGAATTCTCCAAAGAGATTAGAAAGAGAGTTTGTAAAGAATGCTTTGTATTACTCTAGAGAGAGTTTATGTTGCAAGAGCTAAGAATTCCCAAGATTTCCCAAGCTGAATACAAATGAAGACCAATTGGTCTATTTATAGTGTGACTTCAAGCTTAAGGCTGTGCCACCACTTTCTAGATTATTCTAGCTCTAGAATATACAAGAGAGTTCTTGTTTTATCTACAAGATGCCATAAGGGTCTAGGACCTTCTAGCCAACTCTAGAGTCTTCTAGGTTTGTCTAGCTCCTTCATGTACGTTCCAGGATGTTCCGTAAGCTTCCAGTGGCTTCTACATCCTTCCCGAACCATCTGGCACATTCTAGAATATTCTAGCCCATTCTAGCACTCTCCAACGTGCTCTAGAACATTCTAGGGTCTTCAAGCTTGAGTTGAGTCCGTCCAACTCTAGCCCCTTTCTAGACATCTCTAGGCCACTCTAGAACCTTCTCATGTAGAAAAGCCTAGATCCTTTAGGCAAGTACCATTTATTTTGGATTTTTAGGGACATTTGGGCGGGACGTGACAAGAGGCTATGTTCAAAGTCAAGTATCATGTGAAGTAACGTTACATTAATAATTTGTTTTTAAAATGTAAACTCACGCTTTTATAAAAGAATAGATATCAGAAATTTAAGAGGGATGAATCATTTTAGTGAAATTAAGAAGCTTTTACCTGCTCTTTTAATTTATTTTTTTGGTTGCAATTGTTCACCAATTATCACAATTTTGAACATAATATAATCACTAATCTAGTTGTTAATTCTTAAAGTTTAAAACTTAACCAATTATTTTGTCACGTCAAAATTTAAGAGGTTAAAGTACAACCCATTCTTAAGTCTTCCTTTAAAAAACATTGCCCCTGTTGCTTTGTCCTTCACACAACAATATTCAGGATGATATTCCATGCAAATTGAGTTATCTTTAGTGAATTGGGAAGCATTTAAAAGGTTCTTAAAGGAGGTTTCTGTTAGAACTTTTACTAAGAGAGAAAAAGCTCATACCAATGCTTGAAATTCTCGCAAGGCATTACCATTGCCCACGAGAAGTTGTTGTTGAGTTTTAGCCTCTGTGGTTGCAGCTAGGTTGGCTGGATCATAAGTTACACGGTAAGAGGCTCTTGAGTCTGGATATCATGGAGGGTAACTAGAAACCAGGGAATTATTATGTGTTGCATACATCACTGAGAGAACATTTGGTTGTGCATGAGATTGAACTGCTACATTTCCATTGACAAGTTGAGTGTAATTTGGGTATTGAACATTAGGCACAATTAGTTGTAAAGAAGAATGAATTTTGCATAATAACTATGGAATTTAATTGAGAAAGGGGTTGATAAAAGCTTGGTGTTTGTAAAATGGAATGTGTGTGTTGTGCCATGTTTAATGGAGTTTCATAAGATGAATTTTGAGAGAAAGAGAATTATTGAGGAAGTTAAATGAAAGGTTGATTTTGAGAAAAATGTTGATTGAACAGTTGACAAAATAACATCTCTGTCACCAGTGCCGGAACATCTTGTGCTTTCTTAATTGATTTCGGAAGCTCCACTTATTGCAGTTCACATCTCTGTCTTAGGCTTTCAACCTGATCATGTTTTAGAAAAAGCAAAGAGCTATTACCTTAAGTATTAAACAGTTGACTACTAAAACACTCCTTCCTCCAGGCATATATATAAAATAAAACTAAAATATAAAAGGAAGTCCAAAATCATAAGTATACCTGTGCCCGCAACTTAAGCACTTCGGGATTCAACAGTTCATTTTTTTTCCTTTTTTCTTTTCTTTCACTTCTTTTTTTTATTTTGCCACACTTGACAAAATAACATCTTTCAACTGCAATAAAGGTGTCTGCCTTAGGATCTAACTATAGAAAATGTCACAGATTTCTTTCCTTGTTTAGCGGATATGTTGTCTAATTGCTTTATCAAATCAACATTAGATGGTACTGTAGACTTAGAAAGTCTGATCTCAGTCTTGTCAAATCTGTCCTGAGCAGTTAGTGATTTTATAACATCTTTAGCAGCTTTAGATTTTGCAGATTCCTCTGTCACCATGCCACAGCATCTTGTGCTTTCTTAGCTGATTTCGGAAGTTCCACTTCTTGTAGTTCACATATCTGTCCTAGGCTTTCAACCTGATCATATTTTAGAAAAAGGCACAGAACTATTAGATTAAGTATTAAACAGTTGGCTTCTAAATGACTCCTTCCTCCAGACATATCATTAAATTAAACCTAAAATCTAAAAGGAATTCCTAAATCACAAATATACCTAAGCCCGCAACTTACGCACTTCTAGATTCAAAAGTTCATTTTCTTTCCTTTCTTTTCTTTCTCTTCTTTTTTTTCTTATGCCACAGTTGACAAAATAACATCTTTCAACTGCAATAAAGGTGTCTACTAGGACTTAACAAGAGAAAATCTCTCATATTTCTTTCCTTGTTTAACGGCTTTTCTGTCAAATTGCTTTATCAAATCAACATTAGATGGTACTGCAGACTTACAAAGTATGATCTTAGTCTTGTCTAATCTGTCAAACGTAGTTAGTGATTTGATAACATCTTTAGCAGATTAAGAGTTAGCAGATTCCTCTATCACTAGTGCCACAGCATCTTGTGCATTCTTAGCTGATTTCGGAAGCCCCACTTCTTGTAGTTCCCATCTCTGTCCTAGGCTTTCAATCTGATCATGTTTTAGAAAAAGGCACAGAGCTATTAGCTTAAGTATTAAACAGTTGACTACTAAAAGACTCCTTCCGCATATCATTAAATTAAAACAAAAATCTAAAAAGAAGTCCTTAAGCACAAGTATACCTGAGCCCGAAACTTAAGCACTTCTTGATACAAAAGTTCATTTTTTCCCTTTTTTCTTTTCTTGTCTTTCAATTTTTTTTGCCATAGTTGACAAAATAACATCTTTTAGCTGCAATAAAGTTGTGTGCGATGATTTAAGAACAGAAAATGTCTCAGATTTTTTTCCTTGTTTGGCGGCTTTGCTGTCTAATTGCTTTATCAAATCAACATTAGATGGTACTGCAGAAAGTCTGATCTTAGTCTTGTCAAATCTGTCAGGAGTAGCTAGTGATTTGATAACATCTTTAGAAGATTTAGATTTAGCAAATTCCTCTGTCACCAGTGCCACAGCATCTTGTGCATTCTTAGCTGATTTCGAAAGCTCCACTTCTTGCAGTTCCCATCTCTATCCTAGGCTTTCAACCTGATCATGTTATATAAAATGGCACAGAGCTATTAGCTTGAGTAATAAACAGTTGACTACTAAAAGACTTCTTCCTCCAGATATATTAATTAAAAATAAAATAAAAAAGGAAGTCCTAAATCACAAGTATACCTGAGCCCGCAACTTAAGCACTTCTGGATTCAAAAGTTCATTTTTTTTCCTTTAATTTTTTCTTTCTCTTTTTTTTTCTTATGCCACAGTTGACAAGATAATATCTTTCAGCTGCAATAAAGGTGTCTGCCAGGACTTAAGTAGAGAAAATCTTTTAGATTTCTTTCCTTATTTAGTGGCTTTGTTGTCAAATTGCTTTATCAAATCAACATTAGATGGTACTGCAGACTTAGAAAGTCTGATCTCAGTCTTGTCTAATCTGTCAGGAGTAGTTAGTCATTTGATAACAACTTTAGCAGCTTCAGATTTAGTAGATTCCTCTGTCACCATTGCCACAACTTCTTGTGCTTTCTTAGTTGATTTCAGAAGCCCCACTTCTTGCAGTTCACATCTCTGTCTTAGGCTTTCAACCTGATCATGTTTTAGAAAAGGCACAGAGCTATTAGCTTAAGTATTAAACACTTGACTACCAAAAGACTCCTACCTCTAGGCATATCATTAAATTAAAAATAAAATATAAAAGGAAGTAGTAAATCAAAACTATACCTGAGCCCACAGCTTAAGCATTTCTTGATACAAAAGTTCATTTTTTTCCCTTTTTTCCCTTTTTTTCCTTTTTCCTTTTTCCTTTTTCCTTTTTCCTTTTTTCTCTTCTTTTTTTTTCTCTTCTTTTTTTTTGCCATAGTTGACACAATAACATCTTTCAGCTGCAATAAAGTTGTCTACCATGATCTAACTATAGAAAATGTCTCAGATTTCTTTCCTTGTTTGGCGGCTATGCTGTCTAATTGCTTTAACAAATAAACATTAGATGGTACTGCAGTTAGTGACTTGTCAAATCTGTCCTGAGCAGTTAGTGATTTTATTTAGCAGCTTTAGATTTAGCAGATTCCTCTATCACCAGTGCCACAGTTTCTTGTGCTTTCTTAGTTGATTTCAGAAGCTTCACTTCTTGCAGTTCACATCTCGGTCTTAAGCTTTCAACCTGATCATGTTTTAGAAAAAGGCACAGAGCTATTAGCTTAGGTATTAAACACTTGATTGCTAAAAGACTCCTACCTCCAGGCATATCATTAAATTAAAACTAAAATATAAAATAAAGTAGTAAATCAAAAGTATACCTTAGCCCACAACTTAAGCACTTCTTGATACAAAAGTTCATTTTTCCCTTTTTTTCTTTTTTCTTTTCTTTTCTTTCAATTGTTTTTTTTTCCATCGGTGACAAAATAACATCTTTCAGCTGCAATAAAGGTGTCAGCGAGGATCTATGTAGAGAAAATGTCTCAGATTTCTTTCCTTGTTTAGCTGCATTGTTGTCTAATTGCTTTATCAAATCAACATTAGTTGGTAGTGTAGACTTAGAAAGTCTGATCTCAGTCTTGTCTAATCTATCAGGAGCAGTTAGTGATTTGATAACATCTATAGAAGCTTTAGATTTAGCAGATTCCTTTTTCAATAGATCCACAACATCTTGTGCTTTCTTAATTGATTTCAGAAGCTCCACTTGTTGCAGTTCACATCTCTGTCTTAGGCTTTCAACCTGATCATGTTTTAAAAAAAGGCACAGAGCTATTAGCTTAAGTATTAAACAGTTCACTACTAAAAAACTCCTTCCTCCAGACATATCATTAAAACAAAATTAAAATCTAAAAGGAAGTCCTAAATCACAAGTATACTTGAGCCTGCAACTTAGGCACTTCTGGATTCAAAAGTTCATTTTTTATCCCTTTTTTTCTTTCTCTTCTTTTTTCTTATTTTGCCACAGTTGAAAAAATAACATCTTCCAGTACCAATAAAGGTGTCTGCTAGGATCTAACTAGAGAAAATCTCTCATATTTCATTCCTTGCCAAGTAGCTTTCTAGTCTAATTCCTTTATCAAATCAACATTAGTTGGTACTGCAGACTTAGAAAGTCTGATCTCAGTCTTATCTAATCTGTCAGGAGCAGTTAGTGATTTGATAACATCTTTAGCAGCTTTAGATTTAGCAGATTCCTCGGTCACCAGTGCCATAACATCTTGTGCTTTCTTAATTGATTTCGGAAGCTCCACTTCTTGCAGTTCACGTCTCAATCTTACGCTTTCAACCATATCATATTTTAGAAAAATGCACAGAGCTATTAGCTTAAGTATTAAACACTTGACTACTGAAAGACACCTTCCTCCAGACATATAATTAAAATAAAACTAAAATAAAAAAGGCAGTCCTAAATCACAAGTATACCTGAGCCCGTAACTTAAGCACTTCTTGATTCAAAAGTTCATTTTTTCTTTTCTTTCTCTTCTTTTTTTTCTTTTCTTTCCCTTCTTTTTTCTTTTCTTTTCTTTCTCTTTTTTTGTTCTTTTCTTTCTCCTTTTTCTTTTGGCCTTAGTTGAAAAAATAACATCTTTTAGCTGCAACAAAGGTGGCTGCGAGGATCTAACAAGAGAAAATGTCTCTGATTTTTTCCCTTGTTTTGCGTCTTTGCTGTCTAATTGCTTTATCAAATCAAAATTAGATGGAACTGCAGACTTAGCAGGTCTGATCTCAGTCTTGTCTAATCTGTCAGGAGCAGTTAGTGAATTGATAACATCTTTAGCAGCTTTAGATTTAGTAGATTCCTCAGTCACCAGTGCCACAGTATCTTGTGTTTTCTTAATTGATTTCGGAAGCTCCACATCTTGCAGTTCACGTCTCAGTCTCAGTCTTAGGCTTTCAACCTGATCATATTTTAGAAAAATACACAAAGCTATTAGCTTAAGTATTAAACACTTGACTACTAAAAGACTCCTTTCTCCAGACATATAATTAAATTAAAACTAAAATAAAAAAGGCAGTCATAAATCACAAGTATACCTAAGCCTGTAACTTAAGCACTTCTTGATTTAGTCTTTCTCTTCTTTATTTTTTTGGCCATAGTTGACAAAATAACATCTTTCAGCTGCATTAAAGGTGTCAGCGAGGATCTAACAAGAGAAAATGTCTCAGATTTTTTCCATTGTTTTGCGCCTTTGCTGTCTAATTGCTTTATCAAATCAACATTAGATGGTATTGCAGACTTAGCAAGTCTGATATCAGTCTTATCTAATCTGTCCTGAGCAGTGAGTGATTTTATAACTTCTTTAGCAGCTTTAGATTTAAAATATTCCTCTGTCACCAATGCCATAGCTTCTTGTGCTTTCTTAGTTGATTTCACAAGCTCCACTTATTGCAGTTCACATCTCTGTCTTAGTCTTTCAACCTGATCATGTTTTAGAAAAATGCACAGAGCTATTAGCTTAAGTATTAAACACTTGACTACTAAAAGACTCCTTCCTCCAGACATATAATTAAATTAAAACAAAAATAAAAAAGGAAGTCACAAGTATACCTGTGCCCGTAACTTAAGCACTTCTTGATTCAAAAGTTCCTTTTTTTTCCTTTTTTCCTTTTTTTCTTTTCTTTCTCTTCTTTTTTTACCATTGTTGACAAAATAACATCTTTCAGCTGCAATAAACGTATCTACGAGGATCTAACAAGAGAAAATGTCTCAGATTTTTTCCATTGTTTTGCGGCTTTGCTGTCTAATTGCTTTATCAAATCAACATTAGATGGTACTGCAGACTTAGCAAGTATGATCTCAGTCTTGTCTAATCTGTCATGAGCAGTGAGTGATTTTATAACTTGTTTAGCAGCTTCATATTTAACAGATTCCTCTGTCACCAGTGCCATAGCTTCTTGTGCTTTCTTAATTGATTTCGGAAGCTCCACTTCTTACTGTTCACATCTCTATCTTAGGCTTTCAACCTGATCATGTTATAGAAAAAGGCACAAAGCTATTAGCTTAAGTAATAAACACTTACAAATAAACACTTGACTATTAAAAGACTCCTTACTCCAGACATATAATTAAATTAAAACTAAAATAAAAAAGGCAGTCCTAAATAACAAGTATACCTGAGCCCGTAACGTAAGCACTTCCTGATTCAGAAGTTATTTTTTCTTTTCTTTCTCTTCTTTTTTTCTTCTTTTTTTTCTTTTCTTTCTCTTTTTTTCTTTTCTTTCTCTTTTTTTTCTTTTTCTTTCTCTTCTTTTTTTTCTTTTCTTTCCCATCTTTTTTTTTCTTTTTTTTCTCTTCTTTTTTTTTGGCCTTGGTTGACACAATAACATCTTTCAGCTTCAATAAAGGTGTCAGTGAGGATCTAACAAGAGAAAATGTCTCTGATTTTTCCCTTATTTTGCATCTTTGCTGTCTAATTCCTTTATCAAATCAACATTAGATGGTACTGTAGACTTAGAAAGTCTGATCTTAGTCTTGTCTAATCTATCCTGAGCAGTTAGTGATTTTATAACTTCTTTAACAACTTTAGATTTAGCAAATTCCTCTGTCACCAGTGCCACAGCTTCTTGTGCTTTCTTATTTGATTTCACAAGCTCCACTTATTGCAGTTCACATCTCTATCTTAGGCTTTCATCCTGATCATGTTTTAGGTAAAATGCACAGAGCTATTAGCTTCAGTATTAAACACTTGACTACTAAAAGCCTCCTTCCTCTAGACATATAATTAAATTAAAACTAAAATAAAAAAGGAAGTCCAAAATCACAAGTATACCTGAGCCCGTAACTGAAGCACTTCTTGATTCGAAAGTTCCTTTTTTTTTCCTTTTTTCCTTTTTTTCTTTTCTTTTCTTCTTTTTTTTGGCCATTGTTGACAAAATAACATCTTTCAGCTGCAATAAAGATATCTATGAGGATCTAACAAGAGAAAATGTCTCAGATTTCTTCCATTGTTTTGTGGCTTTGCTGTGTAATTGCTTTATCAAATCAACATTAGATGGTACTGCAGACTTAGCAAGTCTGATCTCAGTCTTGTCTAATCTGTCCTGAACAGTGAGTGATTTTATAACTTCTTTAGCAGCTTTAGATTTAACAGATTCTTCTGTCACCAGTGCCATAGCTTCTTGTGCTTTCTTAGTTGATTTCACAAGCTCCACTTATTGCAATTCACATCTCTGTCTTAGGCTTTCAACCTGATCATGTTTTAGAAAAATGTACAGAGCTATTAGTTTAAGCATTAAACACTTGACTACTAAAAGACTCCTTCCTCTAGACAAATAATTAAATTAAAACTAAAATCAAAAAGGCAGTCCTAAATCACAAGTATACCTGAGCCCGTAACTTAAGCACTTCTTCATTCAAAAGTTCATTTTTTCCCATTTTCCTTTTTTCCTTTTCTTTCTCTTCTTTTTTTTTCTTTTCTTTCTCTTCTTTTTTTTTCTTTTCTTTCTCTTATTTTTTTTCCTTTCTTTCTCTTATTTTTTTTCCTTTCTTTCTCTTATTTTTTCTTTTCTTATCTTTCTCTTCTTCTTTTTTTTCTTTTCTTTCTCTTCTTTTTTTTTGGCCATAGTTGACAAAATAACATTTTTCAGCTGCAATAAAGGTGTCTGCGAGGATCTAACAAGAGAAAATGTCTCAGATTTTTTCCCTTGTTTTACGGCTTTGTTGTCTAATTGCTTTATCAAATCAACATTAGATGGTACTACAGACTTAGCAAGTCTGATCTCAGTCTTGTCTAATCTATCCTGAGCAGTTAGTGATTTTATTTAGCAGCTTTAGATTTAGCAGATTCCTCTATCACCAGTGCCACAGCTTCTTGTGCTTTCTTAATTGATTTCGGAAGCTCCACTTCTTGTAGTTCACATCTCTATCTTAGGCTTTCAACCATATCATGTTATAGAAAAAGGCATAGAGCTATTAACTTAAGTAATAAACACTTACAAATAAAAGACTCCTTCCGCCAAGCATATCATTAAATTAAAACAAAAATATAAAAGGAAGTCCGAAAGCACAAGTATACCTGAGCCCGCAACTTAAGCACTTTTGGATTCAAAAGTTCATTTTTTTTCCTTTTTTTCTTTTCTTTTCTTTCTATTCTTTTTTTTTTGCCATAGGTGACAAAATAACATCTTTCAGTTGCAATAAAGTTGTCTATGAGGATCTAAGTAGAGAAAATGTCTCAAATTTCTTTCCTTGTTTAGCGACTTTGTTGTCTAATTGCTTTATCGTATCAACATTAGATGGTACTGCAAACTTAGAAAGTATGATCTTGGTCTTTGTTTAATCTGTTCTTGTTCTCGCCAAATAGCTGAGGTACAACATTCCTTCTGTTATTACTAGCACTTTCTAAAACCTTGTTCAGTTTCACAAAGCAAGTGTCACAAACTCGATAAGATTTTCCAGGATTGGGGGCCAGTGCTGCAATATAAAACTACAACAAACATAAACAACAATAGAAAGCAAGTGTCACTTTCTAAAACCTTGTTCAGCAATATAAAACTACAACAAACAACTAAAGTAAAAAAAATGAAACAAAGAATAATTGAAAAAATAATAGAAATGAAAATGAATAATACCAATAAGAAGGTACGAAAATAGTGAGATAAAATATCTCTTGAAAAAAAATGAAAGCATTAAATATAAAATCAAAAATCAAGAATGAAAAAAAATGAAAAGCACAAACAAACTTCAAAAAATGCAAAAGAGGAATTAAAGATGGAGAAAGATGAAACGTGAGCACTGAACGTGAAGTGAATTAGAGAACTAGGGCAAGCCATTAACAAAAGGAAAAAAAATGAACCAAAAAATAAATGAAATATTGAAAGAAGTAGAGAAGTTGAAAATGGAGCCGTGTTAGCAAACGTAGTCTGAAAATAGCGTTACTTCTTCAAGAACAGGGATTGGAAATTGGTAAATAAGTGAGAAATTGCGTGATTTCTCCAAGGACGACGTCAATTAACATAACAAAAAATAAAATGAAAGAGTAACCAACCATGAATAAGAGGGGCTAAAAAGAATGAACCAAGAACAACAGCTGGAAAGCGAGCGAGGAATTTCGTGAACATTAAAAAAATGACCTGAAGAGAAGAAACAAAGTAAGAACGAGGACTGGAAAAAAGAACCAGAAAGGGCATGCGTATAATTGAAAGCAATATTGGGAAATGGGAAGTGTGTTGAGAAAAATATCACGTATATGAAAGAGCTGAAATGGGTTTCACAAATAATGAGTTGATATATATTCATAAAATAATAAAGGATAATAATGTAAATTGCTTATACCCAAAACGAATGTGGTTTTCTACTTATGAAAAAAAATGCTATTTACAGTGAAAGAGTCTATAATGGGTAATTAAGTGAATTAATTTAATTATATTTACTATAAATTTTAAAAATATTTTTTTAATTTTTCAAAAAAAAATCAGTAAATAATTTTAATTATCCAAATTAAAAGCCCCTTTAATCCTGATATCTCTAAAAACGCCATAGATAACATATTGATGAAAACAAAATAAAGACACAGATCAAGAGAAAAACAATAAAAAAGATAGAAAATAGTAAATCCAAAACATGCAACACAAGAACAAAAATAATAAATATAAATAATCTTTTAAAAGCATAAACAACAATAAAGACTAAGAAATACAAGTTGTGAGAAGTCCAAGTCACAAAAGAATGATAAAGAAGACGATAGAAGACGAACTAAAAATAAATGAGATAAAAGGGTCTACTTCAATTCTCTGAAGGATTTTCTTCACCTTTTGCTTACACCCATCACAATGTATGTTCACTCCGAGTATAAAAGTCTGTAAATTGTGGAAGAAGAAAAAACAAAAGAAACATTGGAAACAACAAAACAATAAGATTCTTAAGGAAAAGACTAAATACAACTTAGCTATTAATAAAAGAAAATAAAATTAACTTAATTGTTCAATGGAAACAGAAGGTGTTAAATAGTGAAAGACCTGAATCTTCAGGAGCTTAAAGTCTTCATCTTCAGTCATTTCTTAAGTGCTGTTTGAGGTGAAAAATTAAAACTTTCACTCTCTCCACTTCTCTATGACTACAAGTAAAGAGAAAAAGGGATAAAACATCTACTGTCTAGGCTTGAAATTAGAATAGAGGAGTTGAAAGATAAATAAAGGGTTGAACTTGAATTGTGGAAATGTAAGTTAAATTATTATTCTATGACAAGTACATTATTGGTGATTTGTTTATTGAGTTCTTCCTCCCTCAAAAAGCAAACCAAACAAGAGCACATGGGGTCTTCAGTAAGTGTGAAATAAATTATAATTATAAATAAATAAAAAGAAGAAAGTTAGATAACAATAAAAATGCATTTACAGACCCAAATGCCAAAGCAGGGAACAAAAAATCACCAATAGAGAAAGGAGAAGATAAAGAGACAGAAGAAAGTCAAAAAGTGGGTTTTCTTAAAAGAAAAAAGAAAAAAAGTAAAAAGAGTAAAAATGTGGGAGGTAGTGGAGAAGAGAGGGTGAAAAAAATGAAAGAAAAGTTGTATGCTCTGAAAACTGAAAATTGAAATGATGTGAGGTAACGTTAAATACAGAGGTTGGACTTTGGAGATATTGAAATACAATAAAAGAATAGTGACACTACTCATGTGTACTCTTTATTTTTGACATTGATTGTAGCTTTCACTTCTCTTGAGAATGCAATGAATATTATATATACTTAACTAGAAATTAAAGATTCTTATTAGTAATATTTATATTTTAACTTATTAAAATTAAAATTAATGTAAATTTTTTTGAAAAAATATATAATAAAAATATAAAATAAAATAATTTAATTAATATAAAATATATTTTAAAAATAATAAATAACAACTCATACTTTATACCAATTATATTTATAGCATATTAATTATTTATTTTCCCTAACAAATAATTTATACTGATATTTAATCTAATAATATGGAATCACATTATTGATAAATAATTTATCTTCTACCATTGTGGTTTGTTTTTTAGCCTCTTATTGTACTAACAATATTTTCATAACGTAAAATATTAATATTCAAATAATTTAATGATGAGATATTTTTGTTAAACAAGTAATAAACACTACACAAATACATTAGGAGTTGGTATTTTTGGAGTATTATTATTTTTATTTTGGTATTTTTTTTAACTCTTAATCTCAACTAGTAGCTTTAAATTACTCCTATTATTTATTTTGGTTAATTTAAACTTTAATAATACTTTTAAAGTATACTATTCACTATGATTGTTGTTAAAATTGATCAAAATAACTATTAGTAATATAAATATGGATAATTCAAAGATATCATTTGAGAATAAAATTTTAAAAAATATTAAAATAAGAGTAAATATACTTTAAATGAATCAAATCCGATACAATGGATAAATACAATACAATCTTAACAACATACCATAATCTATCATATAAGAGCAGAGTTAAACTCTTCTGTTTTATTTTTGGAAAAACAACAAGAGCACAATTAGATTTCAAATTTTTATGATCTTACAAATGTTAGAGAAATGAAATTGCCTATCACTCACTAGTTTAATGATAAAGAATTAAAGATGCTGCTTGTAATTTTGAACAGCACAAACAAACTTCAAAAAATGCAAAAGAGGAACTAAAAATGGAGAAGGAACAAAAAATGAACCAAAAAATAAATGAAATCTTGAAAGAAGAGAAGCTGAAAATAGAGACGTTAAATACAATACAATCTTAACAACATACCATAATCTATCATATAAGAGCAGAGTTAAACTCTTTTGTTTTATTTTTTGAAAAACAACAGGAGCACAATTAGATTTCAAATTTTTATGATCTTACAAATGTTAGAGAAATGAAATTGCCCATCACTCACTAGTTTAATGATAAAGAATTAAAGATGCTGCTTGTAATTTTGTAAAGCACAAACAAACTTAAAAAAATGCAAAAGAGGAACTAAAAATGGAGAAGGAACAAAAAATGAACCAAAAAATAAATGAAATCTTGAAAGAAGAGAAGCTGAAAATGGAGACGTGTTAGCAAACGTCTGAAAATAGTGTGACTTCTTCAAGAACAGGGATTAGAGATTGGTAAATAAGTGAGTAATGGCGTGATTTCTCCAAGGATGACTTCAGTTAACACAACAAAAAAGAAAGTGAAACGAGTAACGAATCAAGAATGAACCAAGAATGAAGAACAAGAGAAGATGAAAACAAAAATCAAAAATAAAGAAAATAAAGAAAATAGTAAATCCAAAACATGCCACAGAAGAACATAAATAATAAATATAAATCTTATAACAAAACGTTCTTTCGATCGAAAAGGAATTTTCTGAGTTTACAAACATAAATTCATATGCAGTATCGAATCCACAATACGACATCGGATTCAACAAGATCAAAGGGGTTAACAAAGTTCAAACTACTCTAATAAAATATTTTGCGATTATACCTGACAAAGATTAACTCCAGAAGCCCACCTCTGTACTGAAATCTTGAAAGAAAAAGAGAAGCTGAAAATGAAAATAAAAAATATAAAAAGAAAGAAAATAGTAAATCCAAAACATGCAACAGAAGAACAAAAATAATAAATATAAATCTTATAACAAAACGTTCTTTCGATCGAAAAGGAATTTTCTGATTTTACAAACATAAATTCTTATGTAGTATCGAATCCATAATACAACGTCGGATTCAACAAGATCAAAGGGGTTAACAAAAGTTCAAACTACTCTGATCAAAGATTTTGCGATTATACCTGACAAAGATTAACTCCACAAGCCCACGAGATCTTTTTGATTTCCTCGACCGCTTCATTTTCTCTTTCAGTCAATTTAATCCTTTCCAAAGATCATGCGATTATATATTTTTTAACAAATAATAAAAGATCAGATTAAACAGATCTATACACGATTTGATAAATTTTTGAAACCCTAAGAAAACACACGAAGATAAACGAAATTCCAAATTTTAAGCGTTTCTTGATTTTCAGAACATAGAGAAAGATAACGTTAAAGAGATAATTGTGTTAAACAGATCTATATGCGATCTCATAGGAAATTTTTTGAATTTTTATCTCAAAATACACATGACACGTGGTTCCATATGATTCGCTGGAATGATAACAAGACATGTGGTGGCTTCAAATTAGGCGAAACTAAAGGGCTCACGTGTATACGTTCGACCGTGTCGTAGGAGAATTATCGAGTTGGCTAGTGCGTAACAGCTGGCTTCTCTTCGTAACTCTCGCGTGGGGCGTGGAAAGAACGCACGATCTGGACCGTTCGTGATTTTATCTGACGGTGAGTGAGAGCATTGATAAATTCCACGCGTGGTTCTCCCTTTCTGCGCAGAAAACAATTTTTAATTCCAATTTTGGTTAATTGCATTTAAGCCCACTTTTTAATTCAATTTAAATTTTTAACTTTTTTATTTACATTTAAGTCCTTTTTAAATTTAAATTGTTCAATTTTCTCTAATAATATAATTTCTTACAAAAATAACACTAAATAATAATTTAAGAACTTAAAATTAACTAAAAATATTAAGAACATAGAAATTATAATTAATAAATTAGAAAAAATAACTCTAAAATATAGAGTTACCAAACTAGATACGTAAAAGGTCACTAATCTATGCAATTAATCCTAACATTTAATAATTTTAGCAAATAATATGACTTACATTCTACAAATTTAACTATCTTTTATGTTTGTTTGTCATGGTAGCAATGAATATGTAAATAGTATTTTTTTCATAAGTAGAAAAATGCTTTCGTTTTGGGTATAAACAATTTACATTGTTATCATTTATTATTTTATGAATAGATATCAACTCATTATTTGCGAATTTCATTTTAGCTCATTCATTTACGTGATATTTTCCTCAACACACTTCCCATTCCTCGATATTGCTTTCAATTCCCCTACTCCTACATGCCCTTTTTGGTTTGTTTTCTAAGTCCTCGTTCTTACTTTGTTTCTTTTCTTCATATCATTTTTTGAACGTTCATGAAATTCCTTGCTCTTTTCCAACTGTTGTTCTTGGTTCATTCTTTTCAAGCCCTCTTATTCAAGGTTCATGACTTGTTTCATTTTCTTTTTTGTTTTTTTAACTGACGTCGTTCTCAGAGAAATCACGTTATTTTTCACTTATTTGCCAATTTTTAGTCTTGTTCTTAAAGAAGTCACGCTATTTTCAAATGTTTTTTCATATCTCCATTATCAGCTTCTCTTCTTCTTTCAAGATTTCACTTATTTTTTGGTTCATTTTTTGTTTTCCTTTTGTTAATCGCTTGCTCTGGTTCTCCATTTCACTTCACGTTCATTGCTATGTTTCATCTTTCTCCATTTTTGGTTCCTATTTTGCATTTTTTGAAGTTTATTTATGTTTTTCATTTTCGTTCATTCTTGATTTTTGAATTTTGTTTTCATTTTTGATTTATATTTAGTGCTTTCATTTTTTTTCAAGAGATATTTAGCTCACTGTTTTTGTACCTTCTTGTTCGTATTATTCATTTTCATTTTTATTATTTTTTCAATTATTCTTTGTTTCATTTTTTTACTTTAGTTATTTGATATAGTGTTTTATTGTTTTTATTTCTTTTTTAAAATTTTGTCCAAATCTTGATTTTTTAGACACTAAATATCATTTTGTAGGTATGTTTTGTTGTAATTGTTTTCTATTTTTTAATGCTTGTATTTCTTAGTCTTTATTGTTATTTATGCTTTTAAAAGATTATTTATATTTATTATTTTTGTTCTTCTGTTGCATGTTTTGGATTTACTATTTTTTTTTGTTTTTACCTTCTCTTCTTTCAAGATTTTAGTACAGAGATTGATAGAAATTGAGAAACTATAAGAGCGAATATGGCATCCATAAATGACTTGTGAAGCTGTTTTTGGTTCATTCTTTTCAACCTCTCTTATTCAAGGTTCGTTACTTGTCAAGCCATATTCGCTTTTCTAGCTTGACAAGCCATTTGTGGCCGCCATATTCGTTATTCTAGTTTCTCTATATCTATTTAGCAAATATACTCCACCCAGAAGTCTTATCTCATCTTTCATCACCGTAGACAAAATTATTTAAAATAATATTATTAATAAAAATAATATTTTAATTATTAAATTAAAAATATATTATTCAAATAAAAATAATAACAAGTAGAATATTCCTGCTTGGAGTTGGAGGCTTGGAGTTGCCACTTACTTCCACCACCGTAGACCAATCAAAAATGAGATAGATTCACTTAAGGCAAACGAAGACAAAAGATGAAACCATAAAAACAAAAATAAATAAAATTTTAAAAATAAAAGACACACGCTACTGATGCATGTTATTTAATCAAGGCAAACAATTAAATAATTTTCTCAAATCTATTTAATTATCTTTATAGATAAATTGTTGGCCAAATAATTAATAGCATACAAATCAGATTAAATAATATAACTAAATTATAACTATAACTAGGGTAAAATTTTAGATCATCACATGGTGAAAATTCGGTTCATAAGATCCCTAGATTAATAAATTAATTATATATAATTATGTTCATAAAGCTCATATTTTTCATAAGGAAAGACATAAAATTGATAAAGAAAAGAGTAGAAAAGGAAAAACAATCAATCTCTTGAATTGTAGAATTAATATCCTTTTGAATCTCCACCAAAATTGTGTTGTCTCCTAATTTTTTTCTCTTTGTAGCTCTAAAAACTGACCAAAATTATGCTAATGGAAGCTAATTAGGGTTTATGGAGTGATAAGAGGCTCAAATAAAGCTCAGGTGCTATTTGGACCGTTCGATCAGTTTCAAATCAAGGGCTACGATCAAAACAAGCAAAATTGATAGTTTCAGCCAATCACAACGTGACACGTAGCATCAGAAATTCATTGGGCCAATTATAGAGTGACACGTGGTATGAGAGACCGATTAGAGTCAACACTTTCCAAGTCAGTAACATATGGTATGACGTGATTCGAGAGAATGGATGGCATGACACACGAATAGAACGCACGATGCAATGGCATGGCAACACGTGGCATGATGTGTTGACCAATTTCCAAACTTAGATTGAACATTGTCCTGAAACATGGCACATGTTTCGTCCTCCTCACATGTGACGCGATGTGATTCCCTCTCCGTGCTTGCGTGGCATCTGCATGGCTAGCCTAGTTAGCTTATCTACTTGCGTGGCATACCACATGGTAGCTTCTAATTGGTCCTGCGTTAAAAAATTATAAAAATTATATTTTCATCCTTTTTCACTAAAAAGTTTATATTTTACTTTTTTGGCCATAAAATTACTATTTATTAAATAAAATAAGTAAATATTAAGTAAAAAAGTATGTTCATGACTCTATTTTTCATAGAGTTGTCAATTTTGCAAGTGCACCAATCATTATGTAAAAAGTAATAAGTATACTTGCAAGGTCAATCTGAAGGGGAACTTTGTTATTTTAAATAATTTAACAAAATTTTAAAAAACAAAAACAAACATTCTTTCACAATATTTTGAATTTTTAAAAATATAATCTATTGAAATAAAGTTAAAGGATAATAATAGAATTGATACAAAAAATATAGGACAGATAAATAATTAACACTCACTTGAGAATTTATGGGATATATTAGTAGTTAATCGTATTTTCTCAAAATTAATTAGGTTATTAAAGGTATAATTCAGGTTATTGATTTTTCTTTTTATTTATGAAAAAGTTTTTTGGCGGGGATCAGTTTTGTTATCAATTAAATAAATTAAAGTATTTTAGCCAGAATCATTAATTGATAAGATTAAGTTATGGTCTATTCCTAAGGAATTAACAAACCATTTTAATCAATGTAGAGCTATTAATTTAAACACTCATTCAAGGTGTCAAAATCATATCCTAAAGTCTAACCTTCAGATTATAAATCTATTACTAAAAATATGTTTTCAATATATTTATTAGTAATAAATTTTGTAGAAATCTTGAATAAATAAATAAAAAAATATTTTATAAAATTATTTACCTAAATTAATATTTTACTAGCATAACAATATTATTAATATATATAGTATTTTTCGGCTAAACATGCTTAAATCTAATAAATCATTAATATAATATAAATAGCATTCAAAACATTACATAAAATTAAATCTATAAATAATAAAATACAATTAATTTATACTTCAAATGTATTCCTTGGTTTATAGAACTTTGATTCCAATCTATGATCTGAAAACCCTCCAAAAAGATCTGCCTAAACTATTTATTGAATCAAAACTACTTCTAAAGAAAATACAAATTCTAAGCTAATACAAATTCTCATATAGAATTTGTTTTAAAATTCAGAATTCAAGCTCTCAATTTTTGTGTAGAAAATAAAGAAATGGGCTACTTTTATAACTGAGGGAAAGTAGAAAAAAAGGGATCATGAGGAAAATATCACAGTGCATTATGGCATACTTTTATCCAAACAATGGCCTATACCACTTTTTGTACGCTTGACATCAAATCCCAAGAAGGTCATGACGTGACACAATATCTCCACTATCGTGACACATATTAAACTGTTTTTCTTCACTTTCTTTTTTCTTATTTCACCCCATACAAATTGGTTGGAACACAAGTAAGATTTTACATGTGATAATCTTTTATTCTTTTAAGTTATGAATAAGTACTTTAAGCATGATTTCTTCAAGTATTTCTCTTTTGAATCAATTTGAAGCCAAAAATACCTAAAAAACAATAAAACATACCGGTAATTCCAAAAACTTAGATTTGTTAGACAATGATAAAATTGTAAAAATTCAAATCTACTTATTACATTTAAATACAACTAAATCATGTAATATTATTGGTTTTCAAACAATAATCACAACCCCTAACTAGCTTTTTGGTAGTCTCTAGCCAGGAAAGTGAAAGACTAAAAAAAAACTAAAGATAAATATAAAGAAAAGAAAATTTACCCATTTACTTTATGTGATCAAGTTATGATTTAAAAAGTTAGGTGCATCCATCATCTCAAACAATTTAACCACATAGATATATTGATGTGTACTTCTCACACATCTTAAAATACAATTATAATTTTAACAATTCTAAATGAAATAAACAAGATTCATATAACAATAACTAAATAAACTAAGATAAAACAAGCAACATAAAACAAATAAAATTCCAAACAAAAGTAATTAAACTAGAGTTCATAAAAAATGCATAAAAATAATTAAAACTAATAAAACTCGTATAACTATGCACCAAGGTTAGAGCTTAATCCTTCTTGTCATCTGATCCTTGTTCTTTGCCATGTGATTGTTTGGATGGTGTGAAAATGAAATCATATCCTTGATTTTTAGATTCCTTCAAATGACTTGAATTAACTTGGAGACGGTTGAGTGTTAACCATGAATATAATGCCGTCAATTTTTAAACTTAGCATACTGAGTATTATAGCTTGGACATATTTTTTCATGTATGTCACGTTTTCATTTAGATGATAAATTTCATCTTCCATTGACATTTTTGTATGCTAGAGTCAATAACTCACTAGATTATTTTAACACCTAACCTTTTGGGTAATTCATCCCCACTTTAGCACATAAATCTGTTATGAGCTCGGGAAAGAAGTAACTCAAACGATGGTTGTTAGCAGTGATAGGACACAAATTATGTGCAATGAATACTTGTGTATACGTATCGTAACAAGTAATATAATGATAAAGAAAGATCGTTTCCACGGAGATTATGTGATTAGCAACTAATTTTTAAAACAAAAAACTAAAAATGAAATTGCTTTTTTTTGTTTTTATATTTTAAGAAATAAAAATTAAAACAACTAATAATAAATAATTAAATCAAATTTGGTAACTAAGAAGATATATGAAAAAATATCTTGGAATACATAATCCCCTAATTTTCTAAGTATGTGAATCACTAAAATCTCTCAATATAATTATCAATTAATTACATGATCAATTAAATCTAACATACCATGCATTTCTCTTTCAGGTAAACTAAACATTATATAGTAATTAACCCAATCATACTCTCATGGGAATTAAATTGCATACTACACATTAAGTTCATCAATTATGGATCACATACATAAGAATCATACATCTTTTCCTTGAAACTATGCATGTTATTTAATCAAGAGAAACAATTAAATAATTCTCTCAAATCTATTTAATTTCCTCTACAAATCTATTTAATTTTCTCTACAAATCAATTTTTGGCCAAACAATTAATAACATAAAAATAACATTATCTAATATAATTAAATTAAAATCATAATTGGAGTAAAATATTAGATCATCAATTTAGTTCATAAGACCCCTACATTAATAAATTAACTAGACATATTTTTCTTCGTAAACTCATATTTTTCCTAAAGGAAGATGATGCTTATTTTCACAAGTGTACGAATCGTTCAAATAATAAGGTGTACAAAAGTACGGATATCGAACCCACAAGGAATGGCGTTACTAAGTACCGAAATTGACTAACCCTAATTTTATTTGAAAACCGAATTGTTGAAATTGTTTTAAAAGCAAATTAACATAAAACTAAATGCAAATAACAAAATTTAATATTGTTCACAAATGATTAAAAACGCTAAGGCATTTGATTTCGCTAAATCAATTCAATCCGATTTCAAGTCATGTTATATGAGAATCAAAGATAAAAGTGATGGTTGAAAAACCCAAATTTACCTAATACTCTCTCTCGAGTAATATTAGAATTACTTATCTATGAAAATCAACTATATTTCTATGAAGATTTAATAACAAACAAGCACATTAAGATTTATGGAATTTCTAGATTAATCACATACATCATGCATTAGTTCTCACACTCGCATTCAACATACGGTATTTATCACAAGAAGCATTCATTACATATCTCCTCTCGGTCTCAATATAATGCAACTAATCATCTAAATCTTGGCCAGAAATTTAAAAGCATTAAGCATGGAAATAAACACTCAACTTGAAAACAATGAACTCATATAACAATAACAAAATAAATCAGATTTCCTTGATTCAACTACATCATAGCCTTAGCAAAAATGAATTAGTTCATAACGGAAATAAGAACAACCATTATTTCAATTGAATTCATGAATAACAAATCTGAATAAAATGCAGAATATGAAGGCTAAGGAGAAGAGATGAAAAACTCTTGAAGATGAAGACTTGGTAGCAACAATGGTGATGATCCTTCAAGCTTCTCCAAACTTTCTCTCCAAAATTGCCTTTTCTCCTCCAAAAATGACTCAAATATGTTCTCTCTTCGTGGCCCCTTTCTCCATCATATTGTATATATAGATCTAGGGTTTTGGGTGTAATTTTGGAACAAAACAACAAAAAAAATCTATTTTCGGACGAAACTCACCGCGGCGAGATTTCTGGAAAATAAAATTTTTGGTTTTTCGATTTTGGCCGGCGGCCAAAATAATGTGGTCGGTGGCTAGATGCATTTGGTCGGCGGCGAGATAAATTTGGCCGGCGGCGAGATAAATTTGGCCGGCTGCTAGAATAATCTAGCCGGCGGCGGGATTTCCAAATTTTGAAACTTTGTTTTCTTTTTATTTTTGCTCAATCCTGATCATTGAACTTTGTCCCAAACTTCTCCAAAATCATGATTTTACCTGAAATTGCACTTTAAACACGAAATACCCGTGAAATGACATTTGTGGATTAAATAATCAAATAAATGCAATTTTCACGCAAATATCAACATTTGAATCATAACAAAAATGCAATAATTTGACTCTTATCAGAAGACAAAAATTGATAAAGAAAGAAGCAGAAGAAGAAATAAAATAAATCTCTTGAATTGTAGTATCAATCTCTTCTTGAATCTCTGTCAAAATTGTATCTCTTTTTGAATATTTCTATAATTTTCACTCTTCATAGCTCCAAAAATTGATAAAAATTAGATTTTAACCCTAATGAAGAAGAACGAAAAACAACGTGAAAATGTACGACAAAACTGGGAACAAAGCAAAAGTGTGGTTTTGTTTTTAGAAATCAAAATGAGCTTTGATTTAATTTATTATAATAGTCATTTTGATCCCTTAGTCAAAAGTTGTTACTGTTTAAAGTTGCAATGCCAATTTATTACTTTTTTTAAAAAATGTGAGCTGTAGTAGCTCTCCTCTTTTTTCCCCCTTTTTTTGAAGAATAAAAATATATTGAACACAAAAAAAAGATCAGAATAATTCAAAGAAAATAACAAAATAAAATCCAAAGAGGAAAACAACGACCACAAAATTGAAAGAAAACACAAGACTTGTAGAATGATTTTTTTTTTGTGATTTGTGATTCGAGAATGCAAAAAGGAATCAAGAATGCAGAAAACAATCGAAGGACGAATTTTTAAAAAAAATCTAAAATTCAAAACAAATATAAATGAAGATAGATAACATTTTTTCAACAACCAAGATTCTGATACCAAATGATGGGGACGCTTTAGCGAACAACTTAGGAAACCATAAATTTAAAGGAATAGGAAAATTGAGTCGCTAAGAATGTGTTGAAAATGATTAGATTAGAACCCTAAAGATGAAGAATAAGAAACAACGTAAAACGGTGCGACAAAACTTTACGCCCTTGGTAAGTATTGTAAATGAAGGAATTTGAGCTCGAAAATTCTAGGAAGAAAGCTAACATTTGGTGTTGTTTTTAGGAATTGAAACGAACTTTGCCAATTTATCACTTCTTCTAAAATAGTGAATTGTAGCAGCTCTCCTCTTTTCTTTTTGTTTTTTTAAAGATCAAAGATAGATTGAACACCGAAAAAAAGAACAAGAAAACAATATGAATAATTCAAAAAAGCAACGAAATAAAATCCAAAGACAACAAAAGTGAAAGAAAACAAAAGACTTAAAGGACAAATTTTTTTTGGTGATTTATGACTAAGAATGTAGAAAGAAATCAAGAATATAGAAAACATTCAAAGCACAAATATATATTTTTTGAAATCTAAAATTCAAAACAAAGCTAAAAGAAGATAGATAACCTCTTTCTAACAACCAAGACATTGATACCAAATGATGTGGACCCTTTAGCAAACAACCTAGGAAACCATAAACTCAAAGGAATAGGAAAAATTAAATCGCTAAGAACGTGTTGAAGATGATTAGATTAGAACCCTAAAGAAGAAGAAAAGAAAACAACACAAAACGGTGTGACAAAACTTTAAACCATTAATAAGTAATGTAAATGATGAAATTTGACCTAAAAAATCCTGAGAATAAAATAAAAGTTTGATTTGGTTTTAGGAATCGAAAAGAGCTTCAATTTAGTATATTATAATAGTTGTTTTGATCCCCGAGTCAAAAGTTATGACTATTTAAAGTTACAAAGCCAATTTATCACTTTTCTTTTAAATTGTGAGTTGTAACAACTTACCTCTTTTTTTAAAAGAACAAAAATATATTGAACATAAAAAAAGTACTAGAACCTTGATACAAATAATTCAAATAAAACAACAAAAAAAAAATCCAAAGACAAAAACAATGACAACAAAATTGAATGAAAACATAAGACTCGAAGAACAAATTTTGTTTTTGTGATTTGTGACTCAAGAACGTAGAAAACAATCGAAGGACGATTTTTTTTAAATCTAAAATTCAAAATAAAGCTAAATGAAGATAGATAATCTCTTTTCAAGAACCAAGGCTCTAATACCAAATGATGCGGACCCTTTAGTGAACAACCTAGGAAACCATAAACTCAAAGGAATAGGAAAAATTGAATCGCTAAGAACGTGTTGAAAATGATTAGATTATAACCCTAAAGAAGAAGAATAGAAAACAACACAAAAAAGTGCGACAAAACTTTAAGCAATTGATAGTAATGTAAACGATGGAATTTGAACTCGAAAACACTAAGAATAAAGATAAAGTTTTGTTTCGTTTTAGGAATAGAAAAGAGCTTTGATTTAATACATTATAATAGTTGTTTCGATCCCCGAGTCAAAAGTTATGATTGTTTAAAATTACAAAGCCAATCTATCACTTTTTTTTAACTGTGAGATGTAGCAGCTCGCCACTTTTTTTTAAGAACAAAGATATATTGAACATAGAAAAAAATATCATAAAAAGATATGAATAATTCAAATAAAACAACGAAACAAAATCCAAATACAAAAACAATGACAACAAAATTAAATGAAAATACAAGATTTGAAAGACAAAATTTATTTTTTTGTGATTGGTGACTCAAGAATGCATAAAAAAATCGAAGGATGAATTTTTTTTTTGAAATCTAAAATTGAAAACAAAGCTAAATGAAGATGGATAACCTCTTTTCAACAAGCAAGACTCTGATACCAAATGATGCGAACCATTTAGCGAACTACCTAGGAAACCATAAACTCAAAGGAATAGAAAAAATTGAATCACTAAGAACGTGTTGAAGATAATTATATTAGAACCTAAAAGAAGAAGAATAGAAAACAACACAAAAATGTGCGACAAAACTGTAATCCCTTTATAAGTAACGTAAATGATGGAATTTGAACTCAAAAACGCTGAGAATAAAGCTAAAGTTGGGTGTGGTTTTAGAAATCGAAATGAACTTTGATTTAATATATTATAATAGTTTGTTCGATCTTCGAGTAAAAAATTATTACTATTTAAAGTTGCAATGCCAATTTATCATTTTTTAAATTGTGAGCCGTAGTAGCTTTCCTTTTTCTCTTTTTTTGAAGAACAAAGATATATTGAACACAGAAAAAAAATAAAGAAAAAGATACGAATTATTCAAAATAAACATTGAAACAAAATCCAAAGAGAAAACCAACGACAACAAAATTGAAAGAAAACACAATACTTGAAGGACATAATTTTTTTGTGATTTTTGACTCAAGAATGCAAAAAATAATCGAAGGACAAATTTTCTTTTGAAATCCAAAGAGGAACTGCATAAAACAATGAAAGGACAATTTTTCTAAAATTTAAAATAAAGATAGATAACATGTTTTCAACAACCAAGGTTCTGAAACCAAATGATGTGAACGCTTTAGCGAACAACCAAAAAAAATCACAAACTCAAAGGAATAGGAATGCTTGAATTGTAAAGAATGATGCAAAATCAAAAGAAAACAATCAAAAATGCAGAAAAAAATTAAAAGAAAAATTTGTTTTTTTAAATCTAAAATTCAAAAGAAAGATAGATGAAGATAGATAACCTATTTTTAGCAATAAAGGCTCTGATTACCAAATAATATGCAACGTTTAGAAAAAAACCTAAGAACCTATCAACACAAAAAAATATGAACGATTGAATTGCTAAGAATGTGTTGAAGATTATCAAATTTGATCACTAAAGAACAAGCACATATAACAACACAAAAATGTGCGACAAAACATTAAGCCCTCAGTAAGTAGTGTAAATTGTGGAATTTGGACCCTAAAATGCAAAGAATGATGCAAAATCATGGTTCTATTTTTAGTAATCGAAATGAGTTTTGATTTGATATATAATTATAGTCGTTTCAATGCCCAAGAGGAACCTAGAAACTCAATGGAATATGAACAATTGAATTGCTAAAAACGTGTTGAAGATGGTCATATTAGAACCCTAAAAAACAAGAATCGAAAGCAACGCAATAAGGTTTGACACAACATTAAGACATCGGTAAGTAATGTAAACGATGGAATTTGGGCAAAAAAATGCGGAGAATAAAAAAAGAGAGGAGAATAATCAAGTTCTTCTATAAAAATAAATGAAACACAAATTGAAGAATTACAAAACTTGAAATAAAAAGATCTAATGGGAGAGTAATTAAGTTATACTCAATAAGAACTTGAAGAAATAGAATGAACAAAACAAAAGGTCAGAAAAGAACACACTTAAAATGCCTAAATTCAAAATTTTCTCAACAAATCTTTTTGAACAATTTGTTGGAAATTATGATGCAAAATGTATTTGGTGAAACAATCGAAAAACAACTATTTGATAAAATGAAGATACAAAGATGGAAGAAAACATATCTATGTATTGAATATGATTATATTAGACTAATATAGATCTCAATCATAGGTCTATTTAGATAAGAAATAGATACTTCTTTACTTTGAGTAATTCTATAGGAAGGAAAAAAGATATATTATAATGAGTTCATTCAAAATAGTAAATGAAATTGTTTACATTAACATAAGATCAATTTTTTTTACATATATATATAATACATCATAATATAAATAATTTGGTTAAAATAAAAATTCAACTTAACAATGTGTTGCAAAAATATTATAAAAATTGTAATTTATTCACCTCTAATTAAAGAAAAAAAAAATCAAAGAGTTGGAACAGCTATGTGCTTGCGTTCAT
The DNA here is from genome assembly GCA_030763125.1 of Hippophae gyantsensis. Taxonomy (NCBI): domain Eukaryota; kingdom Viridiplantae; phylum Streptophyta; class Magnoliopsida; order Rosales; family Elaeagnaceae; genus Hippophae; species Hippophae gyantsensis. The sequence goes on along the minus strand of CM061033.1, from coordinate 8,204,645 downwards.
CTCCTCTATTTTTTGGCGAATAAAGCACCATCAACCTATGAGAAATCACTATGTAGCGATGGATAGTAAGGTTAAACAACGAAAAAGACTATCCTCTTCTAAAAAGAGGGAGAAGGAAAGAGTATTTTACAATCAAATCAAGGTTTGATAATGAAAAATAGGCAGTAAAAAAAGACACAAATCTGCAAATTCAAAATCAGAACTGAAATCTGATATAAAACTGAGGAAATAAAAAAAATTAATAGAAATAGTAACACGTAACCTATGTTCTCAAACTAATACACAACATTTGAATTAGATGACACTTTATAGAACCAGTTTGAACAATTATCTACTTCAATTAAACGAAAGCTAAATGTTATAAAAAACATATCAAGAAGATGAAAAGACAATGTTTGAATAGATGAATCAGGTGACACAGAACAAAATCAGGTCGACCAAATGCTCTACTTTCATTCAACCAAATCTAATTCTACAAAGCTAAGTTGAAGGTATTTTGGTCATTTCACGTATGGATTGAAATATTCTTGCTTTTTTTTAATAAAATAAAAAACTTCAAAAGTATTTGATTTTTTTATGAAATTTTGATTTTATGTAAAAGAATTGACAAGATTAATAATTAAAAAATAATTAAAAAACTCAGAAAAATTATAATAAGGATATACTATTACAGAATTAAAAGAAAAAATCTAAAGTCTTTTAAATATGTGTTAAATTAATATACTTAAATAGACTCCTTTTGCTTGCTTCAATGATTTATAACAACTTCAACATTTTGGGATTTCAAAACTTTTCACATTTTCTTCCCTAATTTTGAATATAATACGTTAAAGTATTAATACGTATATTACTAATAGGTAAAATGAAAACAAAATAATTCTCTTTCCTGTTTTAGTGAGAAATATTTTGTGTGTTCATGCATCCAAGTATATAATCATTTTGATAAATGTGAAATTTAAGTATTTTAAGTGATAAATAAATCTACATTAATTTAATAGATTTTAAAAGTTGTAAAAATCACTAAATGTCATTGTTAATGATTGTGGTTCTATATGTTTTATTTCGAGATTAATCATTTTAAATATTTTTGTTTAAACTTATTTTTAGCTCACTACTTTGATTTTGGTTTGGATTTTTTCTTTTATGCATTTTTGGTTTTTTGATATGATAATATCACTAAATCAAGAGAGGTAAAATCTCATAAATCTAAGATATTAAAACACCAAATAATTATCCATTAAACTCTATAAAATTTAAAATTATTGTACTATATCATAATTAACTTCAATATTTAAATTGAATTTCTTCATGAGCGACACGCTTTTTATTTACTAGTAACTTAAAGTATTACTCTTTTATGTATCTTAGTTATGGGAGGACATAATGATCGATGAACCAACCTACCTGACCCAAAATACAAAAATCGACTTGTGTCATTTTGATTAAGGTTTTAAGGTTTGCAAATTGACACTTAATAAAATCGATCTATATATTACTAATACACACATTATTTTTTTTAATTTTATATATTTATATTACATATATCAAAAATGTTTATATGTTTATAATTATCTAAATTTAGTTAAACTTTTATGTCAATTAAGAAGTTCAAACAAATTATATTATTTTTCTCTCATGTCCATTTAAAAAGAATTCTTATTACTTATAAAAAATCAAAATCTTTTTGTTCTCGAAATCTCAACAACTTATTCATTTTCAAGATTTATTTTATACTTGAAAATCAATACATTATTCTAATTTAAATAATAATATATAATTTTTTATAAAACAATAAACTTTATTTATTAATTTACTATTAACATAAAATCAAAATAGTTAAAATTTACTTAAAAAAACAAGTTTAAATCGTCTTAAATAAGTTGATTTAATCTTATCTAATTTAAATTTTATATATTAGTATAATTTTTGATTTTACAGATCAATATATATCAATTCAATTAACATTTTAAATGAAAATTGATCAAAAGCATACTCCTAATTTTGGAAGTTCATTCCCCACTCAAACTCTAAGTAAGTATGTTGTAATATACACACCTTAAATTCAAATTGTATTGGAACAACAAAAGATCATGCACAACAAACGATACAATGAGGTAAACTTAAATAAACTCTTATCTATGTGGTAATATCCTCGGGTTACTTATGGCAATCACTCGATAGGAATAAAAAATTATAACTCTAATAAAAATAAACCCACCAATACCTCTATCAATCGGAACATCTATCTAAACTACCTAATGGAAAAAGGTGACACAGAACAAAATCAAATCAACCAACTGCTCTACTTCAATTCAACTAAGTCTAATTCTACAGAGCTAAGTTGAGCATATTTTGGTCATTTCACGTATGGACTGGAATACTCTAGCTTTTTTTAAATAAAATTAAAAACTCCAAAATTATTTGATTGTTTTTATGAAATTTTGATTTTATGTGAAAGAATTAATGAGATTAATAATTAAAAAAAAATTTAAAAACTCAGAAATGTTATAATAATGATATACTATTATAAAATTAAAAGAAAAAATCTAAAGTCTTTTAAATATGTGCTAAATTAATATACTTAAAAAATTATAATTCATAAAATAGGATTAAAAAAATTATAAAAAGACTCTTTGTTTGCCTCTATAATTTATAACAACTTCAACATTTTTAGATTTCCAAACTTTACACATTTTCTTGCCTAATTTTAAATATAATACGTTAAAATGTTAATACATATATTACAAATAGGAAACATTATAACAAATTAATTATCTTTTATGTTTTAGTGAGAAATATTTTGTGTGTTCAACCTTTTCATCTCCTATATATGGCTTGTTGAGTTTCACGGAAGAGAAGAAGATGAATCTGAACTTGATGAAATTGAACATGGGTGTGAGCAAAAGGATTAGGTGCTTCTACACCTAGGATCTATAACGACTTGCTTGCTCGCTTTTTCCATGCATTCATGCATCAAAACATAATTGCCATACATTAAAGTATCAAAACTGTTGGTTTCAAGATATAAACTACTCCATCAATACTTTTAAGTGCAAAATGATTTTGTTTAGAAGGTTTAGCCCTAATAACATGCGAAAATATCTTTTTGGTTAGAAAGTATAAGATAAAAAACAATTGAGACAAATTATGCATAGAAGTAATGTGGATGTAAGCATTTGATGTTTGGTGGTTAACCGATCACCTACCTTGTCTTTGGAGGAAGATACGCTGTAGGGTGTATCATACACTTTGCATCGCTAAATCATACATATATTGATTGGTCCTCACAAGAAAATGTTGCATCTGTAATGAGAACTCTTTGTTCTTGTTGAACCTAATGTAATGATGAAAACCCTTCAATAAATTCCTAACTAATTCATAGAAGCTTGGTTCCAGGACATTTCTTTTACAAATGATACGAAGAAAAGTATAGTTTGTACCGATTACTCCAAACTTCACAAAGAGAAATAGACTCAAAACTGAAATATAATGACGCTCAAGTTGCCAAACAAGCTTGCTTAATGCATTCCAACCTTTTCATCTCCCATATATGGCTTGTTGAGTTTCATGGAAGAGAAGAAGATGAATCTGATCTTGATGAAATTGAACATAGGTGTGAGCAAAAGGATTAGGTGCTTCTACACCTAGGATCTACAACGACTTGCTTGCTTGCTTTTTCCATGCATTCATGCGTTTGAACATAATTGTCATACATTAAAGTATCAAAACTGTTGGTTCCAAGATATAAACTGCTCCATCAATAGTTTTAAGTGCAAAATGATAGGTTTAGCCGCAATAACATGCGAATATATCTTGTTGGGTAGAAAGTGTAAGATAAAAAACAATTGAGACAAATTAAGCATAGAAGTAATATGGATGTAAGCATTTGATGTTAGGTGGTTAACCGGTCACCTACCTTGTCTTTGAAGGAAGATATGTAGTAGGGTGTCTCACACACTTTGCATCGGTAAAGCATGCATATATTGATTGGTTCCCATACATTTCTTTTACAAATGATACAAAGAAAAGTCTAGCTTGTACCGATTACTCCAAACTTCACAAAGAGAAATAGAATCAAAACCGAAATATGATGTCGCTCTAGTTTCCAAAAAAACATGCTTAATGCATTCCAACCTTTTCATCTCCTATATATGGCTTGTTGAGTTTCATGGAAGAGAAGAAGATGAATCCAAAATTGATGAAATTGAACATGGGTGTGAGCAAAAGGATTAGGTTCTTCTACACCTAGGATCTGTAACGACTTGCTTGCTCGCTTTTTCCATGCATTCATGCGTCTGAACATAATTGCCATACATTAAAGTATCAAAACTGTTGGTTCCAAGATATAAACTGCTCCATCAATAGTTTTAAGTGCAAAATGATTTTGGTCAGAAGGTTTAGCTACAATAACATGTGAATATATCTTTTTGGTTAGAAAGTAAAAGAAAAAAAATATTGAGACAAATTATGCATAGAAGTAATGTGGATGTAAGCATTTGATGTTTGGTGGTTAATCGGTCACCTATCTTGTCTTTGAATGAAGATACGTTGTAGGGTGTATCATATACTTTGCATCGCTAAAGCATGCATATATTGATTGGCCCTCACAAGAAAATGTTGCATCTGTAATGAGAACTCTTTGTTCTTGTGGAACCTAATGTAATGATGAAAACCCTTCAATAAATTACTAACTAATTCTTAGAAACTTGGTTCCAGGACATTTCTTTTACAAATGATACCAAGAAAAGTACAGTTTGTACCGATTACTCCAAACTTCACAAAGAGAAATAGACTAAAACCTGAAATATACTGACGCTTAAGTTGCCAAACAAACTTGCCTAATGCATTGCAACCTTTTCATCTCCTATATATGGCTTGTTGAGTTTCATTGAAGTGAAGAAGATGAATCTAATCTTGATGAAATTGAACATGGGTGTGAGCAAAAGGATTAGGTGCTTCTACACCTAGGATCTACAACGACTTGCTTGCTTGCTTTTTCCATGCATTCATGCGTTTGAACCTAATTGCCATACATTAAGGTATCAAAACTATTTGTTCCAAGATATAAACTGCTCCATCAATAGTTTTAAGTGCAAAATGATAGGTTTAGCCGGAAAAACATGTGAATATACCCTGTTGGGTAGAAAGTGTAAGATAAAAAACAATTGAGACAAATTAAGCATAGAAGTAATGTGGATGTAAGCATTTGATGTTAGGTGGTTAACCGGTCACCTACCTTGTCTTTGAAGGAAGATACATAGTAGGGTGTATCATACACTTTGCATCGGTAAAGCATGCATATATTGATTGGTTCCCATACATTTCTTTTACAAATGATACAAAGAAAAGTCTAGTTTGTACCGATTACTCCAAACTTCACAAAGAGAAATAGAATCAAAACCGAAATATAATGTCGCTCTAGTTTCCAAACAAAATTGCTTAATGCATTCCAAACTTTTCATCTCCTATATAGCTTGTTGAGTTTCATGGAAGAGAAGCAAATCAATCTGATCTTAATGAAATTGAACATGGGTGTGAGCAAAAGGATTAGGTGCTTTTACACCTAGGATCTGCAACGACTTGCTTGCTCTCTTTTGCCATGCATTCATGCGTTTGAACATAATTACCATCCATTAAAGTACCAAAACAGTTGGTTCTAAAATATAAACTGCTCTATCAATAGTTTTAAGTACAAAATGATTTTGTTGAGAAGTTTTAGGCGCAATTACATGCGAATATATCTTGTTCGCTAGAAAGTGTCAGATAAAAAACAATTGAGAAAAATTATGCATAGAAGTAATGTGGATGTAAGCATCTGATGTTTGGTGGTTAACCGATCACCTACCTTGTCTTAGAAGGAAGATACGTAGTAGGGTGTATCAGACACTTTGCATCGCTAAAGCTTGCATATATTGATTGGCCCTCACAAGAAAATGTTGTATCTGTAATGAGAACTCTTTGTTCTTGTGGAACCTAATGTAATGATGAAAACCCTTCAATAAATTCCTAACTAATTCTTAGAAGCTTGGTTCCAAGACATTTCTTTTACAAACGATACAAAAAAAAGTATAGTTTTTTCTGATTACTCAAACCTTCACAAAGAGAAGAAGACTCAAAACCGAAATATAATGACGCTAAAGTTGCCAAACAGACTTGCTTAATGCATTCCAACCTTTTCAACTCATATATAGAGTGTTGAGTTTCATGGAGATGAAGAAGATCAATCTGATCTTAATGAAATTGGACATTGGTGTGAGCAAAAGGATTAGGTGCTTCTACACCTAGGATCTGCAACGACTTGCTTGCTTGATTTTGCCATGCATTCATGCGTTTGAACATAATTTCCATACATTAAAGTATTAAAACTATTGGTTCCAAGATATAAACTGCTCAATCAATAGTTTTAAGTTTAAAATCATTATGGTCAGAAGGTTTAGCCGCAATAACATGCGAATATATCTTTTTGGCTAGAAAGTGTAAGATAAAAAAACAATTGAGACAAATTATGCATAGAAGTAATATGGATGTAAGCATTTGATGTTTGGTGGTTAACCGGTCACGTACCTTGTCTTTGAAGGAAGATACACAGTAGGGTGTATGTGACATTTTGCATCGCTAGAGCATGCATATATTGATTGGCGCTAACAAGAAAATGTTGCATCTGTAATGAGAACTCTTTGTTCTTGTGGAACCTAATGTAATGATGAAAACCCTTCAATAAATTACTAACTAATTCTAAGAAGCTTGGTTCCAGGACATTTCTTTTACAAATGATACCAAGAAAAGTACAGTTTGTACCGATTACTCCAAACTTCACAAAGAGAAATAGACTGAAACCTGAAATATACTGACGCTTAAGTTGCCAAACAAACTTGCCTAATGCATTGCAACCTTTTCATCTCCTATATATGGCTTGTTGAGTTTCATTGAAGTGAAGAAGATGAATCTAATCTTGATGAAATTGAACATGGGTGTGAGCAAAAGGATTAGGTGCTTCTACACCTAGGATCTGCAACGACTTGCTTGCTTGCTTTTTCCATGCATTCATGCGTTTGAACATAATTGCCATACATTAAGGTATCAAAACTATTTGTTCCAAGATATAAACTGCTCCATCAATAGTTTTAAGTGCAAAATGATAGGTTTAGCCGCAAAAACATGTGAATATACCTTGTTGGGTAGAAAGTGTAATATAAAAAACAATTGAGACAAATTAAGCATAGAAGTAATGTGGATGTAATCATTTGATGTTAGGTGGTTAACCGGTCACCTACCTTGTCTTTGAAGGAGGATACGCAGTAGGGTGTATCACACACTTTGCATCGGTAAAGCATGCATATATTGATTGGTTCCCATACATTTCTTTTACAAATGATAAAAAGAAAAGTCTAGTTTGTACCGATTACTCCAAACTTCACAAAGAGAAATAGAATCAAAACCGAAATATAATGTCGCTCTAGTTGCCAAACAAACTTGCTTAATGCATTCCAAAGTTTTCATCTCCTATATAGCTTGTTGAGTTTCATGGAAGAGAAGCAAATCAATCTGATCTTATTGAAATTGAACATGGGTGTGAGCAAAAGGATTAGGTGCTTTTACACCTAGTATCTGCAATGACTTGCTTGCTCTCTTTTGCCATGCATTCATGCGTTTGAACATAATTGCCATACATTAAAGTACCAAAACAGTTGGTTCTAAGATATAAACTTCTCTATCAATAGTTTTAAGTACAAAATGATTTTGTTGAGAAGTTTTAGGCGCAATTACATGCGAATATATCTTGGTGGCTAGAAAGTGTCAGATAAAAAACAATTGAGAAAAATTATGCATAGAAGTAATGTGGATGTAAGCATCTGATGTTTGGTGGTTAACCGATCACCTACCTTGTCTTAGAAGGAAGATACGTAGTAGGGTGTATCAGACACTTTGCATCGCTAAAGCTTGCATATATTGATTGGCCCTCACAAGAAAATGTTGCATCTGTAATGAGAACTCTTTGTTCTTGTGGAACCTAATGTAATGATGAAAACCCTTCAATAAATTCCTAACTAATTCTTAGAAACTTGGTTCCAAGACATTTCTTTTACAAACCATACGAAGAAAAGTATAGTTTTTTCTGATTACTCAAAACTTCACAAAGAGAAGTAGACTCAAAACCGAAATATAATGACGCTCAAGTTGCCAAACAGACTTGCTTAATGCATTCCAACCTTTTCAACTCCTATATAGAGTGTTGAGTTTCATGGAGATGAAGAAGATCAATCTGATCTTAATGAAATTGGACATGGGTGTGAGCAAAAGGATTAGGTGCTTCTACACCTAGGATCTGCAACGGCTTGCTTGCTTGCTTTTGCCATGCATTCATGCGTTTGAACATAATTTCCATACATTAAAGTATTAAGACTGTTGGTTCCAAGATATAAACTGCCCAATCAATAGTTTTAAGTGCAAAATCATTTTGGTCAGAAGGTTTAGCCGCAATAACATGCGAATATATCTTTTTGGCTAGAAAGTGTAAGATAAAAAAACAATTGAGACAAATTATGCATAGAAGTAATGTGGATGTAAGCATTTGATGTTTGGTGGTTAACTGGTCACCTACCTTGTCTTTGAAGGAAGATACACAGTAGGGTGTATGTGACATTTTGCATCTCTAAAGCATGCATATATTGATTGGCGCTAACAAGAAAATGTTGCATCTGTAATGAGAACTCTTCGTTCTTGTGGAACCTAATGTAAGGATGAAAACCCTTCAATAAATTACTAACTAATTCTTAGAAGCTTGGTTCCAGGACATTTCTTTTACAAATGATACCAAGAAAAGTACAGTTTGTACCGATTACTCCAAACTTCACAAAGAGAAATAGACCGAAACCTGAAATATACTGACGCTTAAGTTGCCAAACAAACTTGCCTAATGCATTGCAACCTTTTCATCTCCTATATATGGCTTGTTGAGTTTCGTGGAAGTGAAGAAGATGAATCTAATCTTGATGAAATTGAACATGGGTGTGAGCACAAGGATTAGGTGCTTCTACACCAAGGATCTGCAACGACTTGCTTGCTTGCTTTTTCCATGCATTCATGTATTTGAACATAATTGCCATACATTAAGGTATCAAAACTATTTGTTCCAAGATATAAACTGTTCCATCAATAGTTTTAAGTGCAAAATGATAGGTTTAGCCGCAAAAACATGTGAATATACCTTGTTGGGTAGAAAGTGTAATATAAAAAAAATTGAGACAAATTAAGCATAGAAGTAATGTGGATGTAAGCATTTGATGTTAGGTGGTTCACCAGTCACCTACCTTGTCTTTGAAGGAAGATACGCAGTAGGGTGTATCACACACTTTGCATCGGTAAAGCATGCATATATTGATTGGTTCCCATACATTTCTTTTACAAATGATACAAAGAAAAGTCTAGTTTGTACCGATTACTCCAAACTTCACAAAGAGAAATAGAATCAAAACCGAAATATAATGTCGCTCTAGTTGCCAAACAAACTTCCTTAATGCATTCCAAACTTTTCATCTCCTATATAGCTTGTTGAGTTTCATGGAAGAGAAGCAAATCAATCTGATCTTAATGAAATTGAACATGGGTGTGAGCAAAAGGATTAGGTGCTTTTACACCTAGGATCTGTGATAGGAGTCAAATTATTGCATTTTTGTTATGATTTAAAGGTTGATATTTGTGTGAAAATTGCGTTTTATTTTATTATTTAATCCACAAATGTCATTTCACGGGTATTTCGTGTTTAAAGTGCAATTGCAGGTAAAATCATAATTATGGAGAAGTTTGGGACAAATTTCAATGACCGGGATTGAGTGCAAATAAAAAGAAAACAAAATTTCAAAATTTGGAAGTTCGCCGCCGGCGAGAATATTCCCGCCGCCGGCGAAAACCTTACTGAGAAAATGTTGAAAATCATGCAGGGAGCACGGATTTTGGCAAAGCAATCTCACTGCCGGCCAAATACATATCGCCGCCGGCCAAGTGCATCTCGTCGCCAGCCACAATAATCCCGCCGCCGGCGAGATTTAGCGGAACCGAAATCGTAAGTTTTCCAGAAATCTCGCCGCGGCGAGAATAACTTCGCCGCCGGCGAGTTTCGTTCGAAAAAACATTTTTATGCTATTTTGTTCCAAAATTGCCCTCCAAAACCCTAGATCTATATATATACATTATGATGGAGAAGGAGGGGACGACAGAGAGGGGAATTCAAAGACATTTTTGGAGGAGAGAAAGAAATTTTGGAGAAACTTGAAGGATCTTCACCATTGATGCTACCAAGTCTTCATCTTCTAGAGTTTTTCATCTCTTCTCCTTAGCTTTTATATTTTGCAATTTATTCAGTTTTATTATTAATGGATTCAATTGAAATAATGGTTGTTCGTATTTCCGGTATGAACTAATTTGTTTTTGCTAAGGCTATGATGTAGTTAAATCAAGGAAATCTGATTTCTTTTGTTATGGTTATATGAATTCATTGTTTTCAAGTCGAGTATTTATTTCCATGCTTAATGCTTTTAAATTTCTGATCAAGATTTAGATGATTTGTTGCATTATATTGAGACCGAGAGGAGATGTGTAATGAATGCTTCTTGTGATAAATACCGTATGTTGAATGCGAGTTTGACAGCTAATGCATGATGTATGTGGTTATTCCAGAAATTCCATAAATCGTAATGTGCTTATTTGTGATTAAATCTTCATAGAAATATAGTTGGTTTTCATAGATAAGTAATTCTAATATAACTTGAGAAAGAGTATTAGATAAGTTTGGGTTTTTCAACCATCACTTTTATCTTTGATTCTCATATAACATGACTTGAAATCGGATTGAATTGATTTAGCGAAATCAAATGCCTTAGCATTTTTAATCATTTGTGAACAACATTAAATTTTGTTATTTGCGTTTAGTTTTATGTTAATTTACTTTTAAAACAATTTCAACAATTCGGTTTTCAAATAAAATTAGGGTTAGTCAATTTCGGTACTTAGTAACGCCATTCCTTGTGGGTTCGATATCCGTACTTTTGTACACTTAATTACTTGAACGATTCGTACACTTGCCTAAATAAGCATCAAGTTTTTGGCGCCGTTGCCGGGGAATGGTTTGATTTTATTAATATCGATACTACCTAATCTTAGTTTTAATTTGAAGTTAATTTGCTTTATCTTTCTTTCATTTTTAATTTTGTTTATTTTGCTATTTTATTTTATTTATCATAAAAAAAAACCTTTGTGTTGTTTTTGTGTTAGTTGATTTTCTGGTTGTAGGATTTTTGTATGAGACGTACAAGAAGCCTTAACCTTCTTCCATTTGATCCGGAGATTGATAGAACATATAGGCGTTTAAACCGAGAGAGAATACGTTCAACTTCAGCTCCTAATAGACAATTAGCCATGGATCCACCATTTGTTGAGGGAGGTGGAAATCGTAGAGCTTTGAGGGATTATGTTGCGTCTAATGTTGCTGGAACTATTTCGGGTATAAGGAGGCCAGCTATTCAAGCCAATAACTTTGAGATAAAATCATCCTTTATCCAAATGGTTCAATCAAATCAGTTTGGGGGAATGTCAAAGGATGATCTGAATGCACATATTGCTTACTTTCTGGAGGTGTGTGATCTTTACAAGATAAATGGTGTGTCCGAAGATGCTGTAAGATTGAGGGTTTTTCCTTTTTCACTTCGGGATAAAGCCAAGGAGTGGCTAAACGCATTACCACCGGGATCAATTACAACATGGAATGAATTGGTTCAGAAATTCTTGTCCAAGTTCTTTCCTCCTGCTAAGACGACAAAATTGAGGAATGAAATCACATCTTTTACACAGTATAACCAAGAATCATTGTATGAATCTTGGGAAAGATTCAAAGAAATGTTGAGGAAGTGCCCACATCATGGTATACCAATTTGGCTACAAGTCTCTACATTTTATAATGGATTGGTTTCAAACTATCATGCAATGATTGATGCTGCAGCTGGAGGATCTTTGATGGGAAAAACACCGGAGGATGCTCATGAGTTGTTAGAGGTTATGGTAGAAAACAACAATCAGTGGCATTCAGAGCGGGTAATTGCAAAAAGACCAGCAGTAGTGCATGAAATTGATTCAGTGAATGCTTTGTCGGCTCAAGTTGCTGTTCTTTCAAGAAAGATGGATTCTTTGTCCTCCAAATTTGAATCCAAACCAATTGCACAATGTGATTTATGTGGTGGAAATCATGCTAGCATCGAGTGCCAAGTTGGAAATCCATTTGCTTCACCAAATGCTGAGCAAGCAAATTATGTTTCAAATTTCCAAAAACCTCAACATAACCCATACTCGAACACCTACAATCCAGGTTGGAGAAATCATCCAAATTTGTCATGGGGAAATAACCAAGGGGGATTCAAACCGTCATCATCTTCCTACCAACCCCAAGAGAAAAAACAAACAAATTTGGAAGAAATTTTAGGAAAGTTCATTGAGGAGACAAGAGCAAATTTCAGAAATCAAGAGGCAATCAACAGGGACATCCAAAACCAACTAGGGCAGCTTTCAAAGCAGATTGCAGAAAGGTCTCAAGGATCGCTGCCTAGTGACACAATAAATCCCACAGAGCATGTAAAGGCTATCACATTGAGAAGTGGAAAAGAACTTGAGAATCAGAAGAAATCGGAGAAAAAGATGGAAGAATCTAAAGAAAAGCCATCAAGATCCCAAGATATTCAACCTTCCCCATATGCAAAATATGAGCCTCCTATCCCATATCCTCAAAGATTGAATAAGAAAAAGCTTGATAATCAATTTGATAAATTTCTGGATATTTTTAAGAAATTGCATATTAACATTCCTTTTGCAGAGATGTTGGAACAAATGCCCAAATATGCAAAATTCATGAAGGAAATCCTATCAAAGAAGAGGAGGCTGGGAGATAATGAAACTGTCATGCTAAATGAGGAGTGCAGTGCAGTTCTTCAAAGAAAACTAGCATAGAAATTGAAAGACCCAGGGAGTTTTACTATACCTTGTACTATAGGAAGTTGCAATTTTGATAAAGTCCTATGTGATTTAGGAGCAAGCATTAATTTGATGCCACTTTCTATTTTCAGGAAACTAGGCCTGGGAGAAGTGAAGCCCACTTCAATATCTTTACAATTAGTGGATCGATCGGTGAAATATCTTCTAGGGGTAATTGAGGATGTTTTAATTAAAGTCGGCAAGTTTATTTTCCCTGTAGATTTCGTGGTGCTTGACATGGAGGAAGATAGAGAGATACAGTTGATATTGGGGAGACCGTTCCTTGCAACTGGAAGAACATTGATTGATGTTCAGCAAGGAAAGCTCATTCTACGGGTGCAAGATGAACAAGTAACTTTTGATGTTTTTGAAGAAATAAAATCTCCAAGTGATGTACATTCTTGTTTTCAAATTAACACTCTTGACGGGTTAATCTCGGAAACTTATGAGGAGATAACTCCATTGCTACCACTAGAAGCTGGCCTTGTGAAATCTGCAACAATTGAGGAGGAAGATGAGGGGACGAGACAATGTTCTGGATTACTGGCAGCACCTAATGAATATTTATGCAGTGATGGAACATTTAAGGAGTTGGGAACAAATGAAACTCCAACCTCAGTGGTAAAGAATGGAGCCAACAAGATTGAGCTAAACCCAATGCCATCCCATCTAAAAAAAAAAAAAAAAAATTTCTTACGTTCACCACCGGCGAGGGCAGTTTCACCGCCGGCGGAAAGGAGATCTCTCTTCCCTTTCTTACATTGAGGACAATGTAAGGTTTTGGTTGGGGGTGCGGTAAACGGTAAATCTTTTCTCCCCTTCATTTTTAGTAGTTTTGTTTGTGTGTTTAGTTGTGTTTAATTTTGATTTTCCATTTATTTTTCTGCATTTTGATTTAATTTTTTTTTATTTTATTTCTTTATTGTCTTATTTTATTATTATTATTGTTATTATTATTATTTTTATTTTATTTGCATTTTACTTGTTTTAATTTGCACGTTGATGATAATAATGTGATTGTGATAACAAGTAGCTGTTAGAAGACATTAAATTTTGCTTTGGTTTAAAGAGAATTTCAAATGTTGATTTTACCTAGTTGGCGACTCTTTTGGTATGTGGTATGATTTGGTTGATTAGTCTAAATGCTTAGAGAAGTCTTATGTGTGAATTTTGCATGGGCATTTTTGTGATTTTAACAAACTCTAGAACTCATTTGAAAACCTCTTGAGGCGAAATAATTTGGAATTGCACTATGTAGGATATGATGTAGGCCATTTTTGGATCGATTGTGCCATTTTAAGCCTACCTTGTTATCTTTATATCACTAGTTACCTCTTTGAGCCTATTTAAATGTATTGTTAGCTTTACTTTTCTTTCTTTTTGCCTTCTATAACCTACCTTTTATTGAGCCAAAAATATATATATAATTCCTACCTTATTTGTTAAGAGCACTTAATTTTGAACACAAACTTTGCAAGAGCAATTGGAGAAATCTTCCACATATATTGGAAGAAATTGGTTGGGGGTTATGTCCTTTCAAGAACAATTAGAGTAAGGGTGATGAAAAAAAAAGAGAAAAAAAAGAAAAAAAAAAGAAGAAGAAAAAGAAGAAGAAGAAAGCCTTCACATTCTAGTAAATAAAAGAGTGTTAGTGATGGATGTACTAAGGTGAAAGATTGAGGAAGAACTTTGTTTATCTGTGGAAAAATGGGTTATGATCGGAAGAAACAATTTGGGTTAAATGGTGTTATTCTTTTACTTAATTGGTTGTGTTTAATCTAATAAGTGCCCTTATTTGTATTTTGACACTTCCCGTTCTTTCTTAACCAAATACCTAAGCCTAACATTACAAGCCTCATAAAGTCCTATTGATCCAAAGTGGTGTATTTTCCTTCATTAGTGGAGAGAGGTTTGAAAAGTGAGCCTATGGAGTTCGAGATTTCACCTTTTTGTTTGTGGATGTTATGCATAATATTATCCGGGCAGTATGGCTATTGGTTTGTGGTTTGATGGATGTTTAAGAGTCAATAATAAAAGTGAAATTGGCATTTGAGATTTCTTAAAGCGTAGGTGACATTTAATTATTCTATATGTTGGGTGTTATTTACAATTTTTGAGACATTTGTGCAAATTATTTTTTATGTGATTTTATTGTTTTTAAGTTAGGATAGTTATAGGTAAGATGTTTGTGGGTGTCATCACTAGAACCCCTCACGAGACTACAACTCGTCCTACTAGGGCCGCCTAGGGGTTTAAAGGCTTATTACATACGCTTAATGTAATGTTGTAAATAGAATAAATTTCCTTTGAATTTTTCTTTTAATGTCTCCTTTGAAATTATTCATAGATCGCTTTTCTTGCTAGAGACTAGCAAGAAACTGGTTGGGGGTTGTTGATAGGAGTCAAATTATTGCATTTTTGTTATGATTAATTTAAAGGTTGATATTTGTGTGAAAATTGCGTTTTATTTTATTATTTAATCCACAAATGTCATTTCACGGGTATTTCGTGTTTAAAGTGCAATTGTAGGTAAAATCATAATTATGGAGAAGTTTGGGACAAATTTCAATGACCGGGATTGAGTGCAAATAAAAAGAAAACAAAATTTCAAAATTTGGAAGTTCGCCGCCGGCGAGAATATTCCCACCGCCGGCGAAAACCTTACTGAGAAAATGTTGAAAATCATGCAGGGAGCACGGATTTTTGCAAAGCAATCTCGCTGCCGGCCAACTCAATCTCGCCGCCGGCCAAGTACATCTCGCCGCCGGCCCAATACATATCGCTGCAGGCCAAGTGCATCTCGCCGCCGGCTACAATAATCCCGCCGCCAGCGAGATTTAGCGGAACCAAAATCGTAAGTTTTCCAGAAATCTCGCCGCGGTGAGAATAACTTCGCCGCCGGCGAGTTTCGTTCGAAAACACATTTTTATGCTGTTTTGTTCCAAAATTACCCTCCAAAACCCTAAATCTATATATATACATTATGATGGAGAAGGAGGGGACGACAGAGAAGGGAATTCAAAGACATTATTGGTGGAGAGAAAGAAATTTTGGAGAAACTTGAAGGATCTTCACCATTGATGCTACCAAGTCTTCATCTTCTAGAGTTTTTCATCTCTTCTCCTTAGCTTTTATATTTTGCAATTTATTCAGTTTTATTATTAATGGATTCAATTGAAATAATGGTTGTTCGTATTTCCGTTATGAACTAATTTGTTTTTGCTAAGGCTATGATGTAGTTAAATCAAGGAAATCTGATTTCTTTTGTTATGGTTATATGAATTCATTGTTTTCAAGTCGAGTATTTATTTCCATGCTTAATGCTTTTAAATTTCTGATCAAGATTTAGATGATTTGTTGCATTATATTGAGATCGAGAGGAGATGTGTAATGAATGCTTCTTGTGATAAATACCGTATGTTGAATGCGAGTTTGTGACTAATGCATGATGTATGTGGTTATTCCAGAAATTCCATAAATCGTAATGTGCTTATTTGTGATTAAATCTTCATAGAAATATAGTTGGTTTTCATAGATAAGTAATTCTAATATAACTTGAGAAAGAGTATTAGATAAGTTTGGGTTTTTCAACCATCACTTTTAGCTTTGATTCTCATATAACATGACTTGAAATCGGATTGAATTGATTTAGCGAAATCAAATGCCTTAGCGTTTTTAATCATTTGTGAACAACATTAAATTTTGTTATTCGCGTTTAGTTTTATGTTAATTTACTTTTAAAACAATTTCAACAATTCGGTTTTCAAATAAAATTAGGGTTAGTCAATTTCGGTACTTAGTAACGCCATTCCTTGTGGGTTCGATATTGGTACTTTTGTACACTTTATTACTTGAATGATTCGTACACTTGCGAAAATAAGCATCAATCTACAACGACTTGCTTGCTCTCTTTTGCCATGCATTCATCCGTTTGAACATAATTGACATACATTAAAGTGCCAAAACAGTTGGTTCTAAGATATAAACTGCTCTATCAATAGTTTTAAGTACAAAATGATTTTGTTGAGAAGGTTTAGGCGCAATTACATGCGAATATATCTTGTTGGCTAGAAAGTGTCAGATAAAAAACAATTGAGAAAAATTATGCATAAAAGTAATGTGGATGTAAGCATCTGATGTTTGGTGGTTAACCGATCACCTACCTTGTCTTAGAAGGAAGATACGCAGTAGGGTGTATCAGACACTTTGCATCGCTAAAGCTTGCATATATTGATTGGCCCTCACAAGAATATGTTGCATCTGTAATGAGAACTCTTTGTTCTTGTGGAACCTAATGTAATGATGAAAACCCTTCAATAAATTCCTAACTAATTCTTAGAAGCTTGGTTCCAAGACATTTCTTTTAAAAACGATACGAAGAAAAGTATAGTTTTTTCTGATTACTCAAAACTTCACAAAGAGAAGTAGACTCAAAACCGAAATATAATGACGCTCAAGTTGCCAAACAGACTTGCTTAATGCATTCCAACCTTTTCAACTCCTATATAGAGTGTTGAATTTCATGGAGATGAAGAAGATCAATCTGATCTTAATGAAATTGGACATGGGTGTGAGCAAAAGGATTAGGTGTTTCTACACCTAGGATCTGCAACGACTTGCTTGCTTGCTTTTGCCATGCATTCATGCGTTTGAACATAATTTCCATACATTAAAGTATTAAAACTATTGGTTCCAAGATATAAACTGCCCAATCAATAGTTTTAAGTTTAAAATCATTATGGTCAGAAGGTTTAGCCGCAATAACATGCGAATATATCTTTTTGGCTAGAACGTGTAAGATAAAAAAACAATTGAGACAAATTATGCATAGAAGTAATGTGGATGTAAGCATTTGATGTTTGGTGGTTAACCGGTCACCTACCTTGTCTTTGAAGGAAGATACACAGTAGGGTGTATGTGACATTTTGCATCGCTAAAGCATGCATATATTGATTGGCGCTAACAAGAAAATGTTGCATCTGTAATGGGAACTCTTTGTTCTTTTGGAACCTAATGTAATGATGAAAACCCTTCAATAAATTACTAACTAATTCTTAGAAGCTTGGTTCCACGACATTTCTTTTACAAATGATACCAAGAAAAGTACAGTTTGTACCGATTACTCCAAACTTCACAAAGAGAAATAGACTGAAACCTGAAATATACTGACGCTTAAGTTGCCAAACAAACTTGCCTAATGCATTGCAACCTTTTCATCTCCTATATATGGCTTGTTGAGTTTCATTGAAGTGAAGAAGATGAATCTAATCTTGATGAAATTGAACATGGGTGTGAGCAAAAGGATTAGGTGTTTCTACACCTAGGATCTGCAACGACTTGCTTACTCTCTTTTGCCATGCATTCATGCGTTTGAACATAATTTCCATACATTAAAGTACCAAAACAGTTGGTTCTAAGATATAAACTGCTCTATCAATAGTTTTAAGTACAAAATGATTTTGTTGAGAAGGTTTAGGCGCAATTACATGCGAATATATCTTGTTGGCTAGAAAGTGTCAGATAAAAAACAATTGAGAAAAATTATGCATAAAAGTAATGTGGATGTAAGCATCTGATGTTTGGTGGTTAACCGATCACCTACCTTGTCTTAGAAGGAAGATACACAGTAGGGTGTATCAGACACTTTGCATCGCTAAAGCTTGCATATATTGATTGGCCCTCACAAGAATATGTTGCATCTGTAATGAGAACTCTTTGTTCTTGTGGAACCTAATGTAATGATGAAAACCCTTCAATAAATTCCTAACTAATTCTTAGAAGCTTGGTTCCAAGACATTTCTTTTACAAACGATACGAAGAAAAGTATAGTTTTTTCTGATTACTCAAAACTTCACAAAGAGAAGTAGACTCAAAACCGAAATATATTGATGCTCAAGTTGCCAAACAGACTTGCTTAATGCATTCCAACCTTTTCAACTCCTATATAGAGTGTTGAGTTTCATGGAGATGAAGAAGATCAATCTGATCTTAATGAAATTGAACATGGGTGTGAGCAAAAGGATTAGGTGCTTCTACACCTAGGATCTATAACAACTTGCTTGCTTGCTTTTGCCATGCATTCATGCATTTGAACATAATTTCCATACATTAAAGTATTAAAACTGTTGGTTCCAAGATATAAACTACTCAATCAATAGTTTTAAGTGCAAAATCATTTTGGTGAGAAGGTTTAGTCGCAATAACATACGAATATATCTTTTTGGCTAGAAAGTGTAAGATAAAAAAACAATTGAGACAAATTATGCATAGAAGTAATGTGGATGTAAGCATTTGATGTTTGGTGGTTAACCGGTCACGTACCTTGTCTTTGAAGGAAGATACACAGTAGGAAGTATATGACACTTTGCATCGCTAAAGCATGCATATATTGATTGGCGCTAACAAGAAAATGGTGTATCTGTACTGAGAACTCTTTTTATTTGTGCAACCTAGTGTAATGATGAAAACCCTTCAACAAATTCGTAACTAATTCTTAGAAGCTTGGTTCCAGGACATTTGTTTTACAAATGATACAAAGAAAAGTACAGTTTGTAAAGATTACTCCAAACTTCACAAAGAGTAATAGACTCAAAACTGAAATATAATGACGCTCAAGTTGCCAAACAAACTGGCTTAATGTATTCCAACCTTTTCATCTCCTATATATGGCTTGTTGAGTTTTACGGAAGAGAAGAATATGAATCTGATCTTGATGAAATTGAATATGGGTGTGGGCAAAAGGATTAGGTGCTTCTACACCTTGGATCTGCAATGACTTGCTTGCTCGCTTTTTCCATGCATTCATACGTTTGAACCTAATTTCCATACATTAAAGTATCAAAAATGTTGGTGCCAAGATATAAACTGCTCCATCAATAATTTTAAGTGCAAAATGGTAGGTTTAGCCGTAATAACATGCGAATATATCTTGTTTTCTAGAATATGTATGCTAAAAAACAATTGAGACAAATTATGCATAGAAGTAATATAGATGTAAGTATTTGATGTTTGGTTGTTAACTGGTCACCTACCTTCTCTTTGAAGGAATATACGCAGTAAGGTGTATCAAACACTTTGCAACGGTAAAGCATGCAAATATTGATTGGCCCTCACAAGAAAATGTTGCATCTGTAATGAGAACTCTTTGTTCTTGTGGAACCTAATTTAATGATGAAAACCCTTCAATAAATTCCTAACTAGTTCTTAGAAGCTTGGTTCCATGACATTTCTTTTACAAATGGTACGAAGAAAAGTATAGTTTGTACCGATTACTCTAAACTTCACAAAGAGAAATATACTCAAAACCGAAATATAATTACGCTCAAGTTTCCAAAAAAACATACTTAATGCATTCCAACCTTTTCATCTCCTATATATGGCCTATTGAGTTTCATGGAAGAGAAGAAGATGAATCTAAAATTGATGAAATTGAACATGGGTGTGAGCAAAAGGATTAGGTTCTTCTACACCTAGGATCTGTAACGACTTGCTTGCTCGCTTTTTCCATGCATTCATGCGTCTGAACATAATTGCCATACATTAAAGTATCAAAACTGTTGGTTCCAAGATATAAACTGCTCCATCAATAGTTTTAAGTGCAAAATGATTTTGGTCAGAAGGTTTAGCCGTAATAACATGCGAATATATCTTTTTGGCTAGAAAGTGTAAGTTAAAAAAACAATTGAGACAAATTATGCATAGAAGTAATGTGGATGTAAGGAGTTGATGTTTGGTGGTTAACCGGTCACCGACCTTGTCTTTGAAGGAAGATACGCAGTAGGGCGTATCAGACACTTTGCATCGCTAAAGCATGCATATATTGATTGGCCTTCACAAGAAAATGTTGCATCTGTAATGAGAACTCTTTATTCTTATGGAAGCTAATGTAATGATGAAAACCCTTCAATAAATTCCTAACTAATTCTTAGAAGCTTGGTTCCAACACATTTATATTAGAAATGATACGAAGAAAAGTATAGTTTGTACCGATTACTCCAAAATTCAAAAACAGAAATAGACTCAAAACCGAAATATAATGATACTCAAGTTGCCAAA
Source organism: Hippophae gyantsensis (assembly GCA_030763125.1). NCBI lineage: Eukaryota > Viridiplantae > Streptophyta > Magnoliopsida > Rosales > Elaeagnaceae > Hippophae > Hippophae gyantsensis. Next base: position 8,183,573 of record CM061033.1, on the reverse strand, counting down.
CAAACTTTTTAATGCATTCCAACCTTTTCATTTCCTATATAGCTTGTTGAGTTTCATGGAAGAGAAGAAGATCAATCTGATCTTAATGAAATTGAATATGGGTTTGAGCAAAAGGATTAGGTGCTTCTACACCTAGGATCTGCAACGACTTGCTTGCTCTCTTTTTCCATGCATTCATGTGTTTGAACATAATTTCCATACATTAAAGTATTAAAACTGTTGGTTCCAAGATATAAACTGCTTAATCAATAGTTTTAAGCACAAAATGATTTTGGTCAGAAGGTTTGCCGCAATAACATGCGAATATATCTTTTTGGCTAGAAAGTGTAAGATAGAAAAACAATTGAGACAAATTATGCATAGAAGTAATGTGGATGTAAGCATTTGATGTTTGGTGGTTAACCGGTCACCTACCTTGTCTTTGAAGGAAGATATGCAGTAGGGTGTATCAGACACTTTACATCGCTAAAGCATGCATATATTGATTAGCCCTCACAAGAAAAAGTTGCATCTGTAATGAGAAATCTTTTTTTTGTGCAACCTAGTGTAATGATGAAAACCCTTCAATAAATTCCTAACAAATTCTTAGAAGGTTGGTTCGAACACATTTCTATTAGAAATGATACGAAGAAAAGTATAGTTTGTACCGATTACTCCAAACTTGACAAACAGAAATAGACTCAAAACCGAAATATAATGATGCTCAAGTTGCCAAACAAACTTGTTAATGCATTCCAACCTTTTCATCTCCTATATAGCTTGTTGAGTTTCATGGAAGAGAAGAAGATCAATCTGATCTTAATGAAATTGAATATGGGTTTGAGCAAAAGGATTAGGTGCTTCTACACCTAGGATCTACATCGACTTGCTTTCTCTCTTTTGCCATGCATTCATTCGTTTGAACATAATTGCCATGCATTAAAGTATTAAAACTGTTGGTTCCAAGATATAAACTGCTCAATCAATAGTTTTAAGCACAAAATGATTTTGGTCAGAAGGTTTGCCGCAATAACATTCGAATATATCTTTTAGGCTAGAAAGTGTAAGATAGAAAAAAAATTGAGACAAATTATGCATAGAAGTAATGTGGATGTAAGCATTTTATGTTTGGTGGTTAACCGGTCACGTACCTTGTCTTTGAAGGAAGATACACAGTAGGGTGCATGTGACACTTTGCATCGCTAAAGCATGCATATATTGATTGGCGCTAACAAGAAAATGGTATATCTGTAATGAGAACTCTTTTTTTTGTGCAACCTAGTGTAATGATGAAAACCCTTCAACAAATTCCTAACTAATTCTTAGAAGCTTGGTTCCAGGACATTTGTTTTACAAATGATACGAAGAAAAGTACAGTTTGTAAAGATTACTCCAAACTTCACACAGAAACATAGACTAAAAATTGAAATATAATGATGCTCAAGTTGCCAAACAAACTGGCTTAATGCATTCCAACCTTTTCATCTCCTATATATGGCTTGTTGAGTTTTATGGAAGAGAAGAAGATGAATCTGATCTTGATGAAATTGAACATGGGTGTAGGCAAAAGGATTAGGTGCTTCTACACCTAGGATCTGCAACGACTTGCTTGCTTGCTTTTTCCATGCATTCCTGCATTTGAACATAATTGCCATACATTAAAGTATCAAAAATGTTGGTGCCAAGATATAAACTGCTCCATCAATAATTTTAAGTGCAAAATGGTAGGTTTAGCCGCAGTAACATACGACTATATCTTGTTGGCTAGAAAGTGTAGGCTAAAAAACAATTGAGACAAATTATGCATAGAAGTAATATGGATGTAAGCATTTGATGTTTGGTTTTTAACCGGTCACCTACCTTGTCTTTGAAGGAAGATACGCAGAAGGGTGTATTAGACAATTTGCATTGCTAAAGCATGCATATATTGATTGTCCCTCACAAGAAAATGTTGCATCTGTAATGAGAACTCTTTGTTCTTGTGGAACCTAATGTAATGATGAAAACCATTCAATAAATTCCTAACTAATTCTTAAAAGCTTGGTTCGAGGCCATTTCTTTTACAAATGATACGAAGAAAAGTACAGTTTGTACAGATTACTCCAAACTTTACAAAGAGAAATAGACTCAAAACCGAAATATAATTATGCTCAAGGTACCAAACAAACTTGCTTAATGCATTGAAACCTTTTCATCTCCTATATATGGCTTGTTAAGTTTCATGGAAGAGAAGAAGACGAATCTAAACTTGATGAATTTGAACATGGGTGTGAGCAAAAGGATTTGGTTCTTCTACACCGAGGATCTTTAACGACTTGCTTGCTCGCTTTTTCCATGCATTCATGGGTCTGAACATAATTGCCATACATTAAAGTATCAAAACTATTGGTTCCAAGGTATAGACTACTCCATCAATAGTTTTAAGTGCAAAATGATTTTGGTGAGAGGGTTTAGCCGCAATAACATGCGAATATATCTTTTTGGTTAGAAAGTATAAGATAAAAAACAATTGAGAAAAATTATGCATAGAAGTAATGTGGATGTAAGCATTTGATGTTTGGTGGTTAACCGGTCACCTATCTTGTCTTTGAAGGAAGATACGCTGTAGGGTGTATCATACACTTTGCATCGCTAAAGCATGCAAAAATTGATTGGCCCTCACAAGAAAATGTTGCATCTATAATGAGAACTCTTTGTTCTTATGGAACCTAATGTAATGATGAAAACCCTTCAATAAATTACTAACTAATTCTTAGAAGTTTGGTTCCAGGATATTTCTTTTACAAATGATACGAAGAAAAGTACAGTTTGTATCGATTACTCTAAACTTCACAAAGAGAAATAGACTGAAACCTGAAATATAATGATGCTCAAGTTGCCAAACAAACTTGCTTAATGCATTCCAACCTTTCCATCTTCTATATAACTTGGTGAGTTTTACGGAAGAGAAGAAGAAGAATCTAATCTTGATGAAATTGAACATGGGTGTGAGCAAAAGGATTAGGTGCTTATACACCTAGGATCTGCAACGACTTGCTTGCTCGCTTTTGCTATCCATTCATGCGTTTGAACATAATTGTCATACATTAAATTATCAAAACTGTTGGTTCCAACATATAAACTGCTCCATCAATAGTTTTAAGCGCAAAATGATTTTGTTCATAAGGTTTAGTCGCAATTACATGTGAATATATCTTTTTCGTTAGAAAGTGTAAGATAAAAGACAATTGAGACAAATTATGCATAAAAGTAAAGTCGATGTAAGCATTTGATGTTTGGTGGTTAACAGGTCACCTACCATGTCTTTGAAGGAAGATACGTAGTAGGGTGTATCTAACACTTTGCATCGCTACAACATGCATATATTGATTGGCGCTAACAAGAAAATGGTATATCTGTAATGAGAACTCTTTTTTTTGTGTAACCTAGTGTAATAATGAAAACCCTTCAACAAATTACTAACTAATTCTTAGAAGCTTGGTTCCAGGACATTTCTTTTACAAATGATACGAAGAAAAGTATAGTTTGTACCGATTACTCCAAACTTCACAAAGAGAAATACACTCAAAATTGAAATATAATGACCCTCAAGTTTCCAAAAAAACTTGCTTAATGCATTCCAACCTTTTCATCTCCTATATATGGCTTGTTGAGTTTCATGGAAGAGAAGAAGATGATTCTGAACTTGATGAAATTGAACATGGGTGTGAGCAAAAGTTTTAGGTGCTTCTACACCTAGGATTTGCAACGACTTGCTTGCTCACTTTTGCCATGTATTCATGCATTTGAACATAATTGCCATACATTAAAGTATTAAAACTGTTTGTTCCAAGATATAAACTGCTCCATCAATAGTTTTAAGTGTAAAATGATTTTGGTCAGAAGGTTTAGCGGCAATAACATGCGAATATATCCTTTTGGTTAGAAAGTGTAAGATAAAATTAAAATTGAGAGCATAGAAGTAATGTGGATGTAAGCATTTTATGTTTGGTGGTTAACCGGTCACCTACCTTGTCTTGAAGGAAGATACACAGTAGGGTGTATGTGACACTTTGCATTGCAAAAGCATGCATACATTGATTGGCGCTAATAAGAAAATGTTGTATCTGTAATGAGAACTCTTTTTTCTTGTGCAATCTTCTATATTGATGAAAACCCTTCAATAAATTACTAACTAATTCTACGAAGCTTGGTTCCAGGACATTACTTTTACAAATGATACGAAGAAAAGTACAGTTTGTACAGATTACTCCAAACTTCACATAGAGAAATAGACTCAAAACTGAAATATAATGACGCTCAAGTTGCCAAACAAACTTGATTCATGCATTCCAACCTTTTCATCTTTTATATAACTTGTTGAGTTGTACGGAAGAGAAGAAGATGAATCTGATCTTGATGAAATTGAACATGGGTGTGAGTAAAAGGATTAGGTGCTTCTACACCAAGGATCGACAACGACTTGCTTGCTCGCTTTTGCCATCCAATCATGTGTTTGAACATAATTGTCATACATTAAATTATCAAAACTGTTGGTTCCAACATATAAACTGCTCCATCAATAGTTTTAAGTGCAAAATGGTAGGTTTAGCCGCAATAACATGCGAATATATCTTTTTGGCTAGAACCTGTAAGATAAAAAAAAATGGAGACAAATTATGCATAGAAGTAATGTGGATGTAAGAATTTGATGTTTGGTTGTTAACCGGTCACCTACCTTTTCTTTGAAGTAAGAAACGCAGTAAGGTGTATCAAACACTTTTCATCGCTAAAGCATGCATATATTGATTGGCGCTAACAAGAAAATGTTGCATCTGTAATGAGAACTCTTTGTTCTTGTGCAACCTAGTGCAATGATGAAAACCCTTCAACAAATTACTAACTAATTCTTAGAAGCTTGGTTCCAAGACATTTCTTTACAAATGATACGAAGAAAAGTATAGTTTGTAACAATTACTCCAAATTTCACAAAGAGAAATACACTCAAAATCGAAATATAATGATGCTCAAGTTGCCAAACAAACTTGATTCATGCATTCCAACCTTTTCATCTTTTATATAACTTGTTAAGTTGTACGGAAGAGAAGAAGATCAATCTGATCTTAATGAAATTGAACATGGGTGTGAGCAAAAGGATTAGGTGCTTCTACACCTAGGATCTACAACGACTTGCTTGCTCGCTTTTGCCATGCATTCATGCGTTTGAACATAATTGCCATAGATTAAAGTATTAAAACTGTTGGTTCCAAGATATAAACTACTCCATCAATAGTTTTAAGTGTAAAATGATTTTGGTCAGACGGTTTAGCCGCAATAACATGCGAATATATCCTTTTGGCTAGAAAGTGTAAGATAAAAATAAAATTGAGACAAATTTTGCATAGAAGTAATGTGGATGTAAGCATTTTATGTTTGGTGGTTAACCGGTCACCTACCTTGTCTTTCAAGGAATATACACAGTAGGGTGTATCAGACACTTTGCATCGCAAAAGCATGCATACATTGATTGGTGCTAATAAGAAAATGTTGTATCTGTAATGACAACTCTTTGTTCTTGTGGAACCTAATGTAATGAGGAAAATCCTTCAATAAATTCCTAACTAATTCATAGAAGCTTGGCTCCTGGACATTTCTTTTACAAATCATATGAAGAAAAGTATAGTTTGTTCTGATTACTCCAAACTTCACAAAGAGAAATAGACTCAAAACCGAAATATAATGACGCCCAAGTTACGGAACAAATGTGCTTAATGCATTCCAACCTTTTCATCTCCTATAAAGCTTGTTCAGTTTCATGGAAGAGAAGAAGATCAATCTGATCTTAATGAAATTGAACATGGGTGTGAGAAAAAGGATTAGGTACTTCTACACCTAGGATCTGCAACGACTTGCTTGCTCACTTTTGTCATGCATTCATGCGTTTGAACATAATTTCCATACAGTAAAGTATTAAAACTGTTGGTTCCAAGATATAAACTGCTCCATCAATAGTTTTAAGTGCAAAATGATTTTGGTCAGAAGGTTTAGCCACAATAACATGCGAATATATCTTTTTGGCTAAAAGTGTAAGATAAAAAATAATGGAGACAAATTATGCATAGAAGTAATTTGGATGTAAGCATTTTATGTTTGGTGGTTACAAATTCACCTACCTTGTCTTTAAAGGAAGATATGTAGTAGGGTGTCTCTGACACTTTGCATCGTTAAAGCATGCATATATTGATTGGCACGGACAAGAAAATATTGCATCTGTAATGCGAACTCTTTGGTCTTATGGAACCTAATGTAATGATGAAAACCCTTCAATAAATTCCTAACTAATTCCTAGAAACTTGGCTCCAGGACATTTCTTTTACAAATGATACGAAGAAAACTACGGTGTGTCCATATTACTCCAACCTTTACAAAATAAAATAGACTAAAAACCAAAATATAATAACGCTCAAGTTTCCAAACAAACTTGCTTAATGCATTCCAACCTTTTCATCTCATATATGGATTGTTTAGATCCATGGAAGAGAAAAAGGTGAATCTGATCTTGATGAATTTGAACACAGTTGTGAGCAGCAAAGGGATTAGGTGCTTCTACACATGGGATCTGCTACGAATTGCTTCCTCGCTTTTGCTATGCATTCCTACGTTTGAACATAAATGCTATACATTAAAGTATGAAAAATGTTGGTTCCAAGATATAAACTGCACCATCAATTGTTCTATGTGCAAAATGATTTTGTTTAGAAGATTTAGCCACAATAATGTGCGAATATATCTGGTTGGCTAGGAAGTGTAAGATAAAAAAAATTGAGACAAATTATGCAAAGAAGTAATATGGATGTATGCATTTGATGTTTGGTGGTTGAAAGATCACCTTCTTGTCATTCAAGAAAGATACGTAGTAGGGTGTGTCTCACACTTTGCATCGTTAAAGCATGCATATATTGATTGGCACTCAAAAGAAAATGTTGCATCTGTAATGAGAACTCTTTGTTCTTATGGAACCTAATGTAATGATGAAAACCCTTCAATAAATTCCTAACTAATTCCTAGAAACTTGGTTCCAACACATTTATATTAGAAATGATACGAAGAAAACTATGGTGTGTCCATATTACTCTAACCTTCACAAAAATAATAGACTAAAAACAAAAATATAATAACGCTCAAGTTGCCAACCAAACTTGCTTAATGCATTCCAACCTTCTCATCTCATATATGGATTGTTGAGATCCATGGAAGAGAAGAAGGTGAATCTGATCTTGATGAATTTGAACACGGTTGTGAGCAGCAAAAGGTTTAGGTGCTTCTACACCTGGGATCTACAACGAATTGCTTGCTCGCTTTTGCTATGCATTCTATGTTTCAACATAAATGCTATACATTAAAGTATCAAAACTGTTGGTTCCAAGATATAAACTACACCATCAATAGTTCTAAGTGCAAAATGATTTTGTTTAGAAGGTTTAGACACAATAACGTGCGAATATATCTTGTTGGCTAGAAAGTGTAAGATAAAAAACAATTGAGACAAATTATGCATATAAGTAATGTGGATGTATGCATTTGATGCTTGGTGGTTAAAAGGTCACCTTCTTGTCTCTGAAGGAAGATACGCAGTATGGTGTATCTGATACTTTGGATCGTTAAAGCATGTATATATTGATTGACACTCAAAAGAAAATTCTGCATTTATAATGAGAACTCTTTGTTCTTATGGAACCTAATGTAATAATGAAAATCCCTTCAATAAATTCCTAATTATTTCCTATACGCTTGGTTACAGGAAATTTCTTTGACAAATGATACGAAAAAAAGTACGATTTGTATAGATTACTCCAAACATTAAAAAGAGAAATAGACTAAAAACCACAATATAATAACGCTCAAGTTGCCAAACAAACTTGCTTAATGCATTCCAACCTTTTCACATATATGGCTTGTTGAGATCCATCAAAGAGAAGAAGATGAATACGATCTTCATGAAATTGAACACGGTTGTGAGTAGCAAAAGGATTAGGTACTTCTAAGTTCTCAAATGGCTACACATACAATTAGGGTATATTCCTATCCTTCATCATACATGTCATTCTCTCTACGAGCAATATACATAAAAATGCCTCTTCCAAGTTTATTTATGTGCCACAGATCATTTTGATAAAATTCGTAAATAATCAAAAAGCATTAAGCACAAAATTGAATGAACAAATCGAACGTCTTATAAATCTATCATAAATAATTAAAATCAAAGCTTCATAAATTTAGATCAAATGCAACCCTAGAAAAATTAAATTACTTCATAAATTTAAAATAAAAATTACAACACATACAGAAAAATTAGATGAAGAAGAAAGAAAAATTAAAACATCTAATAGCACAAATATTTGGCACACGCAGAACACAACAGAAGCCAAAAATGGCTTCTGCGTGTTCCACAGCCAACACACAAACACCACAAAAATTACAAACTCTAAACTCCCAAAAAACCTCTTTAACTCTATCATCTTATCACCTATTTATAGCTAAAAAAATACATCAAAAATAATACATTTCTTTTTTTTTCTTTTCAGAAACGCGTAAAAAAATATTCCATCGAAAATAAAATCGATGCGTTTCGAAATTCGATATCGAAAACGTTAATTAAAATCACACGTAGACAGAGAGGTGCCGTTCTGATTTTTAAATTCAAATTGCATGCCACATGTCAGCGTCTGATTCGCTGCAAGGATTTAATGTGGACACGTGGCAGCATTTCATTGGCTGCGGGAAACAGGCGCACGATGGATTGTCGCACGGGAGACAACGGCTGCAACGCGGGCGTGATCCTGCGCGTTCGCACACATTGTAACATGCCACGTGTCAGAATATTATTGGCTTATAAATAAAGTAGACACGTGGGTTCTTCTTATTCTGTAAAAACCGAGGGTGCACGCTGCTTGGATAACCCGCGTCGCATAGGATTTTTAGACAAGCGGTTCGGTGCGCGACAGCTTGGTTCCACGCGCTTCAATTTGGACCGTTCAACCGATCCAACGGTGAGCAATGCGCCTCGGGGGAAATTCTATGCAGCCAACATGTGGGTCCCACCCTGCACGCCGGCCTGCGTGGCAGGTGGGCTCCACTAGGTGTGGAGCTGCGTGCAACAGATATACGGGTACTCGCTTTTGTCTCGTCAGGAATGCACTCGCCAAATCTGGACCGTTGATTCGATGATTGAATGGTGGGTGATGGGCGTTGTGAGTGGTGCGAGTAGCATTCTTCTCCTGCGCAGAAAATTCAATTTTTATTAATTGCATTTTGACCCACAAATTTAATACAAATTACATTTTAATCTTTCTTTAATTGCAATCAAGCCCAATTTTAATTTAAATTATATTTTTGACTTTTATAAATTGCAATTAAGCACTCATTTATTTGAAATTAGATTTTTGGACAAAAATTTGCAATTAAGTACATTTTCGATACAAATTATTTAATTTTCTTAAAAATGTATTTCTTAACATATAAAAGGTGAATATTAATTTATTTAACTAAAATTAACCAAAAATGTAAAGAACATAGCAATTATAATTAATAAAATAGATGAAAATAACTACATAAAATACATTTATCATGGAACCTAATGTAATGATGAAAACCCCATCAATAAATTCCTATCTAAGTCCTAGAAACTTGGCTCTAGGACATTTCTTTTACAAATGATACGAAGAAAACTACGGTGTGTCCATATTACTCCAACGTTTACAAAATAATATAGACTAAAAACCAAAATATAATAACGCTCAAGTTTCCAAACAAACTTGCTTAATGCATTCCAACCTTTTCATCTCAAATATGGATTGTTTAGATCCATGGAAGAGAAGAAGGTGAATCTGATCTTGATGAATTTGAACACAGTTGTGAGCAGCAAAAGGATTATGTGCTTATACACCTGGGATCTGCAACGAATTTCTTGCTCCCTTTTGCTATGCATTCCTACGTTTGAACATAAATGCTATACATTAAAGTATCAAAAATGTTGGTTCCAAGATATAAACTGCACCATCAATTGTTCTATGTGCAAAATGATTTTGTTTAGAAGATTTAGCCATAATAACGTGCGGATATATCTGGTTGGCTAGGAAGTGTAAGATAAAAAACAATTGAGACAAATTATGCAAAGAAGTAATGTGGATGTATGCATTTGATGTTTAGTGGTTAAAAGATCACCTTCTTATCATCGAAGAAAGATACATAGTAGGGTGTGTCTGACACTTTGCATCGTTAAAGCATGCATATATTGATTGCCACTCAAAAGAAAATGTTGCATCTGTAATGAGAACTCTTTGTTCTTGTGGGACCTAATGTAATGATGAAAACCCTTCAATAAATTCCTAACTAATTAATAGAAACTTGGTTCCAAGACATTTCTTTTACAAATGATACGAAGAAAACTACGGTGTATCCATATTACTCCAATCTTCACAAAATAAAATAGACTAAAAACCAAAAAATAATAAGGCAAGTTGCCAAACAAACTTGGTTAATGCATTCCAACCTTTTCATCTCATATATGGATTGTTGAGATCCATGGAAGAGAAGAAGGTGAATATGATCTTGATGAATTTGAACATGGTTGTGAGCAGCAAAAGGATTAGGTGCTTCTACACCTGGGATCTACAACGAATTGCTTGCTTGCTTTTGCTATGCATTCCTAGGTTTGAACATAAATGCTATACATTAAAGTATAAAAACTGTTGGTTCCAAGATATAAACTGCACCATCAATAGTTCTAAGTGCAAAATGATTTTGTTTAGAAGGTTCAGACACATTAACGTGCGAATATATCTTGTTGGCTAGAAAGTGTAAGAAAAAAAACAATTGAGACAAATTATGCATAGAAGTAATGTGGATGTATGCATTTGATGTTTGGTGGTTAAAAGGTCACCTTCCTTGTCTATGAAGGAAGATACGCACCAGGGTGTATCTGACACTTTGCATCTTTAAAGCATGCATATATGGATTGGCACTCACAAGAAAATGTTGCATCTGTAATGAGAACTCTTTGTTCTTGTGGAACCTAATGTAATGATGAAAATCCCTTCAATAAATTCCTAACTATTTCCTAGAAGCTTGGTTCCAGGACATTTCTTTGACAAATGATACTAAAAAAGAATGGTTTGTACAGATTACTCCAAACATCAAAAAGAGAAATAGACTAAAAACCAAAATATAATAACGCTCAAGTTGCCAAAAAAACTTGCTTAATGCATTCCAACTTTTTCATCTCATATATGGCTTGTTGAGATCCATCAAAAAGAAGAAAATGAATATGAACTTGATGAAATTGAACACGGTTGTGAGCAGCAAAAGGATTAGGTGCTTCTACACTTAGGACCTGCAACGACTTGCTTGCTCGCTTTTGCTATGCATTCATTCGTTTGAACATAAATGCCATACATTAAAGTAACAAAACTGTTGGTTCCAAGATATAAACTACACCATCAATAGTTCTATGTGCAAATGATTTTGATCAGAACGTTTAGCCACAATAACATGCGAATATATCTTGTTGGCTAGAAAGTTTAAGATAAAAAATAATTGAGACAAATTATGCATAAAAGTAATGTGGATGTATGCATTTTTTTGTTTGGTGGTTAAAAGGTCACCTACCTTGTCTTTGAAGGAAGATACGCAGTAGGGTGTATCCGATACTTTGCATCGTTAAAGCATGCATATAAATATTGGCGCTCACTAGAAAATGTAGCTTTTGTATTTAGAACTCTTTGTTCTTGTCGAACTTAGTGTAATGATGAAAACCCTTCAATAAATTCCTAACCAATTCCTAGAAACATGGTTCCATGACATTTCTTTTACAAATGATACGAAGAAAACTATGGTGTGTACAGATTACTCCAACCTTCACAAAAAGAAATAGACTAATAATTGAAATATAATAACGGTCAAGTTGCCAAACACACTTGTTTAATGCATTCCAAAATTTTCAACTCATATATGGCTTGCTGAGTTTCATGCAAGAGAAGAAGATGAATCTGATCTTGATGAAATTGAACACGGTTGTGAGCAGCAAAATCATTAGGTGTTTCTACACATAGGATTTACAACGACTTGCTTGCTCGCTATTGCTATGTATTCATGCGTTTGGACATAATTTCCATACATTAAAGTATCAAAAATGTTAGTTCAAAGATATAAACTGCTTCATCAATAGTTCTAAGTGTAAAATGATTTTGTTAGAAGGTTTACATGCAATAACGTGCGAATATATCTTGTTGGCTAGAAAATGTAAGATAAAAAACAAATGAGACAAATTATGCATAGATGTAATATGGATGTATGCATTTGATGTTTGGTGGTTAAAAGGTCACCTACCTTGTCTTTGAAATAAGATACACAGTAGGGTGTATCTGACACTTTGCATCGTTAAAGCATGCATATATTGATTGGCACTCACAAGAAAATGTTGCATCTGTAATGAGAACTCTTTGTTCTTGTGGAACCTAATGTAATGATGAAAATCCCTTCAATAAATTCCTAACTATTTCCTAGAAGCTTGGTTCCAGGACATTTCTTTGACAAATGATACGAAAAAAAGTACGATTTGTACAGATTACTCCAAACATCAAAAAGAGAAATAGACTAAAAACCAAAATATAATAATGGTCATGTTGCCAAACAAACTTGCTTAATGCATTCCAACCTTTTCATCTCATATATGGCTTTTTGAGATAAATGGAAGAGAAGAAGGTGAATTTGATCCTGATGAATTTGAACACGGTTATGAGCAGCAAAAGGATTAGGTGCTTCTACACCTGGGATCTACAACGAATTGCTCCCTCGCTTTTGCTATGCATTCCTAAGTTTGAACATAAATTCTATTCATTAAAGTATAAAAACTATTGGTTCCAAGATATAAACTGCACCATCAATAGTTCTAAGTGCAAAATGATTTTGTTTAGAAGGTTTAGCCATAATAACGTGCGAATATATCTTGTTGGCTAGAAAGTGAAAGATAAAAAAAAATTGAGACAAATTATGCAAAGAAGTAATGTGGATGTATGCATGATGTTTGGTGGTTAAAAGGTCACCTTCTTGTCTTTGAAGGAAGATACGCAGTAAGGTGTATCTGACACTTTGGATCATTAAAGCATGCATATATTGATTGGCACTCACAAGAAAATGTTGCATCTGTAATGAGAACTCTTTGTTCTTGTGGAACCTAATATAATGATGACCGGTTAACAACCAAACATCAAATGCTTACATCCACATTACTTCTATACATAATTTGTCTCAATTGTTTTTTAGCTTACACTTTCTAGTCAACAAGATATATTCGCATGTTATTGCGGCTAAACCTACCATTTTCCACTTAAAACTATTGATGGAGCAGTTTATATCTTGGAACCAATAGTTTTGATACTTTAATGTATGGCAATTATGTTCAAACGCATGAATGCATGGAAAAAGTGAGCAAGCAAGTCGTTGCAGATCGTAGGTGTAGAAGCACCTAATCGTTTTGCCCACACCAATGTTCAATTTCATCAAGATCAAATTCATCTTCTACGCTTCCATAAAACTCAACAAGCCATATATAGAAGATGAAAAGGTTGGATTGCATTAAGCAAGTTTATTTGGCAACTTCAGCATTATTATATTTCAGTTTTGAGTCTACTTATCTTTGTGAAGTTTGGAGTAATCTGTACAAACTGTACTTTTCTTCGTATCATTTGAAAAGAAATGTCCAAGAACCAAGCTTCTAAGAATTAGTTAGGAAATTTTGAAGGGTTTTCATCATTACACTAGGTTGCACAAGAAAAAAAGTTCTCATTACAGATACACCATTTTCTTGTTAGTGCCAATAAATATATGCATGCTTTAGCGATGCAAAGTGTCACATACACCCTACTGGGTTTCTTCCTTCAAAGACAAGGTAGGTGACCGGTTAACCACCAAACATAAAATGCTTATATCCACATTACTACTATGCATAATTTGTCTCCATTATCTTTTAGCTTACACTTTCTAGCCAAAAAGACATATTTGAATGTTATTGCGGCTAAACCTACCATTTTGCACTTAAAACTATTGATGGAGCAGTTTATATCTTGGAACCAATAGTTTGGTGCTTTAATGTATGGCAATTATGTTGAAACGAATGAATGCATGGAAAAAGCGAGCAAGCAAGTCGTTGCAGATCGTAGGTCTAGAAGCACATAATCCTTTTGCCCACACCAATGTTCAATTTCATCAAGATCAAATTCAACTTCTTCTTTTCCATAAAACTCAACAAGCCATATATAGGAGATGAAATGGTTGGAATGCATTAAGCAAGTTTATTTGGAAACTTAAGCGTTATTATATTTCAGTTTTACGTCTATTTATCTTTGTGAAGTTTGGAGTAATCTGTACAAACTGTACTTTTCTTCGTACCATTTGTAAAAGAAATGTCCTGGAGCCAAGCTTCTAAGAATTAGTTTGGAATTTATTGAAGGGTTTTCAGCATTACAGTAGGTGGCACAAGAAAAAAGAGTTCTCATTACAGATACACCATTTTCTTGTTAGCGCCAATAAATATATGCATGCTTTAGCGATGCAAAGTGTCACATACACCCTACTGGGTTTCTTCCTTCAAAGACAAGGTAGGTGACCGGTTAACCACCAAACATAAAATGCTTACATCCGTATTACTTCTATGCGTAATTTGTCTCAATTTTTTTTTTGTCTTACACTTTGTAGCCAAAAAGATATACTCGCATGTTATTGCGGCTAAACCTTCTGACCAAAATTATTTTGTACTTAAAACTACTGATTGAGCAATTTATATCTTGGAACCAACAGTTTTAATACTTTAATGTATGCTAATTATGTTCAAACGCATGAATGCATGGCAAAAGTGAGCAAGCAAATCGTTGCAAATCCTAGGTGTAGAAGCACCTATTCTTTTGCTCACACCCATGTTCAATTTCATTAAGATCAGATTGATCTTCTTCTCTTCCATGAAACTCAACACACTATATAGGAGATGAAAAGGTTGGAATGCATTAAGCAAGTTTGTTTGCCAACTTGAGCGTCATTATATTTCGGTTTTGAGTCTATTTCTCTTTGTGAATTTTGGAGTAATCGGTACAAACTATACTTTTCTTCGTATCATTTGTAAAAGAAATGTCTTGGAACCAAGATTCTAATAATTAGTTAGGAATTTATTGAAGGGTTTTCATCATTACATTAGGTTCCACAAGAACAAGAGTTCTCATTACAGATGCAACATTTTCTTCTAAGGGCCAATCAATATATGCATGCTTTAGCGATGCAAAGTGTCTGACACACCCTACTGCGTATCTTCCTTCAAAGACAAGGTTGGTGATCGGTTAACAACCAAACATCAAATGCTCACATCCACATTACTTCTATGCATAATTTGTCTCAATTGTTTTTTAGCCTACACTTTCTAGCCAACAAGATATAGTCGTATGTTACTGCGGCTAAACCTACCATTTTGCACTTAAAATTATTGATGGAGCAGTTTATATCTTGGCACCAACATTTTTGATACTTTAATGTATGGCAATTATGTTCAAATGCAGGAATGCATGGAAAAAGCAAGCAAGCAAGTCGTTGCAGATCCTAGGTGTAGAAGCACCTAATCCTTTTGCCTACACCCATGTTCAATTTCATCAAGATCAGATTCATCTTCTTCTCTTCCATAAAACTCAACAAGCCATATATAGGAGATGAAAAGGTTGGAATGCATTAAGCCAGTTTGTTTGGCAACTTGAGCATCATTATATTTCAATTTTTAGTCTATGTTTCTGTGTGAAGTTTGGAGTAATCTTTACAAACTGTACTTTTCTTCGTATCATTTGTAAAACAAATGTCCTGGAACCAAGCTTCTAAGAATTAGTTAGGAATTTGTTGAAGGGTTTTCATCATTACACTAGGTTGCACAAAAAAAAGAGTTCTCATTACAGATATACCATTTTCTTGTTAGCGCCAATCAATATATGCATGCTTTAGCGATGCAAAGTGTCACATACACCCTACTGGGTTTCTTCCTTCAAAGACAAGGTAGGTGACCGGTTAACCACCAAACATAAAATGCTTACATCCGTATTACTTCTATGCGTAATTTGTCTCAATTTTTTTTTTGTCTTACACTTTGTAGCCAAAAAGATATACTCGCATGTTATTGCGGCTAAACCTTCTGACCAAAATTATTTTGTACTTAAAACTACTGATTGAGCAATTTATATCTTGGAACCAACAGTTTTAATACTTTAATGTATGCTAATTATGTTCAAACGCATGAATGCATGGCAAAAGTGAGCAAGCAAATCGTTGCAAATCCTAGGTGTAGAAGCACCTATTCTTTTGCTCACACCCATGTTCAATTTCATTAAGATCAGATTGATCTTCTTCTCTTCCATGAAACTCAACACACTATATAGGAGATGAAAAGGTTGGAATGCATTAAGCAAGTTTGTTTGCCAACTTGAGCGTCATTATATTTCGGTTTTGAGTCTATTTCTCTTTGTGAATTTTGGAGTAATCGGTACAAACTATACTTTTCTTCGTATCATTTGTAAAAGAAATGTCTTGGAACCAAGATTCTAATAATTAGTTAGGAATTTATTGAAGGGTTTTCATCATTACATTAGGTTCCACAAGAACAAGAGTTCTCATTACAGATGCAACATTTTCTTCTAAGGGCCAATCAATATATGCATGCTTTAGCGATGCAAAGTGTCTGACACACCCTACTGCGTATCTTCCTTCAAAGACAAGGTTGGTGATCGGTTAACAACCAAACATCAAATGCTCACATCCACATTACTTCTATGCATAATTTGTCTCAATTGTTTTTTAGCTTACACTTTCTAGCCAACAAGATATATTCGCATGTTATTGCGGCTAAACCTACCATTTTCCACTTAAAACTATTCATGGAGCAGTTTATATCATGGAAAAAACAGTTTTGATACTTTAATGTATGGCAATTATGTTCAAGTGCATGAATACATGGAAAAAGCGAGCAAGCAAGTCGTTGCAGATCGTAGGTGTAGAAGCACCTTATCGTTTTACCCACACCAATGTTCAATTACATCAAGATCAGATTCATCTTCTACTCCCCCTTAAAATTCAACAAGCCATATATAGGAGATGAAAAGGTTGGAATGCATTAAGCAAGTTTGTTTGGCAACTTGAGCGTCATTATATTTTAGTTTTGAGTCTATTTATCTTTGTGAAGTTTGGAGTAATCTGTACAAGCTGTACTTTTCTTCGTATCATTTGAAAAGAAATGTCCTGGAACCAAGCTTCTAAGAGTTTGTTAGGAATTTATTGAAGGTTTTCCATCATTACACTAGGTTGCACAAGAAAAAAGAGTTCTCATTACAGATACACCATTTTCTTGTTAGCGCCAATAAATATATGCATGCTTTAGCGATGCAAAGTGTCACATACACCATAATGGGTTTCTTCCTTCAACGAGAAGGTAGGTGACCGGTTAACTACAAAACATAAAATGCTTACATCCACATTACTTCTATGCATAATTTGTCTCAATTGTTTTTTTATCTTACACTTTCTAGCCAAGAAGATATATTCGCATGTTATTGCGGCTAAACCTTCTGACAAAAATCATTTTGCACTTAAAACTATTGATTGAGTAGTTTATATCTTGGAACCAACAGTTTTAACACTTTAATGTATGCCAATTATGTTCAAACGCATGAATGCATGGCAAAAGCGAGCAAGCAAGTCGTTGCAGATCCTAGGTGTAGAAGCACCTAATCCTTTTGCTCACACCCATGTTCAATTTCATTAAGATCATATTTTCTTCTTCTCTTCCATGAAACTCAACACACTATATAGGAGATGAAATGGTTGGAATGCATTAAGCAAGTTCGTTTGGCAACTTGAGCGTCATTATATTTCGGTTTTGAGTCTATTTCTCTTTGTGAATTTTGGAGTAATCGGTACAAACTATACTTTTCTTCGTATCATTTGTAAAAGAAATGCCTTGGAACAGAGCTTCTAATAATTAGTTAGGAATTTATTGAAGGGTTGTCATCATTACATTAGGTTCCACAAGAACAAAGAGTTCTCATTACAGATGCAACATTTTCTTGTAAGGGCCAATCAATATATGCATGCTTTAGCGATGCAAATTGTCAGACACACCCTACTACGTATCTTCCTTCAAAGACAAGGTTGTTGACCGGTTAACAACCAAACATCAAATGCTCACATCCACATTACTTCTATTCATAATTTGTCTCAATTGTATTTTAGCTTACACTTTCTAGCCAACAAGATATATTCGCATGTTATTGCGGCTAAACCTACCATTTTCCACTTAAAACTATTGATGGAGCAGTTTATATCTTGGCAAACATAGTTTTCATACTTTAATGTATGGCAATTATGTTCAAACGCATGAATGCATGGAAAAAGCGAGCAAGCAAGTCGTTCCAGATCGTAGGTGTAGAAGCACCTAATCGTTTTACCCACACCAATGTTCAATTTTATCAAGATCAGATTCATCTTCTACTCTTCCATAAAACTCAACAAGCAATATATAGGAGATAAAAAGGTTGGAAAGAATTAAGCAAGTTTTTTTGTCGACTTGAGTGTCATTATATTTTAGTTTTGAGTTTATTTATCTTTGTGAAGTTTGGAGTAATATGTACAAAATGTACTTTTCTTCGTATCATTTGAAAAGAAATGTCTTGGAACCAAGCTTCTAAGAATTAGTTAGAAATTTATTGAAGGGTTTTCATCATTACATAATGTTCCACAAGAACAAAGAGTTCTCATTACAGATGCAACATTTTCTTGTGAGGGCCAATCAATATATGCATGCTTTAGCGATGCAAAGTGTCTGATACACCCTACTGCGTATCTTCCTTCAAAGAAAAGGTATGTGATCGGTAAACAACCAAACATCAAATTCTTACAACGACATTACTTCTATGCATAATTTGTCTCCATTAATTTTTATCTTATAGTTTCTAGCCAAAAAGATATATTCGCATGTTGTTACGGCTAAACCTACCATTTTGCACTTAAAACTATTGATGGAGCAGTTTTTATCTTGGAACCAACAGTTTTGATACTTTAATGTATGGCAATTATGTTCAGACGCATGAATGCATGGAAAAAGCGAGCAAGCAAGTCGTTGTAGATTGTAGGTGTAGAAGCACCTAATCGTTTTGCCCATACCAATGTTCAATTTCATCAAGATCTGATTCATCTTCTTCTCTTCCTTGAAACTCAACAAGCCATATTTAGGAGATGACAAGGTTGGAATGCATTAAACAAGTTGGTTTGGCAACTTGAGCGTCATTATATTTTAGTTTTAAGTCTATTTATCTTTGGGAAGTTTGGAGTAATCTGTACAAATTGTACTTTTATTCGTATCATATGAAAAGAAATGTCCTGGAACCAAGCTTCTAAGAATTAGTTAGGAATTTATTGAAGGGTTTTTCTCATTACACTAGGTTGCACAAGAAAAAAGAGTTCTCATAACAAATACACCATTTTCTTGTTAGTGCCAATAAATATATGCATGGTTTAGCGATGCAAAGTGTCACATACACCCTACTGGGGTTATTCCTTCAACGACAAGGTAGGTGACCGGTTAACCACTAAACATAAAATGCTTACATGCACATTACTTCTAAGCATAATTTATCTCAATTGTTTTTTTATCTTACACTTTCTAGCCAAGAAGATATATTCGCATGTTATTACGACTAAACCTTCTGACTAAAATCATTTTGCACTTAAAACTATTAATTGAGCAGTTTACATATTGGAACCAATAGTTTTAATACTTTAATGTATGCCAATTATGTTCAAACGCATGAATGCATGGAAAAAGGGAGCAAGCAAGTCGTTGCAGATCCTAGGTGTAGAAGCACCTAATCCTCTTGCTCACACCCATGTTCAATTTCATTAAGATTAGATTGATCTTCTTCTCTTCCATGAAACTCAACACACTATATAGGAGATGAAAAGGTTGGAATTCATTAAGAAAGTTTGTTTGGCAACTTGAGCGTCATTATATTTCGGTTTTGAGTCTATTTCTCTTTGTGAAGTTTGGAGTAATCGGTAAAAACTATACTTTTCTTCGTATCATTTGAAAAAGAAATGTCTTGGAACCAAGCTTCTAAGAATTAGTTAGGAATTTATTGAAGGGTTTTCATCATTACATTAGGTTCCACAAGAACAAAGACTTCTCATTACAGATGCAACATTTTCTTGTGAGGGCCAATCAATATATGCATGCTTTAGCGATGCAAAGTGTCTGATACATCCTACTGCGTATCTTCCTTCAAAGAAAAGGAAGGTTACCGGTTAACAACCAAACATCAAATTCTTACATCCACAATACTTCTATGCATAATTTGTCTCCATTATTTTTTATCTTATAGTTTCTAGCCAAAAAGATATATTCGCATGTTATTGCAGCTAAACCTACCATTTTGCACTTAAATATATTGATGGAGCAGTTTATATCTTTTCAAAAACAGTTTTGATACTTTAATGTATGGAAATTATGTTCAAACACATGAATGCATGGAAAAAGCGAGCAAGCAAGTCGTTGCAGATCGTTGGTGTAGAAGCACCTAATCGTTTTGCCCACACCAATGTTCAATTTCATCAAGATCAGATTCATCTTCTTCTCTTCCATAAAACTCAACAAGCTATATATAGGAGATGAAAAGGTTGGAATGCATTAAGCAAGTTTGTTTGGAAACTTGAGCGTCATTATATTTTAGGTTTGAGTCTATTTATCTTTGTGAAGTTTGGAGTAACCTCTAGAAACTGTACTTTTCTTCGTATCATTTGAAAAGAAATGTCCTGGAACCAAGCTTCTTAGAATTAATTAGGAATTTATTGAAGGGTTTTCATCATTACACTAGGTTGCATAAGAAAAAAGACTTCTCATTACAGATACACCATTTTCTTATTACCGCCAATAAATATATGCATGCTTTAGCGATGCAAAGTATCACATACACCCTACTGGGTTTCTTCCTTCAAAGACAAGGTAGGTGACCGGTTAACCACCAAACATAAAATGCTTACATCCACATTACTTCTATGCATAATTTGTCTCAATTGTTTTTTTAACTTACACTTTCTAGCCAAAAAGATATATTCGCATGTTATTACGGCTAAACCTTCTGACCAAAATCATTTTGCACTTAAAACTATTGTTTGAGCAGTTTATATACTGGAACCTATAGTTTTAATACTTTAATGTATGCCAATTATGTTCAAATGCATGAATGCATGGCAAAAGGGAGTAAGCAAGTCGTTGCATATCCTAGGTGTAGAAGCACCTAATCCTCTTGCTCACACCCATGTTCAATTTCATTAAGATTAGATTGATCTTCTTCTCTTCTATGAAACTCAACACACTATATAGGAGATGAAAAGGTTGGAATTCATTAAGCAAGTTTGTTTGGCAACTTGAGCGTCATTATATTTCGGTTTTGAGTCTATTTCTCTTTGTGAAGTTTGGAGTAATCGGTAAAAACTATACCTTTCTTCGTATCATTTGTAAAAGAAATGTCTTGGAACCAAGCTTCTAAGAATTAGTTAGGAATTTATTGAAGGGTTTTCATCATTACATTAGGTTCCACAAGAACAAAGAGTTCTCATTACAGATGCAACATTTTCTTGGGATGGCCAAACAATATATGCTTGCTTTAGCGATGCAATGTGTCTGATACACCCTACTGCGTATCTTCCTTCAGAGAAAAGGTATGTGACCGGTAAACAACCAAACATCAAATTTTTACATCCACATTACTTCTATGCATAATTTGTCTCCATTATTTTTTATCTTATAGTTTCTAGCCAAAAAGATATATTCGCATGTTATTGCAGCTAAACCTACCATTTTGCACTTAAATATATTGATGGAGCAGTTTTTTCTTTTCAAAAACAGTTTTGATACTTTAATGTATGGAAATTATGTTCAAACACATGAATGCATGGAAAAAGCGAGCAAGCAAGTCCTTGCAGATCGTAGGTGTAGAAGCACCTAATCGTTTTGCCCACACCAATGTTCAATTTCATCAAGATCAGATTCATCTTCTTCTCTTCCATCAAACTCAACAAGCTATATATAGGAGATGAAAAGGTTGGAATGCATTAAGCAAGTTTGTTTGGAAACTTGAGCGTCATTATATTATAGTTTTGAGTCTATTTATCTTTGTGAAGTTTGGAGTAATCTGTAGAAACTGTACTTTTCTTCGTATCATTTGAAAAGAAATGTCCTGGAACCAAGCTTCTTAGAATTAATTAGGAATTTATTGAAGGGTTTTCATCATTACACTAGGTTGCATAAGAAAAAAGACTTCTCATTACAGATACACCATTTTCTTATTACCGCCAATAAATATATGCATGCTTTAGCGATGCAAAGTGTCACAAACACCCTACTGGGTATCTTCCTTCAATGACAAGGTAGGTGACCGGTTAACCACCAAACATAAAATGCTTACATCCACATTACTTCTATGCATAATTTGTCTCAATTGTTTTTTTAACTTACACTTTCTAGCCAAAAAGATATATTCGCATGTTATTGCGGCTAAACCTTCTGACCAAAATCATTTTGCACTTAAAACTATTCATTGAGTAGTTTATATCATGGAACCAACAGTTTTAATACTTTAATGTATGCCAATTATTTTCAAACACATGAATGCATGGCAAAAGCGAGCAAGGAAGTCGTTGCAGATCCTAGGTGTAGAAGCACCTAATTCTTTTGCTCACACCCATGTTCAATTTCATTAAGATGAGATTGATCTTCTTCTCTTCCATGAAAATCAACACACTATATAGAAGATGAAAAGGTTGGAATGCATTAAGGAAGTTTGTATGGCAACTTGAGTGTCATTATATTTCTGTTTTGAGTATATTTCTCTTTGTGAAGTTTGGAGTAATCGGTAAAAACTATACTTTTCTTCGTATCATTTGTAAAAGAAATGTCTTGGAACCAAGCTTCTAAGAATTAGTTAGGAATTTATTGAAGGGTTTACATCATTACATTAGGTTCCACAAGAACAAAGAGTTCTCATTAGAGATGCAACATTTTCTTGTGAGGGCCAATCAATATATGCATACTTTAGCGAAGCAAAGTGTCTGATACATCTTATTGCGTATCTTCCTTCAAAGAAAAGGAAGGTGACCGATTAACAACCAAACATCAAATTCTTACATCCACATTACTTCTATGTATAATTTGTCTCCATTGTTTTTTATCTTATAGTTTCTAGCCAAAAAGATATATTCGCATGTTATTGCAGCTAAACCTACCATTTTGCACTTAAAACTATTGATGGAGCAGTTTATATCTTGGAACCAACAGTTTTGATACTTTAATGTATGGCAATTATGTTCAAACGCATGAATGCATGGAAAAAGCGAGCAAGCAAGTCGTTGCAGATCGTTGGTGTAGAACCACCTAATCGTTTTGCCCACACCAATGTTCAATTTCATCATGATCAGATTCATCTTCTTCTCTTCCATAAAACTCAACAAGCCATATTTAGGAGATGGCAAGGTTGGAATGCATTAAACAAGTTGGTTTGGCAACTTGAGCGTCATTATATTATAGTTTTAAGTTTATTTATCTTTGTGAAGTTTGGAGTAATATGTACACATTGTACTTTTATTCGTATCATTTGAAAAGAAATGTCCTGGAACCAAGCTTCTAAGAATTACTTAGGAATTTATTGAAGGGTTTTCTTCATTACACTAGGTTGCATAAGAAAAAAGAGTTCTCATTACAGATACACCATTTTCTTGTTAACGCCAATAAATATATGCATGCTTTAGCGAGGCAAAGTGTCACATACACCCTACTGGGTTTCTTCCTTCAACGGCAAGGTAGGTGACCGGTTAACCACCAAACATAAAATGCTTACATCCACATTACTTCTATGCATAATTTGTCTCAATTGTTTTTTTAACTTACACTTTCTAGCCAAAGAGATATATTCGCATGTTGTTGCGGCTAAACCTTCTGACCAAAATCATTTTGCATTTAGAACTATTGATTGATTAGTTTATATCTTGGAACCAACGGTTTTAATACTTTAATGTATGCCAATTATGTTCAAACACATGAATGCATGGCAAAAGCGAGCAAGGAAGTCGTTGTAGATCCTAGGTGTAGAAGCACCTAATCCTTTTGCTCACACCCATGTTCAATTTCATTAAGATCAGATTGATCTTCTTCTCTTCCATGAAACTCAACACTCTATATAGAAGATGAAAAGGTTGGAATGCATTAAGCAAGTTTGTTTGGCAACTTGAGCGTCATTATATTTCGGTTTTGAGTCTATTTCTCTTTGTGAAGTTTGGAGTAATCGGTAAAAACTATACTTTTCTTCGTATCATTTGTAAAAGAAATGTCTTGGAACCAAGCTTCTAAGAATTAGTTAGGAATTTATTGAAGGGTTTTCATCATTACATTAGGTTCCACAAGAACAAAGACTTCTCATTACAGATGCAACATTTTCTTGTGAGGGCCAATCAATATATGCATGCTTTAGCGATGTAAAGTGTCTGATTCATCCTACTGCGTATCTTCCTTCAAAGAAAAGGAAGTTGACCGGTTAACAACCAAACATCAAATTCTTACATCCACAATACTTCTATGCATAATTTGTCTCCATTATTTTTTATCTTATAGTTTCTAGCCAAAAAGATATATTCGCATGTTATTGCAGCTAAACCTACCATTTTGCACTTAAATATATTGATGGAGCAGTTTATATCTTTTCAAAAACAGTTTTGATACTTTAATGTATGGAAATTATGTTCAAACACATGAATGCATGGAAAAAGCGAGCAAGCAAGTCGTTGCAGATCGTAGGTGTAGAAGCACCTAATCGTTTTGCCCACACCAATGTTCAATTTTATCAAGATCAGATTCATCTTCTTCTCTTCCGTAAAACTCAACAAGCTATATATAGGAGATGAAAAGGTTGGAATGCATTAAGCAAGTTTGTTTGGAAACTTGAGCGTCATTATATTTTAGTTTTGAGTCTATTTATCTTTGTGAAGTTTGGAGTAACCTGTAGAAACTGTACTTTTCTTCGTATCATTTGAAAAGAAATGTCCTGGAACCAAGCTTCTTAGAATTAATTAGGAATTTATTGAAGGGTTTTCATCATTACACTAGGTTGCATAAGAAAAAAGACTTCTCATTACAGATACACCATTTTCTTATTACCGCCAATAAATATATGCATGCTTTAGCGATGCAAAGTGTCACATACACCCTACTGGGTTTCTTCCTTCAACGACAAGGTAGGTGACCGGTTAACCACCAAAAATAAAATGCTTACATCCACATTACTTCTATGCATAATTTGTCTCAATTGTTTTTTTAACTTACACTTTCTAGCCAAAAAGATATATTCGCATGTTATTACGGCTAAACCTTCTGACCAAAATCATTTTGCACTTAAAACTATTGATTGAGCAGTTTATATATTGGAACCTACAATTTTAATACTTTAATGTATGCCAATTATGTTCAAATGCATGAATGCATGGCAAAAGGGAGTAAGCAAGTCGTTGCATATCCTAGGTGTAGAAGCACCTAATCCTCTTGCTCACACCCATGTTCAATTTCATTAAGATTAGATTGATCTTCTTCTCTTCTATGAAACTCAACACACTATATAGGAGATGAAAAGGTTGGAATTCATTAAGCAAGTTTGTTTGGCAACTTGAGCGTTATTATATTTCGGTTTTGAGTCTATTTCTCTTTGTGAAGTTTGGAGTAATCGGTAAAAACTATACCTTTCTTCGTATCATTTGTAAAAGAAATGTCTTGGAACCAAGCTTCTGAGAATTAGTTAGGAATTTATTGAAGGGTTTTCATCATTACATTAGGTTCCACAAGAACAAAGAGTTCTCATTACAGATGCAACATTTTCTTGGGATGGCCAAACAATATATGCTTGCTTTAGCGATGCAATGTGTCTGATACACCCTACTGCGTATCTTCCTTCAGAGAAAAGGTATGTGACCGGTAAACAACCAAACATCAAATTTTTACATCCACATTACTTCTATGCATAATTTGTCTCAATTATTTTTTATCTTATAGTTTCTAGCCAAAAAGATATATTCGCATGTTATTGCAGCTAAACCTACCATTTTGCACTTAAATATATTGATGGAGCAGTTTTTTCTTGGAACCAACAGTTTTGATACTTTAATGTATGGCAATTATGTTCAAACGCATGAATGCATGGAAAAAGCGAGCAAGCAAGTCGTTGCAGATCGTTTGTGTAGAACCACCTAATCGTTTTTCCCACACCAATGTTCAATTTCATCATGATCAGATTCATCTTCTTCTCTTCCATAAAAATCAACAAGCCATATTTAGGAGATGACAAGGTTCGAATGCATTAAACAAGTTGGTTTGGCAACTTGAGCGTCATTATATTATAGTTTTAAGTCTATTTATCTTTGTGAAGTTTGGAGTAATTTGTACACATTGTACTTTTATTCGTATCATTAGAAAAGAAATGTCCTAGAACCAAGCTTCTAAGAATTAGTTAGGAAGTTATTGAAGGGTTTTCTTCATTGCACTAGGTTGCATAAGAAAAAATGAGTTCTCATTACAGATACACCATTTTCTT
Source organism: Hippophae gyantsensis (assembly GCA_030763125.1). Lineage (NCBI taxonomy): Eukaryota > Viridiplantae > Streptophyta > Magnoliopsida > Rosales > Elaeagnaceae > Hippophae > Hippophae gyantsensis. Next base: position 8,156,913 of record CM061033.1, on the reverse strand, counting down.
GTTAACGCCAATAAATATATGCATGCTTTAGCGAGGCAAAGTGTCACATACACCCTACTAGGTTTCTTCCTTCAACGACAAGGTAGGTGACCGGTTAACCACTAAACATAAAATGTTTACATCCACATTACCTCTATGAATAATTTGTGTCAATTGTTTTTCTATCTTACACTTTCTAGCCAAGAAGATATATTCCCATGTTATTACGGCTAAACCTTATGACCAAAATCATTTTGCACTTAAAACTATTGATTGAGCAGTTTATATATTGGAACCTACAGTTTTAATACTTTAATGTATGCCAATTATGTTCAAATGCATGAATGCATGGCAAAAGGGAGTAAGCAAGTCGTTGCATATCCTAGGTGTAGAAGCACCTAATCCTCTTGCTCACACCTATGTTCAATTTCATTAAGATTAGATTGATCTTCTTCTCTTCTATGAAACTCAACACACTATATAGGAGATGAAAAGGTTGGAATTCATTAAGCAAGTTTGTTTGGCAACTTGAGCGTCATTATATTTCGGTTTTGAGTCTATTTCTCTTTGTGAAGTTTGGAGTAATCGGTAAAAACTATACTTTTCTTCGTATCATTTGTAAAAGAAATGTCTTGGAACCAAGATTCTAAAAATTAATTAGGAATTTATTGAAGGGTTTACATCATTACATTAGGTTCCACAAGAAAAAAGAGTTCTCATTACAGATACACCATTTTCTTGTTAACGCCAATAAATATATGCGTGCTTTAGCGAGGCAAAGTGTCTGATACACCCTACTGGGTTTCTTCCTTCAACGGCAAGGTAGGTGACCGGTTAGCCACCAAACATAAAATGCTTACATCCACATTACTTCTATGCATAATTTGTCTCAATTGTTTTTTTAACTTAGACTTTCTAGCCAAAAAGATATATTCGCATGTTGTTGCGGCTAAACCTTCTGACCAAAATCATTTTGCATTTAGAACTATTGATTGATTAGTTTATATCTTGGAACCAACAGTTTTAATACTTTAATGTATGCCAATTATGTTCAAACACATGAATGCATGGCAAAAGGAGAGCAAGGAAGTCGTTGCAGATCCTAGGTGTAGAAGCACCTAATCCTTTTGCTCACACCCATGTTCAATTTCATTAAGATCAGATTGATCTTCTTCTCTTCCATGAAACTCAACACACTATATAGAAGATGAAAAGGTTGGAATGCATTAAGCAAGTTTGTTTGGCAACTTGAGCGTCATTATATTTCGGTTTTGAGTCTATTTCTCTTTGTGAAGTTTGCAGTAATCGGTAAAAACTATACTTTTCTTCGTATCATTTGTAAAAGAAATGTCTTGGAACCAAGATTCTAAGAATTAATTAGGAATTTATTGAAGCGTTTTCATCATTACATTAGGTTCCACAAGAACAAAGAGTTCTTATTACAGATGCAACATTTTCTTGGGAAGGCCAATCAATATATGCGTGCTTTAGCGATGCAAAGTGTCTGATACACCCTACTGGGTATCTTCCTTCTAAGAAAAGGTAGGTGACTGGTAAACAACCAAACATCAAATTCTTACATCCACATTACTTCTATGCATAATTTGTCTCCATTATTTTTTATCTTATAGTTTCTAGCCCAAAAGATATATTCGCATGTTATTGCAGCTAAACCTACCATTTTGCACTTAAAACTATTGATGGAGCAGTTTATATCTTGGAACCAACAGTTTTGATACTTTAATGTATGGCAATTATGTTCAAACGCATAAATGCATGGAAAAAGCGAGCAAGCAAGTCGTTGTAGATCGTAGGTCTAGAACCACCTAATCTTTTTCCCACACCAATGTTCAATTTCATCAAGATCAGATTCATGTTCTTCTCTTCCCTAAAACTCAACAAGCCATATTTAGGAGATGAAAAGGTTGGAATGCATTAAACAAGTTGGTTTGGCAACTTGAGCGACATTATATTTTACTTTTAAGTCTATTTATCTTTGTGAAGTTTGGAGTAATCTGTACACATTGTAATTTTCTTCGTATCATTTGAAAAGAAATGTCCTGCAACCAAGCTTCTAAGAATTACTTAGGAATTTATTGAAGGGTTTTCTTCATTACACTAGGTTGCATAAGAAAAAAGAGTTCTCATTACAGATACACCATTTTCTTGTTAACACCAATAAATATATGCATGCTTTAGCGAGGCAAAGTGTCACATACACCCTACTGGGTTTCTTCCTTCAACGGCAAGGTAGGTGACCGGTTAGCCACCAAACATAAAATGCTTACATCCACATTACTTCTTTGCATAATTTGTCTCAATTGTTTTTTTAACTTACACTTTCTAGCCAAAAAGATATATTCGCATGTTGTTGCGGCTAACCTTCTGACCAAAATCATTTTGCATTTAGAACTATTGATTGATTAGTTTATATCTTGGAACCAACAGTTTTAATACTTTAATGTATGCCAATTATGTTCAAATGCATGAATGCATGGCAAAAGTGAGCAAGCAAGTCGTTGCATATCCTAGGTGTAGAAGCACCTTATCCTTTTGCTCACACCCTTGTTCAATTTCATTAAGATTAGATTGATCTTCTTCTCTTCCATGAAATTCAACACACTATATAGAAAATGAAAAGGTTGGAATTCATTAAGCAAGTTTTTTTGGCAACTTGAGCGTCATTATATTTCGGTTTTGAGTCAATTTCTCTTTGTGAAGTTTGGAGTAATCGGTAAAAACTATACTTTTCTTCGTATCATTTGTAAAAGAAATGTCGTGGAACCAAGATTCTAAGAATTAATTAGGAATTTATTGAAGGGTTTACATCATTACATTAGGTTCCACAAGAACAAAGAGTTCTTATTACAGATGCAACATTTTCTTGGGAAGGCCAATCAATATATGCGTGCTTTAGCGATGCAAAGTGTCTGATACACCCTACTGGGTATCTTCCTTCTAAGAAAAGGTAGGTGACTGGTAAACAACCAAACATCAAATTCTTACATCCACATTACTTCTATGCATAATTTTTCTCCATTATTTTTTATCTTATAGTTTCTAGCCCAAAAGATATATTCGCATGTTATTGCAGCTAAACCTACCATTTTGCACTTAAAACTATTGATGGAGCAGTTTATATCTTGGAACCAACAGTTTTGATACTTTAATGTATGGCAATTATGTTCAAACGCATGAATGCATGGAAAAAGCGAGCAAGCAAGTCGTTGCAGATCGTTGGTGTAGAACCACCTAATCGTTTTGCCCACACCAATGTTCAATTTCATCATGATCAGATTCATCTTCTTCTCTTCCATAAAACTCAACAAGCCATATTTAGGAGATAAAAAGGTTGGAATGCATTAAACAAGTTGGTTTGGCAACTTGAGCGTCATTATATTATAGTTTTAAGTTTATTTATCTTTGTGAAGTTTGGAGTAATATGTACACATTGTACTTTTATTCGTATCATTTGAAAAGAAATGTCCTGGAACCAAGCTTCTAAGAATTACTTAGGAATTTATTGAAGGGTTTTCTTCATTACACTAGGTTGCATAAGAAAAAAGAGTTCTCATTACAGATACACCATTTTCTTGTTAACGCCAATAAATATATGCATGTTTTAGCGAGGAAAAGTGTCACATACACCCTACTGGGTTTCTTCCTTCAACGGCAAGGTAGGTTACCGGTTAACCACCAAACATAAAATGCTTACATCCACATTACTTCTATGCATAATTTGTCTCAATTGTTTTGTTAACTTACACTTTCTAGCCAAAAAGATATATTCGCATGTTGTTGCGGCTAAACCTTCTGACCAAAATCATTTTGCATTTAGAACTATTGATTGATTAGTTTATATCTTGGAACCAACAGTTTTAATACTTTAATGTATGCCAATTATGTTCAAACACATGAATGCATGGCAAAAGCGAGCAAGGAAGTCGTTGTAGATCCTAGGTGTAGAAGCACCTAATCCTTTTGCTCACACCCATGTTCAATTTCATTAAGATCAGATTGATCTTCTTCTCTTCCATGAAACTCAACACACTATATAGAAGATGAAAAGGTTGGAATGCATTAAGCAAGTTTGTTTGGCAACTTGAGCGTCATTATATTTCGGTTTTGAGTCTATTTCTCTTTGTGAAGTTTGGAGTAATCGGTAAAAACTATACTTTTCTTCGTATCATTTGTAAAAGAAATGCCTTGGAACCAAGCTTCTAAGAATTAGTTAGGAATTTATTGACGGGTTTACATCATTACATTAGGTTCCACAAGAACAAAGAGTTCTCATTAGAGATGCAACATTTTCTTGTGAGGGCCAATCAATATATGCATGCTTTAGCGATGCAAAGTGTCTGATACATCCTACTGCGTATCTTCCTTCAAAATAAAGGAAGGTGACCGCTTAACAACCAAAAAATCAAATTCTCACATCCACAATACTTCTATGCATAATTTGTCTCCATTATTTTTTATCTTATAGTTTCTAGCCAAAAAGATATATGCGCATATTATTGCGGCTAAACCTACCATTTTGCACTTAAAACTATTGAAGGAGCAGTTTATATCTTGGAACCAACAGTTTTGATACTTTAATGTATGGCAATTATGTTCAAACGCATGAATGCATGGAAAAAGCGAGCAAGCAAGTCGTTGCAGATCGTTGGTGTAGAACCACCTAATCGTTTTTCCCAAACCAATGTTCAATTTCATCATGATCAGATTCATCTTCTTCTCTTCCATAAAACTCAACAAGCCATATTTAGGAGATGACAAGGTTGGAATGCATTAAACAAGTTGGTTTGGCAACTTGAGCGTCATTATATTATAGTTTTAAGTCTATTTATCTTTGTGAAGTTTGGAGTAATCTGTACACATTGTACTTTTATTCGTATCATTAGAAAAGAAATGTCCTAGAACCAAGCTTCTAAGAATTAGTTAGGAAGTTTTTGAAGGGTTTTCTTCATTGCACTAGGTTGCATAAGAAAAAATGAGTTCTCATTACAGATACACCATTTTCTTGTTAACGCCAATAAATATATGCATGCTTTAGCGAGGCAAAGTGTCACATACACCCTACTGGGTTTCTTCCTTCAACGACAAGGTAGGTGACCGGTTAACCACTAAACATAAAATGTTTACATCCACATTACCTCTATGAATAATTTGTGTCAATTGTTTTTCTATCTTACACTTTCTAGCCAAGAAGATATATTCGCATGTTATTACGGCTAAACCTTATGACCAAAATCATTTTGCACTTAAAACTATTGATTGAGCAGTTTCTATATTGGAACCAACAGTTTTAATTCTTTAATGTATGCCAATTATGTTCAAATGCATGAATGCATGGCAAAAGGGAGTAAGCAAGTCGTTGCATATCCTAGGTGTAGAAGCACGTAATCCTCTTGCTCACACCCATGTTCAATTTCATTAAGATTAGATTGATCTTCTTCTCTTCTATGAAACCCAACACACTATATAGGAGATGAAAAGGTTGGAATTCATTAAGCAAGTTTGTTTGGCAACTTGAGCGTCATTATATTTCGGTTTTGAGTCTATTTCTCTTTGTGAAGTTTGGAGTAATCGGTAAAAACTATACTTTTCTTCGTATCATTTGTAAAAGAAATGTCTTGGAACCAAGATTCTAAGAATTAATTAGGAATTTATTGAAGGGTTTTCATCATTACATTAGGTTCCACAAGAACAAAGAGTTCTCATTAGAGATGCAACATTTTCTTGGGAAGGCCAATCAATATATGCGTGCTTTAGCGATGCAAAATGTCTGATACACCCTACTGGGTATCTTCCTTCTAAGAAAAGGTAGGTGACTGGTAAACAACCAAACATCAAATTCTTACATCCACATTACTTCTATGCATAATTTGTCTCCATTATTTTTTATCTTATAGTTTCTAGCCCAAAAGATATATTCGCATGTTATTGCAGCTAAACCTACCATTTTGCACTTAAAACTATTGATGGAGCAGTTTATATCTTGGAACCAACAGTTTTGATACTTTAATGTATGGCAATTATGTTCAAACGCATAAATGCATGGAAAAAGCGAGCAAGCAAGTCGTTGTAGATCGTAGGTCTAGAACCACCTAATCTTTTTGCCCACACCAATGTTCAATTTCATCAAGATCAGATTCATGTTCTTCTCTTCCCTAAAACTCAACAAGCCATATTTAGGAGATGAAAAGGTTGTAATGCATTAAACAAGTTGGTTTGGCAACTTGAGCGACATTATATTTTACTTTAAGTCTATTTATCTTTGTGAAGTTTGGAGTAATCTGTACACATTGTACTTTTCTTCGTATCATTTGAAAAGAAATGTCCTGCAACCAAGCTTCTAAGAATTACTTAGGAATTTATTGAAGGGTTTTCTTCATTACACTAGGTTGCATAAGAAAAAAGAGTTCTCATTACAGATACACCATTTTCTTGTTAACACCAATAAATATATGCATGCTTTACCGAGGCAAAGTGTCACATACACCCTACTGGGTTTCTTCCTTCAACGGCAAGGTAGGTGACCGGTTAGCCACCAAACATAAAATGCATACATCCACATTACTTCTTTGCATAATTTGTCTCAATTGTTTTTTTAACTTACACTTTCTAGCCAAAAAGATATATTCGCATGTTGTTGCGGCTAAACCTTCTGACCAAAATCATTTTGCATTTAGAACTATTGATTGATTAGTTTATATCTTGGAACCAACAGTTTTAATACTTTAATGTATGCCAATTATGTTCAAATGCATGAATGCATGGCAAAAGTGAGCAAGCAAGTCGTTGCATATCCTAGGTGTAGAAGCACCTAATCCTTTTGCTCACACCCATGTTCAATTTCATTAAGATTAGATTGATCTTCTTCTCTTCCATGAAATTCAACACACTACATAGAAGATGAAAAGGTTGGAATTCATTAAGCAAGTTTGTTTGGCAACTGGAGCGTCATTATATTTCGGTTTTGAGTCTATTTCTCTTTGTGAAGTTTGGAGTAATCGGTACAAACTATACTTTTCTTCGTATCATTTGTAAAAGAAATGTCTTGGAACCAAGCTTCTAAGAATTAGTTAGGAATTTATTGAAGGGTTTACATCATTACATTAGGTTCCACAAGAACAAAGAGTTCTCATTAGAGATGCAACATTTTCTTGGGAAGGCCAATCAATATATGCATGCTTTAGCGATGCAAAGTGTCTGATACACCCTACTGCGTATCTTCCTTCTAAGAAAAGGTAGGTGACTGGTAAACAACCAAACATCAAATTCTTACATCCACAATACTTCTATGTATAATTTGTCTCCATTATTTTTTATCTTATAGTTTCTAGCCAAAAAGATATATTCGCATGTTATTGCAGCTAAACCTACCATTTTGCACTTAAAACTATTGATGGAGCAGTTTATATCTTGGAACCAAAAGTTTTGATACTTTAATGTATGGCAATTATGTTCAAACGCATGAATGCATGGAAAAAGCGAGCAAGCAAGTCGTTGCAGATCGTTGGTGTAGAACCACCTAATCGTTTTGCCCACACCAATGTTCAATTTCATCAAGATCAGATTCATGTTCTTCTCTTCCCTAAAACTCAACAAGCCATATTTAGGAGATGAAAAGGTTGGAATGCATTAAACAAGTTGGTTTGGCAACTTGAGCGACATTATATTTTACTTTTAAGTCTATTAATCTTTGTGAAGTTTGGAGTAATCTGTACACATTGTACTTTTCTTCGTATCATTTGAAAAGAAATGTCTTGGAACCAAGCTTCTAAGAATTAGTTAGGAATTTATTGAAGGGTTTTCATCATTACACTAGGTTGTATAAGAAAAAATGAGTTCTCATTACAGATACACCATTTTCTTGTTAACGGCAATAAATATATGCATGCTTTAGCGAGGCAAAGTGTCACATACACCCTACTGGGTTTCTTCCTTCAACGACAAGGTAGGTGACCGGTTAACCACTAACTATAAAATGCTTACATCCACATTACCTCTATGAATAATTTGTCTCAATTGTTTTTTTATCTTACACTTTCTAGCCAAGAAGATATATTCGCATGTTATTACGGCTAAACCTTCTGACCAAAATCATTTTGCACTTAAAACTATTGATTGAGCAGTTTATATATTGGAAGCAACAGTTTTAATACTTTAATGTATGCCAATTATGTTCAAACACATGAATGCATGGCAAAAGCGAGCAAGGAAGTCGTTGCAGATCCTAGGTGTAGAAGCACCTAATCCTTTTGCTCACACCCTTGTTCAATTTCATTAAGATCAGATTGATCTTCTTCTCTTCCATGAAACTCAACACACTATATAGAAGATGAAAAGGTTGGAATGCATTAAGCAAGTTTGTTTGGCAACTTGAGCGTCATTATATTTCGGTTTTGAGTCTATTTCTCTTTGTGAAGTTAGGAGTAATCGGTAAAAACTATACTTTTCTTCGTATCATTTGTAAAAGAAATGCCTTGGAACCAAGCTTCTAAGAATTAGTTAGGAATTTATTGACGGGTTTACATCATTACATTAGGTTCCACAAGAACAAAGAGTTCTCATTAGAGATGCAACATTTTCTTGTGAGGGCCAATCAATATATGCATGCTTTAGCGATGCAAAGTGTCTGATACATCCTACTGCGTATCTTCCTTCAAAATAAAGGAAGGTGACCGCTTAACAACCAAAAAATCAAATTCTCACATCCACAATACTTCTATGCATAATTTGTCTCCATTATTTTTTATCTTATAGTTTCTAGCCAAAAAGATATATGCGCATATTATTGCGGCTAAACCTACCATTTTGCACTTAAAACTATTGAAGGAGCAGTTTATATCTTGGAACCAACAGTTTTGATACTTTAATGTATGGCAATTATGTTCAAACGCATGAATGCATGGAAAAAGCGAGCAAGCAAGTCGTTGCAGATCGTTGGTGTAGAACCACCTAATCGTTTTTCCCACACCAATGTTCAATTTCATCATGATCAGATTCATCTTCTTCTCTTCCATAAAACTCAACAAGCCATATTTAGGAGATGACAAGGTTGGAATGCATTAAACAAGTTGGTTTGGCAACTTGAGCGTCATTATATTATAGTTTTAAGTCTATTTATCTTTGTGAAGTTTGGAGTAATCTGTACACATTGTACTTTTATTCGTATCATTAGAAAAGAAATGTCCTAGAACCAAGCTTCTAAGAATTAGTTAGGAAGTTATTGAAGGGTTTTCTTCATTGCACTAGGTTGCATAAGAAAAAATGAGTTCTCATTACAGATACACCATTTTCTTGTTAACGCCAATAAATATATGCATGCTTTAGCGAGGCAAAGTGTCACATACACCCTACTGGGTTTCTTCCTTCAATGACAAGGTAGGTGACCGGTTAACCACCAAACATAAAATGCTTACATCCACATTACTTCTATGCATAATTTCTCTTAATTGTTTTTTTAACTTACACTTTCTAGCCAAAAAGATATATTCGCATGTTGTTGCGGCTAAACCTTCTGACCAAAATCATTTTGCGTTTAGAACTATTGATTGAGTAGTTTATATCTTTTAACCAACAGTTTTAATACTTTAATGTATGCCAATTATGTTCAAACACATGAATGCATGGCAAAAGCGAGCAAGGAAGTCGTTGCAGATCCTAGGTGTAGAAGCACCTAATCCTTTTGCTCACACCCTTGTTCAATTTCATTAAGATCAGATTGATCTTCTTCTGTTCCATGAAACTCAACAAACTATATAGAAGATGAAAAGGTTGGAATGCATTAAGCAAGTTTGTTTGGCAACTTGAGCGTCATTATATTTCGGTTTTGAGTCTATTTCTCTTTGTGAAGTTAGGAGTAATCGGTAAAAACTATACTTTTCTTCGTATCATTTGTAAAAGAAATGCCTTGGAACCAAGCTTCTAAGAATTAGTTAGGAATTTATTGACGGGTTTACATCATTACATTAGGTTCCACAAGAACAAAGAGTTCTCATTAGAGATGCAACATTTTCTTGTGAGGGCCAATCAATATATGCATGCTTTAGCGATGCAAAGTGTCTGATACATCCTATCGCTGTATCTTCTTCCTTCAAAATAAAGGAAGGTGACCGCTTAACAACCAAAAAATCAAATTCTCACATCCACAATACTTCTATGCATAATTTGTCTCCATTATTTTTTATCTTATAGTTTCTAGCCAAAAAGATATATGCGCATATTATTGCGGCTAAACCTACCATTTTGCACTTAAAACTATTGAAGGAGCAGTTTATATCTTGGAACCAACAGTTTTGATACTTTAATGTATGGCAATTATGTTCAAACGCATGAATGCATGGAAAAAGCGAGCAAGCAAGTCGTTGCAGATCGTTGGTGTAGAACCACCTAATCGTTTTTCCCACACCAATGTTCAATTTCATCATGATCAGATTCATCTTCTTCTCTTCCATAAAACTCAACAAGCCATATTTAGGAGATGGAAAGGTTGGAATGCATTAAACAAGTTGATTTAGCAACTTGAGCGACATTATATTTTACTTTTAATTCTATTTATCTTTGTGAAGTTTGGAGTAATCTGTGCACATTGTACTTTTCTTCGTATCATTTGAAAAGAAATGTCCTGGAACCAAGCTTCTATGAATTAGTTAGGAATTTATTGAAGGGTTTTCATCATTACACTAGGTTGCATAAGAAAAAAGAGTTCTCATTACAGATACACCACCTTCTTGTTAGCGCCAATAAATATATGCATGCTTTAGAAATGCAAAGTGTCACATACACCCTAATGGGTTTCTTCCTTCAACAACATGGTAGGTGATCGGTTAACCACCAAACATAAAATGCTTACATCCACATTACTTCTATGCATAATTTGTCTTAATTGTTTTTTTATCTTACACTTTCTAGTGAAGAAGATATATTCGCATGTTATTACGGCTAAACCTTCTAACCAAAATCATTTTACACTTAAAACTGTTGGTTGTGTAGTTTATATCTTGGAACAAAAAGTTTTAATACTTTAATGCATGCCAATTATGTTCAAATGCATGAATGCATGGCAAAAGTGAACAAGCAAGTCGTTACAGATCCTAGCTGTAGAAGCACCTAATCCTTTTGCTCACAGCCATGTTCAATTTCATTAAGATCAGATTGATCTTCTTCTCTTCCATGAAACTCAACACACTATATAAAAGATGAAAAGGTTGGAATGCATTAAGCAAGTTTGTATAGCAACTTGAGTGTCATAATATTTCGGTTTTGAGTCCATTTCTCTTTGTGAAGTTTGGAGTAATCGGTAAAAACTATACTTTTCTTCGTATCATTTGTAAAAGAAATGTCTTGGAACCAAGCTTCTAAGAATTAGTTAGGAATTTATTGAAGGGTTTACATCATTACATTAGGTTCCACAAGAACAAAGAGTTCTCATTACAGATGCAACATTTTCTGGGGAAGGCCAATCAATATATGCATGCTTTAGCGATGCAAAGTGTCTGATACACCCTACTGGGTATCTTCCTTCTAAGAAAAGGTAGGTGACTGGTAAACAACCAAATATCAAATTCTTACATCCACATTACTTCTATGCATAATTTGTCTCCATTATTTTTTATCTTATAGTTTCTAGCCAAAAAGATATATTCGCATGTTATTGTAGCTAAACCTACCATTTTGCACTTAAAACTATTGATGGAGCAGTTTATATCTTGGAACCAACAGTTTTGATACTTTAATGTATGGCAATTATGTTCAAACGCATAAATGCATGGAAAAAGCGAGCAAGCAAGTCGTTGCAGATCGCAGGTCTAGAACCACCTAATCCTTTTGCCCACACCAATGTTCAATTTCATCAAGATCAGATTCATGTTCTTCTCTTCCCTAAAACTCAACAAGCCATATTTAGGAGATGAAAAGGTTGGAATGCATTAAACAAGTTGGTTTGGCAACTTGAGCGACATTATATTTTACTTTTAAGTCTATTTATCTTTGTGAAGTTTGGAGTAATCTGTACACATGGTACTTTTATTCGTATCATTTGAAAAGAAATGTCCTTGAACCAAGCTTCTAAGAATTACTTAGGAATTTATTGAAGGGTTTTCTTCATTACACTAGGTTGCATAAGAAAAAATGAGTTCTCATTACAGATACACCATTTTCTTGTTAACGCCAATAAATATATGCATGCTTTAGCGAGGCAAAGTGTCACAAACACCCTACTGGGTTTCTTCCTTCAACGACAAGGTAGGTGACCGGTTAACCACCAAACATAAAATGCTTACATCCACATTACTTCTATGCATAATTTGTCTCAATTGTTTTTTTAACTAACACTTTCTAGCCAAAAAGATATATTCGCATGTTGTTGCGGCTAAACCTTCTGACCAAAATCATTTTGCACTTAAAACTATTGATTGAGCAGTTTATATCTTGGAACCAACAGTTTTAATACTTTAATGTATGCCAATTATGTTCAAACACATGAATGCATGGCAAAAGCGAGCAAGGAAGTCGTTGCAGATCCTAGGTGTAGAAGCAGCTAATCCTTTTGCTCACACCCATGTTCAATTTCATTAAGATCAGATTGATCTTCTTCTCTTCCATGAAACTCAACACACTATATAGAAGATGAAAAGGTTGGAATGCATTAAGCAAGTTTGTTTGGCAACTTGAGCGTCATTATATTTCGGTTTTGAGTCTATTTCTCTTTGTGAAGTTTGGAGTAATCGGTAAAAACTATACTTTTCTTCGTATCATTTGTAAAAGAAATGCCTTGGAACCAAGCTTCTAAGAATTAGTTAGGAATTTATTGAAGGGTTTACATCATTACATTAGGTTCCACAAGAACAAAGAGTTCTCATTACAGATGCAACATTTTCTTGGGAAGGCCAATCAATATATGCATGCTTTAGCGATGCAAAGTGTCTGATACACCCTACTGGGTATCTTCCTTCTAAGAAAAGGTAGGTGACTGGTAAACAACCAAACATCAAATTCTTACATCCACATTACTTCTATGCATAATTTGCCTCCATTATTTTTTATCTTATAGTTTCTAGCCAAAAAGATATATTCGCATGTTATTGCGGCTAAACCTACCATTTTGCACTTAAAACTATTGAAGAAGCAGTTTATATCTTGGACCAACAGTTTTGATACTTTAATGTATGGCAATTATGTTCAAACACATGAATGCATGGAAAAAGCGAGCAAGCAAGTCGTTGCAGATCGTAGGTGTAGAACAACCTAATCGTTTTGCCCAAACCAATGTTCAATTTCATCAAGATCAGATTCATCTTCTTTTCTTCCATAAAACTCAACAAGCCATATTTAGGAGATGACAAGGTTGGAATGCATTAAACAAGTTGGTTTGGCAACTTGAGCGTCATTATATTATAGTTTTAAGTCTATTTATCTTTGTGAAGTTTGGAGTAATCTGTGCACATTGTACTTTTATTCGTATCATTTGAAAAGAAATGTCCTTGAACCAAGCTTCTAAGAATTACTTAGGAATTTATTGAAGGGTTTTCTTCATTACACTAGGTTGCATAAGAAAAAATGAGTTCTCATTACAAATACACCATTTTCTTGTTAACGCCAATAAATATATGCATGCTTTAGCGAGGCAAACTGTCACAAACACCCTACTGGGTTTCTTCCTTCAACGACAACGTAGGTGACCGGTTAACCACTAAACATAAAATGATTACATCCACATTACTTCTATGCATAATTTGTCTCAATTGATTTTTTAACTTACACTTTCTAGCCAAAAAGATATATTCGCATGTTGTTGCGGCTAAACCTTCTGACCAAAATCATTTTGCATTTAGAACTATTGATTGAGTAGTTTATATCTTGGAACCAACAATTTTAATACTTTAATGTATGCCAATTATGTTCAAACACATGAATGCATGGCAAAAGCGAGCAAGGAAGTCGTTGCAGATCCTAGGTGTAGAAGCACCTAATCCTTTTGCTCACACCCATGTTCAATTTCATTAAGATCAGATTGATCTTCTTCTCTTCCATGAAACCCAACACACTATATAGGAGATGAAAAGATTGGAATTTATTAAGCAAGTTTGTTTGGCAACTTTAGCGTCATTATATTTCGGTTTTGAGTCTATTTCTCTTTGTGAAGTTTGAAGTAATCGGTAAAAACTATACTTTTCTTCGTATCATTTGTAAAAGAAATGTCTTGGAACCAAGAATCTAAGAATTAATTAGGAATTTATTGAAGGGTTTTCATCATTACCTTAGGTTCCACAAGAACAAAGAGTTCTCATAACAGATGCAACATTTTCTTGGGAAGGCCAATCAATATATGCATGCTTTAGCGATGCAAAGTGTCTGATACACCCTACTGCGTATATTCCTTCTAAGAAAAGGTAGGTGACTGGTAAACAACCAAACATCAAATTCTTACATCCACATTACTTCTATGCATAATTTGTCTCCACTATTTTTTATCTTATAGTTTCTAGCCAAAAAAGATATATTCGCATGTTATTGCAGCTAAACCTACCATTTTGCACTTAAAACTATTGATGGAGCAGTTTATATCTTGGAACCAACAGTTTTGATAATTTAATGTATGGCAATTATGTTCAAACCCATAAATGCATGGAAAAAGCGAGCAAGCAAGTCATTGCAGATCGTAGGTGTAGAACCACCTAATCGTTTTGCCCAAACCAATGTTCAATTTCATCAAGATCAGATTCATCTTCTTCTCTTCCATAAAACTCAACAAGCCATATTTAGGAGATGACAAGGTTGGAATGCATTAAACAAGTTGGTTTGGAAACTTGAGCGTCATTATATTATAGTTTTAAGTCTATTTATCTTTGTGAAGTTTGGAGTAATCTGTACACATTGTACTTTTATTCGTATCATTTGAAAAGAAATGTCCTTGAACCAAGCTTCTAAGAATTACTTAGGAATTTATTGAAGGGTTTTCTTCATTACACTAGGTTGCATAAGAAAAAATGAGTTCTCATTACAAATACACCATTTTCTTGTTAACGCCAATAAATATATGCATGCTTTAGCGAGGCAAACTGTCACAAACACCCTACTGGGTTTCTTCCTTCAACGACAACGTAGGTGACCGGTTAACCACCAAACATAAAATGATTACATCCACATTACTTCTATGCATAATTTGTCTCAATTGATTTTTTAACTTACACTTTCTAGCCAAAAAGATATATTCGCATGTTGTTGCGGCTAAACCTTCTGACCAAAATCATTTTGCATTTAGAACTATTGATTGAGTAGTTTATATCTTGGAACCAACAATTTTAATACTTTAATGTATGCCAATTATGTTCAAACACATGAATGCATGGCAAAAGCGAGCAAGGAAGTCGTTGCAGATCCTAGGTGTAGAAGCACCTAATCCTTTTGCTCACACCCATGTTCAATTTCATTAAGATCAGATTGATCTTCTTCTCTTCTATGAAACCCAACACACTATATAGGAGATGAAAAGGTTGGAATTCATTAAGCAAGTTTGTTTGGCAACTTTAGCGTCATTATATTTCGGTTTTGAGTCTATTTCTCTTTGTGAAGTTTGGAGTAATCGGTAAAAACTATACTTTTCTTCGTATCATTTGTAAAAGAAATGTCTTGGAACCAAGAATCTAAGAATTAATTATGAATTTATTGAAGGGTTTTCATCATTACATTAGGTTCCACAAGAACAAAGAGTTCTCATTACAGATGCAACATTTTCTTGGGAAGGCCAATCAATATATGCATGCTTTAGCGATGCAAAGTGTCTGATACACCCTACTGCGTATCTTCCTTCTAAGAAAAGGTAGGTGACTGGTAAACAACCAAACATCAAATTCTTACATCCACATTACTTCTATGCATAATTTGTCCCCAATATTTGTTATCTTATAGTTTCTAGCCAAAAAAGATATATTCGCATGTTATTGCAGCTAAACCTACCATTTTGCACTTAAAACTATTGATGGAGCAGTTTATATCTTGGAACCAACAGTTTTGATACTTTAATGTATGGCAATTATGTTCAAACCCATAAATGCATGGAAAAAGCGAGCAAGCAAGTCGTTGCAGATCGTGGGTGTAGAACCACCTAATCGTTTTGCCCAAACCAATGTTCAATTTCATCAAGATCAGATTCATCTTCTTCTCTTCCATAAAACTCAACAAGCCATATTTAGGAGATGACAAGGTTGGAATGCATTAAACAAGTTGGTTTGGCAACTTGAGCGTCATTATATTATAGTTTTAAGTATATTTATCTTTGTGAAGTTTGGAGTAATCTGTACACATTGTACTTTTATTCGTATCATTTGAAAACAAATGTCCTTGAACCAAGCTTCTAAGAATTACTTAGGAATTTATTGAAGGGTTTTCTTCATTACACTAGGTTGCATAAGAAAAAATGAGTTCTCGTTACAGATACACCATTTTCTTGTTAACGCCAATAAATATATGCATGCTTTAGCGAGGCAAAGTGTCACAAACACCCTACTGGGTTTCTTCCTTCAACGACATGGTAGGTGACCGGTTAACCACCAAACATAAAATGCTTACATCCACATTACTTCTATGCATAATTTGTCTCAATTGTTTTTTTTAAATTACACTTTCTAGCCAAAAAGATATATTCGCATGTTGTTGCGGCTAAACCTTCTGACCAAAATCATTTTGCATTTAGAACTATTGATTGAGTAGTTTATATCTTGGAACCAACAATTTTAATACTTTAATGTATGCCAATTATGTTCAAACACATGAATGCATGGCAAAAGCGAGCAAGGAAGTCGTTGCAGATCCTAGGTGTAGAAGCACCTAATCCTTTTGCTCACACCCATGTTCAATTTCATTAAGATCAGATTGATCTTCTTCTCTTCCATGAAACTCAACACACTATATAGAAGATGGAAAGGTTGGAATGCATTAAGCAAGTTTGTTTGGCAACTTGAGCGTCATTATATTTCGGTTTTAAGTCTATTTCTCTTTGTGAAGTTTGGAGTAATCGGTAAAAACTATACTTTTCTTCGTATCATTTGTAAAAGAAATGTCTTGGAACCAAGCTTCTAAGAATTAGTTAGGAATTTATTGAAGGGTTTACATCCTTACATTAGGTTCCACAAGAACAAAGAGTTCTCATTAGATATGGAACATTTTCTTTTGAGGGCCAATCAATATATGCATGCTTTAGCGATGCAAAGTGTCTGATACATCCTACTGCGTATCTTCCTTCAAAGAAAAGGAGGCTGACCGGTTAACAACCAAACATCAAATTCTTACATCCACAATACTTCTATGCATAATTTGTCTCCATTATTTTTTATCTTATAGTTTCTAGCCAAAAAGATATATTCGCATGTTATTGCGGCTAAACCTACCATTTTGCACTTAAAACTATTGAAGGAGCAGTTTATATCTTGGAACCAACAGTTTTGATACTTAAATGTATGGCAATTATGTTCAAACTCATGAATGCATGGAAAAAGCGAGCAAGCAAGTCGTTGCAGATCGTTGGTGTAGAACCACCTAATCGTTTTGCCCACACCAATGTTCAATTTCATCATGATCAGATTCATCTTCTTCTCTTCCATAAAACTCAACAAGCCATATTTAGGAGATGACAAGGTTGGAATGCATTAAACAAGTTGGTTTGGCAACTTGAGCGTCATTATATTATAGTTTTAAGTCTATTTATCTTTGTGAAGTTTGGAGTAATCTGTACACATTGTACTTTTATTCGTATCATTAGAAAAGAAATGTCCTGGAACCAAGCTTCTAAGAATTAGTTAGGAATTTATTGAAGGGTTTTCTTCATTACACTAGGTTGCATAAGAAAAAATGAGTTCTCATTACAGATACACCATTTTCTTGTTAACGGCAATAAATATATGCATGCTTTAGCGAGGCAAAGTGTCACATACACCCTACTGGGTTTCTTCCTTCAACGACAAGGTAGGTGACCGGTTAACCACTAACTATAAAATGCTTACATCCACATTACCTCTATGAATAATTTGTCTCAATTGTTTTTTTATCTTACACTTTCTAGCCAAGAAGATATATTCGCATGTTATTACGGCTAAACCTTCTGACCAAAATCATTTTGCACTTAAAACTATTGATTGAGCAGTTTATATATTGGAAGCAACAGTTTTAATACTTTAATGTATGCCAATTATGTTCAAATGCATGAATGCATGGCAAAAGGGAGTAAGCAAGTCGTTGCATATCCTAGGTGTAGAAGCACCTAATTCTCTTGCTCACACCCATGTTCAATTTCATTAAGATTAGATTGATCTTCTTCTCTTCTAAACACACTATATAGGAGATGAAAAGGTTGGAATTCATTAAGCAAGTTTCTTTGGCAACTTGAGCATCATTATATTTCGGTTTTGAGTCTATTTCTCTTTGTGAAGTTTGGAGTAATCGGTAAAAACTATACTTTTCTTCGTATCATTTGTAAAAGAAATGTCTTGGAACCATGCTTCTAAGAATTAATTAGGAATTTATTGAAGGGTTTTCATCATTACATTAGGTTCCACAAGAACAAAGAGTTCTCATTACAGATGCAACATTTTCTTGGGAAGGCCAATCAATATATGCATGCTTTAGCGATGAAAAGTGTCTGATACACCCTACTGCGTATCTTCCTTCTAAGAAAAGGTAGGTGACTGGTAAACAACCAAACATCAAATTCTTACATCCATATTACTTCTATGCATAATTTGTCTCCATTATTTTTTATCTTATAGTTTCTAGCCAAAAAGATATATTCGCATGTTATTGCAGCTAAACCTACCATTTTGCACTTAAAACTATTGATGGACCAGTTTATATCTTGGACCCAATAGTTTTGATACTTTAATGTATGGCAATTATGTTCAAATGCATAAATGAGTGGAAAAAGCGAGCAAGCAAGTCGTTGCAGATCGTAGGTGTCGAACCACCTAATCGTTTTGCCCACACCAATGTTCAATTTCATCAAGATCAGATTCATCTTCTTCTCTTCCATAAAACTCAACAAGCCATATTTAGGAGATGAAAAGGTTGGAATGCATTAAACAAGTTGGTTTGGCAACTTGAGCGACATTATATTTTAGTTTTAAGTCTATTTATCTTTGTGAAGTTTGGAGTAATCTATACACATTGTACTTTTCTTCGTATCATTTGAAAAGAAATGTCCTGGAACCAAGCTTCTAAGAATTAGTTAGGAATTTATTGAAGGGTTTTCATCATTACACTAGGTTGCATAAGAAAAAAGAGTTCTCATTACAGATACACCATTTTCTTGTTAGGGCCAATAAATATATGCATGCTTTAGCAATGCAAAGTGTCACATACACCCTATTGGGTTTCTTCCTTCAACGACAAGGTAGGTGACCGATTAACCACCAAACATAAAATGCTTACATCCACATTACTTCTATGCATAATTTGTCTCAATTGTTTTTTTAACTTACACTTTCTAGCCAAAAAGATATATTCGCATGTTGTTGCGGCTAAACCTTCTGACCAAAATCATTTTGCATATAGAACTATTGATTGAGTAGTTTATATCTTGCAACCAACAGTTTTAATACTTTAATGTATGCCAATTATGTTCAAACACATGAATGCATGGCAAAAGCGAGCAAGGAAGTCGTTGCAGATCCTAGGTGTAGAAGTACCTAATCCTTTTGCTCACACCCATGTTCAATTTCATTAAGATCAGATTGATCTTCTTCTCTTCCATGAAACTCAACACACTATATAGAAGATGGAAAGGTTGTAATGCATAAAGCAAGTTTGTTTGGCAACTTGAGCGTCATTATATTTCGGTTTTGAGTCTATTTCTCTTTGTGAATTTTGGAGTAATTGGTAAAAACTATACTTTTCTTCGTATCATTTGTAAAAGAAATGTCTTGGAACCAAGCTTCTAGGAATTAGTTAGGAATTTATTGAAGGGTTTACATCCTTACATTAGGTTCCACAAGAACAAAGAGTTCTCATTAGAGATGCAACATTTTCTTGTGAGGGCCAATCAATATATGCATGCTTTAGCGATGCAAAGTGTCTGATATATCCTACTGCGTATGTTCCTTCAAAGAAAAGGAAGGTGACTGGTTAACAACAAAACATCAAATTCTTACATCCACATTACTTCTATGCATAATTTGTCTCCATTATTTTTTATCTTATAGTTTCTAGCCATAAAGATATATTCGCATGTTATTGCAGCTAAACCTACCATTTTGCACTTAAAACTATTGATGGAGCAGTTTATATCTTGCAACCAACAGTTTTGATACTTTAATGTATGGCAATTATGTTCAAACACATGAATGCATGGAAAAAGCGAGCAAGTAAGTCGTTGCAGATCGTAGGTGTAGATCCACCTAATCGTTTTGCCCACACCAATGTTCAATTTCATCATGATCAGATTCATCTTCTTCTCTTCCATAAAACTCAACAAGCCATATTTAGGAGATGACAAGGTTGGAATGCATTAAACAAGTTGGTTTGGCAACTTGAGCGACATTATATTTTAGTTTTAAGTTTATTTATCTTTGTGAAGTTTGGAGTAATCTGTTCACATTGTACTTTTATTCGTATCATTTGAAAAGAAATGTCCTGGAACCAAGCTTCTAAGAATTAGTTAGGAATTTATTGAATTGTTTTCTTCATTACACTAGGTTGCATAAGAAAAAATGAGTTCTCATTACAGATACACCATTTTCTTGTTAACGCCAATAAATATATGCATGCTTTAGCGATGCAAAGTGTCACATACACCCTACTGGGTTTCTTCCTTCAACGACAAGGTAGCTGACCGGTTAACCACCAAACATAAAATGCTTACATCCACATTACCTCTATGAATAATTTGTCTCAATTGTTTTTTTATCTTACACTTTCTAGCCAAGAAGATATATTCGCATGTTATTACAGCTAAACCTTCTGACCAAAATCATTTTACACTTAAAACTGTTGATTGAGTAGTTTATATCTTGGGACAAACCGTTTTAATACTTTAATGCATGCCAATTATGTTCAAATGCATGAATGCATGGCAAAAGGGAGGAAGCAACTCGTTACAGATCCTAGGTGTAGAAGCACCTAATCCTTTTGCTCACAGCCATGTTCAATTTCATTAAGATCAGATTGATCTTCTTCTCTTCCATGAAACTCAACACACTATATAGAAGATGAAAAGGTTGGAATGCATTAAGCAAGTTTGTATGGCAACGTGAGTGTCATTATATTTCGGTTTTGAGTCTATTTCTCTTTGTGAAGTTTGGAGTAATTGGTAAAAACTATACTTTTCTTCGTATCATTTGTAAAAGAAATGTCTTGGAACCAAGCTTCTAAGAATTAGTTAGGAATTTATTGAAGGGTTTACATCATTACATTAGGTTCCACAAGAACAAAGAGTTCTCATTACAGATGCAACATTTTCTTGTGAGCGCCAATCAATATATGCATGCTTTAGCGATGCAAAGTGTCTGATACATCCTACTGCGTATCTTCCTTCAAAGAAAAGGTAGGTGACCGATTAACAACCAAACATCAAATTCTTACATCCACATTACTTCTATGCATAATTTGTCTCCATTATTTTTTATCTTATAGTTTCCAGCCAAAAAGATATATTCGCATGTTATTGTGGCTAAACCTACCATTTTGCACTTAAAACTATTGATGGAGCAGTTTATATCTTGCAACCAACAGTTTTGATACTTTAATGTATGGCAATTATGTTCAAACGCATGAATGCATGGAAAAAGCGAGCAAGTAAGTCGTTGCAGATCGTGGGTGTAGAACCAACTAATCGTTTTGCCCACACCAATGTTCAATTTCATCATGATCAGATTCTTCTTCTTCTCTTCCATAAAACTCAACAAGCCATATTTAGGAGATGACAAGGTTGGAATGCATTAAGCAAGTTGGTTTGGCAACTTGAGCGACATTATATTTTAGTTTTAAGTCTATTTATCTTTGTGAAGTTTGGAGTAATCTGTACACATTGTACTTTTCTTCGTATCATTTGAAAAGAAATGTCTTGGAACCAAGCTTCTAAGAATTAGTTAGGAATTTATTGAAGGGTTTTCATCATTACACTAGGTTGCATAAGAAAAAAGACTTCTCATTACAGAAACACCATTTTCTTATTACCGCCAATAAATATATGCATGCTTTAGCGATGCAAAGTGTCACGTACACCCTACTGGGTTTCTTCCTTCAAAGACAAGGTAGATGACCAATTAACCACCAAACATAAAATGCTTACATCCATATTACTTCTATGCATAATTTGTCTTAATTGTTTTTTTATCTTACACTTTCTAGTGAAGAAGATATATTCGCATGTTATTACGGCTAAACCTTCTAACCAAAATCATTTTACACTTAAAACTGTTGATTGAGTAGTTTATATCTTGGAACAAACAGTTTTAATAATTTAATGCATGCCAATTATGTTCAAATGCATGAATGCATGGCAAAAGTGAGCAAGCAAGTCGTTACAGATCCTAGCTGTAGAAGCACCTAATCCTTTTGCTCACAGCCATGTTCAATTTCATTAAGATCAGATTGATCTTCTTCTCTTCCATGAAACTCAACACACTATATAGAAGATGAAAAGGTTGGAATGCATTAAGAAAGTTTGTATGGCAACTTGAGTGTCATTATATTTCGGTTTTGAGTCTATTTCTCTTTGTGAAGTTTGGAGTAATCGGTAAAAACTATACTTTTCTTCGTATCGTTTGTAAAAGAAATGTCTTGGAACCAAGCGTCTAAGAATTAATTAGGAATTTATTGAAGGGTTTTCATCATTACATTTGGTTCCACAAGAACAAAGAGTTCTCATTACAGATGCAACATTTTCTTGGGAAGGCCTATCAATATATGCATGGTTTAGCGATGCAAAGTGTCTGATACACCCTACTGCGTATCTTCCTTCTAAGAAAGGTATTTGACTGGTAAACAACCAAACATCAAATTCTTACATCCACATTACTTCTATGCATAATTTGTCTCCATTATTTTTTATCTTATAGTTTCTAGCCAAAAAGATATATTCGCATGTTATTTCAGCTAAACCTACCATTTTCCACTTAAAACTACTGATGGAGCAGTTTATATCTTGGAAGCAACAGTTTTGATACTTTAATGTATGGCAATTATGTACAAACGCATGAATGCATGGAAAAAGCGAGCAAGCAAGTCGTTGCAGATCGTAGGTGTAGAACCACCTAATCGTTTTGCCCACACCAATGTTCAATTTCATCAAGATCAGATTCATCTTCTTCTCTTCCATAAAACTCAACAAGGCATATTTAGGAGATGAAAAGGTTGGAATGCATTAAACAAGTTGGTTTGGCAACTTGAGCGACATTATATTTTAGTTTTAAGTCTATTTATCTTTGTGAAGTTTGGAGTAATCTGTACACATGGTACTTTTATTCGTATAATTTGAAAAGAAATATCCTGGAACCAAGCTTCTAAGAATTAGTTAGGAATTTATTGAAGGCTTTTCTTCATTACACTAGGTTGCATAAGAAAAAATGAGTTCTCATTACAGATACACCATTTTCTTGTTAACGCCAATAAATATATGCATGCGTTAGCGAGGCAAAGTGTCACATACACCCTACTGGGTTTCTTCCTTCAACGACATGGTAGGTGACCGGTTAACCACTGAACATAAAATTCTTACATCCACATTACCTGTATGCATAATTTATCTCAATTGTTTTTTTATCTTACACTTTCTAGCCAAAAAGATATATTCGCATGTTGTTGCGGCTAAACCTTCTGACCAAAATCATTTTGCATTTAGAACTATTGATTGAGTAGTTTATATCTTGGAACCAACAGTTTTAATACTATAATGTAAGCCAATTATGTTCAAACACATGAATGCATGGCAAAAGCGAGCAAGGAAGTCGTTGCAGATCCTAGGTGTAGAAGCACCTAATCCTTTTGCTCACACCCATGTTCAATTTCATTAAGATCAGATTGATCTTCTTCTCTTCCATGAAACTCAACACACTATATAGAAGATGGAAAGGTTGGAATGCATTAAGAAAATTTTTTTGGCAACTTGAGCATCATTATATTTCGGTTTTGAGTCTATTTCTCTTTGTGAAGTTTGGAGTAATCGGTAAAAACTATACTTTTCTTCATATCATTTGTAAAAGAAATGTCTTGGAACCAAGCTTCTAAGAATTAGTTAAGAATTTCTTGAAGGGTTTACATCATTACATTAGGTTCCACAAGAACAAAGAGTTCTCATTAGAGATGCAACATTTTCTTGTGAGGGCCAATCAATATATGCATGCTTTAGCGATGCAAAGTGTCTGATACATCCTACTGCGTATCTTCCTTCAAAGAAAAGGAAGGTGACCGGTTAACCACCAAACATAAAATGCTTACATCCACATTACTTCTATGCATAATTTGTCTCAATTGTTTTTTTAACTTACACTTTCTAGCCAAAAAGATATATTCGCATGTTGTTGCGGCTAAACCTACGATTTTGCACTTAAAACTATTTATGGAGCAGTTTATATCTTGGAACCAACAGTTTTGATACTTTAATGTATGGCAATTATGTTCAAACGCAAGAATGCATGGAAAAAGCGAGGAAGCAATTCGTTGCATATCGTAGGTGTAGAACCACCTAATCGTTTTGCCCACACCAATGTTCAATTTCATCATGATCAGATTCATCTTCTTCTCTTCCATAAAACTCAACAAGCCATATTTAGGAGATGAAAAGGTTGGAATGCATTAAAAAAGTTGGTTGGGCAACTTGAGCGTCATTATATTATAGTTTTAAGTCTATTTATCTTTGTGAAGTTTGGAGTAATCTGTACACATTGTACTTTTATTCGTATCATTTGAAAAGAAATGTCCTGGAACCAAGCTTCTAAGAATTAGTTAGGAATTTATTGAAGGGTTTTCTTCATTACACTAGGTTGCATAAGAAAAAAATGAGTTCTCATTACAGATACACCATTTTCTTGTTAACGCCAATAAATATATGCATGCTTTAGCGAGGCAAAGTGTCACATACACCCTACTGGGTCTCTTCCTTCAACGACAAGGTAGGTGACCGGTTAACCGCTAAACATAAAATGCTTACATCCACAATACCTCTATGCATAATTTGTCTCAATTGTTTTTTTATCTTACACTTTATAGCGAAGAAGATATATTTGCATGTTATTACGGCTAAAACCTCTAACCAAAATCATTTTACACTTAAAACTGTTGATTGAGTAGTTTATATCTTGGAAAAAACAGTTTTAATACTTTAATGTATGCCAATTATGTTCAAATGCATGAATGCATGGAAAAAGGGAGTAAGCAAGTCGTTGCATATCCTAGGTGTAGAAGCACGTAATCCTCTTGCTCACACCCATGTTCAATTTCATTAAGATTAGATTGATCTCCTTCTCTTGTATGAAACCCAACACACTATATAGGAGATGAAAAGGTTGGAATTCATTAAGCAAGTTTGTTTGGCAACTTGAGCGTCATTATATTTCGGTTTTGAGTCTATTTCTCTTTGTGAAGTTTGGAGTAATCGGTAAAAACTATACTTTTCTTCGTATCATTTGTAAAAGAAATGTCTTGGAGCCAAGCTTCTAAGAATTAATTAGGAATTTATTGAAGGGTTTTCATCATTACATTAGGTTCCACAAGAACAAAGGGTTCTCATTACAAATGCAACATTTTCTTGGGAAGGCCAATCAATATATGCATGCTTTAGCGATGCAAAGTGTCTGATACACCCTACTGCGTATCTTCCTTCTAAGAAAAGGAAGGTGACTGGTAAACAACCAAACATCAAATTCTTACATCAACATTACTTCTATGCATAATTTGTCTCCATTATATTTTATCTTATAGTTTCTAGCCAAAAAGATATATTCGCATGTTATTGCGGCTAAACCTACCATTTTGCATTTAAAACTATTAATGGAGAAGTTTATATCTTGGAACCAACAGTTTTGATACTTTAATGTATGCAATTACGTTCAAATGCATGAATGCATGGAAAAAGCGAGCAAGCAAGTCGTTGCAGATCGTAGGTGTAGAACCACCTAATTGTTTTGCCCACACCAATGTTCAATTTCATCAAGATCAGATTCATCATCTTCTCTTCCATAAAACTCAACAAGCCATATTTAGGAGATGAAAAGGTTGGAATGCATTAAACAAGTTGGTTTGGCAACTTGAGCGTCATTATATTTTAGTTTTAAGTCCATTTATCTTTGTGAAGTTTGGAGTAATCTGTACACACTGTACTTTTCTTCGTATCATTTGAAAAGAAATGTCCTGGACCTAAGCTTCTAAGAATTAGTTAGGAATTTATTGAAGGATTTTTCTCATTACACTAGGTTGCACGAGAAAAGAGAGTTCTCATAATAGATACACCATTTTTTTGTTAGTGCCAATAAATATATGCATGCTTTAGCGTTGCAAAGTGTCACATACACCTTACTGGGTTTCTTCCTTCAAACACAAGGTAGGTGACCAGTTAACCACCAAACATAAAAGGCTTACATCCACATTACTTCTATGCATAATTTGTCTCAATTGTTTTTTTATCTTACACTTTCTAGCGAAGAAGATATATTCACATGTTATTACGGCTAAAACCTCTAACCAAAATCATTTTACACTTAAAACTGTTGATTGAGTAGTTTATATCTTGGAACAAACAGTTTTAATACTTTAATGTATGCCAATTATGTTCAAATGCATGAATGCATGGCAAAAGTGAGCAAGCAAGTCGTTACAGATCCAAGGTGTAGAAGCACCTAATCCTTTTGCTCACAGCCATGTTCAATTTCACTAAGATCAGATTGATCTTCTTCTCTTCCATGAAACTCAACACACTATATAGGAGATGAAAAGGTTGGAATGCATTAAGAAACTTTGTTTGGCAACTTGAGCATCATTATATTTTGGTTTTGAGTCTATTTCTCTTTGTGAATTTTGGAGTAATCGGTACAAACTATACTTTTCTTCGTATCATTTGTAAAATAAATGTCTTGGAACAAAGCTTCTAAGAATTTGTTAGGAATTTATTGAAGGGTTTACATCATTACATTAGGTCCCACAAGAACAAAGAGTTCTCATTACAGATGCAACATTTTCTTGTGAGGGCCAATCAATATATGCATGCTTTAGCGATGCAAAGTGTCTGATACACCCTATTACGTATCTTCCTTCAAAGAAAAGGTAGGTGACCTATTAACAACCAAACATCAAATTCTTACATACACATTACTTCTATGCATAATTTGTCTCCATTGTTTTTTATCTTACAGTTTCTAGCCAAAAAGATATATTCGCATGTTATTGCGGCTAAACCTACCATTTTGCACTTAAAACTATTGATGGAGTAGTTTATATCTTGGAACCAACAGTTTTGATACTTTAATGTATGGCAATTATGTTCAAGAGCATGAATGCATGGAAAAAGCGAGCAAGCAAGTCGTTGCAGATCGTAGGTGTAGAAGCACTTAATCGTTTTGCCCACACCAATGTTCAATTTCATCAAGATCAAATTCATCTTCTTCTCTTCCATAAAACTCAACAAGCCATATTTAGGAGATGAAAAGGTTGGAATGCATTAAACAAGTTGGTTTGGCAACTTGAGCGTCATTATATTTTAGTTTTAAGTCTATTTAGATTTGGGAAGTTTGGAGTAATCTGTACACACTGTACTTTTCTTCGTATCATTTGAAAAGAAATATCCTGGACCCAAGCTTCTAAGAATTAGTTAGGAATTTATTGAAGGGTTTTTCTCATTACACTAGGTTGCACGAGAAAAAAGAGTTCTCATAATAGATACACCATTTTCTTGTTAGTGCCAATAAATATATGCATGCTTTAGTGATGCAAAGTGTCACATACACCCTACTGGGTTTCTTACTTCAAACACAAGGTAGGTGACCAGTTAACCACCAAACATAAAAGGCTTACATCCACATTACTTCTATGCATAATTTGTCTCAATTGTTTTTTTATCTTACACTTTCTAGCGAAGAAGATATATTCACATGTTATTACGGCTAAAACCTCTAACCAAAATCATTTTACACTTAAAACTGTTGATTGAGTAGTTTATATCTTGGAACAAACAGTGTTAATACTTTAATGTATGCCAATTATGTTCAAATGCATGAATGCATGGCAAAAGTGAGCAAGCAAGTCGTTACAGATCCAAGGTGTAGAAGCACCTAATCCTTTTGCTCACAGCCATGTTCAATTTCACTAAGATCAGATTGATCTTCTTCTCTTCCATGAAACTCAACACATTATATAGGAGATGAAAAGGTTGGAATGCATTAAGAAACTTTGTTTGGCAACTTGAGCATCATTATATTTCGGTTTTGAGTCTATTTCTCTTTGTGAATTTTGGAGTAATCGGTACAAACTATACTTTTCTTCGTATCATTTGTAAAATAAATGTCTTGGAACAAAGCTTCTAAGAATTAGTTAGGAATTTATTGAAGGTTTTACATCATTACATTAGGTTCCACAAGAACAAAGAGTTCTCATTACAGATGCAACATTTTCTTGTGAGGGCCAATCAATATATGCATGCTTTAGCGATGCAAAGTGTCTGATACACCCTATTACGTATCTTCCTTCAAAGAAAAGGTAGGTGACCTATTAACAACCAAACATCAAATTCTTACATCCACATTACTTCTATGCATAATATGTCTCCATTGTTTTTTATCTTACAGTTTCTAGCCAAAAAGATATATTCGCATGTTATTGCGGCTAAACCTACCATTTTGCACTTAAAGCTATTGATGGAGTAGTTTATATCTTGGAACCAACAGTTTTGATACTTTAATGTATGGCAATTATGTTCAAGTGCATGAATTCATGGAAAAAGCGAGCAAGCAAGTCGTTGCAGATCGTAGGTGTAGAAGCACTTAATCGTTTTGCCCACACCAATGGTCAATTTCATCAAGATCAGATTCATCTTCTTCTCTTCCATAAAACTCAACAAGCCATATATAGAATATGAAAAGGTTGGAATTCATTAAGCAATTTTGTTTGGCAACTTGAGCGTCATTATATTTCAGTTTTGAGTCTATTTATCTTTGTGAAGTTTGGAGAAATCTGTACAAATTGTACTTTTCTTCGTATCATTAGAAAAGAAATGTCCTGGAACCAAGCTTCTAAGAATTAGTTACGAATTTATTGAAGGGTTTTCATCATTACACTAGGTCGTACAAGAAAAAAGAGTTCTCATTACAGATACACCATTTTCTTGTTAGTGCCAATAAATATATGCATGCTTTAGCGATGCAAAGTATCACATACACCCTACTCGGTTTCTTCCTTCAAAGACTAGGTAGGTGACCAGTTACCCACCAAACATAAAAGGCTTACATCCACATTACTTCTATGCATAAAATGTTATTGCGGCTAAACCTTTTGACCAAAATCATTTTGCATTTAGAACTATTGATTGAGTAGTTTATATCTTGCAACCAACAGTTTTAATACTTTAATGTATGCCAATTATGATCAAACACATGAATGCATGGCAAAAGCGAGCAAGGAAGTCGTTGCAGATCCAAGGTGTAGAAGCACCTAATCCTTTTGCTCACACCCATGTTCAATTTCATTAAGATCAGATTGATCTTCTTCTCTTCAATGAAACTCAACACACTATATAGAAGATGAGAAGGTTGGAATGCATTAAGAAAGTTTGTTTGGCAACTTGAGCGTCATTATATTTTGGTTTTGTGTCTATTTCTCTTTGTGAAGTTTGGAGTAATCGGTACAAACTATACTTTTCTTCGTATCATTTGTAAAATAAATGTCTTGGAACCAAGCTTCTAAGAATTAGTTAGGAAATTATTGAAGGGTTTACATCATTACATTAGGTTCCACAAGAACAAAGAGTTCTCATAACAGATGCAACATTTTCTTGTGAGGGCCAATCAATATATGCTTGCTTTAGCGATGCAAAGTGTTTGATACACCCTATTGCGTATCTTCCTTCAAAGAAAAGGTAGGTGACCGGTTAACAACCAAACATCAAATTCTTACATCCACATTACTTCTATGCATAATTTGTCTCCATTGTTTTTTATGTTACAGTTTCTAGCCAAAAAGATATATTCTCATGTTATTTGGGCTAAACCAACCATTTTGCATTTAGAACTATTGTTGGAGCAGTTTATATCTTGGAACCAACAGTTTTGATACTTTAATGTATGGGAATTATGTTCAAACGCATGAATGCATGGAAAAAGCGAGCAAGCAAGTCATTGCAGATCGTAGGTGTAGAACCACCTAATCGTTTTGCCAACACCAATGTTCAATTTCATCAAGATCAGAGTCATCTTCTTCTCTTCCATAAAACTCAACAAGCCATATTTAGGAGATGAAAAGGTTGGAATGCATTAAACAAGTTGGTTTGGCAACATGAGCGTCATTATATTTTAGTTTTAAGTCTATTTATCTTTGTGAAGTTTGGAGTAATCTGTACACATTGTACTTTTCTTCTTATAATTTGAAAAGAAATGTCCTGGAACCAAGCTTCTAAGAATTAGTTAGATATTTATTGAAGGGTTTTTCTCCTTACACTAGGTTGCATAAGAAAAAAGAGTTCTCATAATAGATACACCATTTTCTTGTTAGTGCCAATAAATATATGAATGCTTTAGCGATGCAAAGTGTCACATACACCCTACTGGGTTTCTTCCTTCAAAGACTAGGTAGGGGACTACTTAACCACCAAACATAAAATGCTTACATCCACATTACTTCTGTGCATAATTTGTCTCAATTGTTTTTTTTATCTTACACTTTCTAGCGAAGAAGATATATTCGCATGTTATTACGGCTAAACCTTCTAACCAAAATCATTTTACACTTAAAACTATTGATTGAGTAGTTTATATCTTGGAACCAACAGTTTTAATACTTTAATGTATGCCAATTATATTCAAACGCATGAATGGATGGCAAAAGTGAGCAAGCAAGTCCTTACAGATCCTAGGTGTAGAAGCACCTAATCCTTTTGCTCACACCCACATTCAATTTCAGTAAGATCAGATTGATCTTCTTCTCTTCCATGAAACTCAACACACTATATAGGAGATGAAAAGGTTGGAATGCATTAAGCAAGTTTGTTTGGCAACTTGAGCATCATTATATTTCGGTTTTGAGTCTATTTCTCTTTGTGAAGTTTGGAGTAATCGGTACAAACTATACTTTTCTTCGTATCATTTGTAAAATAAATGTCTTGGAACAAAGCTTCTAAGAATTAGTTAGGAATTTATTGAAGGGTTTTCATCATTACATTAGGTTCCATAAGAAAAAAGAGTTCGTATTACAGATGCAACATTTTCTTGTGAGGGCCAATCAAGATATGCTTGCTTTAGCGATGCAAAGTATCGATACACCTATCGCGTATCTTCCTTCAAAGAAAGGGTAGGTGACCTGTTAACAACCAAACATCAAATTCTTACATCCACATTACTTCTATGCATAATTTGTCTCCATTGTTTATTATATTATAGTTTCTAGCCAAAAAGATATATTCGTATGTTATTGCTACTAAACCTACCATTGTGCACTTAAAACTATTGATGGAGCAGTTTATATCTTGTAAATAATAGTTTTGATACTTTAATGTATAGCAATTATGTTCAAACGTATGAATGCATGGAAAAAGCAAGCAAGCATGTCGTTGAAGATTGTAGGTGTAGAAGCACTTAATCGTTTTGCCCACACCAATGTTCAATTTCATCAAGATCAGATTCATCTTCTTCTCTTCCATAAAACTAAACAAGCCATATATAGAAGATGAAAAGGTTGGAATGCATTAAGCAAGTTTGTTTGGCAACTTGATCGTCATTATATTTTAGTTTTGAGTCTATTTATCTTTGTGAAGTTTGGAGTAATCTGTACAAATTGTACTTTTCTTCTTATCATAATAAAAGAAATGTCCACGAACCAAGCTTCTAAGAATTAGTTAGGAATTTATTGAAGGGTTTTCATCATTACACTAGGTTGCACAAGAAAAAAGAGTTCTCATTACAGATACACCATTTTCTTGTAAGTGCCAATAAATATATGCATGCTTTAGCGATGCAAAGTGTCACATACACCCTACTGGGTTTCTTCCTTCAAAGACAAGGTAGGTGACCAGTTAGCCACCAAACATAAAATGCTTACATCCACATTACTACTATGCGTAATTTGCCTCAATTGTTTTTTTATCTTACACTTTCTAGCCAAGAAGATATATTCGCATGTTATTACGGCTAAACCTTCTAACGAAAATCATTTTGCACTTAAAACTGTTGATTGATTAGTTTATATCTTGGAACCAACAGTTTTAATACTTTAATGTATGCCAATTATGTTCAAACGCATGAATGCATGGCAAAAGTGGGAAAGCAAGTCGTTACAGATCCTAGGTGTAGAAGCACCTAATCCTTTTGCTCACACCCACATTCAATTTCACTAAGATCAGATTGATCTTCTTCTCTTCCATGAAACTCAACACACTATATAGGAGATGAAAAGGTTGGAATGCATTAAGCAAGTTTGTTTGGCAACTTGAGCATCATTATATTTCGGTTTTGAGTCTATTTCTCTTTGTGAAGTTTGGAGTAATCGGTACAAACTATACTTTTCTTCGTATCATTTGTAAAATAAATGTCTTGGAACAAAGCTTCTAAGAATTAGTTAGGAATTTATTGAAGGGTTTTCATCATTACATTAGGTTCCATAAGAAAAAAGAGTTCGTATTACAGATGCAACATTTTCTTGTGAGGGCCAATCAGTATATGCCTGCTTTAGCGATGCAAAGTATCTGATACACCCTACTGCGTATCTTCCTTCAAAGAAAGGGTAGGTGACCTGTTAACAACCAAACATCAAATTCTTACATCCACATTACTTCTATGCATAATTTGTCTCCATTGTTTATTATATTATAGTTTCTAGCCAAAAAGATATATTCGTATGTTATTGCTACTAAACCTACCATTGTGCACTTAAAACTATTGATGGAGCAGTTTATATCTTGTAAATAATAGTTTTGATACTTTAATGTATAGCAATTATGTTCAAACGTATGAATGCATGGAAAAAGCAAGCAAGCATGTCGTTGAAGATTGTAGGTGTAGAAGCACTTAATCGTTTTGCCCACACCAATGTTCAATTTCATCAAGATCAGATTCATCTTCTTCTCTTCCATAAAACTAAACAAGCCATATATAGAAGATGAAAAGGTTGGAATGCATTAAGCAAGTTTGTTTGGCAACTTGATCGTCATTATATTTTAGTTTTGAGTCTATTTATCTTTGTGAAGTTTGGAGTAATCTGTACACATTGTACTTTTCTTCGTATCATAATAAAAGAAATGTCCACGAACCAAGCTTCTAAGAATTAGTTAGGAATTTATTGAAGGGTTTTCATCATTACACTAGGTTGCACAAGAAAAAAGAGTTATCATTACAGATACACCATTTTCTTGTTAGTGCCAATAAATATATGCATGCTTTAGCGATGCAAAGTGTGACATACACCCTACTGGGTTTCTTCCTTCAAAGACAAGGTAGGTGACCAGTTAGCCACCAAACATAAAATGCTTACATCCACATTACTACTATGCGTAATTTGCCTCAATTTTTTTTTATCTTACACTTTCTAGCGAAGAAGATATATTCGCATGTTATTACGGCTAAACCTTCTAACCAAAATCATTTTGCACTTAAAACTGTTGATTGAGTAGTTTATATCTTGGAACCAACAGTTTTAATACTTTAATGTATGCCAATTATGTTCAAACGCATGAATGCATGGCAAAAGTGGGAAAGCAAGTCGTTACAGATCCTAGGTGTAGAAGCACCTAATCCTTTTGCTCACACCCACATTTAATTTCACTAAGATCAGATTGATCTTCTTCTCTTCCATGAAACTCAACACACTATATAGGAGATGAAAAGCTTGGAATGCATTAAGCAAGTTTGTTTGGCAACTTAAGCATCATTATATTTCGGTTTTGAGTCTATTTCTCTTTGTGAAGTTTGGAGTAATCGGTACAAACTATACTTTTCTTCGTATCATTTGTAAAATAAATGTCTTGGAACAAAGCTTCTAAGAATTAGTTAGGAATTTATTGAAGGGTTTTCATCATTACATTAGGTTCCATAAGAAAAAAGAGTTCGTATTACAGATGCAACATTTTCTTGTGAGGGCCAATCAGTATATGCCTGCTTTAGCGATGCAAAGTATCTGATACACCCTACTGCGTATCTTCCTTCAAAGAAAGGGTAGGTGACCTGTTAACAACCAAACATCAAATTCTTACATCCACATTACTTCTATGCATAATTTGTCTCCATTGTTTATTATCTTATAGTTTCTAGCCAAAAAGATATATTCGTATGTTATTGCTACTAAACCTACCATTGTGCACTTAAAACTATTGATGGAGCAGTTTATATCTTGTAAATAATAGTTTTGATACTTTAATGTATAGCAATTATGTTCAAACGTATGAATGCATGGAAAAAGCAAGCAAGCATGTCGTTGAAGATTGTAGGTGTAGAAGCACTTAATCGTTTTGCCCACACCAATGTTCAATTTCATCAAGATCAGATTCATCTTCTTCTCTTCCATAAAACTAAACAAGCCATATATAGAAGATGAAAAGGTTGGAATGCATTAAGCAAGTTTTTTTGGCAACTTGATCGTCATTATATTTTAGTTTTGAGTCTATTTATCTTTGTGAAGTTTGGAGTAATCTGTACAAATTGTACTTTTCTTCTTATCATAATAAAAGATATGTCCACGAACCAAGCTTCTAAGAATTAGTTAGGAATTTATTGAAGGGTTTTCATCATTACACTAGGTTGCACAAGAAAAAAGAGTTCTCATTACAGATACACCATTTTCTTGTAAGTGCCAATAAATATATGCATGCTTTAGCGATGCAAAGTGTCACATACACCCTACTGGGTTTCTTCCTTCAAAGACAAGGTAGGTGGCCAGTTAGCCACCAAACATAAAATGCTTACATCCACATGACTACTATGCGTAATTTGCCTCAATTGTTTTTTTATCTTACACTTTCTAGCCAAGAAGATATATTCGCATGTTATTACGGCTAAACCTTCTAACCAAAATCATTTTGCACTTAAAACTGTTGATTGATTAGTTTATATCTTGGAACCAACAGTTTTAATACTTTAATGTATGCCAATTATGTTCAAACGCATGAATGCATGGCAAAAGTGGGAAAGCAAGTCGTTACAGATCCTAGGTGTAGAAGCACCTAATCCTTTTGCTCACACCCACATTCAATTTCACTAAGATCAGATTGATCTTCTTCTCTTCCATGAAACTCAACACACTATATAGGAGATGAAAAGGTTGGAATGCATTAAGCAAGTTTGTTTGGCAACTTGAGCATCATTATATTTCGGTTTTGAGTCTATTTCTCTTTGTGAAGTTTGGAGTAATCGGTACAAACTATACTTTTCTTCGTATCATTTGTAAAATAAATGTCTTGGAACAAAGCTTCTAAGAATTAGTTAGGAATTTATTGAAGGGTTTTCATCATTACATTAGGTTCCATAAGAAAAAAGAGTTCGTATTACGGATGCAACATTTTCTTGTGAGGGCCAATCAGTATATGCCTGCTTTAGCGATGCAAAGTATCTGATACACCCTACTGCGTATCTTCCTTCAAAGAAAGGGTAGGTGACCTGTTAACAACCAAACATCAAATTCTTACATCCACATTACTTCTATGCATAATTTGTCTCCATTGTTTATTATCTTATAGTTTCTAGCCAAAAAGATATATTCGTATGTTATTGCTACTAAACCTACCATTGTGCACTTAAAACTATTGATGGAGCAGTTTATATCTTGTAAATAATAGTTTTGATACTTTAATGTATAGCAATTATGTTCAAACGTATGAATGCATGGAAAAAGCAAGCAAGCATGTCGTTGAAGATTGTAGGTGTAGAAGCACTTAATCGTTTTGCCCACACCAATGTTCAATTTCATCAAGATCAGATTCATCTTCTTCTCTTCCATAAAACTAAACAAGCCATATATAGAAGATGAAAAGGTTGGAATGCATTAAGCAAGTTTGTTTGGCAACTTGATCGTCATTATATTTTAGTTTTGAGTCTATTTATCTTTGTGAAGTTTGGAGTAATCTGTACAAATTGTACTTTTCTTCGTATCATAATAAAAGAAATGTCCACGAACCAAGCTTCTAAGAATTAGTTAGGAATTTATTGAAGGGTTTTCATCATTACACTAGGTTGCACAAGAAAAAAGAGTTATCATTACAGATACACCATTTTCTTGTTAGTGCCAATAAATATATGCATGCTTTAGCGATGCAAAGTGTGACATACACCCTACTGGGTTTCTTCCTTCAAAGACAAGGTAGGTGACCAGTTAGCCACCAAACATAAAATGCTTACATCCACATTACTACTATGCGTAATTTGCCTCAATTTTTTTTTATCTTACACTTTCTAGCGAAGAAGATATATTCGCATGTTATTACGGCTAAACCTTCTAACCAAAATCATTTTGCACTTAAAACTGTTGATTGAGTAGTTTATATCTTGGAACCAACAGTTTTAATACTTTAATGTATGCCAATTATGTTCAAACGCATGAATGCATGGCAAAAGTGGGAAAGCAAGTCGTTACAGATCCTAGTTGTAGAAGCACCTAATCCTTTTGCTCACACCCATGTTCAATTTCCTTAAGATCAGATTGATCTTCTTCTCTTCCATGAAACTCAACACACTATATAGGAGATGAAAAGCTTGTAATGCATTAAGCAAGTTTGTTTGGCAACTTGAGCGTCATTATATTTCGGTTTTGAGTTTATTTCTCTTTGTGAAGTTTGGAGTAATCGGTACAAACTATACTTTTCTTCGTATCATTTGTAAAATAAATGTCTTGGAACAAAGCTTCTAAGAATTAGTTAGGAATTTATTGAAGGGTTTTCATCATTACATTAGGTTCCATAAGAAAAAAGAGTTCTCATTATAGATGCAAAATTTTCTTGTGAGGGCCAATCAATATATGCATGCTTTAGCGATGCAAAGTGTCTGATACACCCTACTGCGTATCTTCCTTCAAAGAAAAGGTAGGTGTCATGTTAATAACCAAGCATCAAATTCTTACATCCACATTACTTCTATGCATAATTTGTCTCCATTGTTTTTTATCTTATAGTTTCTAGCCAAAAAGATATATTCGCATGTTATTGCGGCTAAACCTACGATTTTGCATTTAAAACTATTGATGGAGCAGTTTATATCTTGTAAATAATAGTTTTGATGCTTTAATGTATAGCAATTATGTTCAAACGTATGAATGCATGGAAAAAGCGAGCAAGCAAGTCGTTGCAGATTGTAGGTGTAGAAGCAATTAATCGTTTTGCCCACACCAATGTTCAATTTCATCAAGATCAGATTCATCTTCTTCTCTTCCATAAAACTAAACAAGCCATATATAGAAGATGAAAAGGTTGGAATGCATTAAGCAAGTTTGTTTGGCAACTTGAGCGTCATTATATTTTAGTTTTGAGTCTATTTATCTTTGTGAAGTTTGGAGTAATCTGTACAAACTGTACTTTTCTTCTTATCATAATAAAAGATATGTCCACAAACCAAGCTTCTAAGAATTAGTTAGGAATTTATTGAAGGGTTTTCATCATTACACTAGGTTGCACAAGAAAAAAGAGTTCTCATTACAGAAACACCATTTTCTTGTTAGCACCAATAAATATATGCATGCTTTAGCGATGCAAAGTGTCACATACACCCTACGGGGTGTCTTCGTTCAAAGACAAGGTAGGTGACCGGTTAACCACCAAACATAAAATGCTTACATCCACATTACTTCTACTCATAATTTTTCTCAATTGTTTTTTTATCTTACACTTTCTAGCCAAAAAGATATATTCGTATGTTATTGCGGCTAAAAATTCTGACCAAAATCATTTTGCACTTAAGACTATTGATTGGGTAGGTTATATCTTGGAACAAACAGTTTTAATATTTTAATGTGTGCCAATTATTTTCAATCGCATGAATGCATGGCAAAAGGGAGCAAGCAAGTCGTTACAAATCCTAGGTGTAGAAGCACCTAATCCTTTTGCTCACACCCATGTTTAATTTCATTAAGATCAGATTGATCTTCTTCACTTCCATGAAACTCAACACACTATATAGGAGATGAAAAGGTTGGAATGCATTAAGCAAGTTTGTTTGGAAACTTCAGCGTCATTATATTTTGATTTTGAGTTTATTTCTCTTTGTGAAGTTTGGAGTAATCGGTACAAACTATACTTTTCTTCGTATCATTTGTTAAATAAATGTCTTGGAACAAAGCTTCTAAGAATTAGTTTGGAATTTATTGAAGGGTTTTCATCATTACATTAGTTTCCACAAGAACAAAGAGTTCTCATTACAGATGCAACATTTTCTTGTGAGGGGCAATCAATATATGCATGCTTTAGCGATGCAAAGTGTCTGATACACCCTACTACATATCTTCCTTCAAAGAAAGGGTAGGTGACCTGTTAACAACCAAACATCAAATTGTTACATCCACATTACTTCTATGCATAATTTGTCTCCATTGTTTTTTATCTTACAGGTTCTAGCCAAAAAGATATATTCGCATGTTATTGCGGCTAAACCTACCATTTTGCATTTAAAACTAATGATGGAGCAGTTTATATCTTGGAACCAATAGTTTTGATACTTTAATGTATGGGAATTATGGTCAAATTCATGAATGCATGGAAAAAAC
This sequence comes from Hippophae gyantsensis, assembly GCA_030763125.1. Classification (NCBI taxonomy): domain Eukaryota; kingdom Viridiplantae; phylum Streptophyta; class Magnoliopsida; order Rosales; family Elaeagnaceae; genus Hippophae; species Hippophae gyantsensis. The sequence goes on along the minus strand of CM061033.1, from coordinate 8,118,066 downwards.
GAGCAAGCAAGTCCTTGCAGATCGTAGGTGTAGAAGCACCTAATAGTTTTGCCCACACCAATGTTCAATTTCATCAAGATTAGATTCATCTTCTTCTCTTCCATAAAACTCAACAAGCATATATAGAAGATGAAAAGGTTGGAATGCATTAAGCAAGTTTGTTTGGCAACTTGAGCGTCATTATATTTTAGTTTTGAGTCTATTTATCTTTGTGAAGTTTGGAGTAATTTGTACAAACTGTACTTTTCTTCGTATCATTTGAAAAGAAATGTCCTGGAACCAAGCTTCTAAGAATTAGTTAGGAATTTTTTGAAGGGTTTTCATCATTACACTAGGTTGCACATGAAAAAAGAGTTCTCATTACAGAAACACCATTTTCTTGTTAGCACCAATAAATATATGCATGCTCTAGCGATGCAAAGTGTCATATACACCCTACGGGGTTTCTTCGTTCAAAGACAAGGTAGGTGACTGGTTAACCACCAAACATAAAATGCTTACATCCACATTACTTCTACGCATAATTTGTCCCAATTTTTTTTATCTTACACTTTCTAGCCAAAAAGATATATTCGTATGTTATTGCGGCTAAACCTTCTGACCAAAATCATTTTGCTCTTAAAACTATTGAATGAGTAGGTTATATCTCGGAACAAACAGTTTTAATACTTTAATGTATGCCAAGTATGTTCAAAAGCATGAATGCATGGCAAAAGTGAGCAAGCAAGTCGTTACAGATCCTAGGTGTGGAAGCACCTAATCCTTTTGCTCACACCCATGTTCAATTTCACTAAGATCATATTTATCTTCTTCTCATCCATGAAACTCAACACACTATATAGGAGATGAAAATGTTGGAATGCATTAAGCAAGTTTGTTTGGCAACTTGAGCATCATTATATTTCGGTTTTGAGTCAATTTCTCTTTGTGAAGTTTGGAGTAATAGGTACAAACTATACCTTTCTTCGTATCATTTGTAAAATAAATGTCTTGGAACAAAGCTTCTAAGAATTAGTTAGGAATTTATTGGAGGGTTTTCATCATTACATTAGGTTCTATAAGAACAAAGAGTTCTCATTACAGATGCAATATTTTGTTGTGAGGGCCAATCAATATATGCATGCTTTAGCGATGCAAAGTGTCTGATACACCCTACTACGTATCTTCCTTCAAAGAAAGGGTAGGTGACCTGTTAATAACCAAGCATCAAATTCTTACATCGACATTACTTCTATGCATAATTTGTCTCCATTGTTTTTTGTCTTACAGGTTCTAGCCAAAAAGATATATTCGCATGTTATTGCGGCTAAACCTACCATTTTGCATTTAAAACTATTGATGGAGCAGTTTATATCTTGGAACCAATAGTTTTGATACTTTAATGTATGGGAACTATGTTCAAATTCATGAATGCATGGAAAAAACGAGCAAGCAAGTCCTTGCAGATCGTAGGTGTAGAAGCACCTAATAGTTTTGCCCACACCAATGTTAAATTTCATCAAGATTAGATTCATCTTCTTCTCTTCCATAAAACTCAACAAGCATATATAGAAGATGAAAAGGTTGGAATGCATTAAGCAAGTTTGTTTGGCAACTTGAGCGTCCTTATATTTTAGTTTTGAGTCTATTTATCTTTGTGAAGTTTGGAGTAATTTGTACAAACTGTACTTTTCTTCGTATCATTTGAAAAGAAATGTCCTGGAACCAAGCTTCTAAGAATTAGTTAGGAATTTTTTGAAGGGTTTTCATCATTACAATAGGTTGCACAAGAAAAAAGAGTTCTCATTACAGAAACACCATTTTCTTGTTAGCACCAGTAAATATATGCATGCTCTAGCGATGCAAAGTGTCATATACACCCTACGGGGTTTCTTCGTTCAAAGACAAGGTAGGTGACTGGTTAACCACCAAACATAAAATGCTTACATCCACATTACTTCTACGCATAATTTGTCCCTATTTTTTTTATCTTACACTCTCTAGCCAAAAAGATATATTCCTATGTTATTGCGGCTAAACCTTCTGACCAAAATCATTTTGCACTTAAAACTATTGAATGAGTAGGTTATATCTCGGAACAAACAGTTTTAATACTTTAATGTATGCCAAGTATGTTCAAAAGCATGAATGCATGGCAAAAGTGAGCAAGCAAGTCGTTACAGATCCTAGGTGTGGAAGCACCTAATCCTTTTGCTCACACCCATGTTCAATTTCACTAAGATCATATTTATCTTCTTCTCTTCCATGAAACTCAACACACTATATAGGAGATGAAAATGTTGGAATGCATTAAGAAAGTTTGTTAGGCAACTTGAGCATCATTATATTTCGGTTGTGAGTCAATTTCTCTTTGTGAAGTTTGGAGTAATCGGTACAAACTATACCTTTCTTCGTATCATTTGTAAAATAAATGTCTTGGAACAAAGCTTCTAAGAATTAGTTAGGAATTTATTGGAGGGTTTTCATCATTACATTAGGTTCTATAAGAACAAAGAGTTCTCATTACAGATGCAATATTTTGTTGTGAGGGCCAATCAACATATGCATGCTTTAGCGATGCAAAGTGTCTGATACACCCTACTGCGTATCTTCCTTCAAAGAAAGGGTAGGTGACCTGTTAACAACCAAACATCAAATTCTTACATCCACATTACTTCTATTCATAATTTGTCTCCATTGTTTTTTATCTTACAGTTTCTAGCCAAAAAGATATATTCGCATGTTATTTCGGCTAAACCTACAATTTTGCACTTAAAACTATTGATGGAGCAGTTTATAACTTGGAACCAACAGTTTTGATACTTTAATGTCTGGCAATTATGTTCAAACGCATGAATGCATGGAAAAAGCAAGCAAGCAATTCGTTGCAGATCGTAGGTGTAGAAGCATTTAATCGTTTTGCCCACACCAATGTTCAATTTCTTCAAGATCAGATTCATCTTCTTCTGTTCCATAAAACTCAACAAGCCATATATAGAAGATGAAAAGGTTGGAATGCATTAAGCAAGTTTGTTTGGCAACTTGAGCGTCATTATATTTTAGTTTTGAGTCTATTTATCTTTGTGAAGTTTGGAGTAATCTGTACAAACTGTACTTTTCTTCGTATCATTGGAAAAGAAATGTCCTCGAACCAAGCTTCTAAGAATTAGTTAGGAATTTATTCAAGGGTTTTCATCATTACACTAGGTTGCACAAGAAAAAAGAGTTCTCATTACAGAAACACCATTTTCTTGTTAGCACCAATAAATATATGCATGCTTTAGCGATGCAAAGTGTCATATACACCCTACGGGGTTTCTTCTTTCAAAGATAAGGTAGGTGACTGGTTAACCACCAAACATAAAATGCTTACATCCACATTACTTCTATGCATTATTTGTCTCAATTGTTTTTTTATCTTACACTTTCTAGCCAAAAAGATATATACGCATGTTATTGCGGCTAAACCTTCTCACCAAAATCATTTTGCACTTAAAACTATTAATTAAGTAGTTTATATCTTCGAACCAACAGTTTTAATACTTTAATGTATGCCAATTATGTTCAAATGCATGAATGCATGGAAAAAGCGAGCAAGTAAGTCGTTGCAGATCCTAGGTGTAGAAGCACCTAATCCTTTTGCTCACACCCATGTTCAATTTCACTAAGATCAGATTGATCTTCTTCTCTTCCATGAAACTCAACACACTATATAGGAGATGAAAAGGTTGGAATGCATTAAACAAGTTTTTTTGGCAACTTCAGCGTCATTATATTTCTGTTTTGAGTCTATTTCTCTTTGTGAAGTTTGGAGTAATTTGTACAAACTATACTTTTCTTCGTATCATTTCTAAAAGAAATGTCCTGAAACCAAGCTTCTAAGAATTAGTTAGGAATTTATTGAAGGGTTTTCATCATAACATTAGGTTCCACAAGAACAAAGAGTTCTCATTACAGATGCAACATTTTATTGTGAGGGCCAATGAATATATGCATGCTTTAGCGATGCAAAGTGTCTGACACACCTTACTGCGTATCTTCCTTCAAAGAAAGGGTAGGTGACCGGTTAACAACCAAACATCAAATTCTTACATCCATATTACTTCTATGCATAATTTGTCTCCATTGTTTTTTATCTTACAGGTTCTAGCCAAAAAGATATATTCGCATTTTATTGCGGCTAAACCTACCATTTTGCACTTAATACTATTGATGTAGCAGTTTATATCTTGGAACCAACAGTTTTAATACTTTAATGTATGACAATTATGTTCGAACGCATGAATGAATGGAAAAAGCAAGCAAGCAAGTCGTTACAGATCGTAGGTGTAGAAGCACCTAATCGTTTTGCCCACACCAATGTTCAATTTCATCAAGATCAGATTCATATTCTTCTCTTCCATAAAACTCAACAAGCCATATATAGGATATGAAAAGGTTGGAATGCATTAAAAAAGTTTGTTTGGCAACTTGAGCATCATTATATTTAAATTTTGAGTCTATTTATCTTTGTGAAGTTTGGAGTAATTTGTACAAACTGTACATTTCTTCGTATCATTTGAAAAGAAATGTCCTGGAACCAAGCTTCTAAGAATTAGTTAGAAATTTATTTAAGGGTTTTCATCATTACACTAGGTTGCGTAAGAAAAAAGAGTTCTCATTACAGATACACCATTTTCTTGTTAGAGCCAATAAATATATGCATGCTTTAGCGATGCAAATTGTCACATACACCCTAGTGGGTTTCTTCCTTCAAAGACAAGGTAGGGGACCCGTTAACCACCAAACATAAAATGCTTACATCCATATTACTTCTATGCATAATTTGTCTCAATTGTTTTTTTATCTTACACTTTCTAGCGAAGAAGATATATTCGCATGTTATTGCGGCTAAACCTTCTGACCAAAATCATTTTGCACTTAAAATTATTGATTGAGCAGTTTATATCTTGGAACCAATAGTTTTAATACTTTAATATATGCCAATTATGTTCAAATGCATGAATGCATGGCAAAAGCGAGCAAGCAAGTCGTTACAGATCCTAGATGTCGAAGCACCTAATCCTTTCGCTCACACCCATGTTCAATTTCATTAAAAACAGATTGATCTTCTTCTCTTCCATGAAACTCAACACACTATATAGGAGATGAAAAGGTTGGAATGCATAAAGCAAGTTTGTTTGGCAACTTCAGCGTCATTATATTTCGATTTTGAGTTTATTTATCTTTGTGCAGTTTGGAGTAATCGGTACAAACTATAATTTTCTTCGTATCATTTCTAAAAGAAATGTCTTGGAACCAAGCTTGTAAGAATTAGTTAGGAATTTATTGAAGGGTTTTCATCATTACATTACGTTCCATAAGAGCAAAGAGTTCTCATTACAGATGCAATATTTTCTTGTGAGGGCCAATCAATATATGCATGCTTTAGCGATGCAAAGTGTCTGATACACCTTACTGCGTATCTTCTTTCAAAGAAAAGGTAGGTGACTGATGAGTGCTCAAAAAGCACTAAAATTACCATGATTTTATGCACATTAATTGATTAAAAATATATATATTTATATGTTTTATCATATATTTATATAAATTTGTCTTTTTCGGAATCACGGGTGTTTTTATTGTTTTTCAGGTATTTTCACTTAAAAACGCAACTTAAAGACTCAAAGAGGAATACTGGAAGCAATACATCACAAATATATTAATAATTAAATGGGGAAAGGTCAATAAATATGGAAAAATTGGACAAAATGGGTCAAAAATGTCAAAAAGGAGAAAATCGTACCGCCGTGCCGCTTGGCGCGCCATTTCCTCATGCCGCTGAACTGTTTCATCGGCGTGGTCTTGTTCCTCCGCGTGGTACTTGTTCATCCGCGGAATCTTGTTCATCCGCGTGGTCTTGTTCTTCCGCGGGATACTGTTCATCCGCATGGTCTTGTTCATCCGCTGATACAGCCGCCTCGTGACGTCATCTTGGCGTCATTAATGACATCAGCAATTCCAATACGCGTTTTTACATTTTTAAATATTTTTTTAACATTTTTTTACTCATTTTTTCTCTCCATCCTCACCTATAAATACCCCCCTTCCCTTCACCTTCAAAACACCTTCAAAACACACTTCTCTCTTCTTTCTTTCTCTCTTTTCTTAGATTTTTAGGTTTTTTTAGTTTTTCTTAGTTTTTAGTTAATTTCTCTTAGTTTTAGAGTTCTTCCCTTTTTGGGAAGAACTAGTTATGTTTTTGTAATATATTAGCTTTTGATTCAATAAATGGGAGTGCAAATTCCGCTTGGAGGTTTTCCAGCAACGGGAATAGCATCGAAGTTCTGTAAGGATTTTATTTTCTTTTCTGCTTATTTTTTATGCTTTATTCTTACATGTTATATTTAATTTGTCCGTGATTAAATTTAACTTTCTGTTGTTTATAAACATGATGTAATAATAACCTTGTTATGCTTGCGAAATATTAAATAGGTAAAAATCTCTAAAATGAATTGATTTTGTTTTTATTCAAGATTTTATATTAAGAATGTTACAGAGAAATATATTATTTTTGATTAGAAACTTAAACATGAATGTTAGATTTTAAGGTTTAGTTATCGATTCGATTTAGAGTAGTGCTCTTTTATTTGATGGTACAATCGCCTAGGTAGTTAGAGTGAAGCTCTATTTCAAAAGTTTTTATAAGAATTATTATCTGAAAATGTATTGACAACATGTTTTCAGTAGTGGTTTTAAAACTTGAAAGTTAGTACTCGGATAATTAAATTCTTAGGTTTAATTTGGACACCTTGAATAAAGTTTAAATCTGCCTAACTTCACCAAAGGTGGCATTTAAATGGTTCATTTTCAATCTCTTAGAAAAAGGAATTAATTTAATTAACCAAATTAGTTATCAACCCCACCCATAGGTGTTAATTGATTTGTTTAGTTAACAAAGAATATCTAACCCCACCAAAGGTGGTATTCATATAAAAAAGAGAGAATCAATAAATATCAATTCATATCTTTAATAACCTAATTAATATGAGCAAGCATAATTAACTTAATTATTATATCCATAAATACTCCACTGTTTTAACAGATAAAATTTGCATAAATGTTTATTGAATCTATGTTTATTTTTTATGTAAGTAGATTAAAAACACAAAAACCAAAATATCGTGACAGGATGTTTAGGATTTAATTTCGTTTTTAAAAGTTTGAATAATAAATTAAAAACCACATACATTCCTTCCTTAGATCGACCTTGGGAGTATACTTATCATTTTCTACGAAATGATTCGTGCACTTGCGAGAGTTTTATAAATAGATAAAACCAAAGTAACGGGCAGGATCGGCGATGTCGGTTCTGCCCCTATCAAGTTTTTGGCGCCGTTGCCGGGGAAGGAATAGCGTTTTTAAATTATTTATCAAAATTTTAAAAACCTTTTGTGTTGTAAATAATTGTGATTTTTTTTATTAAAAAATTAAAAAAAATAAAAAATTTTGTTGTTTGTGAAAAGTAAAAAAAAAAAAATTCAAATTTCAATTTCGTAATAAATAAAAAAAATATAGCATGAATAATAAAATAATTTTGCATTTTGAAATTTGAAGTAAAAAAAAAAAGTAAATAAATTTTAAATTAAATTAATAAATAAATAAGAATAAAAAAAATAAAAAAATAAAAAAATAATAAAAATAATAAAAATAATAAAAAATAAAAAAATAAAAAACAAAAAATAAAAAAATAAAAATAAAAAAAATAAAAAATCAAAAACTTTATTTTCAATTTTTTTATTTTATTTTTGTTGTTTTTTCTTTTTCTTTTTTTTTTCTTTTACCTTTTTCAATTATTTTTTTTAATTTATTTTATTTTATTATTATTATTTTTTTTGGCTTAATTTTTATTTTTTCTCTTTTTCTCTTTTTATTTTATTTTTTTTTTCAAATTTTTTTTTTAACTACTTTTTTTTTTAATTTTCGTTTAAGTTAATTAACTTAGGTTTTTAGTAACTTAATTTACTAACTTAATTAACTTAGATTTTCATTAACTTAATTAACCTACCTTTTTATTAACTTAATTAACTTAAATTTTAACTTAACTTAACTTAATTAACTTAATTTTAATAGCATGAAAAGTAAAGATCTAAGGGAGTTAAATGCAGGAGACTAGTTCTTGGAAGCCTTTGTGCCACTAGTCTTTCCTGGGAACGTTGCTCTGTCTAGGAGGATGGTTTTTAAGGAGCCTTTGCCCCACCATTCTTTCCTGGGAGCACTCTTGGTTAATACTGATTATGTTATTTTAACTTAAAAAAAAAAAATTCTGAAACTATCTCCAAAATTTTAAAGCTTTAATTACAATCTAAGGAGTTAGTTGTTTTGTTTGATCTAGGTACAATTGTGTTTTGATGCCTTTAATTATTTGATTTGTACCTAGACATGGATTATCTAAAACTCACAAGCATATCCCTAGTTTTAAGTACAGAAAAATTTAAAAATCCATAGGACATGACTGAAAAAGTATAGGTAGACAACCTTGTCTTACTTGTAGGTTTGATTGACTCATTGATGAGGGGACATTGAGTTTACTTAAAATGAAATCCCCAAGTTACGTCTTGCTAAGACGTTAAACTAAGCGCTGGATGGGAGGCAACCCATCATTTTAGGTAATTTTATTTTGTTTTATTTGTTTAATTTTATTGTTTATTTTAGTTTAATTATATGTGAATAATTTTTAAATTGTTAAAACTAAAAATATTTTTTGAGTTGTTAGAAGTTCACAAAGAATGCAATGCGTATACACTTTAATGATGAATATGATGAATGCACCTGCATTTCTCCATTACTACTTACACATTCTCAAGAAATAGGTAATCTTTCTTCTCTTTTCTCTTTATCTTTAATTTACAGTTGTTACATTGAGGACAATGTAAGTTCTAGGTTGGGGGTGGTGAAAAGTTACCATGCTTAATTAGAAAAGAAAAAAAAAGATTTAACAATTTAAAAATTAAAAAAAAAAACAATTATTAATTTTTTCTTTTTTATGTTCACATCTTCATTTTTTGTGTTTGGTTTTATTTTTTTTTTGTGTGATTTAGTAATTTTGGAATTAAACAAAAAAAAAAAAAAAAAAAAAGTTCTCACAAAAATTTATCATTTCTTTAAATCAAATTTAAGTAAATAGTTAAGTCTTTTGTACTGTTAGATTAATTTTTGAAAACATATCATGAAATATTATGTAATTGTTTTTGATAAGTAGTTAATTTTTGTCATAACTAGTATTTCTTGATAAGATGTAGAAATTATATTAAACCCAAAATCGGTGTTTATGAATTTGTTTTAGTGGAGACTACCTTTGTGAGATATAATTTGAGCCTAATTTCCTTTATTCAGAGTGAAATATATATTTTTTCTACTCCAAACACATTTCTTATTTCTTCAAATTCTTAGATGATCTCTATAGGCATTAATATTGAATGTATGAATTTTTTCTCATCTTAATAGAGTGTCGTATATTTTTTATTATTATTTTTGCTTAGATTAAATGATTTGAGTAGAAATTGATAGTATATGCTTTTATCTCATTCGTGCATGATGTTACAAAAAAGAGACATATCCGGGGTTACCTAAACCAAGATCAAACAGAAAAAGCCACAAAATTAACCACTCATCAAAATCCTTAAAAAGATGTACAATTTGTACATGAGTTGAATTTCTAAAAATGATATATATTGAAAAATATCTTCAAAAAAATATAGAGAGAAAGAATATATAGTATAATCTACATACTATGACCCACATTGCCTACAAAGTTGTGAGTAAAGGCTAATTACAAAAGAAAGATATAGAAAGTAATTCCCTAAAAAGTCATTGCACTGTCTTCATTTGTAAAAGGCATATATCTTGAAATTTTTTCTTAATGAGTTTGATTTATGCATGAAAATAATTTTTATATATGATGTCTTTATAATTTATACATTTGATTCCTTCCATGAGATCAACGTCAAAATAACACTTTGAGCCTTTCTTCTTTATACATATGCGAACATATTAGTTCATTTCTATACATCAACTCTTTCGCATATAAATTAGTATGAGTGTTTGAACCCATAGGATTCAGTGTTTTGAGAGTATTGACTTGTGAGGAATAGAGTCGAAGCGAATTCGGATTTATAACACTAAAATTGGGTGAAATTAAATTGATACATTTTTGATATGAAATATGAAAATGATTTTCAACTAATTATTATAATAAATCATGATTGTTTAAGAAGATTAAAATAACTTATGCTTGAGATTTTTAATTATGATCTTAAAAGAGATTAAAAAGTATGAGACATTTTTGTGTTATGTTGTTTTATTTTATTCTTAAAAGTTAATTTTTGATGTTGTTGTAATTTTAGTTTTTGAGTTGATTATTTTTATTTCTTTTGATTTTTACATTTAGTTCAATGTTTGTGGGTATCATTACTGAAAACCCTCACGAGACTCAAACTCGTCCACTAGGGCAACCTAGGGGTTTAAAGGCTTGTTGCATAGGCTAAATGCAACCGTGTCAATCTACGGAAGTGATTTAGGATAGTTTAATTTTTAGTTTTTATCGCTTCTCTTGCTAAGGGACTAGCAAGAAGGCGTTGGGGGTTGTGATGAGTGCTCAAAAAGCACTAAAATTACCATGATTTTATGCACATTAATTGATTAAAAATATATATATTTATATGTTTTATCATATATTTATATAAATTTGTCTTTTTCGCAATCACGGGTGTTTTTATTGTTTTTCAGGTATTTTCACTTAAAAACGCAACTTAAAGACTCAAAGAGGAATACTGGAAGCAATACATCACAAATATATTAATAATTAAATGGGGAAAGGTCAATAAATATGGAAAAATTGGACAAAATGGGTCAAAAATGTCAAAAAGGAGAAAATCGCATCATTGCCGCCAGCCGCCGCTTGCCGCCAGCTCGCCCAAGCGCGGAATCGTTTCATCGGCGTGGTACTGTTCCTCCGCGTGGTACTGTTCATCCGCGGGATACTGTTCATCCGCGTGGTACTGTTCATCCGCGGGATACTGTTCATCCGTAGTCTTGTTCATCCGCTGATGCAGTACGGCCGCCCTGACGTCACGCCGACGTCATTAATGACATCAAAGAATTCCAATACGCGTTTTTACATTTTTAAATATTTTTTTAACATTTTTTTACTCATTTTTTCTCTCCATCCTCACCTATAAATACCCCCCTTCCCTTCACCTTCAAAACACCTTCAAAACACACTTCTCTCTTCTTTCTTTCTCTCTTTTCTTAGATTTTTAGGTTTTTTTTAGTTTTTCTTAGTTTTTAGTTAATTTCTCTTAGTTTTAGAGTTCTTCTTTTTTGGGGAAGAACTAGTTATGTTTTTGTAATATATTAGCTTTTGATTCAATAAATGGGAGTGCAAATTCCGCTTGGAGGTTTTCCAAAGAACGGAATAGCATCGAAGTTCTGTAAGGATTTTATTTTCTTTACAGTTATTTTTTATGCTTTATTCTTACATGTTATATTTAATTTGTCTGTGATTAAATTTAACTTTGCTGGCTGTTTATAAACATGATGTAATAATAACGTTGTTATGCTTGCGAAATATTAAATAGGTAAAAATCTCTAAAATGAATTGATTTTGTTTTTATTCAAGATTTTATATTAAGAATGTTAGAGAGAAATATATTATTTTTCATTACAAACTTAAACACGAAAATTAGATTTTAAGGTGTAGTTATCCGCGCCGATTTAGAGTAGTGCTCTTTTATTTGATGGTACAATCGCCCGGTAGTTAGAGTGAAGCTCTATTTCAAAAGTTTTTATAAGAATTATTATCTGAAAATGTATTGACAACATGTTTTCAGTAGTGGTTTTAAAACTTGAAAGTTAGTACTCGGATAATTAAATTCTTAGGTTTAATTTGGACACCTTGAATAAAGTTTAAACTGTCTAACCCCACCAAAGGTGGCATTTAAATGGTTCATTTTCAATCTCTTAGAAAAAGGAATTAATTTAATTAACCAAATTAGTTATCAACCCCACCCATAGGTGTTAATTGATTTGTTTAGTTAACAAAGAATATCTAACCCCACCAAAGGTGGTATTCATATAAAAAAGAGAGAATCAATAAATATCAATTCATATATTTAATAACCTAATTAATATGAGCAAGCATAATTAACTTAATTATTATATCCATAAATACTCCACTGTTTTAACAGATAAAATTTGCATAAATGTTTATTGAATCTATGTTTATTTTTTATGTAAGTAGATTAAAAACACAAAAACCAAAATATCGTGACAGGATGTTTAGGATTTAATTTCGTTTTTAAAAGTTTGAATAATAAATTAAAAACCACATACATTCCTTCCTTAGATCGACCTTGGGAGTATACTTATCATTTTCTACGAAATGATTCGTGCACTTGCGAGAGTTTTATAAATACATAAAACCAATTTAACGGGCAGGATCGGCGATGTCGGTTCTGCCCCGATCAGTGACCGGTTAACAACCAAACATCAAATTCTTACATCCATATTACTTCTATGCATAATTTGTCTCCATTTTTTTTATCATACAGGTTCTAGCCAAAAAGATATATTCGCATGTTATTGCGGCTAAACCTACCATTTTGCACTTAAAACTATTGTTGGAGCAGTTTATATCTTGGAACCAACAGTTTTGATATTTTAATGTATGGGAATTATGTTCAAACACATGAATGCATGGAAAAGGCGAGCAAGCAAGTCTTTGCAGATCGTAGGTGTAGAAGCACCTAATCGTTTTGCCCACACCAATGTTGAATTTCATCAAGATCAGATTCATCTTCTTCTCAACCAGCCATATATAGGAGATGAAAAGGTTGGAATGCATTAAGCAAGTTTGTTTTCCAACTTGAGCGTCATTATATTTTAGTTTTGAGTCTGTTTCTCATTGTGAAGTTTGGAGTAATCTGTACAAACTGTACTTTTCTTCGTATCATTTGAAAAGAAATGTCCTGGAACCAAGCTTCTAAGAATTAGTTAGGAATTTATTGAAGGGTTTTCATCATTACATTAGGTTCCATAAGAACAAAGGGTTATCATTACAGATGCAATATTTTCTAGTGAGGGCCAATCAAAAAATGCATGCTTTAGCAATGCAAAGTGTCTGATACACCCTACTGCGTATCTTCCTGCAAAGAAAAGGTAGGTGACCGGTTAACAACCAAACATCAAATTCTTACATCCATATTACTTCTATGCATAATTTGCCTCCATTTTTTTTATCATACAGGTTCTAGCCAAAAAGATATATTTGTATGTTATTAAGGCTAAACCTTCTAACCAAATTCATTTTGCACTTAAGACTATTGATTGAACAGTTTATATCTTGGAAACAACAGTTTTAATACTTTAATGTATGCCAATTATGTTCAAACGCATGAATGCATGGCAAAAGGGAGCAAGCAAGTCGTTACAGATCCTAGGTGTTGAAGCACCTAATCCTTTTGCTCACACCCATGTTCAATTTCATTAAGAACAGATTGATCTTCTTCTCTTCCCTGAAACTGAACATACTATATAGGAGATGAAAAGGTTGGAATGCATTAATCAAGTTTGGTTGGCAACTTCAGCGTCATTATATTTCGGTTTTTGGTTTATTTCTCTTTGTGAAGTTTGGAGTAATCGGTACAAACTATACTTTTCTTCATATCATTTCTAAAAGAAATGTCTTGGAACCAAGCTTGTAAGAATTATTTAGGAATTTATTGAAGGGTATTCATCATTACATTTGGTTCCACACGAACAAAGAGTTCTCATTACAGATGCAACATTTTCTTATGAGGGCCAATCAATATATGCATGCTTTAGCGATGCAAAGTATCTGACACACCTTACTGCGTATCTTCCTTCAAAGAAAAGGTAGGGGACCGGTTAACAACCAAGCATAAAATTCTTACATCTATATTACTTCTATGCATAATTTGTCTCCATTGTTTTTTATCTTACAGGTTCTACCCAAAAAGATATATTCGCATGTTATTGCGGCTAAACCTACCGTTTTGCACTTAATACTATTGATGGAGCAGTTTATATCTTGGAACCAACAGTTTTGATACTTTAATGTATGGCAATTATGTTCAAATGCATGAATGCATGGAAAAAGCAAGCAAGTCGTTGCAGATCGTAGGTGTAGAAGCACCTAATCGTTTTTCCCACACCAATGTTGAATTTCATCAAGATCAGATTCATCTTCTTCTCAACAAGCCATATATAGGAGATGAAAAGGTTGGAATGCATTAAGCAAGTTTGTTTGCCAACTTGAGCATCATTATATTTTAGTTTTGAGTCTATTTCTCTTTGTGAAGTTTAGAGTAATCTGTACAAACTGTACTTTTCTTCGTATCATTTGAAAAGAAATGTCCTGGAACCAAGCTTCTAAGAATTAGTTAGGAATTTATTGAAGGGTTTTCATTATTACATTAGGTTCCATAAGAACAAAGAGTTCTCATTACAGATGCAATATTTTCTTCTGAGGGCCAATCAATATATGCGTTCTTTAGCAATGCAAAGTGTCTGATACACCCGACTGCGTATCTTCCTTCAAAGAAAAGGTAGGTGACCGGTTAACAACCAAACATCAAATTCTTACATCCATATTACTTCTATGCATAATTTGTCTCCATTTTTTTTATCATACAGTTCTAGCCAAAAAGATATATTCGCATGTTATTATGGCTAAACCTTCTAACCAAATTCATTTTGCACTTAAGACTATTGATTGAACATTTTATATCTTGGAAACAACAGTTTTAATACTTTAATGTATGCCAATTATGTTCAAACGCATGAATGCATGGCAAAGGGGAGCAAGCAAGTCGTTACAGATCCTAGGTGTTGAAGCACCTAATCCTTTTGCTCACACCCATGTTCAATTTCATTAAGAACAGATTGATCTTCTTCTCTTCCATGAAACTCAACATACTCGCCCCATTTTTCACGTGCAGCCGCCCCTATGACGTCATGCTGACGTCATTAATGACATCAGCAATTCCAATACGCGTTTTTACATTTTTTAATATTTTTTTACTCATTTTTTCTCTCCATCCTCACCTATAAATACCCCCCTTCCCTTCACTTCAAAACACACCTTCAAAACACACTTCTCTCTTCTTTCTTTCTCTCTTTTATTAGATTTTTAGGTTTTTTTAGTTTTTCTTAGTTTTTAGTTAATTTCTCTTAGTTTTAGAGTTCTTCCCTTTTTGGGAAGAACTAGTTATGTTTTTGTAATATATTAGCTTTTGATTCAATAAATGGGAGTGCAAATTCCGCTTGGAGGTTTTCCAAAGAACGGAATAGCGTCGAAGTTACTGTAAGGATTTTATTTTCTTTACAGTTATTTTTTATGCTTTATTCTTACATGTTAAATTTAACTGTGTTGGCTGTTTAGTAAACATGATGTAATAATAACGTTGTTATGCTTGCGAAATATTAAATAGGTAAAAATCTCTAAAATGAATTGATTTTATTTTTATTCAAGATTTTATATTAAGAATGTTAGAGAGAAATATATTATTTTTCATTACAAACTTAAACCTGAAAATTAGATTTTAAGGTTTAGTTATCGATTCGATTTAGAGTAGTGCTCTTTTATTTGATGGTACAATCGCCTTAGGTAGTTAGAGTGAAGCTCTATTTCAAAAGTTTTTATAAGAATTATTATCTGAAAATGTATTGACAACATGTTTTCAGTAGTGGTTTTAAAACTTGAAAGTTAGTACTCGGATAACTAAATTCTTAGGTTTAATTTGGACACCTTGAATAAAGTTTAAACTGTCTAACCCCACCAAAGGTGGCATTTAAATGGTTCATTTTCAATCTCTTAGAAAAAGAAATTAATTTAATTAACCAAATTAGTTATCAACCCCACCCATAGGTGTTAATTGATTTGTTTAGTTAACAAAGAATATCTAACCCCACCAAAGGTGGTATTCATATAAAAAAGGGAGAATCAATAAATATCAATTCATATCTTTAATAACCTAAATAATATGAGCAAGCATAATTAACTTAATTATTATATCCATAAATACTCCATTGTTTTAACAGATAAAATTTGCATAAATTTTTATTGAATCTATGTTTATTTTTATGTAATTAGATTAAAAACACAAAACCCAAAATATCGTGACAGGATGTTTAGGATTTAATTTCGTTTATAAAAGTTTCAATAATAAATTAAAAACCACATACATTCTTTCCTTAGATCGTCCTTGGGAGTATACTTATCATTTTCTACCAAATGATTCTCTCAATTGCGAGAGTTTTATAAATACATAAAACCAAATGAGCAGGCAGGATCGGCGATGTCGGTTACGCCTGATCAAGTTTTTGGCGCTGTCGGGGATGGTATCAAGTTTTTGGCACCGATTGCCGGGATGGTATCAAGTTTTGTAGCATTCTTGGGAAGGAATAGCGTTTTTAAATTATTTATCAAAATTTTAAAAACTTTTTGTGTTGTAAATAATTGTGATTTTTTTTATTAAAAAATTAAAAAAATAAAAAATTTTGTTGTTCAAAATTAAAAAAAATTCAAATTTCAATTTCGTAATAAATAAAAAAAATATAGCATGAATAATAAAATAATTTTGCATTTTGAAATTTGAAGTAAAAAAAGTAAATAAATTTTAAATTAAATTAATAAATAAATAAGAATAAAAAATAAAAAAATTAAAAAAAAATAAAAAAAATAAAAAAATAAAAAAAAATAAAAATAATAAAAAAATAATAAAAATCATAAAAAAATAATACTAAATAATAAAAAAAAAAAAAAAAAAAAAATAAAAAAAACAACAAAAATCAAAAAAAAAAAAAATAAAAAAAAATGAAAAACTTTATTTTCAATTTTTTTTTTTTTTTTTATTTTATTTTTGTTGTTTTTTTTCTTTTTCTTTTTTTTTCTTTTACCTTTTTCAATTATTTTTTTTCAATTTATTTTATTTTATTTTTATTTTATTTTTTTGGCTTAATTTTTATTTTTTCTCTTTCTCTTTTTATTTTTTTTATTTTTCTTTTACTTCTTCAATTTATTTTATTTTTGGTTTAATTTTTTTTTTTTTTTTTTCAAATTTTTTTTAACTACTTTTTTTTAATTTTCGTTTAAGTTAATTAACTTAGGTTTTTAGTAACTTAATTTACTAACTTATATTAATTTAATTTACTAACTTAATTAACTTAGATTTTCATTAACTTAATTAACCTACCTTTTTATTAACTTAATTAACTTAAATTTTAACTTAACTTAACTTTAATTAACTTAATTTTAATAGCATGAAAAGTAAAGATCTAAGGGAGTTCTGTCTAGGAGACTAGTTCTTGGAAGCCTTTGTGCCACTAGTCTTTCCTGGGAACGTTGCTCTGTCTAGGAGGATGGTTTTTAAGGAGCCTTTGCCCCACCATTCTTTCCTGGGAGCACTCTTGGTTAATACTGATTATGTTATTTTAACTTAAAAAAATTAAAAAAAAAAATTTCTGAAACTATCTCCAAAATTTTAAAGCTTTAATTACAATCTAAGGAGTTAGTTGTTTTGTTTGATCTAGGTACAATTGTGTTTTGATGCCTTTAATTATTTGATTTGTACCTAGACATGGATTATCTAAAACTCACAAGCATGTTCCTAGTTTTAAGTACAGAAAAATTTAAAAATCCATAGGACATGACTGAAAAAGTATAGGTAGACAATCTTGTCTTACTTGTAGGTTTGATTGACTCAATGATGAGGGGACATTGAGTTTACTTAAAAGGCAATCCCCAAGTTACGTCTTGCTAAGACGTTAAACTAAGCGCTGGATGGGAGGCAACCCATCATTTTAGGTAACTTTTTGTTATTTGTTTTATATACTTAATTTTATTGTTTATTTTAGTTTAATTATATGTGAATAATTTTTAAATTGTTAAAACTAAAAATATTTGTTGAGTTGTTAGAAGTTCACAGCAATCTGTCTGTATACACTTTAATGATTAATATGATGAATGTACCTACATTTCTCCATTACTACTTACACATTCTCAAGAAATAGGTAATCTTTCTTCTCTTTTCTCTTTATCTTTAATTTACAGTTGTTACATTGAGGACAATGTAAGTTCTAGGTTGGGGGTGGTGAAAAGTTACCATGCTTAATTAGAAAAGAAAAAAAAAAGATTTAACAATTTAAAAATTAAAAAAAAAAAAAAAAAATTATTATTTTTTTCTTTTTTATGTTCACATCTTCATTTTTTGTGTTTGGTTTTATTTTTGTTTTGTGTGATTTAGTAATTTTGGAATTAAAAAAAAAAAAAGTTCTCCCAAAAATTTATCATTTCTTTAAATCAAATTTAAGTAAATAGTTAAGTCTTTTGTACTGTTAGATTAATTTTTGAAAACATATCATGAAATATTATGTAATTATTTTTGATAATTAGTTAATTTTTGTCATAACTAGTATTTCTTGATAAGATGTAGAAATTATATTAAACCCAAAATCGGTATTTATGAATTTGTTTTAGTGGAGACTACCTTTGTGAGATATAATTTGAGCCTAATTTCCTTTATTCAGAGTGAAATATATATTTTTTTCTACTCCAAACACATTTCTTATTTCTTCAAATTCTTAGATGATCTCTATAGGCATTAATATTGAATGTATGAATTTTTTCTCATCTTAATAGAGTGTCGTATATTTTTTATTATTATTTTTGCTTAGATTAAATGATTTGAGTAGAAATTGATAGTATATGCTTTTATCTCATTCGTGCATGACTGTTACAAAAAAAAAAGAGACATATCTGGGGTTACCTAAACCAAGATCAAACAAAAAAGCCACAAAATTAACCACTCACCAAAATCCTAAAAAAAAAATGTACAATCTATACATGGGTTGACTCTCTAAAAAAAATGATATATATTGAAAAGTATCTTCAGAAAAAAATAGAGAGAGAAAGAATATATAGTATAATCTACATACTATGACCCACATTGCCTACAAAATTGTGAGTAAAGGCTAATTACAAAAGAAAGATATAGGAAGTAATTCCCTAAAAAGTCATTGCACTTTCTTCATTTGTAAAAGGCATATATCTTGAAATTTTTTCTTAATGAGTTTGATTTATGCATGAAAATAATTTTTATATATGATATCTTTATAATTTATACATTTGATTCCTTCCATGAGATCAACGTCAAAATAACACTTTGAGCCTTTCTTCTTTATACATATGCGAACATATTAGTTCATTTCTATACATCAACTCTTTCGCATATAAATTAGTATGAGTGTTTGAACCCATAGGATTCAGTGTTTTGAGAGTATTGACTTGTGAGGAATAGAGTCGAAGCGAATTCGGATTTATGACACTGAAATTGGGTGAAATTAAATTGATACATTTTTGATATGAAATATGAAAATGATTTCCGACTAATTATTATAATAAATCACGATTGTTTAAAAAGATAAAAATAACTTATGCTTGAGATTTTAATTATGATCTTAAAGGAGATTAAAAAGTATGAGACATTTTTGTGATATGTTGTTTTCTTTTATTCTTAAACGTTAATTTTTGATTTTGTTGTAATTTTAGTTTTTAAGTTTATTGTTGTTATTATTTCTTTTAATTTTTACATTTAGTTAAATGTTTGTGGGTATCATTACTGAAAACCCTCACGAGACTCAAACTCGTCCACTAGGGCAACCTAGGGGTTTAAAGGCTTGTTGCATAGGCTAAATGCAACCGTGTCAATCTACGGAAGTGATTTAGGATAGTTTAATTTTTAGTTTTTATCGCTTCTCTTGCTAAGGGACTAGCAAGAAGTGGTTGGGGTTGTGATGAGTGCTCAAAAAGCACTAAAATAACCATGATTTTATGCACATTAATTGATTAATATATATATATATTTATATGTTTTATCATATATTTATATATATTTGTCTTTTTCGAATCACGGGTATTTTTATTGTTTTTCGTGTATTTTGGCTTAAAAACGCAACTTAAAGACACAAAGAGGAATACTCAAGCAATACATCACAAATATATTAATAAATAAATGGGGAAAGGTCAACAAATATGGAAAAATTGGACAAAATGGGTCAAAAGGGTCAAAAATGTCAAAAGGGAAAATCGCGCCGCGCCGCCTGGCCCTGAGCCGCGCGCGACACGCCCAGACCGCGCGTGCAGACGCCCAGATCGCGCGCGCGGCATGCCCGATCCGCGCGCGCCCGGCTGCTCCCGGTCGCGCGCGCGCGCGCGCCACCTCATTCCGCGCGCGCCTCTGCGCGCCACTGCGCGCGCGCCTCTGCGCGCCCAGCTGCCCTCCCCGCGCGCCCAACGCCTTTTCGCCCCATTTTTCACGTGCAGCCGCCCCTGTGACGTCATGCTGACGTCATTAATGACATCAGCAATTCCAATACGCGTTTTTACATTTTTTAATATTTTTTTACTCATTTTTTCTCTCCATCCTCACCTATAAATACCCCCCTTCCCTTCACTTCAAAACACACCTTCAAAACACACTTCTCTCTTCTTTCTTTCTCTCTTTTATTAGATTTTTAGGTTTTTTTAGTTTTTCTTAGTTTTTAGTTAATTTCTCTTAGTTTTAGAGTTCTTCCCTTTTTGGGAAGAACTAGTTATGTTTTTGTAATATATTAGCTTTTGATTCAATAAATGGGAGTGCAAATTCCGCTTGGAGGTTTTCCAGCAACGGGAATAGCGTCGAAGTTCTGTAAGGATTTTATTTTCTTTACAGTTATTTTTTATGCTTTATTCTTACATGTTATATTTAATTTGTCTGTGATTAAATTTAATTGGCCGGGCCGTTTAGTAAACATGATGTAATAATAACGTTGTTATGCTTGCGAAATATTAAATAGGTAAAAATCTCTAAAATGAATTGATTTTATTTTTATTCAAGATTTTATATTAAGAATGTTAGAGAGAAATATATTATTTTTCATTACAAACTTAAACACGAAAATTAGATTTTAAGGTTTAGTTATCCTATTCGATTTAGAGTAGTGCTCTTTTATTTGATGGTACAATCGCCCGGTAGTTAGAGTGAAGCTCTATTTCAAAAGTTTTTATAAGAATTATTATCTGAAAATGTATTGACAACATGTTTTCAGTAGTGGTTTTAAAACTTGAAAGTTAGTACTCGGATAACTAAATTCTTAGGTTTAATTTGGACACCTTGAATAAAGTTTAAACTGTCTAACCCCACCAAAGGTGGCATTTAAATGGTTCATTTTCAATCTCTTAGAAAAAGAAATTAATTTAATTAACCAAATTAGTTATCAACCCCACCCATAGGTGTTAATTGATTTGTTTAGTTAACAAAGAATATCTAACCCCACCAAAGGTGGTATTCATATAAAAAAGGGAGAATCAATAAATATCAATTCATATCTTTAATAACCTAAATAATATGAGCAAGCATAATTAACTTAATTATTATATCCATAAATACTCCACTGTTTTAACAGATAAAATTTGCATAAATTTTTATTGAATCTATGTTTATTTTTATGTAATTAGATTAAAAACACAAAACCCAAAATATCGTGACAGGATGTTTAGGATTTAATTTCGTTTTTAAAAGTTTGAATAATAAATTAAAAACCACATACATTCCTTCCTTAGATCGACCTTGGGAGTATACTTATCATTTTCTACGAAATGATTCGTGCACTTGCGAGAGTTTTATAAATACATAAAACCAAATGAACGGGCAGGATCGGCGATGTCGGTTCTGCCCCGATCAAACATACTATATAGGAGATGAAAAGGTTGGAATGCATTAATCAAGTTTGGTTGGCAACTTTAGCGTCATTATATTTCATTTTTTAGTTTATTTCTCTTTGTGAAGTTTGGAGTAATCGGTACAAACTATACTTTTCTTCGTATCATTTCTAAAAGAAATGTCTTGGAACCAAGCTTATGAGAATTGGTTAGGAATTTATTGAAGGGTATTCATCATTACATAAGGTTCCACAAGAACAAAGAGTTCTCATTACAGATGCAACATTTTCTTATGAGGGCCAATCAATATATGTATGCTTTAGCGATGCAAAGTGTTTGACACACCTTACTGCGTATCTTCCTTCAAAGAAAAGGTAGGTGACCGGTTAACAACCAAACATCAAATTCTTACATCCATATTACTTCTATGCATAATTTGTCTCCATTGTTTTTTATCTTACAGGTTCTACCCAAAAAGATATATTCGCATGTTATTGCGGCTAAACCTACCATTTTGCACTTAATACTATTGATGGAGCAGTTTATATCTTCGAACCAACAGTTTTGATACTTTAATGTATGGCAATTATGTTCAAACACATGAATGCATGGAAAAAGCAAGCAAGTCGTTGCAGATCGTAGGTGTATAAGCACCTAATCGTTTTTCCCACACCAATGTTCAATTTCATCAAGATTAGATTCATCTTCTTCTCTTCCATAAAACTCAACAAGCCGTATTTAGGAGATGGAAAGGTTGGAATGCATTAAACAAGTTTGTTTGGCAACTTGAGCATCATTATATTTCAGTTTTGAGTCTATTTATCTTTGTGAAGTTTGGAGTAATTTGTACAAACTGTACTTTTCTTCGTATCATTTGAAAAGAAATGTCCTCGAACCAAGCTTCTAAGAATTAGTTAGAAATTTATTGAAGGGTTTTCATCATTACACTAGATTTCATAAGAAAAAAGAGTTCTCATTACAGATTCACCATTTTCTTGTTAGAGCCAATAAATATATGCATGCTTTAGCGATGCAAAGTGTCACGTACACCCTAGTGGGTTTCTTCCTTCAAAGACAAGGTAGGTGACCGGTTAATCACCAAACATAAAATGCTTACATCCACATTACTTCTATGCATAATTTGTCTCAATTGTTTTTTTATCTTACACTTTCTAGCCAAGAAGATATATTCGCATGTTATTGCGGCTAAACCTTCTGACCAAAATCATTTTGCACTTAAAATTATTGATTGAGCAGTTTATATCTTGGAACCAATAGTTTTAATACTTTAATGTATGCCAATGATGTTCAAACGCATGAATGCATGGCAAAAGGGAGCAAGCAAGTTGTTACAAATCCTAGGTGTTGAAGCACCTAATCCTTTTGCTTACACCCATGTTCAATTTCATTAAGAACAGATTGATCTTATTCTCTTCCATGAAACTCAACACACTATATTGGAGATGAAAAGGTTGGAATGCATTAAGCATGTTTGTTTGGCAACTTCAGCGTCATTATATTTCGGTTTTGAGTTTATTTCTCTTTGTGAAGTTTGGAGTAATCGGTACAAACTATACTTTTCTTCGTATCATTTCTAACAGAAATGTCTTGGAACCAAGCTTGTAAGAATTAGTTAGGAATTTATTGAAGGGTTTTCATCATTACATTAGGTTCCATAAGAACAAAGAGTTCTCATTACAGATGCAATATTTTCTTGTGAGGGCCAATCAATATATGCATGCTTTAGCGATGCAAAGTATCTGACACACCTTACTGCGTATCTTCCTTCAAAGAAAAGGTAGGTGACCGGTTAACAACCAAACATCAAATTCTTACATCCATATTACTTCTATGCATAATTTGTCTCCATTTTTTTTATCATACAGGTTCTAGCCAAAAAGATATATTCGCTTATTATTGCGGCTAAACCTTCTAACCAAAATCATTTTGCACTTAAGACTATTGATTGAACAGTTTATATCTTGGAAACAACAGTTTTAATACTTTAATGTATGCCAATTATGTTCAAACGCATGAATGCATGGCAAAGTGGAGCAAGCAAGTTGTTACAGATCCTAGGTGTTGAAGCACCTAATCCTTTTGCTCACACCCATGTTCAATTTCATTAAGAACAGATTGATCTTATTCTCTTCCATGAAACTCAACACACTATATAGGAGATGAAAAGGTTGGAATGCATTAAGCAAGTTTGGTTGGCTACTTCAGCGTCATTATATTTCAGTTTTTAGTTTATTTCTCTTTGTGAAGTTTGGAGTAATCGGTACAAACTATACTTTTCTTCGCATCATTTCTAACAGAAATGTCTTGGAACCAAGCTTGTAAGAATTAGTTAGGAATTTATTGAAGGGTATTCATCATTACATTATTTTCCACAAGAACAAAGAGTTCTCATTACAGATGCAACATTTTCTTATGAGGGCCAATCAATATATGCATGCTTTAGCGATGCAAAGTATCTGACACACCTTACTGCGTATCTTCCTTCAAAGAAAAGGTAGGTGACCGGTTAACAACCAAACATCAAATTCTTACATCCATATTACTTCTATGCATAATTTGTCTCCATTGTTTTTTATCTAACAGGTTCTAGCCAAAAAGATATATTCGCGTGTTATTGCGATTAAACCTACCGTTTTGCACTTAATACTATTGATTAAGCAGTTTATATCTTAGAACTAATAGTTTTGATACTTTAATGTATGGCAATTATGTTCAAACGCATGAATGCATGGAAAAAGCGAGCAAGCAAGTCGTTGCAGATCGTAGTTGTAGAAGCACCTAATCCTTTTGCCCACACCAATGTTCAATTTCATCAAGATCAGATTCATCTTGTTCTCTTCCATAAAACTCAACAAGCCATATATAGGAGATGAAAAGGTTGGAATGCATTAAACAAGTTTGTTTGGCAACTTGAGCATCATTATATTTTAGTTTTGAGTCTATTTATCTTTGTGAAGTTTGGAGTAATCTGTACAAACTGTACTTTTCTTCGTATCATTTGAAAAGAAATGTCCTAGAACCAAGCTTCTAAGAATTTGTTAGGAATTTATTGAAGGGTTTTCATCATTACACTAGGTTGCACAAGAAAAAAGAGTTCTCATTACAGATACACCATTTTCTTGTTAGAGCCAACAAATATGTGCATGCTTTAGCGATGCAAAGTGTCACATACACCCTACTGGGTTTCTTCCTTCAAAGACAAGGTAGGTGACCGGTTAACCACCAAACATAAAATGCTTACATCCACATTACTTCTATGCATCATTTTTCTCAATTGTTTTTTTATCTTACCCTTTCTAGCCAAGAAGATATATTTGCATGTTATTGCGGCTAAACCTTCTGACCAAAATCATTTTGTACTTAAAACTATTGATTAAGCAGTTTATATCTTGAAACCAATAGTTTTAATACTTTAACATATGCCAATTATGTTCAAATGTAGGAATGCATGGAAAAAGCGAGCAAGCAAGTCGTTGCAGATCGTAGTTGTAGAAGCACCTAATCGTTTTGCCCACACCAATGTTCAATTTCATCAAGATCAGATTCATCTTGTTCTCTTCCATAAAACTCAACAAGCCATATATTGGAGATGGAAAGGTTGGAATGCATTAAACAAGTTTGTTTGGCAACTTGAGCATCATTATATTTTAGTTTTGAGTCTAATTCTCTTTGTGAAGTTTGGAGTAATCTGTACAAACTGTACTTTTCTTCGTATCATTTTTAAAGAAATGTCCTCGAACCAAGCTTCTAAGAATTAGTTAGAAATTTATTGAAGGGTTTTCATCATTACACTAGGTTACATAAGAAAAAAAGAGTTCTCATTACAGATACACCATTTTCTTGTTAGAGCCAATAAATATATGCATGCTTTAGCGATGCAAAGTGTCACATACACTCTAGTGGGTTTCTTCCTTCAAAGACAAGGTAGGTGACCGGTTAATCACCAAACATAAAATTCTTACATCCACATTACTTCTATGCATAATTTGTCTCAATTGTTTTTTTATCTTACACTTTCTAGCCAAGAAGATATATTCGCATGTTATTGCGGCCAAACCTTCTGACCAAAATCATTTCGCACTTAAAATTATTGATTGAGCAGTTTATATCTTGGAACCAATAGGTTTAATACTTTAATGTATGCCAATGATGTTCAAACGCATGAATGCATGGCAAAAGGGAGCAAGCAAGTTGTTACAGATCCTTGGTGTTGAAGCACCTAATCCTTTCGCTCACACCCATGTTCAATTTCATTAAGAACAGATTGATCTTCTTCTCTTCCATGAAACTCAACATACTATATAGGAGATGAAAAGGTTGGAATGCATTAATCAAGTTTGGTTGGCAACTTTAGCGTCATTATATTTCATTTTTTAGTTTATTTCTCTTTGTGAAGTTTGGAGTAATCGGTACAAACTATACTTTTCTTCGTATCATTTCTAAAAGAAATGTCTTGGAACCAAGCTTATGAGAATTGGTTAGGAATTTATTGAAGGGTATTCATCATTACATAAGGTTCCACAAGAACAAAGAGTTCTCATTACAGATGCAACATTTTCTTATGAGGGCCAATCAATATATGTATGCTTTAGCGATGCAAAGTGTTTGACACACCTTACTGCGTATCTTCCTTCAAAGAAAAGGTAGGTGACCGGTTAACAACCAAACATCAAATTCTTACATCCATATTACTTCTATGCATAATTTGTCTCCATTGTTTTTTATCTTACAGGTTCTACCCAAAAAGATATATTCGCATGTTACTGCGGCTAAACCTACCATATTGCACTTAATACTATTGATGGAGTAGTTTATATCTTCGAACCAACAGTTTTGATACTTTAATGTATGGCAATTATGTTCAAACGCATGAATGCATGGAAAAAGCAAGCAAGTCGTTGCAGATCGTAGGTGTATAAGCACCTAATCGTTTTTCCCACACCAATGTTCAATTTCATCAAGATTAGATTCATCTTCTTCTCTTCCATAAAACTCAACAAGCCATATTTAGGAGATGGAAAGGTTGGAATGCATTAAACAAGTTTGTTTGGCAACTTGAGCATCATTATATTTCAGTTTTGAGTCTATTTATCTTTGTGAAGTTTGGAGTAATTTGTACAAACTGTACTTTTCTTCGTATCATTTGAAAAGAAATGTCCTCGAACCAAGCTTCTAAGAATTAGTTAGAAATTTATTGAAGGGTTTTCATCATTACACTAGATTTCATAAGAAAAAAGAGTTCTCATTACAGATTCACCATTTTCTTGTTAGAGCCAATAAATATATGCATGCTATAGCAATGCAAAGTGTCACGTACACCCTAGTGGGTTTCTTCCTTCAAAGACAAGGTAGGTGACCGGTTAATCACCAAACATAAAATGCTTACATCCACATTACTTCTATGCATAATTTGTCTCAATTGTTTTTTTATCTTACACTTTCTAGCCAAGAAGATATATTCGCATGTTATTGCGGCTAAACCTTCTGACCAAAATCATTTTGCACTTAAAATTATTGATTGAGCAGTTTATATCTTGGAACCAATAGTTTTAATACTTTAATGTATGCCAATGATGTTCAAACGCATGAATGCATGGCAAAAGGGAGCAAGCAAGTTGTTACAGATCCTTGGTGTTGAAGCACCTAATCCTTTCGCTCACACCCATGTTCAATTTCATTAAGAACAGATTGATCTTATTCTCTTCCATGAAACTCAACACACTATATTGGAGATGAAAAGGTTGGAATGCATTAAGCATGTTTGTTTGGCAACTTCAGCGTCATTATATTTCGGTTTTGAGTTTATTTCTCTTTGTGAAGTTTGGAGTAATCGGTACAAACTATACTTTTCTTCGTATCATTTCTAACAGAAATGTCTTGGAACCAAGCTTGTAAGAATTAGTTAGGAATTTATTGAAGGGTTTTCATCATTACATTAGGTACCATAAGAACAAAGAGTTCTCATTACAGATGCAATATTTTCTTGTGAGGGCCAATCAATATATGCATGCTTTAGCGATGCAAAGTGTCTGATACACCTTACTGCGTATCTTCCTTCAAAGAAAAGGTAGGTGAACGGTTAACAACCAAACATAAAATTCTTACATACATATTACTTCTATGCATAATTTGTCTCCATTTTTTTTATCATACAGGTTCTAGCCAAAAAGATATATTCGTATGTTATTGCTCTAAACCTACATTTTTGCATTTTAAACTATTGTTAGAGCAGTTTATATCTTGGAACCAACAGTTTTCATACTTTAATGTATGGGAATTATGTTCAAACGCATGAATGCATGGAAAAAGCGAGCAAGCAAGTCGTTGCAGATCGTAGGTGTAGAAGCACCAAATCGTTTTGCCCACACCAATGTTGAATTTCATCAAAATCAGATTCATCTTCTTCTCAACAAGCCATATATAGGAGATGAAAAGGTTGGAATGCATTAAGCAAGTTTGTTTGGGAACTTGAGCGTCATTATATTTTAGTTTTGAGTCTAATTCTCTTTGTGAAGTTTGGAGTAATCTGTACAAACTGTACTTTTCTTCGTATCATTTTTAAAGAAATGTCCTGGAACCAAGCTTCTAAGAATTAGTTAGGAATTTATTGAAGGGTTTTCATCATTACACTAGGTTGCACAAGAAAAAGAGTTCTCATTACAGATATACCATTTTCTTGTTGGCGCCAATAAATATATGCATGTTTTAGCGATGCAAAGTATCACATATACCCTACTGGGTTTCTTCCTTGAAAGACAAGGTAGGTGACCGGTTAACCACCAAACATAAAATGCTTACATCCACATTACTTCTATGCATAATTTTTCTCAATTGTTTTTTATCTTACACTTTGTAGCCAAGAAGATATATTCGCATGTTATTGCGGCTAAACCTTCTAACCAAAATCATTTTGCACTTAAGACTATTGATTGAACAGTTTATATCTTGGAAACAACAGTTTTAATACTTTAATGTATGCCAATTATGTTCAAACGCATGAATGCATGGCAAAAGGGAGCAAGCAAGTCATTTCGGATCCTAGGTGTTGAAGCAACTAATCCTTTTGCTCACACCCATGTTCAATTTCATTAAGAACATATTGATCTTCTTCTCTTCCATGAAACTCAACACACTATATAGGAGATGAAAAGGTTGGAATGCATTAAGCAAGTTTGGTTGGCAACTTGAGCGTCATTATATTTCGGTTTTTAGTTTGTTTCTCTTTGTGAAGTTTGGAGTAATCTGTACAAACTATACATTTCTTCGTATTATTTCTAAAAGAAATGTGTGGGAACAAAGCTTGTAAGAATTAGTTAGGAATTTATTGAAGGGTTTTCATCATTACATTAGGTTCCATAAGAACAAAGAGTTCTCATAACAGATGCAATATTTTCTTATGAGGGCCAATCAATATATGCATGCTTTTGCGATGCAAAGTGTCTTACACACCTTACTGCGTATCTTCCTTCAAAGAAAAGGTTGGTGACCGGTTAACAACCAAACATCAAATTCTTACAACCATATTACTTCAATGCATAATTTGTCTCCATTGTTTTTTATTTTATAGGTTCTAGCCAAAAAGATATATTCGCATGTTATTGCGGCTAAACTTACCATTATGCACTTAATACTATTGATGGAGCAGTTTATATCTTGGAACCAACAGTTTTGATACTTTAATGTATGGCAATTATGTTCAAATGCATGAATGCATGGAAAAAGCGAGCAAGCAAGTCGTTGCAGATCGTAGGTGTAGAAGCACCTAATCGTTTTGCCCACACCAATGTTCAATTTCATCAAGATCAGATTCATCTTCTTCTCTTCCATAAAAATCAACAAGCCATATATAGGAGATGGAAAGGTTGGAATGCATTAAACAAGTTTGTTTGGCAACTTGAGCATCATTATGTTTCAGTTATGAGTCTATTTATCTTTGTGAAGTTTGGAGTAATCTGTACAAACTGTACTTTTCTTCGTATCATTTGAAATGAAATGTCCTGTAACCAAGTTTCTAAGAATTAGTAAGGAATTTATTGAAGGGTTTTCATCATTACACTAGGTTGCACAAGAAAAAAGAGTTCTCATTACAGATACACCATTTTCTTATTAGAGTCAACAAATATGTGCATGCTTTAGCGATGCAAAGTGTCACATAGACCCTACTGGGTTTCTTCCTTGAAAGACAAGGTAGGTGACCGGTTAACCACCAAACATAAAATGCTTACATCCATATTACTTTTATGCATAATTTGTCTCAATTGTTTTTTATCTTACACTTTCTAGCCAAGAAGATATATTCTCATGTTATTGCGGCTAAACCTTCTAACCAAAATCATTTTGCACGTAAGACTATTGATTGAACAGTTTATATCTTGGAAACAACAGTTTTAATACTTTAATGTATGCGAATTATGTTCAAACGCATGAATGCATGGCAAAAGGGAGCAAGCAAGTCGTTACAGATCCTAGGTATTGAAGCACCTAATCCTTTTGCTCACACCCATGTTCAATTTCATTAAGAACATATTGATCTTCTTCTCTTCCATGAAACTCAACACACTATATAGGAGATGAAAAGGTTGGATTGCATTAAGCAAGTTTGGTTGGCAACTTCAGCGTCATTATATTTCAGTTTTTAGTTTATTTCTCTTTGTGAAGGTTGGAGTAATCGGTACAAACTATACTTTTCTTCATATCATTTCTAAAAGAAATGTCTTGGAACCAAGCTTGTAAGAATTAGTCAGTAATTTATTGAAGGGGTTTCATCATTACATTACATTTCACAAGAACAAAGAGTTCTTATTACAGATGCAACATTTTCTTGTGTGGGCCAATCAATATATGCATGCTTTAGCGATGCAAAGTTTCTGATACACCTTACTTCGTATCTTCCTTCAAAGAAAAGGTAGGTGACTGGTTAATAACCAAACATCAAATTCTTACATCCATATTACTTCTATGCATAATTTGTCTCCATTTTTTTTGTCATACAGGTTCTAGCCAAAAAGATATATTCGCATGTTATTGCGGCTAAACCTACCATTTTGCACTTAAAACTATTGTTGTAGCAGTTTATATCTTGGAACCAACAGTTTTGATACTTTAATATATGGGAATTATGTTCAAACGTATGAATACATGGAAAAAGCGAGCAAGCAAGTCATTACAGATCGTAGGTGTAGAAGAACTTAATCGTTTTGCCCACACCAATGTTCAATTTCATCAAGATCAGATTCTTCTTCTTCTCAACAAGCCATATATATGAGATGAAAAGGTTGGAATGCATTAAGCAAGTTTGTTTGGGAACTTGAGCGTCATTATATTTTAGTTTTGAGTCTATTTCTCTTTATGAAGTTTGGAGTAATCTGTATAAACTGTACTTTTCTTCGTATCATTTGAAAAGAAATGTCCTCGAACCAAGCTTCTAAGAATTAGTTAGGAATTTATTGAAGGGTTTTCCTCATTACACTAGGTTACACAAGAAAAAAGAGTTCTCATTACAGATACACCATTTTCTTGTTGGCGCCAATAAATATACGCATGTTTTAGCGATGCAAAGTATCACATACACCCTACTGGGTTTCTTCCTTGAAAGACAAGGTAGGTGACCGGTTAACCACCAAACATAAAATTTTACATCCATATTACTTCTGTGCATAATTTGTCTCAATTGTTTTTTATCTTACACTTTCTAGCCAAGAAGATATATTCGCATGTTATTGCGGCTAAACCTTCTAACCAAATCATTTTGCACTTAAGACTATTGATTGAACAGTTTATATCTTGGAAACAACAGTTTTAATACTTTAATGTATGCCACTTATGTTCAAACGCATGAATGCATGGCAAAAGGGAGCAAGCAAGTTGTTACAGATCCTAGGTGTTGAAGCACCGAATCCTTTTGCTCACACGCATGTTCAATTTCATTAAGAACGAATTGATCTTCTTATCTTCCATGAAACTCAACACACTATATAGGAGATGAAAAGGTTGGAATGCATTAAGCAAGTTTGGTTGGCAACTGCAGCGTAATTATATTTCGGTTTTTAGTTTATTTCTCTTTGTGAAGTTTGGAGTAATCGGTACAAACTATACTTTTCTTCGTATCATTTCTAAAAGAAATGTCTTGGAACCAAGCTTGTAAGAATTAGTTAGGAATTTATTGAAGGGTTTTCATCATTACATTAGGCTCCACAAGAACAAAGAGTTCTCATTACAGATGCAACATTTTCTTGTGAGGGCCAATCAATATATGCATGCTTTAGCGATGCAAAGTGTCTGACACACCTTACTGCATATCTTCCTTCAAAGAAAAGGTAGGTGACCGGTTAACAACCAAACATCAAATTCTTACATCCATATTACTTCTATGCATAATTTGTCTCCATTGTTTTTTATCTTACAGGTTCTAGCCAAAAAGATATATTCACATGTTATTGCGGCTAAACCTACCATTTTGCACTCAATACTATTGATGGAGCAGTTTATATCTTGGAACCAACAGTTTTGATACTTTAATGTATGGAAATTATGTTCAAACGCATAAATGCATGGAAAAAGCGAGCAAGCAAGTCGTTGCAGATCGTAGGTGTAGAAGCACCTAATCGTTTTGCCCACACCAATGTTCAATTTCATCAAGATTAGATTCATCTTCTTCTCTTCCATATAACTCAACAAGCCATATTTAGGAGATGGAAAGGTTGGAATGCATTAAACAAGTTTGTTTGGCAACTTGAGCATCATTATATTTCAGTTTTGAGTCTATTTATCTTTGTGAAGTTTGGAGTAATTTGTACAAACTGTACTTTTCTTCGTATCATTTGAAAAGAAATGTCCTACAACCAAGTTTCTAAGAATTAGTTAGAAATTTATTGAAGGGTTTTCATCATTACACTAGGTTGCATAAGAAAAAAGAGTTCTCATTACAGATACACCATTTTCTTGTTAGAGCCAATAAATATATGCATGCTTTATCGATGCAAAGTGTCACATACACCCTAGTGGGTTTCTTCCTTCAAAGACAAGGTAGGTGACCGGTTAACCACCAAACATAAAATGCTTACATCCATGATAACTGTATTTTATATAGTTATTTTCACCTATTTTATTAATTATAATTGTTACGTTCTCACTATTTTTAGTTAATTTTAGTTTAATAAATTAGTATTTACTGTTTTTTATATATTTTAAAAAAATTAAATAAATTGTATCGAAAACGTTCTTAAATGACAAATTTGTGTCCAAAAATATAATTTCAAATAAAAGAGTGATTAATTGCAATTTATAAAAGTTGAAAATATAATTTAAATTTAAATCGGGCTTAATTTTAATTATTAAAAGTTTAAAATTTAATTTAAATTACCAAAAGTGCTACATTGCAATTAAACAAAGTTTAAAATGTAATTTGAAATATATTTGTGGGAAAATATAATTAAATAAAGTTTAATATTCGTGGATGAGAGAAGAATCCACGCGTCATCTTCCACGCGTACAACGTGGACCGTCCGATCAAATCATAAACGGTTAGGATTGGCACGTATTGATCACATCCGACCAAAGCGAATGGATGCAAGGAATTCTCTATCAACGTGCAGACCTGTCCCCCACCTTCGCACGCACCTTTTCCAGTGCGGTTGATCCATGTGCTCCCGGTTATTCCACGAACCAGAATCTGCCATGTGTCCCACTTAATATTTCAGCAAATCATCTTCCGACACGTGGCATGTTACAATGAGCGCGACCGCGCTGAATCAACCCCCCGTTCCAGCCGTTGCCGCACTTTCTCGGCGCCCCAATCCCATGCTTCTGTTTCTGCGTGCGCCCATTCCCTTCAACGAATGAGATGCTGCCACGTGTCCCACTATATGTTTCAGCGAATCAAAACGCGACACGTGGCAGCATGGAAGGAAAATAAAAACAGAAACGTGCAGCATCTCCACTCACATTTTTGATTCCATTTTCGATACATTTTTGCCCCCACTCGTAATTTTAAATTATTTTCTCCATCATTATTTGTCTCCCCGCGTGTATAAAAAAATATATTTTTAAATGTATTTTTTTAGAAATTTTGTGTTATAAATAGGAGATAAGATGATAGAATTAAAGAGTTTTTTTAGTTGTAGTTTTTTTTAGTTTTAGTTTTCGAAAGTTTTTAGAGGTTTTTGAGTTTTGGGTAGAGTTTAGTTTTCTTGTGTTGCTCGGTTTTGAACGGCAGAACACGCAGAAGCCATTTTTTTGGCTTTTGTTGTGTTCTGCGTGTGCCAAATATTTGTTCTAAGTGTTGTTTTAATTTTCCTTCTTCTTCATCTTATTTTTCTGTATGTGTTGTAATTTTTATTTTTAATTTATGAAGTAATTTAATTTTTCTAGGGTTGCATTTGATCTAAATTTATGAAGCTTTGATTTTAATTATTTTTGATAGATTTATAAGACGTTCGATTTGTTCGTTCTATTTTGTGCTTAATGCTTTTTGATTATTTACGAATCTTATCAAAACGATCCGTGGCACATAAATAAACTTGGAAGAGGCATTTGTGTGTATATTGCTCGTAAATAGAATGACATGTATGATGAAGGATAGGAATATACCCTAATTGTATGTGTGGCCATTTGAAAACTTAGAACTTAATGAATCTTATTAAATTTAATTCTCATAGAAATATAGTGAATTAATTTAACGAGGTGTGTTTATACGGAGCTCGGAAGATATGTATGAATAAAAATAGAAGTTTTCGGTTGACAAATTAAATGTACTAAAAAATATAAATCAAAAGAAATTAACATGATTTGAGTGAATTAGTTTGGTGAAAAATTGCAATCCTAGATTTCTTTTATTTTCTTATTTTACTTTTTTCTTAATCAACGATTATTTTCGATAAAATCAGAGAGATACAATTTTAGTACTCAACAAACTATAGTAACAAATCTCCGTGGGAACAATCTTTACTTACAAATATTATTACTTGTGACCATGTATACTTGCACGTTTTTATGTTCTCTTTTAGAGACAACAAGTTTTTGGTGCCGTTGCCGGGGATTTGTTTTCATTACAGATACACCATTTTCTTGTTAGAGCCAATAAATATATGCATGCTTTAGCGATGCAAAGTGTCACATACACCCTAGTGGGTTTCTTTCTTCAAAGACAAGGTAGGTAACCGGTTAACCACTAAACATAAAATGCTTACATCCACATTACTTCTATGCATAATTTGTCTCAATTTTTTTTTTATCTTACACTTTCTAGCCAAGAAGATAAATTCACATGTTATTGCGGCTAAACCTTCTGACCAAAATCATTTTGCACTTAAAATTATTGATTGAGCAGTTTATATCTTGGAACCAACAGTTTTAATACTTTAATGTATGCCAATTATGTTCAAACGCATGAATGCATGGCAAAAGGGAGCAAGCAAATCATTACAGATCCTAGGTTTTGAAGCACCTAATCCTTTCGCTCACACCAATGTTGAATTTCATCAAGATCAGATTCATCTTCTTCTCAACAAGCCATATTTAGGAGATGAAAAGGTTGGAATGCATTAAGCAAGTTTTTTTGGCAACTTGAGCGTCATTATATTTTAGTTTTGAGTCTATTTCTCTTTGTGAAGTTTGGAGTAATCTGAACAAACTGTACTTTTCTTCGTATCATTTGAAAAGAAATGTCCTCGAACCAAGCTTCTAAGAATTGGTTAGGAATTTATTGAAGGGTTTTCATCATTACACTAGGTTGCACAAGAAAAAAGAGTTCTCATTACAGATACACAATTTCCTTGTTGGCACCAATAAATATATGCATGTTTTAGCGATGGAAAGTATCACATACACCCTACTGGGTTTCTTCCTTGAAAGACAAGGTAGGTGACCGGTTAACCACCAAACATAAAATGCTTACATCCACATTACTTCTATGCATCATTTTTCTCAATTGTTTTTTTATCTTACCCTCTCTAGCCAAGAACTTATATTCCCATGTTATTGCGGCTAAGCCTTCTAACCAAAATCATTTTGCACTTAAGACTATTGATTGAATAGTTTATATCTTGGAACCAATAGTTTTAATACTTTAATATATGCCAATTATGTTCAAACTCATGAATACATGGAAAAAGCGAGAAAGCAAGTCGTTGCAGATCCTAGGTGTAGAAGCATCTAATCCTTTTGCTCACACCTATGTTCAATTTCATTAAGATCAGATTGATCTTCTTCTCTTCCATGAAACTCAACACACTATATAGGTGATGAAAAGGTTGGAATGCATTAAGCAAGTTTGTTTGGCAACTTCAGCGTCATTATATTTCTGTTTTGAGTCTATTTCTCTTTGTGAAGTTTGGAGTAATCGGTACAAACTATACTTTTCTTCGTATCATTTCTAAAAGAAATGTCTTGAAACCAATCTTCTAAGAATTAGTTAGGAATTTATTGAAGGGTTTTCATCATTACATTACGTTCCACACGAACAAAGAGTTCTCATTACAGATGCAACATTTTCTTGCTAGCGCCAATCAATATAAGCAAGTTTTAGCGATGCAAAGTGTCCAATTCACCCTACTGTGTATCTTCCTTCAAAGACAAGGTAGGTGACTGGTTAACCCCCAAACATCAAATGCTTACATGCAGATTACTTCTATGCTTAATTTTTCTCAATTGTGTTTTTATCTTACACTTTCTTGGGAACAAGATATATTTGCATGTTATTGCGGCTAAACCTTCTGACCAAAATCATTTTGCACTTAAAAATATTGATGGAGTAGTTTATATCTTGGAACCAACAGTTTTTTTACTTTATTGTATGGCAATTATGTTCAAACGCATAAATGCATGGCAAAAGAGAGCAAGCAAGTCGTTGCAGATCCTAGGGGAAGAAGCACCTAATCCTTTTGCTCACACTCTTGTTCAATTTCATAAAGATCAGATTCATCTTCTTCTCTTCCATGAAACTCAACAAGCCATATATAGGAGATGAAAAGGTTGGAATGCATTAAGCAAGTTTGTTTGGCAACTTGAGCATCATTATATTTTGGTTTTGAGTCTATTTCTCTTTGTGAAGTTTGGAGTAATCTGTACAAACTATACTTTTCTTCGTATCATTTGTATAATAAATGTCCTCGAACCAAGCTTTTAAGAATTAGTTAGGAATTTATTGAAGGGTTTTCATCATTACATTAGTTTCCACAAGAACAAAGAGTTCTCGTTACAGATGCAACATTTTCTTGTGAGGGCCAATGAATATAAGCACGCTTTAGCGATGCAAAGTGTCTGATACACCCTACTGTGTATCTTCCTTCAAAGACAAGGTAGGTGACCGGTTAACCCCCAAACATCAAATGCTTACATCCAGATTACTTCTATGCTTAATTTTTCTCAATTGTTTTTTTATCTTACACTTTCTTGGCAACAAGATATATTCGCATGTTATTGTGGCTAAACCTTCTCACCAAAATCATTTTGCACTTAAAACTATTGATGGAGCAGTTTATATCTTGGAACCAACAGTTTTGGTACTTTAATGTAAGGCAATTATGTTCAAATGCATAAATGCATGGCGAATGAGAGCAAGCAAGTCGTTGCAGATCCTAGGGGAAGAAGCACCGAATGCTTTTGCTCACACTCTTGTTCAATTTCATCAAGATCAGATTCATCTTCTTCTCTTCCATGAAACTCAACAAGCCATGTATAGGAGATGAAAAGGTTGCAATGCATTAAGCAAGTTTGTTTGGCAACTTGAGCATCATTATTTTTGGTTTTGAGTCTATTTCTCTTTGTGAAGTTTGGAGTAATCTGTACAAACTGTACTTTTCTTCGTATCATTTGTAAAATAAATGTCCTCGAACCAAGCTTTTAAGAATTAGTTATGAATTTATTGAAGGGTTTTCATCATTACATTAGTTTCCACAAGAACAAAGAGTTCTCATTACAGATGCAACATTTTCTTGTTAGCGCCAATCAATATAAGCATGCTTTAGCGATGCAAAGTGTGAGATACACCCTACTGTGTATCTTCCTTCAAAGCCAAGGTAGGTGACCGGTTAACCACCAAATATCAAATGCTTGCATTCAGATTACTTCTATGCTTAATTTTTCTCAATTATTTTTTTATATTACACTTTCTTGGCAAAAAGATATATTCACATGTTATTGCGGCTAAACGTTCTCACCAAAATCATTTTTCACTTAAAACTATTGATGGAGCTATTTATATATTGGAACCAACAGTTTTGATACTTTAATGTATGAAAATTATGTTCAAATGCATGAATGCATGGCAAAAAAGGGCAAGCAAGTCGTTGTAGATCCTAGGTGAAGAAGCACCTAATCCTTTTGCTCACACCCATGTTCAATTTCATCAAGATCAGATTCATCTTCTTCTCTTCCATGAAATTCAACAAGCCATATATAGGAGATAAAAAGGTTGGAATGCATTAACCAAGTGTGTTTGGCAACTTGAGCATCATTATATTTTGGTTTTGAGTCTATTTCTCTTTGTGAAGTTTGGAGTAATCTCTACAAACTGTACTATTTTTCGTATCATTTGTAAAATAAATATCCTCGAACCAAGCTTTTAAGAATTAGTTAGAAATTTATTAAATGGTTTTCATCATTACATTAGTTTCCACAAGAACAAAGAGTTCTCATTACAGATGCAACATTTTCTTATGAGGGTTATTCAATATATGCATGCTTTAGCGATGCAAAGCGTCTGATACACCCTACTGGGTATCTTCCTTCAAAGACAAGGTATATGACCGATTAACCACCAAACATCAAATGCTTACATCCACATTACTTCTTTGCATAATTTGTCTCAATTGTTTTTTATCTTACATTTTCTAGTCAACAAGATATATTCGCATGTTATTACGGCTAAACCTATCATTTTGCACTTAAAATTATTGGTGGAGAAGTTTATATCTTGGAACCAACAGTTTTGACACATTAATGTATGGAAAATATGTTCAAACGCATGAATGCATGGAAAAAGTGAGCAAGCAAGTGATTGTAGATCCTACGTGTAGAAGCACCTAATCCTTTTGCTCACACCCATGTTCAATTTCATCAAGATCAGATTCATCTTCTTCTCTTCCATGAATCTCAACAAGCCATATATAGGAGATGAAAAGGTTGGAATGCATTAAGAAAGTTTGTTTGGCAACTTGAGCATCATTATATTTTGCTTTTGATTCTATTTCTCTTTGTGAAGTTTGGAGTAATCTGTACAAAGTGTACTATTTTTCGTATCATTTGTAAAATAAATGTCCTCGAACCAAGCTTTTAAGAATTAGTTAGGAATTTATTGAAGGGTTTTCATCATTACACTAGGTTTCAAAAGAACAAAGAGTTCTCATTACAGATGCAACATTTTCTTGTTAGCGCCAATCAATATAGGCATGCTTTAGCGATGCAAAGTGTCAGATACACCCTACTGTGTATCTTCCTTCAAAGACAAGGTAGGTTACCGATTAACCACAAAACATCAAACGCTTACATCCAATTACTTCTATGCTTCATTTTTGTCAATTGTTTTTTTTATCTTATACTTTCTTGGCAACAAGATATATTCGCATGTTATTACGGCTAAACCTTTTGACCAAAATCATTTTTCACTTAAAACTATTGATGATGGAGTTTATATCTTGGAACCAATAGTTTTGGTACTTTAATGTATGATAATTAAGTTCAAACGCTTGAATGCATGGCAAAAAAGAGCAAGCAAGTCGTTGCAGATCCTAGGTGAAGAAGCACCTAAACCTTTTGCTCACACCCATGTTCAATTTCATCAAGATCAGATTCATCTTCTTCTCTTCCACGAAACTCAACAAGCCATATATAGGAGATGAAAAGGTTGGAATGCATTAAGAAAGGTTGTTTGGCAACTTAAGCGTTATTATATTTTAGTTTTGAGTCTATTTCTCTTTGTGAAGTTTGGAATAATCTGTACAAACTGTACTTTTCTTCCTATCATTTCTAAAAGAAATGTCCTCGAAGCAAGCTTCTAAGAATTACTTAGGTATTTATTGAAGGGTTTTCATCATTACACTAGGTTGCAAAAGAACAAAGAGTTCCCATTACAGATGCAACATTTTCTTGTTAGCGCCAATCAATATAAGCATGCTATAGCGATGCAAAGTGTCCGATACACACTACTATGTATCTTCCATCAAAGACAAGGTAGGTTACCGGTTAACCACCAAACATCAAATGTTTTCATCCAGATTACTTCTATGCTTCATTTTTCTCAAATTTTTTTATCTTAAACTTTCTTGGCAACAAGATATATTCGCATATTATTACGGCAAAACCTTTTGACCAAAATCATTTTTCACTTAAAACTATTGATGGAGCAATTTATATCTTGGAACCAATAGTTTTGGTACTTTAATGTATGACAATTATGTTCAAACGTATGAATGCATGGCAAAAGAGAGCAAGC
The DNA here is from genome assembly GCA_030763125.1 of Hippophae gyantsensis. NCBI lineage: Eukaryota > Viridiplantae > Streptophyta > Magnoliopsida > Rosales > Elaeagnaceae > Hippophae > Hippophae gyantsensis. Next base: position 8,077,876 of record CM061033.1, on the reverse strand, counting down.
AAGTCGTTGCAGATCCTAGGTGAAGAAGCACCTAATCCTTTTGCTCACACTCATGTTTAATTTCATCAAGATCAGATTCATCTTCTTCTCTTCCATGAAACTCAACAAGCTATATATTGGAGATGAAAAGGTTGGAATGCATTAAGCAAGTTTGTTTGGCAACTTGAGCATCATTATATTTTTGTTTTGTGTCTATTTCTCTTGGTGAAGTTTGGAGTAATCTGTACAAACTGTACTTTTCTTCCTATCATTTCTAAAAGAAATGTTCTCGAACCAAGCTTTTAAGAATTAGTTAGGAATTTATTGAAGGGTTTTCATCATTACATTAGTTTCCACAAGAACAAAGAGTTCTCATTACAGATGCAACATTTTCTTGTTAGCGCCAATCAATATAAGCATGCTTTAGCGATGCAAAGTGACAGATACACCCTACTGTGTATCTTCCTTCAAAGACAAGGTAGGTGACCGGTTAACCACCAAACATCAAAAGCTTACATCCAGATTACTTCTATGCTTAATTTTTCTCAATTTTTTTTTATCTTACACTTTCTTGGCAACAAGATATATTCGCATGTTATTGCGGCTAAATCTTCTGACCAAAATCATTTTGCACTTAAAACAATTGATGGAGTAGTTTATATCTTGGAACCAACAATTTTGGTACTTTATTGTATGGAAATTATGGTCAAACGCATGAATGCATGGAATAAGCGAGCAATCAAGTCGTTGCAGATCCGAAGTGTAGAAGCACCTAATCCTTTTGCTCACACCCATGTTCAATTTCATCAAGATCAGATTCATCTTCTTCTCTTCCATGAATCTCAACAAGCCATATATAGGAGATGAAAAGGTTGGAATGCATTAAGAAAGTTTGTTTGGCAACTTGAGCATCATTATATTTTGCTTTTGATTCTATTTCTCTTTGTGAAGTTTGGAGTAATCTGTACAAACTGTACTATTTTTCGTATCATTTGTAAAATAAATGTCCTCGAACCAAGCTTTTAAGAATTAGTTAGGAATTTATTGAAGGGTTTTCATCATTACACTAGGTTGCAAAAGAACAAAGAGTTCTCATTACAGATGCAACATTTTCTTGTTAGCGCCAATCAATATAGGCATGCTTTAGCGATGCAAAGTGTCAGATACACCCTACTGTGTATCTTCCTTCAAAGACAAGGTAGGTTACCGATTAACCACAAAACATCAAACGCTTACATCCAATTACTTCTATGCTTCATTTTTGTCAATTGTTTTTTTTATCTTATACTTTCTTGGCAACAAGATATATTCGCATGTTATTATGGCTAAACCTTTTGACCAAAATCATTTTTCACTTAAAACTATTGATGATGGAGTTTATATCTTGGAACCAATAGTTTTGGTACTTTAATGTATGATAATTAAGTTCAAACGCTTGAATGCATGGCAAAAAAGAGCAAGCAAGTCGTTGCAGATCCTAGGTGAAGAAGCACCTAATCATTTTGCTCACACCCATGTTCAATTTCATCAAGATCAGATTCATCTTCTTCTCTTCCACGAAACTCAACAAGCCATATATAGGAGATGAAAAGGTTGGAATGCATTAAGAAAGGTTGTTTGGCAACTTAAGCGTCATTATATTTTAGTTTTGAGTCTATTTCTCTTTGTGAAGTTTGGAATAATCTGTACAAACTGTACTTTTCTTCCTATCATTTCTAAAAGAAATGTCCTCGAAGCAAGCTTCTAAGAATTACTTAGGTATTTATTGAAGGGTTTTCATCATTACACTAGGTTGCAAAAGAACAAAGAGTTCCCATTACAGATGCAACATTTTCTTGTTAGCGCCAATCAATATAAGCATGCTATAGCGATGCAAAGTGTCCGATACACACTACTGTGTATCTTCCATCAAAGACAAGGTAGGTTACCGGTTAACCACCAAACATCAAATGTTTTCATCCAGATTACTTCTATGCTTCATTTTTCTCAAATTTTTTTATCTTAAACTTTCTTGGCAACAAGATATATTCGCATATTATTACGGCAAAACCTTTTGACCAAAATCATTTTTCACTTAAAACTATTGATGGAGCAATTTATATCTTGGAACCAATAGTTTTGGTACTTTAATGTATGACAATTATGTTCAAACGTATGAATGCATGGCAAAAGAGAGCAAGCAAGTCGTTGCAGATCCTAGGTGAAGAAGCACCTAATCCTTTTGCTCACACTCATGTTTAATTTCATCAAGATCAGATTCATCTTCTTCTCTTCCATGAAACTCAACAAGCTATATATTGGAGATGAAAAGGTTGGAATGCATTAAGCAAGTTTGTTTGGCAACTTGAGCATCATTATATTTTTGTTTTGTGTCTATTTCTCTTGGTGAAGTTTGGAGTAATCTGTACAAACTGTACTTTTCTTCCTATCATTTCTAAAAGAAATGTTCTCGAACCAAGCTTTTAAGAATTAGTTAGGAATTTATTGAAGGGTTTTCATCATTACATTAGTTTCCACAAGAACAAAGAGTTCTCATTACAGATGCAACATTTTCTTGTTAGCGCCAATCAATATAAGCATGCTTTAGCGATGGAAAGTGATGATACACCCTACTGTGTATCTTCCTTCAAAGACAAGGTAGGTGACCGGTTAACCAAAAAACATCAAAAGCTTACATCCAGATTACTTCTATGCTTAATTTTTCTCAATTTTTTTTTATCTTACACTTTCTTGGCAACAAGATATATTCGCATGTTATTGCGGCTAAATCTTCTGACCAAAATCATTTTGCACTTAAAACAATTGATGGAGTAGTTTATATCTTGGAACCAACAGTTTTGGTACTTTATTGTATGGAAATTATGGTCAAACGCATGAATGCATGGAATAAGCGAGGAATCAAGTCGTTGCAGATCCGAAGTGTAGAAGCACATAATCCTTTTGCTCACACCCATGTTCAATTTCATCAAGATCAAATTCATCTTCTTCTCTTCCATGAATCTCAACAAGCCATATATAGGAGATGAAAAGGTTGGAATGCATTAAGAAAGTTTGTTTGGCAACTTGAGCATCATTATATTTTGCTTTTGATTCTATTTCTCTTTGTGAAGTTTGGAGTAATCTGTACAACTGTACTATTTTTCGTATCATTTGTAAAATAAATGTCCTCGAACCAAGCTTTTAAGAATTAGTTAGGAATTTATTGACGGGTTTTCATCATTACACTAGGTTGCAAAAGAACAAAGAGTTCTCATTACAGATGCAACATTTTCTTGTTAGCGCCAATCAATATAGGCATGCTTTAGCGATGCAAAGTGTCAGATACACCCTACTGTGTATCTTCCTTCAAAGACAAGGTAGGTTACCGATTAACCACAAAACATCAAACGCTTACATCCAATTACTTCTATGCTTCATTTTTGTCAATTGTTTTTTTTATCTTATACTTTCTTGGCAACAAGATATATTCGCATGTTATTACGGCTAAACCTTTTGACCAAAATCATTTTTCACTTAAAACTATTGATGATGGAGTTTATATCTTGGAACCAATAGTTTTGGTACTTTAATGTATGATAATTAAGTTCAAACGCTTGAATGCATGGCAAAAAAGAGCAAGCAAGTCGTTGCAGATCCTAGGTGAAGAAGCACCTAAACCTTTTGCTCACACCCATGTTCAATTTCATCAAGATCAGATTCATCTTCTTCTCTTCCACGAAACTCAACAAGCCATATATAGGAGATGAAAAGGTTGGAATGCATTAAGAAAGGTTGTTTGGCAACTTAAGCGTCATTATATTTTAGTTTTGAGTCTATTTCTCTTTGTGAAGTTTGGAATAATCTGTACAAACTGTACTTTTCTTCCTATCATTTCTAAAAGAAATGTCCTCGAAGCAAGCTTCTAAGAATTACTTAGGTATTTATTGAAGGGTTTTCATCATTACACTAGGTTGCAAAAGAACAAAGAGTTCCCATTACAGATGCAACATTTTCTTGTTAGCGCCAATCAATATAAGCATGCTATAGCGATGCAAAGTGTCCGATACACACTACTATGTATCTTCCATCAAAGACAAGGTAGGTTACCGGTTAACCACCAAACATCAAATGTTTTCATCCAGATTACTTCTATGCTTCATTTTTCTCAAATTTTTTTATCTTAAACTTTCTTGGCAACAAGATATATTCGCATATTATTACGGCAAAACCTTTTGACCAAAATTATTTTTCACTTAAAACTATTGATGGAGCAATTTATATCTTGGAACCAATAGTTTTGGTACTTTAATGTATGACAATTATGTTCAAACGTATGAATGCATGGCAAAAGAGAGCAAGCAAGTCGTTGCAGATCCTAGGTGAAGAAGCACCTAATCCTTTTGCTCACACTCATGTTTAATTTCATCAAGATCGATTCATCTTCTTCTCTTCCATGAAACTCAACAAGCTATATATTGGAGATGAAAAGGTTGGAATGCATTAAGCAAGTTTGTTTGGCAACTTGAGCATCATTATATTTTTGTTTTGTGTCTATTTCTCTTGGTGAAGTTTGGAGTAATCTGTACAAACTGTACTTTTCTTCCTATCATTTCTAAAAGAAATGTTCTCGAACCAAGCTTTTAAGAATTAGTTAGGAATTTATTGAAGGGTTTTCATCATTACATTAGTTTCCACAAGAACAAAGAGTTCTCATTACAGATGCAACATTTTCTTGTTAGCGCCAATCAATATAAGCATGCTTTAGCGATGCAAAGTGACAGATACACCCTACTGTGTATCTTCCTTCAAAGACAAGGTAGGTGACCGGTTAACCACCAAACATCAAAAGCTTACATCCAGATTACTTCTATGCTTAATTTTTCTCAATTTTTTTTATCTTACACTTTCTTGGCAACAAGATATATTCGCATGTTATTGCGGCTAAATCTTCTGACCAAAATCATTTTGCACTTAAAACAATTGATGGAGTAGTTTATATCTTGGAACCAACAATTTTGGTACTTTATTGTATGGAAATTATGGTCAAACGCATGAATGCATGGAATAAGCGAGCAATCAAGTCGTTGCAGATCCGAAGTGTAGAAGCACCTAATCCTTTTGCTCACACCCATGTTCAATTTCATCAAGATCAGATTCATCTTCTTCTCTTCCATGAATCTCAACAAGCCATATATAGGAGATGAAAAGGTTGGAATGCATTAAGAAAGTTTGTTTGGCAACTTGAGCATCATTATATTTTGCTTTTGATTCTATTTCTCTTTGTGAAGTTTGGAGTAATCTGTACAAACTGTACTATTTTTCGTATCATTTGTAAAATAAATGTCCTCGAACCAAGCTTTTAAGAATTAGTTAGGAATTTATTGAAGGGTTTTCATCATTACACTAGGTTGCAAAAGAACAAAGAGTTCTCATTACAGATGCAACATTTTCTTGTTAGCGCGAATCAATATAGGCATGCTTTAGCGATGCAAAGTGTCAGATACACCCTACTGTGTATCTTCCTTCAAAGACAAGGTAGGTTACCGATTAACCACAAAACATCAAACGCTTACATCCAATTACTTCTATGCTTCATTTTTGTCAATTGTTTTTTTTATCTTATACTTTCTTGGCAACAAGATATATTCGCATGTTATTATGGCTAAACCTTTTGACCAAAATCATTTTTCACTTAAAACTATTGATGATGGAGTTTATATCTTGGAACCAATAGTTTTGGTACTTTAATGTATGATAATTAAGTTCAAACGCTTGAATGCATGGCAAAAAAGAGCAAGCAAGTCGTTGCAGATCCTAGGTGAAGAAGCACCTAATCATTTTGCTCACACCCATGTTCAATTTCATCAAGATCAGATTCATCTTCTTCTCTTCCACGAAACTCAACAAGCCATATATAGGAGATGAAAAGGTTGGAATGCATTAAGAAAGGTTGTTTGGCAACTTAAGCGTCATTATATTTTAGTTTTGAGTCTATTTCTCTTTGTGAAGTTTGGAATAATCTGTACAAACTGTACTTTTCTTCCTATCATTTCTAAAACAAATGTCCTCAAGCAAGCTTCTAAGAATTACTTAGGTATTTATTGAAGGGTTTTCATCATTACACTAGGTTGCAAAAGAACAAAGAGTTCCCATTACAGATGCAACATTTTCTTGTTAGCGCCAATCAATATAAGCATGCTATAGCGATGCAAAGTGTCCGATACACACTACTGTGTATCTTCCATCAAAGACAAGGTAGGTTACCGGTTAACCACCAAACATCAAATGTTTTCATCCAGATTACTTCTATGCTTCATTTTTCTCAAATTTTTTTATCTTAAACTTTCTTGGCAACAAGATATATTCGCATATTATTACGGCAAAACCTTTTGACCAAAATCATTTTTCACTTAAAACTATTGATGGAGCAATTTATATCTTGGAACCAATAGTTTTGGTACTTTAATGTATGACAATTATGTTCAAACGTATGAATGCATGGCAAAAGAGAGCAAGCAAGTCGTTGCAGATCCTAGGTGAAGAAGCACCTAATCCTTTTGCTCACACTCATGTTTAATTTCATCAAGATCAGATTCATCTTCTTCTCTTCCATGAAACTCAACAAGCTATATATTGGAGATGAAAAGGTTGGAATGCATTAAGCAAGTTTGTTTGGCAACTTGAGCATCATTATATTTTTGTTTTGTGTCTATTTCTCTTGGTGAAGTTTGGAGTAATCTGTACAAACTGTACTTTTCTTCCTATCATTTCTAAAAGAAATGTTCTCGAACCAAGCTTTTAAGAATTAGTTAGGAATTTATTGAAGGGTTTTCATCATTACATTAGTTTCCACAAGAACAAAGAGTTCTCATTACAGATGCAACATTTTCTTGTTAGCGCCAATCAATATAAGCATGCTTTAGCGATGCAAAGTGACAGATACACCCTACTGTGTATCTTCCTTCAAAGACAAGGTAGGTGACCGGTTAACCAAAAAACATCAAAAGCTTACATCCAGATTACTTCTATGCTTAATTTTTCTCAATTTTTTTTTATCTTACACTTTCTTGGCAACAAGATATATTCGCATGTTATTGCGGCTAAATCTTCTGACCAAAATCATTTTGCACTTAAAACAATTGATGGAGTAGTTTATATCTTGGAACCAACAGTTTTGGTACTTTATTGTATGGAAATTATGGTCAAACGCATGAATGCATGGAATAAGCGAGGAATCAAGTCGTTGCAGATCCGAAGTGTAGAAGCACATAATCCTTTTGCTCACACCCATGTTCAATTTCATCAAGATCAAATTCATCTTCTTCTCTTCCATGAATCTCAACAAGCCATATATAGGAGATGAAAAGGTTGGAATGCATTAAGAAAGTTTGTTTGGCAACTTGAGCATCATTATATTTTGCTTTTGATTCTATTTCTCTTTGTGAAGTTTGGAGTAATCTGTACAACTGTACTATTTTTCGTATCATTTGTAAAATAAATGTCCTCGAACCAAGCTTTTAAGAATTAGTTAGGAATTTATTGACGGGTTTTCATCATTACACTAGGTTGCAAAAGAACAAAGAGTTCTCATTACAGATGCAACATTTTCTTGTTAGCGCCAATCAATATAGGCATGCTTTAGCGATGCAAAGTGTCAGATACACCCTACTGTGTATCTTCCTTCAAAGACAAGGTAGGTTACCGATTAACCACAAAACATCAAACGCTTACATCCAATTACTTCTATGCTTCATTTTTGTCAATTGTTTTTTTTATCTTATACTTTCTTGGCAACAAGATATATTCGCATGTTATTACGGCTAAACCTTTTGACCAAAATCATTTTTCACTTAAAACTATTGATGATGGAGTTTATATCTTGGAACCAATAGTTTTGGTACTTTAATGTATGATAATTAAGTTCAAACGCTTGAATGCATGGCAAAAAAGAGCAAGCAAGTCGTTGCAGATCCTAGGTGAAGAAGCACCTAATCCTTTTGCTCACACCCATGTTCAATTTCATCAAGATCAGATTCATCTTCTTCTCTTCCACGAAACTCAACAAGCCATATATAGGAGATGAAAAGGTTGGAATGCATTAAGAAAGGTTGTTTGGCAACTTAAGCGTCATTATATTTTAGTTTTGAGTCTATTTCTCTTTGTGAAGTTTGGAATAATCTGTACAAACTGTACTTTTCTTCCTATCATTTCTAAAAGAAATGTCCTCGAAGCAAGCTTCTAAGAATTACTTAGGTATTTATTGAAGGGTTTTCATCATTACACTAGGTTGCAAAAGAACAAAGAGTTCCCATTACAGATGCAACATTTTCTTGTTAGCGCCAATCAATATAAGCATGCTATAGCGATGCAAAGTGTCCGATACACACTACTATGTGTCTTCCATCAAAGACAAGGTAGGTTACCGGTTAACCACCAAACATCAAATGTTTTCATCCAGATTACTTCTATGCTTCATTTTTCTCAAATTTTTTTATCTTAAACTTTCTTGGCAACAAGATATATTCGCATATTATTACGGCAAAACCTTTTGACCAAAATCATTTTTCACTTAAAACTATTGATGGAGCAATTTATATCTTGGAACCAATAGTTTTGGTACTTTAATGTATGACAATTATGTTCAAACGTATGAATGCATGGCAAAAGAGAGCAAGCAAGTCGTTGCAGATCCTAGGTGAAGAAGCACCTAATCCTTTTGCTCACACTCATGTTTAATTTCATCAAGATCAGATTCATCTTCTTCTCTTCCATGAAACTCAACAAGCTATATATTGGAGATGAAAAGGTTGGAATGCATTAAGCAAGTTTGTTTGGCAACTTGAGCATCATTATATTTTTGTTTTGTGTCTATTTCTCTTGGTGAAGTTTGGAGTAATCTGTACAAACTGTACTTTTCTTCCTATCATTTCTAAAAGAAATGTTCTCGAACCAAGCTTTTAAGAATTAGTTAGGAATTTATTGAAGGGTTTTCATCATTACATTAGTTTCCACAAGAACAAAGAGTTCTCATTACAGATGCAACATTTTCTTGTTAGCGCCAATCAATATAAGCATGCTTTAGCGATGCAAAGTGACAGATACACCCTACTGTGTATCTTCCTTCAAAGACAAGGTAGGTGACCGGTTAACCACCAAACATCAAAAGCTTACATCCAGATTACTTCTATGCTTAATTTTTCTCAATTTTTTTTTATCATACACTTTCTTGGCAACAAGATATATTCGCATGTTATTGCGGCTAAATCTTCTGACCAAAATCATTTTGCACTTAAAACAATTGATGGAGTAGTTTATATCTTGGAACCAACAGTTTTGGTACTTTATTGTATGGAAATTATGGTCAAACGCATGAATGCATGGAATAAGCGAGCAATCAAGTCGTTGCAGATCCGAAGTGTAGAAGCACCTAATCCTTTTGCTCACACCCATGTTCAATTTCATCAAGATCAGATTCATCTTCTTCTCTTCCACGAAACTCAACAAGCCATATATTGGAGATGAAAAGGTTGGAATGCATTAAGAAAGTTTGTTTGGCACCTTGAGCATCATTATATTTTGCTTTTGATTCTATTTCTCTTTGTGAAGTTTGGAGTAATCTGTACAAACTGTAGTATTTTTCGTATCATTTGTAAAATAAATGTCCTCGAACCAAGCTTTTAAGAATTAGTTAGGAATTTATTGAAGGGTTTTCATCATTACACTAGGTTGCAAAAGAACAAAGTGTTCTCATTACAGATGCAACATTTTCTTGCTAGCGCCAATCAATATAGGCATGCTTTAGCGATGCAAAGTGTCTGATACACCCTACTGTGTATCTTCCTTCAAAGACAAGGTAGGTTACCGATTAACCACAAAACATCAAACGCTTACATCCAATTACTTCTATGCTTCATTTTTGTCAATTGTTTTTTTTATCTTATACTTTCTTGGCAACAAGATATATTCGCATGTTATTACGGCTAAACCTTTTGACCAATATCATTTTTCATTTAAGAATATTGATGGAGCAGTTCATATCTTCGAACCAATAGTTTTGGTACTTTAATATATGACAATTATGTTCAAACGCATGAATGCAAGGCAAAAGAGAGCAAGCAAGTCATTGTAGATCCTAGGTGAAGAAGCATCTAATCCTTTTGCTCACACTCATGGTCAATTTCATCAAGATCAGATTCATCTTCTTCTCTTCCATGAAACTCAACAAGCCATATATAGGAGATGAAAAGGTTGGAATGAATTAAGCAAGTTTGTTTGGCAACTTCATCATCATTATATTTTTGTTTTGTGTCTATTTCTCTTGGTGAAGTTTGGAGTAATCTGTACAAACTGTACTTTTCTTCCTATCATTTCTAAAAGAAATGTCCTTGAACCAAGCTTTTAAGAATTAGTTAGGCATTTATTGAAGGGTTTTCATCATTACATTAGTTTCCACAAGAACAAAGAGTTCTCATTATAGATGCAACATTTTCTTCTTAGCCCCAATCAATATAAGCATGCTTTAGCAATGCAAAGTGTCCGATTCACCCTACTGTGTATCTTCCTACAAAGACAAGGTAGGTGACCGGTTAACCACCAAACATCAAATGCTTACATCCAGATTACTTATATGCTTAATTTTTCTCAATTTTTTTTATCTTACACTTTCTTGGCAACAAGATATGTTCGCATGTTATTGCGGCTAAACCTTGTGACCAAAATCATTTTGCACTTAAAACTATTGATGGAGCAGTTCATATCTTGGAACCAATAGTTTTGGTACTTTATTGTATGGAAATTATGGTCAAACGCATGAATGCATGGAAAAAGCGAGCAAGCAAGTCGTTGCAGATCCTAGGTGTAGAAGCACCTAATCCTTTTGGTCACACCCATGTTCAATTTCATCAAGATCAGATTCATCTTCTTCTCTTCTACGAAACTCAACAAGCCATATATAGGAGATGAAAAGGTTGGAATGCATTAAGCAAGTTTGTTTGGCAACTTGAGCGTCATTATATTTTGGTTTTGAGTCTATTTCTCTTTGTGAAGTTTGGAGTAATCTGTATAAACTGTACTTTTTTTCGTGTCATTTGTAAAATAAATGTCCTCGAACCAAGCTTTTAAGAATTAGTTAGGAATTTATTGAAGGGTTTTCATCATTACACTAGGTTGCACAAGAACAAAGACTTCTCATTAAAAGGTTGGAATGCATTAAGCAAGTTTGTTTGGCAACTTGAGCATCATTATATTTTGGTTTTGAGTCTATTTCTCTTTGTGAAGTTTGGAGTAATGTGTACAAATTGTACCTTTTTTTGTATCATTTGTAAAATAAATATCCTCGAACCAAACTTTTAAGAATTAGTTAGGAATTTATTGAAGGGTTTTCATCATTACACTAGGTTACACAAGAACAAAGAGTTCTCATTACAGATGCAACATTTTCTTGTTAGCGCCAATCAATATAGGCATGCTTTAGCGATGCATAGTGTCAAATACACCCTATTGTGTATCTTCCTTCAAAGACAAGGTAGGTTACCGGTTAACCACCAAACATCAAATGCTTACATCCAGATTACTTCTATGCTTCATTTTTCTCAATTGTTTTTTTTATCTTACACTTTCTTGGCAACAAGATATATTTGTATGTTGTTGCGGATAAACCTTTTGACCAAAATCATTATTCACTTAAAACTATTGATAGTGCAGTTTATATCTTGGAACCAATAGTTTTGGTACTTTAATGTATGACAATTATGTTCAAACGCTTGAATGCATGGCAAAAGAGAGCAAGAAAGTCGTTGCAGATCATAGGTGAAGAAGCACCTAATCCTTATGCTCACACCCATGTTCAATTTCATCAAGATCAGATTCATCTTCTTCTCTTCCACGAAACTCAACAAGCCATATATAGGAGATGAAAAGGTTGGAATGCATTAAGCAAGTTTGTTTGGCAACTTAAGCATCATTATATTTTAGTTTTGAGTCTATTTCTCTTTGTGAAGTTTGGAGTAATCTGTACAAACTGTACTTTTCTTCGTATCATTTCTAAAAGAAATGTCCTGGAACCAAGCTTTTAAAAATTAGTTAGGAATTTATTGAATTGTTTTCATCATTACATTAGTTTCCACAAGAACAAAGAGTTCTCATTATAGATGCAACATTTTATTGTTAGCGCCAATCAATATAAGCATGCTTTAGCGATGCAAAGTGTCCGATTCACCCTACTGTGTATCTTCCTTCAAGGACAAGGTAGGTGATTGGTTAACCCCCAAACATCAAATGCTTACATTAAGATTACTTCTATGCTTAATTTTTCTCAATTGTGTTTTTATCTTACACTTTCTTTGGAACAAGATATATTCGCATGTTATTGCGGATAAACCTTCTGACCATAATCATTTTGCACTTAAAACTATTGATGGAGCAGTTTAAATCTCGGAACCAACAGTTTTGGTACTTTAATGTTTGACAACTATGTTCAAACGCATGAATGCATGGCAAAAGAGAGCAATCAAGTTGTTGCAGATCCTAGGTGAAGCAACACCTAATCCTTTTGCTCACAACCATGTTCAATTTCATCAAGAACAGATTCATCTTCTTCTCTTCCACGAAACTCAACAAGCCATATATAGGAGATCAAAAGGTTTGAATGCATTAAGCAAGTTTTTTTGGCAACTTGAGCATCATTATATTTTGGTTTTGAGTCTATTTCTCTTTGTGAAGTTTGGAGTAATCTGTACAAATTGTACTTTCTTTCGTATCATTTGTAAAATAAATGTCCCCGAACCAAGCTTTTAAGAATTAGTTAGGAATTTATTGAAGGGTTTTCATCATTACACTAGGTTGCACAAGAACAAAGAGTTCTCATTACATATGTAACATTTTCTTGTTAGCGCCAATCAATATAGGCATGCTTTAGCAATGCATAGTGTCAGATACACCCTACTATGTATCTTCCTTCAAAGACAAAGTAGGTTACCGGTTAACCACCAAACATCAAATGCTTACATTCAGATTACTTCTATGCTTCATTTTTCTCAATTGTTTTTTTATCTTACACTTTCTTGGCAACAAGATATATTCGTATGTTATTGCGGTTAAACCTTTTGACCAAAATCATTTTTCACTTAAAACTATTGATGGTGCAGTTTATATCTTGGAACCAATATTTTTGGTACTTTAATGTATGGAAATGATGGTCAAACGCATGAATGCATGGAAAAAGCGAGCAAGCAAGTCGTTGCAGATCCTAGGTGTAGAAGCACCTAATCCTTTTGCTCACACCCATGTTCAATTTCATCAAGATCAGATTCATCTTCTTCTCTTCCACGAAACTCAACAAGCCATATATAGGAGATGAAAAGGTTGGAATGCATTAAGCAAGTTTGTTTGGCAACTTAAGCATCATTATATTTTAGTTTTGAGTCTATTTCTCTGTGTGAAGTTTGGAGTAATCTGTACAAACTGTACTTTTCTTCGTATCATTTCTAAAAGAAATGTCCTCGAACCAAGAGTCTAAGAATTAGTTAGGCATTTATTGAAGGGTTTTCATCATTACATTAGTTTCCACAAGAACAAAGAGTTCTCATTACAGATGCAACATTTTCTTGTGAGCGCCAATCAATATAAGCATTTTTTAGCGATGCAAAGTGTCAGATACACCCTACTGTGTATCTTCCTTCAAGGACAAGGTAGGTGACTGGTTAACCCCCAAACATCAAATGCTTACATCCAGATTACTTCTATGCTTAATTTTTCTCAATTTTTTTTGTCTTACACTTTCTTGGCAACAAGATATGTTCGCATGTTATTACGGCTAAACCTTGTGACCAAAATCATATTGCACTTAAAACTATTGATGGAGTAGTTTATATCTTGGAACCAACAGTTTTGGTACTTTAATGTATGGAAATGATGGTCAAACGCATGAATGCATGGAAAAAGCGAGCAAGCAAGTCGTTGCAGATCCTAGGTGTAGAAGCACCTAATCCTTTTGCTCACACCCATGTTCAATTTCATCAAGATCAGATTCATCTTCTTCTCTTCCACGAAACTCAACAAGCCATATATAGGAGATGAAAAGGTTGGAATGCATTAAGCAAGTTTGTTTGGCAACTTAAGCATCATTATATTTTAGTTTTGAGTCTATTTCTCTGTGTGAAGTTTGGAGTAATCTGTACAAACTGTACTTTTCTTCGTATCATTTCTAAAAGAAATGTCCTCGAACCAAGAGTCTAAGAATTAGTTAGGCATTTATTGAAGGGTTTTCATCATTACATTAGTTTCCACAAGAACAAAGTGTTCTCATTACAGATGCAACATTTTCTTGTGAGCGCCAATCAATATAAGCATTTTTTAGCGATGCAAAGTGTCAGATACACCCTACTGTGTATCTTCCTTCAAGGACAAGGTAGGTGACTGGTTAACCCCCAAACATCAAATGCTTACATCCAGATTACTTCTATGCTTAATTTTTCTCAATTTTTTTTATCTTACACTTTCTTGGCAACAAGATATGTTCGCATGTTATTACGGCTAAACCTTGTGACCAAAATCATTTTGCACTTAAAACTATTGATGGAGTAGTTTATATCTTGGAACCAACAGTTTTGGTACTTTAATGTATGGAAATGATGGTCAAACGCATGAATGCATGGAAAAAGCGAGCAAGCAAGTCGTTGCAGATCTTAGGTGTAGAAGCACCTAATCCTTTTGCTCACACCCATGTTCAATTTCATCAAGATCAGATTCATCTTCTTCTCTTCAACGAAACTCAACAAGCCATATATAGGAGATGAAAAGGTTGGAATGCATTAAGAAAGTTTGTTTGGCAACTTGAGCATCATTATATTTTGGTTTTGAGTCTATTTCTCTTTGTGAAGTTTGGAGTAATCTGTACAAACTGTACTTTTTTTCGTATCATTTGTAAAATAAATGTCCTCGAACCAAGCTTTTAAGAATTAGTTAGGAATTCATTGAAGGGTTTTCATCATTACACTAGGTTGCACAAGAACAAAGAGTTCTCATTATAGATGCAACATTTTCTTGTTAGCGCCAATCAATATAGGCATGCTGTAGCGATGCAAAGTGTCAGCTAGACCCTACTGTGTATCTTCCTTCAAATACAAGGTAGGTTACCGGTTAACCACCAAATATCAAATGCTTACATCCAGATTACTTCTATGCTTCATTTTTCTCAATTGTTTTTTTTATCTTACACTTTCTTGGCAACAAGATATATTCGCATGTTATTGCGGCGAAACCTTTTGACAAAAATCATTTTTCACTTAAAACTATTGATGGTGCAGTTTATATCTTGGAACAAATAGTTTTGGTAATTTAATGTATGACAATTATGTTCAAACGCTTGAATGCAGGGCAAAAGAGAGCAAGCAAGTCGTTGAGATCCTAGGTGAAAAATCACCTAATCCTTTTGCTCACACCTATGTTCAATTTCATCAAGATCAGATTCATCTTCTTCTCTTCCACGAAACTCAACAAGCCATATATAGGAGATGAAAAGGTTGGAATGCATTAAGAAAGTTTGTTTGGCAACTTAAGCGTTATTATATTTTAGTTTTGAGTCTATTTCTCTTTGTGAAGTTTGGAGTAATCTGTACAAACTCTACTTTTCTTCCTATCATTTCTAAAAGAAATGTGCACGAACCAAGCTTCTAAGAATTACTTAGGTATTTATTGAAGGGTTTTTATCATTACACTAGGTTGCACAAGAACAAAGAATTCTCATTACAGATGCAACATTTTCTTGTTTGAGCCAATCAATACAAGCATGCTATAGCGATGCAAAGTGTCAGATACACCCTACTGTGTATCTTCCTTCAAAGACAAGGTAGGTTACCGGTTAACCACCAAACATCAAATGCTTACATCCATATTACTTCTATGCTACATTTTTCTCAATTGTTTTTTTTATCTTACACTCTCTTGGCAACAAGATATATTCGCATTTTATTGCGGCTAAACCTTTTGACCAAAATCATTTTTCAGTTAAAACTATAGATGGAGCAGTTTATATCTTGGAACCAATAGTTTTGGTACTTTAATGTATGACAATTATGTTCAAACGCATGAATGCATGGCAAAAGGGAGCAAGCAAGTCGTTGCAGATCCTAGGTGAAGAAGCACCTAATCCTTTTGCTCACACTCATGTTCAATTTCATCAAGATCAGATTCATATTCTTCTCTTCCATGAAACTCAACAAGCCATATATAGGAGATGAAAAGGTTGGAATGCATTAAGCAAGTTTGTTTGGCAACTTGAGCATCATTATATTTTTGTTTTGTGTCTATTTCTCTTGGTGAAGTTTGGAGTAATCTTTACAAACTGTACTTTTCTTCGTATCATTTCTAAAAGAAATGTCCTCGAACCAAGCTTTTAAGAATTAGTTAGGAATTTGTTGAAGGGTTTTCATCATTACATTAGTTTCCACAAGAACAAAGAGTTCTCATTACAGACGCACCATTTTCTTGTTAGCGCCAATCGATATAAGCATGCTTTAGCGATGCAAAGTGTTAGATACCCCCAACTGTGTATCTTCCTTCAAAGACAAGGTAGGTGACCGGTAAACCCCCAAACATCAAATGCTTACATCCAGATTACTTTTATGCTTCATTTTTCTCAATTTTTTTTATCTTACACTTTCTTGGGAACAAGATATATTCGCATGTTATTACGGCTAAACCTTCTGACCAAAATCATTTTGCACTTAAAACTATTGATGGAGCAGTTTATATCTTGGAACCAACAGTTTTGGTACTTTAATTAATGACAATTATGTTCAACCGCATGAATGCATGGCAAAAGAGAGCAATCAAGTCGTTGTAGATCCTAGGTGAAGCAGCACCTAATCCTTTTGCTCACACCCATGTTCAATTTCATCAAGATCAGATTCATCTTCTTCTCTTCCATGAATCTCAACAAGCCATATATAGGAGATGAAAAGGTTGGAATGCATTAAGCATGTTTGTTTGGCAACTTGAGCATCATTATATTTTGGTTTTGAGACTATTTCTCTTTGTGAAGTTTGGAGTAATCTGTACAAACTGTACTTTTCTTCGTATCATTTGTAAAATAAATGTCCTTGAACCAAGCTTTTAAGAATTAGTTAGGAATTTATTGAAGGGTTTTCATCATTACATTAGTTTCCACAAGAACAAAGAGTTCTCATTACAGATGCAACATTTTCTTGTTAGCGCCAATCAATATAAGCATGCTTTAGCGATGCAAAGTGTCTGATTCACCCTATTGTGTATCTTCCTTCAAAGACAAGGTAGGTGACTGGTTAACCCCCAAACATCAAATGCTTACATCCAGATTACTCCTATGCTTAATTTTTCTCAATTGTGTTTTTATCTTACACTTTCTTGGGAACAAGATATATTCGCATGTTATTGCGGCTAAACCTTCTGACCAAAATCATTTTGCACTTAAAACTATTGATGGAGCAGTTTATATCTTGGAACCAACAGTTTTGGTACTTTAATTAATGACAATTATGTTCAACCGCATGAATGCATGGCAAAATAGAGCAATCAAGTCGTTGCAGATCCTAGGTGAAGCAGCACCTAATCCTTTTGCTCACACCCATGTTCAATTTCATCAAGATCAGATTCATCTTCTTCTCTTCCATGAATCTCAACAAGCCATATATAGGAGATGAAAAGGTTGGAATGCATTAAGCATGTTTGTTTGGCAACTTGAGCATTATTATATTTTGGTTTTGAGTCTATTTCTCTTTGTGAAGTTTGGAGTAATCTGTACAAACTATACTTTTCTTCGTATCATTTGTAAAATAAATGTCCTTGAACCAAGCTTTTAAGAATTAGTTAGGAATTTATTGAAGGGTTTTCATCATTACATTAGTTTCCACAAGAACAAAGAGTTCTCATTACAGATGCAACATTTTCTTGTTAGCGCCAATCAATATAAGCATGCTTTAGCGATGCAAAGTGTCTGATTCACCCTATTGTGTATCTTCCTTCAAAGACAAGGTAGGTGACTGGTTAACCCCCAAACATCAAATGCTTACATCCAGATTACTCCTATGCTTAATTTTTCTCAATTGTGTTTTTATCTTACACTTTCTTGGGAACAAGATATATTCGCATGTTATTGCGGCTAAACCTTCTGACCAAAATCATTTTGCACTTAAAACTATTGATGGAGCAGTTTATATCTTGGAACCAACAGTTTTGGTACTTTAATTAATGACAATTATGTTCAACCGCATGAATGCATGGCAAAAGAGAGCAATCAAGTCGTTGCAGATCCTAGGTGAAGCAGCACCTAATCCTTTTGCTCACACCCATGTTCAATTTCATCAAGATCAGATTCCTCTTCTTCTCTTCCATGAATCTCAACAAGCCATATATAGGAGATGAAAAGGTTGGAATGCATTAAGCATGTTTTTTTGGCAACTTGAGCGTTATTATATTTTGGTTTTGAATCTATTTCTCTTTGTGAAGTTTGGAGTAATCTGTACAAACTGTACTTTTCTTCGTATCATTTGTAAAATAAATGTCCTCGAACCAAGGTTTTAAGAATTAGTTAGGAATTTATTGAAGGGTCTTCATCATTACATTAGTTTCCACAAGAACAAAGAGTTCTCATTACAGATTCAACATTTTCTTGTTAGCGCCAATCAATATAAGCATGCTATAGCGATGCAAAGTGTCCGATACACACTACTGTGTATCTTCCTTCAAAGACAAGGTAGGTGACCGGTTAACCACCAAACATCAAATGCTTACATCTAGATTACTTCTATGCTTCATTTTTATCAAATTTTTTTTATCTTACACTTTCTTGGCAACAAGATATATTCGCATATTATTGCGGCTAAACCTTTTGACTAAAATCATTTTTCACTTAAAACTATTGATGGAGTAGTTTATATCTTGGAACCAATAGTTTTGATACTTTAATGTATGACAATTATGTTCAAACACATGAATGCATGGCAAAAGAGAGCAAGCAAGTCGTTGTAGATCCTAGGTGAAGAAGCATCTAATCCTTTTGCTCACACTCATGTTCAATTTCATCAAGATCAGATTCATCTTCTTCTCTTCCATGAAACTCAACAAGCCATATATTGGAGATGAAAAGGTTGGAATGGATTAAGCAAGTTTGTTTGGCAACTTGAGCATCATTATATTTTTGTTTTGTGTCTATTTCTCTTGGTGAAGTTTGGAGTAATCTGTACAAACTGTACTTTTCTTCGTATCATTTCTAAAAGAAATGTTCTCAAACCAAGCTTTTAAGAATTTGTTAGGAATTTATTGAAGGGTTTTCATCATTACATTAGTTTCCACCAGAACAAAGATTTCTCTTTACAGATGCAACATTTTCTTGTTAGCGCCAATCAATATAAGCATGCTTTAGCGATGCAAAGTGTCCGATTCACCCTATTGTGTATATTCCTTCAAAGACAAGGTAGGTGACTGGTTAACCCCCAAACATCAAATGCATCCATCCAGATTACTTCTATGCTTAATTTTTCTAAATTGTGTTTTTATCTTACACTTTCTTGGGAACAAGATATATTCGCATGTTATTGCGGCTAAACCTTCTGACCAAAATCATTTTGCACTTAAAACTATTGATGGAGCAATTTATATCTTGGAACCAACAGTTTTGGTACTTTAATGTATGACAATTATGTTCAAACGCATGAATGCATGGCCAAAGAGAGCAATCAAGTCATTGCAGATCCTAGGTGAAGCAGCACCTAATCCTTTTGCTCACACCCATGTTCAATTTCATCAAGATCAGATTCATCTTCTTCTCTTCTATGAATCTCAACACGCCATAGATAGGAGATGAAAAGGTTGGAATGCATTAAGCATGTTTGTTTGGCAACTTAAGCATCATTATATTTTGGTTTTTAGTCTATTTCGCTTTGTGAAGTTTGGAGTAATCTGTACAAACTGTACTTTTCTTCGTATCATTTGTAAAATAAATGTCCTCGAACCAAGCTTTTAAGAATTAGTTAGGAATTTATTGAAGGGTTTTCATCATTACATTAGTTTCCACAAGAACAAAGAGTTCTCATAACAGATGCAACATTTTCTTGTGAGGGCCAATCAATATATGCATGCTTTAGCGATACAAAGTGTCAGATACACCCTACTGTGTATCTTCCTTCAAAGACAAGGTAGGTGACCGGTTAACCACCAAACATCAAATGCTTACATCCAGATTACTTCTATGCTTAATTTTTCTCAATTTTTTTTATCTTACACTTTCTTGGCAACAAGATATATTCGCATATTATTGCGGCTAAACCTTTTGACCCAAATCATTTTGCACTTAAAACTATTGATGGAGCAGTTTATATCTTGGAACCAACAGTTTTGGTACTTTAATGTATGGAAATGATGGTCAAACGCATGAATGCATGGAAAAAGTGAGCAAGCATGTCGTTGCAGATCCTAGGTGAAGAAGCATCTAATCCTTTTGCTCACACTCATGTTCAATTTCATCAAGATCAGATTCATCTTCTTCTCTTCCATGAATCTCAACAAGCCATATATATGAGATGAAAAGGTTGGAATGCATTAGGCATGTTTATTTGGCAACTTGAGCGTCATTATATTTTGGTTTTGAGTCTATTTCTCTTTGTGATTTTGGAGTAATCTGTACAAACTGTACTTTTCTTCGTATAATTTGTAAAATAAATGTCCTCGAACCAAGCTTTTAAGAATTAGTTAGGAATTTATTGAAGGGTTTTCATCATTACATTAGTTTCCCCAAGAACAAAGAGTTCTCATTACAGATGCAACATTTTCTTGTGAGGGCCAATCAATATATGCATGCTTTAGCGATGCAAAGTGTCAGATACACCATACTATGTATCTTCCTTCAAAGACAAGGTAGGTGACCGGTTAACCACCAAACATCAAATGCTTACATCCAGATTACTTCTATGCTTAATTTTTCTCAATTTTTTTTTATGTTACACTTTCTTGGCAACAAGATATATTCGCATGTTATTGCGGCGAAACCTTTTGACAAAAATCATTTTTCACTTAAAACTATTGATGGAACAGTTTATATCTTGGAACCAATAGTTTTGGTAATTTAATGTATGACAATTATGTTCAAACGCTTGATTGTAGGGCAAAAGAGAGCAAGCAAGTCGTTGCAGATCCTAGGTGTAGAATCACCTAATCCTTTTGCTCACACCCATGTTCAATTTCATCAAGATCAGATTCATCTTCTTCTCTTCCACGAAACTCAACAAGTCATATATAGGAGATGAAAAGGTTGGAATGCATTAAGCAAGTTTGTTTGGCAACTTAAGCCTCTTTATATTTTAGTTTTGAGTCTATTTCTCTTTGTGAAGTTTGGAGTAATCTATACAAACTGTACTTTTCTTCGTATCATTTGTAAAATAAATGTCCTCGAACCAAGCTTCTAAGAATTACTTAGGTATTTATTGAAGGGTTTTCATCATTACACTAGGTTGCACAAGAACAAAGAGTTCTCATTATAGATGCAACATTTTCTTGTTAGCGCCAATCAATATAAGAATGCTATAGCGATGCAAAGTGTCAGATACACCCTACTGTGTATCTTCCTTCAAAGACAAGGTAGGTTACCGGTTAACCACCAAACATCAAATGCTTACATCCAGATTACTTCTATGCTACATTTTTCTCAATTGTTTTATTTATCTTACACTCGGCAACATGATATATTCGCATATTATTGCGGCTAAACCTTTTGACCAAAATCATTTTTCACTTAAAACTATAGATGGAGCAGTTTATATCTTGGACCCAATAGTTTTGGTACTTTAATGTATGACAATTATGTTCAAACGCATGAATGCATGGCAAAAGAGAGCAAGCAAGTCATTGCAGATCCTAGGTGAAGAAGCACCTAATCCTTTTACTCACACTCATGTTCAATTTCATCAAGATCAGATTCATCTTCTTCTCTTCCATGAAACTCAACAAGCCATATATAGGAGATGAAAAGGTTGGAATGCATTAAGCAAGTTTGTTTGGCAACTTGAGCATCATTATATTTTTGTTTTGTGTCTATTTCTCTTGGTGAAGTTTGGAGTAATCTGTACAAACTGTACTTTTCTTCGTATCATTTCTAAAAGAAATGTTCTCAAACCAAGCTTTTAAGAATTTGTTAGGAATTTATTGAAGGGTTTTCATCATTACATTAGTTTCCACAAGAACAAAGAGTTCTCATTACAGATGCAACATTTTCTTGTTAGCGCCAATCAATATAAGCATGCTTTAGCGATGCAAAGTGTCTGATTCACCCTATTGTGTATATTCCTTGAAAGACAAGGTAGGTGACTGGTTAACCCTCAAACATCAAATGCTTACATCCAGATTACTTCTATGCTTAATTTTTCTCAATTGTGTTTTTATCTTACACTTTCTTGGGAACAAGATATATTCGCATGTTATTGCGGCTAAACCTTCTGACCAAAATCATTTTGCACTTAAAACTATTGATGGAGCAATTTATATCTTGGTACCAACAGTTTTGGTACTTTAATATATGAAAATTATGTTCAAACGCATGAATGCATGGCCAAAGAGAACAATCAAGTCGTTGCAGATCCTAGGTGAAGCAGCACCTAATCCTTTTGCTCACACCCATGCTCAATTTCATCAAGATCAGATTCATCTTCTTCTCTTCCATGAATCTCAACACGCCATAGATAGGAGATGAAAAGGTTGGAATGCATTAAGCATGTTTGTTTGGCAACTTAAGCGTCTTTATATTTTAGTTTTGAGTCTATTTCTCTTTGTGAAGTTTGGAGTAATCTGTACAAACTATACTTTTCTTCGTATCATTTGTAAAATAAATGTCCTCGAACCAAGCTTCTAAGAATTACTTAGGTATTTATTGAAGGGTTTTCATCATTACACTAGGTTGCACAAGAACAAAGAGTTCTCATTACAGATGCAACATTTTCTTGTTAGCGCCAATCAATATAAGAATGCTATAGCGATGCAAAGTGTCAGATACACCCTACTGTGTATCTTTCTTCAAAGACAAGGTAGGTTACCGGTTAACCACCAAACATCAAATGCTTACATCCAGATTACTTCTATGCTACATTTTTCTCAATTGTTTTATTTATCTTACACTCACTTGGCAACAAGATATATTCGCATATTATTGCGGCTAAACCTTTTGACCAAAATCATTTTGCACTTAAAACTATTGATGGAGCAGTTTATATCTTGGAACCAACAGTTTTGGTACTTTAATTAATGACAATTATGTTCAACCGCATGAATGCATGGCAAAAGAGAGCAATCAAGTCGTTGTAGATCCTAGGTGAAGCAGCACCTAATCCTTTTGCTCACACCCATGTTCAATTTCATCAAGATCAGATTCATCTTCTTCTCTTCCATGAATCTCAACAAGCCATATATAGGAGATGAAAAGGTTGGAATGCATTAAGCATGTTTGTTTGGCAACTTGAGCATCATTATATTTTGGTTTTGAGTCTATTTCTCTTTGTGAAGTTTGGAGTAATCTGTACAAACTGTACTTTTCTTCCTATCATTTCTATTAGAAATTTCCTCGAACCAAGCTTCTAAGAATTACTTAGGTATTTCTTGAAGGGTTTGGATCATTACACTAGGTTGCACAAGAACAAAGAGTTCTCATTACAGATACAACATTTTCTTGTTAGCGCCAATCAATATAAGCATGCTTTAGCGATGCAAAGTGTCAGATACACCGAACTGTGTATCTTCCTTCAAAGACAAGGTAGGTGACCGGTAAACCCCCAAACATCAAATGCTTACATCCAGATTACTTCTCTGCTTCATTTTTCTCAATTTTTTTTTATCTTACACTTTCTTGGGAACAAGATATATTCGCATGTTATTGCGGCTAAACCTTCTGACCAAAATCATTTTGCACTTAAAACTATTGATGGAGCAGTTTATATCTTGGAACCAACAGTTTTGGTACTTTAATTAATGACAATTATGTTCAACCGCATGAATGCATGGCAAAAGAGAGCAAGCAAGTTGTTGCAGATCCTAGGTGAAGAAGCAGCTATTCCTTTTGCTCAAAACCATGTTCAATTTCATCAAGATCAGATTCATCTCCTTCTCTTCCATGAATCTCAACAAGCCATATATAGGAGATGAAAAGGTTGGAATGCATTAAGCATGTTTGTTTGGCAACTTGAGCATCATTATATTTTGGTTTTGAGTCTATTTCTCTTTGTGAAGTTTGGAGTAATTTGTACAAACTGTACTTTTCTTCGTATCATTTGTAAAATAAATGTCCTCGAACCAAGCTTTTAAGAATTTGTTAGGAATTTATTGAAAGGTTTTCATCATTACATTAGTTTCCACAAGAACAAAGAGTTCTCATTACATATGCAACATTTTCTTGTTAGCGCCAATCAATATAAGCATGCTATAGCGATGCAAAGTGTCCGATACACACTACTGTGTATCTTCCTTCAAAGACAAGGTAGGTGACAGGTTAACCACCAAACATCAAATGCTTACATCCAGATTACTTCTATGCTTCATTTTTATCAATTTTTTCTTATCTTACACTTTCTTGGCAACAAGATATATTCGCATATTATTGCGGCTAAACCTTTTGACCAAAATCATTTTTCACATAAAACTATTGATGTAGCAGTTTATATCTTGGAACCAATAGTTTTGATACCTTAATGTATGACAATTATGTTCAAACACATGAATGCATGGCAAAAGAGAGCAAGCAAGTCGTTGCAGAACCTAGGTGAAGAAGCATATAATCCTTTTGCTCACACTCATGTTCAATTTCATCAAGATCAGATTCATCTTCTTCTCTTCCATGAAACTCAAAAAGCCATATATAAGAGATGAAAAGGTTGGAATGGATTAAGCAAGTTTGTTTGGCAACTTGAGCATCATTATATTTTTGTTTTGTGTCTATTTCTCTTGGTGAAGTTTGGAGTAATCTGTACAAACTGTACTTTTCTTCGTATCATTTCTAAAAGAAATGTCCTCGAACCAAGCTTTTAAGAATTAGTTAGAAATTTATTGAAGGGTTTTTATCGTTACATTAGTTTCCACAAGAACAAAGAGTTCTCATTACAGATGCAACATTTTCTTGTTAGCGCCAATCAATATAAGCATGCTTTAGCGATGCAAAGTGTCCGATTCACCCTATTGTGTATCTTCCTTCAAAGACAAGGTAGGTGACCGGTTAACCACCAAACATCAAATATTTACATCCAGATTACTTCTATGCTTAATTTTTCTCAATTGTGTTTTTATATTACACTTTCTTGGGAACAAGATATATTCGCATGTTATTGCGGCTAAACCTTCTGACCAAAATCATTTTGCACTTAAAACTATTGATGGAACAGTTTATATCTTGGAACCAACAGTTTTGGTACTTTAATGTATGACAATTATGTTCAAACGCATGAATGCATGGCCAAAGAGAGCAATCAAGTCGTTGCAGATCCTAGGTGAAGCAGTAGCTAATCCTTTTGCTCACACCCATGTTCAATTTCATCAAGATCAGATTCATCTTCTTCTCTTCCATGAATCTCAAAACGCCATATATAGGAGATGAAAAGGTTGGAATGCATTAAGCATGTTTGTTTGGCAACTTGAGAATCATTATATTTTGGTTTTGAGTCTATTTCTCTTTGTGTAGTTTGGAGTAATCTGTACAAACTGTACTTTTCTTCGTATCATTTGTAAAATAAATGTCCTCGAACCAAGCTTTTAAGAATTAGTTAGGAATTTATTGAAGGGTTTTCATCATTACACTTGGTTGCACAAGAACAAAGAGTTCTCATTACAGATGTAACATTTTCTTGTTAGCGCCAATCAATATAAGCATGCTTTCGCAATGCAAAGTGTCAGATACACCCTACTGTGTATCTTCCTTCAAAGACAAGGTAGGTTACCAGTTAACCACCAAACATGAAATGCTTACAACCAGATTACTTCTATGCTTCATTTTTCTCAATTGTTTTTTTTATCTTACACTTTCTTGGCAACAAGATATATTCGCATGTTATTGCGGCGAAACCTTTTGACAAAAATCATTTTTCACTTAAAACTATTGATGGAGCAGTTTATATCTTGGAACCAATAGTTTTGGTAATTTAATGTATGACAATTATGTTCAAACGCTTGAATGCAGGGCAAAAGAGAGCAAGCAAGTCGTTGCAGATCCTAGGTGAAGAATCACCTAATCCTTTTGCTCACACCCATGTTCAATTTCATCAAGATCAGATTCATCTTCTTCTCTTCCACGAAACTCAACAAGCCATATATAGGAGATGAAAAGGTTGGAATGCATTAAGCAAGTTTGTTTGGCAACTTAAGCATCATTATATTTTAGTTGTGAGTCTATTTCTCTTTGTGAAGTTTGGAGTAATCTGTACAAACTGTACTTTTCTTCCTATCATTTCTAAAAGAAATGTCCTCGAACCAAGCTTCTAAGAATTACTTAGGTATTTATTGAAGGGTTTTCATCATTACACTAGGTTGCACAAGAACAAAGAGTTCTCATTACAGATGCAACATTTTCTTGTTAGCGCCAATCAATATAAGCATGCTATAGCGATGCAAAGTGTTAGATACACCCTACTGTGTATCTTCCTTCAAAGACAAGGTAGGTTACCGGTTAACCACCAAACATCAAATGCTTACATCCAGATTACTTCTATGCTTCATTTTTCTCAATTTTTTTTATCTTACACTTTCTTGGCAACAAGATATAGTCGCATATTATTGCGGCTAAACCTTTTGACCAAAATCATTTTTCACTTAAAACTATAGATGGAGCAGTTTATATCTTAGAACCAATAGTTTTGGTACTTTAATGTATGACAATTATGTTCAAACGCATGAATGCATGGCAAAAGAGAGCAAGCAAGTCGTTGCAGATTATTGGTGAAGAAGCACCTAATCCTTTTGCTCACACTCATGTGCAATGTCATCAAGATCAGATTTATCTTCTTCTCTTCCATGAAACTCAACAAGCCATATAAAGGAGATGAAAAGGTTGGAATGCATTAAGCAAGTTTGTTTGGCAACTTGAGCATCATTATATTTTTGTTTTGAGTCTATTTCTCTTTGTGAAGTTTGGAGTAATCTTTACAAACTGTACTTTTTTTCGTATCATTTGTAAAATAAATGTCCTCGAACCAAGCTTTTAAGAATTAGTTAGGAATTTATTGAAGGGTTTTCATCATTACACTAGGTTGCACAAGAACAAAGAGTTCTCATTACAGATGCAACATTTTCTTGTTAGCGCCAATCAATATATGCATGCTTTAGCGATGCAAAGTGACAGATACACCCTACTATGTATCTTCCTTCAAAGACAAGGTAGGTGACCGGTTAACCACCCAACATCAAATGCTTGCATCCAGATTACTTCTATGCTTAATTTTTCTCAATTTTTTTTTATCTTACACTTTCTTGGCAACAAGATATATTCGCATGTTATTGGGCTAAACCTTCTGATCAAAATAATTTTGCACTTAAAACTATAGATGGAGTAGTTTATATCTTGGAACCAACAGTTTTGGTACTTTAATGTATGGAAATTATGGTCAAACGCATGAATGCATGGAAAAAGCGAGCAAACAAGTCATTGCAGATCCTAGGTGTAGAAGCACCTAATCCTTTTGCTCACACCAATGTTCAATTTCATCAAGATCAGATTCATCTTCTTCTCTTCCACGAAACTCAACAAGCCATATATAGGAGATGAAAAGGTTGGAATGCATTAAGCAAGTTTGTTTGGCAACTTAAGCGTCTTTATATTTTAGTTTTGAATCTATTTCTCTTTGTGAAGTTTGGAGTAATCTGTACAAACTGTACTTTTCTTCGTATCATTTGTAAAATAAATGTCCTCGAACCAAGCTTCTAAGAATTACTTAGGTATTTATTGAAGGGTTTTCATCATTACACTAGGTTGCACAAGAACAAAGAGTTCTCATTACAGATGCAACATTTTCTTGTTAGCGCCAATCAATATAAGAATGCTGTAGCGATGCAAAGTGACAGATACACCCTACTGTGTATCTTCCTTCAAAGACAAGGTCGGTTACCGGTTAACCACCAAACATCAAATGCTTACATCCAGATTAC
The DNA here is from genome assembly GCA_030763125.1 of Hippophae gyantsensis. Lineage (NCBI taxonomy): Eukaryota > Viridiplantae > Streptophyta > Magnoliopsida > Rosales > Elaeagnaceae > Hippophae > Hippophae gyantsensis. Next base: position 8,049,778 of record CM061033.1, on the reverse strand, counting down.
TTCTATGCTACATTTTTGTCAATTGTTTTATTTATCTTACACTCACTTGGCAACAAGATATATTCGCATATTATTGCGGCTAAACCTTTTGACCAAAATCATTTTTCACTAAAAACTATAGATGGAGCAGTTTATATCTTGGACCCAATAGTTTTTGTACTTTAATGTATGACAATTATGTTCAAACGCATGAATGCATGGAAAAAGGGAGCAAGCAAGTCATTGCAGATCCTAGGTGAAGAAGCACCTAATCCTTTTGCTCACACTCATGTTCAATTTCATCAAGATTAGATTCATCTTCTTCTCTTCCACGAAACTCAACAAGCCATATATAGGAGATGAAAAGGTTGGAATGCATTAAGCATGTTTGTTTGGCAACTTAAGCATCATTATATTTTAGTTTTGAGTCTATTTCTCTTTGTGAAGTTTGGAGTAATCTGTACAAACTGTACTTTTCTTCCTATCCTTTCTAAAAGAAATGTCCTCGAACCAAGCTTCTAAGAATTACTTAGGCATTTATTGAAGGGTTTTCATCATTACACTAGGTTGCACAAGAACAAAGAGTTCTCATTACATATGCGACATTTTCTAGTTAGCGCCAATCAATATAAGCATGCTATAGCGATGCAAAGTGTCAGATACACCCTACTGTGTATCTTCCTTCAAAGACAAGGTAGGTTACCGGTTAACCACCAAACATCAAATGCTTACATCCAGATTACTTCTATGCTTCATTTTTCTCAATATTTTTTATCTTACACTTTCTTGCCAACAAGATATATTCGCATATTATTGCGGCTAAACCTTTTGACCAAAATCATTTTTCACTTAAAACTATAGATGGAGCAGTTTATATCTTGGAACCAATAGTTTTGGTACTTTAATGTATGACAATTATGTTCAAACGCATGAATGCATGGCAAAAGAGAGCAAGCAAGTCGTTGCAGATCCTAGGTGAAGAAGCACCTAATCCTTTTGCTCACACTCATGTTCAATTTCATCAAGATCAGATTTATCTTCTTCTCTTCCATGAAACTCAACAAGCCATATCTAGGAGATGAAAAGGTAGGAATGCATTAAGCAAGTTTGTTTGGCAACTTGAGCATCATTATATTTTTGTTTTGTGTCTATTTCTCTTTGTGAAGTTTGGAGTAATCTGTACAAACTGTACTTTTTTTCGTATCATTTGTAAAATAAATGTCCTCGAACCAAGCTTTTAAGAATTAGTTAGGAATTTATTGAAGGGTTTTCATCATTACACTAGGTTTCACAAGAACAAAGAGTTCTCATTACAGATGCAACATTTTCTTGTTAGCGCCAATCAATATATGCATGCTTTAGCGATGCAAAGTGACAGATACACCCTACTATGTATCTTCCTTCAAAGACAAGGTAGGAGACCGGTTAACCACCCAACATCAAATGCTTGCATCCAGATTACTTCTATGCTTAATTTTTCTCAATTTTTTTTTATCTTACACTTTCTTGGCAACAAGATATATTCGCATGTTATTGGGCTAAACCTTCTGATCAAAATAATTTTGCACTTAAAACTATAGATGGAGTAGTTTATATCTTGGAACCAACAGTTTTGGTACTTTAATGTATGGAAATTATGGTCAAACGCATGAATGCATGGAAAAAGCGAGCAAACAAGTCATTGCAGATCCTAGGTGTAGAAGCACCTAATCCTTTTGCTCACACCAATGTTCAATTTCATCAAGATCAGATTCATCTTCTTCTCTTCCACGAAACTCAACAAGCCATATATAGGAGATGAAAAGGTTGGAATGCATTAAGCAAGTTTGTTTGGCAACTTAAGCGTCTTTATATTTTAGTTTTGAATCTATTTCTCTTTGTGAAGTTTGGAGTAATCTGTACAAACTGTACTTTTCTTCGTATCATTTGTAAAATAAATGTCCTCGAACCAAGCTTCTAAGAATTACTTAGGTATTTATTGAAGGGTTTTCATCATTACACTAGGTTGCACAAGAACAAAGAGTTCTCATTACAGATGCAACATTTTCTTGTTAGCGCCAATCAATATAAGAATGCTATAGCGATGCAAAGTGTCAGATACACCCTACTGTGTATCTTCCTTCAAAGACAAGGTCGGTTACCGGTTAACCCCCAAACATCAAATGCTTACATCCAGATTACTCCTATGCTTAATTTTTCTCAATTGTGTTTTTATCTTACACTTTCTTGGGAACAAGATATATTCGCATGTTATTGCGGCTAAACCTTCTGACCAAAATCATTTTGCACTTAAAACTATTGATGGAGCAGTTTATATCTTGGAACCAACAGTTTTGGTACTTTAATTAATGACAATTATGTTCAACCGCATGAATGCATGGCAAAAGAGAGCAATCAAGTCGTTGCAGATCCTAGGTGAAGCAGCACCTAATCCTTTTGCTCACACCCATGTTCAATTTCATCAAGATCAGATTCCTCTTCTTCTCTTCCACGAAACTCAACAAGCCATATATAGGAGATGAAAAGGTTGGAATGCATTGAGCAAGTTTGTTTGGCAACTTAAGCATCATTATATTTTAGTTTTGAGTCTATTTCTCTTTGTGAAGTTTGGAGTAATCTGTACAAACTGTACTTTTCTTCCTATCATTTCTAAAAGAAATGTCCTCGAACCAAGCTTCTAAGAATTACTTAGGTATTTATTGAAGGGTTTTCATCATTACACTAGGTTGCACAAGAACAAAGAGTTCTCATTACATATGCAACATTTTCTTGTTAGCGCCAATCAATATAAGCATGCTATAGCGATGCAAAGTGTCAGATACACCCTACTGTGTATCTTCCTTCAAAGACAAGGTAGGTTACCGGTTAACCACCAAACTTCAAATGCTTACATCCAGATTACTTCTATGCTTCATTTTTCTCAATTTTTTTTATCTTACACTTTCTTGCCAACAAGATATATTCGCATATTATTGCGGCTAAACCTTTTGACCAAAATCATTTTTCACTTAAAACTATAGATGGAGCAGTTTATATCTTGGAACCAATAGTTTTGGTACTTTAATGTATGACAATTATGTTCAAACGCATGAATGCATGGCAAAAGAGAGAAAGCAAGTCGTTGTAGATCCTAGGTGAAGAAGCACCTAATCCTTTTGCTCACACTCATGTTCAATTTCATCAAGATCAGATTTATCTTCTTCTCTTCCATGAAACTCAACAAGCCATATATAGGAGATGAAAAGGTTGGAATGCATTAAGCAAGTTTGTTTGGCAACTTGAGCATCATTATATTTTTGTTTTGAGTCTATTTCTCTTTGTGAAGTTTGGAGTAATCTGTACAAACTGTACTTTTTTTCGTATCATTTGTAAAATAAATGTCCTCGAACCAAGCTTTTAAGAATTAGTTAGGAATTTATTGAAGGGTTTTCATCATTACACTAGGTTGCACAAGAACAAAGAGTTCTCATTACAGATGCAACATTTTCTTGTTAGCGCCAATCAATATATGCATGCTTTAGCGATGCAAAGTGACAGATACACCCTACTATGTATCTTCCTTCAAAGACAAGGTAGGTGACCGGTTAACCACCCAACATCAAATGCTTGCATCCAGATTACTTCTATGCTACATTTTTCTCAATTGTTTTATTTATCTTACACTCACTTGGCAACAAGATATATTCGCATATTATTGCGGCTAAACCTTTTGACCAAAATCATTTTTCACTTAAAACTATAGATGGAGCAGTTTATATCTTGGAACCAATAGTTTTGGTACTTTAATGTATGACAATTATGTTCAAACGCATGAATGCATGGCAAAAGAGAGCAAGCAAGTCGTTGTAGATCCTAGGTGAAGAAGCACCTAATCCTTTTGCTCACACTCATGTTCAATTTCATCAAGATCAGATTTATCTTCTTCTCTTCCATGAAACTCAACAAGCCATATATAGGAGATGAAAAGGTTGGAATGCATTAAGCAAGTTTTTTTGGCAACAAGAGCATCATTATATTTTTGTTTTGAGTCTATTTCTCTTTGTGAAGTTTGGAGTAATCTGTACAAACTGTACTTTTTTTCGTATCATTTGTAAAATAAATGTCCTCGAACCAAGCTTTTAAGAATTAGTTAGGAATTTATTGAAGGGTTTTCATCATTACACTGGGTTGCACAAGAACAAAGAGTTCTCATTACAGATGCAACATTTTCTTTTTAGCGCCAATCAATATATGCATGCTTTAGCGATGCAAAGTGACAGATACACCCTACTATGTATCTTCCTTCAAAGACAAGGTAGGTGACCGGTTAACCACCCAACATCAAATGCTTGCATCCAGATTACTTCTATGCTACATTTTTCTCAATTGTTTTATTTATCTTACACTCACTTGGCAACAAGATATATTCGCATATTATTGCGGCTAAACCTTTTGACCAAAATCATTTTTCACTTAAAACTATAGATGGAGCAGTTTATATCTTGGACCCAATAGTTTTGGTACTTTAATGTATGACAATTATGTTCAAACGCATGAATGCATGGCAAAAGGGAGCAAGCAAGTCATTGCAGATCCTAGGTGAAGAAGCACCTAATCCTTTTGCTCACACTCATGTTCAATTTCATCAAGATCAGATTCATCTTCTTCTCTTCCATGAAACTCAACAAGCCATATATAGGAGATGAAAAGGTTGGAATGCATTAAGGAAGTTTGTTTGGCAACTTGAGCGTCATTATATTTCAATTTTGAGTCTATTTCTCTCTATGAAGTTTGGAGTAATCTGTACAAACTGTACTTTTCTTCCTATCATTTCTAAAAGAAATGTCCTCGAACCAGGCTTCTAAGAATTACTTAGGTATTTATTGAAGGGTTTCATCATTACACAAGGTTGCACAAGAAGAAAGAGTTCTCATTACAGATGCAACATTTTCTTGTTAGCGCCAATCAATATAAGCATGCTTTAGCGATGCAAAGTGTCCGATTCACCCTATTGTGTATCTTCCTTCAAAGACAAGGTAGGTGACCGGTTAACCACCAAACATCAAATATTTACATCCAGATTACTTCTATGCTTAATTTTTCTCAATTGTGTTTTTATCTTACACTTTCTTGGGAACAAGATATATTCGCATGTTATTGCGGCTAAACCTTCTGACCAAAATCATTTTGCACTTAAAACTATTGATGGAGCAGTTTATATCTTGGAACCAACAATTTTGGTACTTTAATGTATGACAATTATGTTCAAACGCATGAATGCATGGCCAAAGAGAGCAATCAAGTCGTTGCAGATCCTAGGTGAAGCAGCACCTAATCCTTTTGCTCACACCCATGTTCAATTTCATCAAGATCAGATTCATCTTCTTCTCTTCCATGAATCTCAAAACACCATATATAGGAGATGAAAAGGTTGGAATGCATTAAGCATGTTTGTTTGGCAACTTGAGAATCATTATATTTTGGTTTTGAGTCTATTTCTCTTTGTGAAGTTTGGAGTAATCTGTATAAACTGTACTTTTCTTCGTATCATTTGTAAAATAAATATCCTCGAACCAAGCTTTTAAGAATTAGTTAGGAATTTATTGAAGGGTTTTCATCATTACACTTGGTTGCACAAGAACAAAGAATTCTCATTACAGATGTAACATTTTCTTGTTAGCGCCAATCAATATAGGCATGCTTTCGCAATGCAAAGTGTCAGATACACCCTACTGTGTATCTTCCTTCAAAGACAAGGTAGGTTACCTGTTAACCACCAAACATCAAATGCTTACAACCAGATTACTTCTATGCTTCATTTTTCTCAATTGTTTTTTTTATCTTACACTTTCTTGGCAACAAGATATATTCGCATGTTATTGCGGCGAAACCTTTTGACAAAAATCATTTTTCACTTAAAACTATTGATGGAGCAGTTTATATCTTCCGACCAATAGTTTTGGTAATTTAATGTATGACAATTATGTTCAAACGCTTGAATGCAGGGCAAAAGAGAGAAAGCAAGTCGTTGCAGATCCTAGGTGAAGAATCACCTAATCCTTTTGCTCACACCCATGTTCAATTTCATCAAGATCAGATTCATCTTCTTCTCTTCCATGAAACTCAACAAGCCATATATAGGAGATGAAAAGGTTGGAATGCATTAAGCAAGTTTGTTTGGCAACTTAAGCATCATTATATTTTAGTTTTGAGTCTATTTCTCTTTGTGAAGTTTGGAGTGATCTGTACAAACTGTACTTTTCTTCCTATCATTTCTAAAAGAAATGTCCTCGAACCAAGCTTCTAAGAATTACTTAGGTATTTATTGAAGGGTTTTCATCATTACACTAGGTTGCACAAGAACAAAGAGTTCTCATTACAGATGCAACATTTTCTTGTTAGCGCCAATAAATATATGCATGCTTTAGCGATGCAAAGTGACAGATACACCCTACTATGTATCTTCCTTCAAAGACAAGGTAGGAGACCGGTTAACCACCCAACATCAAATGCTTGCATCCAGATTACTTCTATGCTTAATTTTTCTCAATTTTTTTTATCTTACACTTTCTTGGCAACAAGATATATTCGTATGTTATTGGGCTAAACCTTCTGACCAAAATAATTTTGCACTTAAAACTATAGATGGAGTAGTTTATATCTTGGAACCAACAGTTTTGGTACTTTAATGTATGGAAATTATGGTCAAACGCATGAATGCATGGAAAAAGCGAGCAAACAAGTCATTGCAGATCCTAGGTGTAGAAGCACCTAATCCTTTTGCTCACACCCATGTTCAATTTCATCAAGATCAGATTCATCTTCTTCTCTTCCACGAAACTCAACAAGCCATATATAGGAGATGAAAAGGGTGGAATGCATTAAGCAAGTTTGTTTGGCAACTTAAGCGTCATTATATTTTAGTTTTGAGTATAGTTCTCTTTGTGAAGTTTGGAGTAATCTGTAAAAACTGTACTTTTCTTCCTATCATTTCTAAAAGAAATGTCCTCGAACCAAGCTTCTAAGAATTACTTAGGTATTTATTGAAGGGTTTTCATCATTACACTAGGTTGCACAAGAACAAAGAGTTCTCATTACAGATGCAACATTTTCTTGTTAGCACCAATCAATATAAGCATGCTATAGCGATGCAAAGTGTCAGATACACCCTACTGTGTATCTTCCTTCAAAGACAAGGTAGGTTATCGGTTAACCATCAAACATCAAATGCTTACATCCAGATTACTTCTATGCTTCATTTTTCTCAATTTTTTTTTATCTTACACTCTCTTGGCAACAAGATATATTCGCATATTATTGCGGCTAAACCTTTTGACCAAAATCATTTTTCATTTAAAACTATAGATGGAGCAGTTTATATCTTGGAACCAATAGTTTTGGTACGTTAATGTATGACAATTATGTTCAAACGCATGAATGCATGGCAAAAGAGAGCAAGCAAGTCGTTGCAGATTCTAGGTGAAGAAGCACCTAATCCTTTTGCTCACACTCATGTTCAATTTCATCAAGATCAAATTCATCTTCTTCTCTTCCATGAAACTCAACAAGCCATATATAGGAGATGAAAAGGTTGGAATGCATTAAGCAAGTTTGTTTGGCAACTTGAGCATCATTATATTTTTGTTTTGTTTCTATTTCTCATGGTGAAGTTTGGAGTAATCTGTACAAACTGTACTTTTCTTCGTATCATTTCTAAAAGAAATGTCCTCGAACCAGGCTTCTAAGAATTACTTAGGTATTTATTGAAGGGTTTTCATCATTACACTAGGTTGCACAAGAACAAAGAGTTCTCATTACAGATGCAACATTTTCTTGTTAGCGCCAATCAATATAAGCATGCTAGAGCGATGCAAAGTGTCAGATACACCCTACTGTGTATCTTCCTTCAAAGACAAGGTAGGTTACCGGTTAACGACCAAACATCAAATGCTTACATCCAGATTACTTCTATGCTTCAATTTTCTCAATTGTTTTTTTATCTTATACTCTTTTGGCAACAAGATATATTCGCATATTATTGCGGCTAAACCTTTTGACCAAAATCATTTTTCACTTAAAACTATAGATGGAGCATTTTCTATATTGGAACCAATAGTTTTGGTACTTTAATGTATGAAAATTATGTTCAAACGCATGATTGCATGGGAAAAGAGAGCAAGCAAGTCGTTGCAGATCCTAGGTGAAGAAGCACCTAATCCTTTTGCTCACACTCATGTTCAATTTCATCATGATCAGATTCATCTTCTTCTCTTCTATGAAACTCAACAAGCCATATATAGGAGATGAAAAGGTTGGAATGCATTAAGCAAGTTTGTTTGGCAACTTAAGCGTCATTATATTTTAGTTTTGAGTCTATTTCTCTTTGTGATGTTTGGAGTAATCTGTACAAACTCTACTTTACTTCCTATCATTTCCAAAAGAAATGTCCTCGAACCAAGCTTCTAAGAATTACTTAGGTATTTATTGAAGGGTTTTCATCATTACAATAGGTTGCACAAGAACAAAGAGTTCTCATTACAGATGCAACATTTTCTTGTTAGCGCCAATCAATATAAGCATGCTATAGCGATGCAAAGTGTCAGATACACCCTACTGTGTATCTTCCTTCAAAGACATGGTAGGTTACCGGTTAACCACCAAACATCAAATGCTTACTTCCAGATTACTTCTATGCTTCATTTTTCTCAATTTTTTTTTATCTTACACTTTCTTGGCAACAAGATATATTCGCATATTATTGCGGCTAAACCTTTTGACCAAAATCATTTTTCACTTAAAACTATTGATGGAGCAGTTTATATCTCGGAACCAACAATTTTGGTACTTTAATGTATGACAATTATGTTCAAACGCATGAATGCATGGTAAAAGAGAGCAAGCAAGTCGTTGCAGATCCTAGGCGAAGAAGCACCTAATCCTTTTGCTCACACTCATGTTCAATTTCATCAAGATCAGATTTATCTTCTTCTCTTCCATGAAACTCAACAAGCCATATATAGGAGATGAAAAGGTTGGAATGCATTAAGCAAGTTTGTTTGGCAACTTGAGCATCATTATATTTTTGTTTTGTGTCTATTTCTCTTGGTGAAGTTTGGAGTAATCTATACAAACTGTACTTTTCTTCCTATCATTTCTAAAAGAAATGTCCTCGAACCAAGCTTTTAAAAATTAGTTTGGAATTTATTGAAGGGTTTTCATCATTACATTAGTTTCCATAAGAACAAAGAGTTCTCATTACAGACGCAACGTTTTCTTGTTAGTGACAATCAATATAAGCATGCTTTAGCGATGCAAAGTGTCAGATACACCCAACTGTGTATCTTCCTTCAAAGACAAGGTACGTGACCGGTTAACCCCCAAACATCAAATGCTTACATCCAGATTACTTCTATGCTTCATTTTTCTCAAAAAAAAATTTATCTTACACTTTCTTGGCAACAAGATATATTCGCATGTTATTGCGGCTAAACCTTCTCACCAAAATCATTTTGCATTTAAAACTATTGATGGATCAGTTTATATCTTGGAACCAATAGTTCTGGTACTTTAATGTATGACAATTATGTTCAAACGCATGAATGCATGGCAAAATTGAGCAAGCAAGTCGTTGCAGATCCTAGGTGAAGAAGCACCTAATCCTTTTGCCCACACCCATGTTCAATTTCATCAAGATCAGATTGATCTTCTTCTCTTCCATGAAACTCAACAAGCCATATATAGGAGATGAAAAGATTGGAAGGCATTAAGCAAGTTTGTTTGGCAACTTGAGCATCATTATATTTTGGTTTTGAGTCTCTTTCTCTTTGTGAAGTTTGGAGTAATCTGTACAAACTGTACTTTTTTTCGTATCATTTGTAAAATAAATGTCCTCGAACCAAGCTTTTATGAATTAGTTAGGAATTTATTGAAGGGTTTTCATCAATACACTAGGTTCCGCAAGAACAAAGAGTTCTCATTACAGATGCAACATTTTCTTGTTAGCGTCAATCAATATAAGCATGCTTTAGCGATGCAAAGTGTCATATACACCCTACTGTGTATGTTCCTTCAAAGACAAGGTAGGTTACCGATTAACCACCAAACATCAAATGCTTACATCCAGATTACTTCTATCCTTCATTTTTCTCAATTGTTTTTTTTATCTTACACTTTCTTGGCAACAAGATATATTCGCATGTTATTGCGGCTAAATCTTTTGACCAAAATCATTTTTCACTTAAAACTATTGATGGAGCAGTTTATATCTTGGAACCAATAGCTTTGGTAATTTAATGTATGACAATTATGTTCAAATGCTTGAATGCGTGGCAAAAGAGAACAAGCAAGTCTTTGCAGATCCTAGGTGAAGAAGCACCTAAACCTTTTGCTCACACCCATGTTCAATTTCATCAAGATCAGATTCATCTTCTTCTCTTCCACGAAAATCATCAAGCCATATATAGGAGATGAAAAGGTTGGAAAGCATTAAGCAAGTTTGTTTGGCAACTTGAGCGTCATTATATTTCAATTTTGACTCCATTTCTCTTTGTGAAGTTTGAAGTAATCTGTAGAAACTGTACTTTTCTTCCTATCATTTCTAAAAGAAATGTCCTCGAGCCAAGCTTCTAAGAATTACTTAGGTATTTATTGAAGGGTTTTCAGCATTACACTAGGTTGCACAAGAACAAAGAGTTCTCATTACAGATGCAACATTTTCTTGTTAGCCCCAATCAATATAAGCATGCTTTAGCGATGCAAAGTGTCAGATACACCCTACTGTGTATCTTCCTTCAAAGACAAGGTAGGTTACCGGTTAACCACCAAACATCAAATGCTTACATCCAGATTACTTCTATGCTTCATTTTTTTCAATTGTTTTTTTTATCTTACACTTTCTTGGCAACAAGATATATTCGAATTTTATTACGGCTAAACCTTTTGACAAAAATAATTTTTCACTTAAAACTATTGATGGAGCAGTTTATATCTTGGAACCAATAGTTTTGGTCATTTAATGTATGACAATTATGTTCAAACGTATGAATGCATGGCAAAAGAGAGCAAGCATGGCGTTGCAGATCCTAGGTGAAGAAGCACCTAATCCTTTTGCTCACACCCATGTTCAATTTCATCAAGATCAGATTCATCTTCTTCTCTTCCACGAAACTCAACAAGCCATATATAGGAGATGGAAAGGTTGGAATGCATTAACCAAGTTTGTTGGGCAACTTGAGCATCATTATATTTTGGTTTTGAGTCTATTTCTCTTTGTGAAGTTACAAGTAATCTGTACAAACTGTACTTTTCTTCGTGTCATTTGTAAAAGAAATGTCCTCGAACCAAGCTTTTAAGAATTAGTTAGGAATTTATTGAAGGATTTTCATCATTACATTAGTTTCCACAAGAACAAAGAGTTCTCATTACAGATGCAACATTTTCTCTTTTAGGGCCAATCAATATATGCATGCTTTAGTGATGCAAAGTGTCTGATACACCCTACTACGTATCTTCCTTCAAAGACAAGGTAGGTTACCGATTAACCACCAAACATCAAATGCTGACATCCATATTACTTCTTCGCATAATTTGTCTCAATTGTTTTTTATCTTATATTTTCTAGTCAACAAGATATATTCGCATGTTATTACGGCTAAACCTATCATTTTGCACTTAAAACTATTGATGGAGCAGTTTATATCTTGGAACCAATAGTTTTGGTACTTTAATGTATGACAATTATGTTCAAACGCATGAATGCATGGCAAAAGAGAGCAAGCAAGGGGTTGCAGATCCTAGGTGAAGAAGCACCTAATCCTTTTGCTCACACCCATGTTCAATTTCATCAAGATCATATTCATCTTCTTCTCTTCCACGAAACTCAACAAGCCATATATAGGAGATGAAAAGGTTGGAATGCATTAAGCAAGTTTGTTTGGCAACTTGAGCATCATTATATTTTTGTTTTGAGTCTATTTCTCTTTGTGAAGTTTGGAATAATCTGTACAAGCTGTACTTTTCTTCCTATCATTTGTAAAAGAAATGTCCTCGAACCAAGCTTTTAAGAATTCGTTAGGAATTTATTGAAGGGTTTTCATCATTACATTAGTTTCCACAAGAACAAAGAGTTCTCATTACAGATGCAACATTTTCTTGTGAGGGACAATCAATATATGCATGCTTTGGCGATGCAAAGTGTCTGATACACCCTACTGCGTATCTTCCTTCAAAGAAAAGGTAGGTGACCGATTAACCATAAAACATCAAATGCATACATCCACATTACTTCTTTGCATAATTTGTCTCAATTTTTTTTTATCTTACATTTTCTAGCCAACAAGATATATTCGCATGTTATTACGAAAAATCCTATCATTTTGCACTTAAAACTATTGATGGAGCAGTTTATATCTTGGAACCAATAGTTTTGGTACTTTAATGTATGACAATTATGTTCAAACGTATGAATGCATGGCAAAAGAGACCAAGCAAGGCGTTGCAGATCCTAGGTGAAGAAGCACCTAATCCTTTTGCTCACACCCATATTCAATTTCATCAAGATCATATTCATCTTCTTCTCTTCCACGAAACTCAACAAGCCATATATAGGAGATGGAAAGGTTGGAATGCATTAACCAAGTTTGTTGGGCAACTTGAGCATCATTATATTTTGGTTTTGAGTCTATTTGTCTTTGTGAAGTTACAAGTAATCTGTACAAACTGTACTTTTCTTCGTGTCATTTGTAAAAGAAATTTCCTCGAACCAAGCTTTTAAGAATTAGTTAGGAATTTATTGAAGGGTTTTCATCATTACATTAGTTTCCACAAGAACAAAGAGTTCTCATTACAGATGCAACATTTTCTTGTGTGGGCCAATCAATATATGCATGCTTTAGCGATGCAAAGTGTCTGATACACCCTACTACGTATCTTCCTTCAAAGACAAGGTAGGTTACCGATTAACCACCAAACATCAAATGTTTACATTCACATTACTTCTTTGCATAATTTGTCTCAATTGTTTTTTATATTATATTTTCTAGTCAACAAGATATATTCGCATGTTATTACGGCTAAACCTATCATTTTGCACTTAAAACTATTGATGGAGAAGTTTATATCTTGGAACCAACAGTTTTGATACTTTAATGTATGACAATTATGTTCAAATGCATGAATGCATGGCAAAAGAGAGCAAGCAAGGCGCTGCAGATCCTAGGTGAAGAAGCACCTAATCCTTTTGCTCACACCCATGTTCAATTTCATCAAGATCAGATTCATCTTCTTCTCTTCCACGGAACTCAACAAGCCATATATAGGATATGAAAAGGTTGGAATGCATTAAGCTAGTTTTTTTGGCAACTTGAGCGTCATTATATTTTAGTTTTGAGTTTATTTCTCTTTGTGAAGTTTGGAGTAATCTGTACAAACTATACTTTTCTTCCTATCATTTCTAAAAGAAATGTCCTCGAACCAAGCTTTTAAGAATTAGTTAGGAGTTGATTGAAGGGTTTTCATCATTACATTAGTTTCCACAAGAACAAAGAGTTCTCATTACAGACGCAACATTTTCTTGGTAGCGCCAATCAGTATAAGCATGCTTTAGCGAAGCAAAGTGTCAGATACACCCAACTGTGTATGTTCCTTCAAAGGCAAGGTAGGTTACCGGTTAACCACCAAACATCAAATGCTTACATCCAGATTACTTCTATCCTTCCTTTTTCTCAATTGTTTTTTTTATCTAACACTTTCTTGGCAACAAGATATATTCGCATGTTGTTGCGGCTAAACCTTCTGACCAAAATCATTTTGCACTTAAAACTATTGATGGAGCAGTTTATATCTTGGAACCAATAGTTTTGGTACTTTAATGTATGGCAATTATGTTCAAATGCATGAATGCATGGCAAAAGAGAGCAAGCAAGGCGCTGCAGATCCTAGGTGAAGAAGCACCTAATCCTTTTGCTCACACCCATGTTCAATTTCATCAAGATCAGATTCATCATCTTCTCTTCGACAAACCTCATCAAGCCATATATAGGAGATGAAAAGGTTGGAATGCATTAAGCAAGTTTTTTTGGCAACTTGAGCGCCATTATATTTTTGTTTTGAGTCCATTTCTCTTTGTGAAGTTTGAAGTAATCTGTAGAAACTGTACTTTTCTTCCTATCATTTCTAAAAGAAATGTCCTCGAACCAAGCTTCTAAGAATTAGTTAGGTATTTATTGAAGGCTTTTCAGCATTACACTAGGTTGCACAAGAACAAAGAGTTCTCATTACAGATGCAACATTTTTTTGTTAGCGCCAATCAATATAAGCATGCTTTAGCTATGCAAAGTGTCAGATACACCCTACTGTGTATGTTCCTTCAAAGACAAGGTAGGTTACCGATTAACCACCAAACATCAAATGCTTTCATGCAGATTACTTCTATCCTTCATTTTTCTCAATTGTTTTTTTTATCTTACACTTTCTTGGCAACAAGATATATTCGCATGTTGTTGCGATTAAACCTTCTGACCAAAATCATTTTGCACTTAAAACTATTGATGGAGCAGTTTATATCTTGGAACCAATAGTTTTGGTACTTTAATGTATGGCAATTATGTTCAAACGCATGAATGCATGGAAAAGAGAGCAAGCAAGTCGTTGCAGATCCTAGGTGAAGAAGCACCTAATCCTTTTGCTCACACCCATGTTCAATTTCATCAAGATTAGATTCATCTTCTTGTCTTCCATGAATGTCAACAACCCATATATAGGAGATGAAAAGGTTGGAATGCATTAAGCAAGTTGGTTTGGCAACTTGAGCGTCATTATATTTTAGTTTTGAGTCTATTTCTCTTTGTGAAGTTTGGAGTAATCTCTACAAACAGTACTTTTTTCGTATCATTTGTAAAATAAATTTCTTCGAACCAAGCTTTTAAGAATTAGTTAGGAATTTATTGAAGGGTTTTCATTATTACATTAGTTTCCACAAGAACAAAGAGTTCTCATTAGAGATGCAACATTTTCTTGTGAGGGCCAATCAATATATGCGTGTTTTAGCGATGCAAAGTGTCAGATACACCCTACTATGTATCTTCCTTCAAAGACATGGTAGGTGACCGGTTAACCACCAAACATGAAATGCATCCATCCAGATTACTTCTATGCTTAATTTTTCTGAATTGTTTTTTTATCTTACACTTTCTTGGCAACAAGATATATTCGCATGTTGTTGCGGCTAAACCTTCTGACCAAAATCATTTTGCACTTAAAACTATTGATGGAGCAGTTTATATCTTGGAACCAATAGTTTCGGTACTTGAATGTATGGCAATTATGTTCAAACGCATGAATGCATGGAAAAAGCGAGCAAGTAAGTCGTTGCAGATCCTAGGTGTAGAAGCACCTAATCCTTTTGCTCACACCCATGTTCAATTTCATCAAGATCAGATTCATCTTTTTCTCTTCCACGAAACTCAACAAGCCATATATAGGAGATGAAAACGTTGGAAAGCATTAAGCAAGTTTGTTTGGCAACTTGAGCGTCATAATATTTCAATTAAGAGTCTATTTCTCTTTGTGAAGTTTGAAGTAATCTGTAGAAACTGTACTTTTCTTCCTATCATTTCTAAAAGAAATGTCCTCGAACCAAGCTTCTAAGAATTACTTAGGTATTTATTGAAGGGTTTTCATCATTACACTAGGTTGCACAAGAACAAAGAGTTCTCATTACAGATGCAACATTTTCTTGTTAGCGCCAATCAATATAAGCATGCTTTAGCGATGCAAAGTGTCAGATACACCCTACTGTGTATCTTCCTTCAAAGACAAGGTAGGTTACCGGTTAACCACCAAACATCAAATGCTTACATCCAGATTACTTCTATGCTTCATTTTTTTCAATTTTTTTTTATCTTACTCTTTCTTGGCAGCAAGATATATTCGCATTTTATTACGGCTAAACCTTTTGGCCAAAATCATTTTGCACTTAAAACTATCGATGGAGCAGCTTATATCTTGGAACCAACAGTTTTGGTACTTTAATGTATGACAATTATGTTCAAACGCTTGAATGCATCGCAAAAGAGAGCAAGCAAGTCATTGTAGATCCTAGGTGAAGAAGCACCTAATCCTTTTGCTCACACCCATGTTCAATTTTCTCAAGATCAGATTCATCTTCTTCTCTTCCACGAAACTCAACAAGCTATTTATAGGAGATGAAAAGGTTGGAATGCATTAAGCAAGTTTGTTTGGCAACTTGAGCATCATTATATTTTGGTTTTTAGTCTATTTCTCTTTGTGAAGTTTGGAGTAATCTGTACAAACTGTACTTTTCTTCCTATCATTTGTAAAAGAAATGTCCTCGAACCAAGATTTTAAGAATTAGTTAGGAATTTATTGAAGGGTTTTCATCATTACATTAGTTTCCACAAGAACAAAGAGTTCTCATTACAGATGCAACATTTTCTTGTGAGGGACAATCAATATATGCATGCTTTAGCGATGCCAAGTGTCTGATACACCCTACATCGTATCTTCCTTCAAAGACAAGGTAGGTGACGGATTAAAAACCAAACTTCAAATGCTTACATCCACATTACTTATTTGAATAATTTGTCTAAATTTTTTTTTTATCTTACATTTCCCAGTCAACAAGATATATTCGCTTGTTATTACGGCTAAACCTATAATTTTGCACTTAAAACTATTGATGGAGAAGTTTATATCTTGGAACCAACAGTTTTGATACTTTAATGTATGGCAATTATGTTCCAACGCATGAATGCATGGAAAAAGCGAGCAAGCAAGTCATTGTAGATCCTAGGTGTAGAAGCACCTAATCCTTTTGCTCACACTCATGTTCAATTTCATCAAGATCAGATTCATCTTCTTCTCTTCCACGAAACTGAACAAGCCATATATAGGAGACGAAAAGGTTGGAATGCATTAACAAAGTTTGTTTGGCAACTTGAGCGTCATTATATTTTAGTTTTGAGTTTATTTCTCTTTGTTAAGTTTGGAGTAATCTGTACAAACTATACTTTTCTTCCTATCATTTCTAAAAGAAATGTCCTCGAACCAAGCTTTTAAGAATTGGTTAGGAATTTATTGAAGGGTTTTCATCATTACATTAGTTTCCACAAGAACAAAGAGTTATCATTATAGATGCAACATTTTCTTGGGACGGGCAATCAATAAATGCCTGCTTTAGCGATGCAAAGTGTCGGATACACCCTACTATGTAAATTCCTTCAAAGATAAGGTAGGTGACCGGTTAACCACCAAACATCAAATGCTTACATCCAGATTACTTCTATGCTTAATTTTTCTGAATTGTTTTTTTTTATTTTCCACTTTCTTGGCAACAAGATATATTCGCATGTTATTGCGGCTAAACCTTCTGACCAAAATCATTTTGCACTTAAAACTATTGATGGAGCAGTTTATATCTTGGAACCAATAGTTTTGGTACTTCAATGTATGACAATTATGTTCAAACGCATGAATGCATGGAAAAAGCGAGCAAGTAAGTCGTTGCAGATCCTAGGTGTAGAAGCACCTAATCCTTTTGCTCACACCCATGTTCAATTTCATCAAGATCAGATTCATCTTCTTCTCTTCCACGAAACTCAACAAGCCATATATAGGAGATGAAAAGGTTGGAATGCATTAACCAAGTTTGTTGGGCAGCTTGAGCATCATTATATTTTGGTTTTGAGTCTATTTCTCTTTGTGAGGTTAGGAGTAATCTGTACAAACTGTACTCTTCTTCCTATCATTTGTAAAAGAAATGTCCTCGAACCAAGCTTTTAAGAATTAGTTAGGAATTTATTGAAGGGTTTTCATCATTACACTAGGTTCCATAAGAACAAAGAGTTCTCATTACAGATGCAACATTTTCTTGTTAGCGTCAATCAATATAAGCATGCTTTAGCGATGCAAAGTGTTAGATACACCCTACAGTGTATCTTCCTTCAAAGAAAAGGTAGGTTACCGGTGAACCACCAAACATCAAATGCTTTCATCCAGATTACTTCTATGCTTCATATTTCACAATTTTTTTTTATCTTACACTTTCTTGGCAACAAGATATATTCGCATGTTATTGTGATTAAACCTTTTGACCAAAATCATTTTTCACTTAAAACTATTGATGGAGTAGTTTATATCTTGGAACCAATAGTTTTGGTACTTTAATGTATGGAAATTATGTTCAAACGCATGAATGCATGGCGAAAGAGAGCAAGCAAGTCGTTGCAGATCCTAGGTGAAGAAGCACCTAATCCTTTTGCTCACACCCATGTTCAATTTATTCAAGATCAGATTCATCTTCTTCTCTTCCATGAATCTCAACAACCCATATATAGGAGATGAAAAGGTTGGAATGCATTAAGCAAGTTTGTTTGGCAACTTGAGCGTCATTATATTTTAGGTATGAGTCTATTTCTCTTTGTGAAGTTTGGAGTAATCTGTACAAATTGTACTTTTTTTCGTATCATTTGTAAAATAAATTTCCTCGAACCAAGCTTCTAAGAATTACTTAGGTATTTCTTGAAGGGTTTGGATCATTACACTAGGTTGCACAAGAACAAAGAGTTCTCATTACAGATACAACATTTTCTTGTTAGCGCCAATCAATATTAGCATGCTTTAGCGATGCAAAGTGTCTGATACACAGTACTGTGTATCTTCCTTCAAAGACAAGGGATGTGATCGGTTAACCCCCAAACATCAAATGCTTACATCCAGATTACTTCTATGCTTAATATTTCTAAATTGTTTTTTTATCTTACACTTTCTTGGGAACAAGATATATTCGCATGTTATTGCGGCTAAACCTTCTCACCAAAATCATTTTGCATTTAAAACTATTGATGGAGTAGTTTATATCTTGGAACCAACAGTTTTGGTACTTTAATGCATGACAATTATGTTCAAACGCATGAATGCATGGCAAGAGAGAGCAAGCAAGTCGTTGCAGATCCTAGGTGAAGAAGCACCTAATCCTTTTGCTCACACCCATGTTCAATTTCATCAAGATCAGATTCATCTTCTTCTCTTTAATGAATCTCAACAACCCATATATAGGAGATGAAAAGGTTGGAATGCATTAAGCAAGTTTGTTTGGCAACTTGAGCGTCATTATATTTTAGTTTTGAATCTATTTCTCTTTGTGAAGTTTGGAGTAATCTGTACAAACAGTACTTTTTTTCGTATCATTTGTAAAATAAATTTCCTCGAACCAAGCCTTTAAGAATTAGTTAGGAATTTATTGAAGGGTTTTCATTATTACATTTGTTTCAACAACAACAAAGAGTTCTCATTACAGATGCCACATTTTCTTGTGAGGGACAATCAATATATGCATGCTTTAGCGATGCAAAGTTTCTAATACACCCTACTGGGTACCTTCCTTCAAAGACAAGGTAGGTGACCGATAAACCACCAAACATCAAATGCTTACATCCATATTACATCTTTGCATAATTTGTCTCAATTGTTTTTTATCTTACATTTTCTAGTCAACAAGATATATTCACATGTTATTGCGGCTAAACCTATCATTTTGCACTTAAAACTATTGATGGAGAAGTTTATATCTTGGAACCAACGGTTTTGATACTTTAATGTATGGCAATTATGTTCAAACGCATGAATGCATGGAAAAAGCGAGCAAGCAAGTCTTTGTAGATCACAGGTGTAGAAGCACCTAATCCTTTTGCTCACACCCATGTTCAATTTCATCAAGATCAGATTCATCTTCTTCTCTTCCACGAAACTCAACAAGCCATATATAGGAGATGAAAAGGTTGGAATGCATTAAGCAAGTTTGTTTGGCAACTTGAGCGTCATTATATTTTAGTTTTGAGTCTATTTCTCTTTGTCAAGTTTGGAGTAATCTGTACAAACTGTACTTTTCTTCCTATCATTTCTAAAAGAAATTTCCTCGAACCAAGCTTCTAAGAATTACTTAGGTATTTCTTGAAGGGTTTGGATCATTACACTAGGTTGCACAAGAACAAAGAGTTCTCATTACAGATACAACATTTTCTTGTTAGCGCCAATCAATATAAGCATGCTTTAGCGATGCAAAGTGTCCGATACACAGTACTGTGTATCTTCCTTCAAAGACAAGGGAGGTGACCGGTTAACCCCCAAACATCAAATGCTTACATCCAGATTACTTCTATGCTTAATATTTCTGAATTGTTTTTTTATCTTACACTTTCTTGGGAACAAGATATATTCGCATGTTATTGCGGCTAAACCTTCTCACCAAAATCATTTTGCATTTAAAACTATTGATGGAGCAGTTTATATCTTGGAACCAACAGTTTTGGTACTTTAATGTATGACAATTATTTTCAAACGCATGAATGCATGGCAAAAGAGAGCAAGCAAATCGTTGCAGATCCTAGGTGAAGAAACACCTAATCCTTTTGCTCACACCCATGTTCAATTTCATCAAGATCAGTTTCATCTTATTCTCTTCCATGAAACTCAACAAGCCATATATAGGAGAAGAAAAGGTTGGAATGCATTAAGCAAGTTTGTTTGGCAACTTGAGCGTCATTATATTTCAATTTTGAGTCTATTTCTGTCTGTGAAGTTTGGAGTAATCTGTACAAACTGTACTATTCTTTCTATCATTTCTAAAAGAAATGTCCTCGAACCAAGCTTCTTAGAATTACTTAGGTATTTATTGAAGGGTTTTCATCATTACACAAGGTTGCACAAGAAGAAAGAGTTCTTATTACAGATGCAACATTTTCTTGTGAGGGCCAATCAAAATATGCATGCTTTAGCGATGCAAAGTGTCTGATACACCCTCTTGCATATCTTCCTTCAAAGACAAGGTAGGTGACCGATTAACCACCAAACATCATATTCTTACATCCATATTACTTCTTTGCATAATTTGTCTCAATTGTTTTTTATCTTACATTTTCTAGTCAACAAGATATATTCGCATGTTATTACGGCTAAACCTATCATTTTGCAATTAAACCTATTGATGGAGAAGTTTATATCTTGGAACCAACAGTTTTGATACTTTAATGTATGGAAATTATGTTCAAATGCATGAATGCATGGAAAAAGCGAGCAAGCAAGTTATTGTAGATCCTAGGTGTAGAAGCACCTAATCCTCTTGCTCACACCCATGTTAAATTTCATCAAGATCACATTCATCTTCTTTTCTTCCACGAAACTCAGCAAGCCATATATAGGAGATGAAAAGGTTGGAATGCATTAAGCAAGTTTGTTTGGCAACTTGAGCGTCATTATATTTTAGTTTTGAGTCTATTTCTCTTTGTGAAGTTTGGAGTAATTTGTACAAACTGTACTTTTATTCCTATCATTTCTAAAAGAAATGTCCTCGAACCAAGCTTCTAAGAATTACTTAGGTATTTATTGAAGGGTTTTCATCATTACACTAGGTTGCACAAGAACAAAGAGTTCTCATTACAGATGCAACATTTTCTTGTTAGTGCCAATCAATATAAGCATGCTTTAGCGATGCAAAGTGTCAGATACACCCTACTATGTATCTTCCTTCAAAGACAAGGTAGGTTACCGGTTAACCACCAAACATCAAATGCTTACATCCATATTACTTCTATGCTTAATTTTTCTCAATTTTTTTTATCTTACACTATCTTGGCAACAAGATATATTCGCATGTTATTGCGGCTAAACCTTCTGACCAAAATCATTTTGCACTTAAAACTATTGATGGAGCAGTTTATATCTTGGAACCAACAGTTTTGGTACTTTAATGTATGACAATTATGTTCAAATGCATGAATGCATGGCCAAAGAGAGCAATCAAGTCGTTGCAGATCCTAGGTGAAGCAGCACCTAATCCTTTTGCTCACACCCATGTTCAATTTCATCAAGATCAGATTCATCTTCTTCTCTTCCATGAATCTCAAAACGCCATATATAGGAGATGAAAAGGTTGGAATGCATTAAGCATGTTTGTTTGGCAACTTGAGAATCATTATATTTTGGTTTTGAGTCTATTTCTCTTTGTGAAGTTTGGAGTAATCTGTACAAACTGTACTTTTCTTCCTATCATTTCTAAAAGAAATGTCCTCGAACCAGGCTTCTAAGAATTACTTAGGTATTTATTGAAGGGTTTCATCATTACACAAGGTTGCACAAGAAGAAAGAGTTCTCATTACAGATGCAACATTTTCTTGTTAGCGCCAATCAATATAAGCATGCTTTAGCGATGCAAAGTGTCCGATTCACCCTATTGTGTATCTTCCTTCAAAGACAAGGTAGGTTACCGGTTAACCACCAAACATCAAATGCTTACATCCATATTACTTCTATGCTTAATTTTTCTCAATTTTTTTTATCTTACACTATCTTGGCAACAAGATATATTCGCATGTTATTGCGGCTAAACCTTCTGACCAAAATCATTTTGCACTTAAAACTATTGATGGAGCAGTTTATATCTTGGAACCAACAGTTTTGGTACTTTAATGTATGAAAATTATGTTCAAACGCATGAATGCATGGCCAAAGAGAGCAATCAAGTCGTTGCAGATCCTAGGTGAAGCAGCACATAATCCTTTTGCTCACACCCATGTTCAATTTCATCAAGATCAGATTCATCTTCTTCTCTTCCATGAATCTCAAAACGCCATATATAGGAGATGAAAAGGTTGGAATGCATTAAGCAAGTTTGTTTGGCAACTTGAGCGTCATTATATTTTAGTTTTGAGTCTATTTCTCTTTGTGAAGTTTGGAGTAATTTGTACAAACTGTACTTTTATTCCTATCATTTCTAAAAGAAATGTCCTCGAACCAAGCTTCTAAGAATTACTTAGGTATTTATTGAAGGGTTTTCATCATTACACTAGGTTGCACAAGAACAAAGAGTTCTCATTACAGATGCAACATTTTCTTGTTAGTGCCAATCAATATAAGCATGCTTTAGCGATGCAAAGTGTCAGATACACCATACTATGTATCTTCCTTCAAAGACAAGGTAGGTTACCGGTTAACCACCAAACATCAAATGCTTACATCCATATTACTTCTATGCTTAATTTTTCTCAATTTTTTTTATCTTACACTATCTTGGCAACAAGATATATTCGCATGTTATTGCGGCTAAACCTTCTGACCAAAATCATTTTGCACTTAAAACTATTGATGGAGTAGTTTATATCTTGGAACCAACAGTTTTGGTACTTTAATGTATTGCAATTATGTTCAAACGCATGAATGCATGGAAAAAGCGAGCAAGCAATTCGTTGTAGATCCTAGGTGTAGAAGCACCTAATCCTTTTGCTCACACCCATGTTCAATTTCATCAAGATCAGATTCATCTTCTTCTCTTCCACGAAACTCAACAAGCCATATATAGGAGATGAAATGGTTGGAATGCATTAAGGAAGTTTGTTTGGCAACTTGAGCGTCATTATATTTCAATTTTGAGTCTATTTCTCTCTATGAAGTTTGGAGTAATCTGTACAAACTGTACTTTTCTTCCTATCATTTCTAAAAGAAATGTCCTCGAACCAGGCTTCTAAGAATTACTTAGGTATTTATTGAAGGGTTTCATCATTACACAAGGTTGCACAAGAAGAAAGAGTTCTCATTACAGATGCAACATTTTCTTGTTAGCGCCAATCAATATAAGCATGCTTTAGCGATGCAAAGTGTCCGATTCACCCTATTGTGTATCTTCCTTCAAAGACAAGGTAGGTGACCGGTTAACCACCAAACATCAAATATTTACATCCAGATTACTTCTATGCTTAATTTTTCTCAATTGTGTTTTTATCTTACACTTTCTTGGGAACAAGATATATTCGCATGTTATTACGGCTAAACCTTCTGACCAAAATCATTTTGCACTTAAAACTATTGATGGAGCAGTTTATATCTTGGAACCAACAGTTTTGGTACTTTAATGTATGACAATTATGTTCAAACGCATGAATGCATGGCCAAAGGGAGCAATCAAATCGTTGCAGATCCTAGGTGAAGCAGCACCTAATCCTTTTGCTCACACCCATGTTCAATTTCATCAAGATCAGATTCATCTTCTTCTCTTCCATGAATCTCAAAACGCCATATATAGGAGATGAAAAGGTTGGAATGCATTAAGCATGTTTGTTTGGCAACTTGAGAATCATTATATTTTGGTTTTGAGTCTATTTCTCTTTGTGAAGTTTGGAGTAATCTGTACAAACTGTACTTTTCTTCGTATCATTTGTAAAATAAATATCCTCGAACCAAGCTTTTAAGAATTAGTTAGGAATTTATTGAAGGGTTTTCATCATTACACTTGGTTGCACAAGAACAAAGAGTTCTCATTACAGATGTAACATTTTCTTGTTAGCGCCAATCAATATAGGCATGCTTTCGCAATGCAAAGTGTCAGATACACCCTACTGTGTATCTTCCTTCAAAGACAAGGTAGGTTACTTGTTAACCACCAAACATCAAATGCTTACAACCAGATTACTTCTATGCTTCATTTTTCTCAATTGTTTTTTACCTTACACTTTCTTGGCAACAAGATATATTCGCATGTTATTGCGGCGAAACCTTTTGACAAAAATCAATTTTCACTTAAAACTATTGATGGAGTAGTTTATATCTTCGAACCAATAGTTTTGGTAATTTAATGTATGACAATTATGTTCAAACGCTTGAATGCAGGGCAAAAGAGAGCAAGCAAGTTGTTGCAGATCCTAGGTGAAGAATCACCTAATCCTTTTGCTCACACCCATGTTCAATTTCATCAAGATCAGATTCATCTTCTTCTCTTCCACGAAACTCAACAAGCCATATATAGGAGATGAAAAGGTTGGAATGCATTAAGCAAGTTTGTTTGGCAACTTAAGCATCATTATATTTTAGTTTTGAGTCTATTTCTCTTTGTGAAGTTTGGAGTAATCTGTACAAACTGTACTTTTCTTCCTATCATTTCTAAAAGAAATGTCCTCGAACCAAGCTTCTAAGAATTACTTAGGTATTTATGGAAGGGTTTTCATCATTACACTAGGTTGCACAAGAACAAAGAGTTCTCATTACAGATGCAACATTTTCTTGTTAGCGCCAATCAATATATGCATGCTTTAGCGATGCAAAGTGACAGATACACCCTACTATGTATCTTCCTTCAAAGACAAGGTAGGTGACCGGTTAACCACCCAACATCAAATGCTTGCATCCAGATTACTTCTATGCTTAATTTTTCTCAATTTTTTTTATCTTACACTTTCTTGGCAACAAGATATATTCGCATGTTATTGGGCTAAACCTTCTGACCAAAATAATTTTGCACTTAAAACTATAGATGGAGTAGTTTATATCTTGGAACCAACAGTTTTGGTACTTTAATGTATGGAAATTATGGTCAAACGCATGAATGCATGGAAAAAGCGAGCAAACAAGTCATTGCAGATCCTAGGTGTAGAAGCACCTAATCCTTTTGCTCACACCCATGTTCAATTTCATCAAGATCAGATTCATCTTCTTCTCTTCCATGAAACTCAACAAGCCATATATAGGAGATGAAAAGGTTGGAATGCATTAAGCAAGTTTGTTTGGCAACTTAAGCGTCATTATATTTTAGTTTTGAGTATAGTTCTCTTTGTGAAGTTTGGAGTAATCTGTACAAACTGTTCTTTTCTTCCTATCATTTCTAAAAGAAATGTCCTCGAACCAAGCTTCTAAGAATTACTTAGGTATTTATTGAAGGGTTTTCATCATTACACTAGGTTGCACAAGAACAAAGAGTTCTCATTACAGATGCAACATTTTCTTGTTAGCACCAATCAATATAAGCATGCTATAGCGATGCAAAGTGTCAGATACACCCTACTGTGTATCTTCCTTCAAAGACAAGGTAGGTTACCGGTTAACCATCAAACATCAAATGCTTACATCCAGATTACTTCTATGCTTCATTTTTCTCAATTTTTTTTTTATCTTACACTCTCTTGGCAACAAGATATATTCGCATATTATTGCGGCTAAACCTTTTGACCAAAATCATTTTTCATTTAAAACTATAGATGGAGCAGTTTATATCTTGGAACCAATAGTTTTGGTACGTTAATGTATGACAATTATGTTCAAACGCATGAATGCATGGCAAAAGAGAGCAAGCAAGTCGTTGCAGATTCTAGGTGAAGAAGCACCTAATCCTTTTTCTCACACTCATGTTCAATTTCATCAAGATCAAATTCATCTTCTTCTCTTCCATGAAACTCAACAAGCCATATATAGGAGATGAAAAGGTTGGAATGCATTAAGCAAGTTTGTTTGGCAACTTGAGCATCATTATATTTTTGTTTTGTGTCTATTTCTCATGGTGAAGTTTGGAGTAATCTGTACAAACTGTACTTTTCTTCGTATCATTTCTAAAAGAAATGTCCTCGAACCAGGCTTCTAAGAATTACTTAGGTATTTATTGAAGGGTTTTCATCATTACACTAGGTTGCACAAGAACAAAGAGTTCTCAATACAGATGCAACATTTTCTTGTTAGCGCCAATCAATATAAGCATGCTAGAGCGATGCAAAGTGTCAGATACACCCTACTGTGTATCTTCCTTCAAAGACAAGGTAGGTTACCGGTTAACGACCAAACATCAAATGCTTACATCCAGATTACTTCTATGCTTCAATTTTCTCAATTGTTTTTTTTATCTTACACTCTCTTGGCAACAAGATATATTCGTATATTATTGCGGCTAAACCTTTTGACCAAAATCATTTTTCACTTAAAACTATAGATGGAGCATTTTCTATATTGGAACCAATAGTTTTGGTACTTTAATGTATGAAAATTATGTTCAAACGCATGAATGCATGGCAAAAGAGAGCAAGCAAGTCGTTGCAGATCCTAGTTGAAGAAGCACCTAATCCTTTTGCTCACACTCATGTTCAATTTCATCATGATCAGATTCATCTTCTTCTCTTCTATGAAACTCAACAAGCCATATATAGGAGATGAAAAGGTTGGAATGCATTAAGCAAGTTTGTTTGGCAACTTAAGCGTCATTATATTTTAGTTTTGAGTCTATTTCTCTTTGTGATGTTTGGAGTAATCAGACAAAGCGTACTTTACTTCCTATCATTTCCAAAAGAAATGTCCTCGAACCAAGCTTCTAAGAATTACTTAGGTATTTATTGAAGGGTTTTCATCATTACAATAGGTTGCACAAGAACAAAGAGTTCTCATTACAGATGCAACATTTTCTTGTTAGCGCCAATCAATATAAGCATGCTATAGCGATGCAAAGTGTCAGATACACCCTACTGTGTATCTTCATTCAAAGACATGGTAGGTTACCGGTTAACCACCAAACATCAAATGCTTACTTCCAGATTACTTCTATGCTTCATTTTTCTCAATTTTGTTTTTATCTTACACTTTCTTGGCAACAAGATATATTCGCATATTATTGCGGCTAAACCTTTTGACCAAAATCATTTTTCACTTAAAACTATTGATGGAGCAGTTTATATCTCGGAACCAACAATTTTGGTACTTTAATGTATGACAATTATGTTCAAACGCATGAATGCATGGTAAAAGAGAGCAAGCAAGTCGTTGCAGATCCTAGGTGAAGAAGCACCTAATCCTTTTGCTCACACTCATGTTCAATTTCATCAAGATCAGATTTATCTTCTTCTCTTCCATGAAACTCAACAAGCCATATATAGGAGATGAAAAGGTTGGAATGCATTAAGCAAGTTTGTTTGGCAACTTGAGCATCATTATATTTTTGTTTTGTGTCTATTTCTCTTGGTGAAGTTTGGAGTAATCTATACAAACTGTACTTTTCTTCCTATCATTTCTAAAAGAAATGTCCTCGAACCAAGCTTTTAAAAATTAGTTTGGAATTTATTGAAGGGTTTTCATCATTACATTAGTTTCCATAAGAACAAAGAGTTCTCATTACAGACGCAACGTTTTCTTGTTAGTGACAATCAATATAAGCATGCTTTAGCGATGCAAAGTGTCAGATACACCCAACTGTGTATCTTCCTTCAAAGACAAGGTACGTGACCGGTTAACCCCCAAACATCAAATGCTTACATCCAGATTACTTCTATGCTTCATTTTTCTCAAAAAAAAATTTATCTTACACTTTCTTGGCAACAAGATATATTCGCATGTTATTGCGGCTAAACCTTCTCACCAAAATCATTTTGCATTTAAAACTATTGATGGATCAGTTTATATCTTGGAACCAATAGTTCTGGTACTTTAATGTATGACAATTATGTTCAAACGCATGAATGCATGGCCAAATTGAGCAAGCAAGTCGTTGCAGATCCTAGGTGAAGAAGCACCTAATCCTTTTGCCCACACCCATGTTCAATTTCATCAAGATCAAATTCATCTTCTTCTCTTCCATGAAACTCAACAAGCCATATATAGGAGATGAAAAGGTTGGAATGCATTAAGCAAGTTTGTTTGGCAACTTGAGCATCATTATATTTTTGTTTTGTGTCTATTTCTCATGGTGAAGTTTGGAGTAATCTGTACAAACTGTACTTTTCTTCGTATCATTTCTAAAAGAAATGTCCTCGAACCAGGCTTCTAAGAATTACTTAGGTATTTATTGAAGGGTTTTCATCATTACACTAGGTTGCACAAGAACAAAGAGTTCTCAATACAGATGCAACATTTTCTTGTTAGCGCCAATCAATATAAGCATGCTTTAGCGATGCAAAGTGTCCGATTCACCCTACTGTGTATCTTCCTTCAAAGACAAGGTAGGTTACCGGTTAGCGACCAAACATCAAATGCTTACATCCAGATTACTTCTATGCTTCAATTTTCTCAATTGTTTTTTTTATCTTACACTCTCTTGGCAACAAGATATATTCGTATATTATTGCGGCTAAACCTTTTGACCAAAATCATTTTTCACTTAAAACTATAGATGGAGCATTTTCTATATTGGAACCAATAGTTTTGGTACTTTAATGTATGAAAATTATGTTCAAACGCATGAATGCATGGCAAAAGAGAGCAAGCAAGTCGTTGCAGATCCTAGGTGAAGAAGCACCTAATCCTTTTGCTCACACTCATGTTCAATTTCATCATGATCAGATTCATCTTCTTCTCTTCTATGAAACTCAACAAGCCATATATAGGAGATGAAAAGGTTGGAATGCATTAAGCAAGTTTGTTTGGCAACTTAAGCGTCATTATATTTTAGTTTTGAGTCTATTTCTCTTTGTGATGTTTGGAGTAATCTGTACAAACTGTACTTTACTTCCTATCATTTCCAAAAGAAATGTCCTCGAACCAAGCTTCTAAGAATTACTTAGGTATTTATTGAAGGGTTTTCATCATTACAATAGGTTGCACAAGAACAAAGAGTTCTCATTACAGATGCAACATTTTCTTGTTAGCGCCAATCAATATAAGCATGCTATAGCGATGCAAAGTGTCAGATACACCCTACTGTGTATCTTCATTCAAAGACATGGTAGGTTACCGGTTAACCACCAAACATCAAATGCTTACTTCCAGATTACTTCTATGCTTCATTTTTCTCAATTTTGTTTTTATCTTACACTTTCTTGGCAACAAGATATATTCGCATATTATTGCGGCTAAACCTTTTGACCAAAATCATTTTTCACTTAAAACTATTGATGGAGCAGTTTATATCTCGGAACCAACAATTTTGGTACTTTAATGTATGACAATTATGTTCAAACGCATGAATGCATGGTAAAAGAGAGCAAGCAAGTCGTTGCAGATCCTAGGTGAAGAAGCACCTAATCCTTTTGCTCACACTCATGTTCAATTTCATCAAGATCAGATTTATCTTCTTCTCTTCCATGAAACTCAACAAGCCATATATAGGAGATGAAAAGATTGGAATGCATTAAGCAAGTTTGTTTGGCAACTTGAGCATCATTATATTTTGGTTTTGAGTCTCTTTCTCTTTGTGAAGTTTGGAGTAATCTGTACAAACTGTACTTTTTTTCGTATCATTTGTAAAATAAATGTCCTCGAACCAAGCTTTTATGAATTAGTTAGGAATTTATTGAAGGGTTTTCATCATTACACTAGGTTCCGCAAGAACAAAGAGTTGTCATTACAGATGCAACATTTTCTTGTTAGCGTCAATCAATATAAGCATGCTTTAGCGATGCAAAGTGTCATATACACCCTACTGTGTATGTTCCTTCAAAGAGAAGGTAGGTTACCGATTAACCACCAAACATCAAATGCTTACATCCAGATTACTTCTATCCTTCATTTTTCTCAATTGTTTTTTTTATCTTACACTTTCTTGGCAACAAGATATATTCGCATGTTATTGCGGCTAAATCTTTTGACCAAAATCATTTTTCACTTAAAACTATTGATGGAGCAGTTTATATCTTAGAACCAATAGCTTTGGTAATTTAATGTATGACAATTATGTTCAAACGCTTGAATGCGTGGCAAAAGAGAGCAAGCAAGTCTTTGCAGATCCTAGGTGAAGAAGCACCTAATCCTTTTGCTCACACCCATGTTCAATTTCATCAAGATCAGATTCATCTTCTTCTCTTCCACGAAAATCATCAAGCCATATATAGGAGATGAAAAGGTTGGAAAGCATTAAGCAAGTTTGTTTGGCAACTTGAGCGTCATTATATTTCAATTTTGACTCCATTTCTCTTTGTGAAGTTTGAAGTAATCTGTAGAAATCAGATTTTTTCTTCCTATCATTTCTAAAAGAAATGTCCTCGAGCCAAGCTTCTAAGAATTACTTAGGTATTTATTGAAGGGTTTTCAGCATTACACTAGGTTGCACAAGAACAAAGAGTTCTCATTACAGATGCAACATTTTCTTGTTAGCCCCAATCAATATAAGCATGCTTTAGCGATGCAAAGTGTCAGATACACCCTACTGTGTATCTTCCTTCAAAGACAAGGTAGGTTACCGGTTAACCACCAAACATCAAATGCTTACATCCAGATTACTTCTATGCTTCATTTTTTTCAATTGTTTTTTTTTATCTTACACTTTCTTGGCAACAAGATATATTCGAATTTTATTACGGCTAAACCTTTTGACAAAAATAATTTTTCACTTAAAACTATTGATGGAGCAGTTTATATCTTGGAACCAACAGTTTTGGTAATTTAATGCATGACAATTATGTTCAAACGTATGAATGCATGGCAAAAGAGAGCAAGCAAGGCGTTGCAGATCCTAGGTGAAGAAGCACCTAATCCTTTTGCTCACACCCATGTTCAATTTCATCAAGATCAGATTCATCTTCTTCTCTTCCACGAAACTCAACAAGCCATATATAGGAGATGGAAAGGTTGGAATGCATTAACCAAGTTTGTTGGGCAACTTGAGCATCATTATATTTTGGTTTTGAGTCTATTTCTCTTTGTGAAGTTACAAGTAATCTGTACAAACTGTATTTTTCTTCGTGTCATTTGTAAAAGAAATGTCCTCGAACCAAGCTTTTAAGAATTAGTTAGGAATTTATTGAAGGATTTTCATCATTACATTAGTTTCCACAAGAACAAAGAGTTCTCATTACAGATGCAACATTTTCTCTTTTAGGGCCAATCAATATATGCATGCTTTAGTGATGCAAAGTGTCTGATACACCCTACTACGTATCTTCCTTCAAAGACAAGGTAGGTTACCGATTAACCACCAAACATCAAATGCTTACATCCACATTACTTCTTTGCATAATTTGTCTCAATTGTTTTTTATCTTATATTTTCTAGTCAACAAGATATATTCGCATGTTATTACGGCTAAACCTATCATTTTGCACTTAAAACTATTGATGGAGAAGTTTATATCTTGGAACCAACAGTTTTGATACTTTAATGTATGACAATTATGTTCAAACGCATGAATGCATGGCAAAAGAGAGCAAGCAAGGGGTTGCAGATCCTAGGTGAAGAAGCACCTAATCCTTTTGCTCACACCCATGTTCAATTTCATCAAGATCATATTCATCTTCTTCTCTTCCACGAAACTCAACAAGCCATATATAGGAGATGAAAAGGTTGGAATGCATTAAGCAAGTTTGTTTGGCAACTTGAGCATCATTATATTTTTGTTTTGAGTCTATTTCTCTTTGTGAAGTTTGGAATAATCTGTACAAACTGTACTTTTCTTCCTATCATTTGTAAAAGAAATGTCCTCGAACCAAGCTTTTAAGAATTCGTTAGGAATTTATTGAAGGGTTTTCATCATTACATTAGTTTCCACAAGAACAAAGAGTTCTCATTACAGATGCAACATTTTCTTGTGAGGGACAATCAATATATGCATGCTTTAGCGATGCAAAGTGTCTGATACACCCTACTGCGTATCTTCCTTCAAAGACAAGGTAGGTGACCGATTAACCATAAAACATCAAATGCATACGTCCGCATTACTTCTTTGCATAATTTGTCTCAATTGTTTTTTATCTTACATTTTCTAGCCAACAAGATATATTCGCATGTTATTACGAAAAAACCTATCATTTTGCACTTAAAACTATTGATGGAGCAGTTTATATCTTGGAACCAATAGTTTTGGTACTTTAATGTATGACAATTATGTTCAAACGTATGAATGCATGGCAAAAGTGAGCAAGCAAGGCGTTGCAGATCCTAGGTGAAGAAGCACCTAATCCTTTTGCTCACACCCATGTTCAATTTCATCAAGATCAGATTCATCTTCTTCTCTTCCACGAAACTCAACAAGCCATATATAGGAGATGGAAAGGTTGGAATGCATTAACCAAGTTTGTTGGGCAACTTGAGCATCATTATATTTTGGTTTTGAGTCTATTTCTCTTTGTGAAGTTACAAGTAATCTGTACAAACTGTACTTTTCTTCGTGTCATTTGTAATAGAAATTTCCTCGAACCAAGCTTTTAAGAATTAGTTAGGAATTTATTGAAGGGTTTTCATCATTACATTAGTTTCCACAAGAACAAAGAGTTCTCATTACAGATGCAACATTTTCTTGTGAGGGCCAATCAATATATGCATGCTTTAGCGATGCAAAGTGTCTGATACACCCTACTACGTATCTTCCTTCAAAGACAAGGTAGGTTACCGATTAACCACCAAACATCAAATGTTTACATCCACATTACTTCTTTGCATAATTTGTCTCAATTGTTTTTTATATTATATTTTCTAGTCAACAAGATATATTCGCATGTTATTACGGCTAAACCTATCATTTTGCACTTAAAACTATTGATGGAGAATTTATATCTTGGAACCAACAGTTTTGATACTTTAATGTATGACAATTATGTTCAAATGCATGAATGCATGGCAAAAGAGAGCAAGCAAGGCGCTGCAGATCCTAGGTGAAGAAGCACCTAATCCTTTTGCTCACACCCATGTTCAATTTCATCAAGATCAGATTCATCTTCTTCTCTTCCACGGAACTCAACAAGCCATATATAGGATATGAAAAGGTTGGAATGCATTAAGCTAGTTTGTTTGGCAACTTGAGCGTCATTATATTTTAGTTTTGAGTTTATTTCTCTTTGTGAAGTTTGGAGTAATCTGTACAAACTATACTTTTCTTCCTATCATTTCTAAAAGAAATGTCCTCGAACCAAGCTTTTAAGAATTAGTTAGGAGTTGATTGAAGGGTTTTCATCATTACATTACTTTCCACAAGAACAAAGAGTTCTCATTACAGACGCAACATTTTCTTGGTAGCGCCAATCAGTATAAGCATGCTTTAGCGAAGCAAAGTGTCAGATACACCCAACTGTGTATGTTCCTTCAAAGGCAAGGTAGGTTACCGGTTAACCACCAAACATCAAATGCTTACATCCAGATTACTTCTATCCTTCATTTTTCTCAATTGTTTTTTTTATCTAACACTTTCTTGGCAACAAGATATATTCGCATGTTGTTGCGGCTAAACCTTCTGACCAAAATCATTTTGCACTTAAAACTATTGATGGAGCAGTTTATATCTTGGAACCAATAGTTTTGGTACTTTAATGTATGGCAATTATGTTCAAATGCATGAATGCATGGAAAAGAGAGCAAGCAAGTCGTTGCAGATCCTAGGTGAAGAAGCACCTAATCCTTTTGCTCACACCCATGTTCAATTTCATCAAGATCAGATTCATCATCTTCTCTTCGACAAACCTCATCAAGCCATATATAGGAGATGAAAAGGTTGGAATGCATTAAGCAAGTTTTTTTGGCAACTTGAGCGCCATTATATTTTTGTATTGAGTCCATTTCTCTTTGTGAAGTTTGAAGTAATCTGTAGAAACTGTACTTTTCTTCCTATCATTTCTAAAAGAAATGTCCTCGAACCAAGCTTCTAAGAATTAGTTAGGTATTTATTGAAGGCTTTTCAGCATTACACTAGGTTGCACAAGAACAAAGAGTTCTCATTACAGATGCAACATTTTTTTGTTAGCGCCAATCAATATAAGCATGCTTTAGCTATGCAAAGTGTCAGCTACACCCTACTGTGTATGTTCCTTCAAAGACAAGGTAGGTTACCGATTAACCACCAAACATCAAATGCTTTCATGCAGATTACTTATATCCTTCATTTTTCTCAATTGTTTTTTTTATCTTACACTTTCTTGGCAACAAGATATATTCGCATGTTGTTGCGATTAAACCTTCTGACCAAAATCATTTTGCACTTAAAACTATTGATGGAGCAGTTTATATCTTGGAACCAATAGTTTTGGTACTTTAATGTATGGCAATTATGTTCAAACGCATGAATGCATGGAAAAGAGAGCAAGCAAGTCGTTGCAGATCCTAGGTGAAGAAGCACCTAATCCTTTTGCTCACACCCATGTTCAATTTCATCAAGATTAGATTCATCTTCTTGTCTTCCATGAATGTCAACAACCCATATATAGGAGATGAAAAGGTTGGAATGCATTAAGCAAGTTGGTTTGGCAACTTGAGCGTCATTATATTTTAGTTTTGAGTCTATTTCTCTTTGTGAAGTTTGGAGTAATCTCTACAAACAGTACTTTTTTTCGTATCATTTGTAAAATAAATTTCTTCGAACCAAGCTTTTAAGAATTAGTTAGGAATTTATTGAAGGGTTTTCATTATTACATTAGTTTCCACAAGAACAAAGAGTTCTCATTAGAGATGCAACATTTTCTTGTGAGGGCCAATCAATATATGCGTGTTTTAGCGATGCAAAGTGTCAGATACACCCTACTATGTATCTTCCTTCAAAGACATGGTAGGTGACCGGTTAACCACCAAACATGAAATGCATACATCCAGATTACTTCTATGCTTAATTTTTCTGAATTGTTTTTTTATCTTACACTTTCTTGGCAACAAGATATATTCGCATGTTGTTGCGGCTAAACCTTCTGACCAAAATCATTTTGCACTTAAAACTATTGATGGAGCAGTTTATATCTTGGAACCAATAGTTTCGGTACTTTAATGTATGGCAATTATGTTCAAACGCATGAATGCATGGAAAAAGCGAGCAAGTAAGTCGTTGCAGATCCTAGGTGTAGAAGCACCTAATCCTTTTGCTCACACCCATGTTCAATTTCATCAAGATCAGATTCATCTTTTTCTCTTCCACGAAACTCAACAAGCCATATATAGGAGATGAAAAGGTTGGAAAGCATTAAGCAAGTTTGTTTGGCAACTTGAGCGTCATAATATTTCAATTAAGAGTCTATTTCTCTTTGTGAAGTTTGAAGTAATCTGTAGAAACTGTACTTTTCTTCCTATCATTTCTAAAAGAAATGTCCTCGAACCAAGCTTCTAAGAATTACTTAGGTATTTATTGAAGGGTTTTCATCATTACACTAGGTTGCACAAGAACAAAGAGTTCCCATTACAGATGCAACATTTTCTTGTTAGCGCCAATCAATATAAGCATGCTTTAGCGATGCAAAGTGTCAGATACACCCTACTGTGTATCTTCCTTCAAAGACAAGGTAGGTTACCGGTTAACCACCAAACATCAAATGCTTACATCCAGATTACTTCTATGCTTCATTTTTTTCAATTTTTTTTATCTTACTCTTTCTTGGCAGCAAGATATATTCGCATTTTATTACGGCTAAACCTTTTGGCCAAAATCATTTTGCACTTAAAACTATCGATGGAGTAGCTTATATCTTGGAACCAACAGTTTTGGTACTTTAATGTATGACAATTATGTTCAAACGCTTGAATGCATCGCAAAAGAGAGCAAGCAAGTCATTGTAGATCCTAGGTGAAGAAGCACCTAATCCTTTTGCTCACACCCATGTTCAATTTCCTCAAGATCAGATTCATCTTCTTCCCTTCCACGAAACTCAACAAGATATTTATAGGAGATGAAAAGGTTGGAATGCATTAAGCAAGTTTGTTTGGCAACTTGAGCATCATTATATTTTGGTTTTGAGTCTATTTCTCTTTGTGAAGTTTGGAGTAATCTGTACAAACTGTACTTTTCTTCCTATCATTTGTAAAAGAAATGTCCTCGAACCAAGCTTTAAAGAATTAGTTAGGAATTTATTGAAGGGTTTTCATCATTACATTAGTTTCCACAAGAACAAAGAGTTCTCATTACAGATGCAACATTTTCTTGTGAGGGACAATCAATATATGCATGCTTTAGCGATGCCAAGTGTCTGATACACCCTACATCGTATCTTCCTTCA
Source organism: Hippophae gyantsensis (assembly GCA_030763125.1). Taxonomy (NCBI): domain Eukaryota; kingdom Viridiplantae; phylum Streptophyta; class Magnoliopsida; order Rosales; family Elaeagnaceae; genus Hippophae; species Hippophae gyantsensis. The sequence goes on along the minus strand of CM061033.1, from coordinate 8,013,176 downwards.
AAGACAAGGTAGGTGACGGATTAACCACCAAACTTCAAATGCTTACATGCACATTACTTATTTGCATAATTTGTCTAAATTTTTTTTTATCTTACATTTCCCAGTCAACAAGATATATTCGCTTGTTATTACGGCTAAACCTATAATTTTGCACTTAAAACTATTGATGGAGAAGTTTATATCCTGGAACCAACAGTTTTGATACTTTAATGTATGGCAATTATGTTCCATAGCATGAATGCATGGAAAAAGAGAGCAAGCAAGTCATTGTAGATCCTAGGTGTAGAAGCACCTAATCCTTTTGCTCACACTCATGTTCAATTTCATCAAGATCAGATTCATCTTCTTCTCTTCCACGAAACTGAGCAAGCCATATATAGGAGACGAAAAGGTTGGAATGCATTAACAAAGTTTGTTTGGCAACTTGAGCGTCATTATATTTTAGTTTTGAGTTTATTTCTCTTTGTTAAGTTTGGAGTAATCTGTACAAACTATACTTTTCTTCCTATCATTTCTAAAAGAAATGTCCTCGAACCAAGCTTTTAAGAATTGGTTAGGAATTTATTGAAGGGTTTTCATCATTACATTAGTTTCCACAAGAACAAAGAGTTGTCATTACAGATGCAACATTTTCTTGGGACGGGAAATCAATAAATGCCTGCTTTAGCGATGCAAAGTGTCGGATACACCCTACTATGTATCTTCCTTCAAAGACAAGGTAGGTGACCGGTTAACCACCAAACATCAAATGCTTACATCCAGATTACTTCTATGCTTAATTTTTCTGAATTGTTTTTTTTTATTTTCCACTTTCTTGGCAACAAGATATATTCGCATGTTATTGCGGCTAAACCTTCTGACCAAAATCATTTTGCACTTAAAACTATTGATGGAGCAGTTTATATCTTGGAACCAATAGTTTTGGTACTTTAATGTATGGCAATTATGTTCAAACGCATGAATGCATGGAAAAAGCGAGCAAGTAAGTCGTTGCAGATCCTAGGTGTAGAAGCACCTAATCCTTTTGCTCACACCCATGTTCAATTTCATCAAGATCAGATTCATCTTCTTCTCTTCCACGAAACTCAACAAGCCATATATAGGAAATGAAAAGGTTGGAATGCATTAACCAAGTTTGTTGGGCAACTTGAGCATCATTATATTTTGGTTTTGAGTCTATTTCTCTTTGTGAGGTTAGGAGTAATCTGTACAAACCGTACTCTTCTTCCTATCATTTGTAAAAGAAATGACCTCGAACCATGATTTTAAGAATTAGTTAGGAATTTATTGAAGGGTTTTCATCATTACAGTAGGTTCCATAAGAACAAAGAGTTCTCATTACAGATGCAACATTTTCTTGTTAGCGTCAATCAATATAAGCATGCTTTAGCGATGCAAAGTGTTAGATACACCCTACAGTGTATCTTCCTTCAAAGAAAAGGTAGGTTACCGGTGAACCACCAAACATCAAATGCTTTCATCCAGATTACTTCTATGCTTCATATTTCACAATTTTTTTTATCTTACACTTTCTTGGCAACAAGATATATTCGCATGTTATTGTGATTAAACCTTTTGACCAAAATCATTTTTCACTTAAAACTATTGATGGAGCAGTTTATATCTTGGAACCAATAGTTTTGGTACTTTAATGTATGGAAATTATGTTCAAACGCATGAATGCATGGCAAAAGAGAGCAAGCAAGTCGTTGCAGATCCTAGGTGAAGAAGCACCTAATCCTTTTGCTTACACCCATGTTCAATTTCATCAAGATCAGATTCATCTTCTTCTCTTCCATGAATCTCAACAACCCATATATAGGAGATGAAAAGGTTGGAATGCATTAAGCAAGTTTGTTTGGCAACTTGAGCGTCATTATATTTTAGGTATGAGTCTATTTCTCTTTGTGAAGTTTGGAGTAATCTGTACAAATTGTACTTTTTTTCGTATCATTTGTAAAATAAATTTCCTCGAACCAAGCTTCTAAGAATTACTTAGGTATTTCTTGAAGGGTTTGGATCATTACACTAGGTTGCACAAGAACAAAGAGTTCTCATTACAGATACAACATTTTCTTGTTAGCGCCAATCAATATTAGCATGCTTTAGCGATGCAAAGTGTCTGATACACAGTACTGTGTATCTTCCTTCAAAGACAAGGGATGTGATCGGTTAACCCCCAAACATCAAATGCTTACATCCAGATTACTTCTATGCTTAATATTTCTCAATTGTTTTTTTATCTTACACTTTCTTGGGAACAAGATATATTCGCATGTTATTGCGGCTAAACCTTCTCACCAAAATCATTTTGCATTTAAAACTATTGATGGAGCAGTTTATATCTTGGAACCAACAGTTTTGGTACTTTAATGCATGACAATTATGTTCAAACGCATGAATGCATGGCAAAAGAGAGCAAGCAAGTCGTTGCAGATCCTAGGTGAAGAAGCACCTAATCCTTTTGCTCACACCCATGTTCAATTTCATCATGATCAGATTCATCTTCTTCTCTTTAATGAATCTCAACAACCCATATATAGGAGATGAAAAGGTTGGAATGCATTAAGCAAGTTTGTTTGGCAACTTGAGCGTCATTATATTTTAGTTTTGAGTCTATTTCTCTTTGTGAAGTTTGGAGTAATCTGTACAAACAGTACTTTTTTTCGTATCATTTGTAAAATAAATTTCCTCGAACCAAGCCTTTAAGAATTAGTTAGGAATTTATTGAAGGGTTTTCATTATTACATTTATTTCAACAACAACAAAGAGTTCTCATTACAGATGCCACATTTTCTTGTGAGGGACAATCAATATATGCATGCTTTAGCGATGCAAAGTTTCTAATACACCCTACTGGGTACCTTCCTTCAAAGACAAGGTAGGTGACCGATAAACCACCAAACATCAAATGCTTACATCCACATTACATCTTTGCATAATTTGTCTCAATTGTTTTTTATCTTACATTTTCTAGTCAACAAGATATATTCACATGTTATTGCGGCTAAACCTATCATTTTGCACTTAAAACTATTGATGGAGAAGTTTATATCTTGGAACCAACAGTTTTGATACTTTAATGTATGTCAATTATGTTCAAACGCATGAATGCATGGAAAAAGCGAGCAAGCAAGTCATTGTAGATCACAGGTGTAGAAGCACCTAATCCTTTTGCTCACACCCATGTTCAATTTCATCAAGATCAGATTCATCTTCTTCTCTTCCACGAAACTCAACAAGCCATATATAGGAGATGAAAAGGTTGGAATGCATTAAGCAAGTTTGTTTGGCAACTTGAGCGTCATTATATTTTAGTTTTGAGTCTATTTCTCTTTGTGAAGTTTGGAGTAATCTGCACAAACTGTACTTTTCTTCCTATCATTTCTAAAAGAAATTTCCTCGAACCAAGCTTCTAAGAATTACTTAGGTATTTCTTGAAGGGTTTGGATCATTACACTAGGTTGCACAAGAACAAAGAGTTCTCATTACACATACAACATTTTCTTGTTAGCGCCAATCAATATAAGCATGCTTTAGCGATGCAAAGTGTCCGATACACAGTACTGTGTATCTTCCTTCAAAGACAAGGGAGGTGACCGGTTAACCCCCACACATCAAATGCTTACATCCAGATTACTTCTATGCTTAATATTTCTGAATTGTTTTTTTATCTTACACTTTCTTGGGAACAAGATATATTCGCATGTTATTGCGGCTAAACCTTCTCACCAAAATCATTTTGCATTTAAAACTATTGATGGAGCAGTTTATATCTTGGAACCAACAGTTTTGGTACTTTAATGTATGACAATTATGTTCAAACGCATGAATGCATGGCAAAAGAGAGCAAGCAAATCGTTGCAGATCCTAGGTGAAGAAACACCTAATCCTTTTGCTCACACCCATGTTCAATTTCATCAAGATCAGTTTCATCTTCTTCTCTTCCATGAAACTCAACAAGCCATATATAGGAGAAGAAAAGGTTGGAATGCATTAAGCAAGTTTGTTTGGCAACTTGAGCGTCATTATATTTCAATTTTGAGTCTGTTTCTGTCTGTGAAGTTTGGAGTAATCTGTACAAACTGTACTATTCTTCCTATCATTTCTAAAAGAAATGTCCTCGAACCAAGCTTCTTAGAATTACTTAGGTATTTATTGAAGGGTTTTCATCATTACACAAGGTTGCACAAGAAGAAAGAGTTCTTATTACAGATGCAACATTTTCTTGTGAGGGCCAATCAAAATATGCATGCTTTAGCGATGCAAAGTGTCTGATACACCCTCTTGCATATCTTCCTTCAAAGACAAGGTAGGTGACCGATTAACCACCAAACATCATATTCTTACATCCATATTACTTCTTTGCATAATTTGTCTCAATTGTTTTTTATCTTACATTTTCTAGTCAACAAGATATATTCGCATGTTATTACGGCTAAACCTATCATTTTGCAATTAAACCTATTGATGGAGAAATTTATATCTTGGAACCAACAGTTTTGATACTTTAATGTATGGAAATTATGTTCAAATGCATGAATGCATGGAAAAAGCGAGCAAGCAAGTTATTGTAGATCCTAGGTGTAGAAGCACCTAATCCTCTTACTCACACCCATGTTAAATTTCATCAAGATCACATTCATCTTCTTTTCTTCCACGAAACTCAGCAAGCCATATATAGGAGATGAAAAGGTTGGAATGCATTAAGCAAGTTTGTTTGGCAACTTGAGCGTCATTATATTTTAGTTTTGAGTCTATTTCTCTTTGTGAAGTTTGGAGTAATTTGTACAAACTGTACTTTTATTCCTATCATTTCTAAAAGAAATGTAATCGAACCAAGCTTCTAAGAATTACTTAGGTATTTATTGAAGGGTTTTCATCATTACACTAGGTTGCACAAGAACAAAGAGTTCTCATTACAGATGCAACATTTTCTTGTTAGTGCCAATCAATATAAGCATGCTTTAGCGATGCAAAGTGTCAGATACACCCTACTATGTATCTTCCTTCAAAGACAAGGTAGGTTACCGGTTAACCACCAAACATCAAATGCTTACATCCATATTACTTCTATGCTTAATTTTTCTCAATTTTTTTTTATCTTACACTATCTTGGCAACAAGATATATTCGCATGTTATTGCGGCTAAACCTTCTGACCAAAATCATTTTGCACTTAAAACTATTGATGGAGTAGTTTATATCTTGGAACCAACAGTTTTGGTACTTTAATGTATGGCAATTATGTTCAAACGCATGAATGCATTGAAAAAGCGAGCAAGAAATTCGTTGTAGATCCTAGGTGTAGAAGCACCTAATCCTTTTGCTCACACCTATGTTCAATTTCATCAAGATCAGATTCATCTTCTTCTCTTCCACGAAACTCAACAAGCCATATATAGGAGATGAAAAGGTTGGAATGCATTAAGGAAGTTTGTTTGGCAACTTGAGCGTCATTATATTTCAATTTTGAGTCTATTTCTCTCTATGAAGTTTGGAGTAATCTGTACAAACTGTACTTTTCTTCCTATCATTTCTAAAAGAAATGTCCTCGAACCAGGCTTCTAAGAATTACTTAGGTATTTATTGAAGGGTTTCATCATTACACAAGGTTGCACAAGAAGAAAGAGTTCTCATTACAGATGCAACATTTTCTTGTTAGTTCCAATCAATATAAGCATGCTTTAGCGATGCAAAGCGTCAGATACACCCTACTATGTATCTTCCTTCAAAGACAAGGTAGGTTACCGGATAACTACCAAACATCAAATGCTTACATCCATATTACTTCTATGCTTAATTTTTCTCAATTATTTTTTTTATCTTACACTTTCTTGGAAAAAAGATAGCTTCGCATGTTATTGCGGCTAAACCTTCTAACCAAAATCATTTTTCACTTAAAACTATTGATGTAGCAGTTTATATCATGGAACCAACAGTTTTGGTACTTTAATGTATGACAATTATATTCAAACGCATGAATGCATGTTAAAAGAGAGCAAGCAAGTCGTTGTAGATCCTAGGTGAAGAAGCACCTAATCCTTTTGCTCTCACGCATATTCAATTTCATCAAGATCAGATTCATCTTCTTTTCTTCAATGAAACTCAACAAGCAATATATAGGAGATGAAAAGGTTGGAATGCATTTTCCAAGTTTGTTTGGCAACTTGAGCATCATTATATTTTGGTTTTGAGTGTATTTCTCTTTTTGAAGTTTGGAGTAATCTGTACAAACTGTACTTTTCTTCGTATCATTTGTAAAAGAAATGTCCTCGAACCAAGCTTCTAAGAATTACTTAGGTATTTATTGAAGGGTTTCATCATTACACAAGGTTGCACAAGAAGAAAGAGTTCTCATTACAGATGCACCCTACTGTGTATCTTCCTTCAAAGACAAGGTAGGTTACCGGTTAACCACCAAACATCAAATGCTTACATCCAGATTACTTCTATGCTTCATTTTTTTCAATTGTTTTTTTTATCTTACACTTTCTTGGCAACAAGATATATTCGCATTTTATTACGGCTAAACCTTTTGGCCAAAATCATTTTTCACTTAAAACTATTGATGGAGCAGTTTATATCTTGGAACCAATAGTTTTGGTACTTTAATGTATGACAATTATGTTCAAACATATGAATGCATGGCAAAAGCGAGCAAGCAAGTCATTGTAGATCCTTGGTGTAGAAGCACCTAGTCCTCTTGCTCACACCCATGTTAAATTTCATCAAGATCAGATTCATCTTCTTCTCTTCCACGAAACTCAACAAGCCATATATAGGAGATGAAAAGGTTGGAATGCATTAAGCAAGTTTGTTTCGCAACTTGAGCGTCATTATATTTTAGTTTTGAGTCTATTTCTCTTTGTGAAGTTTGGAGTAATCTGTACAAACTGTACTTTTATTTCTATCATTTCTAAAAGAAATGTCCTCGAACGAAGCTTCTAAGAATTACTTAGGTATTTATTGAAGGGTTTTCATCATTACACTAGGTTGCACAAGAACAAAGAGTTCTCATAACAGATGCAACATTTTCTTGTTAGCGCCAATCAATATAAGCATGCTTTAGCGATGCAAAGTGTCCGATACACCCTACTGTGTATCTTCCTTCAAAAAAAAAGATAAGTGACCGGTTAACCCCCAAACATCAAATGCTTACATCTAGATTACTTCTATGCTTAATTTTTCTCAATTGTTTTTTTATCTTACAGTTTCTTCGGAACAAGATATATTCGCATGTTATTGCGGCCAAACCTTTTGACCAAAATCATTTTGCACTTAAAACTATTGATGGAGCAATTTATATCTTGGAACCAACAGTTTTGGTACTTTAATGTATGACAATTATGTTAAAACGCATGAATGCATGGCAAAAGTGAGCAAGCAAGTCATTGCAGATCCTAGGTGAAGAAGCACCTAATCCTTTTGCTCACACCCATGTTCAATTTCAACAAGATCAGATTCATCTTCTTCTCTTCCATGAAACTCAACAAGCCATATATAGGAGAAAAGGTTGGAATGCATTAAGCAAGTTTGTTTGGCAACTTGACCATCATTATATTTTGGTTTTGAGTCTATTTCTCTTTGTGAAGTTTGGAGTAATCTGTACAAACTATACTTTTCTTCGTATCATTTGTAAAAGAAATGTCCTCGAACCAAGCTTTTAAGAATTAGTTAGGAATTTATTGAAGGGTTTTCATTATTACATTAGTTTCCACAAGAACAAAGAGTTCTCATTACAGATGCAACATTTTCATGTGAGGGCCAATCAATATAAGCATGCTTTAGCGATGCAAAGTGTCAGATACACCCTACTGTGTATCTTCCTTCAAAGACAAGGTAGGTGACCACTTATCCACCAAACATCAAATGCTTACATCCAGATTACTTCTATGCTTAATTTTTCTCAATTGTTTTTTTACCTTACACTTTCTTGGCAACAAGATATATTCGCATCTTATTGCGGCTAAACCTTCTAACCAAAATCATTTTTCACTTAAAACTATTGATGTAGCAGTTTATATCATGGAACCAACAGTTTTGGTACTTTAATGTATGGCAATTATGTTCAAACGCATGAATGCATGGTAAAAGAGAGCAAGCAAGTCGTTGTAGATCCTAGGTGAAGAAGCACCTAATCCTTTTGCTCTCACGCATATTCAATTTCATCAAGATCAGATTCATCTTCTTTTCTTCAATGAAACTCAACAAGCAATATATAGGAGATGAAAAGGTTGGAATGCATTTTCCAAGTTTGTTTGGCAACTTGAGCATCATTATATTTTGGTTTTGAGTGTATTTCTCTTTTTGAAGTTTGGAGTAATCTGTACAAACTGTACTTTTCTTCGTATCATTTGTAAAAGAAATGTCCTCGAACCAAGCTTCTAAGAATTACTTAGGTATTTATTGAAGGGTTTCATCATTACACAAGGTTGCACAAGAAGAAAGAGTTCTCATTACAGATGCACCCTACTGTGTATCTTCCTTCAAAGACAAGGTAGGTTACCGGTTAACCACCAAACATCAAATGCTTACATCCAGATTACTTCTATGCTTCATTTTTTTCAATTGTTTTTTTTATCTTACACTTTCTTGGCAACAAGATATATTCGCATTTTATTACGGCTAAACCTTTTGGCCAAAATCATTTTTCACTTAAAACTATTGATGGAGCAGTTTATATCTTGGAACCAATAGTTTTGGTACTTTAATGTATGACAATTATGTTCAAACATATGAATGCATGGCAAAAGCGAGCAAGCAAGTCATTGTAGATCCTTGGTGTAGAAGCACCTAGTCCTCTTGCTCACACCCATGTTAAATTTCATCAAGATCAGATTCATCTTCTTCTCTTCCACGAAACTCAACAAGCCATATATAGGAGATGAAAAGGTTGGAATGCATTAAGCAAGTTTGTTTCGCAACTTGAGCGTCATTATATTTTAGTTTTGAGTCTATTTCTCTTTGTGAAGTTTGGAGTAATCTGTACAAACTGTACTTTTATTTCTATCATTTCTAAAAGAAATGTCCTCGAACGAAGCTTCTAAGAATTACTTAGGTATTTATTGAAGGGTTTTCATCATTACACTAGGTTGCACAAGAACAAAGAGTTCTCATAACAGATGCAACATTTTCTTGTTAGCGCCAATCAATATAAGCATGCTTTAGCGATGCAAAGTGTCCGATACACCCTACTGTGTATCTTCCTTCAAAAAAAAAGATAAGTGACCGGTTAACCCCCAAACATCAAATGCTTACATCTAGATTACTTCTATGCTTAATTTTTCTCAATTGTTTTTTTATCTTACAGTTTCTTCGGAACAAGATATATTCGCATGTTATTGCGGCCAAACCTTTTGACCAAAATCATTTTGCACTTAAAACTATTGATGGAGCAATTTATATCTTGGAACCAACAGTTTGGTACTTTAATGTATGACAATTATGTTAAAACGCATGAATGCATGGCAAAAGTGAGCAAGCAAGTCATTGCAGATCCTAGGTGAAGAAGCACCTAATCCTTTTGCTCACACCCATGTTCAATTTCAACAAGATCAGATTCATCTTCTTCTCTTCCATGAAACTCAACAAGCCATATATAGGAGAAAAGGTTGGAATGCATTAAGCAAGTTTGTTTGGCAACTTGACCATCATTATATTTTGGTTTTGAGTCTATTTCTCTTTGTGAAGTTTGGAGTAATCTGTACAAATTATACTTTTCTTCGTATCATTTGTAAAAGAAATGTCCTCGAACCAAGCTTTTAAGAATTAGTTAGGAATTTATTGAAGGGTTTTCATTATTACATTAGTTTCCACAAGAACAAAGAGTTCTCATTACAGATGCAACATTTTCATGTGAGGGCCAATCAATATAAGCATGCTTTAGCGATGCAAAGTGTCAGATACACCCTACTGTGTATCTTCCTTCAAAGACAAGGTAGGTGACCACTTATCCACCAAACATCAAATGCTTACATCCAGATTACTTCTATGCTTAATTTTTCTCAATTGTTTTTTTACCTTACACTTTCTTGGCAACAAGATATATTCGCATCTTATTGCGGCTAAACCTTTTGACCAAAATCATTTTCCCCTTAAAACTATTGATGGAGCTATTTATATCTAGGAACCAACAGTTTTGGTACTTTAATGTATGGCAATTATGTTCAAACGCATGAATGCATGGCAAAAGAGAGCAAGCAAGTCATTGCAAATCCTAGGTGAAGAAGCACCTAATCCCTTTGCCCACACCCATGTTCAATTTCATCAAGATCAGATTCATCTTCTTCTCTTCCATGAAACTCAACAAGCCATATATAGGAGATGAAAAGGTTGGAATGCATTAAGCAAGTTTGTTTGGCAACCTGAGCATCACTATATTTTGGTTTTGAGTCTATTTCTCTTTGTGAAGTTTGGAGTAATCTGTACAAACTGTACTTTTCTTCGTATCAATTGTAAAAGAAATGTCCTCGAACCAAGATTTTAAGAATTAATTAGGAATTTATTAAAAGGTTTTCATTATTACATTAGTTTCCACAAGAACAAAGGGTTCTCATTACACATGCAACATTTTCTTGTGAGGGCCAATCAATATATGCATGCTTTAGTGATGCAAAGTGTCAGATACACCCTACTGTGTATCTTCCTTCAAAGACAAGGTAGGTGACCGGTTAACCACCAAACATCAAATGCTTACGTCCAGATTACTTCTATCCTTAATTTTTCTTAATTTTTTTTATCTTACACTTTCTTGGCAACAAGATATATTCGCATGTTATTGCGGCTAAACCCTCTCACCAAAATCATTTTGCACTTAAAACTATTGATGGAGTTGTTTATATCTTGGAACCAACATTTTTGGTACTTTAATGTATGGTAATTATGTTCAAACGCATGAGTGCCTGGAAAAAGCGAGCAAGCAAGTCGTTACAGATCCTAGGTGTAGAAGCACCTAATCCTTTTGCTCACACCCACGTTCAATTTCATCAAGATCAGTTTCATCTTCTTCTCTTCCACGAAACTCAACAAGCCATATATAGGGGATGAAAAGGTTGGAATGCATTAAGCAAGTTTGTTTGGCAACTTGAGCGTAATTATATTTCGGTTTTGAGTCTATTTCTCTTTGTGAAGTTTGGAGTAATCTGTACAAACTGTACTTTTCTTCATATAATTTGTAAAAGAAATGTCCACGAACCAAGTTTCTAAGAATTAGTTAGGTATTTATTGAAGGGTTTTCATGATTACACTAAGTTGCACAAGAACAAAGAGTTCTCATTACAGATGCAACATTTTCTTGTTAGCGCCAATCAATATAAACATGCTTTAGTGATGCAAAGTGTCAGATACACCCTACTTTGTATCTTCCTTCAAAGACAAGGTAGGTGATCGGTTAACCACCAAACATCAAATGCTTACATCCACATTACTTCTATGCATAATTTTTCTCAATTGGTTTTTTTTTACCATACACTTTCTTGCCAACAAGATATATTCCCATGTTATTGTGGCTTAACCTTCTCACCAAAATCATTTTCCCCTTAAAACTATTGATGGAGCTGTTTATATCTTGGAAGCAACAGTTTTGGTACTTTAATGTATGGAAATTATGTTCAAACGCATGAATGCATGGCAAAAGAGAGCAAGCAAGTCGTTGCAGATCCTAGGTGAAGAAGCACCTAATCCTTTTGCTCACAACCATGTTCAATTTCATCAAGATCAGATTCATCTTCTTCTCTTCCAGGAAACTCAACAAGCCATATATAGGATATGAAAAGGTTGGAATGCATTAAGCATGTTTTTTTGGCGACTTCAGCATCACTAAATTTTGGTTTTGAGTCTCTTTCTCTTTGTGATGTTTGGAGTAATTTGTACAAACTGTACTTTTCTTCGTATCAATTGTAAAAGAAATGTCCCCGAACCAAGTTTTTAAGAATTAATTAGGAATTTATTTAAAGTTTTTCATTATTACATTAGTTTCCACAAGAACGAAGAGTTCTCATTACAGATGCAACATTTTCTTGTGAGGGCCAATCAATATATGCTTCTTTAGCGATGCAAAGTGTCTGATACACCATACTGCGTATCTTCCTTCAAAGACAAGGTAGGTGACCGGTTAACCACCAAACATCAACTGCTTACAACCATATTTCTTCTTTGCATAATTTGTCTCAATTGTTTTTTATGTTACACTTTCTAGCCATCAAGATATATTCGCATGTTATTACGCCTAAACATTCTGACCAAAATAATTTTGCCCTTAAAACTATTGATGGAGCAGTTTATATCTTGGAACCAATAGTTTTGATACTTTAATGTATGGCAATTATGTTCAAACGCATGGATGCCTTGAAAAAGCGAGCAAGCAAGTCGTTGCAGATCATAGGTGTAGAAGCACCTAATCCTTTTGATCACACCCATGTTCAATTTCATCTAGTTCAGATTCATCTTCTTCTCTTCCATGAAACTCAACCAGCCACTTATAGGAGATGAAAAGGTTGGAATGCATTAAGCAAGTTTGTTTGGCAACTTGAGCGTAATTATATTTTGGTTTTGAGTCTATTTCTCTTTGTGAAGTTTGGAGTAATCTGTACAAACTGTACTTTTCTTCATATAATTTGTAAAAAAAATGTCCACGAACCAAGTTTGTAAGAATTAGTTAGGTATTTATTGAAGGGCTTTCATGATTACACTAAGTTGCACAAGAACAAAGAGTTCTCTTTACAGATGCAACATTTTCTTGTTAGCGCCAATCAATATAAACATGCTTTAGCGATGCAAAGTGTCAGATACACCCTACTTTGTATCTTCCTTCAAAGACAAGATAGGTGATCGGTTAACCACCAAACATCAAATGCTTACATCCACATTACTTCTATGCATAATTTTTCTCAATTGGTTTTTTTTACCTTACACTTTCTTGGCAACAAGATATATTCGCATGTTATTACGGCTTAACCTTCTCACCAAAATCATTTTCCCATTAAAACTATTGATGGAGCTGTTTATATCTTGGAAGCAACAGTTTTGGTACTTTAATGTATGGAAATTATGTTCAAACGCATGAATGCATGGCAAAAGAGAGCAAGCAAGTCGTTGCAGATCCTAGGTGAAGAAGCACCTAATCCTTTTGCTCACAACCATGTTCAATTTCATCAAGATCAGATTCATCTTCTTCTCTTCCAGGAAACTCAACAAGCCATATATAGGATATGAAAAGGTTGGAATGCATTAAGCAAGTTTTTTTGGCGACTTCAGCATCACTAAATTTTGATTTTGAGTCTCTTTCTCTTTGTGAAGTTTGGAGTAATCTGTACAAATTGTACTTTTCTTCGTATCAATTGTAAAAGAAATGTCCCCGAACCAAGTTTTTAAGAATTAATTAGGAATTTATTTAAAGGTTTTCATTATTACATTAGTTTCCACAAGAACGAAGAGTTCTCATTATAGATGCAACATTTTCTTGTGAGGGCCAATCAACATATGCATCTTTACCGATGCAAAGTGTCTGATACACCATACTGCGTATCTTCCTTCAAAGACAAGGTAGGTGACCGGTTAACCACCAAACATCAACTGCTTACATCCACATTTCTTCTTTGCATAATTTGTCTCAATTGTTTTTTATGTTACACTTTCTAGCCAACAAGATATATTCGCATGTTATTACGCCTAAACATTCTGACCAAAATAATTTTGCCCTTAAAACTATTGATGGAGCATTTTATATCTTGGAACCAATAGTTTTGATACTTTAATGTATGGCAATTATGTTCAAACGCATGGATGCCTTGAAAAAGCGAGCAAGCAAGTCGTTGCAGATCATAGGTGTAGAAGCACCTAATCCTTTTGATCACACCCATGTTCAATTTCATCTAGTTCAGATTCATCTTCTTCTCTTCCATGAAACTCAACCAGCCACTTATAGGAGATGAAAAGGTTGGAATGCATTAAGCAAGTTTGTTTGGCAACTTGAGCATAATTATATTTCGGTTTTGAGTCTATTTCTCTTTGTGAAGTTTGGAGTAATCTGTACAAACTGTACTTTTCTTCATATAATTTGTAAAAGAAATGTCCACGAACCAAGTTTCTAAGAATTAGTTAGGTATTTACTGAAGGGTTTTCATGATTACACTAAGTTGCACAAGAACAAAGAGTTCTCGTTACAGATGCAACATTTTCTTGTTAGCGCCAATCAATATAAACATGCTTTAGCGATGCAAAGTGTCAGATACACCCTACTTTGTATCTTCCTTCAAAGACAAGGTAGGTGATCGGTTAACCACCAAACATCAAATGCTTACATCCACATTACTTCTATGCATAATTTTTCTCAATTGGTTTTTTTTACCTTACACTTTCTTGGCAACAATATATATTCGCATGTTATTACGGCTTAACCTTCTCACCAAAATCATTTTCCCATTAAAACTATTGATGGAGCTGTTTATATCTTGGAAGCAACAGTTTTGGTACTTTAATGTATGGAAATTATGTTCAAACGCATGAATGCATGGCAAAAGAGAGCAAGCAAGTCGTTGCAGATCCTAGGTGAAGAAGCACCTAATCCTTTTGCTCACAACCATGTTCAATTTCATCAAGATCAGATTCATCTTCTTCTCTTCCAGGAAACTCAACAAGCCATATATAGGATATGAAAAGGTTGGAATGCATTAAGCAAGTTTTTTTGGCGACTTCAGCATCACTAAATTTTGATTTTGAGTCTCTTTCTCTTTGTGAAGTTTGGAGTAATCTGTACAAATTGTACTTTTCTTCGTATCAATTGTAAAAGAAATGTCCCCGAACCAAGTTTTTAAGAATTAATTAGGAATTTATTTAAAGGTTTTCATTATTACATTAGTTTCCACAAGAACGAAGAGTTCTCATTATAGATGCAACATTTTCTTGTGAGGGCCAATCAACATATGCATCTTTACCGATGCAAAGTGTCTGATACACCATACTGCGTATCTTCCTTCAAAGACAAGGTAGGTGACCGGTTAACCACCAAACATCAACTGCTTACATCCACATTTCTTCTTTGCATAATTTGTCTCAATTGTTTTTTATGTTACACTTTCTAGCCAACAAGATATATTCGCATGTTATTACGCCTAAACATTCTGACCAAAATAATTTTGCCCTTAAAACTATTGATGGAGCATTTTATATCTTGGAACCAATAGTTTTGATACTTTAATGTATGGCAATTATGTTCAAACGCATGGATGCCTTGAAAAAGCGAGCAAGCAAGTCGTTGCAGATCATAGGTGTAGAAGCACCTAATCCTTTTGATCACACCCATGTTCAATTTCATCTAGTTCAGATTCATCTTCTTCTCTTCCATGAAACTCAACCACCACTTATAGGAGATGAAAAGGTTGGAATGCATTAAGCAAGTTTGTTTGGCAACTTGAGCATAATTATATTTCGGTTTTGAGTCTATTTCTCTTTGTGAAGTTTGGAGTAATCTGTACAAACTGTACTTTTCTTCATATAATTTGTAAAAGAAATGTCCACGAACCAAGTTTCTAAGAATTAGTTAGGTATTTACTGAAGGGTTTTCATGATTACACTAAGTTGCACAAGAACAAAGAGTTCTCGTTACAGATGCAACATTTTCTTGTTAGCGCCAATCAATATAAACATGCTTTAGCGATGCAAAGTGTCAGATACACCCTACTTTGTATCTTCCTTCAAAGACAAGGTAGGTGATCGGTTAACCACCAAACATCAAATGCTTACATCCACATTACTTCTATGCATAATTTTTCTCTATTGGTTTTTTTTACCTTACACTTTCTTGGCAACAATATATATTCGCATGTTATTACGGCTTAACCTTCTCACCAAAATCATTTTCCCACTAAAACTATTGATGGAGCTGTTTATATCTTGGAAGCAACAGTTTTGGTACTTTAATGTATGGAAATTATGTTCAAACGCATGAATGCATGGCAAAAGAGAGCAAGCAAGTCGTTGCAGATCCTAGGTGAAGAAGCACCTAATCCTTTTGTTCACAACCATGTTCAATTTCATCAAGATCAGATTCATCTTCTTCTCTTCCAGGAAACTCAACAAGCCATATATAGGATATGAAAAGGTTGGAATGCATTAAGCAAGTTTTTTTGGCAACTTCAGAATCACTAAATTTTGGTTTTGAGTCTATTTCTCTTTGTGATGTTTGGAGTAATCTTTACAAATTGTACTTTTCTTCGTATCAATTGTAAAAGAAATGTCCCCGAACCAAGTTTTTAAGAATTAATTAGGAATTTATTTAAAGGTTTTCATTATTACATTAGTTTCCACAAGAACGAAGAGTTCTCATTACAGATGCAACAATTTCTTGTGAGGGCCAATCAATATATGCATCTTTAGCGATGCAAAGTGTCTGATACACCATACTGCGTATCTTCCTTCAAAGACAAGGTAGGTGACCGGTTAACCACCAAACATCAACTGCTTACATCCACATTTCTTCTTTGCATAATTTGTCTCAATTGTTTTTTATGTTACACTTTCTAGCCAACAAGATATATTCGAATGTTATTACGCCTAAACATTCTGACCAAAATAATTTTGCCCTTAAAACTATTGATGGAGCAGTTTATATGTTGGAACCAATAGTTTTGATACTTTAATGTATGGCAATTATGTTCAAACGCATGGATGCCTTGAAAAAGCGAGCAAGCAAGTCGTTGCAGATCATAGGTGTAGAAGCACCTAATCCTTTTGATCACACCCATGTTTTATATTTCAGTTTTGTCAATATTTCTCTTTGTGAAGTTTGGAGTACTCTGTACACACCGTACATTTCTTCATATCATTTTTAAAAGAAATACGCTAGAACCAAGCTTCTAGGAATTAGTTAGGAATATATTAAAGGGTTTTCATCATTACACTAGGTTCCACAAGAACAAAGAGTTCTCGTTACAGATGCTACATTTTGTTATGAGCGCCGATCAATATATGGATACTTTAACGGTGCAAAGTGTCGGATACACCCTACTGCGTATCATTCTTCAAAGACAAGGTAGGTGACCGGTTAACCACCAAACATCAAATGCATACATCAACATTACTTCTCTGTATAATTTGTCTCAATTATTTTTTATATTACACTTTCTTGCCAACAAGATATATTCGCATGTGATTGGCGGTAAACCTTCTAAACAAAATCATTTTAAACTTAGAACTATTGATGGAGTAGTTTATATCATGGAACCAACATTTTTCATACTTTAATGTTTGGCAATTATGTTCAAACGCATGAATGCATGGCAAAAGCGAGGAAGCAAGTCATTGTAGATCCAAGGTGTTGAAGAACCTAATCCTTTTGCTCACACCCATGTTCAAATTCGTCAAGATCAGATTCATCTTCTTCTCTTCCATGAAACTCAACAAGCCATATATGTGATGAAACAGTTGGAATGCATTAAGCAAGTTTGTTTGGGAACTTTAGCATCATTATATTTCGGTTTTGTCACTATTTCTCTTTGTGAAGTTTGGAGTACTCTATACAAATCGTACATTTCTTGGTATAATTTTTAAAAGAAATGCCCTAGAACCAAGCTTCTAGGAATTAGTTGGGAATATATTGAAGGGTTTTCATCATTACACTAGGTTCCACAAGAACAAAGAGTTCTCGTTACAGATGCTACATTTTGTTATGAGCGTCGATCAATATATGGATGCTTTAACGATGCAAAGTGTGAGATACACCCTACTGCGTATCATCCTTCTAAGACAAGGTAGGTGACCGGTTAACCATCAAACATCAAATGCATACATCAACATTACTTCTGTGCATAATTTGTCTCAATTGTTTTTTATCTTACACTTTCTTGCCAACAAGATATATTCGCACGTGATTGCGGGTAAACCTTCTGAACAAAATCATTTGAAACTTAGAACTATTGATGGAGTAGTTTATATCATGGAACCAACATTTTTCATACCTTAATGTTTGGCAATTATGTTCAAACGCATGAATGCATGGCAAAAGCGAGGAAGCAAGTCGTTGTAGATCCAAGGTGTTGAAGCACCTAATCCTTTTGCTCACACCCATGTTCAAATTCGTCAAGATCAGATTCATCTTCTTCTCTTCCATGAAACTCAACAAGCCATATTGAAAGATATATTGATGACATATCATTCATAGTAGTTTTAAAATCTAAAATTTAGTTACATATATTTAAATTAGAAGCCTAATTTAGAGACATTGTATGAGTTTAAATTGTTAGATTGACCGATGGTAGTAGTTAAATGGTTCATTATCTCTTATATAAAAACATAATTTAATTAAAATTAACTACTAGATTTGATATAAGGTTGTAAGTGATTTTAATTAATAATAAATAGTAGACTTAATTAATCTTTTTTTTTTAATTATATGAGAGAATCAATAATCTTAATTCATATCTTTAATATTCTACTTAATATTGAACAAGCATAATTAACTAAGTAATATATCTCATAAATTCTCTATTGCATGATAAATGTTTAATTGTTCAAATATATTTTGAATCTATCTTTATTTTTATGTCAATAGTTTAGAAACTCAACTCAAAACAATGACAAGATGTAAAGGTTATTAATTTTATTTTTAAGAATTTATTGACTAATTTAAAAACTATATGGTTCCTCTTTTGATTGACCTTGGAAGTATATTGATCATTTTCTATAAGTGGTTCGTGCACTTACAAGTTATTTTATAAATCATACAAAATTTGTACGTAATAATTTTATGCATCAATTATCACCCTTAAAGTTAAGTCTGTTGTCACATTCAAGTATAGTTCCTCTAACAAGGTCAACACTTTACCTAAGGCTAGTAGTTCTCCTTATTGCTTTAGTGGTTGTATATTGCCCCTACCTATTATTACTTCTACGTGTCACCACTGTGGTAAACTTGGGCATTTAAGACCATACTATAAAAAATTACTTCTCATCCTCATCTAAAATCAATGTGAATGCTTCTTCTTCTCCTCCTCTAGACATTACTTATCAGAGTCAAAGGCCTAGATTCTCTCACTCCACTATTTGTGTTTGATATCATTATGGCACTACTAGCCACCTTGCTAGGTAATGTCGTAGATATGTGAGAAGTACATCTTGGAGTCTCCACCTCATTCACCCCCATCTTTTATGATAGGTTATAACTACTATGGCTCGTCTGAGTATCTCCAAGCAAGTTGCACTAAGCCCCTCATGGATAACTAAAATTATGGTTATCCATAAAAATACGATGGTTTTTCCTCAAAAATAACCGTAACCAAAAAGATATAGAGTGAGATGGTTATTGCAATACCAAAACTATGGTTAATCGAAACTAAATATATATTAATATTATTATTTTATATACATATTATTACATATAAAAATATAATTTAAATAATAAAATATACAATACTTTGTATAATTAGATTAAATTTTTTTTATTCTTACTTTATCTTTTTTTTATTTTACTTAAAAATATGTACTAAATATTTAAAAAATGAATATTAATGTTAATATTGTAAATAATATGGTAAAATAAGAATTAATTTAACATTTAAATTTTTAAATTAAATATATTTTTGAATAAATGTTAAAAAATAAGAAACATGATTAAATCGTAGAGAAACTACTATCGACTCATAATCGATGGTTATTCGAATGTACCCAAAATTGGTATGGAGTGGTTATGGTTATTAGCATAACCATGCCTACCTGTCTCGACGCCCATTCATACATCTTTGGCACAGTGCAGAAAAACACAAGTCAGCTTCTAAAAGTCTACCTGACTTAGTATATATGGATAACTTGATAGGATTTTTTAGAAATAATAAACCAACCAAACCTCATGTACCATATACTCCATATGCTTACATGACACAAAGACTATTTTCTGAATTAGTTGTCCCTCACAAATTCTTTAAACAAAGGGATTCTATTTTATCACTATTTTTGGATTATCTATTTGGGAATTAAATGTTCATTTATTTTCTCTCTTATGATTGTAGTCTTTCTTTGTGTGATTTTTGTGTTAGTTTGTCTACCTTTGTTGCTTTAATAAAAATAAAAAAAGATTGTGATTGTCATGTTGGCACTCTCTTTTTCTCCTTTCTCTTTCTTCATGAGATAGTTTTATAAGTTTCTCTTTCAAACTATCCTTCTACTTGTGAAAGACAAATGATGTTTTATGTTTGAGCTACTTTTGACTCGAATTGAAAAGTAGTTGTTTTGACATGTGTATTCCTTGAGTGTATGTGTGGCTAAATTCTTATTTTGAATTTGAAAAGAACTTTTTCTTATACACATGCAATAATTATGTGAATTTGTATGAATATTTTGAGAAATTTTTGTAAATTTCATGCTTTGATGATTTGTATGTCTCTAACAATCTCTAGAATTCACTTTAGTTTCTTTTGTGGAAAAATGCTAGTTGCAACTTAGATAGAAAGAATTTAGGCATTCTTTGGATCATTTGAATCTTTCAAGCCACTTTTGGTTTTAATTAAAAAAAGGGAAGAAAGGAATGAAAATAATGATGATGTTGAAAGGATGAAAGAATGAGAAAAATGATGTTGTTACAAAATATATAAAAAAAGGAAAAAGGAAGGTGTATAAGTTATTGAATATGAGGTGCAATTTTCACAATAACTATATGAATGTGTTTTGAGAAGTAAAGCGATAAGAACCCATATTTGAAGGTATAATTGACATGGACATGAACTTATTAGATTTTTTTTGGATGGAGAATAGTGTATTTGAGCCTAAATGTCATCTCACTCCTACCCATACCTCAACTTGACCTATTGATTTCTTCTAAGTTAGCACCTACATTGGTGGAGAAAGGGGGTAAATGGATATATGAAGTTTGGTTCTACTTGAGTCTATATTTCTATTTGCTTAGTTTGCATAAGCATA
Source organism: Hippophae gyantsensis (assembly GCA_030763125.1). Classification (NCBI taxonomy): domain Eukaryota; kingdom Viridiplantae; phylum Streptophyta; class Magnoliopsida; order Rosales; family Elaeagnaceae; genus Hippophae; species Hippophae gyantsensis. The sequence continues at coordinate 7,992,267 of CM061033.1, read as the reverse complement.
TCTTGATGACATATAGAGTAAACAAATTTAGCATAATACACACAGTACATGTTACCAAAAATTTAGTCATACCCTTTATTTAACTACATTATGGATTGATTATAATGTGGATTTTTACATTGAGTGTATTAGTTATTTTTGCTAAACTTTTGGGTCCAGAGAAATATACCTCGCCATATCCCTTATGAGACCTTGTTCTACCCCGCATTGGTGCTTCATCTCTTAGGTTGTTGTACTATTTTTTTAATTTGTTTAGAGAAGATGAGTTGAATTTCTCTTATGAAACTGTCAATTCCTTTGAACAATTTGCTAATAACATTCTCAATTCACAAACTACTGTACCACCTTTTACCCTTTCTGATGATGGAAAATTTTCTTGTAGTGGTATTCATGGGATGATGATGCTACAGAGGGAGACAGAGAGAGATGAATTCATTTTTTTTGTCTTTTTCCTTTAATTTATTTTATGTTGCTTTAGTTTACTTCTAAACTTTTTTTTTGGGTAAAATAAAATTTGCTTAATAAGCATGAGTTTGATGTTGTTCCTTGATTTATGTTTTGAATTGTTCTATTTGTTTATCCACTAATCTTATTTGTAGTTTTACATAATTGTTAGAATTAATGCATATTTGTATGCCTTTATTTTCTCATTTAGGGGTATTTGTTTAACTTTCTATGTTAAAAAGAAAGAGAAGTTTTTGTGCACAATAAGTGTTTTTACAATGTTATATATTGCATGGGTGGTGAGTGTAGGATTGCACTCATCTTTTTTCCTAACTTGTATGAAGCCAAGGGAAGTTGTGTACTTTTCTAGTGTTGTTTGCCTAACTTGTTTATATATGCAGAGGTAACATGATAATATAAGGTTAGAATACACGTTGTTTCTACATAATATGCTCATGGGGTGTGTGTTTGGTTCATATGTAGGTTATATGTATAGATTGAAGTCTTCGAGCTTAATATAGGTTGTGGGGAAGTGATGCTAAGACTCTCATGTTTGACAGAGTAGATGAGTTGATACATAAAGATGGATGGAATGCACAAGATGGATGCACTTAGTGTAGGTGTGTTTTTCGGGTTTAGATGTGCATTGATATTTTGTTCTTGGGAACGAACATCTTTAGGTATCCTTATGATCATCTTTTGAAAGATGTGAGTATGTATTTAGTTATGTAGTGTTTTAACACAAAAAGCGAAAATGGGGAGAATGTAAGTCATGTTGTACTATGTATCTATACGTTGGCTTCCAATTTATAAACACACGATGTCTGTTTAATTTTACTTAGGGTTATGTCTTCTTCTGCGTAAGATTGGTAAGTATAGATCAGTAATGTACATGAGTATATAGTTAGGTACACTTTATATGTGAGCATGTTTACATACACCATGAGGTTGGTTTTCATAATATACATGCTAAGATGAGAGTGGCGGTTAGATGTTTTTTATAATTTTTTTGGATAATATTTTTCTGATTCAGAATCAATTTCGCTGAATATTATCATATCACTTTCCTCTTTGTTTATACAATTTTTTTTTATCATAATGTCTTTCTAATTTTTTTATGTCCCTCTTCTCAAAGTCTATATCCATTAAATTGAGATTATAACTTCTTCTTTATCTTTCGATTTTCCTTTTTCTTTATTTTCTTATTCTTAGATATTAATACATCTGATTTTGGTGGTTCTTGTTAATTTTAACCCTACAAATGGATCAAATTTATAACTTATATTTTCACTATTTCTAGATATGTTATTTACATTCCTTCATAATCTTGTAAATCCTTTATGTATTTACCATTGTAATTTCTAGTTGTAACTTTATTCTATTATTTCTTTTAAGAGTTCTTTTCTTTTATTTCATTTATATCTTGTAAGGATTTTATATTTGATTCTTGTATTATATCTATTTCTTTTGTTAAAAGAATTAAAAATTTCATTGTTGTTATTTGGTTTTTCTGATATCATTATTAGGCTCCCATTAAAATCTAATTATATATCATGTAGTTTGTTTTTAAATATTATTTAGATAATAACGATATCATTTTCCTCATAATATTACATGATGAATTAATTCTTTTATTATTTTAACTTCTTGTTTTAGATCTATTACCTCTCTTTCTTTATTAAAGGCTTCTCTTTAAAAATCGATAAACGTAAACTTTGATATATTATTTTTTTTATTGTATTATTTTTTCTTCCTCTTATAAAAGATTTTTTCTTTAAAATCTAAGTTTTATTCTTCTGGTATTTCAAAATCTATTGATATTTCTGATTTTATTATTTACTATATTTCTTGAAATTTTTTTATCTATTTATATGAATTTATTTTATCTATTTATTAAATTATTATGGTTGTTTATTAATGAACATCCTATTATATAATACGCTAAAAATTAAAGGTTTTTTTTTTCATTAAATCTCATATTTCAAATTCATAGGTTAATGCCCTAGATTTCTATAGATCTTTTCGTATAAAACATCATCCATATTTATTATTTTATCATCTAATAGTGTTAGTTGTATGGTGTATCAATTCATTTTCTAAAATATATTTTTATTAATATTTGAATTTCTCTTAAATAAATGTATATAATTTTTTTTATTCTTTTGAGGGATTTTGATAATTTATTATTAATTATTTTTTTTATCAATTAACGATAAATTATACATTCTTTTTGCATATATAATATTAATACTCATTTCTTTATTACAAATTCCATAATAAATTATGTATTTTTTTATAAATATTTTTGTTATTCTTGTGAATGATAAATCTTTAAACCCATTTTATTTCTTAAGATTTAATCTTAATTTTTGTATTTTTTTATATTTTTTATTAATCATTATTTGTGTATTATTTTAATCTTAATTTATTTTCATTATTTCTAATTTATTTTTATTTTTTATTATTTTTATCATAGATTTTAAACTTAAAAGCTTTCAAAGATAAAATGATACTTTTATGTGTAACAAAACCCTATCTTTTTTTTTATGTAAACAAATGATATTTTGTTCTTTTTAAGTTTATTTTGGATAAATAATTCCATGAATATGACTTTAATTTCCAGAAGCTCAAAACACACCATCTTTCTCTCGATCTAGTCTCTGTTTCTTAGTTCAGCCAACACAGCCGAGTGGACAGAAACGGACGCGGACAGCAGTCTCTAACTATTTAGAGTTTTTTTTTAGAACTTTAAAGATTTTTTGTAATTATTATTATTTTATAATAAATACAACTTTTTAGATTAATAGGTCAATAATAAAGATCCAGTTAAATTAGGAAAAATTACATTAGGTTATTTTATTCATTTATTTTTAAAAAAATATAAATTAATGAGTTTTAATTAAAATATAATACACTTTAATTATTAATTACTGAATAACGTAATATTTATAACCGATGTTATATGAGTAAAGTGGTATGTATAGGAGTCACTTGCGTTAAAAAAAACAAAATCCTAAAAAGAAGATACGAAAACGAAAAGGAAGAGAAACAGCTATTGAAGAGAGACAGAAGAGAACGGAAAGATCTGAAAAACAGCATCGTCTGTCTGCTTCCTCTGAAATTAACCGAAGCGCTATAGTTTTGAGTAGTTGAATCATGGCTGGATATAGAACTGAGGATGAATATGACTATCTCTTCAAGGTGGTTTTAATTGGAGACTCTGGTGTGGGCAAGTCCAACTTGCTCTCAAGGTTCACCAGAAATGAGTTTAGCTTGGAGACCAAGTCCACCATTGGTGTTGAGTTTGCCACCCGGAGCTTGACGGTAGATAGCAAAACCATCAAGGCCCAGATTTGGGACACTGCTGGTCAAGAAAGGTGGGAATGCGGTATTTTTTTCCTTCCATGATGATTATAATGGTGATTTATGACCTGGGTCTTTCTTGTTTCTTAGAGACTTTTTCTTTCATGACCGTTATGTTCTTTGGTTGATGCGAGTCTAGACTGCGTTTGGCTTTTTGATTGTAGGATGTAGTTTTATTGGTTACTTTATACTAGTTGTGTTGCTTTTCTTTCCCAATTATGCATCTGCTTGTCTTTGTAGCTGTGATTTGGATTATAGATTGGGATGCAAATAGGGTTGTACGGGAAATCTGAAAAGATCTAGTCCTAGGAAGATTTGCCCAATATATTTGGATTTGATGTCATAAATTCCTTGAGCTATTAGATTTTCTTTTTTTTTCTTTATTGATTCTTTTTATTTGAAGATCGGATTAGTTTGGGCTAGTAATTACTAGATGTTGATATTTTAGAAACTTTTATGTGAGTTTGTGGGATACTCTTTTACTTCTTGACATGTATTAGTGAACTTTTCCCAAAAAAAAAAAAACATTTAGAATATAGTTTAATATTTCTTTTAAAATTTACATATGTCAATCAAGTAAGTGAGAGTATGTATGAAGGAGTGTTGCTAGCATTCTTTTTTTATAAATATTGTCAATAACGTAAATATAAGTTTAGGCTCGAGTGAATCATGGATAAAATTGTATATCTATATTATGTGCCTAATAAATGCATGGGAATGGCTAAACCTAGCCTATTAATGGTATTTGTTATTTTTCTTCATATTTTCTCTACTATTTGAATGCTTATATAATTTTTGTTGCAAGTCTTGAAGAATTTTGATATGTGTGATGCAAATGGTTCATGAATTCTAAGTTATTAGTTTGAAGTGCTTATGGAAAGGCTTGCGTGAATTGATTAATCAAGCTATCTAAGAGAATTTCACAATTTCACAACTCTAATTATGGGGCACTTGCTAGAAGATACCAACTCTAGTACTCAAAATATCTGAGCTCCTCTTCTGGGAACCTAAATGCTTAGGTACCTACATGCTTGACAATACCAACCCTCGGACTCAAATTCTTTTAGGTACCTAAATTCTTGTTATATTGCAACCTTATGGTGAGTTGTTAGACCAAGAGTGCATTGGGCTTAGTGTGAGCTATGTAGAGTAACTCTACCAATATATTGCAACCTACCTATTGAATAGATTACCTACTAAAGTGCTATTTGGATTATCTCCCTATGAAGTGTTGTTTTCAAAATTAACGGTATCCTATCTCATGAAAGTGATGGTGTCTTCACAATATGAACTTTGTCAGGCTTTTATAAATATTTTCCTCATCAAGGTCTCATCAAGTTGAGAGGGAACATGAGATTCCTAACTTCCATGTGTCTAGATCGCATTAGGTTTGGTTGGCTGGACTTCATGGAGTAAATAAGGATAATTCCTCAAAGCAACTTATGATAAACTTTTAGAGGTTATAGAAGATCAAGCTCAAAAAGTTGAACCAACCTACACAAAGTAAGATCAATGTCATCTAAATTTAAAGTTACAAAATAATTTTCCCCTTTTTAATTATTTTAATAAATGATTTTCCAATTTAGTTCCTACTTGGGTCAAGTTAGAAATCTAGTCACATTTCCATACAATGTTTAGGATACATCTCGTTTACTCCAACATTGAACAGTACCAGTAAAATAAAGAGCTTAATAAATGCATCAATTCTGAGTTGAGGTGGGTCTTTGAATGAATATTGAATAAAAATGACTTATTAGTGATAAAATGATAAGTTCAACATTAATAAGAGATAATGCAATGATAGAGTTTATAAAAATCATGAATCTTCATCCATTGGGTTAATTTTTTGCAATTGGGCAACCTATGGTTCTTATGGACTCTACAAAATTTATGCAAGCGTCAACTTTCTTTTGCTTGCTCTCATAGTTGATTCTCAGAGGTTAGCAATACCTTGGCATAGTGAATTTTTGTCTATTAGTCACTGACAATTAATTATTAAGCTCTTTTGTGTTAATGCAAGATGGGACTTTACTAAGTTGCTAAGTTGTAATATACCAACAAATCTTCTCCTTTCTTTTCTATTCTCGGGCTTTGGTAAATTTTGATTTGTATAAGTTTGCTCCATGTTTAGCCATGATGCTCACTTTCATCATATGGTTTTTCTATTGAGACGTGTCTTCAAATGATAGTTATGTTGTTTGAATTCAAATAGTAGATGAGCTTACTGCTATCTCTCGTTTACTAGATTGCTAGTTAGCCTTGTCCATTTTAAGTTAATTCTTTACTAGATGTGAGGGAATACATATTCTTACCCTATAAGATTGGGATGGAACTTGTTTAGGGTTGAGGATGGGAAAAGGGGTGTACTGCATCACTAGTTTGCTTGGTTCATGTTCTAAACAGATTTGATATGGTATCTGTTTGGACAAATGGACCAAGACCTGTAGCCTAGCCTAAGACTAAGGACCGACCTGTAGGTTAGTCCGATTCAAAATAAGTAGCCTGATGTCACGACCTTATACTTTAACTAGCAATCGTGCGGCACTTAGTACGGTCTATTGCACTAAACCTGCGAACAAAACACTCCAAAAGGACTAGAAAGAGATTTAGAGATTTAGAGGATTCAAGAGCAAAGTAAGAATAGAAGAGAGTTTGTGAAGAATACTTTGTATTGCTCTAGAGATGTTATATTATAACTTCCCAAGGATGGTTACAAATGAAGACCAAGAGGCCTATTTATAGTGTGGCATCAACCCTAAAGTTATTCCATAAGTTTCTAGATTCTACCATGTCTAGAATGTACAAAGTATCTACATTGTTCTAGTTTTGTCTACAACATGCAAAAAAGGTTTGAGGACCTTCTAGTCAAGTCTAGCAAACTATAGAGTCTTCTAGGATTGTCTAGTTCCTTCATGCAAGTTCTACGATGTTTTGGAATCTTCTAGAGACTTCTACATCCTTTGTGAACCATCTAGCACGTTCTAGAATATTCCAGCACCTTCCAGCACATGCTAGTGTACTCTGGAACATTCTAGAGTCTTACAGGCTTGAGTTGAGTCCATCCAACTCTAGCTCCCTCTAGATATCACTAGGCCACTTTAGAACTTTCCCATGTAGTAATTTGTAGAAAAGTTTAGATCCTTTATACAAGCACCATTTCCTTAGATTTTGAGGGACAATTTGAGCGGGACGTAACACCCTCCCCTTCTCAAGTTCGCAACGCCCTCGTCGCATCTTCAAGCTTGAACCTTTCTATGTGATCTTTGAACTGCGACAAAGAGTCTTCGGGTTCAAAGTTTGCCTCTATATCCAGGGCATTCTTTCACTTAACCAAGTATTACCGATAGTTTGGTAAACCCTTATGTCGAATTCGGTGGTCCGTCAAGATAGAGTCCACTTTATCAAAGGAGGTTACTACTGCGGTAGGCGCCCTCTTTGATTCTTCTTGACTCGTGTCTTCCTCGTCTTCATGATAAGGCTTCCACATGCTTACATAAAAGACTGGGTAGATTTTAAGCTTAGGAGGGAGTTGTAGTTTGTAGGACACCTTACCTAGTTGCTTAAGGATTAGAAATGACTCTTTGTACTTCCGCACCAACCCCTTGTGAACCTGCTGCAGGGACTTGAACTGTTGGGGCAATAACTTGACAAGAACCAGATCTCCTTCTTGAAACTCGACCATCCTCCTTTTCTTGTCAGCCCACTTCATCTTTTTAGATGCCTTGTTCAAATAGGTTCAGGCTAACTTGGCTTGCTCATGTCATGTCTTGGTAAATTTGAAGGCAGTAGAACTCTTTTCTTCTTCATAGCTTGTGGCCAAAGCATGAGCAGTCATGGGTTGTTTCCCCATGATGATCTCGAAGGAACTCTTGCCAATGGACTCGCTCCGTTACAAGTTATAAGAGAATTGGGCTATTTCCAGCAACTTAGCCCATTTATGTTGATTGGCACTAACAAAGTGCTTGGGATAGAGCTCCAACAATGTATTGGCACGTTCTGTTTGCCCATTGCTATGTGGATGAAAGCTTGTGGAGAAGTTCAAGTCTAATCCCAACAACTTGAACAACTCTGTTCAGAACTCCTCAGTAAATCATGGGTCTCAATCACTCACGATGTTGGATGGAATTTCTCAATGCTTCATAACATGCTTGAGGAACCATTGTGTTGTCTCGTCCGCAGTGCAATCTGCTGAGGCAAGTATGAAGGTTACATACTTGTTGAAGCAATCAATGACTACAATTATGCTGCCAAAGCTCTCTGATTTTGACAAGCAAGTAATGAAGTCCATTGAGACTCTTCCATGGTCTCTTTGGGATAGGCAGTAGCTCTAACAAGCATCATGGTGCATGCTGCTCCGTCTTGTCTTTTTGGCATACAAGACAAGTTTTCACAGAGGCTTCAACATCATCCCGTAGTTGAGGCCAGTAATAAATGGACTTGATCGAGACAAGGGTGCGTCTCATACCTGGGTGTCCAGCCCTTAGTGAATCGTGACACTCCTTGATCAGCTCTTTCCTTAAGTTCCCACTTAGTCACATAGATGTAGTTTTTCTTGGCGTAGAATAGTCCGTGATTCAGCCAAAATCGCCTTGTCTTTCCTTGATAAGGGCAAGGAGGTTTTGAGTCAGCGCATCATACTCTAACCTTTCTTTCATCCTTTCCAGTAAGGGACTGCTTGGTCTAGTTAAGGCTGCTAATTCCGCTTTTCGACTTAGCGCATCAGCCACCACCTTAGCCTTGTCGGGCTTGTACTCAAGCTTGTAGTCAAACTCTACCAAGAAGTCTTGCCACCGAGCTTGCTTGGGACTCAACTTCTTCTGAGTTTAGAAGTAGCTGGTTGCTACATTGTCTGTCATGATCACGAAGTGAGAACCCAACAAGTAGTGTCTCCACACCCTTAGGCAATGAATGATAGCTATCATCTCTTTTTCCTGCATTGTGTAGCGGCATTTGGTGTCATTAAGCTTACTGTTCTCATATGCTATCGGATGCCCTTCTTGCATCAACACTCCACCAATGGCAAAGTCTAAAGCATTTGTATGCAGCTCGTACATCTTGGAGGGGTCTGGTAGACAAAGCACCAGTTCCCCATTAATGGCCTTCAAGTCTTCGAATGAAGCTTGACATTCACTTGTCTATTCCCAAGACTTGTTTTTCTTGAGCAGGTTAGTTATTAGGGCTGCTCTTGCTGAATATGACTTGAACAACTTGGTCACACATGTGGTTTTGGGCTCATCCCTTTTTGCTATGAGTACCTAGTAGTATCCCGACCGCAAGTCCAATTTCGAAAAGTATCTTGCGTTCCACAATTGATCGAGCAAGCCGGCAATGAGTGGGATATGATACTTATTCTTTACCGTGATCTTGTTTAGAGGTCGATAGTCAATGCACATTCGTAATGAGTCATCTTTCTTCTGAAAGAGTACCAGAGCACCAAATAGAGCTTTGGAGGGCCTAATGAAGCCAACATCCAGCAATTTCTTAAATTGCTTCTGCAGTTCTGCCAACTTTGAGTTTGCCATTTGATAATGGCTAATTGTTGGTGGTCTTGTGCCGAGCTCTAGCTTGATTTCGTGGTCCATCTCCCTTCTTGGAGGTAACTATTTAAGTAACGCCTTAAGCATCACGTCTTGGAACTCATCCAAGACAACTTGCACCTCTGTCGGCAAGCTTGGTTGTGGTGACGCCTCTTCATCAACATACTCCTTCAAAATGGCCAAGTAATTCTCTTCCTCCCTCTTCAATCCCTTCTTGAATTGAAGTGTTGAGAGAACTTGGGTAGTAGGTTTGTTGGTCCTTTCCGTTGGTACCACACAAGCCTTGGATCCATCCATAATGCACATAAAGTTTGAACATGGGACAAGGAAAACTCTAACCTGGTCCAAGAACTCCAAACAATTCTATGCCGAATATCACTGAGAAATCATCCATGGGTGTTGCCGATAAGTCCACTTGGTCAGTCTAAGCACCAAGACTGATCTTAACTCTATGAGCAACTCCTTGGAGAGGTAGTGTTGCTGAATTAACTGCTTTGAAAGAGCCTCCTCCATTGGCAACCTTGAGATCGAGTCTCTTGGCTTCCTCTAGTGAAACAAAGTTGTGAGATGCACCTGTGTCTACTAAGGCTTTGGCGACCTTCCCATTGATGGTTACATCCACGAACTTGGGGCACTTTGCAATGCACCAAGCAGCCGTAAAGAACCCATCTTTGCACCTTCATTAGTCTCACCTCCATCTTGGTCATACGTGGAGGCAAGTAAGGCACTCAATGGCTTCCTTTTTGGACATTCACGTGCCCAATGCGGTCTGTCGTATATGAAGCACGTCACACGGGGCTTTGAGGCACCACAATCCTCTTTTTCTTTCCTCTTATCACGCGGTTTGAACAAGGAGCCTTCTTTGTGATTTTGTGGCCCTGACTTTTAGCATGGCCTTTCCCACTTTGTCCTCCACCAAACTTTCTATCTGCAGCCTTCGAGTCCTCTTTGTTTGTGGAGTAGTCAATAAAGCTCTCAGCAACCATAATGGCCAAAGTCTTGGACACCATGTCGCTTGAGTTCAAGGTTAGCCCACAATTGGAGACCATCCATGAACAAGAATAGCGCATCCTTGTCTAATGTGTCAGGGTCTTCTAGCAGCAAGGTTGTGAACTCCTTCACATAGTCTCTTATGCTACCTGTTTGTTTCAACCGTTACAGTCGGCCCCTTGTCTCTTCAGCATTTGATGCTTATTTTCGCAAGTGTACGAATCGTTTAAGTAATAAAGTGTACAAAAGTATGGATATCGAATCCACAGGGAATGACGTTACTAAGTTTTGAAATTGACTAATCCTAATTTTATTTGAAAACCGAATTGTTGAAATTTTTTAAGAAGCAAATTAACTTAAAACTAAATGCAAATAACACAATTGAATATTGTTCACAAATGATTAAAAACGCTAAGACATTTGATTTCGCTAAATCAATTCAATCCGATTTCAAGTCATGTTATATGAGAATCAAAGCTAAAAGTGATGGTTGAAAAACCCAAATTTACCTAATATTCTCTCTCGAGTTATATTAGAATTACTTATCTATGAAAACCAACTATATTTCTATTAAGATTTAATCACAAACAAGCACATTACGATTTCTAGAATTTCTAAAATAACCACATACATCATGCATTAGTTCTCATACTCGCATTCAACATACGGTATTTATCACAAGAAGCATTCATTACACATCTCCTCTCGGTCTCAATATAATGCAACAAATCATCTAAATCTTGACCAGAAATTTAAAAGCATTAAGCATGGAAATAAATACTCAACTTGAAAACAATGAACTCATATAACAATAACAAAAGAAATCAGATTTTCTTGATTCAACTACATCATAGCCTTAGCAAAAACGAATTAGTTCATAATAGAAATAAGAACAAACATTATCTCAATTGAATCCATGAATAACAAATCTGAATAAAATGCATAAAATAAAAGCTAAGGAGAAGAGATGAAAAACTCTTGAAGATGAAGACTTGGTAGCAACAAAGGTGATGATCCTTCAAGCTTTTCCAAACTTTCTCTCCAAAATTGTCTTTTTTCCTCCAAAAATGACTCAGATATGCTCTCTCTCTATGTCCTCTTTCTTCATCATATTGTATATATAGATCTAGGGTTTTGGGGGCAATTTTGGAACAAAACAACATAAAAAAATGTGTTTTCGGGCGAAACTCGCTGGTGGCGACATTATTCTCGCCGCGACGAGATTTCTGGAAAAGTTATGATTTTGGTTCCGTTGATTCTCACCGGCGGTGAGATTAATGTGGCCGATGGTGAGATTATGTTGGTCGGCGGCGAGATTATGTTGGTCGGCGGCGAGATTAATTTGGCTGGCGGCGGGATTAATTTGGCCGGCAGCGAGATGAATTTGCCAAAACTCGTGCTCCTTGTATGATTTTCACCGGCGGCGGAATTCTAAATTTTAAAATTTTGTTTTCTTTTTATTCGCACTCAATCCCGATCATTGAAATTTGTCCCAAATTTCTCCAAAATCATGATTTTACCTGAAATTGCATTCTCGTCGCCGGCGGAATTCCAAATTTTAAAATTTTGTTTTCTTTTTATTCGCACTCAATCCCGATCATTGAAATTTGTCCCAAATTTCTCCAAAATCATGATTTTACCTGAAATTGCACTTTAAACACGAAATACCTGTGAAATGACATTTGTAGATTAAATAATCAAATAAATCCAATTTTCACACAATATCAACATTTAAATCATAACAAAAATGTAATAATTTGACTCTTATCAACAATCCCCAACCAGTTTTTTGCTAGTCTCTGGCAAAAAAAACGATCTATGAATAAATTCAAAGGAGACATTAAAAGAAAAATTCAAAGAAAATTTATTCTATTTACAACATTACATTAAGCATATGCAATAAGCCTTTAAACCCCTAGGCGGCCCTAGTAGGACGAGTTGTAGTCTCGTGAGGGCTTCCAGTGATGATACTCACAAACATCTTACCTATAACTATCCTAACTCAAAACAATAAAATCACACAACAATTAATTTGCACAAATGTCTCAAAAATTGTAAATAACACACAACACATAGAATAATTAAATGTCACCTAAGCTTTAAGAAATCTCAAATGCCAATTTCACTTTTGTTATTGACTCTTAAACATCCATCAAACCACAAATCAATAGCCATAATGCTCGGATAATATTATGCATGACATCCACAAACAAAAAGGTAAAATCTCAAACTCTATAGGCTCACTTTTCAAACCTCTCTCCACTAATGTTAGGCTTAGGTATTTGGTTAAGAAAGAACGGGAAGTGTCAAAATACAAATAAGAGCACTTATTACATTAAACACAACCAATTAAGTAAAAGAGTAACACCATTTAACCCAAATTGTTTCTTCCGATCATAACCCATTTTTCCAAAGATAAACAAAGTTCTTCCTCAATCTTTCACCTTAGTACATCCATCACTAACGCTCTTTTATTTACTAGAATGTGAAGGCTTTTTTTTCATCCTTACTCCAATTGCTTTTGAAAAGACATAACCTCCAACCAATTTTTTCCAATATGTGTGGAAGATTTCTCCAATTGCTCTTGAAAAGTTTGTGTTCAAAATTAAGTGCTCTTAACAAATAAGGTAGGAATTATATATATATATATATTTTTGGCTCAATAAAAGGTAGGTTATAGAAGGCAAAAAGAAAGAAAAGTAAGGCTAACAATATATTTAAATAGGCTCAAAGAGATAACTAGTGATATAAGGATAACAAGGTAGGCTTAAAATGGCACAATCGATCCAAAAATGGCCTACACCATATCCTAAACAGTGCAATTCCAAATTATTTTGCCTCAAGAGGTTTTCAAATGAGTTCTAGAGTTTGTTGAGATCACAAAAATGTCCATTAAAAATTTGTACATAAGACTTCTCTAAGCATTTAGACTAATCAACCAAATCATACCACATACCAAAAGAGTCGCCAACTAGGTAAAATTAACATTTGAAATTATCTTTAAACCGAAGCAAAATTTAATGTCTTCTAAAAGCTACTTGTTATCACAATCACATTATTATCATCAACGTGCAAATTAAAACAAGTAAAATGCAAATGAGAAAAAAAAATAAAAATAAGACACTAATCAACTAAAAGAAATTAAATCAAAAAGTAGAAAAATAAATAGAAAATCAAAATTAAACACAAATAAACACACTAACAAAACTACTGAAGCGAAGAAAAGATTTACCGTTTACCGCACCCTCAACCAAAACCTTACATTATCCTCAATGTAAGAAAGAACAACGAGATCTCTTTTCCGTCGGTAGCGAACGTACATTTTTTTTTACCTGATGGGTTGCCTCTCATTAAGCGCTTTAAGTTATAGTCATTAGCTAGACTTTCTGTCATTCTTTACTGCGGTTATTGTAACTCTAGAGAATCTTTTTGCTTGCTGAATTCTCCGTCAAAATATGGCTTCAATCGTTGTCCATTCACTTTGAATGTTCCCTTTGTTTCATGACTGATCTCAACTGCTCTATAAGGGAACACCTTGGTTACTAGAAAGGTCCTGACCAACGAGATTTTAGCTTTCTTTGAAAAAGTCTGAGACGGGAATTATAAAGCAACACTTTCTGTCCCACCTCAAAGTTTTGCCTCAAAATGTGCTTATCATGCCAAACCTTCGTCTTGTCCTTGTATATTCGGGCATTCTCATAAGCATCATTCCTCATTTCATCCATCTCATTCAAATGCAACACCCTCTTTTCACCTGCTGCCTTAAGATCAAAATTCAGAATTTTAATTGCCCAATATGCCCGATGTTCCAATTCAACTGGAAGGTGACAAACTTTTCCATACACCAATCGGTATGGAGACATATCGATAGGTGTCTTGAAAGCTGTCCTATAGGCCCAAAGTGCATCATCTAGTTTCCTTGACCAATCCTTATGTAAATTATTTATGGTCTTTTCAAGGATCCTCTTCAACTCTCGGTTTGACACTTCAATTTGTCCACTAGTTTGAGGATGGTAAGGTGTTGCTATCCGATGTGTTACTTCATATTTCTGCAATAAAGCCTCAAATTGGTTATTGCAAAAATGCTTACCTCCATCACTTATAATTGCTCTAGGTGTGCCAAATCTGGAAAATATGTTCTTGAAAATTGATCACAACCCTAGCATCATTGGTAGGCAAGGCAATTGCTTCCACCCATTTAGAGACATAATCTACACCAACAAGAATGTATTTATTAGAATGAGATGAAGGAAAAGGCCCCATAAAATCAATACCCTAAACATCAAATAAATCAATTATCAAAATATTATTTTCCTTGCATTTCATGTCTCCGTGAAATATTTCCACTTCTTTGGCAATCATCACACATTGAAACAAACTTGAAAGCATCTTTAAACAATGAAGGCCAATAGAATCCGGATTGCAAAATTTTTGCTGCAGTTTTTGTTCCGTCAAAATGTCTTCCAACTTCCTTCGAATGGCAATGACGAAGAATGCTTTCCATTTCTTCCTCCGGCACACATCTTCTAATAATTTGATATGCACAATGTTTATACAAGTAAGGTTCATCCCAAAAATAATGTTTCAAATCAGAAAAGAATTTCTTTTTTTGTTGATAAGATAAGTCAGGAGGTAAAATTTTCTTGACCAAATAATTTGCATAATCAGCAAACCATGGAGCCGTTCGGATAGCAAGCAATTGCTCATTAGGAAATGTCTCATTAATTTGGTCTTCAACCTCAAGGTAATCTTCCTCCAACCTGGACAAATGGTCAGCAACCAAATTTTCAGTCCCCTTTTTGTCCCGGATTTCTAAGTCAAATTCTTGCAAGAGAAGAATCCATCTTAGTAATCACGGTTTGGCATCTTTCTTGGCTAGCAAATACTTAAGAGCAGAATGATCAGTATAAACAATGATTTTAGACCCAATTAAATAAGATCTAAACTTATCAAATGCAGACACTACTGCCAAAAGCTCTTTCTCAGTTGTCTCATAATTAAGTTGTGCATCTGTCAATGTCCTGCTTGTATAATAAATCACATGTAGCAACTTATTCTTCCTTTGACCCAAAACAGCACCTATAGCATAGTCACTAGCATCACACATTACCTCAAATGGAAGACTCCAATTTGGTGCACAAATTATAGGAGCTGAAGTGAGCTTCTCCTTCAAAAGGTTAAAAGCTTGCAAACAATCAGGAGAAAAATCAAACTGTGCATTTTTAACTAACAAATTGCAAAGAGGTTTTGTTATTTTTGAAAAATCTTTAATAAATCTTCTATAAAATCCAGCATGTCCCAAGAAACTTCTAATGCCCTTTACAGTTGTTGGAGGTGATAGTTTTTCGATCACTTCCACCTTTGCACGGTCCACTTCTATTACCTTTGTTGAAATTCGATGGCCAAGAACAATTCCTTCTTGAACCATGAAGTGACATTTCTCCCAATTTAGCACTAAATTTGTGTCTTTACAACGCTGCAAGACTAAAGAGATTATGCAAGTAATTATCAAAAGAATGGCCAAAAACAGAAAAATCATTCATAAAAACCTCAATAAACTTTTCGACCATATAAGAGAAAATTGCTATCATGCATCTTTGGAAAGTTGCAGGTGCATTACATAAACCGAATGGCATCCTTCTGTATGCAAAAGTACCATAAGGGCATGTAAATGTTGTCTTCTCTTGATCCTCTGGTGCAATTGCAATTTGGTTGTACCTCGAATATCCATCAAGAAAACAATAATAAGCATGTCTAGCCAATCTTTCCAACATCTGATCAATAAATGGCAAAGGAAAATGATCTTTTTGGGTGGCGTCGTTCAACTTTCGACAATACACACTCTCCACCCAGTCACTGTCCTTGTTGGAATAAGCTCATTGTTTTCATTTTCTACAACTGTGATTCCTCCTTTCTTTGGTACACAATGAATTGGGCTTACCCAAGCACTATCTGAAATCGGATAAATTACCTCGGCATCCAAAAGCTTAATCACCTTAGCCTTGATCACTTCTTGCATTGTTGGGTTTAAGCGCCTTTGTGGCTGAATTGTGGGCTTGTAATCCTCATTCATCAAGATTTTATGCATGCAAACAGAGTTGCTAATCCCTTTGATGTCCGCCATTGTCCATCCAATTGCCGTTTTGTGAGTCCGAAGAACTCCTAATAGCTTGTTTTTCTCTTCATCATTCAAGGAATTGTTAATAATAACAGGAAAAGATTCAGAGTCTTCAAGATAGGCATACCTTAGATGGGATGGCAGTGGTTTTAGCTCAATCCCTTTGGCTTCTTTCTTTACCACTGAGGTTGGAGTTTCATTTGTTCCCAACTCCTTGAATGTTCCATCACTGGACAAATATTCATCAAGTGTTGCCAGTAATTCGGAACATTGTCTCACTCCCTCATCTTCCTCCTCAATTGTTGCAGATTTCACAAGGCTTCTAATGGTAACAATGGAGTTCTCTCCTCAAAAGTTTCCGAGATTATCCTGTCAAGAGTGTTAATTTGAAAACAAGAATGTACCTCACTTGGAAATTTCATTGTTTCAAAGACATCAAAAGTGACTTGTTCATTTTGCACCCGTAGAATGAGCTTTCCTTGCTGAACATCAATCAATGTTCTTCCAGTTGCAAGGAATGGTCTCCCTAATATCAATGGTACCTCTCTATCTTTCTCCATGTCAAGCACCACGAAATCTACAGGGAAAATAAATTTGTCAACTTTAATTAAAACATCCTCAATTACCCCTCGAGGATATTTCACCAATCGATCCGCTAATTGTAGAGAGATTGAAGTGGGCTTCACTTCTCCCAGGCCTAGTTTCTTGAAAACAGAAAGTGGCATCAAATTAATACTTGCTCCTAAATCACATAGAACTTTATCAAAATTGCAACTTTCTATAGTACAAGGTATAGTAAAACTCCTTGGATCTTTCATTTTTTGTGGTAGTTTTCTTTGAAGAACTACACTGCACTCCTTATTTAGCATGACAGTTTCATAATCTCCCAGCCTCCTTTTCTTTGATAGAATTTTCTTCATGAATTTTGCATACTTTGGGCATTTGTTCCAACATTTTTGCAAAAGGAATGTTAATATGTAATTTCTTAAAAATTTCCAGAAATTTTTCAAATTGATTATCAAGCTTTTTCTTATTCAATCTTTGAGGATAAGGGATAGGAGGCTCATATTTCGCATTTGAGGAAGGTTGAACATCTTGGGATGGTGATGGCTTTTCTTTAGATTCTTCCATCTTTTTCTCCGATTTCCTCTGATTCTCAATTTCTCTACCACTTTTCAATGTGATAGCCTTTGCATGCTCTTTGGGATTTATTGTGTCATTAGGCAACGATCCTTGAGACCTTTCTGCAATCTGCTTTGAAAGCTGTCCTAGTTGGTTTTGGATGTCCCTGTTGATTGCCTCTTGATTTCTAAAATTTGTTCTTGACTCCTCAATGAACTTTCCCAAAATTCCTTCCAAATCTGTTTGTTTCTTCTCTTGGGGTTGGTAGGAAGATGATGATGGTTTGAATTCCCCTTGGTTATTTCCCCATGACAAATTTGGATGATTTCTCCAACCTGGATTGTAGGTGTTCGAATATGGGTTATGTTGAGGTTTTTGGAAATTTGAAACATAATTTGCTTGCTCAGCATTTGGTGAAGCAAATGGATTTCTAACTTGGCACTCGATACTAGCATGATTTCCACCACATAAATCACATTGTGTAGTTGGTTTGGATTCGAATTTGGATGACAAAGAATCCATCTTTCTTGAAAGAACAACAACTTGAGCCGACAAAGCATTCACTGAATCAATTTCATGCACTACTGCTGGTCTTTTTGCAGTTACCCGCTCTGAATGCCACTGATTGTTGTTTTTTGCCATAATCTCTAACAACTCATGAGCATCCTCCGGTGTTTTTTCCATTAAAGACCCTCCAGTTGCAACATCAATCATTGCCCAATAGTTTGAAACCAACCTATTATAAAATGTAGACTTGTAGCCAAATCGGTATACCATGATGTGGGCACTTCCTCAACATTTCTTTGAATTTTTCCCAAGCTTCATACAATGATTCTTGGTCATACTGTGTAAAAGATGTTATTTCATTCCTTAATTTTGCCGTCTTAGCAGGAGGAAAGAACTTGGACAAGAATTTCTGAACCAACTCATTCCATGTTGTAATTGATTCCGGTGGTAATGAGTTTAGCCACTCCTTGGCTTTATCCCGAAGTGAAAAAGGAAAAACCCTCAATCTTACAGCATCTTCAGACACACCATTTATCTTGTAAAGATCACACACCATAAAGTAAGCAATATGTGCATTTGGATCATCCTTTGACATTCCCCCAAACTGATTTGATTGAACCATTTGGATAAAGGATGGTTTTATCTCAAAGTTATTGGTTTGAATAGTTGGCCTCCTTATATCCGAAGTAGTTCTAGCAACATTAGGCGCAACATAATCCCTCAAAGCTCTACGATTTCCACCTCCCTCAACAAATGGTGGATCCATGGCTGATTGTCCATTAGGAGCTGAGGTTGAACGCCTTTTCTCTCGATTTAAACGCCTATATGTTCTATCAATCTCCGGATCAAATGGAAGAAGGTTAAGACTTCTTGTACGTCTCATACAAAAATCCTACAATCAGAAAATCAACTAGCACAAAAACAACACAAAGTTACCTTTTTTTTATGATAAATAAAATAAAAGAGCAAAATAAACAAAATTAAAAATGAAATAATGATAAAGCAAATTAACTTCAAATTAAAACTAAGATTAGGTAGTATTGATATTAATAAAATCAAACCATTCCTCGGCAACGGCGCCAAAAACTTGATGCTTATTTTCGTAAATGTACGAATCGTTTAAGTAATAAAGTGTACAAAAGTACGGATATCGAACCCACAAGGAATGACGTTACTAATTACCGAAATTGACTAATCCTAATTTTATTTGAAAAAACCAAATTGTTGAAATTTTTTAAGAAGCAATTAACTTAAAAATAAACGCAAATAACACAATTGAATGTTGTTCACAAATGATTAAAAACGCTAAGGCATTTGATTTCGCTAAATCAATTCAATCCGATTTCAACTCATGTTATATAAGAATCAAAGCTAAAAGTGATGGTTGAAAAACCCAAATTTACCTAATACTCTCTCTCGAGTTATATTAAAATTACTTATCTATGAAAACCAACTATATTTCTATGAAGATTTAATCACAAACAAGCACATTACGATTTATAGAATTTCTAGAATAACCATATACATCATGCATTAGTTCTCACACTCGCATTCAACATACGGTATTTATCACAAGAAAAATTTATTACACATCTCCTCTCGGTCTCAATATAATGCCACAAATCATCTAAATCTTGGCCAGAAATTTAAAAACATTAAGCATGAAAATAAATACTCAACTTGAAAACAATGAACTCATATAACAATAACAAAAGAAATTAGATTTTCTTGATTTAACTACATCATAGCCTTAGCAAAAACGAATTAGTTCATAATAAAAATAAGAACAAACATTATCTCAATTGAATCCATGAATAACAAATCTGAATAAAATGCAAAAAATAAAAGCTAAGGAGAAGAGATTAAAAACTCTTGAAGATGAAGACTTGGTAGCAACAAAGGTGATGATCCTTCAAGCTTCTCCAAACTTTCTCTCCAAAATTGCCTTTTTTCCTCCAAAAATGACTCGGATTTGCTCTCTCTCCGTGTCTTCTTTCTCCATCTTATTGTATATATAGATATAGGGTTTTGGGGGCAATTTTGGAACAAAATAGCATAAAAAAATGTGTTTTTGGGCGAAACTCGCCGGCGGCGACATTATTCTTGCCACGACAAGATTTCTGGAAAAGTTACGATTTTGGTTCCGCTGATTCTCGCCGACGACGAGATTAATGTGGCCAGTGGCAAAATGCACTTGGCCGGCGGCGAGATTATGTTGGCTGGCGGCGAGATTACTTTGGCCGGTGGCGAGATTACTTTGGCCGGCGGCAAGATTAATTTGGCCGGCGGCGAGATGAATTTGCCAAAACTCGTGCTTCCTGCATGATTTTCGTCGTATTCTATGTAAGATTTTCGTCGACGGCCACATTTCAAGGTCTAGTCAACAAAATATTTGAACGGCTAGGGAGGAACCTAGAGGCCTATACGAATGATATGGTGGTAAAATCAACTCAACCCATGGACCACATTATAGACCCAGAGGAAGTATTCTTAATAATTTGAAGATACGGTATAAGGCTCAATCCCAAAAATGCATATTTGGTGTAGCTACGGGCAAATTCTTAAGGTAGCTCATGTCAGCCAGAAAGGTGGCTCAAACAATGATCGAGGTGCTATGGTGCCAAGCTTCGATTTAAAACTACCCATTCGCATCGGTGGTAAGATCATGGACGGACTTCCCCTTCCTCAAATCCTGTATACGATCACCAGATTCTTTAGAACCCGAGCAAGGGGCATAGTCATATGCTCTTGTAGTGAGGATAGAGGTACGTAAACATTCAATGGCTTTTGGCTGAACACGGGCTCATAAGCCATCACTCTTCTTTAGAGACTCAAGGAAACCTTCATGATTAGAGAATTTACTCTTTTTCTTACCTATAAAAGAGCTCTTCCTAGGAGTAGGAGGTGTGCCTATCTAGGAGCTCGCCTATGAAGAAGCGACCTTGCTCTTCAAACAGGAAAGAGTTGGGCGGCTGTAAATTCCATGGGATCTACAAAATAAGAGTGAGGAGATGTTATGTTAATCACGTCGCGTTTAGCAACAAAAGAAAAAAAAAGAGTAAGTCTTAGGACTAGTTCACCATTATCAGCCATGACCTCAAACTGGCCCCCAAAGGTCCGTGGGAGGAGTTCTTCATTTAGGAAGAGCCTGGGGTTTACGAATGATCCTAAATGGGGGCTCCATCGCACCATGTCTTATCAACCCGTACGCTACAAAGCACGGGGTGTTCAATAAGTGCCTCCAAGGGTTTTTTATAGGAAGTTTGTTTTGGATATCAACCAACTGTTGCTTCGCATCAAGACTCAAGGTCATGATTAAGGAACCCATATTCCGTATCATGACTTTAGTATTATTTCAAATGCTCCTTATTAATTTGGTGTCATTGATAGGAGACTCTCATCGGCCTGAAACAAAGAAAAAATATGCTTTCTAGTTTTTCTTATTCTCAGGGAGTGACACATTCATACCCCGATCCTGCTTCACAGACATATATACCCTCCTTAGATCTGCGGGGTTTTGCTTCAAGACGTAAGCCTTATTAAACTCGGTCATCTCTAAGTCTACCTCGAGTTCTTGACATATCAACGTCAGGCATAGCAGATACCTTCACCCATTAGGCATCAACTGTCCCGGTGTGAGTTAAGTCCTAACCAAGAATCTCCTAATGAGAGGGTATAGGGAGAACCTTACCCTTAACCACAATGCCTTTTCATGAAAGACAGTCTAACCAGATGGAGGTTGATCACCAGATGTGAAAGATATGAATGAAGGATGTAATGGTCATGTTAACATTGATCACCAGATATGAAAGATATATAAATGCACTAGTCAAAATATCTATTTGTAGAATATGTAGCCAATCAAAATAAATATGAATGAAGTATGTAATGGTCATGTCAATGTTAAAGCATGTCTACTTATTTTTAATTTTTTAATTTTTAAAACTAAAGAGGCATCAATAAAAATAAAAGTAAACAAACAAACTAAAGATGTTCACTTCGGGTCAATTAAGCACTCACAAAAATACCTTGGTAAAACAATACAGAATGGCGATCAGGTGATAGGAAAGAGACAATTTTTCCTAACTCATACTTTATTCAATTTTGATTTATTTATATCTTTGGGTTGGAAGTTAATTACCTTAGTTGTCATTGACATATTCTTAAACTTATTTTTATATCTCACATTCATCGTAAATGAAGATGCATCATGCATGATATAAGCATTAAGTTGGTATTAGGAACAGAATCTCATTTTTAACGGGGAATATAGAATGGAGAACATCTCATCAGTATTGGCTTGGGGAACTCCCTTAAAATTAAATGCATTGAATTTCACTTGCCTCGTTGAGCCAATAGTTTCCTACTTTCTTATAAGATTTTTGAGCATGTTATCATAATTTTCATTCATCCTAGAATATGATGCAATATGCATAAATGGATGATTGTTAAATTCCTACTATATGAAGCACGAAAAATATTATTAGATTTAAGACAATTCATCAAAAGTCTAGACTTGAGCTTAATATGACCTTTCTTTCTATAATGATGTATGCACAAACAAAATAGGTTTTTTAATCACATGTACAACTATCCTTTATAACAACATTAGAAGTATGGTTAGAAGACTTTACCATAACAGTCTTTGATGTTAAACCTGTATTTGTAGCCTGTGAGGAAAGGTTAGGAGTTTTTACAAACTCAGTTGTTTTTGAATATGATGGTGTAGAATCCTCATTTACATAGCCTAGTACTCTCGTCTTTAATAGATTTCTCATAATCTCAAATTTTGTTTAGCTTTTTAGCTCCAATGGTTAACTTTTTCACAACTTTTGATTATTCAAGTTCTTGCATAAGATTTTTCTTTTTTTGTTTAATAACTACAAGACTTAAATTCAAGATATTAGCACGTTCAGACAATTCAATTTTTTTTTTTATAATTGAGGAATTTATTTTAACGGATTTGAGTTTGTCATTTACTTTAGCTATTTTCTTTTTACATCTTACATAATTTATGAACACTTCATTAATATTAGTGACATTAAATTTGTTGAGTAGAAATTCAGCATCGCGTTTCTCATCACCTGAATCAATGCTAGACTTACTAGATTGTCCACCAATAATTGTAGTAAATGTCAAGTAGTTGGTGCTAAATTCAACTAGATTATTGTTCACTTTCAGAGTCAGAAAGTATAGTGTTGAAAGCTTTTTTATTTTGGTTCTTCTTGTTTGCATAATCAAATACGAAGTGACCAAAACCCATACATTCAAAACATTGAATTACAGTGGATTTAGATTTTTTAACATCAAAACTCACATATTTAAGTTATCTTAGATTCTGATTCTTTTGACAATTTGACTGTCCTTTGTTTTGAGGATTCTTGTTGTTGAGGATCTTGTTCATTCTTCTGGTTAAAAGTTTTAGTTCATCATCATTGTCATCTTCTTCAATCATAGCAGTTTTGAAAGCAATACTTTTGTTTTTTAGCAGTTTTTGAAAAGCTTATCTCAAAGATTTGAATCGAGCTAACAAGTTCTTCTATTTTGATGGTGTTTACATCCCTACTTTCGTCAATAGGAGTGATCTTTGCATGGAAGCTATCTGGTAATGAGTAAAATGTTTTTTGAACTATCTTGAAATCATCAATTTTCTCTCCAAGATTGGCAAAAGTGTTAATAATGTCGCATAATCTAATATAAAATTTAGAGAAAGTTTCATCTTCTTTCATCTTAACATTCTTAAATTGAATACTAAGCATGCAAAGTTTTGTTCGTTTTAACTTGTGAGGTATCTTCATGGACAACCTTCAAAATATCCCAAACATGCTTAGCAGTTTTAACATGAGAAATACAACGAAATCCATCAGTTGACATAACACTTAAAATAGCATTAATACCTTTTTATTCTAATTACTATCAATTTTATCTTGATTGATCCATTCATTCTCAGCTTTAGAAGTGACAACATTATGGTTGGTAATCGTAGGTGGTTTCCAACCATAAAGCATAGAGTTCTCGGTTTTAGAAGTGACAACATTATGGTTGGTAAGCTCTTGTATGTATAATTTCAAATGTGTACGTAGGTTTATATTTATAGAATATTTTGAAACATATTAGGATAAAGTGGAATTATAATATTGTTCATAAAATCATTTAAAATACTTTTAAGAAATAAGGACAATACTGTAAAATATCAATCTAATTTGTATTAGAAATAAGTTTTAAAGTTAGATAATTGACTATTTGATCGATCTAACCAAGTGCCCAATCGATCGATGATCGAGTACATTGGTCGATCGATCGAATATTCTCTCGATCGATCAAGTGATTATTTAATTAATATTTTGAAAAAGATGGATTGTTATAGTGATTTAACTATATCGATCTAGTTCTCGATTGATCTAGTAATGCATTAAAATCAATTTAATCAGATATTATTGCTCGATCGATTGAGTTGCCTATTTTCACATTGTTGTTATTGTATTTAATATGTAATCTAACGTGTACCGAAACAGAAATATATCTAATATGTGATCGTTGAGTCTCGTTAGTTTCTTCGGTTTGAACACATTCTTCTAGGATATACCTATAAATTAAAATTACAATTATACGTTTTGTTTACAAATATTGTTAATACTAAGATAAACCTAACATATATGATCTCTTTCATCTTTTTAATTTTTAGAAATGCATTTCAAATTTGTTTGCTTTCTCCAATGACTTTGATTTTGGTACATTTAGGTACAGGGCCATTACCAGTGCTTACTACCGTGGGGCTGTTGGTGCACTACTTGTGTACGACATCACTCGACATTCTACATTTGAAAGTGTTGAAAAGTGGTTGAGAGAGTTGAGGGACCACACAGATCCCAACATTGTTGTGATGCTTGTAGGTAACAAATCAGATCTCCGTCACCTCGTAGCAGTGTCAACAGAGGATGGGAAATCCTTTGCAGAGCAGGAGTCCCTCTATTTCATGGAAACTTCTGCACTTGAAGCAACTAATGTGGATAACGCATTTTCCGAAGTCCTAACTGAGATTTACCACATCGTGAGCAAGAAGGCCATAGAAGCTGGCAATGACGAAGCTGCTTTAACCATCCCACCAAAAGGAGAGAAAATTGATGTCACTAAAGATGTTTCAGCTGTGAAGAAAGCTGGGTGCTGTTCAAACTAGATTTTGTTGTTTCCGCATTAGATGTGATTGGTATTGTATGCTGCATTAAATTCTGTGTCAGCTTTGTTTGTGGAAATTCTTTGAAAGATGCCTTTTGTTGGAGTTTGGCCGGCATATATCTTCATTCTACTTCCATTTTTGTAGTGATTGAAGATTGAGATCTTTAGTAGGTGAACATTGGCTCGAAGTTCGTCAAAGTAATCCAATTCTCCAGGTTTTACTAAAACTCAATTGAAACACAAAATCTGTACTTTGAGATTGTATTTTGTACCATTCATGATAGATCACTTGTTTGTCACAAGTTGTATTAGAATTATAATTAATTATTTTTTCCAGTTTATAATTGTCACGTCAGTAAAGAATTTTTCTTTTTATTCATTTTTGCTGGGAATCACTTCAAAGCTTTGATTCCCTGGTAACGAAGATTTGCAGTTGCTGCTTTTGAGAATGTTTTGTCCTCTGTCTACCATTTTGTTCTTTTTTCTTTACTAAGCCGAGACCGGATTAGAAAATAAAAGTAAATTGCATATATTTGCAAGAGGATTTAGCATGGATTATTAGTTAATTAAAACTTTAAACCAAATTTACTCCAACAACAATGACGTCCAGCGAAATCAGCGGAATTTATTAACCATGTGAGTAATAGTCTCGAATTTGCCAACGTACGTATAGGTTAAAAATGTTGTATAGGCCCTTTGTTTAGGTCTCAGCAAGTATTTTTATTCCTTAGCATATAAAAAAGTGTTTTTAATAATATTTGTTAAAAATGATGCATTGCATGTGTTTTGTTATGTTTCTTTTAATTTTTCTCTTTCTTAATTTTTATAGCATATTTAAAATAAATAAAAAATTAAGCTTCTAAATTAATTGTGAAAGTAAATTTATTATAAAACATATGTTTTTAATACCATTAATCAAAAGTATGTGTATGTAAAAAAAATGAATATAATAAGTTTTGTTAATTAAACTCTTTGAGTTTTGATATTGTTTATAAGGCATGTATTATTTTTTTGAAAAATAATATCATTAAAATTTATAATCACAAAAAATAACATCATTTATGTCAAGTTTATATATTTCATTATAAAAAAAATTCTAATATATCATTTTATATTTAACGCTTCAATTAAATATGTTGATATTGATCTACAAGTATTTAGAAACATTCAATATTAAATGCGTATAATTAAATCCTATATATTCAATATTATGATATCATTTTTATTATTATAAGTTTTAAATAGTGTTTTTTTAATAATTTTTTTAAAAACTTTTAAGTCAATAGTAAACTCCTTAATATAATATATCTATTTCAAAACTACGTATCCTAATATTATAGATTTTTTATTTAAATTTCTTAACTTATTTATTTCAAAAATTTAAGATAAAATGTCATTACTATTCTAGGTTAATAATATATAAAATTATTTCAACTAGTTTTTTTAAAAAATTTAAGTATTCTATACTCGATAAACAGAAGAATAATATGATTGGTATAAAAAATATTTCAAAAAGAATGAATACTTCAATACTTTAACCGTTTTACATGTGAAATCGCGCCGTGCAGGTGCTAAAAGTACAAGCAAAGGCCGAATACGTTTTTAAAAAATCTTACATTTCACAATCAACTCTTGGGGTAAAAAGGTCTCACAAAGCTACAAAAACTACGAACTTTTGTAAACAATAGGGGCTTTCAAACCAAACAGATTAACATAAGTTTTTTAGTTCTAGGATTTAGATAAAGTTGAAGTATTCCATGTACTTGACTTATATTGGATTCACTCATTCAGCACCACACAAAAAGTCAAAACATTTGCTGTTTTTGACCAAAATACTTTTCCGGCAACTAATAATGTATATTACGTTTAAAACAAGTTACCTTAACAAAAATAATAAAAAAAAAAAATATGAGCGACCAATCAGATTCAAACTTCTCAATTTTTAATAGCTCGTTTTGTAACTAATTTTATTTTTTTGTTCACCTAGCTTTATTTTTGGTAGTCTAAAATATGAACACAGGACAAAGAAAACTCATGGTGAAGATATGTTTTGTG
This sequence comes from Hippophae gyantsensis, assembly GCA_030763125.1. NCBI lineage: Eukaryota > Viridiplantae > Streptophyta > Magnoliopsida > Rosales > Elaeagnaceae > Hippophae > Hippophae gyantsensis. The sequence continues at coordinate 7,964,955 of CM061033.1, read as the reverse complement.
TTCTGCTTTTATTTTTCATTCTTGTACTAATTTTTAATTGATAACGAGGACAGAGAAGACAAGGGATCGTACGGAGTCTGGTAAAAAAGTGTTAGAACAGAAATTAGTTATCTAGTAATACTAAATTCAAGACCTTGAGTTAAAATATAGAAAATAAAACGTCACAAAGCGAGTCCAAAGTTTTGTTCTTGAATCCAAGTTGTTCGACACCATTTTTTTTAAATAAATATGAAATTTCGCAGGAGGTGTAATTTATTAAAAGATATACTGTAATTTATTTTTTTCATCTTGAATTAATAATAATATTTTTTTTATTTTTTAAATGTTAAAAATATAAAATAAATTAAATATTTATTTAAATAAATTTTAAAAAAATAATACCTTCAAAATTTATAATCACAAAATAACATATATTATGTCTACCTCATATATTTTAATTAAATACCATTAAAAATAAATAACATTCATTTATATCTATTTAATATTAAAAAATACTCTTGATATCGTTTAATATTATTAAAATGTTATTTTTATTGTTATAAGTTTTAAGTATGTTATTTTTTAAATATTATCAAAAAATACTATATAAATTAATTATAATAAAATTTAATACATTTTATTCAAATACTATTATACTTAACATATTTGATGTTTTAATTAAATATGTTATATGTTTATATACCTTAAATAATAAATAATTAAAATTAATTTTTATAAATTAAAGGTAGACTTATAAATTAAATTTTGGAAATACTCGGATAACCCCGTATAAAAATGGATAATTAAAAACTATGATACTGTTACTACTAGGGTAGGGAAATATCCAAATCGCTAAAAGTGGGGTTACTACTTATGAAAAGATTGGTTTCAAAAGTCAATTGTGCAAACACAGTGAAGCCATCAATTAATGGAGATAATTGATAAATAAATAAAAACTAATGTGTTTCATGTTTCATGCATATATCAAGATATATACGTAATAAGTATTTTATGTTACAAGATACATATGGCAAAATTCCCATCAAGATAGGATTGAAATTAATAATATTTAAAGAAATTTTTAAAAAATAACATTATAAAATTTATAATATCAATAATAATAATATTAAACAAATTTATTAAATAATATTTATATTTATTTAATTATAATCTAATTTAAGTTGCATTTAAAAAATATATTATGTAACAAAAAAAACTTAATAATAAAAATATATAAAATAATTTTATTTTTATAATTATAAATATTGAGTTTGATATTAGGTTGTTATCCTCGTATTTATTCCATTATTTTTTCTTAAAAGTTAATCATTCACTATGCAAACAATAAGGCCAGCAATAAAAACAGAAATGAAACGAAAAATTTCATTACAAAACATCCCCAAAGATTAAGAAGGTACAAATAATGTTTAAAAAATATTTAAATTGTTTCAGTATCTTATGGCGCAAGATCCTACCTCACGTGTTGAACTTGAAGTCCTGAATTGTATTGTATTATATGTGCAGTTGGTGGTGACACGTGTTAGCAGATCTCAAGCTCTGTTTCTACACCACGTTGGCGTCTTAAAACACTGAGCATTCCGGCAACTCTCCAAGATCGGCGAACAAAGACTCGTCCTCCTCCCTTATCGGAAACATTATCGCCATGTCGGATGTGGAGTTCACTCCACCACACTCAGAAAATATTGGATTATCCAGAACAGTTGACGTCGTCGTCTCCATATCACCAAACCACCGAAATTCATCGCCAGCAATCATTGTGTTCTCGCTTAAATTCGCAAATCTTTCCTCGGACTCAGCCTCTGGTTCCGGGTCGGGTTCATCCGGTGGAGTATGTGTTAAAATGGGTTTTCGGGTTGAAGATTGTTGTTGGTGGTTGTTTCTAGAAGGAGGAGGCCAAGAGTGGCTGTGTTCGGCGGAGTAGGTGATGACAAGCATGGTGGGGTCCACACGGCTCCTCTCTAATTGTTTTTTGGCCGGGCAACCCTTTGAGCTACTGCACCGGTAATACCCTCTGATACCAATATATAATTTCAATTAATTCAATTTTTATAATATCACGTACATTCTAATATGAATGCCGCGGCGATTTCCATTAATAATTATAATCATTTTATATTAGTTTCACGTAATAAAAATCTATAATAAATTGGTAACAATTTTTCATAATTTATCAAATTTTTTATTTTTTAATATTAATATAAAAATATATTTAATTTTAAAAAAATAAATATTAGTTAATTACTAATTTATTATATTATTTAAAATATTAACATTAATTTTTATTTTTTAATTATTTATTACATATTATAAATAAAATTTAATCATATTATATTTTTTAATATAATTATATGTATATAAATTAATAATATTAATATATATTTTATTTTTAATTATAATTTTAATATTATAATAATTATTTTCACCTATATTTTTTAATTACAATTAATATAAATATATATTTGATTTCAATTAATATAATTTTAATATTATAATAATTATCTTTATTTCACTTTTTTAATTACAATTATTTAAAAAAGAAAATATCAACCTTTACGAATGAATACAATTTTAACTATCTATTATTAAAATATCCATCTAAAATTCATATAATTCACTTGTAAGAAAGAGAAAAATACATAGCATCACTTAAGTTTCATTTTTAAGTACGCATATTTTTTATAACATTAATTAAAAAATATATGATATTTTATGAATAAAATTGATTAACCAATAATTTAAGAAAAAAATAAAAAATATTACTGAATAAAAAGAGAGAGAAAATAGGAATTACCTTGGGTAAGGAGAGCCTTTGATGGGTTTCTGACCGTATTTTCTCCAAGCCCATGTACCAGAGGGTGGAGTAGTAGTACTACTGCAACTCATATTACCCTTAAGCCTTGATCCAGCTTCTATCTCTCTGATTGGTATAGTCACCACTCTTTTCAATACTGCTCTTTTGCCACTATATATTATGAGAAGAAAGAAGAAAGAAGAAAGAAATATAAGAGGTAGGTCGAAGGATTAATGTGTGTATAAATTAATAAAGTGACGATGATTATAATTACCTTTTTTTAGGAGAAGTGAAGGGAGAGATCTTATGATGAACAGGGTCGTTGAAGAAGGACGAAGAAGGAGACTCGGAGCCTTTATGATCAGAAGAAGATGGAGAGTAGTGTCCATAATTGTCTTGTTGCTGCTGATAGCTGCAGATCATGAAAGGGTTGATGTTGCTACTCATATTATCAAATCTAGCTTCCATAATAATAGTTGGGCTTAATTTGGAATAATATTAATGGAATTGATATGAGAGGTTAGTTAGAGAAGAGACGTTGGTAAAGGTATGGAGAGAAGCTAATTTTGATTGTCACATATGTTTGTAGGACATATCTCATAATATTGCTAAGCGGCGGCTATGTTCTGTGAGAAGGAGATATTGAGGGGAAGGGGGAGAAAGAAGGAAATGGGAAGAAGGTGGTGTATAGGATGGCCTTAAAATATTGACAAATTATTATTGTTTAGAGTAATGTATTTACAAGACTTCATTCACGCTAATAAAATACAACAGAGATGTAAATATTTCATTCAAAAATTAAAATTTTCTTATACTTTATTTATTAATTTAATAATTTGATTGGTAAATGGTAAGTAACTCTAATATGACACGTATTTCAAATATCTCGTATTTAAATATCATATATTATTATTAATTAGTATAATTAAATATAAATAAAATTATATTAAATAATAATAATCTATCTCGAAAATATTATTGGCAGTCACATATTGAAAATTTGAGCTTTTGTGCTAGTTTATTATAAGACGTGCAAGGTTTGACCAAACCAATTAATTTGTTTTCTTTATTATAATCCTTGTTTATTTATCCGGATAAAATAATGTAACTATTTTTTTCTCTATTTTTTAATTGGTAGCAGGATTTTAATAAGTTTTGGGTGATGTAATCGCAAAATAATTATATTGTATTGTCAATGGACAGTTTTGCTGTGTTCCATTAACAACTTAGCTATCCATAACAATTTTGTTGTAATTTATTGTCCATATTCATTTAGTTGTACACAGTTATTGTTCATAGTCTATTTAGCTGTAAATAATTGTCCATAAACAGTTGTCCATAGTTGTCCATAGACAACAATCCATGGCCCTAGCGTCCATAAGCATTTGTCCTGTTGTCCCACAGTACCATTGTCTACTGTTGTTCATAGACAGCTTTGATGTATTTTGTAGGATTGTTGTATTTTGTAAAGTCTATAAATAGAAAGAAATCATAAGACCAAATCATTCGGTCATTTTCATACAACATTCTTGACTTATTTCTGACATGGTATCAGAACTTCTTTGAGAAAAAAATTCAGTTCTCTATTTCTGAGGAAATCTTCATTGATATTTTTTTTAGCGTTTATTGCTAAACAAGTATTTTTCGGCAATCTCTATTTAAGGTCCTTATCTTGTTTTTTTTTTAATTTCTTTGAATATTTTTCGGGTTTTATTTACTTGCAATGGACACTGCACCAGTGTGTGTTAAGTTTACGGGAAAAAATTACTCTACCTGGGTTTTCCAGTTTGAACTTTTCCTCAAGGGAAAAGACCTTTGGAGCCATATTGATGGCACAGATGTTACACCAACATCTGATACTGTCAACTCTAAGGAAGTCGTGTCTTCTCCTTCTTGGGCTGTGCTTGATGCTTGAATCATGTCTTGGCTTTTTAGTTTGGTGGAACCACATATCGTCACCAACTTGATGGCTCATCGCTCTGCTCACTCCATGTGGAATTATTTGAAGAAAGTTTATCATCAAGATAATGATGCTCGTCGCTTTCAGTTGGAACATGCGATTGCCATGTTCCAACATGGTAGTCTTTCCATCCAGGATTATTACTCAACATTTTTGACTCTTTGGCATGAATATGCTGATTTAGTTACAGCAAATGTTCCTGTTGTTGCTATATCAACTATTCAAAATCTTCACAGGACTAGTCAGTGTGATCAATTTCTCATGAAATTACGCCCGGAATATGAATCAGTTCGCTCTTCTCTATTGAACAGATCTCCTGTTCCTTCTCTAGATATTTGCTTTGGTGAGTTACTTCGCGAAGAACAATGTCTAAGTACTCCAGCTATTCTGGAACAATCTTATGGAAATTCCACGACGACAACTATAGCTTATGCAGTCCATGGGCGTGGATCATCTATGCCTTCTAAAAATATGCAATGTTTCTGTTGCAAAGAATATGGGCATATTGCTGCCAATTGTCCTAAAAAATGTTGTTCTTATTGCAAGAAAAAGGGTCATATTATCAAAGAATGTCGCATTCGTCCCCAGAATCGTCAGGCCTAAGCATTTCAGACTTCTATTGTTATTCCTCCAGTAGCACCTACTGTAGCACATGTGTCTTCCTCAAGTGCTTCTCCTAATCTTCCACCTCATGCAGCAACTTACTGCACTCCTGAAATGGTACAACAGATGCTAATTTTGGCATTATCTGTAATGAGATTTCAAGGTAAAAATTCTACTACACTTTGGTATGTATACTCAGGGGCTTCTAATCATATGACAAATACTCCCACAACTTTGTCTCATGTTCGGCCTTATGTTGGCCAATCTACTATTCAGACGGCCAATGGCAGTTCTTTGCCAATCAAAGCTGTTGGAAATGCTTCTTCTACATTTACTGATGTGTTTCTTGCTCCTCAACTTTCTACAAATCTCATTTTTATTGGTCAATTAGTTGATAACAATTGTGCTGTTAACTTTTCTGGTGATGGTTGTGTTGTGCAGGACCAGGTAAAAGGGGAGCCGATCGCGAAGGGACCTAAAGTGGGACGTTTGTTTCCATTACTTTTACCTATTCCAGCACTTTATCCAATTCCTTCTATTGAGTCTTTTGGTTGTAATAATATTCCTAATCTAAGTATGATGTGGCATCGTCGTTTAGGCCATCCTAATACTCAAGTTTTATCTCATATAATGAACTCGGGCTTTCTTGGTAATAAAGAACGTTCTTCTTTACCTTTTGAATGTGACTCTTGTAAACTTGGTAAAAGCAAAACTCTTCCATTTCCTTTGCATGCTAGTAGAGCTTCTCACTTCTTTGATCTTATTCACAGTGATGTTTGGTGACCTTCCCCGATTACTTCACATGAAAAATTTAAATACTATATAACTTTCATTGATGATCATAGCAAATTCACTTGGGTTTATTTTCTTTGCTCTAAATCTGAGGTTTTTCGTACTTTCACCGAGTTTTTAGCATATGTTGAAAATCAATTTTCTGCAAATATTAAGACATTTCGCACAGATTCTGGTGGTGAATATTTGTCCACTGAGTTTCAAGTATTTTTGGCTTCCAAAGGTATCATCCATCAACGTTCATATCCTACTACTCCTCAATAAAATGGAGTAGCTGAACGCAAAAATCGTCATCTTCTTGATATGGTACGTACTCTCTTGTTAGAATCTTCTGTTCCATCCATGTTCTGGGTTGAGGCTCTAAAGACTGCTACTCACTTGATTAATCATTTACCTTCCCAAGTTTTGCACATAGAATCTCCCTATTTTCGTTTGTTTACTAAGCAGCATAATTATGATAATCTTCGTATCTTTGGTTGTGTATGTTTTGTTCATTTACCACCTCATGAGCAAAATAAATTATCTACTCAATCTGTTAGATGTGCATTTTTAGGATATAATGTGTGTCAAAAGGGATTTGTTTGCTATGATCCTACATTACATCGTACACGTATTTCTAGGAATGTTATTTTCTTTGAAAATCAACATTTTTTTCCTGTGTCTTCTGTGCCCTCTTCTTCTACTGTAGTCCTTCCATCCTTTGAGCACCAGTTCTTAGCTCTTCCTCAAAACAATTCTCGCTTCAAACTAGGAATGGTATATACAAGACAATCCCGCCCATAGTCTCTTCCGGTGGCTCACCCGATATCTAATGCTAACATACACCAAAGTCAGTCAGTTGTAGCACCTCTAGAGCCTCTGGTACATCGCTCTTCTTGAGTGTCTGTACCCCTTGATAGGTATGGTTTTTCTTCTGGAAATTTTATTTCAGCTCTTACTACTACATTGTCCAATTTTGATATTCCCACATGCTGTCAAGCATGATTGTTGGTGCCAAGCTATATAGGAAGAAATTGCTGCTCTTGAGGCCAATCACACCTGGGACATTGAGTCTTGTCCTTCCACTATAGTTCCTCTGGGTTGCAAATGGGTTTACTCAATCAAGGTTCGCTCTGATGGAAGTTTGGATCGTTATAAAGCTCGGCTTGTTGTCCTTGGGAACAAACAGGAATATGGTGTTAATTATGAGGAAACCTTTGCTCTTGTGACTAAAATGACTACTGTTCGAATGATAATAGCTCTTGCTGCTTCCAAAGATTGGCCACTACATCAGATGGATGTTAAGAATGCTTTCCTTCATGGAGATCTTAAAGAATGTATTTATATGAAGCCACCTCCAGGGTTGTTTTCCTCTCCGACATCTAATGTGTGTAAACTTCGTCGTTCTCTTTATGGTCTTAAACAAGCTCCACGGGCATGGTTTGAAAAATTTCGAACCACTTTATTACAATTTTCTTTCATGCAGAGCAAGTATGACACTTCATTGTTTCTTCGAAAATCAGACATGGGCATTGTTGTCCTTTTGGTTTATGTTGATGATATTGTGATCACTGGTTCTGATTCTACTTTACTTGTCCAGCTCAAGACCCATCTCTCACAATCTTTTCATATGAAGGATCTTGGGTCTCTTACATATTTTCTTGGTCTTGAGGTGCATCGTAGCCCCACTGGTATTTCCCTCAATCAACACAAATATGCTAGTGATTTGGTGACTACAGCTGAACTACAGGAAGCTACCTCTGTTGATACTCCTATGGAATTAAATGTCAAGCTTCACAAAGAGGAAGGTGACTTACTTGTTGATCCCAACTTATATCGGAAATTGGTAGGTAGCCTTGTTTATCTCACCATCACTAGACTAGATATTTCTTTTGCTATATAACAAGTCAGCCAATTTCTTCAGGCTCCTCGTCATCTTCATCTGGCTGCTGTCCGTCGAATCATATGCTATGTTCATGGCACTTCTGCCCGTGGCTTATTCTTTCCTTCAGGCAATTCTCTTCGTCTTGTTGCTTATAGCGATGCTGATTGGGCTGGCTGTGCTGATAAATAAACCTTAAAATCTAATTTTCAGATTTAAGTTTGTAATGAAAAATAATATATTTCTCTCTAACATTCTTAATATAAAATCTTGAATAAAAATAAAAATCAATTCATTTTAGAGATTTTTACCTATTTAATATTTTGCAAGCATAACAACGTTATTATTATATCATATTTACAAATAGCCAGTACAGTTAAATTTAATCACAGACAAATTAAATATAACATGTAAGAATAAAGCATAAAAAATAACTATAAAGAAAATAAAATCCTTACAGAACTTCGATGCTATTTCCGTTGCTAGAAAACCTCCAAGCGGAATTTGCACTCCCATTTATTGAATCGAAAAGCAGATAAATTACAAAAACATAGCTAGTTCTTCTCAAAAAGAGAAGAACTCTAAAACTAAGAAAAACTAACTAAAAACTAAGAAAACTAAAAAAACTAAAAACTAAGAAATGGAGAGAAAGAAAGAGGAGAGAAGTGTGTTTTGAGGTGTGTTTAGAAGTGAAGAGAAGGGGGTTTTTATAGGTGAGGATGGAGAGAAAAAGTGGGTGAAAAAATGGTGGAAACGCGAAGTAGTGATTGATGATGTCATTTGATGACGTCAGCATGACGTGGGGGTGGCTGCGTGCAAAAATGGCACGAGATGGCAGCGGCGCGCGCATGTGAGCAGCAGCAGCACGCAGAGGTGCGCGTGGAACGGGAGCAAGGCGCGCGCGAGACTGGAGCATTGCGCACGTGGAACTGGGCGTACTGCGTGTGGCACGCGCGGGACTGGGCGTGCTACATGCGGTGCACGCGCGGCTGGGTGCTGGGCAGCTCCGTGCGCGTTTTCCTCCTTTTTGACATTTTTGACCCATTTTGTCCAATTTTTCCATATTTTTTGACCTTTCCTCATTTATTTATTAATATATTTGTGATGTATTGCTCCCAGTATTCCTCTTTGAGTCTTTAAGTTACGTTTTTAAGCAAAAATACCTAAAAAACAATAAAAATACCCATGATTCCGAAAAAGACAAATTTATATAAATATATGATAAAACATATAAATATATATATTTTTAATCAATTAATGTGAATAAATTCATGGTAATTTTAGTGCTTTTTGAGCACTCATCATAACCCCCAACCAGCTTCTTGCTAGTCCCTTAGCAAGAGAAGCGATAAAAACTAAAAATTAAACTATCCTAAATCACTTCCGTGGATTGACACGGTTGCATTTAGCCTATGCAACAAGCCTTTAAACCTCTAGGTTGCCCTAGTGGACGAGTTTGAGTCTCGTGAGGGTTTTCAGTAATGATACCCACAAACATTGAACTGAATGTAAAAATTAAAAGAAATAATAAAAACAATCAACTTAAAAACTAAAATTACAACAAAATCAAAAATTAACTTTTAAGAATAAAAGAAAACAACATATCACAAATGTGTCTCATACTTTTTAATCTCCTTTAAGATCATAATTAAAATCTCAAGCATAAGTTATTTTAATTCTCTTAAACAATCATGATTTATTATAATAATTAGTCGAAAATCATTTTCATATTTCATATAAAAAATGTATCAATTTAATTTTACCCAATTTCAGTGTCATAAATCCGAATTCGCTTCGACTCTATTCCTCACAAGTCAATACTCTCAAAAAACTGAATCATATGGGTTCAAACACTCATACTAATTTATATGCGAAAGAGTTGATGTATAGAAATGAACTAATGTGTTCACATATGTATAAAGAATAAAGACTCAAAGTGTTATTTTGACGTTGATCTCATGGAAGGAATCAAATGTATAAATTATAAAGTTATCATATATAAAAATTATTTTCATGCATAAATCAAACTCATTAAGAAAAAATTTCAAGATATATGCCTTTTACAAATCAAGAAAGTGCAATGACTTTTTAGGGAATTACTTCCTATATCTTTATTTTGTAATTAGCCTTTACTCACAACTTTGTAGGCAATGTGGGTTATAGTATGTAGATTATACTATATATTCTTTATCTCTCTATATTTTTTTGAAGATATTTTTCAATATATATCATTTTTTAGAGAGTCAATCCATGTACAGATTGTACATTTTTTAGGATTTTGGGTAATGCAGATCATAGTATGTAGATTATACTATATATTCTTTATCTCTCTATATTTTTTTGAAGATACTTTTCAATATATATCATTTTTTTAGAGAGTCAACCCATGTACAAATTGTATATTTTTTTTAGGATTTTGGTGAGTGGTTAATTTTGTGACTTTTCTGTTTGATCTTGGTTTAGGTAACCCTATATATGTCCCCTTTTTTGTAACAGTCATGCACGAATGAGATAAAAGCATATACTATCAATTTCTACTCAAATCATTTAATCTAAGCAAAAATAATAATAAAAAATATACGACACTCTATTAAGATGAGAAAAAATTCATAAATTCAATGTTAATGCGTATAGAGATCATCTAAGAATTTGAAGAAATAAGAAATGTGTTTGGTGTAGAAAAAATATATATTTCACTCTGAATAAGGAAAATTAGGCTCAAATTATATCTCACAAAGGTAGTCTCCACTAAAAAAATTCATAAACACCGATTTTGGGTTTAATATAATTTCTACATCTTATAAAGAAATACTAGTTATGACAAAAATTAACTAGTTATCAAAAACAATTACAAAATATTTCATGATATGTTTTCAAAAATTAATCTAAGAGTACAAAAGACTTAACTATTTACTTAAATTTGATTTAAAGAAATGATAAATTTTTGTGAGAATTTTTTTTTAATTCCAAAAATTACTAAATCACACAAAAAAAATAAAACCAAACACAATAAAAATGAAAATGTGAACATAAAAAAGAAAACATTATTATTTTTTATTTTTTTTAAATTGTTAAAAGTTTTTTTAAAATTAAGTATGGTAACTTTTCACCACCCCCAACCTAGAACTTACATTGTCCTCAATGTAACAACTATAAATTAAAGATAAAGAGAAAAGAGAAGAAATATTACCTATTTCCTGAGAATGTGCAAGTAGTAATGGAGAAATGCAAGTACATCCATCATATTCATCAATAAAGTTCACACAGACAGATCGCTGTGAACTTCAAACATCTCAACAAATATTTTTAGTTTTAACAATTTTAAAATTATTCACATGTAAGTAAACTAAAATAAATAATAGAAATTAAATAAATAAAATAAAATTACCTAAAATGATGGGTTGCCTCCCATCCAGCGCTTAGTTTAGCGTCTTAGCAAGACGTAACTTGGGGATTTCATTTTAAGTAAACTCAATGTCCCCTCATCAATGAGTCAATCAAACCTACAAGTAAGACAAGTTTGTCTACCTATACTTTTTCAGTCATGTCCTATGGATTTTCAAATTTTTCTGTACTTAAAACTAGGGACATGCTTGTGAGTTTTAGATCATCCACGTCTAGGTACAAATCAAATAATTAAAAGGCATCAAAACACAATTGTACCTAGATAAAAAAACAACTAACTCCTTAGATTGTAATTAAAACTTTAAAATTTTAGAGATAGTTTCAGAATTTTTTTGTTTTTGTTTTTTTAAGTATAATATCTAAGTTAAAATAACATAATCAGTATTAACCAAGAGTGCTCCCAGGAAAGAATGGTGGGGCAAAGGCTCCTTAAAAACCATCCTTCTAGATAGAGCAACGTTCCCAGGAAAGACTAGTGGCACAAAGGCTTCGAGGAACTAGTCTCCTAGACAGAACTCCCTTAGATCTTTACTTTTCATGCTATTAAAATTAAGTTAATTAAGTTAAGTTAAGTTAAAATTTAAGTTAATTAAGTTAAGTTAAGTTAAAATTTAAGTTAATTAAGTTAATAAAAAGGTAGGTTAATTAAGTTAATGAAAATCTAGGTTAATTAAATTAGTAAATTAAATTAATATAAGTTAGTAAATTAAGTTACTAAAAACCTAAGTTAATTAACTTAAACAAAAATTAAGATAAAAAAATGTTAATAATAATAATAATAAATAAATAAATAAATTGAAAAAGTAAAAGAAAAATAAAAATAAAAAAAAAATAAAGAAAAAAAAAATTTATTTTTTTAAATAAAATAAATTTTTTATTTTATTTTTTTTAATTTGTTTTTAATTTTTTTCATTTATTTATTTAATTTAAAATTTATTTACTTATTTTTTTTACTTCAAATTTCAAAATTCAAAATTATTTTATTATTCATGCTATAATTTTTTTTATTTATCATGAAATTGAAATTTGAATTTTTTTTTCTTTTCACAAACAACAAATTTTTTTATTTTTTTTAAATAAAAAAAATCACAATTATTTATAACACAAAAAGTTTTTAAAATTTTGATAAATAATTTAAAAACGCTATTCCTTTCCCGACAACGGCGCCAAAAACTTGATCAGGCAGAACCGACATCGCCAATTGTGCCGTTCATTTGGTTTTATTTATTTATAAAACTCTTGCAATTGCACGAATCATTTCGTATAAAATGATAAGTATACTCCCAAGGTCGATCTAAGGAAGGAATGTATGTGGTTTTTAATTTATTATTCAAACTTTTAAAAACGAAATTAAATCCTAAACATCGTGTCACGATATTTTGGGGTTTTATGTTTTTAATCTACTTACATAAAAATAAACATAGATTCAACAAATATTTATGCAAATTTTATCATTTATAATGGTGGAGTATTTAAGGATATAATAATTAAGTTAATTATGCTTGCCCATATTATTTAGCTTATTAAATATATGAATTGATATTTATTGATTCTCTCTTTTTTATATGAATACCACCTTTGGTGTGGTTAGATATTCTTTGTTAACTAAACAAATCAATTAACACCTATGGGTAGGGTTGATAACTAATTTGATTAATTAAATTAATTCCTTTTTCTAAGAGATTGAAAATGAACCATTTAAATGCCACCTTTGTTGGGGTTAGACAGTTTAAACTTTATTCAAGGTGTCCAAATTAAACCTAAGAATTTAATTATCCGAGTACTAACTTTCAAGTTTTAAAACCACTACTGAAAACATGTTGTCAATACATTTTCAGATAATAATTCTTATTAAAACTTTTGAAATAGAGCTTCACTCTAATTACCGGGCGATTGTACCAACAAATAAAAGAGCACTACTCTAAATCAGACCGGATAAATAAACCTTAAAATCTAATTTTCAGATTTAAGTTTGTAATGAAAAATAATATATTTCTCTCTAACATTCTTAATATAAAATCTTGAATAAAAATAAAAATCAATTCATTTTAGAGATTTTTACCTATTTAATATTTGGCAAGCATAACAACGTTATTATTATATCATGTTTACAAATAGCCAGTACAGTTAAATTTAATCACAGACAAATTAAATATAACATGTAAGAATAAAACATAAAAAATAACTGTAAAGAAAATAAAATCCTTACAGAACTTTGATGCTATTCCCGTTGCTGGAAAACCTCCAAGTAGAATTTGCACTCCCATTTATTGAATTGAAAAACAAATAAATTACAAAAACATAGCTAGTTCTTCTCAAAAAGAGAAGAACTCTAAAACTAAGAAAAACTAACTAAAAACTAAGAAAACTAAAAACTCTATAAACTAAGAAATGGAGAGAAGTGTGTTTTGAGGTGTGTTTAGAAGTGAAGAGAAGGGGGGTTTTTATAGGTGAGGATGGAGAGAAAAAGTGGGTGAAAAAATGGTGGAAACGTGAAGTAGTGATTGATGACGTGGGGGTGGCTGCGTGCGAAAATGGCACGAGATGGCAGCGGCACGCGCGGACAGCAGCAGGGGCGCGCGTGGGAGCAGCAGTAGTGCGCAGGGGCGCGCGTGGACGGGAGCAAGGCGCGCGCGAGACTGGAGCATTGCGCGCGTGGAACTGGGCACGGGCGCACGTGGGAATGGGCATGCTGCATGTGGCGCGTGTGCGGCTGGGTGCTGGTGCGCGCGGGCAGGGCGGCTCCGTGCGCGTTTTCCTCCTTTTTGACATTTTTGACCTTTTTGACCCATTTTGTCCAATTTTTCCATATTTGTTGACCTTTCCTCATTTATTTATTAATATATTTGTGATATATTGCTCCCAGTATTCCTATTTGAGTCTTTAAGTTACGTTTTTAAGCGAAAATACCTGAAAAACAATAAAAATACCCTTTGATTCCGAAAAAGACAAATTTATATAAATATATGATAAAACATATAAATATATATATTTTTAATCAATTAATGTGAATAAATTCATGGTAATTTTAGTGCTTTTTGAGCACTCATCACTTGCCACCATTACACTCTTAATCTCATGTTTTTAACAAATGCACTCATTCTTTTATTTTCCTCTCTTTGCTCACTTTTCTCTCCTTTGTACTCACTTTTATCTCTTTTGTGCTAACTTTCTAACTTTTATCTCTTTTGTGCTAACTTTCTAACTTTTCTCTCTTTTGTGCTCACTTTTCTCTCGTTTTTTTATTTTCTTCTTGCTCACACTTCTATTTTTTTTTTCTCAACTTGCACTCTCTTGCTATCCTAATCTAGTCCTCATAAGCTTGCAAAGGTTTGAGAGGTCTAATACAACTTTTCAGTTGTTCATTTCAAAAGTATACCGATTTTTATACCCATCATGCATCACCCTCCAATCAAACTGCCATGGTCACCCAAGCAAATTTGAGCAGCATACATTGGTGCCATATCACAAAGAACCTCATCCTTGGACTTGCTAATTGAAAAAAAATCCAAACTTTATTTGTTGATATTCACTCCTCCACAATCATTCAACCATTGCAGTTTGTACAATTTGGATTTCTTTTTCCACTTCAAATTCAACTTTTCTACAAAAACAATACTAGCTATATTGGTACAGCTGCCATGATCAATAATAATCGTGCATACCTTATAATTCACACGGTATCATGTATGAAAAATATGCTAAAGTTGCTCTCATCTCCTTTACTCTTAGGATGTATATTAAGGGCTCTCCTTATGACAAGTAATTCCCCATGAATAGGTTCTTCCAATGGTGGCATTTCATAGTCACTTGAACTGGCACTCTTAATTTCTCCATTATCACGTACAATTATAACCCTTTTATTTCACGTGAGTTAGTATGAGTTTTTTTTTCAAGTTTTCCTTTAGGAACAACAACTGAATTGTTTGACTTTGCTTCACCTTTTGTTTAGAAGGTAGTGTTATTGTCCTTCCAAGTTGATTTCCATGGAGAACTAGAGGACGAACTAGATTTGAACATTTTCGACTTGATTCGCTACTCCACTTAAATGGATTTATATAGTAGTTCTTCCATTTCTATGTAATGATGCATTTCAACCATATTAGCAATTTCCCAATTTATCTCAACAATGAATCTGGCCATTATTGCTCCTCTATCTTCCTCTATGTTTGCTCTAATCATGGAGACTTCTATCTCCTTATAATAATCTTCTACACTCATAGAACCTTGGACCAGCCCTTGCAAATTTCTATATAGATCCTTATAAGAATGGCTTGGTATGAACCTTTTATTCATAACCAATTTCATCTATTCCCATAACCAAATAGGTCTCTCAACATTTCTTACCCAATTGACCACCAATTGATCCCACCATATACCAACATAATCTGTAAATTCTATAGCTACTAGATTTACTTTCTTCTCCTTAGAGTAATTATGACAATCAAACATATGATCAACCTTTTTTTCCCAATCCAAGTATAACTCAGGATCATTCTTTCCTTGAAAGGGAAAAATTATCATATTTTACTACCTATATTTCTATCTTCTTTGTAGTTAGCATTTTTGTCCCATTTATAATTGGTTTTCTCTTCCACATTGGAATCAACTTCTTCTTCCTCGAACTCATGTCTTCTATGTCTTCTTTTATGTGATTGAGAATCGGAAGAGGATTCTAAATCATCCAACCTTGCATTCATCCTATTAAGTTGGTCATGAAAAAATTTGATGAAGAATTTCAAATCAAATTCTTATGGTTTCATTCCTTCCTTACTCATGTTTTCAACCTGTATAATAAAATGAGATAATCCACGCACACCCTCACGTGTTTACTCTCAAATAATATTGTCAACACTTCTTTTTTTCACAATACTTTCACACACACTCTCTCTCTTTTACACTATTATCACTTTTCTTACGACTCAAAGCTCATGCTAACCTCCTTTGTGTTCTTAACAAAATCAAAGAATCCAACTAATCTCAAGAAGTAAGCATTTTATGTGTAACAATCTCAAAATTTAGAATTTTGAAAGAACTTAATGGCAAAGTATGCAAAAGGAAAGTCCAAAGAGGGCTCTAAAGAAAGACTCTTGACCAAAGAGTAATCTAAAGAAGGATCCTTGGCCAAGGAGGACTCTAAAGAAAAACTATTGACCAAGGAGGACTCTAAAGAAAGACTCTTGACCAAGGAGGACTCTAAAGAAAGACTCTTGACCAAAGATGACTCTAAAGGAAAACTCTTGACCAAAGAGGACTCTAAAGAAAACTCTTGATCAACTATGATTCCCTCTTGTTTTTTTAAATCAGTCTTGGTAGCAAGAACAAAATAAAGGAAACCCAATTTCAACAAGAACAAGAAAACTCAAAAAGAAAACAAGAATTAGATTCTTGAACAATCTACTACTATGTTCTCCTTTTCTTCTTCTTTTTTCCATTTTTTTTCTTATTTTTCTTCTTTCTTTTTTTATTTTTATTGTTTCTGCTATAAATATAAAATTCACAAAAAACAAATTTGAAACCCTAATGAATAATAGCCGAAAACAATGCAAAAGGTGTGATAAGTCTTTAACCTCTTGATTAGTGGTGTAAACGGTGGAATTTGGACTCTAAAATTGTAAGAATAGTGGAAAAGCCTAATTTTCCTTGAAGCAATCAAAATGAGATTCGATTTGATATACTATAATAGTTGTTTCGTTACCTTTATCAAAAGTCATGGCCATTTAAAGTTGCAATTTCGTTTTATCAATTTTTTTGTTTGAAACTGAACAGTAGCCCTTTTCTTTTCTTTTCTTTTTTTTCATTTTTTCTTTGAAGAACAAAGATAGGTTGAAAATAGAAATAAGGAATCAAGAAAATATATGGAAGAATTCATAAAAAACTAGGAAAAAAAATCCAAATACGAAAACAACAACAACAAAATTGAAAGAAAACACAAGACTCAAAAGGATGAAATTTCTCTTTTTTGTGATTTTTGACTCAAAAACGTAGAAAAAAATCAAAGGAAGAATTTATTTTTAAATGTAAAATTCAAAACAAAGATAGATGAAGATACATAACCTATTTTCAGCAACAAAGGCTCTCATACCAAATGATATGGACCTTTTAGGCGAATAACCTAGGAACCCATGAACTCAAAGGAATATAAACAATTGATTTGCTAAGAATGTGTTGAAGATGATCAGATTAGAATCCTAAAGAAACAAAGTTGTTAAAACCCAAACCTTTAGACGCCACAAAAGATGATCACTCCCATTGATAAGTCATATTCAAGTATTCAATTAAGAACATAAGAAGGAAAAGCAATAAGCTTTCTGAAATTTTATTTTAATTAATGAATATTCATTCTTCCCTTTAAATTACGTAGCTCTTCTTATTAATAAGGAAGAAACCCTAAAATATAAAAGCCTAGATGAAATGTGTCTAATGGGCCTATTTAGTTATGGATTAGGCCTAATCCAACCTTAAAAAAAGACTAGAAGAATTAAAATAAAAGTCGACAATTAACTATAATAAAAATTTATAAACATAAAAGTCCTACAATTATTTAAAACAAAAATTACTTCCTAAAGTAACCCTTGTACCCAACTTGATCTTCCAAATATATTCCTAGTCATTGTACAGCCAATTCCTTGCAAAAGATCTAGTGAATATTTGAAAACGTCAACTTGATCATCACTTAGGAACTTTTACTTGATTAGCACCTTGATCTCCCTTAACTATAGTATAAATGACATTAATTAAGTATGTTTCATACTCACCGTGCCCAATATTCACCAAATAATAATGAGCATTTATATGATTTCGCCCAAATGTGACTTAATGGAGATCGAGGTGAGGTGCTGACCAAGTGGATGTTCCCAAATATTCTCAAGATCATTTGTAAGGAATTGGCGGTCCAATAAATAGGGATATATTTGAAATATCAAGTTGGGTGCAAGGGTTACTTTAGGAAGTAATTTTTGTTTAATTAATATGGACATTTTATGTTTATAAATTTTTATTATTCTTAATTGTGGGATTTTTATTTTAAGTCTTTTAGTCTTTTATTTTTTAAGGTTGGATTAGCCCCAATCCATAACTAAATAGACCCATTTAATCTAGGGTTTTTTATTTTAAGGTTTCTTGCTTATTAATAAGAAGAGCTATATAATTTTGTGGGAAGAACAAATATTCATTAATTAAAAGAAAATTTCAAAAAGCTTCTTGCTTTGCCTTCTTATGTTCTTGATTGAATACTTGAAACCGAATTATCAAAAGGAGTGATCATACTTTGTGGCATCTCAAGGTTAGGGTTTTAAGGATTTTGTTTCCTTAAACTTCTAATTCGATCATCTTTAAAACATTCCTAACAAATCGATTGGTCTTATCTCTTTGAGTTCGTGGGTTCCTAAGGTTGTTCACCTAGAATGTCCACATCATTTGGTACTAGAACCTTGGTTACTAGAAACATGTTATCTATCTACATCTATCTTTATTTGAGTTCTTGATTCCCAAATAAAAAATTTGTCCTTCTCAAGATTGGTGTTTTAAGGACTTTGTTTCCTTAGGGTTCTAATCTAATCATCTTCAACACGTTATTAGGAAATCAATTAATCCTATTCTTTTTTGAATTTGTGGGTTCTTAGGATTTTTCAGCTAGAGGGTTTGCATCATTTGGTACCAGAGCTTTGATTGCTAAAAACAGGTTATCTATCTTCATCTAATTTTGTTTTGAATTCAAGATTTCAAAAGAAAAACACAAATTTCGTCCTTTGATTGTTTTCTACATTCTTGAGTCACTAATCACAAAAAAACAAAATTTCCTAGTTTTATTTGAATTATTTGTATACTATATTGTTCTTTATTTTGTGTTATATCTATCTTTTTTCCTTCAAAAGAATGGAAAATAAAAGGAGAAGAGGGCTACTAATTGTAGTTTAATTTTTGTTGATAAATTAGAGTTGCAACTTAAAACGACCATAACTTTTGACTCGAATATTAGAATGACTATTATAATATATCAAATCGAAGCTTGTTTTGACCCCAAATATTATCATTTAGACCATTTACTAAAGGGTTGAATTTTTGTCACACCTTTTGGTGTTTTTTTTTGGTTCACGTTCATTAGGGTTCATGTTAATGAATCTAATTCTTTTTTCTTGATGGGTTTTCTTGTTCTTGTTGAAATTTTTTTCCCTTTATCTTGTTCTTGCTGCCTAAGAATAATTAAAAAAAAAGGGAATCATAGTTGATCAAGAGTCTTTCTTAAGAGCCTTCTTTGGTTAAGAGTCAATCTTTAGAGTTTTATTTGGTCAAGAGTCTTTCTTTAGAGTTATCTTTCGTCAAGAGTATTTATTTAGAATCTTCTTTGGTCATGAGTCTTTATCTAGAGTCCTTTTTGGTGAAGAGTCTTTATTTATAGTCCTTTTTGATCTAGGGTCTTTCTTTATAGTCTCCTTTGTTCAAGAGTCTTTCTTTAGAATCCTCTTTGTTCAAGAGTCTTTCTTTAGAGTCATCTTTGGTGAAGATCTTTTCTTTAGAGTCGTCTTTGGTCAAGATCTTTTCTTTAGAGTCCTTTTTGGACCTTCTTTTTGTCATACTTTTCCATTAAATTTTTAGAATTTTGATATTGTCACCAATAAAATGGTTACTTTTTGAGATTATTTGGATTCTTTGATTTTGTTAAGTAGACAAAAGAGGTTGGCATGAGATTTGAGT
Source organism: Hippophae gyantsensis (assembly GCA_030763125.1). Classification (NCBI taxonomy): domain Eukaryota; kingdom Viridiplantae; phylum Streptophyta; class Magnoliopsida; order Rosales; family Elaeagnaceae; genus Hippophae; species Hippophae gyantsensis. The sequence continues at coordinate 7,944,846 of CM061033.1, read as the reverse complement.
GGTAAAAAATGATAGCTAAAATAGTGTAAAAAAGTGAGTGTTAACAATTTTATTTGAGAGCAAACACGTGAACGAGTGTGTAGGTTATCTCATTTTATTTTACAGGTTGACAACATGAGTAAGGAAGGAGGAGAACCATATGAGGTTGACTTGAAATTCTTCATCAAATCTATTAATGACCAATTTAAGAGGATGAATGCAAGGTTATATGATTTAGAATCCTCTCTTGATTCTAAATTACATAAAAGAAGACATAGAAGACATGGATTAGACAAAGAAGATACTAATTCCAATGTGGAAGAGAAAGCAAGTTGTAAACGGGACAAAAAGATCATGGTTGTATAGAAAAATGGAGAAATTGAAAGAGCTAGTGTATGTGACAAAGTGATACCACCAGTGAAGGTTTGTTCTAATGTTGAAGTGGTAGAACTTGTGTATAGAGATTCGCTTGTCACAGGGAAAGTCCTAAATATACTGTCTATGGATGAAAAATATGACAAGCACGGTGATCATATTTTTCAAACAATATGCCATATGAAGGATAAGGTATGCACTTTAATTATTGATAGTGGGCACTACACTAATGTTTCTAGTACTTGTTGGTAGAAAAGTTAAATTTGAAATGGCAGAAGCATCCCCAACCTTACAAGCTACCATGACTGAATGATTATGGAGAGGTAGTGGTTAACAAACAAGTTTGGGTTCCCTTTTCAATTGGAAAATATGAAGATGGAGTTCTTTGTGATGTGGAACCAATGTATGCTGCTCGGCCGACCATGGCAGTTTGATTGGAGGGTGTCATATGATGGTTATAAAAATCTTTAGTCTTTTGAAATGAACATCCAAAAATTTGTATTAGCCCTTCTCAAACCTTTGTTAGCTTATGAAGACCAAATAAGGATAGTAGGAGAGTGCAAGTTGAGAGAAAAAATTTATGAGCAAGAGTAAAAAAGAGAGAGAGTGTGTGTGAGGTCAATCAAGGGGAGAAAAGTGAGAAAATGGAGAGACAAGTGAGAAAATTGGAGAGACAAGTGAGAAAAATGGAGATAAAAGTGAGCAAAATAGAGAAGAAAGTAAGCACAAAGGAGAGAAGAGTTAGTAAAGAGGGGAGAAAAGTGAGGAAAATGAAGAAAAAATAGAAAAAAGGAGTGTAATTGCTGAAAAACATGAGATTAAGAGTGCAATGATGGCAAGGAAACAAGTACTTGTACTTATGTACATGAATGTTTATCTTTTGACAAACAAATTTAACTCTTCTTTGCCTAGTGTTGTTGTATCTTTATTGAATGAATTTGAGGATCAACATCATAAAATGATTCCCCATGGATTACATACTCTATGAGGAATGCATCATCAAGTAGTCTTCATACCTAAATCCGTAATACCAAATCAACTTGCTTACAAAGCTTATATTTGAGAATGAATCATTTCGAAGAGGAGGGGAATAATAGAGCTTGAGGTGCTAACCAAGTTTATGTTTACAAATATTCTAAAGATTCTCAAGATCCTACAAATATTCGTAAGATCCTACATGAGATAGATTTGGAATATTAAATTGGATGCAAGGATTAATTTAGGAAGAAATTTGTTTATTTTAGTTAATTATGGGCCATTTATGTTTAACAATATTTTTAGTGAATTATGGGACTTTTATTTTAAGTCTCTCAATCTTTTATTTTTTAAGGTTGGGTTTGGCTCAATCAATAACTAAATAGGCCCATTAGGCCCATTTCATCTAGGGTTTCTTTCTTATAAAGAAGAAGAACTATGTAATTTGGAGGAAAAATGAATATCATTAATGAAAATTATATTTCATAAAGCTTTTGCTTTGCTTTCTTGTGTTCTTGATTGAATGTTTGAATTCGACTTATCAAAAGGAGTGATCATCTTTTGTCGCATCTCAAGATTGGGGTTACAAGATCTTTGTTTCCTTAGGGTTCTAATCTGATCATCTTCAACACATTCTTAGCAAATCTATAGTTCTTATTCCTTTGAGTTTGTGGCTTCCTAGGGTTGTTCTAATAACAAATACTAGAGGCAACTCAGAGCGCGGCCACACACATCATGCCTGAACAATAAACGTAGATGCCCCCAATCAAATTGAAAGTTTGTGCCCATCTGCACCCATTCCACAAGAAAATGTGTGCGCTTCATTCTAAATTTCTAAGCATATCACCACCTATGTCAGTACCAATCACACAACGAATCCCGCATGTGTCAGCACATGTTTTGCAAAGAATCCGACCTAGTCATGCACGTTAGAGTTTAAATGCATGCCAGCCTATCCAATATGCGTATATCATCATTGTTTAATATATGTTTTCACTTTTTTGGCCTTTTCCTCACCTATAAAAAGCCTTTCTCCCCCATTGTAAAAAAACACCTCAAGAAATAATTTTCTTAATTCTTTTTTTCTCTAAAAAGTTTTATTTTTTTTAGTTTTTAGTTTAAAAGTTATTCTCTTTTTGAGAAGAAATAGCTATTTTTTTTATAGATTTTTAGTTTTTTGATTCAATAAACAGAAATGCAAATCCGTTTGGAAGTTTTCCAACAACAGAATTAACATCAAAGTGTTGTAAGGATTCTTTTAAGTTATAATTTTAATGGATTCTTTATAGTTATTTTTTATATTTTATTCTTATATGTTATATTTAATTTGTGTGTGATTAAATTTAACATGACTAGCTATTTGTAAATATGATATAATAATAACGTTGTTATTCTTACGAAATATTAAATAGGTAAAAATCTCTATAAAATGAATTAATTTTGTTTTTATTCAAGATTTTATATTAAGGATATTAGAGAGAAATATATTATTTTTAATTACAAACTTAAATATGAAAATTAGATTTTAAGGTTTAATTATCCTATCTAATTTAGAGTAGTGCTCTTTTATTTGTTGGTACAATCATCCGATGGTTAGAGTGAAGCTATATTTCAAAAGTTTTTATAAGAACTATTATTCAAAAATGTATTGACAACATATTTTCAGTAATGATTTTAAAACTTGAAAGTTAGTACTCATATAATTAAATTATTATGTTTAATTTGGACACCTTGAATAAAGTTTAAAATGTCTAACCCTACCAAATGTGGCATTTAAATGGTTGACCTTCAATCTATTAGAAAAAAAATTAATTTAATTAACCAAATTAATTATCGACCTCACTCATAGGTGTTATTTAATTTGTTTAATTACCAAAGAATATCTAACCCTACCAAATGTGATATTTATATAAAAAAGCAAAAATCCATAAATATCAATTTATACCTTTAATAACTTAAATAATATGAGCAAACATAATTAACTTAATTATTATATCCATAAATACTCCACTATTATAAATGATAAAATTTTGCATTATTGTTTATTGAATCCATATCTATGTTTATTTTTTATGTTATTAGATTAGGAAACAAAAAACAAAAATATCATGACACGATGTTTAGGATTTAATTTCATTTTTAAGATTTTGAATAATAAATTAAAGACCACATATATTCCTTCCTTAGATCAACCTTAGGAGTCTTATAATTTTCTATTAAATTATTTGTGCACTTGCGAGAGTTTTACAAATATAAAATCAAAGTATTTGTAGGATCGGGGATGTCGGTTCTGTTCATCACACATGCGTAAAGAGAGGTTTCCTACACAATGGAAATCAAAATTATAGCCTCGAGGATATGGACCTTTTCATGTCTTGGAATGAATCAATGATAAGATTGGGTTTGGGTGCACGTGCATAAGAAGAGGTTTCCCACACAACGAAAATCAAAATTATAGCCTCGAGGAGATGGACCTTTTCTAGTATTGGAATGGATCAATGATATCGCCTACAAGCTAGATTTTCCAAGTGACAATGGTAATGTTAGTGCCACTTTTAATGTTGCTAATTTATCTATGCTTGATATAGGTAATTTGAGGATGAATATTTTCAAAGGGGAGGGAAATAATGGAGATCGAGGTGCTAACCAAGTAGATGTTCCCAAATATTCTCAAGATCCTTTAGTCCAATGACTAGGGCAATGACAAAGAGGATGAAAGAATATTTGCAAGGCTTAATCATAAAAGTGCAACACAAAGAAGCTGTGCTAGAAGATTCTAAAACTAAATTCCAAGATTCCAAAACTTAACCAAGGATGATCTATTATCTTTTTATGCAAGGGATAGATTTTGATGCAAGGATTAATTTATGAAGTAATTTTTATTTTAGTTTATTTTGGACCTTTTATGTTTTATTTATCATAAGTCCTTTTAGTCTTTTATTTTTTTAAAGATGGATTAGGCCCAATCCACTACTAACTAGGCCCATTTTTGTCTAGTGTTTTTCTTTAGGGTTTCTTTGCTTTTACAAAGAGCAGCTTTGTAATTTGTAGGAAAACCATATATCATTTATCAAATTATATTTTAGAAATATTTTTACTTTGCCATCTTGTGTTCTTGATTGAATTCTTAAATTTGAATTATCAAAATGAGTGATCATCCATTATGGCATCCTAAGGTTAGCGTTTTAAGGACTTTGTTTCCTTAGGATTCTAATATGGTCATCTTCAACATGTTCCTAGAAAATTGACTGTTCCTATCCTTTTGATTTTATGGGTTCCTAGGGTTGTTTGCCTAAAGGGTTCGCATCAGGACTAGTACATCTCTGACCTTAACTACATTATCAATAACATAAGGAACATTAGCATAGAATTCCTGAACAAATGATTCTATAGAAGCACCTGATTCCTTAAAAAACCTTTTTCATCCTAATGCTACTATAACCTCAAAAATTCCCTTAAATTGTGCTTTATTCCCCAAATCAAAGCCCAAACCTCTTTCATATATTCTAGAAGTTGAAACGTCTTTTTCTTTACTATTCTTGCTTCTTTTTGGTGTAGTCTCAAAAATTCAACAATATATAATTTTTAATTGTTCTTAAATAATTCGTATAAAAACAACAAAAAATAATTTATACCAAATTATTTTCCTTACACATCTTAGTCCAAATTAGGATTTGGATATCTTATTAGTTCATAAATAATCTACAAAATTTAGAGAAATTAACTTTAAGACTTAAATTCTAAAAAATTATGAATACTTTCTTATGTTGTTGTGGAAGAAGAAAATGAAGAACACCTCTCTTGAAGATGATGAAAATTTCTTGATAGTTGATGGTTTTTCAAAATATATTTATAGGATGGGTAGGAAATGATTAGAAAAGTGGTTTTTGTGAATGGTTTTGAAAGATTATTTAATAAAAGTATGTTTTTTGAGGAGTTTTAGGTATTTTGGGGAGAAACAATGTTAGGGCTTGTGAAGAAAGTGAGAAAATTTGAGAGAAAAGTAAATGTTTTTGGGTAGGGATGAAAATTATACAAAAGAATTTAACACCTGCCGCGACGATGTTTTTCTGGTGCCATAACATGATCCTTTTCCTTTTCCACTAGTTTTAGACAAAAACACTCATGCTATGGTAAGGTTTTTATGTATGTAGTGACATGCATAACTCTACTTCCAATTTAATGAGTTTTCCCTCCTTTTTTATTACAATAATAAAATAATCACAAAATATATACCTAAAATAATGCAATAAAATAAAAAATAAAACTAATACCTAAGAAATGAAAATAAATTAAATTAAAACAATAACAAAATAAAATAATGGGTTACCTCCCAACAAGGACTATATTTATCGTCTTTAGTGAGACATTGCTTGGGGGATTCCATCATTTTCCAAACTCATTGTCCACACATTATTTAGTTCAATTGTTTCTCTAAACTAGTAATTATTCTTTTCCTTGCTTTTACAAAGTGCTCAGTTATTTCTCTACTTGTAGCTCCACCTTTTTGAAAGAAGCCTCCATAGAGTCTAGCCTTTGATTTGTTATTAATTGGTTGTTTCTATCCACTTGAATGAATGCATTCAAGTTATCCTCTAGAGTTTCCATGTTGGGAGGATTACTGAGCAATTATTGGTGGAATTATTGGCCTTACTGGTTTGAACTCTAGGAAAATAGAGGATTGTTTTCCCCCAGGTCAAATTAGGATTATTCTTTCACCCCGAGTTCTAGGTATTTGCATTAATATTGTACCTAGGTCTTAGTTGATAACCCTCTAATACATTGACCTATTTAGGTCTAATAAGGAAAATTATTCTTTATTGGTTGTGGCGTGCGGGGTAAGAAGCGTAACTTGCTTGGTCACTTATGCAAGTTTCATTTGTACTTCAATACCAGAGTCTATTTCATGGACTTTGGCTCCCCTCATTTGGGATCTTTTCTATTGGAAATTAGCACCTAACATTTTAGAGGGATTATAAGTCTCTAAGGCTAGCTTTTCTCCCATTAATCCTTCAATAGTGTTGTCAATGATGATGAACTAATATTGTTGTGTCAATCCATCATAGTAAAACTATTCTATAGATGTAGACAATAACTATGATGAGGGAATTTGATAAAGAAGGGTTTGAACCTATCCTAAGCTTCGTGGAAAGGTTCTCCCTCCATCTGAGAGAAAGTAGTGATCTTTGCTCTCAATTTTGATGTTATGGTGGGAATTGAATTTTCCCATAAATATATTTTAATCATCCTTTTAGGTCATCACAAAACATGGAGGGAGTGATATTGGACATGTCTTGGCCCTTTCTTTAAGGGTGGTGAAGAAACACCACATTCTGAGTTGGTTCTTGGTAAGTACATTGAGATGGAATGTTTAGATTGTAGAGTAGAAGTCCCTAATGTAAGACATTGATTCTTCATTAGGCAGTTCATTAAAAGAAGATAACATGAATAAATTAATATTTCTCAAATCATAATTTTGAGCAATCTCATCTAGTTGGATTGAGACAGTAGTAGTGCTAAAGACTAGCATTGCATACTACTTCGTAATAACTTCCTTAATTTGTGGATTATTCTCCATAGTTGTTGGTTAAAGTGTAGAGTCAAGGTTCAAAATTTTGTTCAAATAAAAGGTGTGGGACACAAAATTCAGGCTTCTTGACAATCTATTAAGTCTATTTATATTATTTTTATAAGGTGTGAGAGGTTACCATAAGGACCTCCTACCTTGCATAAACTTATATAAGGAAAACTTAAAATCACCTTTTAAGTAAAAAAATAAAAAGATTACATGTTTGTACACAAAAATACTCAACACTTAGTAATTAAAAGAATAAATAATAAAATGATACATAAGTTAGTAAAAGAAAATAAATTATACAAGAAATAATTTAGTACACAAAAGTACTAAGCATAAAATAAAATAATAAAGGAATTAGCAAATAAATAACATAAAAAAATTAATTTGAAATAAAAGAAAAAGAATTGTTTTAAAAAATTGAAATAAAAGAAAATTAAATTAAAATTATTTTCATTATTTTTATTTATTAATTAAAGAATTTTTAGTTTTTAATTTAAAATTTTAATTTTTTGAAAAATTAAATAAAATAAAAATTAAAAATATTTTTTATTTGTTTCTAAAATTTATTTTAAAAAAACTTTAAAATTCAAAATAAATAAAATTTAATAATAATCTAGATATTTTAAAATTTTAAATAAAAATCACAATATTTATAACACAAAAAGTTTTTCAGATTTTGATAATAAAAATTAAAAAAGCTGTTACTTTACCGTAACGATTCCGAAAACTTGATACAAAATTTAGTTAGTTTTTAATGGTATTACCAATTCTTCATAAACGACACCAAAACCTTAATGTATCAAAACTTGGTGTACAAGTGCATGAATCACTTATAAAATAGGGGAAACCTAAACATTCTTTTACAATATTTGGTTTGTAAATATCTTACCTAATGACATAAATGTAAGATAAATTCAGCAAAAAATAGAAAAATAAACAGTTCCATTCAGTAGAGAACTTATAGAATAAATTAGTTAGTTAATCATGTTTACTTAACATTAATTAAATTATTAAAAATATGAATTAAGATTATTGATTCTTTTTTATTAATAAAACAATGTCTTAGGGTAGGATCAGAATTATTATTAATAACAAAATATTTAATATAATAAGACATGAATTACCAATTGATTAACTATTAAATTAAGATTTATTTATGACAAATTAACAAGCCATCCAATTAAAGCCTAAGGTCAAGCGTGTAATTAGACTTCCAATCAAGGTGTAAAAGTTAGGTTTATGATTTAAGTATCTAAACTCCAACATTCATATTTTAAAAATAATATGAAAAATATGCAATCAATATATTTTTCGATAATAATTATTATTAAAATCGTTGAAATAGAATTATCTAAAGATCCAAATGAACAAATCGAAAATCAAAGAGTTAACTCTAAATCAGATTCAGATAGTTTAATCCTAAATCTAACTCTCTTTTATGTTATGAAAGATACTAAGCAATATATTTTCCTTTAACAAATATTTTGTATAAAATAAACCATTTTATAAAAATATTTTATTTATTTTAATATTTCACAAGTATTACAATATTACTAATATCTTGCATTATCTTCAACTAGTGATAACTGTATTTTATATAGTTATTTTCGCTTATTTTATTAATTATAATTGTTATGTTCTTGACATTTTTGGTTAATTTTAGTTAAATAAATTAATATTTTCTGTTTATTTGTTAAGTAATATATTTTTAAGAAAATTAAATATTTTGAATCAAAAATGTACCTAATTACAAATTTATGTCCAAAAATATAATTTCCAATAAAAGAGTACTTAATTGCAATTTATAAAAGTCGAAAATAAAATTTAAATTAAAATCGTACTTAATTTTAATTAGAAAAGGGATTAATTATAACTAAAGAAAGGTTAAAATGTAATTTGAATTAAATTTGTGGGTCAAAATGTAATTAAGAAACTTTATATTTTTGCGCAGGAAAGAAGAATTCCACGCGCCATCATCCACGCGTGCACCGTGAGCCATCAAATCAGACATGAAACGGTCAGGATTGACGCGTGTCTTTCAAACCGGACAAAAGTGATTGGGTGTAGGTTTTGTCGTTCACGCCGCTCGGTGTGCTGAGTGGGCCCATCTACCGCATAGGCCGGCATGCAGGGTGGGACCCACGTGTGCTGAGTGGACCCCGTTGTCCCCCACGTTCGCGCGCCTCTACTCCTGTGCGTTGATCTCTACGTCCAACCGAATCCTCACCGAATGAAATGATGCCACGTGTCCGTATTAATCCTTGTAGTGAATTAGACACCGACACGTGGCAGCGTGAATTAAAAAAACAGAGCCGCACACCTTCCCCAGTTTTGCATTTTTGATACAATTTTGTCTCCCCCATGCGTATTTTTAAATTAATTTCCCCATACATAGTTGTCCCCCACGTGTATGAAAAAATATATTTTTAAATGTATTTTTTTTAGAAATTTGATGTTATAAATAGGGGATAGTTTTTTAGAGTTTTGGGGATTTAGAGTTTGGAATTTTTGGAGAGTTTAGGGGATGGTTGTGGAACACGCAGAAGCCATTTTTGGCTTCTGTTGTGTTCTGCGTGTGCCAAATATTTTGGAGAAGATGTAGTTTGAATTTTCTTTGTGTTCTTCGTCTCATATTCCTTAACTCTTGTAATTTTAATTTTTAATTTATGAAGTAATTTAATTTTTCAAGGGTTGCATTTTATCTAAATTTATGAAGCTTTGATTTTAATTATTTTTGAAAGATTTATAAGACGTTCGATTTGTTTATTCTATCTGTGCTTAATGCTTTTGATTATTTATGAATTTTTTAAAATGATCTGTGGCATTTAAATAAACTTGGAAAAGGCATTTTTGTGTATATTACTCGTGGATAGAATGACATGTATGATGAAGGATAGGAATATACCCTAATTGTATGTGTGGCCATTTGAGAACTTAGAACGTAATGAATCTTGGTGCATTTAATTCTTATAGGAATATAGTGAATTAATTTAACGAGGTGTGTCTATATGGGGCTCGGAAGAGATGTATGGATAAAATTAGAAGTTTTCGGTTGACAAATTAAATTTGCTATAAAAATATAAATCAAGAGCAAATAATATGATTTGAGTGGATTAATTTGGGGAAAAATGCAATCCTAGATTTCTTTTATTTTGTTATTAAACTCTTTTCTTACACTTTTTCCAAATCAACGATCGTTTTGAATTAAATCAGAGAGAAATAATTTTAGTACTCGACAAACTATAGTGACAAATCTCTGTGGGAACGATACTTTACTTACAAATCTTATTACTTGTGACCGTGTATGCTTGCACGTTTTGTGTTCTCTACAAGAGACAACAAGTTTTTGGGGTTGTTGCCAGGGAAGTATTTATTGTATGTGATGATAAATCCCAAATTGGGAAGTATTTATTGTGATGATAGAATGTATTTTTTTCAATCGTAAAATGTTATGTTTAGGAAAAGTTTTGAGCTAAATATTATCCTTTATCCTACCTTTACCTATGCCATACATTACAAGCTTAATAAAGTCCTTTTGATTTTGTGTTTTGTGTTTGTCTACATTAGTGGAGAGAGAAATGAAAAATAAACTCATGAGATTTGTGATTTCGTTAAAAATTAATTGCGTTTTTATTTGTATAAACTCATTCGGATTGCATGTGACGAAATATGAAAAGACTTCACACACACACTAAATTTCATTGTGAAAATGTAATATATTTTTAAATTGATTTTGATGCTTAGATAAAATTCTTTTATTTCTTTGAGTTATGTTTTTTGGAATGATCAAAAAGAAATATTTTCAAAATCACCACTTTAAATGCAGTTATCTTTGTTTTATTTCTTTCCTTTTGCTCGAGGACTAGCAAAAACTTAAGTTTAAAAGTTTAAAATTTAATTTAAATTAGAAAATGGCTTAATTGTTATTAAAGAAAGTTTAAAATATAATTTGAATTAAATTTGTTGGTCAAAATGCAATTAAGAAACTTTATTTTTCTACATAGGAGAGAGGAATCCCACACGCCATCATCCACACGTGCAACGTGAGCCGTCAGATCGGACACGAAACTATCAGGATTGGCGCATGTCATTCAAACCCGACCAAAGCAATTGGGTGCAGGTTTTGTCGTTCACGCCGCTTGGTGCGCCGAGTGGGGCCCATCTACCGCACAGGCCGGCGTGTAGGGTGGGACCCACGTGTTTGACGACTTTTCAAAGCATGATCTCATGCGACCGTTTCACATGTGCCCGGTTATACAGCGAATAGAAAAATGCCACGTGTCCCACTTTATATTTCAACCAATCCTATTTTGACACGTGGCAAGGTTTTGGTGGGTGCGAAAACACAGAATCACGCACGCGTTGCAACTATTGTCCCCCACGTTCGCGCCCCTCTACTCCTGTGCGTTGATCTCTGCGTCCAACCGAATCCTCACCAAATGAAATGCTGCCACGTGTCCGTATTAATCCTTGCAGTGAATTAGACGCCGACACGTGGCAGCGTGAATTAAAAAAATAGAGTCGTACACCTTCCCTAGTTTTGCATTTTTGATACAATTTTGTCTCCCCCATGCGTATTTTTAAATTAATTTCCCCATACATAGTTGTCCCCCACGTGTATGAAAAAATATATTTTTAAATGTATTTTGTTTTTTAGAAATTTGATGTTATAAATAGGGGATAGTTTTTTAGAGTTTTGGGGATTTAGAGTTTGGAATTTTTGGAGAGTTTAGGGGATGGTTGTGGAACACGCAGAAGCCATTTTTGGCTTCTGTTGTGTTCTGCGTGTGCCAAATATTTTGGAGAAGATGTAGCTTGAATTTTCTTTGTGTTCTTCGTCTCATATTCCTTAACTCTTGTAATTTTAATTTTTAATTTATGAATTAATTTAATTTTTCAAGGGTTGCATTTTATCTAAATTTATGAAGCTTTGATTTTAATTATTTTTGAAAGATTTATAAGACGTTGGATTTGTTTATTCTATCTGTGCTTAATGCTTTTGATTATTTACGAATTTTTTAAAATGATCTGTGGCATTTAAATAAACTTGGAAGAGGCATTTTTGTGTATATTACTCGTGGATAGAATGACATGTATGATGAAGGATAGGAATATACCCTAATTGTATGTGTGGCCATTTGAGAACTTAGAACGTAATGAATCTTGGTGAATTTAATTCTTATAGGAATATAGTGAATTAATTTAACGAGGTGTGTCTATACGGGGCTCGGAAGAGATGTATGGATAAAATTAGAAGTTTTCGGTTGACAAATTAAATTTACTATAAAAATATAAATCAAGAGCAAATAATATGATTTGAGTGGATTAATTTGGGGAAAAACTGCAATCCTAGATTTCTTTTATTTTGTTATTAAACTCTTTTCTTACACTTTTTCCAAATCAACGATCGTTTTGAATTAAATCAGAGAGAAATAATTTTAGTACTCGACAAACTATAGTGAAAAATCTCCTGCTCCCGCGCGCGCCCGTGTCGGTTCTGCCCTATCAAGATTTTTTATTTTTTTATTTTTTTTAATAAAAAAAAATCACAATTATTTACAACACAAAAAGTTTTTAAAATTTTGATAAATAATTTAAAAACGCTATTCCTTCCCCGGCAACGGCGCCAAAAACTTGATACCATCCCCGGCAACGGCGCCAAAAACTTGATCGGGGCAGAACCGACATCGCCGATCCTGCCCGTTCATTTGGTTTTTTCTATTTATAAAACTCTCGCAAGTGTATGAATCATTTCGTAGAAAATGATAAGTATACTCCCAAGGTCGATCTAAGGAAGGAATGCATGTGGTTTTTAATTTATTAATCAAACTTTTAAAAACGAAATTAAATCCTAAACATCCTGTCACGATATTTTGGGTTTTTGTGTTTTTAATCTATTAACATAAAAATAAACAAAGATTCAATAAATATTTATGCAAATTTTATCATTTAAAATAGTGGAGTATTTATGGATATAATAACTAAGTTAATTATTCTTGCTCATATTATTTAGGTTATTAAAGATATGAATTGATATTTATTGATTCTCCCTTTTTTGTATGAATACCACCTTTCGTGGGGTTAGATATTCTTTGTTAACTAAACAAATCAATTAACACCTATGGGTGGGGTTGATAACTAATATGCTTAATTAAATTAATTCCTTTTTCTATGAGATTGAAAATGAACCATTTAAATGCCACCTTTGGTGGGGTTAGGCAGTTTAAACTTTATTCAAGGTGTCCAAATTAAACCTAAGAATTTAGTTATCCGAGTACTAACTTTCAAGTTTTAAAACCACTACCGAAAACATGTTGTCAATACATTTTCAGATAATAATTCTTATAAAAACTTTTGAAATAGAGCTTCACTCTAACTACCGGGCGATTGTACCATCAAATAAAAGAGCACTACTCTAAATCAGACCGGATAACTAAACCTTAAAATCTAATTTTCAGGTTTAAGTTTGTAATGAAAAATAATATATTTCTCTCTAACATTCTTAATATAAAATCTTGAATAAAAACAAAATCAATTTATTTTAGAGATTTTTACCTATTTAATATTTCGCAAGCATAACAACATTATTATTACATCATGTTTACTAAACAGCCAGCACAGTTAAATTTAATCACAGACAAATTAAGTATAACATGTAAGAATAAAGCATAAAAAATAACTGTAAAGAAAATAAAATCCTTACAGAACTTCGACGCTATTTCCGTTGCTGGAAAACCTCCAAGCGGAATTCGCACTTCCATTTATTGAATCAAAAAGCTAAAAAATTAGAAAAACATAACTAGTTCTTCCCAAAAAGGGAAGAACTCTAAAACTAAGAGAAATTAACTAAAAACTAAGAAAAACTAAAAAAACTAAAAATCTAAGAAAAGAGAGAAAGAAAGAAGAGAGAAGTGTGTTTTGAAGGTGTGATTAGAAGTGAAGAGAAGGGGGGTATTTATAGGTGAGGATGGAGAGAAAAAGTGGGTGAAAAAATGATGGAAATGCATAGTAGGTGAAAATGACGTCAGCTGACGTCAGCGGGTAGGTGGAGCGTGCGAAATGGGGCGCAGATGGGCAGCGGCGCGCACTGACAGCACCAGGGGGGACCCACGTGTTTACCCCTTTTTAAAGCATGATCTCGTGCGGCCGTTTCACATGCGCCCGGTTATACAGCGAATTGAAAACTACCACGTGTCCCACTTTATATTTCAACCAATTAGATTATTACACGTGGCATGGTTTTGGTGGGTGCAAAAATACAGAATCACACACGCGTTCTAGCCACTGTCCCCTGATGAGTGCTCCAAAAGCACTAAAATTACCATGATTTTATGCATATTAATTGATTAAAAATATATATATTTATATGTTTTATCATATATTTATATATATTTGTCTTTTTCGGAATCACGGGTATTTTAATTGTTTTTCAGGTATTTTTGCTTAAAAAACGTAACTTAAAGACTCAAAGAGGAATACTGGAAGCAATATATCACAAATATATTAATAAATAAATGAGGAAAGGTCCACAAATATCGAAAAATTGGACAAAATGGGTCAAAAAGGTCAAAATGTCGAAAAGGAGGAAATCGTGCTGCCCAGCCGTGCGCCCAGTCCCGCGCGCGCCAGCGCCCAGCCGCCCGCGCCCATGCCCACTCACGCGCCCACGACAGCGCACGCCTGCTTCCATTTCCGCGCGCACTCTTGCTGCCTCGCGCGCTCCCCGTTGCATACCACTGCTGCTTGCCGTGCGTGCTCCAACTACCCGCCGTGCGCGCCGCTGCCATTTCGCCCCATTTTCGCGCGCTGCCGCCTCCATATCATGCTGACGTCATCAATGACATCACCAATCACCATTCCGCGTTTTCATCATTTTTTCACCCACTTTTTCTCTCCATCCTCACCTATAAATACCCCCCTTTTCTTAACTTCAAACACACCTCAAAACACATCTTCTCTTCTCTCTCTTTCTCTCATTTCTTAGTTTTTTTTTAGTTTTTAGCTTTTCTTAGTAAGTTATTCTTAGTTTTCAAGTTCTTCTCTTTTTGAGAAAAACTAGTTATGTTTTTGTAATTTATTTGCTTTTCGATTCAATAAATGGGAGTGCAAATTCCGCTTGGAGGTTTTGCAGCAACGGGAATAACATCGAAGTTCTGTAAGGATTTTATTTTCTTCTGATTATTTTTATGCTTTATTCTTACATGTTATATTTAATTTGTCCGTGATTAAATTTAAGCTTGTCTTTGGCTATTTGTAAACTTGATATAATAATAACGTTGTTATGCTTGCGAAATATTAAATAGGTAAAAATCTTTAAAATGAATTGATTTTATTTTTATTCAAGATTTTATATTAAGAATGTTAGAGAGAAATATATTATTTTTCATTACAAACTTAAATCTAAAAATTAGATTTTAAGGTTTAGTTATTCGGTCTGATTTAGAGTAGTACTCTTTTATTTGTTGGTACAATCGCGCGTTAGTTAGAGTGAAGCTCTATTTCAAAAGTTTTTATAAGAATTATTATCTGAAAATGTATTGAAAACATGTTTTCAGTAGTGGTTTCAAAACTTGAAAGTTAGTACTCGGATAACTAAATTCATAGGTTTAATTTGTACACCTTCAATAAAGTTTAAACTGTCTAACCCCACCAAAGGTGGCGGTATCAAGTTTTTGGCACCGTTGCCGGGGAATGAATAGCGTTTTCAAATTTTTTATCAAAATTTAAAAAAAAAATTGGGTTGTAAATAATTGTAATTTTTATTTAAAAAAAATAAAAAAATTTGTTGCTTGTGAAAAGTAAAAAAAAATTCAAATTTCATTTTCATAATAAATAAAAAAAATTACAATTTTAAATTTCATAAAAAAAATTATAGCACGAATAATAAAATAATTTTGAATTTTGAAATTTGAAGTAAAAAAAAAGTAAATAAATTTTAAATTAAATAAATAAATAAATAAAAAAATAAAAAATAAAAAATAAAAAAAATACAAAATTTATTTTATTTAAAAATAAATTGTTTTTTCAAAAAAAAATCAAAAACTTTATTTTCAATTTTTTTTATTTTTTTTCTTTTATCTTTTTCAATTATTTTTTTAATTATTTTTTATTTTATTTTATTTTTGGCTTAATTTTTAATTTAAAACCTTTTTTCTCTTTTTATTTTTTTATTTTTCTTTTACTTTTTTAATTTATTTTATTTTTGGTTTAATTTTTTTTATCTTAATTTTCGTTTAAGTTAATTAACTTAGGTTTTTAGTAACTTAATTTACTAACTTATATTAATTTAATTTGTTAACTTAATTAACTTAGATTTTCATTAATTTAATTAACCTATCTTTTTATTAACTTAATTAACTTAAATTTTAACCTAACTTAACTTAATTAACTTAATTTTAATAGCATTAAAAGTAAAGATCTAAGGGAGTTCTGTCTAGGAGACTAGTTCCTGGAAGCCTTTGTGCGACTAGTCTTTCCTGGGAACGTTGCTCTATCTAGGAGGATGGTTAAACTAAGCGCTGGATGGGAGGCAACTCATCATTTTAGGTAATTTAATTTAATTTATTTAATTTCTATTATTTATTTTAGTTTAATTACATGTGAATAATTTTAAAATTGTTAAAACTAAAAAAATTTGTTGAGATGTTAGAAGTTTACATCAATCTATCTGTGTGCACTTTAATGAACATGATAGATGCACCTGCATTTCTCCATCACTACTTGCAACATTCTCAAGAAATAGGTAATATTTCCTCTCTTTTCTCTTTATCTTTAACTTACAGTTGTTACATTGAGGACAATGTAAGTTCTAGGTTGAGGGTGGTGAAAAGTTACCATGCTTAATTTAAAAAATTTAACAATTTTAAAATAATAATAATAATAATAATAATTTTTTTTCTTTTTTTATGTTCACATTTTCATTTTTATTGTGTTTGGTTTTATTTTCTTTGTGTGATTTAGTAATCTTTGGAATTAAAAAAAAAATTTCTCACAAAAATTTATTATTTCTTTAAATCAAATTTAAGTAAATAGTTAAGTCTTACGTAATTAGTTAGTTTTTGTCATAACTAGTATTTCTTGATAAGATGTAGAAATTATATTAAACCCAAAATCGGTGTTGATGAATTTGTTTTAGTGGAGACTACCTTTGTGAGATATAATTTGAGCCTAATTTCCCTTATTCAGAATGAAATATATATTTTTTCTACTCTAAACACATTTCTTATTTCTTCAAATTCTTAGATGATCTCTATAGGCATTAAAATTGAATGTATGAATTTTTTCTCATCTTAATAGAATGTCGTATATTTTTTATTATTATTTTTTCTTAGATTAAATGATTTGAGTAGAAATTGATAGTATATGCTTTTATCTCATTCGTGCATGACTGTTACAAAAAAGAGAGAGACATATCTAGGGTTACCTAAACCAAGATCAAACAGAAAAGTCACAAAATTAACCACTCACCAAAATCCTAAAAACAAATGTACAATCTGTACATGGGTTGACTCTCTAAAAAAATGATATATATTGAAAAGTATCTTCAGAAAAATATAAAGAGATAAAGAATATATAGTATAATCTACATACTATGACTCGTATTACCCAAAATCCAAAAAAAAATGTACAATTTGTACATGGGTTGACTCTCTACAAAAATGATATATATTGAAAAATATCTTCAGAAAAATATAGAGAGATAAAAAATATATAGTATAATCTATATACTATGACCCACATTACCTACAAAGTTGTGAGTAAAAGCTAATTACAAAAGAAAGATGAGAAAGTAATTCCCTAAAAAGTCATTGCACTTTCTTCATTTGTAAAAGGCATATATCTTGAAATTTTTTCTTAATGAGTTTGATTTATGCATGAAAATAATTTTTATATATGATATCTTTATAATTTATACATTTGATTCCTTCCATGAGATCAACGTCAAAATAACACTTTGAGCCTTTATTCTTTATACATATGCGAACATATTGGTTCATTTCTATACATCAACTCTTTCACATATAAATTAGTACTTTTAATTGTGTTTGATAATTAGTTAGTTTTTGTCATAACTAGTATTTCTTGATAAGATGTAGAAATTATATTAAACCCAAAATCGGTGTTTATGAATTTGTTTTAGTGGAGACTACCTTTGTGAGATAGAATTTGAGCCTAATTTCCCTTATTCAGAATGAAATATATATTTTTTCTACTCCAAACACATTTCTTATTTCTTCAAATTCTTAGATGATTTCTATAGGCATTAACATTGAATGTATGAATTTTTTCTCATCTTAATAGAATGTCGTATATTTTTTATTATTATTTTTTCTTAGATTAAATGATTTGAGTAGAAATTGATAGTATATGCTTTTATCTCATTCGTGCATGACTGTTACAAAAAAGAGAGAGACATATCTGGGGTTACCTAAACCAAGATCAAACAGAAAAGTCACAAAATTAACCACTCACCAAAATCCTAAAAACAAATGTACAATCTGTACATGGGTTGACTCTCTAAAAAAATGATATATATTGAAAAGTATCTTCAGAAAAATATAAAGAGATAAAGAATATATAGTATAATCTACATACTATGACTCGTATTACCCAAAATCCAAAAAAAAATGTACAATTTGTACATGGGTTGACTCTCTACAAAAATGATATATATTGAAAAATATCTTCAGAAAAATATAGAGAGATAAAAAATATATAGTATAATCTATATACTATGACCCACATTACCTACAAAGTTGTGAGTAAAAGCTAATTACAAAAGAAAGATGAGAAAGTAATTCCCTAAAAAGTCATTGCACTTTCTTCATTTGTAAAAGGCATATATCTTGAAATTTTTTCTTAATGAGTTTGATTTATGCATGAAAATAATTTTTATATATGATATCTTTATAATTTATACATTTGATTCCTTCCATGAGATCAACATCAAAATAACACTTTGAGCCTTTATTCTTTATACATATGCGAACATATTAGTTCATTTCTATACATCAACTCTTTCACATATAAATTAGTACTTTTAATTGTGTTTGATAATTAGTTAGTTTTTTTCATAACTAGTATTTCTTGATAAGATGTAGAAATTATATTAAACCCAAAATCGGTGTTTATGAATTTGTTTTAGTGGAGACTACCTTTGTGAGATAGAATTTGAGCCTAATTTCCCTTATTCAGAATGAAATATATATTTTTTCTACTCTAAACACATTTCTTATTTCTTCAAATTCTTAGATGATCTCTATAGGCATTAAAATTGAATGTATGAATTTTTTCTCATCTTAATAGAGTGTCGTATATTTTTTATTATTATTTTTTCTTAGATTAAATGATTTGAGTAGAAATTGATAGTATATGCTTTTATCTCATTCGTGCATGACTGTTACAAAAAAAAGAGAGACATATCTGCGGTTACCTAAACCAAGATCAAACAGAAAAACCACAAAATTAACCACTCACCAAAATCCTAAAAAAAAATGTACAATCTGTACATGGGTTGACTCTCTAAAAAATGATATATATTGAAAAATATCTTCAGAAAAATATAGAGAGATAAAAAATATATAGTATAATCTATATACTATGACCCACATTGCCTACAAAGTTGTGAGTAAAAGCTAATTACAAAAGAAAGATGAGAAAGTAATTCCCTAAAAAGTCATTGCACTTTCTTCATTTGTAAAAGGCATATATCTTGAAATTTTTTCTTAATGAGTTTGATTTATGCATGAAAATAATTTTTATATATGATATCTTTATAATTTATACATTTGATTCCTTCCATGAGATCAACGTCAAAATAACACTTTGAGCCTTTATTCTTTATACATATGCGAACATATTAGTTCATTTCTATACATCAACTCTTTCACATATAAATTAGTACTTTTAATTGTGTTTGATAATTAGTTAGTTTTTGTCATAACTAGTATTTCTTGATAAGATGTAGAAATTATATTAAACCCAAAATCGGTGTTTATGAATTTGTTTTAGTGGAGACTACCTTTGTGAGATAGAATTTGAGCCTAATTTCCCTTATTCAGAATGAAATATATATTTTTTCTACTCCAAACACATTTCTTATTTCTTCAAATTCTTAGATGATTTCTATAGGCATTAACATTGAATGTATGAATTTTTTCTCATCTTAATAGAATGTCGTATATTTTTTATTATTATTTTTTCTTAGATTAAATGATTTGAGTAGAAATTGATAGTATATGCTTTTATCTCATTCGTGCATGACTGTTACAAAAAAGAGAGAGACATATCTGGGGTTACCTAAACCAAGATCAAACAGAAAAGTCACAAAATTAACCACTCACCAAAATCCTAAAAACAAATGTACAATCTGTACATGGGTTGACTCTCTAAAAAAATGATATATATTGAAAAGTATCTTCAGAAAAATATAAAGAGATAAAGAATATATAGTATAATCTACATACTATGACTCGTATTACCCAAAATCCAAAAAAAAATGTACAATTTGTACATGGGTTGACTCTCTACAAAAATGATATATATTGAAAAATATCTTCAGAAAAATATAGAGAGATAAAAAATATATAGTATAATCTATATACTATGACCCACATTACCTACAAAGTTGTGAGTAAAAGCTAATTACAAAAGAAAGATGAGAAAGTAATTCCCTAAAAAGTCATTGCACTTTCTTCATTTGTAAAAGGCATATATCTTGAAATTTTTTCTTAATGAG
Source organism: Hippophae gyantsensis (assembly GCA_030763125.1). Classification (NCBI taxonomy): domain Eukaryota; kingdom Viridiplantae; phylum Streptophyta; class Magnoliopsida; order Rosales; family Elaeagnaceae; genus Hippophae; species Hippophae gyantsensis. The sequence goes on along the minus strand of CM061033.1, from coordinate 7,924,201 downwards.
TTTGATTTATGCATGAAAATAATTTTTATATATGATATCTTTATAATTTATACATTTGATTCCTTCCATGAGATCAACATCAAAATAACACTTTGAGCCTTTATTCTTTATACATATGCGAACATATTAGTTCATTTCTATACATCAACTCTTTCACATATAAATTAGTACTTTTAATTGTGTTTGATAATTAGTTAGTTTTTTTCATAACTAGTATTTCTTGATAAGATGTAGAAATTATATTAAACCCAAAATCGGTGTTTATGAATTTGTTTTAGTGGAGACTACATTTGTGAGATAGAATTTGAGCCTAATTTCCCTTATTCAGAATGAAATATATATTTTTTCTACTCTAAACACATTTCTTATTTCTTCAAATTCTTAGATGATCTCTATAGGCATTAAAATTGAATGTATGAATTTTTTCTCATCTTAATAGAGTGTCGTATATTTTTTATTATTATTTTTTCTTAGATTAAATGATTTGAGTAGAAATTGATAGTATATGCTTTTATCTCATTCGTGCATGACTGTTACAAAAAAAAGAGAGACATATCTGCGGTTACCTAAACCAAGATCAAACAGAAAAACCACAAAATTAACCACTCACCAAAATCCTAAAAAAAATGTACAATCTGTACATGGGTTGACTCTCTAAAAAATGATATATATTGAAAAATATCTTGAGAAAAATATAGAGAGATAAAAATATATAGTATAATCTATATACTATGACCCACATTGCCTACAAAGTTGTGAGTAAAAGCTAATTACAAAAGAAAGATGAGAAAGTAATTCCCTAAAAAGTCATTGCACTTTCTTCATTTGTAAAAGGCATATATCTTGAAATTTTTTCTTAATGAGTTTGATTTATGCATGAAAATAATTTTTATATATGATATCTTTATAATTTATACATTTGATTCCTTCCATGAGATCAACGTCAAAATAACACTTTGAGCCTTTATTCTTTATACATATGCGAACATATTAGTTCATTTCTATACATCAACTCTTTCACATATAAATTAGTACTTTTAATTGTGTTTGATAATTAGTTAGTTTTTGTCATAACTAGTATTTCTTGATAAGATGTAGAAATTATATTAAACCCAAAATCGGTGTTTATGAATTTGTTTTAGTGGAGACTACCTTTGTGAGATAGAATTTGAGCCTAATTTCCCTTATTCAGAATGAAATATATATTTTTTCTACTCTAAACACATTTCTTATTTCTTCAAATTCTTAGATGATCTCTATAGGCATTAACATTGAATGTATGAATTTTTTCTCATCTTAATAGAGTGTCGTATATTTTTTATTATTATTTTTTCTTAGATTAAATGATTTGAGTAGAAATTGATAGTATATGCTTTTATCTCATTCGTGCATGACTGTTACAAAAAAAAGAGAGACATATCTGCAGTTACCTAAACCAAGATCAAACAGAAAACCACAAAATTAACCACTCACCAAAATCCTAAAAAAAAAATGTACAATCTGTACATGGGTTGACTCTCTAAAAAAATGATATATATTGAAAAGTATCTTCAGAAAAATATAGAGAGATAAAGAATATATAGTATAATCTACATACTATGACTCGTATTACCCAAAATCCAAAAAAAATGTACAATTTGTACATGGGTTGACTCTCTAAAAAAATGATATATATTGAAAAATATCTTCAGAAAAATATAGAGAGATAAAGAATATATAGTATAATCTACATACTATGACCCACATTGCCTACAAAGTTGTGAGTAAAAGCTAATTACAAAAGAAAGATGAGAAAGTAATTCCCTAAAAAGTCATTGCACTTTCTTCATTTGTAAAAGGCATATATCTTGAAATTTTTTCTTAATGAGTTTGATTTATGCATGAAAATAATTTTTATATATGATATCTTTATAATTTATACATTTGCTTCCTTCCATGAGATCAACGTCAAAATAACACTTTGAGCCTTTATTCTTTATACATATGCGAACATATTAGTTCATTTCTATACATCAACTCTTTCACATATAAATTAGTATGAGTGTTTGAACCCATAGGATTCAGTGTTTTGAGATTATTGACTTGTGAGGAATAGAGTCGAAGCGAATTCGGATTCTGGACACTCAAATTGGGTGAAATTAAATTGATACATTTTTGATATGAAATATGAAAATGATTTTTGACTAATTATTATAATAAATCATGATTGTTTAAAGAGATTAAAATAACTTATGCTTGAGATTTTAATTATGATCTTAAAGGAGATTAAAAAGTATGAGACATTTTAAGTTGATTGTTGTTATTATTTCTTTTAATTTTTTTACATTTAGTTTAATGTTTGTGGATATCATTACTAAAAACCCTTACGAGACTCAAACTTGTCCACTAGGGCAACCTAGGGGTTTAAAGGCTTGTTGCATAGGCTAAATGCAACCGTGTCAATCCACGGAAGTGATTTAGGATAGTTTAATTTTTAGTTTTTATCGCTTCTCTTGCTAAGGGACTAGCAAGAAGCTGGTTGGGGGTTGTGATGAGTGCTCAAAAAGCACTAAAATTACCATGATTTTATGCATATTAATTGATTAAAAATATATATATATATATGTTTTATCATATATTTATATAAATTTGTCTTTTTTGGAATCACGGGTTTTTTATTGTTTTTTAGGTATTTTCGCTTAAAAAACGTAACTTAAAGACTCAAAGAGGAATACTGGAAGCAATACATCACAAATATATTAATAAATAAATGAGGAAAGGTCAACAAATATCGAAAAATTGGACAAAATGGGTCAAAAAGGTCAAAGATGTCGAAATGGAGGAAATCATGCCGCCCAACTGCCCAGCCGCGCGTGCCCATGCCCACTCACGCGCCCACGCCCGCGTGCACCTACTTCCATTTCTGTGCGCATTTCTGCTGCCTCATGCGTGCGCCCCTGCGCACCACTACTGCTTGCCGCGCGCCCCAACTACCCTCCGCGCGCGCCGCTGCCATTTCGCCCCATTTTTGCGCACAGCCACCCCCACGTCATGCTGATGTCATCAATGACATCAGCAATCACCACTCCGCGTTTTCATCATTTTTTAACATTTTTTCACCCACTTTTTATTTCCATCCTCACCTATAAATACCCCCTTCTCTTAACTTCAAACACACCTCAAAACACATCTTCTCTTCTCTCTCTTTCTCTCATTTCTTAGTTTTTTTTAGTTTTTAGTTTTTCTTAGTTTTTAGCTTTTCTTAGTTAGTTATTCTTAGGTTTTAAGTTCTTCTCTTTTTGAGAAGAATTAGTTATGTTTTTGTAATTTATTTGCTTTTCGATTCAATAAATGGGAGTGCAAATTCCGCTTGGAGGTTTTCCAGCAACGGGAATAACATCGAAGTTCTTTAAGGATTTTATTTTCTTTACAGTTATTTTTTATGTTTTATTCTTACATGTTATATTTAATTTGTCTGTGATTAAATTTAACTGTGTTGGCTATTTGTAAACATGATATAATAATAACGTTGTTATGCTTGCGAAATATTAAATAGGTAAAAATCTTTAAAATGAATTGATTTTATTTTTATTCAAGATTTTATATTAAGAATGTTAGAGAGAAATATATTATTTTTCATTACAAACTTAAATCTGAAAATTAGATTTTAAGGTTTTGTTATCCGGTCTGATTTAGAGTAGTGCTCTTTTATTTGTTGGTACAATCGCCCGGTAGTTAGAGTGAAGCTCTATTTCAAAATTTTTATAAGAATTATTATCTGAAAATGTATTGACAACATGTTTTCAGTAGTGGTTTTAAAACTTAAAAGTTAGTACTCGGATAACTAAATTCTTAGGTTTAATTTGGACACCTTGAATAAAGCTTAAACTGTCTAACCCCACCAAAGGTGGCATTTAAATGGTTCATTTTCAATCTCTTAGAAAAAGGAATTAATTTAATTAACCAAATTAGTTATCAACCCCACCCATAGGTGTTAATTGATTTGTTTAGTTAACAAAGAATATCTAACCCCACCAAAGGTGGTATTCATATAAAAAAGAGAGAATCAATAAATATCAATTCATATCTTTAATAACCTAAATAATATGAGCAAGCATAATTAACTTAGTTATTATATCCATAAATACTCCACCATTATAAATGATAAAATTTGCATAAATGTTTATTGAATCTATGTTTATTTTTAGGTAAGTAGATTAAAAACACAAAACCCCAAAATATCGTGACAGGATGTTTAGGATTTAATTTCGTTTTTAAAAGTTTGAATAATAAATTAAAAACCACATACATTCCTTCCTTACATCGACCTTGGGAGTATACTTATCATTTTCTACGAAATGATTCGTGCACTTGCGAGAGTTTTATAAATAGATAAAACCAAATGAACGGAAGGATCGGCGATGTCGGTTCTGCCCGATCATCCCCCACGTTCGCGTGCCTCTACTCCGTGCGTTGATCTCTGCATGCAACCAAATCCTCACCGAATGAAATGCTGCCACGTGTCCATATTAATCCTTACAGCGAATCAAACGCCGACACGTTATAGCGTGAATTAAAAAAAATGGAGCCGCACACCTTCCCCAGTTTTACGTTTTTGATACAATTTTGTCCGCACCATGCGTATTTTTAAATTAATTTACCCATACATAGTTGTCCCCTGCGTGTAGGAAAAATTTATTTTTAAATGTATTTTTTTTTTAGAAATTTGATGTTATAAATAGGGGAAAGTTTTTTAGAGTTTTGGGGTTTCAGAGTTTGGAATTTTTGGAGAGTTTGGGGGGTGTCTGTGGAACACGTAGAAGCCATTTTTGGCTTTTGTTGTGTTCTGCGTGTGCCAAATATTTTGGAGAAGATGAAGTTTTAATTTTTTTTGTGTTCTTCGTCTCATATTCCTTAACTCTTGTAATTTTAATTTTTAATTTATGAAGTAATTTAATTTTTCTAGGGTTGCATTTTATCTAAATTTATGAAGCTTTGATTTTAATTATTTTTGAAAGATTTATAAGACGTTCGATTTGTTTATTCCATCTGTGCTTAATGCTTTTGATTATTTACGAATTTTTTCAAATGATCTGTGGCACTTAAATAAACTTGGAAGAGGCATTTTTGTGTATATTGCTCATGGATAGAATGACATGTATGATGAAGGATAGGAATATACCCTAATTGTATGTGTGGCCATTTGAGAACTTAGAACGTAATGAATCTTGGTGAATTTAATTCTTATAGGAATATAGTGAATTAATTTAACGAGGTGTGTCTATACGGAGCTCGGAAGAGATGTATGGATAAAATTTGTAGTTTTCGATTGACAAATTAAATGTACTATAAAAATATAAATCAAGAGAAAATAATATGTTTTGAGTGGATTAATTTTGGGAAAAACTGCAATCCTAGATTTCTTTTATTTTGTTATTAAACTCTTTTCTTACACTTTTTCCAAATCAAGGATCGTTTTGAATAAAATGAGAAAGAAATAATTTTAGTACTCGACAAACTATAGTGACAAATCTTCGTGGGAACGATACTTTACTTACAAATCTTATTACTTGTTGATGCTTATTATAGCAAGTGTACGAATCGTTCAAGTAATAAAGTGTACAAAAGTATGGATATCGAACGCACAAGGAATAGCGTTACTAAGTACCGAAATTGATTAATCCTAATTTTATTTGAAAACCGAATTGTTGAAATTGTTTAAAAAGATAATTAACATAAAACTAAACGCACTAACAAAATTTAATGTTGTTCACAAATGATTAAAAATGCTATGAAACTTGGTTTCGCTAAATCAATTCAATCCGATTTCAAGTCATATTATATGAGAATCAAAGCTAAAACTGATGGTTGAAAAACCCAAATTTACCTAATACTCTCTCTCGAGTTATATTAGAATTACTTATCTATGAAAACCAACTATATTTCTATGAAGATTTAATCACAAACAAGCACATTACGATTTATGGAATGTTTAGAATAACCACATACATCATGCATTATTTCTCATACTCGCATTCAACATACGGTATTTATCACAAGAAGCATTCATTACACATCTCCTCTCGGTCTCAATATAATGCAACTAATCATCTAAATCTTGGCCAGAAATTTAAAAGCATTAAGCATGGAAATAAATACTAAACTTGAAAACAATGAACTCATATAACAATAACACAAGAAATCAGATTTCCTTGATTCAACTACATCATAGCCTTGGCAAAAACGAATTAGTTCATAACGGAAATAAGTACAACCATTATTTCAATTGAATCCATGAATAACAAAACTGAATAAATTGCAGAATATAAAAGCTAAGGAGAAGAAATGAAAAACTCTAGAAGATGAAGACTTGGTAGTAACAATGGTGAAGATCCTTCAAGTTTCTCCAAACTTTCTCTCCAAAATTTCTTTCTCTCCTCCAAAAATGTCTTTGAACTCCACTTTTCGCTATCCCCTTCTTTCTCCATCATATTGTATATATAGATCTAGGGTTTGAGGGGCAATTTTGGAACAAAACAACATAAAAAATGTGTTTTCAGACGACACTCGCCGACGGCGACATTATTCTAGCCGCGGCGAGATTTCTGGAAAAGTTAGGATTTTTGTTCCACTAAATCTCTCCGGCGGCGAGATTAATGTGGCCGGCAGCGAGGTGAATTTGGCCGGCGGCGAGATAAAGTTGGCTGGCGGTGCGATTTCTTTGGCCAGCGGCGAGATTGTTTTGCCAAAACCCGTGCTCCCTGTATGATTTTTCACGTATTCTCTGTAAGGTTTTCGCCGGCGGCGAGAATATTCTCGCCGGCGGCGAAATTCCAAATTTTGAAATTTTGTTTTCTTTTTATTTGCACTCAATCCCGATCATTGAAATTTGTCCCAAACTTCTCCAAAATTATGATTTTACCTGAAATTGTACTTTAAACACGAAATACCCATGAAATGACATTTGTGGATTAAATAATCAAATAAATGCAATTTTCACACAAATATCAACATTTTAATCATAACAAAAATGCAATAATTTGACTCTTATCAACAACCCCCAACCAGCTTCTTGCTAGTCACTAGCAAGAAAAACGATCTATGAATAAATTCAAAGGAGACATTAAAAGAAAAATTCAAAGAAAATTTATTCTATTTACAAAATTACATTAAGCGTATGCAATAAGCCTTTAAACCCCTAGGCGGCCCTAGTAGGACGAGTTGTAGTCTCGTGAGGGCTTCCAATGATGATACCCACAAACATCTTACCTATGACTATCCTAACTCAAAACAATAAAATCACACAACAATTAATTTGCACAAATGTCTCAAAAATTGTAAATAACACACAACACATAGAATAATTAAATGTCACCTAAGCTTTAAGAAATCTCAAATGCCAATTTCACTTTTGTTATTGACTCTTAAACATCCATCAAACCACAAACCAATAGCCATAATGCCCGGATAATATTATGCACAACATCCACAAACAAAAAGGTGAAATCTCAAACTCCATAGGCTCACTTTTCAAACCTCTCTCCACTAATGAAGGAAGATACACCACTTCGAATCAATAGGACTTTATGAGGCTTGTAATGTTAGGCTTAGGTATTTGGTTAAGAAAGAACGGGAAGTGTCAAAATACAAATAAGAGCACTTATTACATTAAACACAACCAATTAAGTAAAAGAGTAACACCATTTAACCCAAATTGTTTCTTCCAATCATAACCCATTTTTTCACAGATAAACAAAGTTCTTCCTCAATCTTTCACCTTAGTACATCCATCACTAACACTCTTTTATTTACTAGAATGTGAAGGCTTTTTTTTTGCATCCTTACTCCAATTGCTCTTGAAAAGCCAACCACTTTCTTCCCATATATGTGGAAGATTTCTCCAATTGCTCTTGAAAAGTTTGTGTTCAAAATTAAGTGCTCTTAACAAATAAGGTAGGAATTATATATATATATTTTTGGCTCAATAAAAGGTAGGTTATATGAGGCAAAAAGAAAGAAAAGTAAGGCTAACAATATATTTAAATAGGCTCAAAGAGGTTACTAGTGATATAAGGATAACAAGGTAGGCTTAAAATGGCACAATCGATCCAAAAATGGCCTACATCATATCCTAAACAGTGCAATTCCAAATTATTTCGCCTCAAGAGGTTTTCAAATGAGTTCTAGAGTTTGTTGAGATCACAAAAATGTCCATGAAAAATTCACACATAAGACTTCTCTAAGCATTTAGACTAATCAACCAAATCATACCACATACCAAAAGAGTCACCAACTAGGTAAAATCAACATTTGAAATTATCTTTAAACCGAAGCAAAATTTAATGTCTTCTAAAAGCTACTTGTTATCACAATCACATTATTATCATCAACGTGCAAATTAAAATAATTAAAATGCAAATGAGAAAAAAAAACAAAATAAAATAAAAATAATAAAAATAAGACAATAAAGAAATAAAAGAAATTAAATTAAAATGCAGAAAAATAAATGGAAAATCAAAATTAAACACAACTAAACACACAAACAAAACTACTAAAAATGAAGGGAAGAAAAGATTTATTTTTTACCGCACCCCCAACCAAAACCATACATTGTCCTCAATGTAAGAAAGGAAAGAGACATCTTCTTTCCGCCCGCGGTGAAACTGCCCTCGCCGGCGGTGAACGTAAGATTTTTTTTTTCTTAGATAGAATGGCATTGGCTTTAGCTCAATCTTGTTGGCTCCATTCTTTACCACTGAGGTTGGAGTTTCATTTGTTCCCAACTCCTTAAATGTTTCATCACTGCACAAATATTCATCAGGTCCTGCCAGTAATTCAGAATATTGTCTCATCCCCTCATCTTCCTCCTCAATTGTTGCAGAAAATTACCACATGTCCCACTTTATAATTCAGCCAATCAGATTATGACACGTGGCAAGGTTTTTGGTGGGCGCGAAAACACAGAATCACGCACGTGTTCCAGCTATTGATCACCACGTTCGCGCGCCTCTACTCCTGTGCGTTGATCTCTACGTGCAACCGAATTCTCACCGAATGAAATGCTGCCACCTGTCCATATTAATCCTGGTAGCGAATCAGACGTCGATACGTGGCAGCGTGAATTAAAAAAAATAGAGCTGCACACCTTCCACAGTTTTGCGTTTTTGACACAATTTTGTCCGCCCCATGCGTATTTGTAAATTAATTTCCCCATACATAGTTGACCCCCGCGTGTATGAAAAAATATATTTTAAAAAGTATTTTTTTAAAAAAATTTGATGTTATAAATAGGGGATACTTTTTTAGAGTTTGGGGGTTTTAGATTTTGGAATTTTTGGAGAGTTTGGGGGTTGGCTGTGGCACACGCAGAAGCCATTTTTGGCTTCTGTTGTGTTCTGCGTGTGCCAAATATTTTGGAGAAGATGAAGTTTTAATTTTCTTTGTGTTCTTCGTCTCATATTCCTTAACTCTTGTAATTTTAATTTTTAATTTTTGAAGTAATTTAATTTTTCTAGGGTTGCATTTTATCTAAATTTATGAAGCTTTGATTTTAATTATTTTTGAAAGATTTATAAGACGTTCGATTTGTTTATTCTATCCGTGCTTAATTTTTTTGATTATTTATGAATTTTTTCAAATGATATGTGGCACTTAAATAAACTTGGAAGAGGCATTTTTGTGTATATTGCTCGTGGATAGAATGACATGTATGATGAAGGATAGGAATATACCCTAATTGTATGTGTGGAAATTTGAGAATTAGAACGTAATGAATCTTGGTGAATTTAATTCTTATAGGAATATAGTGAATTAATTTAACGAGGTGTGGCTATACGGAGCTCGGAAGAGATGTATGGATAAAATTAGAAGTTTTCGGTTGACAAATTAAATGTACTATAAAAATATAAATCAAGAGAAAATAATATGTTTTGAGTGGATTAATTTGGTGAAAAACTGCAATCCTAGATTTCTTTTATTTTGTTATTAAACTCTTTTCTTACACTTTTTCCAAATCAACGATCGTTTTGAATAAAATCAGAGAGAAATAATTTTAGTACTCGATAAACTATTGTGAAAAATCTCCGTGGGTACGACACTTTACTTGCAAATCTTATTACTTGTGACCGTGTATGCTTGCACGTTTTGTGTTCTCTAAAAGAGACAAAAAGTTTTTGGCACCGTTGCCGGGAAAGTATTTATTGTATGTGATGATAAATCCCAAATTGGGAAGTATTTATTGTGATGATAGAATGTATCTTTTTCAATCCTAAAATGTTATGTTTAGGATAATTTTTGAGGTAAATATTATCCTTTATCCTACCTTTACCTAAGCCACACATTACAAGCTTAATAAAGTCCTATTGATTTTGTGCTTTGTGTTTGTCAACATTAGTGGATAGAGAAATGAAAAATAAACTTATGAGATTTGTGATTTCATTAAAAATTAATTGTGTTTTTATTTGTATAAACTGATCCGGATTGCATGTGACGAAATATGAAAAGACTTCACACACACACTAAATTTCATTGTGAAAATGTAATATATTTTTAAATTGATTTTGATGCTTAGATAAAATTCTTTTATTTCTTTGAGTTATGTTATTTGGAATGATCAAAAAGAAATATTTTGAAAATCACTATTTTAAATGCAGTTATCTTTGTTTTATTTCTTTCCTTTTGTTCGAGGACTAGCAAAAACTTAAGTTTGGGGGTGTTGATAACCGTATTTTATATAGTTATTTTCCCTGATTTTATTAATTATATTGCTAAGGAATATATTTTTAAAAAATTAAATATTTTGAATCAAAAAGGTACCGGATTGCAAATTTATGTCCAAAATTATAATTTCAAATAAAAGATTACTTAATTGCAATTTATAAAAGTCGAAAATATAATTTAAATTAAAATCGTACTGAATTTTAATTAAAAAAGGGCTTAATTGTAATTAAAGAAAGTTTAAAATGTAATTTGAATTAAATTTGTGGGTCAAAATGCAATTAAGAAACTTTATTTTTCTGCGCTAGAGAGAAGAATCCCACGCGCCATCATCCACGCGTGCAACGTGAGCCCTCAGATCAGACACGAAACGGTCAGGATTTGCACGTGTCTTTCAAACCGGAGCAAAGCGATTGGATGCAGGTTTTGTCGTTCATACCGCTCGGTGCATCGAGTGGTGCCCACTTGCCACACAGGCCGGCTTGCAGGGTGGGACCCACGTGTTTGACGCCTTTTCAAAGCATGATCTCGTGCGGCCATTTCACATGTGCCCGGTTATATAGCGAATAGAAAACTGCCACGTGTCCCACTTTCTATTTCAGCCAATCAGATTCTCACATGTGGCAAGGTTTTAGTGGGCGCGAAAACACAGAATCACGCACGCGTTCCAGCCACTGTCCCCCACATTCGCGCGCCTCTACTGCTATGCGTTGATCTCTCCGTGCAACCGAATCCTCACCGAATGAAATGCTGCCACGTGTCCGTATTAATCCTTGCAGCGAATCAGACGCCGACACGTGGCAGCGTGAATTAAAAAAATAGAGCCGCACACCTTCCCTAGTTTTGCGTTTTTGATACAATTTTGTCCACCCCATGCGTATTTTTAAATTAATTTCCCCACACATTAGTTGTCCCTTGCGTGTATGAAAAATATATTTTTAAATGTATTTTTTTTAGAAATTTGATGTTATAAATAAGGGATAGTTTTTTAGAGTTTTGGGGTTTTACAGTTTGGAATTTTTGGAGAGTTTGGGGTTGGTTGTGGAACACGTAGAAGCCATTTTTGGCTTCTGTTGTGTTCTGCGTGTGCCAAATATTTTGGAGTAGATGAAGGTTTAATTTTTTTTGTGTTCTTCGTCTCATATTCCTTAACTGTTGTAATTTTAATTTTTCATTTATGAAGTAATTTAATTTTTCTAGGGTTGCATTTTATCTAAATTTATGAAGCTTTGATTTTAATTATTTTTGAAAGATTTATAAGACGTTCGATTTGTTTATTCTATTCGTGCTTAATGCTTTTGATTATTTACGAATTTTTTCAAATGATCTGTGGCACTTAAATAAACTTGGAAGAGACATTTTTGTGTATATTGCTCGTGGATAGAATGACATGTATGATGAAGGATAGGAATATACCCTAATTGTATGTGTGGCCATTTGAGAACTTAGAACGTAATGAATCTTGGTGAATTTATTTCTTATAGGAATATAGTGAATTAATTTAACGAGGTGTGTCTATACGGAGCTCGGAAGAGATGTATGGATAAAATTAGAACTTTTCGAGAGACAAATTAAATGTACTATAAAAATATAAATCAAGAAAAAATAATATGTTTTGAGTGGATTAATTTGGTGAAAAACTGCAATCCTAGATTTCTTTTATTTTGTTATTAAACTCTTTTCTTACACTTTTTCCAAATCAACGATCGTTTTGAATAAAATCAGAGAGAAATAATTTTAGTACTAGACAAACTATAGTGAAAAATCTCCGTGGGAATGACACTTTACTTACAAATCTTAGTTGTAACCGTGTATGCTTGCACGTTTTGTGTTCTCTAAAAGAGACAACAAGTTTTTGGCACCGTTGCCGGGGAAGTATTTATTGTATGTGATGATAAATCCCAAATTGGGAAGTATTTATTGTGATGGTAGAATGTATCTTTTTCAATCCTAAAATGTTATGTTTAGGAAAAGTTTTGAGCTAAATATTATCCTTTATCCTTGATAAGAGTCAAATTATTGCATTTTTGTTATGATTTAAATGTTGATATTTGTGTGAAAATTGCTTTTATTTGATTATTTAATCCACAAATGTCATTTCACGGGTATTTCGTGTTTAAAGTGCAATTTCAGGTAAAATCATAATTTTATAGAAGTTTGGGACAAATTTCAATGAACCGGATTGAGTGCAAATAAAAAGAAAACTAAATTTCAAAATTTGGAATTTCCCCGCCGACGAAAACCTTACGGCGAAAACGTTGAAAATCATGCAGGGAGCACGGATTTTGGCACAGCAATCTCACCGCCGGCCAAGTAAATATCGCTGCCGACTAAATCAATCTCACCGTCGGCCAGGTGAATCTCGCCGCCGGCCACAATAATCTAGCCGCCGGCGAGATTGAGCGGAACCAAAATCGTAAGTTTTCCAGAAATCTCGCCGCGGCGGGAACAATTTCGCCGTCGGTGAGTTTCGTCCGAAAACAGATTTTTTGGTTGTTTTGTTCCAAAATTGCCCCCCAAACCCTAGATCTATATATATAATATGATGGAAAAAGAGGGGGACGGCAGAGAGGGGAATTCAAAGACATTTTTGGAGGAGAGAAAGAAATTTTGGAGAAACTTGAAGGATCTTCACCATTGATGCTACCAAGTCTTCATCTTCTAGAGTTTTTCATCTCTTCTCCTTAGCTTTTATATTCTGCATTTTATTCAGATTTGTTAATCATGAATTCAATTGAAATAATGGTTGTTCTTATTTCCCTTATGAACTAATTCGTTTTTGCTAAGGCTATGATGTAGTTAAATTAAGGAAATCTGATTTCTTTTGTTATTGTTATATGAATTCATTGTTTTCAAGTCGAGTATTTATTTCCATGCTTAATGCTTTTAAATTTCTGATCAAGATTTAGATGATTTGTTGCATTATATTGAGACCGAGAGGAGATGTGTAATGAATGCTTCTTGTGATAAATACCGTATGTTGAATGCGAGTTTGACACCTAATGCATGATGTATGTGGTTATTCCAGAAATTCCATAAATCGTAATGTGCTTATTTGTGATTAAATCTTCATAGAAATATAGTTGGTTTTCATAGATAAGTAATTCTAATATAACTTGAGAAAGAGTATTAGATAAGTTTGGGTTTTTCAACCATCACTTTTAGCTTTGATTCTCATATAACATGACTTGAAATCGGATTGAATTGATTTAGCGAAATCAAATGCCTTAGCGTTTTTAATCATTTGTGAACAACATTAAATTTTGTTATTTACGTTTAGTTTTATGTTAATTTACTTTTAAAACAATTTCAACAATTCGGTTTTCAAATAAAATTAGGGTTAGTCAATTTCGGTACTTAGTAACGCCATTCCTTGTGGGTTCGATATTCGTACTTTTGTACACTTTATTACTTGAACGATTCGTACACTTGCGAAAATAAGCATCAAGTTTTTGGCGCCGTTGCTGGGGAATGGTTTGATTTTATTAATATTGATACTACCTAATCTTAGTTTTAATTTGAAGTTAATTTGCTTTATCTTTCTTTCATTTTTAATTTTGTTTATTTTGCTGTTTTATTTTATTTATCAAAAAAAAAAAAGTAAGTAACTTTGTGTTGTTTTGTGTTAGTTGATTTTCTGGTTGTAGGATTTTTGTATGAGACGTACAAGAAGCCTTAACCTTCTTCCATTTGATCCGGAGATTGATAGAACATATAGGCGTCTAAACCGAGAGAGAAGACGTTCAACCTCAGTTCCTAATAGACAATCAACCATGGATCCACCATTTGTTGAGGGAGGTGGAAATCGTAGAGCTTTGAGGGATTATGCTACGCCTAATGTTGCTGGAACTATTTTGGGTATAAGGAGGCCAACTATTCAAGCCAATAACTTTGAGATAAAACCATCCTTTATCCAAATGGTTCAATCAAATCAGTTTGGGGGAATGTCAAAGGATGATCCAAATGCACATATTGCTTACTTTCTGGAGGTGTGTGATCTTTAAAAGATAAATGGTGTGTCCGAAGATGCTGTAAGATTGAGGGTTTTTCCTTTTTCACTTCGGGATAAAGCCAAGGAGTGGCTAAACTCATTACCACCAGGATCAATTACGACATGGAATGAATTGGTTCAGAAATTCTTGTCCAGGTTCTTTCCTCCTGCTAAGACGGAAAAATTGAGGAATGAAATCACATCTTTTACACAATATGACCAAGAATCATTGTATGAAGCTTGGGAAAGATTCAAAGAAATGTTGAGGAAATGCCCACATCATGGTATACCAATTTGGCTACAAGTCTCTACATTTTATAATGGGTTGGTTTCAAACTATCGGGCAATGATTGATGTCAAGAAATTTGGAGGGTCTTTAATGGGAAAAACAGGAGGATGCTCATGAGTTGTTATAGATTATGGCGAGAAAACAAAAATCGGTGGCATTCAGAGCGGGTAATTGCAAAAGACCAAAGAATAGTGCATGAAATTGATTCAGTGAATGCTTTGTCGGCTCAAGTTGCTGCTCTTTCAAGAAAAATGGATTCTTTGTCATCCAAGTTAGAATCCAAACCAACTACACAATGTGATTTATGTGGTGGAAATCATGCTAGTATCGAGTGCCAAGTTGGAAATC
The DNA here is from genome assembly GCA_030763125.1 of Hippophae gyantsensis. Classification (NCBI taxonomy): domain Eukaryota; kingdom Viridiplantae; phylum Streptophyta; class Magnoliopsida; order Rosales; family Elaeagnaceae; genus Hippophae; species Hippophae gyantsensis. Next base: position 7,908,878 of record CM061033.1, on the reverse strand, counting down.
CATTTGCTTCACCAACTGCTGAGCAAGCAAATTATGTTTCAAATTTCCAAAAACCTCAAAATAACCCATATTCAAACACCTACAATCCAGGTTGGAGGAATCATCCAAATTTATCATGGGGAAATAACCAAGGGGGATTCAAATCGTCATCATCTTCCTACCAACCCCAAGAGAAGAAGAAAACAAATTTGGAAGAAATTTTGGGAAAGTTCATTGATGAGACGAGAGCAAATTTCAGAAATCAAGAGGCAATCAACAGGGACATCCAAAACCAACTGGGGCATCTTTCAAAGCAGATTGTAGAAAGGTCTCAAGGATCACTACCTAGTGACACAATAAATCCCACAGAGCATGCAAAGGCTATCACATTGAGAAGTGGTAAAGAACTTGAATGGCAGAGGAAATCGGAAAAAAAGATGGAAGAATCTAAAGAAAATCCATCAAGATCCCAAGATATTAAACCTTCCCCATATGCGAAATATGAGCCTCCTATCCCATAGAAAACTACCACGTGTCCCACTTTCTATTTCAGCCAATCAGATTCTGACACGTGGCTAGGTTTTGGTGGGCGCGAAAACGCAGAATCACGCACGCGTTCTAGCCGTTGTCCCCCACGTTCGCGCACCTCTACTCTTGTGCGTTGATCTCTCCGTGCAACCGAATCCTCACCGAATGAAATGTTGCCACGTGTCCGTATTAATCCTTGTAGACACCGACACGTGGCAACGTGAATTAAAAAAAATAGAGCCACACACCTTTCCCAGTTTTGCGTTTTTGATACAATTTTGTCCGCCCCATGCGTATTTTTAAATTAATTTCCCCACACATAGTTGTCCCCCGCGTGTATGAAAAAATATATTTTTAAATGTATTTTTTTTAGAAATTTGATGTTATAAAAAGGGGATAGTTTTTTAGAGTTTTGGGGTTTTAGAGTTTGGAATTTTTGGAGAGTTTGGGGTTGGTTGTCGAACATGCAGAAGCCTTTTTTGGCTTCTGTTGTGTTCTGCATGAGCCAAATATTTTGGAGAAGATGAAGGTTTAATTTTCTTTGTCTTATATTCCTTAACTCTTGTAATTTTAATTTTTAATTTATGAAGTAATTTAATTTTTCTAGGGTTGCATTTTATCTAAATTTATGAAGCTTTGATTTTAATTATTTTTGAAAGATTTATAAGACGTTCGATTTGTTTATTCTATCTCGTGCTTAATGCTTTTGATTATTTACGAATTTTTTAAAATGATCTGTGGCATTTAAATAAACATGGAAGAGGCATTTTTGTGTATATTGCTCGTCGATAGAATGACATGTATGATGAAGGATAGGAATATACCCTAATTGTATGTGTGGCCATTTGAGAACTTAGAACGTAATGAATCTTGGTGAATTTAATTCTTATAGGAATATAGTGAACTAATTTAACGAGATGTTTCTATACGGAGCTCGGAAGAGATGTATGGATAAAATTAGAAGTTTTCGGTTGACAAATTAAATGTACTATAAAAATATAAATCAAGAGAAAATAATATGTTTTGAGTGGATTAATTTGGTGAAAAATTGCAATAATAGATTTCTTTTATTTTGTTATTAAACTCTTTTCTTACACTTTTTTCCAAATCAACGATCGTTTTGAATAAAATCAGAGAGAAATAATTTTAGTACTAGCCAAAATATATTGAAACATCTCCGTGACAACGATACTTTACCTACCAATATTATTACTTATGACCGTTTATCCTTGCACGCTTTGTGTTCTCTAAAAGAGACAACAAGTTTTTGGCACCGTTCTTGGGAAGTATTTATTGTATGTGATGATAAATCCCAAATTGGGAAGTATTTATTGTGATGATAGAATGTATCTTTTTCAATCCTAAAATGTTATGTTTAGGAAAAGTTTTGAGCTAAATATTATCCTTTATCCTACGTTTACCTAAGCCACACATTACAAGCTTAATAAAGTCCTATTAATTTTGCGATTTGTGTCCGCTTCACATTAGTGGATAGAGAAATGAAAAATAAACTTATGAGATTTGTGATTTCATTAAAAATTAATTGCGTTTTAATTTGTATAAACTGATCCAGGATTGCACGTGACGAAATATGAAAAAACTTCACACACACACACACTAAATTTCATTGTGAAAATGTAATAAATTTTTAAATTGATTTTGATGCTTAGATAAAATTCTTTTATTTCTTTGAGTTATGTTATTTGGAATGATCAAAAAGAAATATTTTGAAAATCACTATTTTAAATGCAGTTATCTTTGTTTTATTTCTTTCCTTTTGCTCGAGGACTAGCACAAACTTAAGTTTGAGTGTGTTGATAACTGTATTTTATATAGTTATTTTCACTGATTTTATTAATTACTTGTTAAGGAATATATTTTTAAGAAAATTAAATATTTTTAATCAAAAACGTACCTAATTGCAAATTTATGTCCAAAAATATAATTTCAAATAAAAGAGTACTTAATTGTAATTTATAAAAGTCGAAAATATAATTTAAATTCAAATCGTACTTAATTTTAATTATTAAAAGGTTAAATTTTAATTTAAAATAGAAAAGGGCTTAATTGTAATTAAAGAAATTTTAAAATGTAATTTGAATTAAATTTGGGGGTCAAAATGGAATTAAGAAACTTTATTTTTCCACGCAGGGGAGAAGAATCCCACGCGTGCAACATGAGCCGTCAGATCAGACACGAAACGGTCAGGATTGGCGCGTGTCTTTCAAACCCGACCAAAGCGATTGGGTGCGGGTTTTGTCGTTCACGCCTCTCGGTGCACCGAGTGGAGCCCACCTGCTGCACAGTTCAGCGTGTAGGGTAGGACCCACGTGTTTGACGCCTTTTCAAAGCATGATCTCGTGCGGCCGTTTCACATGTGCCCGGTTATACAGCGAATCGAAAACTGCCACGTGTCCCACTTTCTATTTCAGCCAATCATATTCTGACACATGGCAAGGTTTTGGTGGGCGCAAAAACACAGAATCAAGCACGCGTTCCAGCCGCTGTCCCCCACGTTCGCGCGCTTCTACTCCTGTGCGTTGATCTCTGCGTGCAACCGAATCCTCACCGAATGAAATGTTGCCACGTGTTTCTATTAATCATTGCAGCGAATCAGATGCTGACACGTGGCAGCGTGAATTAAAAAAAACAGAGCTGCACACGTTCCCCAGTTTTGCGTTTTGATACAATTTTGTCGGCGCCATGCGTATTTTTAAATTAATTTCCCCATACATAGTTGTCCCCCGCGTGTATGAAAAAATATATTTTTAAATGTATTTTTTTTAGAAATTTGATGTTATAAAAAGGGGATAGTTTTTTAGAGTTTTGGGGTTTTAGAGTTTGGAATTTTTGGAGAGTTTGGGGTTGGTTGTCGAACATGCAGAAGCCTTTTTTGGCTTCTGTTGTGTTCTGCATGAGCCAAATATTTTGGAGAAGATGAAGGTTTAATTTTCTTTGTCTTATATTCCTTAACTCTTGTAATTTTAATTTTTAATTTATGAAGTAATTTAATTTTTCTAGGGTTGCATTTTATCTAAATTTATGAAGCTTTGATTTTAATTATTTTTGAAAGATTTATAAGACATTCCTTGTTTATTCTATATTCGTACTTTTGTACACTTTTGATTATTTACGATTTTTTAAAATGATCTGTGGCATTTAAATAAACATGGAAGAGGCATTTTTGTGTATATTGCTCGTCGATAGAATGACATGTATGATGAAGGATAGGAATATACCCTAATTGTATGTTTTAATTTGAGAACTTAACGTAATTTATCTTGGTGAATTTAATTTTTAGGAATATAGTGAACTAATTTAACGAGATGTTTCTATTTTATTTATCAAAAAAGATGTATGGATAAAATTAGAAGTTTTTTGTGTTGACAAATTAAATGTACTATAAAAATATAAATCAAGAGAAAATAATATGTTTTGAGTGGATTAATTTGGTGAAAAATTGCAATAATAGATTTCTTTTATTTTGTTATTAAACTCTTTTCTTACACTTTTTTCCAAATCAACCATGGATCGTTTGTTGAATAAAATCGTAGAGAAATAATTTTAGTACTCGACAAACTATATTGAACTATTTTGGGTATAACGAGGCCAACTATTCTTACCAATATTACTTATGAGATAAAACCATCCTTTATCCAAATGTGTTCTCTAAAAGAGGGAACAAAGGATGATCCAAATGAAGTATTTATTGTATGTGATGATAAATCCCAAAGATAAATGGGAAGATTGTGATGATAGAATGTATCTTTTTCAATCCTAAAATGTTATGTTTAGGAAAAGTTTTGAGCTAAATCATTATCCTTTATCCTAGGATCACATTACAAGCTTAATAAAGTCCTATTGATTTTGTGCTTTGTGTCTTTCCTACATTAGTGGATAGAGAAATGAAAAATAAACTTATGAGATCTGATTTAAAAATATGACCAAGAATTTGTATAAAGCTTGGGAAAGATTCAAAGAAATATTGAAAAAACTTCACACACATGGTATACACTAAATTTCATTGTGAAAATGTAATAAATTTTATAATTGATTTTGATGCTTAGATAAAATTCAATGATTTCTTTGAGTTATGTTATTTGGAATGATCAAAAAGAAATATTTTGAAAATCACTATTTTAAATGCAAAAATCTTTGGCATTCCTAATTGCAAAAGACGAGGACTAGCACATGAACTTAAGTTTGAATGCTTTGTTGATAAGTTATATAGTTATTTTCAAGAAAAATGGATTTTATTAATTACTTGTTAAGGAATATATTTTTAAGAAACTACAAATATTTTTAATCATGCTAGTATCGAGTGCCTAATTGCAAATTTATGTCCAAAAATATAATTTCAAATAAAAGAGTACTTAATTGTAATTTATAAAACCTCGAAAATATAATTTAAATTCAAATCGTACTTAATTTTAATTATTAAAAGGTTAAATTTTATCATTTAAAATAGAAAAGGGCTTAATTGTAATTAAAGAAATTTTAAAATGTAATTTGAATTAAATTTGGAAGTCAAATTGGAATTAAGAAACTTTATTGATGAGACGAGAAAGAATCCCGTAAATCAAGAGGCAATCAACGGGGACATCCAAAACCAGGTCGGGGCATCTTTCAAACCCGATTGTAGAAAGCGATTGGGTACTCTAGTGACACAATAAATCACGCCTCTCAGAGCATGCAAAGGCTATCACATTGAGAAGTGGTAAAGAACTTGAATGGTAGGAAATCGGAAAAAAGATGGAAGAATCTAAAGAAAATCCATCAAGATCCCAAGATATTAAACCTTCCCATATGCGAAATATGAGCCTCCTATCCCATAGAAAACTACCACGTGTCCCACTTTCTATTTCGGCCAATCATATTCGACACGTGGCTAGGTTTTGGTGGGCGCAAAACACGTAATCAAGCACGCGTTCTAGCCGTTGTCCCCACGTTCGCGCGCTTCTACTCTTGTGCGTTGATCTCTCCGTGCAACCGAATCCTCACCGAATGAAATGTTGCCACGTGTTTCTATTAATCATTGTAGACACCGACACGTGGCAACGTGAATTAAAAAAATAGAGCTGCACACGTTCCCCAGTTTTGCGTTTTGATACAATTTTGTCGGCGCCCTGCGTATTTTTAAATTAATTTCCCCATACATAGTTGTCCCCCGCGCCTATGAAAAAATATATATTTAAATGAATTTTTTTTAGAAATTTGATGTTATAAATAGGGATAGTTTTTTAGAGTTTTGGGGTTTTAGAGTTTGGAATTTTTGGAGAGTTTGAGGGTTGGTTGTGGAACATGCAGAAGCTTTTTTTGGCTTCTGTTGTGTTCTGCATGAGCCAAATATTTTGGAGAATATGAAGGTTTAATTTTCTTTGTCTTATATTCCTTAACTCTTGTAATTTTAATTTTTAATTTATGAACTAATTTAATTTTTCTAGGGTTGCATTTTATCTAAATTTATGAAGCTTTGATTTTAATTATTTTTGAAAGATTTATAAGACGTTCGATTTGTTTATTCTATCCGTGCTTAATGCTTTTGATTATTTACTGAATTTTTTAAAATGATCCGTGGCATTTAAATAAACATGGAAGAGGCATTTTTGTGTATATTGCTCGTCGATAGAATGACATGTATGATGAAGGATAGGAATATACCCTAATTGTATGTGTGGCCATTTGAGAACTTAGAACGTAATGAATCTTGGTGAATTTAATTCTTATAGGAATATAGTGAACTAATTTAACGAGATGTTTCTATACGGAGCTCGGAAGAGATGTATGGATAAAATTAGAAGTTTTCGGTTGACAAATTAAATGTACTATAAAAATATAAATCAAGAGAAAATAATATGTTTTGAGTGGATTAATTTGGTGAAAAATTGCAATAATAGATTTCTTTTATTTTGTTATTAAACTCTTTTCTTACACTTTTTTCCAAATCAACGATCGTTTTGAATAAAATCGAGAGAAATAATTTTAGTACTCGACAAACTATATTGAAAAATCTCCGTGGCAACGATACTTTACTTACCAATATTATTACTTATGACCGTTTATGCTTGCACGGTTTGTGTTCTCTAAAAGAGACAACAAGTTTTTGGCACCGTTGTCGTGGTAGTATTTATTGTATGTGATGATAAATCCCAAATTGGGAAGTATTTATTGTGATGATAGAATGTATCTTTTTCAATCCTAAAATGTTATGTTTAGGAAAAGTTTTGAGCTAAATATTATCCTTTATCCTACGTTTACCTAAGCCACACATTACAAGCTTAATAAAGTCCTATTGATTTTGTGCTTTGTGTCTGTCTACATTAGTGGATAGAGAAATGAAAAATAAACTTATGAGATTTGTGATTTCATTAAAAATTAATTGCGTTTTAATTTGTATAAACTGATCAGGATTGCACGTGACGAAATATGAAAAACTTCACACACACACACACTAAATTTCATTGTGAAAATGTAATAAATTTTTAAATTGATTTTGATGCTTAGATAAAATTCTTTTATTTCTTTGAGTTATGTTATTTGGAATGATCAAAAAGAAATATTTTGAAAATCACTATTTTAAATGCAGTTATCTTTGTTTTATTTCTTTCCTTTTGCTCGAGGACTAGCACAAACTTAAGTTTGAGTGTGTTGATAACTGTATTTTATATAGTTATTTTCACTGATTTTATTAATTACTTGTTAAGGAATATATTTTTAAGAAAATTAAATATTTTTAATCAAAAACGTACCTAATTGCAAATTTATGTCCAAAAATATAATTTCAAATAAAAGAGTACTTAATTGTAATTTATAAAAGTCGAAAATATAATTTAAATTCAAATCGTACTTAATTTTAATTATTAAAAGGTTAAATTTTAATTTAAAATAGAAAAGGGCTTAATTGTAATTAAAGAAATTTTAAAATGTAATTTGAATTAAATTTGGGGGTCAAAATGGAATTAAGAAACTTTATTTTTCCACGCAGGGGAGAAGAATCCCACGCGTGCAACATGAGCCGTCAGATCAGACACGAAACGGTCAGGATTGGCGCGTGTCTTTCAAACCCGACCAAAGCGATTGGGTGCGGGTTTTGTCGTTCACGCCTCTCGGTGCACCGAGTGGAGCCCACCTGCTGCACAGTTCAGCGTGTAGGGTAGGACCCACGTGTTTGACGCCTTTTCAAAGCATGATCTCGTGCGGCCGTTTCACATGTGCCCGGTTATACAGCGAATCGAAAACTGCCACGTGTCCCACTTTCTATTTCAGCCAATCATATTCTGACACATGGCAAGGTTTTGGTGGGCGCAAAAACACAGAATCAAGCACGCGTTCCAGCCGCTGTCCCCCACGTTCGCGCGCTTCTACTCCTGTGCGTTGATCTCTGCGTGCAACCGAATCCTCACCGAATGAAATGTTGCCACGTGTTTCTATTAATCATTGCAAATAATCGTATGCCGACACGTGGCACCGTGAATTAAAAAAAACAGAGCTGCACACGTTCCCCAGTTTTGCGTTTTGATACAATTTTGTCGGCGCCATGCGTATTTTTAAATTAATTTCCCCATACATAGTTGTCCCCCGCGTGTATGAAAAAATATATTTTTAAATGTATTTTTTTTAGAAATTTGATGTTATAAAAAGGGGATAGTTTTTTAGAGTTTTGGGGTTTTAGAGTTTGGAATTTTTGGAGAGTTTGGGGTTGGTTGTCGAACATGCAGAAGCCTTTTTTGGCTTCTGTTGTGTTCTGCATGAGCCAAATATTTTGGAGAAGATGAAGGTTTAATTTTCTTTGTCTTATATTCCTTAACTCTTGTAATTTTAATTTTTAATTTATGAAGTAATTTAATTTTTCTAGGGTTGCATTTTATCTAAATTTATGAAGCTTTGATTTTAATTATTTTTGAAAGATTTATAAGACGTTCGATTTGTTTATTCTATCTGTGCTTAATGCTTTTGATTATTTACGAATTTTTTAAAATGATCTGTGGCATTTAAATAAACATGGAAGAGGCATTTTTGTGTATATTGCTCGTCGATAGAATGACATGTATGATGAAGGATAGGAATATACCCTAATTGTATGTGTGGCCATTTGAGAACTTAGAACGTAATGAATCTTGGTGAATTTAATTCTTATAGGAATATAGTGAACTAATTTAACGAGATGTTTCTATACGGAGCTCGGAAGAGATGTATGGATAAAATTAGAAGTTTTCGGTTGACAAATTAAATGTACTATAAAAATATAAATCAAGAGAAAATAATATGTTTTGAGTGGATTAATTTGGTGAAAAATTGCAATAATAGATTTCTTTTATTTTGTTATTAAACTCTTTTCTTACACTTTTTTCCAAATCAACGATCGTTTTGAATAAAATCAGAGAGAAATAATTTTAGTACTCGACAAACTATATTGAAAAATCTCCGTGGCAACGATACTTTACTTACCAATATTATTACTTATGACCGTTTATGCTTGCACGTTTTGTGTTCTCTAAAAGAGACAACAAGTTTTTGGCACCGTTGCCGGGGAAGTATTTATTGTATGTGATGATAAATCCCAAATTGGGAAGTATTTATTGTGATGATAGAATGTATCTTTTTCAATCCTAAAATGTTATGTTTAGGAAAAGTTTTGAGCTAAATATTATCCTTTATCCTACGTTTACCTAAGCCACACATTACAAGCTTAATAAAGTCCTATTGATTTTGTGCTTTGTGTCCGTCTACATTAGTGGATAGAGAAATGAAAAATAAACTTATGAGATTTGTGATTTCATTAAAAATTAATTGCGTTTTAATTTGTATAAACTGATCCGGATTGCACGTGACGAAATATGAAAAAACTTCACACACACACACACTAAATTTCATTGTGAAAATGTAATAAATTTTTAAATTGATTTTGATGCTTAGATAAAATTCTTTTATTTCTTTGAGTTATGTTATTTGGAATGATCAAAAGAAATATTTTGAAAATCACTATTTTAAATGCGATTATCTTTGTTTTATTTCTTTCCTTTTGCTCGAGGACTAGCACAAACTTAAGTTTGAGTGTGTTGATAATTGTATTTTATATAGTTATTTTCACTGATTTTATTAATTACTTGTTAAGGAATATATTTTTAAGAAAATTAAATATTTTTAATCAAAAACGTACCTAATTGCAAATTTATGTCCAAAAATATAATTTCAAATAAAAGAGTACTTAATTGTAATTTATAAAAGTCGAAAATATAATTTAAATTCAAATCGTACTTAATTTTAATTATTAAAAGGTTAAATTTTAATTTAAAATAGAAAAGGGCTTAATTGTAATTAAAGAAATTTTAAAATGTAATTTGAATTAAATTTGGGGGTCAAAATGGAATTAAGAAACTTTATTTTTCCACGCAGGGGAGAAGAATCCCACGCGTGCAACATGAGCCGTCAGATCAGACACGAAACGGTCAGGATTGGCGCGTGTCTTTCAAACCCGACCAAAGCGATTGGGTGCGGGTTTTGTCGTTCACGCCTCTCGGTGCACCGAGTGGAGCCCACCTGCTGCACAGTTCAGCGTGTAGGGTAGGACCCACGTGTTTGACGCCTTTTCAAAGCATGATCTCGTGCGGCCGTTTCACATGTGCCCGGTTATACAGCGAATCGAAAACTGCCACGTGTCCCACTTTCTATTTCAGCCAATCATATTCTGACACATGGCAAGGTTTTGGTGGGCGCAAAAACACAGAATCAAGCACGCGTTCCAGCCGCTGTCCCCCACGTTCGCGCGCTTCTACTCCTGTGCGTTGATCTCTGCGTGCAACCGAATCCTCACCGAATGAAATGTTGCCACGTGTTTCTATTAATCATTGCAGCGAATCAGATGCTGACACGTGGCAGCGTGAATTAAAAAAAACAGAGCTGCACACGTTCCCCAGTTTTGCGTTTTGATACAATTTTGTCGGCGCCATGCGTATTTTTAAATTAATTTCCCCATACATATGTGTCCCCCGCGTGTATGAAAAAATATATTTTTAAATGTATTTTTTTTAGAAATTTGATGTTATAAATAGGGGATAGTTTTTTACAGTTTTGGGGTTTTAGGGTTTGGAATTTTTGGAGAGTTTGAGGGTTGGCTGTGGAACACGCAGAAGCCATTTTTGGCTTCTGTTGTGTTCTGTGTGTGCCAAATATTTTGGAGAAGATGAAGGTTTAATTTTCTTTGTCTTATATTCCTTAACTCTTGTAATTTTAATTTTTAATTGATGAAGTAATTTAATTTTTCTAGGGTTGCATTTTATCTAAATTTATGAAGCTTTGATTTTAATTATTTTTGAAAGATTTATAAGACGTTCGATTTGTTTATTCTATACGTGCTTAATGCTTTTGATTATTTACGAATTTTTTAAAATGATCTGTGGCATTTAAATAAACATGGAAGAGGCATTTTTGTGTATATTGCTCGTCGATAGAATGACATGTATGATGAAGGATAGGAATATACCCTAATTGTATGTGTGGCCATTTGAGAACTTAGAACGTAATGAATCTTGGTGAATTTAATTCTTATAGGAATATAGTGAACTAATTTAACGAGATGTTTCTATACGAGCTCGGAAGAGATGTATGGATAAAATTAGAAGTTTTCGGTTGACAAATTAAATGTACTATAAAAATATAAATCAAGAGAAAATAATATGTTTTGAGTGGATTAATTTGGTGAAAAATTGCAATAATAGATTTCTTTTATTTTGTTATTAAACTCTTTTCTTACACTTTTTCCAAATCAACGATCGTTTTGAATAAAATCGAGAGAAATAATTTTAGTACTCGACAAACTATATTGAAAAATCTCCGTGGCAACGATACTTTACTTACCAATATTATTACTTATGACCGTTTATGCTTGCACGTTTTGTGTTCTCTAAAAGAGACAACAAGTTTTTGGCACCGTTCTTGGGAAGTATTTATTGTATGTGATGATAAATCCCAAATTGGGAAGTATTTATTGTGATGATAGAATGTATCTTTTTCAATCCTAAAATGTTATGTTTAGGAAAAGTTTTGAGCTAAATATTATCCTTTATCCTACGTTTACCTAAGCCACACATTACAAGCTTAATAAAGTCCTATTGATTTTGTGCTTTGTGTCTGTCTACATTAGTGGATAGAGAAATGAAAAATAAACTTATGAGATTTGTGATTTCATTAAAAATTAATTGCGTTTTAATTTGTATAAACTGATCCGGATTGCACGTGACGAAATATGAAAAAACTTCACACACACACACACTAAATTTCATTGTGAAAATGTAATAAATTTTTAAATTGATTTTGATGCTTAGATAAAATTCTTTTATTTCTTTGAGTTATGTTATTTGGAATGATCAAAAAGAAATATTTTGAAAATCACTATTTTAAATGCAGTTATCTTTGTTTTATTTCTTTCCTTTTGCTCGAGGACTAGCACAAACTTAAGTTTGAGTGTGTTGATAACTGTATTTTATATAGTTATTTTCACTGATTTTATTAATTACTTGTTAAGGAATATATTTTTAAGAAAATTAAATATTTTTAATCAAAAACGTACCTAATTGCAAATTTATGTCCAAAAATATAATTTCAAATAAAAGAGTACTTAATTGTAATTTATAAAAGTCGAAAATATAATTTAAATTCAAATCGTACTTAATTTTAATTATTAAAAGGTTAAATTTTAATTTAAAATAGAAAAGGGCTTAATTGTAATTAAAGAAATTTTAAAATGTAATTTGAATTAAATTTGGGCCTCAAAATTGAATTAACAAACTTTATTTTTCCACGCAGGGAGAAGAATCCCACGCGTGCAACATGAGCCGTCAGATCAGACACGAAACGGTCAGGATTGGCGCGTGTCTTTCAAACCCGACCAAAGCGATTGGGTGCGGGTTTTGTCGTTCACGCCTCTCGGTGCACCGAGTGGAGCCCACCTGCTGCACAGTTCAGCGTGTAGGGTAGGACCCACGTGTTTGACGCCTTTTCAAAGCATGATCTCGTGCGGCCGTTTCACATGTGCCCGGTTATACAGCGAATCGAAAACTGCCACGTGTCCCACTTTCTATTTCAGCCAATCATATTCTGACACATGGCAAGGTTTTGGTGGGCGCAAAAACACAGAATCAAGCACGCGTTCCAGCCGCTGTCCCCCACGTTCGCGCGCTTCTACTCCTGTGCGTTGATCTCTGCGTGCAACCGAATCCTCACCGAATGAAATGTTGCCACGTGTTTCTATTAATCATTGCAGCGAATCAGATGCTGACACGTGGCAGCGTGAATTAAAAAAAACAGAGCTACACACGTTCCCCAGTTTTGCGTTTTGATACAATTTTGTCGGCGCCATGCGTATTTTTAAATTAATTTCCCCATATATATGTGTCCCCCGCGTGTATGAAAAAATATATTTTTAAATGTATTTTTTTTAGAAATTTGATGTTATAAATAGGGGATAGTTTTTAGAGTTTTGGGGTTTTAGGGTTTGGAATTTTTGGAGAGTTTGAGGGTTGGTTGTGGAACACGCAGAAGCCATTTTTGGCTTCGTTGTGTTCTGTGTGCCAAATATTTTGGAGAAGATGAAGGTTTAATTTTCTTTGTCTTATATTCCTTAACTCTTGTAATTTTAATTTTTAATTGATGAAGTAATTTAATTTTTCTAGGGTTGCATTTTATCTAAATTTATGAAGCTTTGATTTTAATTATTTTTGAAAGATTTATAAGACGTTCGATTTGTTTATTCTATCTGTGCTTAATGCTTTTGATTATTTACGAATTTTTTAAAATGATCTGTGGCATTTAAATAAACATGGAAGAGGCATTTTTGTGTATATTGCTCGTCGATAGAATGACATGTATGATGAAGGATAGGAATATACCCTAATTGTATGTGTGGCCATTTGAGAACTTAGAACGTAATGAATCTTGGTGAATTTAATTCTTATAGGAATATAGTGAACTAATTTAACGAGATGTTTCTATACGGAGCTCGGAAGAGATGTATGGATAAAATTAGAAGTTTTCGGTTGACAAATTAAATGTACTATAAAAATATAAATCAAGAGAAAATAATATGTTTTGAGTGGATTAATTTGGTGAAAAATTGCAATAATAGATTTCTTTTATTTTGTTATTAAACTCTTTTCTTACACTTTTTTCCAAATCAACGATCGTTTTGAATAAAATCAGAGAGAAATAATTTTAGTACTCGACAAACTATATTGAAAAATCTCCGTGGCAACGATACTTTACTTACCAATATTATTACTTATGACCGTTTATGCTTGCACGTTTTGTGTTCTCTAAAAGAGACAACAAGTTTTTGGCACCGTTGCCGGGGAAGTATTTATTGTATGTGATGATAAATCCCAAATTGGGAAGTATTTATTGTGATGATAGAATGTATCTTTTTCAATCCTAAAATGTTATGTTTAGGAAAAGTTTTGAGCTAAATATTATCCTTTATCCTACGTTTACCTAAGCCACACATTACAAGCTTAATAAAGTCCTATTGATTTTGTGCTTTGTGTCTGTCTACATTAGTGGATAGAGAAATGAAAAATAAACTTATGAGATTTGTGATTTCATTAAAAATTAATTGCGTTTTAATTTGTATAAACTGATCCGGATTGCACGTGACGAAATATGAAAAAACTTCACACACACACACACTAAATTTCATTGTGAAAATGTAATAAATTTTTAAATTGATTTTGATGCTTAGATAAAATTCTTTTATTTCTTTGAGTTATGTTATTTGGAATGATCAAAAAGAAATATTTTGAAAATCACTATTTTAAATGCAGTTATCTTTGTTTTATTTCTTTCCTTTTGCTCGAGGACTAGCACAAACTTAAGTTTGAGTGTGTTGATAAGTGTATTTTATATAGTTATTTTCACTGATTTTATTAATTACTTGTTAAGGAATATATTTTTAAGAAAATTAAATATTTTTAATCAAAAACGTACCTAATTGCAAATTTATGTCCAAAAATATAATTTCAAATAAAAGAGTACTTAATTGTAATTTATAAAAGTCGAAAATATAATTTAAATTCAAATCGTACTTAATTTTAATTATTAAAAGGTTAAATTTTAATTTAAAATAGAAAAGGGCTTAATTGTAATTAAAGAAATTTTAAAATGTAATTTGAATTAAATTTGGGGGTCAAAATGGAATTAAGAAACTTTATTTTTCCACGCAGGGGAGAAGAATCCCACGCGTGCAACATGAGCCGTCAGATCAGACACGAAACGGTCAGGATTGGCGCGTGTCTTTCAAACCCGACCAAAGCGATTGGGTGCGGGTTTTGTCGTTCACGCCTCTCGGTGCACCGAGTGGAGCCCACCTGCTGCACAGTTCAGCGTGTAGGGTAGGACCCACGTGTTTGACGCCTTTTCAAAGCATGATCTCGTGCGGCCGTTTCACATGTGCCCGGTTATACAGCGAATCGAAAACTGCCACGTGTCCCACTTTCTATTTCAGCCAATCATATTCTGACACATGGCAAGGTTTTGGTGGGCGCAAAAACACAGAATCAAGCACGCGTTCCAGCCGCTGTCCCCCACGTTCGCGCGCTTCTACTCCTGTGCGTTGATCTCTGCGTGCAACCGAATCCTCACCGAATGAAATGTTGCCACGTGTTTCTATTAATCATTGCAGCGAATCAGATGCTGACACGTGGCAGCGTGAATTAAAAAAAACAGAGCTACACACGTTCCCCAGTTTTGCGTTTTGATACAATTTTGTCGGCGCCATGCGTATTTTTAAATTAATTTCCCCATATATATGTGTCCCCCGCGTGTATGAAAAAATATATTTTTAAATGTATTTTTTTTAGAAATTTGATGTTATAAATAGGGGATAGTTTTTTACAGTTTTGGGGTTTTAGGGTTTGGAATTTTTGGAGAGTTTGAGGGTTGGCTGTGGAACACGCAGAAGCCATTTTTGGCTTCTGTTGTGTTCTGTGTGTGCCAAATATTTTGGAGAAGATGAAGGTTTAATTTTCTTTGTCTTATATTCCTTAACTCTTGTAATTTTAATTTTTAATTGATGAAGTAATTTAATTTTTCTAGGGTTGCATTTTATCTAAATTTATGAAGCTTTGATTTTAATTATTTTTGAAAGATTTATAAGACGTTCGATTTGTTTATTCTATCTGTGCTTAATGCTTTTGATTATTTACGAATTTTTTAAAATGATCTGTGGCATTTAAATAAACATGGAAGAGGCATTTTTGTGTATATTGCTCGTCGATAGAATGACATGTATGATGAAGGATAGGAATATACCCTAATTGTATGTGTGGCCATTTGAGAACTTAGAACGTAATGAATCTTGGTGAATTTAATTCTTATAGGAATATAGTGAACTAATTTAACGAGATGTTTCTATACGGAGCTCGGAAGAGATGTATGGATAAAATTAGAAGTTTTCGGTTGACAAATTAAATGTACTATAAAAATATAAATCAAGAGAAAATAATATGTTTTGAGTGGATTAATTTGGTGAAAAATTGCAATAATAGATTTCTTTTATTTTGTTATTAAACTCTTTTCTTACACTTTTTCCAAATCAACGATCGTTTTGAATAAAATCAGAGAGAAATAATTTTAGTACTCGACAAACTATATTGAAAAATCTCCGTGGCAACGATACTTTACTTACCAATATTATTACTTATGACCGTTTATGCTTGCACGTTTTGTGTTCTCTAAAAGAGACAACAAGTTTTTGGCACCGATTCTTGGGAAGTATTTATTGTATGTGATGATAAATCCCAAATTGGGAAGTATTTATTGTGATGATAGAATGTATCTTTTTCAATCCTAAAATGTTATGTTTAGGAAAAGTTTTGAGCTAAATATTATCCTTTATCCTACGTTTACCTAAGCCACACATTACAAGCTTAATAAAGTCCTATTGATTTTGTGCTTTGTGTCTGTCTACATTAGTGGATAGAGAAATTAAAAAATAAACTTATGAGATTTGTGATTTCATTAAAAATTAATTGCGTTTTAATTTGTATAAACTGATCCGGATTGCACGTGACGAAATATGAAAAAACTTCACACACACACACACTAAATTTCATTGTGAAAATGTAATAAATTTTTAAATTGATTTTGATGCTTAGATAAAATTCTTTTATTTCTTTGAGTTATGTTATTTGGAATGATCAAAAAGAAATATTTTGAAAATCACTATTTTAAATGCAGTTATCTTTGTTTTATTTCTTTCCTTTTGCTCGAGGACTAGCACAAACTTAAGTTTGAGTGTGTTGATAACTGTATTTTATATAGTTATTTTCACTGATTTTATTAATTACTTGTTAAGGAATATATTTTTAAGAAAATTAAATATTTTTAATCAAAAACGTACCTAATTGCAAATTTATGTCCAAAAATATAATTTCAAATAAAAGAGTACTTAATTGTAATTTATAAAAGTCGAAAATATAATTTAAATTCAAATCGTACTTAATTTTAATTATTAAAAGGTTAAATTTTAATTTAAAATAGAAAAGGGCTTAATTGTAATTAAAGAAATTTTAAAATGTAATTTGAATTAAATTTGGGGGTCAAAATGGAATTAAGAAACTTTATTTTTCCACGCAGGGGAGAAGAATCCCACGCGTGCAACATGAGCCGTCAGATCAGACACGAAACGGTCAGGATTGGCGCGTGTCTTTCAAACCCGACCAAAGCGATTGGGTGCGGGTTTTGTCGTTCACGCCTCTCGGTGCACCGAGTGGAGCCCACCTGCTGCACAGTTCAGCGTGTAGGGTAGGACCCACGTGTTTGACGCCTTTTCAAAGCATGATCTCGTGCGGCCGTTTCACATGTGCCCGGTTATACAGCGAATCGAAAACTGCCACGTGTCCCACTTTCTATTTCAGCCAATCATATTCTGACACATGGCAAGGTTTTGGTGGGCGCAAAAACACAGAATCAAGCACGCGTTCCAGCCGCTGTCCCCCACGTTCGCGCGCTTCTACTCCTGTGCGTTGATCTCTGCGTGCAACCGAATCCTCACCGAATGAAATGTTGCCACGTGTTTCTATTAATCATTGCAGCGAATCAGATGCTGACACGTGGCAGCGTGAATTAAAAAAAACAGAGCTGCACACGTTCCCCAGTTTTGCGTTTTGATACAATTTTGTCGGCGCCATGCGTATTTTTAAATTAATTTCCCCATACATAGTTGTCCCCCGCGTGTATGAAAAAATATATTTTTAAATGTATTTTTTTTAGAAATTTGATGTTATAAAAAAGGGATAATTATTTTGAGTTTTGGTGTTTTATAGTTTGGAATTTTTGGAGAGTTTGGGGTTGGTTGTCGAACATGCAGAAGCCTTTTTTGGCTTCTGTTGTGTTCTGCATGAGCCAAATATTTTGGAGAAGATGAAGGTTTAATTTTCTTTGTCTTATATTCCTTAACTCTTGTAATTTTAATTTTTAATTTATGAAGTAATTTAATTTTTCTAGGGTTGCATTTTATCTAAATTTATGAAGCTTTGATTTTAATTATTTTTGAAAGATTTATAAGACGTTCGATTTGTTTATTCTATCTGTGCTTAATGCTTTTGATTATTTACGAATTTTTTAAAATGATCTGTGGCATTTAAATAAACATGGAAGAGGCATTTTTGTGTATATTGCTCGTCGATAGAATGACATGTATGATGAAGGATAGGAATATACCCTAATTGTATGTGTGGCCATTTGAGAACTTAGAACGTAATGAATCTTGGTGAATTTAATTCTTATAGGAATATAGTGAACTAATTTAACGAGATGTTTCTATACGAGCTCGGAAGAGATGTATGGATAAAATTAGAAGTTTTCGGTTGACAAATTAAATGTACTATAAAAATATAAATCAAGAGAAAATAATATGTTTTGAGTGGATTAATTTGGTGAAAAATTGCAATAATAGATTTCTTTTATTTTGTTATTAAACTCTTTTCTTACACTTTTTTCCAAATCAACGATCGTTTTGAATAAAATCAGAGAGAGAAATAATTTTAGTACTCGACAAACTATATTGAAAAATCTCCGTGGCAACGATACTTTACTTACCAATATTATTACTTATGACCGTTTATGCTTGCACGTTTTGTGTTCTCTAAAAGAGACAACAAGTTTTTGGCACCGCTGTGGGAAGTATTTATTGTATGTGATGATAAATCCCAAATTGGGAAGTATTTATTGTGATGATAGAATGTATCTTTTTCAATCCTAAAATGTTATGTTTAGGAAAAGTTTTGAGCTAAATATTATCCTTTATCCTACGTTTACCTAAGCCACACATTACAAGCTTAATAAAGTCCTATTGATTTTGTGCTTTGTGTCCGCTTCTACATTAGTGGATAGAGAAATGAAAAATAAACTTATGAGATTTGTGATTTCATTAAAAATTAATTGCGTTTTAATTTGTATAAACTGATCCGGATTGCACGTGACGAAATATGAAAAAACTTCACACACACACACACTAAATTTCATTGTGAAAATGTAATAAATTTTTAAATTGATTTTGATGCTTAGATAAAATTCTTTTATTTCTTTGAGTTATGTTATTTGGAATGATCAAAAGAAATATTTTGAAAATCACTATTTTAAATGCAGTTATCTTTGTTTTATTTCTTTCCTTTTGCTCGAGGACTAGCACAAACTTAAGTTTGAGTGTGTTGATAACTGTATTTTATATAGTTATTTTCACTGATTTTATTAATTACTTGTTAAGGAATATATTTTTAAGAAAATTAAATATTTTTAATCAAAAACGTACCTAATTGCAAATTTATGTCCAAAAATATAATTTCAAATAAAAGAGTACTTAATTGTAATTTATAAAAGTCGAAAATATAATTTAAATTCAAATCGTACTTAATTTTAATTATTAAAAGGTTAAATTTTAATTTAAAATAGAAAAGGGCTTAATTGTAATTAAAGAAATTTTAAAATGTAATTTGAATTAAATTTGGGGGTCAAAATGGAATTAAGAAACTTTATTTTTCCACGCAGGGGAGAAGAATCCCACGCGTGCAACATGAGCCGTCAGATCAGACACGAAACGGTCAGGATTGGCGCGTGTCTTTCAAACCCGACCAAAGCGATTGGGTGCGGGTTTTGTCGTTCACGCCTCTCGGTGCACCGAGTGGAGCCCACCCGCCGCACGATTCGGCGTGTAGGGTAGGACCCACGTGTTTGACGCCTTTTCAAAGCATGATCTCGTGCGGCCGTTTCACATGTGCCGGTTATACGGCCGAATCGAAACCGCCACGTGTCCCACTTTCTATTTCACCAATCATATTCGACACATGGCAAGGTTTTGGTGGGCGCAAAAACACAGAATCAAGCACGCGTTCCAGCCCGCTGTCCCCACGTTCGCGCGCTTCTACTCCCGTGCGTTGATCTCTGCGTGCAACCGAATCCTCACCGAATGAAATGTTGCCACGTGTTTCTATTAATCATTGCAAATAATCGATGCCGACACGTGGCAGCGTGAATTAAAAAAAGCAGCTACACACGTTCCCCGCTTTGCGTTTTGATACAATTTTGTCGGCGCCATGCGTATTTTTAAATTAATTTCCCCATACATAGTTGTCCCGCGTGTATGAAAAAAATATATTTTTAAATGTATTTTTTTAGAAATTTGATGTTATAAAAAGGGGATAGTTTTTTAGAGTTTTGGGGTTTTAGAGTTTGGAATTTTTGGAGAGTTTGGGGTTGGTTGTCGAACATGCGAAGCCTTTTTGGCTTCGTTGTGTTCTACATGAGCCAAATATTTTGGAGAAGATGAAGGTTTAATTTTCTTTGTCTTATATTCCTTAACTCTTGTAATTTTAATTTTTAATTTATGAAGTAATTTAATTTTTCTAGGGTTGCATTTTATCTAAATTTATGAAGCTTTGATTTTAATTATTTTTGAAAGATTTATAAGACGTTCGACTTGCTTATTCTATCGTGCTTAATGCTTTTGATTATTTACGAATTTTTTAAAATGATCTGTGGCATTTAAATAAACATGGAAGAGGCATTTTTGTGTATATTGCTCGTCGATAGAATGACATGTATGATGAAGGATAGGAATATACCCTAATTGTATGTGTGGCCATTTGAGAACTTAGAACGTAATGAATCTTGGTGAATTTAATTCTTATAGGAATATAGTGAACTAATTTAACGAGATGTTTCTATACGAGCTCGGAAGAGATGTATGGATAAAATTAGAAGTTTTCGGTTGACAAATTAAATGTACTATAAAAATATAAATCAAGAGAAAATAATATGTTTTGAGTGGATTAATTTGGTGAAAAATTGCAATAATAGATTTCTTTTATTTTGTTATTAAACTCTTTTCTTACACTTTTTCCAAATCAACGATCGCTTTGAATAAAATCAGAGAGAAATAATTTTAGTACTCGACAAACTATATTGAAAAATCTCCGTGGCAACGATACTTTACTTACCAATATTATTACTTATGACCGTTTATGCTTGCACGCTTTGTGTTCTCTAAAAGAGACAACAAGTTTTTGGCACCGTCTTGGGGAAGTATTTATTGTATGTGATGATAAATCCCAAATTGGGAAGTATTTATTGTGATGATAGAATGTATCTTTTTCAATCCTAAAATGTTATGTTTAGGAAAAGTTTTGAGCTAAATATTATCCTTTATCCTACGTTTACCTAAGCCACACATTACAAGCTTAATAAAGTCCTATTGATTTTGTGCTTTGTGTCTGTCTACATTAGTGGATAGAGAAATGAAAAATAAACTTATGAGATTTGTGATTTCATTAAAAATTAATTGTGTTTTAATTTGTATAAACTGATCCGGATTGCACGTGTGAAATATGAAAAAACTTCACACACACACACACTAAATTTCATTGTGAAAATGTAATAAATTTTTAAATTGATTTTGATGCTTAGATAAAATTCTTTTATTTCTTTGAGTTATGTTATTTGGAATGATCAAAAAGAAATATTTTGAAAATCACTATTTTAAATGCAGTTATCTTTGTTTTATTTCTTTCCTTTTGCTCGAGGACTAGCACAAACTTAAGTTTGAGTGTGTTGATAACTGTATTTTATATAGTTATTTTCACCTATTTTATTAATTATGATTGCTATGTTAAGGAATATATTTTTAAGAAAATTAAATATTTTAAATTGAAAATATAATTAATTGCAAATTTATGTCCAAAAATATAATTTCAAATAAAAGAGTACTTAATTGTAATTTATAAAAGTCGAAAATATAATTTAAATTCAAATCGTACTTAATTTTAATTATTAAAAGGTTAAATTTTAATTTAAAATAGAAAAGGGCTTAATTGTAATTAAAGAAATTTTAAAATGTAATTTGAATTAAATTTGGGGGTCAAAATGGAATTAAGAAACTTTATTTTTCCACGCAGGGGAGAAGAATCCCACGCGTGCAACATGAGCCGTCAGATCAGACACGAAACGGTCAGGATTGGCGCGTGTCTTTCAAACCCGACCAAAGCGATTGGGTGCGGGTTTTGTCGTTCACGCCTCTCGGTGCACCGAGTGGAGCCCACCTGCTGCACAGTTCAGCGTGTAGGGTAGGACCCACGTGTTTGACGCCTTTTCAAAGCATGATCTCGTGCGGCCGTTTCACATGTGCCCGGTTATACAGCGAATCGAAAACTGCCACGTGTCCCACTTTCTATTTCAGCCAATCATATTCTGACACATGGCAAGGTTTTGGTGGGCGCAAAACACGTAATCAAGCACGCGTTCCAGCCGCTGTCCCCACGTTCGCGCGCTTCTACTCCGTGCGTTGATCTCTGCGTGCAACCGAATCCTCACCGAATGAAATGTTGCCACGTGTTTCTATTAATCATTGCGGCGAATCGTATGCCGACACGTGGCGGCGTGAATTAAAAAAATGTAGCCGCACACGTTCCCGCTTTTGCGTTTTGATACAATTTTGTCGGCGCCATGCGTATTTTTAAATTAATTTCCCATACATATGTGTCCCGCGTGTATGAAAAAATATATTTTTAAATGTATTTTTTTAGAAATTTGATGTTATAAATAGGGGATAGTTTTTTACGCTTTGGGGTTTTAGGGTTTGGAATTTTTGGAGAGTTTGAGGGTTGGCTGTGGAACACGCAGAAGCCATTTTTGGCTTCTGTTGTGTTCTGTGTGTGCCAAATATTTTGGAGAAGATGAAGGTTTAATTTTCTTTGTCTTATATTCCTTAACTCTTGTAATTTTAATTTTTAATTGATGAAGTAATTTAATTTTTCTAGGGTTGCATTTTATCTAAATTTATGAAGCTTTGATTTTAATTATTTTTGAAAGATTTATAAGACGTTCGATTTGTTTATTCTATCTGTGCTTAATGCTTTTGATTATTTACGAATTTTTTAAAATGATCTGTGGCATTTAAATAAACATGGAAGAGGCATTTTTGTGTATATTGCTCGTCGATAGAATGACATGTATGATGAAGGATAGGAATATACCCTAATTGTATGTGTGGCCATTTGAGAACTTAGAACGTAATGAATCTTGGTGAATTTAATTCTTATAGGAATATAGTGAACTAATTTAACGAGATGTTTCTATACGAGCTCGGAAGAGATGTATGGATAAAATTAGAAGTTTTCGGTTGACAAATTAAATGTACTATAAAAATATAAATCAAGAGAAAATAATATGTTTTGAGTGGATTAATTTGGTGAAAAATTGCAATAATAGATTTCTTTTATTTTGTTATTAAACTCTTTTCTTACACTTTTTCCAAATCAACGATCGCTTTTGAATAAAATCGAGAGAAATAATTTTAGTACTCGACAAACTATATTGAAAAATCTCCGTGGCAACGATACTTTACTTACCAATATTATTACTTATGACCGTTTATGCTTGCACGCTTTGTGTTCTCTAAAAGAGACAACAAGTTTTTGGCACCGATTCTTGTCGGGAAGTATTTATTGTATGTGATGATAAATCCCAAATTGGGAAGTATTTATTGTGATGATAGAATGTATCTTTTTCAATCCTAAAATGTTATGTTTAGGAAAAGTTTTGAGCTAAATATTATCCTTTATCCTACGTTTACCTAAGCCACACATTACAAGCTTAATAAAGTCCTATTGATTTTGTGCTTTGTGTCTGTCTACATTAGTGGATAGAGAAATGAAAAATAAACTTATGAGATTTGTGATTTCATTAAAAATTAATTGCGTTTTAATTTGTATAAACTGATCCGGATTGCACGTGACGAAATATGAAAAAACTTCACACACACACACACTAAATTTCATTGTGAAAATGTAATAAATTTTTAAATTGATTTTGATGCTTAGATAAAATTCTTTTATTTCTTTGAGTTATGTTATTTGGAATGATCAAAAGAAATATTTTGAAAATCACTATTTTAAATGCGCTTATCTTTGTTTTATTTCTTTCCTTTTGCTCGAGGACTAGCACAAACTTAAGTTTGAGTGTGTTGATAATCGTATTTTATATAGTTATTTTCACCGATTTTATTAATTACTTGTTAAGGAATATATTTTTAAGAAAATTAAATATTTTTAATCAAAAACGTACCTAATTGCAAATTTATGTGCAAAAATATAATTTAAAATAAAAGAGTACTTAATTGTAATTTATAAAAGTGGAAAATATAATTTAAATTCAAATCGTACTTAATTTTAATTATTAAAAGGTTAAATTTTAATTTAAAATAGAAAAGGGCTTAATTGTAATTAAAGAAATTTTAAAATGTAATTTGAATTAAATTGGGGGTCAAAATGGAATTAAGAAACTTTATTTTTCCACGCAGGGAGAAGAATCCCACGCGTGCAACATGAGCCGTCAGATCAGACACGAAACGGTCAGGATTGGCGCGTGTCTTTCAAACCCGACCAAAGCGATTGGGTGCGGGTTTTGTCGTTCACGCCTCTCGGTGCACCGAGTGGAGCCCACCTGCTGCACAGTTCAGCGTGTAGGGTAGGACCCACGTGTTTGACGCCTTTTCAAAGCATGATCTCGTCCGGCCGTTTCACATGTGCCGGTTATACAAATGAATCGAAAACCGCCACGTGTCCCACTTTCTATTTCACCAATCATATTCGACACATGGCAAGGTTTTGGTGGGCGCAAAACACGTAATCAAGCACGCGTTCCAGCCGCTGTCCCCCACGTTCGCGCGCTTCTACTCCTGTGCGTTGATCTCTGCGTGCAACCGAATCCTCACCGAATGAAATGTTGCCACGTGTTTCTATTAATCATTGCAGCGAATCAGATGCTGACACGTGGCAGCGTGAATTAAAAAAAACAGAGCTGCACACGTTCCCCAGTTTTGCGTTTTGATACAATTTTGTCGGCGCCATGCGTATTTTTAAATTAATTTCCCATACATAGTTGTCCCCCGCGTGTATGAAAAAATATATTTTTAAATGTATTTTTTTTAGAAATTTGATGTTATAAAAAGGGGATAGTTTTTTAGAGTTTTGGGGTTTTAGAGTTTGGAATTTTTGGAGAGTTTGGGGTTGGTTGTCGAACATGCAGAAGCCTTTTTTGGCTTCTGTTGTGTTCTGCATGAGCCAAATATTTTGGAGAAGATGAAGGTTTAATTTTCTTTGTCTTATATTCCTTAACTCTTGTAATTTTAATTTTTAATTTATGAAGTAATTTAATTTTTCTAGGGTTGCATTTTATCTAAATTTATGAAGCTTTGATTTTAATTATTTTTGAAAGATTTATAAGACGTTCGATTTGTTTATTCTATCTGTGCTTAATGCTTTTGATTATTTACGAATTTTTTAAAATGATCTGTGGCATTTAAATAAACATGGAAGAGGCATTTTTGTGTATATTGCTCGTCGATAGAATGACATGTATGATGAAGGATAGGAATATACCCTAATTGTATGTGTGGCCATTTGAGAACTTAGAACGTAATGAATCTTGGTGAATTTAATTCTTATAGGAATATAGTGAACTAATTTAACGAGATGTTTCTATACGGAGCTCGGAAGAGATGTATGGATAAAATTAGAAGTTTTCGGTTGACAAATTAAATGTACTATAAAAATATAAATCAAGAGAAAATAATATGTTTTGAGTGGATTAATTTGGTGAAAAATTGCAATAATAGATTTCTTTTATTTTGTTATTAAACTCTTTTCTTACACTTTTTTCCAAATCAACGATCGTTTTGAATAAAATCAGAGAGAAATAATTTTAGTACTCGACAAACTATATTGAAAAATCTCCGTGGCAACGATACTTTACTTACCAATATTATTACTTATGACCGTTTATGCTTGCACGTTTTGTGTTCTCTAAAAGAGACAACAAGTTTTTGGCACCGTTGCCGGGGAAGTATTTATTGTATGTGATGATAAATCCCAAATTGGGAAGTATTTATTGTGATGATAGAATGTATCTTTTTCAATCCTAAAATGTTATGTTTAGGAAAAGTTTTGAGCTAAATATTATCCTTTATCCTACGTTTACCTAAGCCACACATTACAAGCTTAATAAAGTCCTATTGATTTTGTGCTTTGTGTCTGTCTACATTAGTGGATAGAGAAATGAAAAATAAACTTATGAGATTTGTGATTTCATTAAAAATTAATTGCGTTTTAATTTGTATAAACTGATCCGGATTGCACGTGACGAAATATGAAAAAACTTCACACACACACACACTAAATTTCATTGTGAAAATGTAATAAATTTTTAAATTGATTTTGATGCTTAGATAAAATTCTTTTATTTCTTTGAGTTATGTTATTTGGAATGATCAAAAAGAAATATTTTGAAAATCACTATTTTAAATGCAGTTATCTTTGTTTTATTTCTTTCCTTTTGCTCGAGGACTAGCACAAACTTAAGTTTGAGTGTGTTGATAACTGTATTTTATATAGTTATTTTCACTTATTTTATTAATTACTTGTTAAGGAATATATTTTTAAGAAAATTAAATATTTTTAATCAAAAACGTACCTAATTGCAAATTTATGTCCAAAAATATAATTTCAAATAAAAGAGTACTTAATTGTAATTTATAAAAGTCGAAAATATAATTTAAATTCAAATCGTACTTAATTTTAATTATTAAAAGGTTAAATTTTAATTTAAAATAGAAAAGGGCTTAATTGTAATTAAAGAAATTTTAAAATGTAATTTGAATTAAATTTGGGGGTCAAAATGGAATTAAGAAACTTTATTTTTCCACGCAGGGGAGAAGAATCCCACGCGTGCAACATGAGCCGTCAGATCAGACACGAAACGGTCAGGATTGGCGCGTGTCTTTCAAACCCGACCAAAGCGATTGGGTGCGGGTTTTGTCGTTCACGCCTCTCGGTGCACCGAGTGGAGCCCACCTGCTGCACAGTTCAGCGTGTAGGGTAGGACCCACGTGTTTGACGCCTTTTCAAAGCATGATCTCGTGCGGCCGTTTCACATGTGCCCGGGTATACGGCCGAATCGAAAAGCGCCACGTGTCCCACTTTCTATTTCACCAATCATATTCGACACATGGCAAGGTTTTGGTGGGCGCAAAACACGTAATCAAGCACGCGTTCCAGCCGCTGTCCCCCACGTTCGCGCGCTTCTACTCCTGTGCGTTGATCTCTGCGTGCAACCGAATCCTCACCGAATGAAATGTTGCCACGTGTTTCTATTAATCATTGCAGCGAATCAGATGCTGACACGTGGCAGCGTGAATTAAAAAAAACAGAGCTGCACACGTTCCCCAGTTTTGCGTTTTGATACAATTTTGTCGGCGCCATGCGTATTTTTAAATTAATTTCCCCATATATATGTGTCCCCCGCGTGTATGAAAAAATATATTTTTAAATGTATTTTTTTTAGAAATTTGATGTTATAAATAGGGGATAGTTTTTTACAGTTTTGGGGTTTTAGGGTTTGGAATTTTTGGAGAGTTTGAGGGTTGGCTGTGGAACACGCAGAAGCCATTTTTGGCTTCTGTTGTGTTCTGTGTGTGCCAAATATTTTGGAGAAGATGAAGGTTTAATTTTCTTTGTCTTATATTCCTTAACTCTTGTAATTTTAATTTTTAATTGATGAAGTAATTTAATTTTTCTAGGGTTGCATTTTATCTAAATTTATGAAGCTTTGATTTTAATTATTTTTGAAAGATTTATAAGACGTTCGATTTGTTTATTCTATCTGTGCTTAATGCTTTTGATTATTTACGAATTTTTTCAAATGATCTGTGGTATTTAAATAAACATGGAAGAGGCATTTTTGTGTATATTGCTCGTCGATAGAATGACATGTATGATGAAGGATAGGAATATACCCTAATTGTATGTGTGGCTATTTGAGAACTTAGAACGTAATGAATCTTGGTGAATTTAATTCTTATAGGAATATAGTGAACTAATTTAACGAGATGTTTCTATACGGAGCTCGGAAGAGATGTATGGATAAAATTAGAAGTTTTCGGTTGACAAATTAAATGTACTATAAAAATATAAATCAAGAGAAAATAATATGTTTTGAGTGGATTAATTTGGTGAAAAATTGCAATAATAGATTTCTTTTATTTTGTTATTAAACTCTTTTCTTACACTTTTTTCCAAATCAACGATCGTTTTGAATAAAATCAGAGAGAAATAATTTTAGTACTCGACAAACTATAGTGAAAAATCTCCGTGGCAACGATACTTTACTTACCAATATTATTACTTATGACCGTTTATGCTTGCACGTTTTGTGTTCTCTAAAAGAGACAACAAGTTTTTGGCACCGTTGCCGGGGAAGTATTTATTGTATTTGATGATAAATCCCAAATTGGGAAGTATTTATTGTGATGATAGAATGTATCTTTTTCAATCCTAAAATGTTATGTTTAGGAAAAGTTTTGAGCTAAATATTATCCTTTATCCTACGTTTACCTAAGCCACAAATTACAAGCTTAATAAAGTCCTATTGATTTTGTGCTTTGTGTCTGTCTACATTAGTGGATAGAGAAATGAAAAATAAACTTATGAGATTTGTGATTTCATTAAAAATTAATTGCGTTTTAATTTGTATAAACCGATCCTGATTGCACGTGATCTAAATATGAAAAACTTCACACACACACACACACTAAATTTCATTGTGAAAATGTAATAAATTTTTAAATTGATTTTGATGCTTAGATAAAATTCTTTTATTTCTTTTAGCTATGTTATTTGGAATGATCAAAAGAAATATTTTGAAAATCACTATTTTAAATCGAGTTATCTTTGTTTTATTTCTTTCCTTTTGCTCGAGGACTAGCACAAACTTAAGTTTGAGTGTGTTGATAACTGTATTTTATATAGTTATTTTCACTGATTTTATTAATTACTTGTTAAGGAATATATTTTTAAGAAAATTAAATATTTTTAATCAAAAACGTACCTAATTGCAAATTTATGTCCAAAAATATAATTTCAAATAAAAGAGTACTTAATTGTAATTTATAAAAGTCGAAAATATAATTTAAATTCAAATCGTACTTAATTTTAATTATTAAAAGTTTAAATTTTAATTTAAAATAGAAAAGGGCTTAATTGTAATTAAAGAAATTTTAAAATGTAATTTGAATTAAATTTAGGGGTCAAAATGCAATTAAGAAACTTTATTTTTCCACGCAAGGAAGAAGAATCCCACGCGTGAAACGTGAGCCGTCAGATCAGACACGAAACGGTCAGGATTGGCGCGTGTCTTTCAAACCCTACCAAAGCGATTGGGTGCGGGTTTTGTCGTTCATGCCTCTCGATGCACCGAGTGGAGCCCACCTGCCGCACAGTTTAGCGTGTAGGGTAGGACCCACGTGTTTGACGCCTTTTCAAAGCATGATCTCGTGCGGCCGTTTCACATGTGCCCGGTTATACAGCGAATCGAAAACTGCCACGTGTCCCACTTTGTATTTCAGCCAATCATATTCTGACACATGGCAAGGTTTTGGTGGGCACAAAAACACAGAATCAAGCACACGTTCCAGCCACGGTCCCCCACGTTCGCGCGCTTCTACTCCTGTGCGTTGATCTCTGCGTGCAACCGAATCCTCACCGAATGAAATGTTGCCACGTGTCTGTATTAATCATTGTAGCGAATCAGATGCTGACACGTGGCAGCGTGAATTAAAAAAAACAGAGCCGCACACGTTCCCCAGTTTTGCGTTTTGATACAATTTTGTCGGCGCCATGCGTATTTTTAAATTAATTTCCCCATACATATGTGTTCCCCGCGTGTATGAAAAAATATATTTTTAAATGTATTTTGTTTAGAAATTTGATGTTATAAATAGGGGATAGTTTTTTACAGTTTTGGGGTTTTAGGGTTTGGAATTTTTGGAGAGTTTGAGGGTTGGCTGTGGAACACGCAGAAGCCATTTTTGGCTTCTGTTGTGTTCTGTGTGTGCCAAATATTTTGGAGAAGATGAAGTTTTAATTTTCTTTGTGTTCTTCTTCTCATATTTCTTAACTCTTGTAATTTTAATTTTTAATTTATGAAGTAATTTAATTTTTCTAGGGTTGCATTTTATCTAAATTTATGAGCTTTGATATTAATTATTTTTGAAAGATTTATAAGACGTTCGATTTGTTTATTCTATCTGTGCTTAATGCTTTTTATTATTTACGAATTTTTTAAAATGATCTGTGGCACTTAAATAAACTTGGAAGAGGAATTTTTGTGTATATTGCTCGTGGATAGTATGACATGTATGATGAAGGATATGAATATAACCTAATCGTATGTGTGGCCATTTGAGAACTTAGAACGTAATGAATCTTGGTGGATTTAATTCTTATAGGAATATAGTAAATTAATTTAACGAGGTGTGTCTATACGGAGCTCGGAAGAGATGTATGGATAAAATTAGAAGTTTTCGGTTGACAATTAAATGTACTATAAAATAAGAAATCAAGAGAAAATAATATGTTTTGAGTGGATTAATTTGGTGAAAAACTGCAATACTAGATTTCTTTTATTTTGTTATTAAACTCTTTTCTTACACTTTTTCCAAATCAACGATAGTTTTGAATAAAATCATAGAGAAATAATTTTAGTACTCGACAAACTATAGTGACAAATCTCCGTTGGAACGATACTTTACTTACATATCTTATTACTTGTGACCGTGTATGCTTGCACGTTTTGTGTTCTCTGAAAGAGACAACAAGTTTTTGGCACCGTTGCTAGGGAACTATTTATTGTATGTGATGATAAATCCCAAATTGTGAAGTATTTATTGTGATGATAGAATGTATCTTTTTCAATCCTAAAATGTTATGTTTAGGAAACGTTTTGAGCTAAATATTATCCTTTATCCTACCTTTACCTAAGCCATACATTACAAGCTTAATAAAGTCTTATTGATTTTGTGCTTTGTGTTTATCTGCATTAGTGGATAGAGAAATGAAAAATAGACTTATGAGATTTGTGATTTCATTAAAAATTAATTGTGTTTTTATTTGTATAAACTGATCCGGATTGCACGTGACGAAATATGAAAAGACTTCACACACACACTAAATTTCATTGTGAATATGTAATATATTTTTAAATTGATTTTGATGCTTAGATAAAATTCTTTTATTTCTTTGAGTTATGTTATTTGGAATGATAAAAAAGAAGTATTTTGAAAATCACTATTTTAAATGCAATTATCTTTGTTTTATTTCTTTCCTTTTACTAGAGGACTAGCAAAAACTTAAGTTTGGGGGTGTTGATAACTGTATTTTATATAGTTATTTTCACTTACATTATTAATTATTTGTTAAGGAATATATTTTTAAGAAAATTAAATATTTTGAATCAACAACGTACCTAATTGCAAATTTATGTCCAAAAAAATAATTTCAAATAAAAGAGTACTTAATTACAATTTATAAAAGTCAAAAATATAATTTAAATTTAAATCGTACTTAATTTTAATTATTAAAAGTTTAAAATTTAATTTAAATTAGAAAAGAGCTTAATTGTAATTAAAGAAAGTTTAAAATGTAATTTGAATTAAATTTGTGGGTCAAAATGCAATTAAGAAACTTTATTTTTCTGCGCAGGAGAGAAGAATCCCAAGCGTGCAACGTGAGCCGTCAGATCAGACACGAAACGGTCAGGATTGGCGCGTGTCTTTCAAATCCAACCAAAGCGAGTGGTTGTAGTTTTTGTCATTCACACCGCTCGATGCGCCGAGTGGGGCGCACCTGCCGCACAGGCCGACGTGTAGGATGGGACCCACGTGTTTGATGCCTTTTCAAAGCATGATCTCGTGCTGCCGTTTCACATGCGCACGATTATACAGCGAATCGAAAAACTGCCACGTGTCCCACTTTCTATTTCAGCCAATCATATTCTGACACATGGCAAGGTTTTGGTGGGCGCAAAAACATAGAATCAAGCACGCGTTCCAGCCGCTGTCCCCCACGTTCGCGCGCTTCTACTCCTGTGCATTGATCTCTGCGTTCAACTGAATCCTCACCGAATGAAATGCTGCCACGTGTCCGTATTAATCCTTGCAGCGAATCAGATGCCGACACGTGGCAGCTTGAATTAAAAAAAACAGAGCCACACACCTTCCCCAGTTTTGCGTTTTTTATACAATTTTGTCGGCCCCATGCGTATTTTTAAATTAATTTCCCCATACATATTTGTCCACCGCATGTATGAAAAAATATATTTTTAAATGTATTTTTTTTTAGAAATTTGATGTTATAAATAGGGGATAGTTTTTTACAGTTTTGGGGTTTTAAGGTTTGGAATTTTTGGAGAGTTTGGGGGTTGGCTGTGGAACACACAGAACCCATTTTTGGCTTCTGTTGTGTTCTGTGTGTGCCAAATATTTTGGAGAAGATGAAGTTTTAATTTTCTTTGTGTTCTTCATCTCATATTCCATAACTCTTGTAATTTTAATTTTTAATTTATGAAGTAATTTAATTTTTCTAGGGTTGCATTTTATCTAAATTTATGAAGCTTTGATATTAATTATTTTTGAAAGATTTATAAGACGTTCGATCTGTTTATTCTATCTGTGCTCAATGCTTTTGATTATTTACGAATTTTTTCAAATGATCTGTGGCACTAGAATAAACATGGAAGAGGCATTTTTGAGTATATTGCTTGTGGATAAAATGACATGTATGATGAAGGATAGGAATATACCCTAATTGTATGTGTGGCCATTTGAGAACTTAGAACGTAATGAATCTTGGTGAATTTAATTCTTATAGGAATATAGCAAATTAATTTAACGAGGTGTGTCTATACAGAGCTCGGAAGATATGTATGGATAAAATTAGAAGTTTTCGGTTGACAAATTAAATGTACTATAAAAATATAAATCAAGAGAATATAATATGTTTTAGTGGATTAATTTGGTGAAAAACCGTAATCCTAGATTTCTTTTATTTTGTTATTAAACTCTTTTCTTACACTTTTTCCAAATCAACGATCTTTTTGAGTAATATCAGAGAGAAATAATTTTAGTACTCCACCAATTATAGTGACAAATCTCCGTGGGAAAGATACTTTAATTACAAATCTTATTACTTGTGATCGTGTATGCTTGCACGTTTTGCGTTCTCTAAAAGTGACAATAAGTTTTTGGCACCGTTGCCGGGGAAGTATTTATTGTATGTGATGATAAATCCCAAATTGGGAAGTATTTATTGTGATGATAGAATGTATCTTTTTTAATCCTAAAATGTTATGTTTAGGAAAGGTTTTGAGCTAAATATTATCATTTATCCTACGTTTACCTAAGCCATACATTACAAGCTTAATAAAGTCCTATTGATTTTGTGCTTTGTGTTTGTCTACATTAGTGGATAGAGAAATGAAAAATAAACTTATGAGATTTGTGATTTCATTAAAAATTAATTGCGTTTTTATTTGTATAAACTGATCCGGATTGCACGTGAGGAAATATGAAAAGACTTCACACACACACACACTAAATTTCATTGTGAAAATGTAATAAATTTTTAAATTGATTTTGATGGTTAGCTAAAATTCTTTTATTTCTTTGAGTTATGTTATTTGGAATGATCAAAAAGAAATATTTTGAAAATCACTATTTTAAATGCAGTTATCTTTGTTTTATTTCTTTCCTTTTGCTCGAGGACTAGCACAAACGTAAGTTTGAAGGTGTTGATAATTGTATTTTATATAGTTATTTTCACTTATTTTATTAATTACTTGTTAAGGAATATATTTTTAAGAAAATTAAATATTTTGAATAAAAATGTACCTAATTGTAAATTTATGTCCAAAAATATAATTTCAAGTAAAAGACTACTTAATTGCAATTTATAAAAGTGGAAAATATAATTTAAATTAAAATCGTACTTAATTTTAATTATTAAAAGTTTAAAATTTAATTTAAATTAGAAAAGGGCTTAATTGTATTTACAGAAAGTTTAAAATGTAATTTGAATTAAATTTGGGGGTCAAAATGCAATTAAGAAACTTTATTTTTCTGCACAGGAGAGAAGAATCCCATGCGTGCAACGTGAGCCGTCCGATCCAACACGAAACGGTCAGGATTGGCACGTGTCTTTCAAACCCGACCAAAACGATTGGGTGCGGGTTTTGTCGTTCACGTCGCTCGGTGCACCGAATGGAGCCCACCTGCCGCACAGGTCGGCGTGCAGGGTGGGACCCACGTGTTTGACGCCTTTTCAAAGCATGATCTCGTGCGGCCGTTTCACATGCGCCCGTTTATACAGCGAATAGAAAACTACCACGTGTCCCACTTTATATTTCAGCCAATCAGATTCTGACACGTGGCAAGGTTTTAGTGGCTACGAAAACACAGAATCACGCACGCGTTCCAGCCGCTGTCCCCAACGTTCATGCGCCGCTACTCCTATACGTTAATATCTGCATGCAACCGGATCCTAATCGAATGAAATGTTGCCATGTGTCCGTATTTATCCTTGCAGCGAATCAGACGCTTACACGTGGTAGCGTGAATTAAAAAACAACAGAGCCGCACACCTTCCTCAGTTTTGCGTTATTGATACAATTTTGTCCGCCCCATGCGTATTTTTAAATTAATTTCCCCTTACAGATTTTTCCCCCGCGTGTATGAAAATATATATTTTTAAATGTATTTTTTTTAGATATTTGATGTTATAAATAGGGGATAGTTTTTTAGAGTTTTGGGGTTTTAGAGATTGGAATTTTTGGAGTGTTTGGGGGTTGGCTGTGGAACACGCAGAAGCCATTTTTGGCTTCTGTTGTGTTCTGCGTGTGCCAAATAATTTGGAGGAGATGAAGTTTTAATTTTCGTTGTGTTCTTCATCTCAAATTCCTTAACTCTTGTAATTTTAATTTTTAATTTATGAAGTAATTTAATTTTTCTAGGGTTGCATTTTATCTAAATTTATGAAGCTTTGATTTTAATTATTTTTGAAAGATTTATAAGACGTTGGATTTGTTTAGCTTTGATTTTAATTATTTTTGAAAGATTTATAAGACGTTGGATTTGTTTATTCTATCTGTGCTTAATGCTTTTGATTATTTACGAAGTTTTTTCAAATGATCTGTGGCACTTAAATAAACTTGGAAGAGGCATTTTTGTGTGTATTGCTCGTGGATAGAATGACATGTATGATGAAGGATAGGAATATAACCTAATTGTATGTGTGGCCATTTGAGAACTTAGAACGTAATGAATCTTGGTGGATTTAATTCTTATAGGAATATAGTGAATTAATTTAACGAGGTGTGTCTATACGAAGCTCGGAAGAGATGTATGGACAATTAAATGTACTATAAAATAATAAATCAAGAGAAAATAATATGTTTTGAGTGGATGAATTTGGTGAAAAACTGAATCCTAGATTTCTTTTATTTTGTTATTAAACTCTTTTCTTACACTTTTTCCAAATCAACGATCGTTTTGAATAAAATCATAGAGAAATAATTTTAGTACTCGACAAAACTATAGCGACAAATCTCCGTTGGAACGATACTTTACTTACATATCTTATTACTTGTGACCGTGTATGCTTGCACGTTTTGCGTTCTCTAAAAGAGACAACATGTTTTTGGCACCGTTGCTGGGGAAGTATTTATTGTATGTGATGATAAATCCCAAATTGTGAAGTATTTATTGTGATGATAGAATGTATCTTTTTCAATCCTAAAATGTTATGTTTAGGAAACGTTTTGAGCTAAATATTTTCCTTTATCCTACCTTTACCTAAGCCATACATTACATGCTTAATAAAGTCCTATTGATTTTGTGCTTTGTGTTTGTCTACATTAGTGGATAGAGAAATGAAAAATAGACTTATGAGATTTGTGATTTCATTAAAAATTAATTGCGTTTTTATTTGTATAAACTAATCCGGATTGCA
Source organism: Hippophae gyantsensis (assembly GCA_030763125.1). Taxonomy (NCBI): domain Eukaryota; kingdom Viridiplantae; phylum Streptophyta; class Magnoliopsida; order Rosales; family Elaeagnaceae; genus Hippophae; species Hippophae gyantsensis. The sequence continues at coordinate 7,872,993 of CM061033.1, read as the reverse complement.
CGTGACGAAATATGAAAAGACTTCACACACACACACACACTAAATTTCATTGTGAAAATGTAATAAATTTTTAAATTGATTTTGATGCTTAGCTAAAATTCTTTTATTTCTTTGAGTTATGTTATTTGGAATGATCAAAAAGAAATATTTTGAAAATCACTATTTTAAATGCAGTTATCTTTGTTTTTTTTCTTTCCTTTTGCTCGAGGACAAGCACAAACTTAAGTTTGAGGGTGTTGATAACTGTATTTTATATAGTTATTTTCACTTATTTTATTAATTACTTTTTAAGGAATATATTTTTAAGAAAATTACATATTTTGAATAAAAAACGTACCTAATTGCAAATTTATGTCCAAAAATATAATTTCAAATAAAAGAGTACTTAATTGCAATTTATAAAAGTTGAAAATATAATTTAAATTAAAATTAGATTTAATTTAAATTATTAAAAGTTTAAAATTTAATTTAAATTAGAAAAAGGCTAAATTGTAATTAAAGAAAATTTAAAATGTAATTTGAATTAAATTTGTGGGTCAAAATGCAATTAAGAAACTTTATTTTTTTGCGCAGGAGAGAAGAATCCCACGCGTGCAACTTGATCCGTCAGATCAGACACGAAACGGTCAGGATTGGCGCGTGTCTTTCAAACCGACCAAAGCGATTGGGTGCGGGTTTTGTCGTTCACGCCGCTCGGTGCACCGAGTGGAACCTAACTGCCACACAGGTCGGCGTGCAGGGTGGTACACACGTGTTTGATGCCTTTTCAAAGCATGATCTCGTGCGGCCATTTCACAAGCGCCCTATTATACAGCGAATAAAAAACTACCACGTGTCCCACTTTATATTTCAGCCAATCAAATTCTGACACGTGGCAGGGTTTTGGTGGCTACGAAAACACAGAATCAAGTACACGTTCACACGCCTCTACTCCGGTGCGTTGATCTCTGCGTGCAACCGGATCCTAACTGAATGAAATGTTGCCACGTGTTCGTATTAATCCTTGCAGCGAATCAGACATCGACACATGGCAGCATGAATTGAAAAACAACAGAGCCGCACACCTTCCCTAGTTTTGCATTCTTGATACAATTTTGTCCGCCCCATGCGTATTTTTAAATTAATTTCCCCATACAGAGTTGTCCCCCGCGCGTATGAAAATATATATTTTTAAATTTATTTTTTTTTTAGAAATTTGATGTTATATATAGGGGATAGTTTTTTAGAGTTTTGGGGTTTTAGAGTTGGGAATTTTTGGAGAGTTTAGGGGTTGGCTGTGGAACACGCAGAAGCCATTTTTGTCTTCTGTTGTGTTCTGAGTGTGCCAAATAATTTGGGGAAGATGAAGTTTTAATTTTCGTTGTGTTCTTCATCTCAAATTCCTTAACTCTTGTAATTTTAATTTTTAATTTATGAAGTAATTTAATTTTTCTAGGGTTCCATTTTATCTAAATTTATGAAGCTTTGATTTTAATTATTTTTGAAAGATTTATGAGACGTTGCATTTGTTTATTCTATCTGTGCTAAATGCTTTTGATTATTTATGAATTTTTTCAAATGATCTGTGGCACTTAAATAAACTTGGAAGAGGCATTTTTGTGTATATTGTTCGTGGATAGAATGACATGTATGATGAAGGATAGGAATATAACCTAATTGTTTGTGTGGCCAATTGAGAACTTAGAACGTAATGAATCTTGCTGGATTTAATTCTTATAGGAATATAGTGAATTAATTTAACGAGGTGTGTCTATACGGTGCTCGGAAGAGATGTATGGATAAAATTAGAAGTTTTTGGTTGACAATTAAATGTACTATAAAATAATAAATCAAGAGAAAATAATATGTTTTGAGTGGATTAATTTGGTGAAAAACTACAATCCTAGATTTCTTTTATTTTGTTATTAAACTCTTTTCTTACACTTTTTCCAAATCAACGATCGTTTTGAATAAAATCATAGAGAAAAAATATTAGTACTCGACAAAACTATAGCGACAAAACTCCGTTGAAACGATACTTTACTTACATATCTTATTACTTGTGACCGTGTATGCTTGCACGTTTTGTGTTCTCTAAAAGAGACTACAAGTTTTTGGCACCGTTGCTGGGGAAGTATTTATTGTATATGATGATAAATCCCAAATTGTGAAATATTTATTGTGATGATAGAATGTATCTTTTTCAATCCTAAAATGTTATATTTAGGAAACGTTTTGAGCTATATATTATCCTTTATCCTACCTTTACCTAAGCCATACATTACAAGCTTAATAAAGTCCAATTTATTTTGTGCTTTGTGTTTGTCTACATTAGTGGATAGGGAAATGAAAAATAGATTTATGAGATTTGTGATTTCGTTAAAAACTAATTGCGTTTTTATTTGTATAAACTGATCTGGATTGCACTTGACGAAATATGAAAAGACTTCACACACACACTAAATTTCATTGTGAAAATGTAATATATTATTAAATTGATTTTGATGCTTAGATAAAATTCTTTTCGTTCTTTGAGTTATGTTATTTGGAATGATCAAAAAGAAATATTTTGAAAATCACTATTTTAAATGCAGTTATCTTTGTTTTATTTCTCTCCTTTTGCTCGAGGACTAGCAAAAACTTAAGTTTGGAGGTGTTAATAACTGTATTTTATATAGTTATTTTCACTTACTTTATTAATTATTTGTTAAGGAATATATTTTTAAGAAAATTAAATATTTTGATTCAACAACGTACCTAATTGCAAATTTATGTCCAAAAATATAATTTCAAATAAAAGAGTACTTAATTGCAATCTATAAAAGTCAAAAATATAATTTAAATTTAAATCGTACTTAATTTTAATTATTATAAGTTTAAAATTTAATTTAAATTAGAAAAGAGCTTAATTGTAATTAAAGAAAGTTTAAAATGTAATTTGAATTAAATTTGTGGGTCAAAATGCAATTAAGAAACTTTATTTTTCTGCGCAGGAGAGAAGAATCCCACGCGTGCAACGTGAGCCGTCAGATCACACACGAAGCGGTCAGGATTGGCGCGTGTCTTTCAAACATGACCAAAGCTATTGGGTGAGGGTTTTGTAGTTCACCCCGCTTGGTGCACCGAGTGGGGCCCACCTGCCGCACAGGTCGGCGTGAAGGGTGGAACCCACGTGTTTGATGTCTTTTCAAAGCATGATCTCGTGCGGCCGTTTCACATACGCCCCGTTATACAGCGAATAGAAAACTACCACGTGTCCCACTTTATATTTTAGCCAATCAGATTCTGACACGTGGCAAGGTTTTGGTGGCTGCGAAAACACAGAATCACGCACGCGTTCCAGCCGCTGTCCCCCACGTTCGCGCGCCTCTACTCCTATGCGTTGATCTCTGCGTGCAACCGGATCCTAACTGAATGAAATGTTGCCACGTGTCCGTAGTAATCCTTTCAAGGAATCAGACGCCGACACGTGGCAACATGAATTGAAAAACAACAGAGCCGCACACCTTCCCCAGGTTTGCGTTTTGGATACAATTTTGTCCGCCCCATGCGTATTTTTAAATTAATTTCCCCACACAGAGTTGTCCCCCGCGTGTGTGAAAAAATATATTTTTAAATGTATTTTTTTTAGAAATTTCATGTTATAAATAGGGGATAGTTTTTTGGAGTTTTGGGGTTTTAGAGTTTGGAAGTTTTGGAGAGTTTGGGGGTTGGCTGTGGAACACGTAGAAGCCATTTTTGGCTTTTGTTGTGTTCTGCGTGTGCCAAATAATTTGGAGAAGATGAAGTTTTAATTTTCTTTTTGTTCTTCATCTCATATTCCTTAACTCTTGTAATTTTAATTTTTAATTTAAGAAGTAATTTAATTTTTCTAGGGTTGCATTTTATCTAAATTTATGAAGCTTTGATTTTAATTATTTTTGAAAGATTTATAAGACGTTGGATTTGTTTATTCTATCTGTGCTTAATGTTTTTGATTATTTACGAATTTTTTCAAATGATTTGTGGCACTTAAATAAACTTGGAAAAGGCATTTTTTTGTATATTGCTTGTGGATAGAATGACATGTCTGATGAAGTATAGGAATATAACCTAATTGTGTGTGTGGCCATTTGAGAACTTAGAAAGTAATGAATCTTGGTGGATTTAATTCTTATAGGAATATAGTGAATTAATTTAACGAGGTGTGTCTATACGGAGCTCGGAAGAGATGTATGGATAAAATTAGAACTTTTCGGTTGACAATTAAATGTACTATAAAATAATAAATAAGAGAAAATAATATGTTTTGAGTGGATGAATTTGGTGACAAGCGCAATCCTAGATTTCTTTTATTTTGGTATTAAACTCTTTTCTTACACTTTTTCCAAATCAACGATCATTTTGAATAAAATCATAGAGAAATAATTTTAGTACTCGACAAAACTATAGCGAAAAATCTCCGTTGGAACGATACTTTACTTACATATCTTATTACTTGTGACCGTGTATCCTTGCACGTTTTGCGTTCTCTAAAAGAGACAACAAGTTTTTGGCACCTTTGCTGGGGAAGTATTTATTGTATGTGATGATAAATCCCAAATTGTGAAGTATTTATTGTGATGATAGAATGTATCTTTTTCAATCGTAAACTGTTATGTTTAGGAAACGTTTTTAGCTAAATATTATCCTTTATCCTACCTTTACCTAAGTCATACATTACAAGCTTAATAAAGTCCTATTGATTTTGTGCTTTGTGTTTGTCTACATTAGTGGATAGAGAAATGAAAAATAGACTTATGAGATTTGTGATTTCATTAAAAATTAATTGCGTTTTTATTTGTATAAACTGATCCGGATTGCACGTGACGAAATATGAAAAGACTTCACACACACACTAAATTTCATTGTGAAAATGTAATATATTTTTAAATTGATTTTGATGCTTAGATAAAATTCTTTTCTTTCTTCGAGTTATGTTATTTGGAATGATCAAAAAGAAATATTTTGAAAATCACTATTTTAAATGCAGTTATCTTTGTTTTATTTCTCTCCTTTTGCTCGAGCACTAGCAAAAACTTAAGTTTGGGGGTGTTGATAACTGTATTTTATATAGTTATTTTCACTTACTTTATTAATTATTTGTTAAGGAATATATTTTTAAGAAAATTAAATATTTTGAATCAAGAACGTACCAAATTGCAAATTTATGTCCAAAAATATAATTTCAAATAAAAGAGTACTTAATTGCAATCTATAAAAGTCGAAAATATAATTTAAATTTAAATCGTACTTAATTTTAATTATTAAAAGTTTAAAATTTAATTTAAATTAGAAAAGAGCTTAGTTGTAATTAAAGAAAGTTTAAAATGTAATTTGAATTAAATTTGTGGGTCAAAATGCAATTAAGAAACTTTATTTTTCTGCGCAGGAGAGAAGAATCCCACGCGTGCAACGTGAGCCGTGAGATCAGACACGAAACGGTCAGGATTGGCGCGTGTCTTTCAAACATGACCAAAGCTATTGGGTGCGGGTTTTGTAGTTCACCCCGCTTGGTGCACCGAGTGGGGCCCACCTGCCGCACAGGTCGGCGTGAAGGGTGGAACCCACGTGTTTGATGTCTTTTCAAAGCATGATCTCGTGCGGCCGTTTCACATACGCCCCGTTATACAGCGAATAGAAAACTACCACGTGTCCCACTTTATATTTTAGCCAATCAGATTCTGACACGTGGCAAGGTTTTGGTGGCTGCGAAAACACAGAATCACGCACGCGTTCCAGCCGCTGTCCCCCACGTTCGCGCGCCTCTACTCCTATGCGTTGATCTCTGCGTGCAATCGGATCATAACTGAATGAAATGTTGCCACGTGTCCGTAGTAATCCTTTCAAGGAATCAGACGCCGACACGTGGCAACATGAATTGAAAAACAACAGAGCCGCACACCTTCCCCAGGTTTGCGTTTTGGATACAATTTTGTCCGCCCCATGCGTATTTTTAAATTAATTTCCCCACACAGAGTTGTCCCCCGCGTGTGTGAAAAAATATATTTTTAAATGTATTTTTTTTAGAAATTTCATGTTATAAATAGGGGATAGTTTTTTGGAGTTTTGGGGTTTTAGAGTTTGGAAGTTTTGGAGAGTTTGGGGGTTGGCTGTGGAACACGTAGAAGCCATTTTTGGCTTTTGTTGTGTTCTGCGTGTGCCAAATAATTTGGAGAAGATGAAGTTTTAATTTTCTTTTTGTTCTTCATCTCATATTCCTTAACTCTTGTAATTTTAATTTTTAATTTAAGAAGTAATTTAATTTTTCTAGGGTTGCATTTTATCTAAATTTATGAAGCTTTGATTTTAATTATTTTTGAAAGATTTATAAGACGTTGGATTTGTTTATTCTATCTGTGCTTAATGTTTTTGATTATTTACGAATTTTTTCAAATGATTTGTGGCACTTAAATAAACTTGGAAAAGGCATTTTTTTGTATATTGCTTGTGGATAGAATGACATGTCTGATGAAGTATAGGAATATAACCTAATTGTGTGTGTGGCCATTTGAGAACTTAGAAAGTAATGAATCTTGGTGGATTTAATTCTTATAGGAATATAGTGAATTAATTTAACGAGGTGTGTCTATACGGAGCTCGGAAGAGATGTATGGATAAAATTAGAACTTTTCGGTTGACAATTAAATGTACTATAAAATAATAAATAAGAGAAAATAATATGTTTTGAGTGGATGAATTTGGTGACAAACTGCAATCCTAGATTTCTTTTATTTTGGTATTAAACTCTTTTCTTACACTTTTTCCAAATCAACGATCATTTTGAATAAAATCATAGAGAAATAATTTTAGTACTCGACAAAACTATAGCGAAAAATCTCCGTTGGAACGATACTTTACTTACATATCTTATTACTTGTGACCGTGTATCCTTGCACGTTTTGCGTTCTCTAAAAGAGACAACAAGTTTTTGGCACCTTTGCTGGGGAAGTATTTATTGTATGTGATGATAAATCCCAAATTGTGAAGTATTTATTGTGATGATAGAATGTATCTTTTTCAATCGTAAACTGTTATGTTTAGGAAACGTTTTTAGCTAAATATTATCCTTTATCCTACCTTTACCTAAGTCATACATTACAAGCTTAATAAAGTCCTATTGATTTTGTGCTTTGTGTTTGTCTACATTAGTGGATAGAGAAATGAAAAATAGACTTATGAGATTTGTGATTTCATTAAAAATTAATTGCGTTTTTATTTGTATAAACTGATCCGGATTGCACGTGACGAAATATGAAAAGACTTCACACACACACTAAATTTCATTGTGAAAATGTAATATATTTTTAAATTGATTTTGATGCTTAGATAAAATTCTTTTCTTTCTTCGAGTTATGTTATTTGGAATGATCAAAAAGAAATATTTTGAAAATCACTATTTTAAATGCAGTTATCTTTGTTTTATTTCTCTCCTTTTGCTCGAGCACTAGCAAAAACTTAAGTTTGGGGTGTTGATAATCGTATTTTTATATAGTTATTTTCACTTACTTTATTAATTATTTGTTAAGGAATATATTTTTAAGAAAATTAAATATTTTGAATCAAGAACGTACCAAATTGCAAATTTATGTCCAAAAATATAATTTCAAATAAAAGAGTACTTAATTGCAATCTATAAAAGTCGAAAATATAATTTAAATTTAAATCGTACTTAATTTTAATTATTAAAAGTTTAAAATTTAATTTAAATTAGAAAAGAGCTTAGTTGTAATTAAAGAAAGTTTAAAATGTAATTTGAATTAAATTTGTGGGTCAAAATGCAATTAAGAAACTTTATTTTTCTGCGCAGGAGAGAAGAATCCCACGCGTGCAACGTGAGCCGTGAGATCAGACACGAAACGGTCAGGATTGGCGCGTGTCTTTCAAACATGACCAAAGCTATTGGGTGCGGGTTTTGTCGTTCATACCGCTCGGTGCACCTAGTGGGGCCCACCTGCCGCACAGGTCGGCGTGCAGGATGGAACCCACGTGTTTGACCCCTTTTCAAAGCATGATCTCGTGCGGCCGTTTCACATGCACCCCGTTATACAGCGAATAGAAAACTACCACGTGTCCCACTTTATATTTTAGCCAATCAGATTCTGACACGTGGCAAGGTTTTTGTGGCTGCGAAAACACAGAATCATGCACGCGTTCCAGCCGCCGTCCCCCACGTTCGCGCGCCTCTACTCCCCGTGCGTTGATCTCTGCGTGCAATCGGATCATAACTGAATGAAATGTTGCCACGTGTCCGTAGTAATCCTTTCAACGAATCAGACGCCGACACGTGGCAACATGAATTGAAAAACAACAGAGCCGTACACCTTCCCCAGGTTTGCGTTCTGGATACAATTTTGTCCGCCCCATGCGTATTTTTAAATTAATTTCCCCACACAGCGTTGTCCCCCGCGTGTGTGAAAAAATATATTTTTAAATGTATTTTTTTTAGAAATTTCATGTTATAAATAGGGGATAGTTTTTTGGAGTTTTGGGGTTTTAGAGTTTGGAAGTTTTGGAGGGTTTGGGGGTTGGCTGTGGAACACGTAGAAGCCATTTTTGGCTTCTGTTGTGTTCTGCGTGTGCCAAATAATTTGGAGAAGATGAAGTTTTAATTTTCTTTGTGTTCTTCATCTCATATTCCTTAACTCTTGTAATTTTAATTTTTAATTTATGAAGTAATTTAATTTTTCTAGGGTTGCATTTTATCTAAATTTATGAAGCTTTGATTTTAATTATTTTTGAAAGATTTATAAGACGTTGGAATTGTTTATTCTATCTGTGCTTAATGCTTTTGATTATTTACGAATTTTTTCAAATGATTTGTGGCACTTAAATAAACTTGGAAAAGGCATTTTTTTGTATATTGCTTGTGGATAGAATGACATGTCTGATGAAGTATAGGAATATAACCTAATTGTGTGTGTGGCCATTTGAGAACTTAGAAAGTAATGAATCTTGGTGGATTTAATTCTTATAGGAATATAGTGAATTAATTTAACGAGGTGTGTCTATACGGAGCTCGGAAGAGATGTATGGATAAAATTAGAACTTTTCGGTTGACAATTAAATGTACTATAAAATAATAAATCAAGAGAAAATAATATGTTTTGAGTGGATTAATTTGGTGACAAACTGCAATCCTAGATTTCTTTTATTTTGTTATTAAACTCTTTTCTTACACTTTTTCCAAATCAACGATCGTTTTGAATAAAATCATAGAGAAATAATTTTAGTACTCGACAAAACTATAGCGAAAAATCTCCGTTGGAACGATACTTTACTTACATATCTTATTACTTGTGACCGTGTATCCTTGCCCGCTTTATGCGTTCTCTAAAAGAGACAACAAGTTTTTGGCACCTTTGTCGGGAAGTATTTATGGTATGTGATGATAAATCCCAAATTGTGAAGTATTTGTTGTGATGATAGAATGTATCTTTTTCAATCGTAACCGTTATGTTTAGGAAACGTTTTGAGCTAAATATTATCCTTTATCCTACCTTTACCTAAGCCATACATTACAAGCTTAATAAAGTCCTATTGATTTTGTGCTTTGTGTTTGTCTACATTAGTGGATAGAGAAATGAAAAATAGACTTATGAGATTTGTGATTTCATTAAAAATTAATTATGCGTTTTTATTTGTATAAACTGATCCTGATTGCACGTGATCTAAATATGAAAAGACTTCCACACACACTAAATTTCATTGTGAAAATGTAATATATTTTTAAATTGATTTTGATGCTTAGATAAAATTCTTTTCTTTCTTCGAGTTATGTTATTTGGAATGATCAAAAAGAAATATTTTGAAAATCACTATTTTAAATGCAGTTATCTTTGTTTTATTTCTCTCCTTTTGCTCGAGCACTAGCAAAAACTTAAGTTTGTGGGTGTTGATAACTGTATTTTATATAGTTATTTTCATTTACTTTATTAATTATTTGTTAAGGAATATATTTTTAAGAAAATTAAATATTTTGAATCAAGAACGTACCAAATTGCAAATTTATGTCCAAAAATATAATTTCAAATAAAAGAGTACTTAATTGCAATCTATAAAGGTCGAAAATATAATTTAAATTTAAATCGTTCTTAATTTTAATTATTAAAAGTTTAAAATTTAATTTAAATTAGAAAAGAGCTTAGTTGTAATTAAAGAAAGTTTAAAATGTAATTTGAATTAAATTTGTGGGTCAAAATGCAATTAAGAAACTTTATTTTTCTGCGCAGGAGAGAAGAATCCCACGCGTGCAACGTGAGCCGTCAGATTAGACACGAAACGGTCAGGATTGGCGCGTGTCTTTCAAACATGACCAAAGCTATTGGGTGCGGGTTTTGTCGTTCATACCGCTCGGTGCACCTAGTGGGGCCCACCTGCCGCACAGGTCGGCGTGCAGGATGGAACCCACGTGTTTGACCCCTTTTCAAAGCATGATCTCGTGCGGCCGTTTCACATGCACCCCGTTATACAGCGAATAGAAAACTACCACGTGTCCCACTTTATATTTTAGCCAATCAGATTCTGACACGTGGCAAGGTTTTTGTGGCTGCGAAAACACAGAATCATGCACGCGTTCCAGCCGCTGTCCCCCACGTTCGCGCGCCTCTACTCCTGTGCGTTGATCTCTGCGTGCAATCGGATCATAACTGAATGAAATGTTGCCACGTGTCCGTAGTAATCCTTTCAACGAATCAGACGCCGACACGTGGCAACATGAATTGAAAAACAACAGAGCCGTACACCTTCCCCAGGTTTGCGTTCTGGATACAATTTTGTCCGCCCCATGCGTATTTTTAAATTAATTTCCCCACACAGCGTTGTCCCCCGCGTGTGTGAAAAAATATATTTTTAAATGTATTTTTTTTAGAAATTTCATGTTATAAATAGGGGATAGTTTTTTGGAGTTTTGGGGTTTTAGAGTTTGGAAGTTTTGGAGGGTTTGGGGGTTGGCTGTGGAACACGTAGAAGCCATTTTTGGCTTCTGTTGTGTTCTGCGTGTGCCAAATAATTTGGAGAAGATGAAGTTTTAATTTTCTTTGTGTTCTTCATCTCATATTCCTTAACTCTTGTAATTTTAATTTTTAATTTATGAAGTAATTTAATTTTTCTAGGGTTGCATTTTATCTAAATTTATGAAGCTTTGATTTTAATTATTTTTGAAAGATTTATAAGACGTTGGAATTGTTTATTCTATCTGTGCTTAATGCTTTTGATTATTTACGAATTTTTTCAAATGATTTGTGGCACTTAAATAAACTTGGAAGAGGCATTTTTGTGTATATTGCTTGTGGATAGAATGACATGTCTGATGAAGTATAGGAATATAACCTAATTGTATGTGTGACCATTTGAGAACTTAGAACGTAATGAATCTTGGTGGATTTAATTCTTATAGGAATATAGTGAATTAATTTAACGAGGTGTGTCTATAGGAGCTCGGAAGAGATGTATGGATAAAATTAGAACTTTTCGGTTGACAATTAAATGTACTATAAAATAATAAATCAAGAGAAAATAATATGTTTTGAGTGGATTAATTTGGTGACAAACTGCAATCCTAGATTTCTTTTATTTTGTTATTAAACTCTTTTCTTACACTTTTTCCAAATCAACGATCGTTTTGAATAAAATCATAGAGAAATAATTTTAGTACTCGACAAAACTATAGCGAAAAATCTCCGTTGGAACGATACTTTACTTACATATCTTATTACTTGTGACCGTGTATCCTTGCCCGTTTTGCGTTCTCTAAAAGAGACAACAAGTTTTTGGCACCTTTGCTGGGGAAGTATTTATGGTATGTGATGATAAATCCCAAATTGTGAAGTATTTGTTGTGATGATAGAATGTATCTTTTTCAATCGTAAACTGTTATGTTTAGGAAACGTTTTGAGCTAAATATTATCCTTTATCCTACCTTTACCTAAGCCATACATTACAAGCTTAATAAAGTCCTATTGATTTTGTGCTTTGTGTTTGTCTACATTAGTGGATAGAGAAATGAAAAATAGACTTATGAGATTTGTGATTTCATTAAAAATTAATTGCGTTTTTATTTGTATAAACTGATCCGGATTGCACGTGACGAAATATGAAAAGACTTCCACACACACTAAATTTCATTGTGAAAATGTAATATATTTTTAAATTGATTTTGATGCTTAGATAAAATTCTTTTCTTTCTTCGAGTTATGTTATTTGGAATGATCAAAAAGAAATATTTTGAAAATCACTATTTTAAATGCAGTTATCTTTGTTTTATTTCTCTCCTTTTGCTCGAGCACTAGCAAAAACTTAAGTTTGGGGTGTTGATAACTGTATTTTATATAGTTATTTTCATTTACTTTATTAATTATTTGTTAAGGAATATATTTTTAAGAAAATTAAATATTTTGAATCAAGAACGTACCAAATTGCAAATTTATGTCCAAAAATATAATTTCAAATAAAAGAGTACTTAATTGCAATCTATAAAGGTCGAAAATATAATTTAAATTTAAATCGTTCTTAATTTTAATTATTAAAAGTTTAAAATTTAATTTAAATTAGAAAAGAGCTTAGTTGTAATTAAAGAAAGTTTAAAATGTAATTTGAATTAAATTTGTGGGTCAAAATGCAATTAAGAAACTTTATTTTTCTGCGCAGGAGAGAAGAATCCCACGCGTGCAACGTGAGCCGTCAGATCAGACACGAAACGGTCAGGATTGGCGCGTGTCTTTCAAACATGACCAAAGCTATTGGGTGCGGGTTTTGTCGTTCATACCGCTCGGTGCACCTAGTGGGGCCCACCTGCCGCACAGGTCGGCGTGCAGGATGGAACCCACGTGTTTGACCCCTTTTCAAAGCATGATCTCGTGCGGCCGTTTCACATGCACCCCGTTATACAGCGAATAGAAAACTACCACGTGTCCCACTTTATATTTTAGCCAATCAGATTCTGACACGTGGCAAGGTTTTTGTGGCTGCGAAAACACAGAATCATGCACGCGTTCCAGCCGCTGTCCCCCACGTTCGCGCGCCTCTACTCCTGTGCGTTGATCTCTGCGTGCAATCGGATCATAACTGAATGAAATGTTGCCACGTGTCCGTAGTAATCCTTTCAACGAATCAGACGCCGACACGTGGCAACATGAATTGAAAAACAACAGAGCCGTACACCTTCCCCGTGTTATGCGTCGGATACAATTTTGTCCGCCCCATGCGTATTTTTAAATTAATTTCCCCACACAGAGTTGTCCCCCGCGTGTGTGAAAAAATATATTTTTAAATGTATTTTTTTTAGAAATTTCATGTTATAAATAGGGGATAGTTTTTTGGAGTTTTGGGGTTTTAGAGTTTGGAAGTTTTGGAGGGTTTGGGGTTGGTCATGGAACATGTAGAAGCCATTTTTGGCTTCTGTTGTGTTCTGCGTGTGCCAAATAATTTGGAGAAGATGAAGTTTTAATTTTCTTTGTGTTCTTCATCTCATATTCCTTAACTCTTGTAATTTTAATTTTTAATTTATGAAGTAATTTAATTTTTCTAGGGTTGCATTTTATCTAAATTTATGAAGCTTTGATTTTAATTATTTTTGAAAGATTTATAAGACGTTGGAATTGTTTATTCTATCTGTGCTTAATGCTTTTGATTATTTACGAATTTTTTCAAATGATTTGTGGCACTTAAATAAACTTGGAAGAGGCATTTTTGTGTATATTGCTTGTGGATAGAATGACATGTCTGATGAAGTATAGGAATATAATCTAATTGTATGTGTGACCATTTGAGAACTTAGAACGTAATGAATCTTGGTGGATTTAATTCTTATAGGAATATAGTGAATTAATTTAACGAGGTGTGTCTATAGGAGCTCGGAAGAGATGTATGGATAAAATTAGAACTTTTCGGTTGACAATTAAATGTACTATAAAATAATAAATCAAGAGAAAATAATATGTTTTGAGTGGATTAATTTGGTGACAAACTGCAATCCTAGATTTCTTTTATTTTGTTATTAAACTCTTTTCTTACACTTTTTCCAAATCAACGATCGTTTTGAATAAAATCATAGAGAAATAATTTTAGTACTCGACAAAACTATAGCGAAAAATCTCAGTTGGAACGATACTTTACTTACATATCTTATTACTTGTGACCGTGTATCCTTGCACGTTTTGCGTTCTCTAAAAGAGACAACAAGTTTTTGGCACCTTTGCTGGGGAAGTATTTATTGTATGTGATGATAAATCCCAAATTGTGAAGTATTTATTGTGATGATAGAATGTATCTTTTTCAATCGTAAACTGTTATGTTTAGGAAACGTTTTGAGCTAAATATTATCCTTTATCCTACCTTTACCTAAGCCATACATTACAAGCTTAATAAAGTCCTATTGATTTTGTGCTTTGTGTTTGTCTACATTAGTGGATAGAGAAATGAAAAATAGACTTATGAGATTTGTGATTTCATTAAAAATTAATTGCGTTTTTATTTGTATAAATTGATCCGGATTGCACGTGACGAAATATGAAAAGACTTCACACACACACTAAATTTCATTGTGAAAATGTAATATATTTTTAAATTGATTTTGATGCTTAGATAAAATTCTTTTCTTTCTTCGAGTTATGTTATTTGGAATGATCAAAAAGAAATATTTTGAAAATCACTATTTTAAATGCAGTTATCTTTGTTTTATTTCTCTCCTTTTGCTCGAGCACTAGCAAAAACTTAAGTTTGGGGGTGTTGATAACTGTATTTTATATAGTTATTTTCACTTACTTTATTAATTATTTGTTAAGGAATATATTTTTAAGAAAATTAAATATTTTGAATCAACAACGTACCAAATTGCAAATTTATGTCCAAAAATATAATTTCAAATAAAAGAGTACTTAATTGCAATCTATAAAAGTCGAAAATATAATTTAAATTTAAATCGTACTTAATTTTAATTATTAAAAGTTTAAAATTTAATTTAAATTAGAAAAGAGCTTAGTTGTAATTAAAGAAAGTTTAAAATGTAATTTGAATTAAATTTATGGGTCAAAATGCAATTAAGAAACTTTATTTTTCTGCGCAGGAGAGAAGAATCCCACGCGTGCAACGTGAGCCGTCAGATCAGACACGAAACGGTCAGGATTGGCGCGTGTCTTTCAAACATGACCAAAGCTATTGGGAGCGGGTTTTGTCGTTCATACCGCTCGGTGCACCTAGTGGGGCCCACCTGCCGCACAGGTCGGCGTGCAGGATGGAACCCACGTGTTTGACCCCTTTTCAAAGCATGATCTCGTGCGGCCGTTTCACATGCACCCCGTTATACAGCGAATAGAAACTACCACGTGTCCCACTTTATATTTTAGCCAATCAGATTCTGACACGTGGCAAGGTTTTTGTGGCTGCGAAAACACAAAATCACGCACGCGTTCCAGCCGCTATCCCCCACGTTCGCGCGCCTCTACTCCTGTGCGTTGATCTCTGCGTGCAATCGGATCCTAACTGAATGAAATGTTGCCACGTGTCCGTAGTAATCCTTTCAACGAATCAGACGCCGACACGTGTCAACATGAATTGAAAAACAACAGAGTCGTACACCTTCCCCAGGTTTGCGTTCTGGATACAATTTTGTCCGCCCCATGCGTATTTTTAAATTAATTTCCCCACACAGAGTTGTCCCCCGCGTGTGTGAAAAAATATATTTTTAAATGTATTTTTTTTAGAAATTTCATGTTATAAATAGGGGATAGTTTTTTGGAGTTTTGGGGTTTTAGAGTTTGGAAGTTTTGGAGAGTTTGGGGGTTGGCTGTGGAACACGTAGAAGCCATTTTTGGCTTCTGTTGTGTTTTGCGTGTGCCAAATAATTTGGAGAAGATGAAGTTTTAATTTTCTTTGTGTTCTTCATCTCATATTCCTTAACTCTTGTAATTTTAATTTTTAATTTATGAAGTAATTTAATTTTTCTAGGGTTGCATTTTATCTAAATTTATGAAGCTTTGATTTTAATTATTTTTGAAAGATTTATAAGACGTTGGATTTGTTTATTCTATCTGTGCTTAATGCTTTTGATTATTTACGAATTTTTTCAAATGATTTGTGGCACTTAAATAAACTTGGAAGAGGCATTTTTGTGTATATTGCTTGTGGATAGAATGACATGTCTGATGAAGTATAGGAATATAACCTAATTGTATGTGTGGCCATTTGAGAACTTAGAACGTAATGAATCTTGGTGGATTTAATTCTTATAGGAATATAGTGAATTAATTTAACGAGGTGTGTCTATAGGAGCTCGGAAGAGATGTATGGATAAAATTAGAACTTTTCGGTTGACAATTAAATGTACTATAAAATAATAAATCAAGAGAAAATAATATGTTTTGAGTGGATTAATTTGGTGACAAACTGCAATCCTAGATTTCTTTTATTTTGTTATTAAACTCTTTTCTTACACTTTTTCCAAATCAACGATCGTTTTGAATAAAATCATAGAGAAATAATTTTAGTACTCGACAAAACTATAGCGAAAAATCTCCGTTGGAACGATACTTTACTTACATATCTTATTACTTGTGACCGTGTATCCTTGCACGTTTTGCGTTCTCTAAAAGAGACAACAAGTTTTTGGCACCTTTGCTGGGGAAGTATTTATTGTATGTGATGATAAATCCCAAATTGTGAAGTATTTATTGTGATGATAGAATGTATCTTTTTCAATCGTAAACTGTTATGTTTAGGAAACGTTTTGAGCTAAATATTATCCTTTATCCTACCTTTACCTAAGCCATACATTACAAGCTTAATAAAGTCCTATTGATTTTGTGCTTTGTGTTTGTCTACATTAGTGGATAGAGAAATGAAAAATAGACTTATGAGATTTGTGATTTCATTAAAAATTAATTGCGTTTTTATTTGTATAAATTGATCCTGGATTGCACGTGACGAAATATGAAAAGACTTCACACACACACTAAATTTCATTGTGAAAATGTAATATATTTTTAAATTGATTTTGATGCTTAGATAAAATTCTTTTCTTTCTTCGAGTTATGTTATTTGGAATGATCAAAAAGAAATATTTTGAAAATCACTATTTTAAATGCAGTTATCTTTGTTTTATTTCTCTCCTTTTGCTCGAGCACTAGCAAAAACTTAAGTTTGGGGGTGTTGATAACTGTATTTTATATAGTTATTTTCACTTACTTTATTAATTATTTGTTAAGGAATATATTTTTAAGAAAATTAAATATTTTGAATCAACAACGTACCAAATTGCAAATTTATGTCCAAAAATATAATTTCAAATAAAAGAGTACTTAATTGCAATCTATAAAAGTCGAAAATATAATTTAAATTTAAATCGTACTTAATTTTAATTATTAAAAGTTTAAAATTTAATTTAAATTAGAAAAGAGCTTAGTTGTAATTAAAGAAAGTTTAAAATGTAATTTGAATTAAATTTGTGGGTCAAAATGCAATTAAGAAACTTTATTTTTCTGCGCAGGAGAGAAGAATCCCACGCGTGCAACGTGAGCCGTCAGATCAGACACGAAACGGTCAGGATTGGCGCGTGTCTTTCAAACATGACCAAAGCTATTGGGTGCGGGTTTTGTCGTTCATACCGCTCGGTGCACCTAGTGGGGCCCACCTGCCGCACAGGTCGGCGTGCAGGATGGAACCCACGTGTTTGACCCCTTTTCAAAGCATGATCTCGTGCGGCCGTTTCACATGCACCCCGTTATACAGCGAATAGAAAACTACCACGTGTCCCACTTTATATTTTAGCCAATCAGATTCTGACACGTGGCAAAGTTTTTGTGGTTGCGAAAACACAGAATCACGCACGCGTTCCAGCCGCTGTCCCCCACATTCGCCCGCCTCTACTCCTGTGCGTTGATATTTGCGTGCAACCAGATCCTAACCGAATGAAATGTTGCCACGTGTCCGTAGTAATCCTTTCAACGAATCAAACGCCGACACGTGGCAACATGAATTGAAAAACAACAGAGCCGTACACCTTCCCCAGGTTTGCGTTCTGGATACAATTTTGTCCGCCCCATGCGTATTTTTAAATTAATTTCCCCACACAAAGTTGTCCCCCGCGTGTGTGAAAAAATATATTTTTAAATGTATTTTTTTTAGAAATTTCATGTTATAAATAGGGGATAGTTTTTTGGAGTTTTGGGGTTTTAGAGTTTGGAAGTTTTGGAGAGTTTGGGGGTTGGCTGTGGAACACGTAGAAGCCATTTTTGGCTTCTGTTGTGTTCTGCGTGTGCCAAATAATTTGGAGAAGATGAAGTTTTAATTTTCTTTGTGTTCTTCATCTCATATTCCTTAACTCTTGTAATTTTAATTTTTAATTTATGAAGTAATTTAATTTTTCTAGGGTTGCATTTTATCTAAATTTATGAAGCTTTGATTTTAATTATTTTTGAAAGATTTATAAGACGTTGGATTTGTTTATTCTATCTGTGCTTAATGCTTTTGATTATTTACGAATTTTTTCAAATGATTTGTGGCACTTAAATAAACTTGGAAGAGGCATTTTTGTGTATATTGCTTGTGGATAGAATGACATGTCTGATGAAGTATAGGAATATAACCTAATTGTATGTGTGGCCATTTGAGAACTTAGAACGTAATGAATCTTGGTGGATTTAATTCTTATAGGAATATAGTGAATTAATTTAACGAGGTGTGTCTATACGGAGCTCGGAAGAGATGTATGGATAAAATTAGAACTTTTCGGTTGACAATTAAATGTACTATAAAATAATAAATCAAGAGAAAATAATATGTTTTGAGTGGATTAATTTGGTGACAAACAGCAATCCTAGATTTCTTTTATTTTGTTATTAAACTCTTTTCTTACACTTTTTCCAAATCAACGATCGTTTTGAATAAAATCATAGAGAAATAATTTTAGTACTCGACAAAACTATAGCGAAAAATCTCCGTTGGAACGATACTTTACTTACATATCTTATTACTTGTGACCGTGTATGCTTGCACGTTTTGCGTTCTCTAAAAGAGACAACAAGTTTTTGGCACCTTTGCTGGGGAAGTATTTATTGTATGTGATGATAAATCCCAAATTGTGAAGTATTTATTGTGATGATAGAATGTATCTTTTTCAATCGTAAACTGTTATGTTTAGGAAACGTTTTGAGCTAAATATTATCCTTTATCCTACCTTTACCTAAGCCATACATTACAAGCTTAATAAAGTCCTATTGATTTTGTGCTTTGTGTTTGTCTACATTAGTGGATAGAGAAATGAAAAATAGACTTATGAGATTTGTGATTTCATTAAAAATTAATTGCGTTTTTATTTGTATAAACTGATCCGGATTGCACGTGACGAAATATGAAAAGACTTCACACACACACTAAATTTCATTGTGAAAATGTAATATATTTTTAAATTGATTTTGATGCTTAGATAAAATTCTTTTCTTTCTTCGAGTTATGTTATTTGGAATGATCAAAAAGAAATATTTTGAAAATCACTATTTTAAATGCAGTTATCTTTGTTTTATTTCTCTCCTTTTGCTCGAGCACTAGCAAAAACTTAAGTTTGGGGGTGTTGATAACTGTATTTTATATAGTTATTTTCACTTACTTTATTAATTATTTGTTAAGAAATATATTTTTAAGAAAATTAAATATTTTGAATCAACAACGTACCTAATTGCAAATTTATGTCCAAAAATGTAATTTCAAATAAAAGAGTACTTAATTGCAATCTATAAAAGTCGAAAATATAATTTAAATTTAAATCGTACTTAATTTTAATTATTAAAAGTTTAAAATTTAATTTAAATTAGAAAAGAGCTTAATTGTAATTAAAGAAAGTTTAAAATGTAATTTGAATTAAATTTGTGGGTCAAAATGCAATTAAGAAACTTTATTTTTCTGCGCAGGAGAGAAGAATCCCACGCATGCAACGTGAGCCGAAATATCAGACACGAAACGGTCAGGTTTGGTACGTGTCTTTCAAACATGACCAAAGCTATTGGGTGCGGGTTTTGTCGTTCATACCGCTCGGTGCACCGAGTGGGCCCACCTGCCGCACAGGTCGGTGTGCAGGGTGGAACCCACGTGTTTGATGCCTTTTCAAAGCATGATCTCGTGCGGCCGTTTCACATGCGCCCCGTTATACAGCGAATAGAAAACTACCACGTGTCCCACTTTATATTTTAGCCAATCAGATTCTGACACGTGGCAAGGTTTTGGTGGTTGCGAAAACACAGAATCACGCACGCGTTCCAGCCGCTGTCCCCCACGTTCGCGCGCCTCTACTCCTGTGCGTTCATCTCTGCGTGCAATCGGATCCTAACCGAATGAAATGTTGCCACGTGTCCGTAGTAATCCTTTCAACGAATCAGACGCCGAGACGTGGTAGCGTGAATTAAAAAACAACAGAGCCGCACACCTTTCCCAGTTTTGCGTTCTGGATACAATTTTGTCCACCCCATGCGTATTTTTAAATTAATTTCCCCATACAGAGTTGTCCCCCGCGTGTATGAAAAAATATATTTTTAAATGTATTTTTTTTAGAAATTTCATGTTATAAATAGGGGATAGTTTTTTGGAGTTTTGGGGTGTTAGAGTTTCGAATTTTTGGAGAGTTTGGGGGTTGGCTGTGGAACACGCAGAAGCCATTTTTGGCTTCTGTTGTGTTCTGCGTGTGCCAAATAATTTGGAGAAGATGAAGTTTTAATTTTCTTTGTTTTCTTCATCTCATATTCCTTAACTCTTGTAATTTTAATTTTTAATTTATGAAGTAATTTAATTTTTCTAGGGTTGCATTTTATCTAAATTTATGAAGCTTTGATTTTAATTATTTTTGAAAGATTTATAAGACGTTGGATTTGTTTATTCTATCTGTGCTTAATGCTTTTGATTATTTACGAATTTTTTCAAATGATTTGTGGCACTTAAATAAACTTGGAAGAGGCATTTTTGTGTATATTGCTTGTGGATAGAATGACATGTCTGATGAAGTATAGGAATATAACCTAATTGTATGTGTGGCCATTTGAGAACTTAGAACGTAATGAATCTTGGTGGATTTAATTCTTATAGGAATATAGTGAATTAATTTAACGAGATGTGTCTATACGGAGCTCGGAAGAGATGTATGGATAAAATTAGAACTTTTCGGTTGACAATTAAATGTACTATAAAATAATAAATCAAGAGAAAATAATATGTTTTGAGTGGATTAATTTGGTGACAAACTGCAATCCTAGATTTCTTTTATTTTGTTATTAAACTCTTTTCTTACACTTTTTCCAAATCAACGATCGTTTTGAATAAAATCATAGAGAAATAATTTTAGTACTCGACAAAACTATAGCGAAAAATCTCCGTTGGAACGATACTTTACTTACATATCTTATTACTTGTGACCGTGTATCCTTGCACGTTTTGCGTTCTCTAAAAGAGACAACAAGTTTTTGGCACCTTTGCTGGGGAAGTATTTATTGTATGTGATGATAAATCCCAAATTGTGAAGTATTTATTGTGATGATAGAATGTATCTTTTTCAATCGTAAACTGTTATGTTTAGGAAACGTTTTGAGCTAAATATTATCCTTTATCCTACCTTTACCTAAGCCATACATTACAAGCTTAATAAAGTCCTATTGATTTTGTGCTTTGTGTTTGTCTACATTAGTGGATAGAGAAATGAAAAATAGACTTATGAGATTTGTGATTTCATTAAAAATTAATTGCGTTTTTATTTGTATAAACTGATCCGGATTGCACGTGATCTAAATATGAAAAGACTTCACACACACACTAAATTTCATTGTGAAAATGTAATATATTTTTAAATTGATTTTGATGCTTAGATAAAATTCTTTTCTTTCTTCGAGTTATGTTATTTGGAATGATCAAAAGAAATATTTTGAAAATCACTATTTTAAATGCGCTTATCTTTGTTTTATTTCTCTCCTTTTGCTCGAAAGCACTAGCAAAAACTTAAGTTTGGGGTGTTGATAACTGTATTTTATATAGTTATTTTCACTTACTTTATTAATTATTTGTTAAGGAATATATTTTTAAGAAAATTAAATATTTTGAATCAACAACGTACCTAATTGCAAATTTATGTCCAAAAATGTAATTTCAA
Source organism: Hippophae gyantsensis (assembly GCA_030763125.1). Lineage (NCBI taxonomy): Eukaryota > Viridiplantae > Streptophyta > Magnoliopsida > Rosales > Elaeagnaceae > Hippophae > Hippophae gyantsensis. The sequence continues at coordinate 7,850,876 of CM061033.1, read as the reverse complement.
ATAAAAGAGTACTTAATTGCAATCTATAAAAGTCGAAAATATAATTTAAATTTAAATCGTACTTAATTTTAATTATTAAAAGTTTAAAATTTAATTTAAATTAGAAAAGAGCTTAATTGTAATTAAAGAAAGTTTAAAATGTAATTTGAATTAAATTTGTGGGTCAAAATGCAATTAAGAAACTTTATTTTTCTGCGCAGGAGAGAAGAATCCCACGCATGCAACGTGAGCCGAAATATCAGACACGAAACGGTCAGGATTGGTGCGTGTCTTTCAAACATGACCAAAGCTATTGGGTGAGGGTTTTGTCGTTCACCCCGCTTGGTGCACCGAGTGGGGCCCACCTGCCGCACAGGTCGGCGTGAAGGGTGGAACCCACGTGTTTGATGCCTTTTCAAAGCATGATCTCGTGCGGCCGTTTCACATACGCCCCGTTATACAGCGAATAGAAAACTACCACGTGTCCCAATTTATATTTTAGCCAATCAGATTCTGACACGTGGCAAGGTTTTGGTGGCTGCGAAAACACAGAATCACGCACGCGTTCCAGCCGCTGTCCCCCACGTTCGCGCGCCTCTACTCCTGTGCGTTGATCTCTGCATGCAACCGGATCCTAACCGAATGAAATGTTGCCACGTGTCAGTAGTAATCCTTTCAACGAATCAGACGCCGACACGTGGCAACATGAATTGAAAAACAACAGAGCCGCACACCTTCCCCAGGTTTACGTTCTGGATACAATTTTGTCCGCCCCATGCGTATTTTTAAATTAATTTCCCCACACAGAGTTGTCCCCCGCGTGTGTGAAAAAATATATTTTTAAATGTATTTTTTTTAGAAATTTCATGTTATAAATAGGGGATAGTTTTTTGGAGTTTTGGGCTTTTAGAGTTTGGAAGTTTTGGAGAGTTTGGGGGTTGGCTGTGGAACACGTAGAAGCCATTTTTGGCTTCTGTTGTGTTCTGCGTGTGCCAAATAATTTGGAGAAGATGAAGTTTTAATTTTCTTTGTGTTCTTCATCTCATATTCCTTAACTCTTGTAATTTTAATTTTTAATTTATGAAGTAATTTAATTTTTCTAGGGTTGCATTTTATCTAAATTTATGAAGCTTTGATTTTAATTATTTTTGAAAGATTTATAAGACGTTGGATTTGTTTATTCTATCTGTGCTTAATGCTTTTGATTATTTACGAATTTTTTCAAATGATTTGTGGCACTTAAATAAACTTGGAAGAGGCATTTTTGTGTATATTGCTTGTGGATAGAATGACATGTCTGATGAAGTATAGGAATATAACCTAATTGTATGTGTGGCCATTTGAGAACTTAGAACGTAATGAATCTTGGTGGATTTAATTCTTATAGGAATATAGTGAATTAATTTAACGAGGTGTGTCTATACGGAGCTCGGAAGAGATGTATGGATAAAATTAGAACTTTTCGGTTGACAATTAAATGTACTATAAAATAATAAATCGAGAGAAAATAATATGTTTTGAGTGGATGAATTTGGTGACAAACTGCAATCCTAGATTTCTTTTATTTTGTTATTAAACTCTTTTCTTACACTTTTTCCAAATCAACGATCATTTTGAATAAAATCATAGAGAAATAATTTTAGTACTCGACAAAACTATAGCGAAAAATCTCCGTTGGAACGATACTTTACTTACATATCTTATTACTTGTGACCGTGTATGCTTGCACGTTTTGTGTTCTCTAAAAGAGACTACAAGTTTTTGGCACCGTTGCTGGGGAATTATTTATTGTATGTGATGATAAATCCCAAATTGTGAAGTATTTATTGTGATGATAGAATGTATCTTTTTCAATCGTAAACTGTTATGTTTAGGAAACGTTTTGAGCTAAATATTATCCTTTATCCTACCTTTACCTAAGCCATACATTACAAGCTTAATAAAGTCCTATTGATTTTGTGCTTTGTGTTTGTCTACATTAGTGGATAGAGAAATGAAAAATAGACTTATGAGATTTGTGATTTCATTAAAAATTAATTGCGTTTTTATTTGTATAAACTGATCCGGATTGCATGTGACGAAACATGAAAAGACTTCGCACACACACTAAATTTCATTGCAAAAATGTAATATATTTTTAAATTGATTTTGATGCTTAGATAAAATTGTTTTATTGCTTTGAGTTATGTTATTTGGAATGATCAAAAAGAAATATTTTGAAAATCACTATTTTAAATGCAGTTATCTTTGTTTTATTTCTTTCCTTTTGCTTGAGGACTAGCAAAAACTTAAGTTGTATGTGTGGCCATTTGAGAACTTAGAACGTAATAAATCGTGGTGAATTTAATTCTTATATGAATATAGTGAATTAATTTAACGAGGTGTGTCTATATGGAGCTCGGAAGAGATGTATGGATAAAATTAGAAGTTTTCGATTGACAAATTAAATGTACTATAAAAATATAAATCAAGAGAAAATCATATGTTTTGAATGGATTAATTTGGTGAAAAACTGCCATCCTTGATTTCTTTTATTTTGTTATTAAACTCTTTTCTTACACTTTTTCCAAATCAACGATCGTTTTGTATAAAATCAGAGCTAAACAATTTTAGTACTCAACAAACTATAGTGACAAATCTCCGTGGGAATGATACTTTACTTATCAAATTTTATTACTTGTGACCGTGTATACTTGCACGTTTTATGTTCTCTAAAAGAGACAACACTAGACATGCTTAATTTAATCAATAATTAGTAAATTAAACATAGCATTCAAAATAACACTTAAATTTAATATAAAAAGAATGCATTTAAATTATTCCTCAAATGTAACCTCACATAACTTTTAGTATCATTTTATTATCTAAACAAACCTCTAAACATAATTCCTAACACTTTTTATTGAATCGAAAATAAAACTTGTAAATAAACTACACTCGTTCAAGTATCAATTTGAGAGAAAATCTTTAAAATTATAAAAAGAAAAGAAAATCTAGAGAAAAACTAGATATTGTAGCTAGAAGAGAGCTAAGGGATTAGGAATTAAAGAATTTAGGGTCCATTTTATAGGTGAGAAAATGAGTGAAAAGTGGATCATATAAGTTGGCATCGCGACACACTTCTATTTCACACTGTGACATGAAACAGGGTTGACACGTTTAATCCTCGATCCACTTCACCCATGCCATGCTATAAAATATTTCGACACCACTCCATGCATTCTTCAAAACTTCTAGAAGCCCTATTTTTTAATACATCCTTTACAATGGTTCGGAACATATGAAAGCTTTACATATGTTGATTGTTTATGCTTCAATGTTGTAATGGAATGCTTTTAGGTATTATTCTTAGATTGTGTTGATCACCTAAATCATTTTAAAGCTAAAAATACCTGTAAAATAACAAAATATATCCGTGATTTTGAAAAAATAGATTTGTATAAAAGATGATAAAATTATACGAATGCAAATCTATTTTATCATTTAAAGTTCAAAAAATCACATTATATTAAATGCTTTTAAGCACTCAATAGAGACTAGCTTGTGAGACTTTTTAGAGCCTATAAGCATTCCGTTGTAAGTGACAATATTTTTTCTACTCCTTTTGAGGCTCTTCTTGCTATTTCAAATTATTAGGTGACTTCTATGGATTTTGCATTGAATGTTAAGATTTTTCACATTTGATGAAGAATTATATACTTACTTTTATTGCTTAGATTGAATGATTTGAGTAGAAATTAAAGTGTATACCTATTTCATTCATGCTTGACTTCTTAAAAGAAATATATATATATGTGGTGTTCTCTAAAGTCAACAAAGAGCCAAATATAGCCATTCACCAAAATCATATATATGTATATGGGTTAACTTTCTAAAAATGGAAATATATCTATATATATAGAGGAAAAAAAGAGTATAGAAAAGAGAGAAATAAATAGCATAATTAAATACCATGACGCTAAATTTTAAAGAAGTGAGATGGCTATTACAAAATAATAAATAAATTTTTCATCAAATATGTTAATGACCAATTTAAGAGAATGAATGCAAGGTTGGATGATTTAGAATCCTCTTCCAATTCACAATCACATAGAAGAAGACATAAAAGACATGAGTTTGAGAAGGAAGAAGCTGATTCCAATGTGGAAGAGAGAAAAATTTATAAATGGGACAAAAGAATAACTACAAAGAAGATAGCAATATAGGTAGTATAAAGATGACAATTCTGCCCTTTCAAGGAAAGAATGATCCTAAGTTATTCTTGGAGTGGGAAAGAAAAGTTAAGCATGTGTTTGATTGTCATAATTACTCCAAGGAGAAGAAAGTAAAACTACCATTCGTAGAATTTAAAGATTATGTTGGTATATAGTGGGATCAATTGGTGGTTAATAGGTGAAGAAATGGTGAGAGACCTATTCAGTCATGGGAAGAGATGAAATTGGTGATGCATGAGAGGTTCATACCTAGCCATTACTATAGGGATCTATATAGAAATTTGCAAGGCCTGGTCCAAGGTTCCATAAGTGTAGGATATTATTATAAGGATATGGAAGTCGCCATGATTAGAGCAAACATATAGAAAGATAGAGAAGTGATAATGGCAAGATTCATTGCCGGGTTAAACAGGAAAATTGCTGATGTGGTTGAGTTGCAACATTACATAGAGATGGAAGAACTACTGTATAAAGCCATTAAAATGGACAATAAAATCAAGTCTAAAAGGTTCAAATCTAGTTCGTCCTCGAATTCTTCATGGAAATCAACTTGGAAGGACAACAAAGGTGCCTTTAGAACAAAAGGTGAAGCGAAGTCAAACAATTTATTTGTTGTTCCTAAAAGTAAACCTGAAACAAAAAATCCTACTAAGTCATGTGATATTAAGTGTTTTAGGTGCCAATAACTCGAATATATTTCTTCTGAATGCCCAAACAAAAGGGTTATGGTTGTACATGATAACAAAGAAATCAGTAGTACTAGTTCAAGTGATGATGAAATGCTACCACTAGAGGATTGTTCTAATGTAGATTTGGAAGAACCTATGCATGGGGAATTACTTGTCACAAGGAGAGCCCTCAATATACAACCTAAGAGTGAAGGATATGAGGAGAAACATGAGCATATTATTCACACAAGATGCCATTTGAAGGATAAAGTATGCATGGTTATTATTGATAGTGGGAGGTACACTAATGTTGCAAGTATTTTGTTGATAGAAAAGGTGAATTTGAAGTAGCCCAAGCATCCCAAACCGAATAAGCTACAATGGCTAAATGATTGTAGAGAAGTGAATTTCAACAAACAATTGTGGGTTCCTTTTTCAATTGGGAAGTCTGAGGATGAGATTCTTTGTGAGGTGGCACCAATGTATGCTACTCATATTTTGCTTGGACGATTGTGGCAGCTTGATAGGAGGGTGATACATGATGGGTATAAAAATTGGTAATCTTTTGAAAGGAACCACCAAAAAGTTGTATTAGCCTCTCTCAAACCTTTGCAAGCTTATGAGGACCTAATTAGGATATCAAGAGAGTGCAAGTTTAGAGAAAAACAAAAGTGTGAGCAAGAGGAAAATAAAAAAGAGAGCAAGTAAAGTGGAGCGGATAAAGAGAGAGAAAAGTGAGTAAAAAGGAGAGAAAATATGCAAAAAAGAGAGAAAAGTGAAAAAAAAATGTGAGTAGAAGGGAGAGAAAAGTGAGAAAACAGAAGAAAAATGCAAGTAAAAGGGAGGAAAAAGTGAGCAAATAGGAGATAAAAGTGAGCAAAAAAGAGAGGAAAATAAAAAAATGAGTGTAATTACTTAAAAACATGAGAATAAGAGTGCAATGATGGCAGAGAAACAAGTACTTGTACTTATGTACAAGTATATTTATCTTTCTACTAACGATCTTAACTCATCTTTGTTTAGTATTGTTGTGTATTTATTATAGGAATTTGAGGATCTATCTCCAAAATAAATTCCCCATGGATTATCTCTTTTGAGAGGAATTGAGCATCAAATAGACTTCAATCTAGATCCGTAATACCAAATCAACCTACTTACAAAGCTATGATTCGTGGACAAATTTTTCGAATAGGAGGGGAATAGAGATCGATGTGCCAACCAAGTTCATGTTTACAAATATTCTTAAGATCCTACACAAATGATAGATTTGGAGTATTAAATTGGATGCAATGATTAATTTAGGAAGCCATATTTTTGTTTTAATTAATTATAGGCTTTTATGTTTAGCAATTATTTTTAGTGAATTGTTGGCTTTTTATTTTATGTCATGTAGTCTTTTATTTTTTAAGGTTGGATTAGGTCATAACTAAATAGGCACATTGGGTGTATTTCATGTATGGTTTTTTCCTTTAGGGTTTCTTGCTTTTATATAAGAATAGTTATGTAATTTGGAAGCAAGAACAAATATTCATTAATGAAAAGAAAATTTTAGAAAGCTTCTTGCTTTGCCTTCTTGTGTTCTTGATTGAATAATTTAATCTGACTTATCAAAAGGAGTGACCATCCTTTGTGGCATCTCAAGGTTTTGATATTAAGAACTTTGTTTTCGTAGAGTTCTAATCTAATAATCATTAATACGTTCTTAGTGTTCCTAGTTATTTGCTTTAAGTGTCTGTATCAGAGCCTATCCCTAGACTAGATGAAATGTTAGATGAGATGCATGGTTCTTGAATTTTTCCAAAAAATGATTTGATAAGTGGATATCATCAAATTAGGATGAAAGAGGGTGATGAATGGAAAACTGCTTTTAAAACTAAGCATGGATTGTATGGATGGTTAGTCATGCCCTTTGGTCTAACAAATGCACCTAGCTCTTTTACGAGGCTTATGAATCATGTTCTGCATCCATTTATTGGAAAATTTGTGGTAGTCTATTTTGATGATATTCTTATTTACAATAAAAATTTGTAAGAGCATGTCTTACATCTTAGGTATGTGCTTGCAATTTTCATTAAATAAAATATGTATGCAAACCTAAAAAAGTGTTTTTTTGCATGGACTAGTTGGTTTTTTTTTTTTTGGGTTTCGTTGTTAGTTCTAAGGGAATATAAGTGGATGAGGAAAAGGTTAAGGCAATTCAAAAATGACCCATACCTAAATCTAACACTGAGGTTAGGAGCTTTCACAGTTTGGCTAGTTTTTATCAAAGGTTTGTCAATGATTTTAGTACACTAGCGGCACCTCTAATTGAGGTCCTTAAATTGTCCATTGGTTTTAAAATAGGCAAAAATTAGGAGAGAGCCTTTAAAACATTAAAGGATAATTTGTGTTATGCACCTATTTTATCTTGACCGTATTTTCCTAAAACCTTTGAAGTTGAGTGTGATGAGTCAGGAATAGGTATATGAGTTGTTTTGATGAAGGAACAAGGGTCTATCACTTATTTTAGCGAGAAACTTTATAGAGCAACCCTTAATTATCCAATATATGATAATGAGCTTTATGCCTTGGTTAAGACCCTGGAGACATGGAAACATTACCTTTGGCCATGGGATTTTCATCCTCACCGATCACGAATCTCTAAAACATTTGAAGTGCCAAGATAAATTGATTAAGAGGCATGCTAGATGGATAGAATTCATTGAGACATTTCCTTATATTGTTCAACATAAGAGAGGTAAGGATAATTTTGTACTCGATGCTTTATCACAAAGGTATGTATTACTCTCAACTTTAAATACTAGATTGCTAGGATTTGAGTATGTTAAGGAAATGTATGCTAATCATGATGACTTCTCTACTATTTACCATGTATGTGAAAAAGTTTCTTTTGAAATTTTTTATAAATTAGATGGGTATTTATTTAAAGAAAATCAATTTGTATACCCAAATGTTCAATACGTGAATTATTGATTAAGGAGGCCCATCAAGGAGGGTTAATGGGGCATTTTGGAATTAAGAAGACTCTAGATGTACTACATGAGCATTTTTATTGGCCAACAATGAGGGATGTAGCGAGAATATGATCTAGATGCATCACTTGTAAGCAAGCCAAATCCAAAGTCCTACCACAAGAACTATATACTCCTTTGCCCGTACCTAGCACAGCTTGGGTAGATATTTTCATGGATTTTGTTTTAGGATTTCCTAGGTCTAAGAAGGGTAGAGACTCAATTTTTGTGGTTGTAGATAGGTTTTCTAAAATGGCACTCTTTATTACGTGTCATAAAATTGATGATGCCACTAATGGTGCAAAGTTGTTCTTTAGGGAGGTTCTTAGGCTTCACGATGTTACTAGGAGCATTGTCTGTGATATGAATGTTAAATTCGTTAGTTATTTTTGGAAAACTCTTTAGGAAAATTAGGCACTAAAATCTTGTTTTTGACTACTTGTTACCCATAAATAGATGGGCTAACTGAGGTACTCAATAGGACTTTATCCATTTTACTTAGGGTGGTAATAAAAAGAAATTTGAAAAATTGGGAGGATTGTTTACCTTTTGTTGAATTTTCTTATAACCAAAGTTTTCATTTAACTACTAATCATTCTCCATTCGAAAGTGTTTATGGTTTCAATCCACAAACTCCTTTATAGACTTATTACCTATACCTATTTCAAAAAGGACTAACTTATATGGTGCTAGGAAGGCTAAAATGGTGAAAAATCTTCATTAATGCATTCATGAGCAAATTGAAAAGAGAAACAAGTATTATGCTTGCAGGGCTAACAAAGGACGACAAATAGTCATTATTAAGCCTGGTGATTGGGCTTAGGTGCATATGTGGAAGGAACGGTTCCTTGAAAAATGATAGTTGATAACTGTATATTATACAATTATTTTGTCCATTTTATTAATTATAATTGCTATGTTCTTGATATTTTTAGTTAATTTTAATGTATTAAAATAATATTTACTGTTAGTTTTCTAAGGAATATATTTTCAAGGAAAATTAAAGAATTTGAATTAAAAAGGACTTAATTGCAAATATTAAAAGTTTAAAAGTTAATTTAAATTAAATTGGAAGGGTTAAAAAGAAATTAAATGAAACTTTGTTTTCCTGCGTAGGAACGAAGACCACACACATATATTATCCATGCGCGCCACACACCGTCAAATCAGAAATCAACGGTGATGATCAGGCACATGTCATACACACACGACATAGGCGATTTGACCCGGTTTCCTAGATTGCATGTTGTACAGAGCGTAGAGTGGGGCCCACCTACCATGCAGGCCGACTTGCAGGGTAGGACCCACACGTGTCTGCACAAGAACTTTTCCCCTGTGATGCGTTCCATACAACCTCAGTGTGTCCTCCTATTCCAACGAATCAGAAGATGCCACGTGTCTCGAATATTCTTTCAACAAATCAAAATCCAACATGTGGCATGTGTAGGTTAAAACAAAAATGCAGAATCGGTGCACGCTTTTCCAACTGGTTCTGTGGGACCCACGTGCATCCTGTCCTTCCCATAAATTAAAAGCTGCCACGTGTCTCGATTATTTCTTTCAGCAAATCAGATGATGACACATGGCATGCATTTTGAAAAAAATTAAAATGTAGAACTGGCACACTTTCCAATTGGTTTTGTATTTCTCCCATGCGTGTCTTAAAATAATATTTTTGATTTCCCCCACTATTTCATGCGTGATTGTAAAAAACAATTTCCGATGTACTTTTTTTAGAGAGTTGGAGCTATAAATAGGGGATTTTTGTGATAAAGTAGAGGGATTGGAGAGTTGGACTATGGTACACACAAAAGCCATTTTTGGCTTTTGTTGTGTTTCTGAGTGGGCCAAAAATTTAGAGAGCGGAAACAAATTCTAATTTTCTTTGTGTTGTTCTTTAGCTAATATTCCTTAAATATTTTAGTATTTTCGTTTGTAATTTTAATTTTTATTATGAAGTAATTTTATTTTTCTAGGGTTGCATTTTAGCTAAATTTATGAAGCTTGAATAAATTATTTTTGAAAGATTTATAAGATTTTTAAGTTATTTATTCTATTTGCGCTTAATGCTTTTGATTATTGGAAAATTTATCAATTGATGCGTGGCACTTAAATAAACTTGGAAGAGGAATTTTTGTGTATATTGCTCGTGTTTAGGATAAAATGTATGATGAAAGGAGAGAAACATTCTTTATTATTGACGGGGCAGAACTGACATCGCTGATCCTACCGATACTTTAGTTTTATGTATTTATAAAACTCTCGCAAGTGCATGAATCATTTCATAGAAAATGATAAGTATACTCCCAAGGTCGATCTAAGGAAGGAATGTATGTGGTTTTTAATTTATTATTCAAACTTTTAAAAACGAAATTAAATCCTAAACATCCTGTCACGATATTTTGGTTTTTTGTGTTTCTAATCTAATAACATAAAAATAAACATAGATTCAATAAATATTTATGCAAATTTTATCTTTTATAATAGTGGAGTCCTTATGGATATAATAACTAAGTTAATTATGCTTGCTCATATTTATTAGGTTATTAAAGATATGAATTGATATTTATTGATTCTCCCTTTTTTATATGAATACCACCTTTGGTGGGGTTAGATATTCTTTGTTAACTAAACAAATCAATTAACACCTATGGGTGGGGTTGATAACTAATTTGGTTAATTAAATTAATTCCTTTTTTTCTAAGAGATTGAAAATGAACCATTTAAATGCCACCTTTGGTGGGGTTAGACAGTTTAAACTTTATTCAAGGTGTCCAAATTAAACCTAAGAATTTAGTTATCCGAGTACTAACTTTCAAGTTTTAAAACCACTACTGAAAACATGTTCTCAATACATTTTCAGATAATAATTCTTATAAAAATTTTTGAAATAGAGCTTCACTCTAACTACCGGACGATTGTACCAACAAATAAAAGAGCACTACTCTAAATCAGATTGAATAACTAAACCTTAAAATCTAATTTTCAGATTTAAGTTTGTAATGAAAAATAATATATTTCTCTCTAACCTTCTTAATATAAAATCTTGAATAAAAATAAAATCAATTCATTTTAGAGATTTTTATCTATTTAATATTTCGCAAGCATAACAACGTTATTATTATATCATGTTTACAAACAGCCAGCAAAGTTAAATTTAATCACAGACAAATTAAATATAACATGTAAGAATAAAGCATAAAAAATAACTGTAAAGAAATTAAAATCCTTATAGTACTTTGATGCTATTCCAGTTGCCGGAAAACCTTCAAATGTAATTTTCACTCCCATTTATTGAATCGAAAAGCAAATGAATTACAAAAATATAACTAGTTCTTCTCAAAAAGAGAAGAACTCTAAAACTAAGAAAAACTAACTAAGGAAAAACTAAAAACTAAGAAAGGAGAGAAAGAAAGAGAAGAGAAGATGTGTTTTGAGGTGTGTTTAGTTGTGAAGAGAATGAGGGTATTTATAGGTGAGGATGGGAATAAAAAGTGGGTGAAAAAATGGTGGAAATGCGGAGTAGTGAATGATGATGTCATTGATGATGTCAGCATGACGTGGGGCGGCTGCGCGCGCTGAGTGGAGCTGGGGCGCGCATAGGCATGCGTGGAAAATAGCATGGGCACGCGCGGGACTGGACTTGCTGCGGCGGCTGCTCGGCGCGGAAGGGCAGCTACGTGCGCGATTTCCTCCTTTTTGACCCATTTTGTCCAATTTTCAATATTTGTTGACTTTTACTCATTTATTTTTGAATATATTTGTGATGTATTACCTCCAGTATTCCTTTTTGAGTCTTTAAGTTATGTTTTTTAAGCGAAAATACCTGAAAAATAATAAAAATACCCGTGATTCTGAAAAGATAAATTTATATAAATATATGATAAATCATATAAATATATATATATTTAATCAATTAATGTGCACAAAATCATGGTAATTTTAGTGTTTTTTGAGCACTCATCAATTATATGTGCAGCTATTTGAGAACTTTGAACGTAATAAATCTTGGTGAATTTAATTCTCATAGGAATATAGTGAATTATTTTAGCAAAGGTGTGTCTATTTGTTATCGGAAGAGACATATGGATAAAATTAGTATTTCTCTGTTGACAAATTAAATTCAAAAATATAAATCAAGAGAAAATAATATGATTCGAGTAGATTAATTTGGTGAAACTACAATCCTAGAATTTACTTATTTATTGTTATTAAAATCTTAATGTGTTAAGATCCCATCAACTTTTGTTTGTTTGGATAAAATTAGAGTGAAATAATTTTAGTATTTGACAAATAATAGTAAGAAATCTCCGTGGGAAGTATAATTTTACTTATCAATTTTATTACTTGTGACTGTATATACTTGCACATTTTCATGTTCTCTTAAAAGAGACAACAATAGTCTAAGTTGCAACCCCAGGGAGATGGACCTGTTCAAGTGATCAAGCGAATTAACGCAATGCCTACAAAATCAATCTTCCAAGGGAGTATAATTTCAATACCTCTTTTAATGTTTTTGGTCTTTCTTTTTTTTATTATGCATGTGATAATTTGAGGATGAATCTGCTTGAAGAGGGGGAATGATGAGAATCATAAAGCCATACAAATCCCAAGTGAACCAATCAGAAGGTCTAGGACTGCACAACTCGACGAGGCTTTAAATGGGTTCATTCAAGAGGTCATGCATAACCAAGGGGAGCTAAAATGGGAGTGAAAGGATTAGGAAAAGCCTATTATGGAAATTAGGGAAAAATTGGACTAGGCATATTGGACATTTGACGCACTTTTTGGACTATTTTATTTCAACCTTTGGATGAAATCAAGAGCTGTGATGAAATCAAGGATTGTTTTATTTCCTTGTACTCAGCTACCATCACTTGTGCTCCTTATTTTTTGCCACATTTTCTCCACGTTTTGTTCTATGTTTTGTGCAATTTTTGCTCCACTTTTGATTGTTTTTATTTTTCAGCTCTTGGATGAAATCAAAGGTTATTATGTAATATTTTCTTAGATTTTTGTATCCTATAAATACTTAAAAGCAACTCAGATGCCAAAATTTTGGACACATTAATGATATTTGATTTTTCAAATCATTTGAGAGCTCATTCATGCTATTTGTTCCTCTTCAAGCAGCTTAGGCAACCTTTGTGGTGTTGTTAGCATCGAAGCATTTGTGGTGAGTAGTATTCATACTTGTTAGGGTTTCATTTATGCTAGACTTATTAAGGAGACCACACCCCCTTGTGGAGTCTTTTATCTTCAATTTAATTATATGTCATATCAATTGTTTTGTGGAGAAACTCTTTGCTAAATAATCTGAAAATTAGCTAGGTTCTATTTCCTTGGTTCGTATCAATTCTTTTATCAACTAGGATTGTTAGTTGCTTCAGATATAATTAAATAAGAAATAGGAGCTAGTTTTTCCTACTCGAGTCAAGTTAGATGTTGTTTTTGTTAAGTAAAAAATATTGTAAATGATGCTTTCTTTGGGAACTACTAACTCTATTTATTGGAATCCATACACGTTTTTGAAGTTCTTGGAAGTTATTAAGGGGTTGGAGATTGTTCAATAGGTCCTATGAGGTCTCTATGGAATAAAGGAGTTGTTCTTGATGGGGATGTAGTCGTGGGAAGCAGGTTAGAGCTTCCTCTTAACATTTATTAGGGTTGATGCACTCTTAATGTTGATTGAGCTATGAGAGTCTCTGTCTAATCATGAGAGCTTTTTTAAACTCTCTGGAGATACAATGAGTCTATGTCAACATTTAGAAAATATTAGGGAGCTCCTGAGTGATTATGTGCTTCCACTTGAGGATAATGAACGTTTTTATGAGGTTTGTCAGTACAAAATAGTGAGAGGATGCTAATGAGTTTTGCCCTATGTAGTTTCCTCACATACATATTTATTACCTCTTTGCACTCTATCAACAAATTCTGTTATAATATACCAATTTATGCTATAATAACTAAAAAGAGGTGTGATCCAAATCTATTAACAAGTGTGTACATGATTCTATAAAATAGTTAGTATTGTAAATACATTCTGTTTAGACATTCAGACCGACCCAAATACCGGACCTTGTAACCTACCCATGCCCAATGTCAGATCGAACCTTATACAGACCATGCCCAATATTAGATAAAGCCTTATGCAAACCATGCCCAATGTCAGATCGAGCCTTAAATAGACTAAGCCCAAGAATAGCATGAGCTCTAGTATAGCATGAGCTCGTTGACATATTTTACAAGCTCGATTATAGCACGAGCTTGTTGACATCATGAGTTATACTCGACTTGGATCTCTAACATATTGTACTTTAGACTGATCATGCCCCTTGACATGTAGTCACATGTACACATTATATAGCTAACACTTGTACCAAAAAATGTGTTATAAATAGATGGACCACTCATGAGGATCCACACATTGAGCCCTTTACATGAATCTCTCTCTAACCTCTCTCTATAAGATATTAAGTCTCAACATTTTAGCGCTCACTATGGGGCTCAGATTCTGAGGTCAATCACAAGTTTCTAACCCCATATCCTGTAAGAACTCACCTCGATCTTAGACAGAAGTTAGGAAAGTCCATCACGTTCTACCCATAATTCAAAAACCATGTCTATAACTCAGTCTGAAAGACAATCTAATTTGACCTATCCCAAAATAGTGCTTGCTCAAGGAAATACGCCACCTGTAACCAGTGGTTCTAGGGTAGAAGATAACACCCTCTATCAATAGTTATCTCGTCAGTTGCTCGAACTTAGGAAAGAGCTCAACGAAAGTAGAAGAGAAAATAGAGTTCTATGATCTCAGGCAGAGGAAAGAACCCTTGAAAATCCTACTGCGGAAATAGTTAATAGAAGGGTAACGGGACATGGTTAGTCCGAGCTCCGATCTGCCAAGCATGACGTTGAGAGAAACCCCCTCTCTAGCTTCACTCATCTCGATGAGTAGCATTGGTTCCAAGAAAAAAGAAGCTAGGAGACACAAATTCAAGCCTTATAGGAGAATAATACGAGGCAAGAGAAGGTTTTGAAAGAAGCAAGTGAGAGGCAAGAAAAATGAAAATCCCCCTATGAGGTGGACAGAGATTGCAAAAAATTATACGTCTCTCCCTTCTCAGATGCAATTGAAAATGATGAACCTCCTCCCAAGTTTAATGCTCCCAAATGCCTTGACTATTTTGGGATGAAGGATCTAGTGATGCATTGACGGCCAGAACCGACATCGCCGATCTTGCCGATACTTTGGTTTTATATTTATAAAACTCTCGCAAGTGCACGAATCATTTCGTAGAAAATGATAAGTATACTCCCAAGGTGGATCTAAGGAAGGAATGTATGTGGTTTTTAATTTATTATTAAAACTTTTAAAAATGAAATTAAATCCTAAACATCCTGTCACGATATTTTGGGCTTTTGTGTTTTTAATCTAATAACATAAAAATAAACATAGATATAGATTCAATAAACATTTATGCAATTTTATATTTTATAATAGTGGTGTATTTATGGATATAATAACTAAGTAATTATGCTTACTCATATTATTTAGGTTATTAAAGATATAAATTGATATTTATTGATTCTCTCTTTTTTATATGAATACCATCTTTAGTGGGGTTAGATATTCTTTGTTAACTAAACAAATCAATTAACACCTATAGGTAGGGTTGATAACTAATTTGGTTAATTAAATTAATTCTTTTTTTTCTAAGAGATTGAAAATGAACCATTTAAATGCCACCTTTGGTGGGGTTAGATAGTTTAAACTTTATTCAAGGTGTCCAAATTAAACCTAAGAATTTAGTTATCTGAGTACTAACTTTCAAGTTTTAAAACCACTACGGAAAACATGTTGTCAATACATTTTCAAATAATAATTCTTATAAAAACTTTTGAAATAGAGCTTCACTCTAACTACCGAGCGATTGTACCAACAAATAAAAGAACACTACTCTAAATCAGATCGGATAACTAAACCTTAAAATGTAATTTTCAAATTTAATTTTGTAATGAAAAATAATATATTTCTCTCTAACATTCTTAATATAAAATCTTGAATAAAAACAAAATCAATTCATTTTAGAGATTTTTACCTATTTAATATTTCGCAAGCATAACAACGTTATTATTATATCATGTTTACAAACATCCAAAAAAGTTAAATTTAATCACAAACAAATTAAATATAATATGTAAGAATAAAGCATAAAAAATAATTGTAAAGAAAATAAAATCCTTACAGTACTTTGATGTTATTCCCGTTGCTGGAAAACCTCCAAACGGAATTTGCATTCCCATTTATTGAATCGAAAAGTAAATAAATTACAAAAACATAATTAGTTCTTCTCAAAAAGAGAAGAACTCTAAAACTAAGAAAAAATAACTAAAGAAAAACTAAAAACTAAAAAAAACTAAGAAATGGAGAGAAAGAAATAGAAAGAAGATGTGTTTTGAGGTGTGTTTTGAAGTGAAGAGAATGGGGGTATTTATAGGTGAGGAGAGGAAGAAAAAGTGGGTGAAAAAATGATAAAAAATGGTGGAAACATGGAGTAGTAAATGATGACATCATTACTGATGTCATGCTGATGCGAGGCGTAGCGGCGTGCGCGGACTGGGCGCAGATGGGCAGTGGCACGCATAGACTGGAGCAGGGGTGTGCAGAGGCATGCGCGGAATGGAGAGCAGGCACACACGGATAGGAAATTGCAGCGCGTGAGACCATGTGCTGATGGGCACGGGCGTGCGCGGAATGGGCGATGCGTGCGCATACAAACTCATATTTATTAAGTTGGCCCTTGGTAAAGGGGGAAGATACTTTTTCAATCTTTTTTGATTTCACATTTTCATTTAAAGATAAAAAATAAAAGAGATGGAGAAAATCCGACTATCGGAATCGAACCAATGACCATCGAGAATCCCCCGATCTGAATCCTTCTGTCGCCCACCTATCGTATCGGCTCGGCTTCGTCCAAAAAGCTACTGCTTCTGCCTTTCTAGGCTTCGCTAATGCCTACTTGCAACATGCCGAAATGGATGTAATGCAGACCCATGTGGATTTGGCTAGAATTTGGGGGGAGAATCTTGAGGGGCATAGGTCTAGGCCTTTTTCGCGGCTGGGCGGCTGCGTGCACGATTTCCTCCTTTTTGACATTTTTGACCCATTTTGTCCAATTTTTCCATATTTTTTGACTTTTCCTCATTTATTTTATGAATATATTTGTGATGTATTGCCTCAGTATTCCTCTTTGAGTCTTTAAGTTATGTTTTTAAGCAAAAATACCTGAAAAACAATAAAAATACCCGTGATTCCGAAAAGACATATTAATATAAATATATGATAAAATCATATAAATACATATATTTTTAATCAATTAATGTGCATAAAATCATGGTAATTTTAGTGCTTTTTGAACACTCATCACAACCCCCAACCAGCTTCTTGCTAGTTCCTTAGCAAGAGAAGCGATAAAACTAAAAATTAAACTATCCTAAATCACTTTCATGGATTGACACGGTTGCATTTAACCTATGCAACAAGCCTTTAAACCCCTAGGTTGCCCTAGTGGACGAGTTTGAGTTTCGTGAGGGTTTTCAGTAATGATACCCACAAACATTGAACTAAATGTAAAAATTAAAAGAAATAATAAAAAAAAACAACTTAAAAATTAAAATTACAACAAAATCAAAAATTAACTTTTAAGAATAAAATAAAAGAAAACAACATGAAACATAACACAAAAATGTCTCATACATTTTAATCTCCTTTAAGATCATAATTAAAATCTAAAACATAAGTTATTTTAATCTTCTTAAACAATCATGATTTATTATAATAATTAGTCGAAAATCATTTTCATATTTCATATCAAAAATGTATCAATTTAATTTCACCCAATTTCAATGTCATGAATCTGAATTCGCTTCGACTCTATTCCTCACAAGTCAATACTCTCAAAACACTGAATCCTATGGGTTTAAACACTCATACTAATTTATATGCAAAAGAGTTTATGTATAGAAATGAACTAATATGTTCGCATATGTATAAAGAATAAACGCTCAAAGTGTTATTTTGACGTTGATCTCATGGAAGGAATCAAATGTATAAATTATAAAGATATCATATATAAAAATTATTTTCATGCATAAATCAAACTCATTAAGAAAAAATTTCAAGATATATGCCTTTTACAAATGAAGAAAGTGCAATGACTTTTTAGGGAATTACTTCCTATATTTTTCTTTTGTAATTAGCCTTTACTCACAACTTTGTAGGCAATATGACTCATAGTATGTAGATTATACTATATATTCTTTATCTCTCTATATTTTTCTGAAAATATTTTTCAATATATATCATTTTTTATAGAGTCAACCCATGTACAGATTGTACATTTTTTAGGATTTTGGGTAATGCGGGTCATAATATGTAGATTATACTATATATTCTTTATCTCTCTATAATTTTTTGAAGATACTTTTCAATATATATCATTTTTTTAGAGAGTCAACCCATGTACAGATTGTACATTTTTTTAGGATTTTGGTGAGTGGCAAATTTTGTGGCTTTTCTGTTTGATTTGGTTTAGGTAACCCCAGATATATCTCTCTTTTTTGTAGCAGTCATGCCTGAATGAGATAAAAGCATATACTATCAATTTCTACTCAAATCATTTAATCTACGCAAAAATAAAAAAAACAAATATACGACACTCTATTAAGATGAGAAAAAATTCATACATTCAATGCTAATAACTATAGAGATCATCTAAAAATTTGAAGAAATAAGAAATGTGTTTGGAGTAGAAAAAATATATATTTCACTCTAAATAAGGGAAATTAGGCTCAAATTATATCTCACAAAGGTAGTCTCCACTAAAACAAATTCATAAACACTGATTTTGGATTTAATATAATTTCCACATATTATCAAGAAATACTAGTTATGAGAAAAACTAACTAATTACCAAAATATTTCATGATATGTTTTCAAAAATTAATCTAACAGTACAAAAGACTTAACTATTTACTTAAATTTGATTTAAAGAAATGATAAATTTTTGTGAGAATTTTTTTTAAATTCCAAAATTACTAAATCACACAAAGAAAATAAAACCAAACACAATAAAAATGAAAATGTGAACATAAAAAAAGAAATTTTATTTTATTTTTTTATTTTTTTTAAATTGTTAAATCTTTTTTTTTTTTAAATTAAGCATGGTAACTTTTCACCACCCCCAACCTAGAACTTACATTGTCCTCAATGTAACAACTGTAAATTAAAGATAAAGAGAAAATAGAAGAAATATTACCTATTTCCTGAGAATGTCGCAAGTAGTGATGGAGAAATACAGGTGCATCCATCATGTTCATTAAAGTGCACACAAATAGATTGTTGTAAACTTCTAACATCTCAACAAATATTTTTAGTTTTAATAATTTTAAAATTATTCACATGTAATTAAACTAAAATAAACAATAAAAATTAAATAAATAAAATTACCTAAAATGATGGGTTGTCTCCCATCTAGCGCTTAGTTTAATGTCTTAGCAAGACGTAACTTGGAGATTTCTTTTTAAGTAAACTCAATGTCCCCACATCATTGAGTCAATCAAACCTACTGGTAAGACAAGGTTGTCTAGCTATACTTTTTCAGTCATGCCCTATTGGTTTTCAAATTTTTCTGTACTTAAAACTAGGGACATGCTTGAGGGTTTTAGATAACTCACATCTAGGTGCAAATCAAATAATTAAGGCATTAAAATACAATTATACTTAGATCACACAAAGCAATTAACTCCTTAGATTGTAATTAAAACTTTAAAATTTTGGAGATAGTTTCAGAATTTTTTTTATATTTTTTTTAAGTATAATATTTAAGTTAAAATAACATAATCAATATTAACCAAGAGTGCTCTCAAGAAAGAATGGTGGTGCAAAGGTTCCTTAAAAACCATCCTCCTAGACAGAACAACGTTCCCAGGAAAGACTAGTGGAACAAAGGCTTCCAAGAACTAGTATCCTAGATACAACTTCCTTAGATCTTTACTTTTCATGCTATTAAAATTAAGTTAATTAAGTTCAAGTTAAGTAAAAATTTAAGTTATTTAATTTAATAAAAATGTAGGTTATTTAAGTTAAATGAAAATATAAGTTAATTAAGTTAGTAAAAACTTAAGTTAATTAAGTTAAACGAAAATTTAGTAAAAACTTAAGTTAATTAAGTTAAACGAAAATTAAGATAAAAAAATAGTTTAAAAAAAATTTAAATTAAAAATTAAGCCAAAAGTAAAATAAAAATAAAATAAATTTGAATTAAAAATTCAAACAAAAAAATAATTGAAAAAGATAAAAAAAAAACTTTATTTTCAAAATTTTTTATTTTTTTTATAAGAAAATAATTAAATAAAATATTTTTTTTATTTTATTTTATAATTATTTTTTATTTAAAATTTATTTAAGTTTTTTTTACTTCAAATTTCAAAATTCAAAATTATTTTATTATTCACGCTATAATTTTTTTATAAAATTTAAAATTTTAATTTTTTTACTATTCACGAATGTTAAGTTTATTTATTTTTTTGTTTTTTTATGAAAAAAAATATTTTAATTTTTATTTGTTTTTTTTACTATTCACAAATAACAAATTTTTTTATTTTTGATTTTTTTTTAAATAAAAAAAATCACAATTATTTACAACACAAAATTTTTTTAAAATTTTGATAAATAATTTAAAAACGCTATTCCTTCCTCGGAAACGGTGCCAAAAACTTGATACTATCCCCGGCAACGGTGCTAAAAACTTGATGGACAAAACCGATATCGTCGATCCTATCGATACTTTGGTTTTATATTTATAAAACTCTCGCAAGTGCACGAATCATTTCGTAGAAAATGATAAGTATACTCATAAGGTCGATCTAAGGAAGGAATATATGTGGTTTTTAATTTATTGTTTAAACTTTTAAAAATGTAATTAAATCTTAAACATCCTCTCACGATATTTTGGGGTTTTGTGTTTTTAATCTAATAACATAAAAATAAACATAGATGTAGATTCAATAAACATTTAGGCAAATTTTATCTTTTATAATAGTGGAGTATTTATGGTTATAATAACTAAGTAATTATGCTTGCTCATATTATTTAGGTTATTAAAGATATAAATTGATATTTATTGATTCTCTTTTTTTTTATATAAATACCACCTTTGGTGGGGTTAGATATTCTTTGTTAACTAAATAAATCAATTAACACCTATGGGTGGGGTTGATAACTAATTTGGTTACTTAAATTAATTCCTTTTTTCTAAGAGATTGAAAATGAACCATTTAAATGCCACCTTTGGTGGGGTTAGACAGTTTAAACTTTATTCAAGGTGTCCAAATTAAACCTAAGAATTTAGTTATCCGAGTACTAACTTTCAAGTTTTAAAACCACTACTAAAAACATGTTGTCAATACATTTTCAGATAATAATTCTTAGAAAAACTTTTGAAATAGAGCTTCACTCTAACTACCGGACGATTGTACCAACAAATAAAATAGCACTACTCTAAATCAGACCGGATAACTAAACCTTAAAATGCAATTTTCAGATTTAAGTTTGTAATGAAAAATAATATATTTCTCTCTAACATTCTTAATATAAAATCTTGAATAAAAACAAAATCAATTCATTTTAGAGATTTTTACCTATTTAATATTTCGCAAGCATAACAACGTTATTATTATATCATGTTTACAAACATCCAACAAAGTTAAATTTAATCACAGAAAAATTAAATAACATGTAAGAATAAAGCATAAAAAATAACTGTAAAGAAAATAAAATCCTTATAGTACTTTGATGCTATTCTCATTGCTGGAAAACCTTCAAACGGAATTTTCACTCCCATTTATTGAATGAAAAAGTAAATAAATTACAAAAACATAATTAGTTCTTCTCAAAAAGAGAAGAACTCTAAAACTAAGAAAAACTAATTAAGGAAAAACTAAAAACTAAAAAAAACTAAGAAATGGAGAGAAAGAAAGAGAAAGAAGATGTGTTTTGAAGTGAAGAGAATGAGGGTATTTATAGGTGAGGAGAGGAAGAAAAAGTGGGTGAAAAAATGGTGGAAACGCGGAATAGTGAAAATGCGGAATAGTGAATGATGACATCATTGTTGATGTCATGCTGACGTGAGGCACAACGGCGCGCGCAGACTAGAGCAAGGGCGCGCAGAGGCGCGTGCGGAATGGAGCAGGGACACGCGTGGAATGGAGAGCAGGCGTGCGTGAGATTGGGTGTTGATGGGTGCGAGCACGCGTGGATTGAGCGCACTGCACGAGTTGGCCAGCGTGGTTGGGCGGCTGCGTGTGCAATTTCGTCCTTTTTGATATTTTTGACCCATTTTGTCCAATTTTTCCATATTTGTTGACTTTTCCTCATTTATTTTATGAATATATTTGTGATGTATTGCCTCCAGTATTCCTCTTTGAGTCTTTAAGTTATGTTTTTAAGCGAAAATACTTGAAAAAAAATAAAAATACCCATGATTCCGAGAAGACAGATTTATATAAATATATGGTAAAATCATATAAATATATATATTTTTAATCAATTAATGTGCATAAAATCATGGTAATTTTAGTGCTTTTTGAGCACTCATCACGCATGTCTTACATTTCAAAACTACTATGGCACCCATAATCCTCACCCAAGCAAAGAAAGACACAATGATGTGTAAGCAGTTTGTAACCACCCTTTGCGACGGCACATAGAAATTGTTCAACAATCTACCTCCCAGGTCCATAGCCTCCTTCCCATAGTTTGCTAAATTATTTATCACCAACTATGCCTGTAACAAACCCTTGAGAAAGGAATCTCATCACCTTTTTTCAATTATACAAGGGGAAAAGGAGCCCATCGAAGGATACATGAAGCAATTCAGAGAAGAAAAATTAGAAATCACTGACTACCCTAATTCTATTGCTATAGAAGCCTTTAGGCGGGGCTTGCTAAAAGATTCGAACCTATTCATGAAATTGACTAAAATAGTACCACACACCTTGGAGGAAGCATATGGGGAGGTCAGAAAATTTGTCAACTTGGAAAGGGAGCTTAGCCTAACCAAATATCGCCGAATAGGAGAAGAGTTGATCCCAGCCCCAAACAAAGAAAAAAAAAGAGAACGAGCTCAGACCAAATACACCAAACTTATAGAAACCAATGATTTGTTGCAAACAATAAGCAAGCAGGAAATTGGTCGATAAACAGAAACTAGGAGGTAAACAAAATTTGCTCGAATAACAAGGAAGCATGAGGAAGAGCACTATCTCCCTTCAGGGGCCCTCCCTTAAAAGTCGATTTAACCCAAATTGTACAAAGGATGGAGAGGGAGAACAAGACTAGGTGGCCACCCAAGATGAATATTCTAGGGAGAGATGTGTCAAAATGGTACACTTTTCATAAAGATATAGGCCACAAGACAAGAAATTGTAGAAACTACAAAAGAGAATTGGAGGCATTGTTCACTAGAGGATATTGCAAAAACCTCGTCACAACAAATGAGGATAGAAGAGGAGGCTACCTAGGTGAACGAAGAATGTTTTGACCAACATACTCATCAAGCATGGGAAAACAGCCTGTGGGGGGCCTAACATTAAAACCATCCATTCCATACATGGAGGGCCAAGAGTCAATGGGGTCTCCAATAATGCTTGCAAAAGATTTGCAAGGGAGCTACACAACGCACCCCACGTATACACTTTGGATAAAGCAAGACCTCCTATGAGAATAACTTTCATGGAGAAGGATGAGACTGCATCCCATCATGAGGACCCTCTATTTAGAACCTTGAGGATCGAGTCCAATGACGTTCGACGGGTAATGATTGACACTGGGAGTTCAGTAGACCTCCTATTGCTAACAACTGCCCAGGCCCTCGGACTAGGAGACATGAACATCGTCAAAACAAAACTGCCTCTCGTAGGATTCAACGACAGCACCATTTACGTAAAAGGAATAGTGATCTTACCTATCATGGCAAAAAGGGTGATAGTAATGACCAATTTTTTCATCATCGATGCCTTAATGCATTACAATGCCATCCTTAGAAGACCCTGGATACACAACATGAAAGTAGTCCCATCCACCTTCCACCAGGTAATCAAATTCCCCACAACTGAAGGCCCCGAAGAGTTGAGAGGAGATCAAGAGAATGTCCAGCATTGTTATATTGCCATAATGAAGGGAGCCCCAAGGCGAACAAGGAATAAAAGCATAATGAGGTCGGTCTTTTTGAATAAGGTAAAAGACGTCCTAACTGATAAGGAGGGAAAGGGACACATGGTGAAAATTAGTGACTACTTAACAACAAAGCTCGGCTCTCGTCATTTCTAAAAGCCAATGTAGACATCTTTGTGTGGACCCCTATAGAAATAACAAGAATTGATTCATGAATCATAACCCACTGACTAAGCGTCGACGTAAAAGCCAAACCCATCCAACAACGGAAATAAAAGTTCCATAGAGAGAAAAATGAGGCAATCAAACAGAATGTCACTGCCCTTAAAATGGAAGGGGTCATTAGGGAAGTTAAATACCCATCATGGCTCTCAAATGTGGTACTAGTAAAAAAGGCGTGCGGTGCATCTCGCATGTGTGTAGCCTTCACTGATCTAAACAAAGCATGCCCCAAGGACTACTTCCCCATCCCAAGCTTTAACAAATTGGTAGATGCATCTTTTAGATTTGGGTTGATGAGCTTTTTGGATGCATATTCTAGGTATCATCAAATCAAAATGCACCCCAAGCATGAAGAAAAAACTTCTTTCATAACAGAAGAAGGAACATTCTGCTACACAAGAATGCCAGTTGGATTAAAAAATGTAGGTGCAACATATCAACACCTCGTCACAAAATTTTTGAAAGACCGTTGAGCAGGAGCCTGGGAGCATACATTGACGATATGGTGGTTAAGTCTGCTCAACACCTAGACCATATCAGAGACCTATAGGAGATATTTGAAGTGATACAAAGGTATGGCATGAAACTTAACCCAAAAAAAATTATTTTTGGTGTGGTTGTAGGAAAATTCCTAGGGTACCTCGTATCAGTAAGAGGAATCGAGGCCAATCCTAACAAAAAATTGGCACTAATGAACATGAAACCACCTACTAATCTCAAGGGTATACAAAAACTAAATGGAAGGATAGGGTCGTTGAGCAGATTCATTGCTAAATGCACAGATAAGTGTATGCCCTTCTTCAAGATGCTAAGAAATAGCACAAGTGGCTTTTGGAACGAGGATTGCAGCAAGACCTTTGAAGAAATCAAAAAATACCTTAGTAATCCTCCTGTCCTAGCCATACCACTACTAGGGGAGATTCTTTATCTATATTTGGTTGTCACACACTAGACGTGTAGTGCCGTGCTAATAACAGAAAGGAACAAAATTCAACACCACATCTACTATATCAGCCAAATTTTAGTAGAGGCCTAAAGAAAATACCCCATAATAGACAAACTTTCTTTTGCTCTCAAAATTTCCGCACATAAACTCAGACATTATTTTAGCTCGCACATAATCATATTACACCCTCTCAAAAATGTAATGACAAAACCAGAGGTTATAGGAAGACTGGCCCACATAGCCATAGAGTTGGGATAGTACGACATCAAATACATGGCCAAAGTAGCCATCAAAGGAAAGGCTGTGGAGGAATTTGGGGCTGAATTCACCAATGGTCCCAAGGTAGTCAACACAACAGAAACCATGGAGCTATGCTTGGTTGACCAAACAAATGCCCTAACCTGGTAGGATTTGTAGATAAAGATGACAACTACTTTGAGTACGTAGCCAGGCTTGATTTTCAGGCAACCAACAACATCGCAGAGTATGAGAATTACCATACGTAGTGAATCCAGGCTCATAGTCAATTAGTTTCTAGGAAGGTTCAAAGCAAGGGATGGGAAAATGAAGAAATACTTGCAGAGATTAAAATACGAGTTCTCTAAATTGTCAGAGTTTAAGATCAAAAAAATAACTCGAAATGAGAACTATCACGCTGATGCCTTAGCAACGCTGGCATTAATAAGGGACATCAAGCAAGATCGGGTAGTATCAGTAACAATGCTAGCAAAGGCATCTATGGAAGAGGTCGAAAGAATGATTGGATGCGTGGACACTCTCTACCACATGGTATACTATGATCTATAATTTCTTTTATAGAGGAGACCTTCCTGAAGACCGTTCAACCGCGAAACAAATTGAAGCTAAAGCAAGCTGGTATATGATCAAGGCGAGCAAACAGCACCGCAAACTCCCACTCGACCCTAGCCTCCAATGCTTAGCCATAGAAGGAGCCAAAAGAATAAGGTCTGAAGCACACGTGGGAGATTACAGTTCAAACTCTAGTGGTAGAAGATTATCCCAGTAAATTATGAGACAATGTTATTATTGGCCCAGTATAGTGAACCATTGTGTTAAATACTCTCAAAAATGTCACAAATGCCAAAGATTTGGCCCCCTAACCCACAACCCCCAATGCTATGGTGGGAGTAGTGAGTCCTTGGCCTTTCTACAAATGAGGACTTGATATTGAAGGGCCATTTCCCATAGGCACGGGCTAGAAATATTTTCTCTTGGTTGCAACTGATTATTTTTCAAAATGGATCGAATCAGAAACCCTAGCAAGAATTTGAGAGAAGGAGGTGATCAGATTTATATGGAAATCCATAATTTGTCGATTCAGTCTCCCCAAAGAGCTCGTTGCAGATAACGAGCGGCAATTAACGGCTTAAAAACTAAAAATATTCGCTCTCAAATACAATATCAAGATAGGCCACTCAACACCCTATTACCCCCAGGCCAATGGTCAAGCAGAGTCCTCCAACAAGTTACTCATCAGTTTATTAAAGAAAAAGTTGGAAAGGGCCAAAAGGAGATGGGTGGAACAGTTACCAAGAGCGTTATGGGTTGTTAGAACAAACCCCCGAGGAACCACAAACGAGACCCCCTTCTCCCTACTATATGGAACCAAGGTAGTCATACCTATCGAAGTAACAATCCCTACCTTTAGATCAATCCTAACAGAGGAACAAAATGAGATAAGAAGAGAAGTCGAGCTCACCTTAGCAGAGGAAAAAAAGGATGAAGCATTCAGAAGGGTGATCGCACAAAAAAGAACAATATTAGAAACTATAACAAAACCATGCGATTCAAAACATTTTCTAGGGGTGATTGGGTTCTCGGAAGGGTTTTCCTCAGCAAAAAAGAATGGATGGTCGGTAAAATGAGTGCCAATTAGGAGGGACCTTATAAAATAATGGAGATAATGCCAGGAAAGTCCTACTTATTGAAATGCATCAAAGGAAAGGAAGAGGACATAAACTAGAATGACAGACACTTAAAAATATACAATTTCTAAAAACACATGTATTAACCCACATATCTTTTTTTTTGTAACAGTGACGCACGACGTGTATATATGAAATAATTTCTTTTGCAACAATTGATCATTTATACAAGATCTTCCTCTTATAATGGGCATCATGGGCTGCACACCTAGATAAATAAATTAGGTAGGGCACCTTAACAAGTTGAAGAGGTCGAGCGACCCACCTCGGTCAGAAGCCAGGTCAGCGCTTTACTAGTTAAAAAAAATAAAGCACCTCGGTCAAGAACCAGGTCAAGCTTTTCCATTATAATAGGAATCATGGGCTACGCACCTAGATAAATAAATCAGGTAAGATGCCCTAGCAAGTTGAAGAGGTCGAGTGACCCACCTCGTTAGAAGCCAGGTCGATGCTCTTCTAGTTAAAAAAAATAGAGCACCTCGGTCAAGAACTAGGTCAAGCTTTTTCCATTATAATGGGCATCAAGGGTTGGGCACTTAGATAAATAAATCAGGTAGGCTGTTCTAATAAGTTGAAGAGGTCGAGTGACCCACCTCGGTTAGAAGCCAGGTCGGCACTTTACGAGTTAAAAACCAGGTCAGGAATAAATCAAAACGTAGGTTTAGTCACCTAGATCCTACTAAATACCTTTCAATTAAATTATACCAAATAGGCACTATACATTAACACATGTCACTCTCATTGTTCATTATTAAAAAAAATATTAATTATTACACACAGCCCATAAATATATATATATATATACTACAAACACTTCAAGCACTTGGACACACGGCCAGTATCTAGATCACCATTTTCCTCAACCAAAAGTAATAGTTCGGTCTGAATCTCAAGAACCTTCTCACCAGCATATATCACAAGTTCAACGTGCATGGTCATCATGGAAAGCAGCCCCTACTCCAAATCCTTGGTAACCTCCATAACCTTGAGAAAAACACTTTCAGATCGCTTCATATAAAAACTTGCCCAGTGCTATTCTCTATCAACAAGAGCGGCCATATTAGCCAAGGTTCTCTTTTTTCGAGCTTGGGTTTGGATTAATTGCTCCTTACAAGAAGCAAACTCACACATTATCTCTTTATCATTACGCTCATGGAAATACGAAAAGCTCGAACTAACTACCCATTTGTCCGATTAGAATCCATAATGTACGAGCAAAATATTTAGAGGTACCAGCTTGTTTCCCAAACAGGTGAATCAAACTGTTGTTCTCTAATCCCTTTTTATAGGAAAGGAAAATTAAATAATTTTTTTTCTTTCTTTTCCTTACATAAATGAAAAAAGGTAGGTCAACATCATAAATACATAATAAATAGCCAAATTAATTCATTTATTCAAAATTGTTCACAAGTACAAAGTAACAACTCGCATCTAACAAGCCAAAAAGACATCAAACTTTCAAAATAAAATATACAAAAAAAGTAATAAAACAAAATGCTCAAAGATCAACGGTCCTTGCCCCAGGAACCTCAGGGCCATCCTCACCACTAGAGGATCCCAATCCTTCCCCCTCCTCAGCCGAGTAAGCTCGATTATAGGGTGGTGTAACGGGGATATCCAGAAGGCGATAGTAATATTCGCCCAAATATTTCTTTTTGGCCTCCTTCTTGAAGGTCTTCATCGCCAACTCATATGTCCACTCGATACTAGACTCAAGCTTCTGTGCCATAGCACCCATGTCAACTTTGGCTTGATATCGCACTTCCTCGATAGTGGCATCAGCTTGTCTGCGGACCTTTACCGCCCCCTCCTCCAAATCGGGCACTCGCCGAACATAGGCATTAAGCTCGGAGATAGCCTTTTTACACTTCTCATCCTTATCAATGGTCTCGCTCTCCCCCTTTGCTGCTCTCAGAATTAGAGCAGTGTATTTCGAGCGTAATGATGCATGAGCCTATTTCACCTTAACAAGCTCAGAATTTAAATAGCCCACATTATGAGCTCTATCAAAGTCACAAATCAGCATTAACTATACACAAAAAGTAAAGAGGTTAAGCAAAAAAAATTGAGCTCACACTGTAATGCACTGAATATTACAAAGAAAAAATATAACACACCTGACATAGCTGATGAAAAATGATCCCGCCAACATCAGCCCTTCGCAAATAGCTGCGAGCTACTCCTTGCACCCATCTATTGAGATTTGGCTCGTACACCAATCAAGATACTCGGGTGCTAAGGCCCGATTCAACAAGACCCCATTAGCACTGGCAATAAGGTCCTCAACAATAGCCTCCCCCTCTTTAAATCCCTTAAAGGATTGCCAGATTCTTTGGAGCCAGTAAGAGGAGTTGAGGTCCCCAGATGCTCTGGCAAAGAAGGACAAATATTCATAGGTTTGGGGTCAAAGGTGGTTTCATCGGCACCAACCTTCTTCTTTTTCTTCTTTAGAGAAGAGTTACGACCTTCCTGAGATGATTTACCCCTCTTCTTACCCACTGAGGATCCTCCCCTAGGAGTAGGACAGGCACTGGTTGGTGAACCGATTCCTCTCGATGTCACCTTACTCTTCATTCGAGCAAAGAGTTGATCAACAATCAAATCCATGGGGTCTGTAGAATATATATATATATATATAACACAGGTTGAGCACCTTAAAAAACATATATATATATATATATATATATATATATATATATATATATATATATATATATATATAATAAAATAGAAAAGGGGCATAAATAAGGTAACAAATTAGAGAAACTAATGGTCACTATCTTCCCATACCACCTCGAACTGTCCACCAAAATCTATAGGAGGAGTCTGACGTTTAATAGAAGCCTGGGCACTAGAAGAAGCTCAGGGTTTGCGAGTCAACCTAAGAGGAGGCTCCACGACACCATGCCTCATTAACCAACACGTAACAAAACACGAAGTATTTAAAAGAGCCCTCTAGTTCATTCTCTCAAGAAGATAGTTTTGGATATCAACGAACCTCTACTTCACATCAAGACCTTAGTATCATTCCAGACACATCTTACCAATCTAGTATCACATGTGGGGGACTCCCATTGATCTAAAACATAGAAAAAATATTCTTTCCAATTTTTCTCATTTTTAGGGCTTAGTTTGTCTAAGGTTGAGAACATACGCCTTATTAAACTCGGCCATATCCAAATTCACCCCATTAGGAATCAATTGCCCCAATGCAAGCTGCATCCTAACCAAAAATCTCCTGATGAGAGGATACAAAGGAAACCTTATCCCTAGCCATGGAGCTTTCTCATGGAAAACAATCCACCCAATTAGAGGTGCATCACTATCACTTGCCCCTTCAGAAGGAATCATTATCTAAACTATTGGAGGGATGTCATAGCTGTTCCTTATTCTCTCTTCATTTTGGGGCAACAACCCACAAGTTTTAGGAACGGCCACCTAGCCTCTAGTGCAACCTGTTTGCTCGCCAGATCCTATATTCCTGTTTTTTCTCCTCCATGTCCTAGACACTGATATCTGAGTATGAGGCACACTCAATTTCATAGTCAGCATGGTCTGGCGAGGGGGAGAAAGGTAGATGGTTGTGGTATAGACTGACGTGTTTCATTAGAAGAACTCAAGCTCCCACTAGAATATTTGGGACTCTCCCACGAGCTAGAGCCAGAAGTAGATGTCTCTTCTCTATGCATTTTGATAAAAGCTACAAAGAAAATAAATAAAGAAAAATAATAGCAGGTGATAAGGTACGAGAAAAAGATATTACCTAAAGAAGACTTGAAAGTAAAAGAAATTGTTCCTCTTAAAAACCGACCTGAAAAATAAGTAGCAAATCGTTAGGCTTTCTACGCTTGGATACAAAAAGGTTGAACACAAAATATTATAATGGGAGCTGAATTCTTACTACTAAACTAAAAATATTTCACCACTCAAAAAGAAACGAAAGAGCGTTTTCTCTCACTATTACTCAATATTGTAGGTAAGCAAATAAGTCCTAGCCCTTGCACCCCTTTATATAGAGACATTGAATTTCTCTCTCCAATCAACTGACACACATTTATGGTGGGAGTAGAATGGTTCATATCCTATACCTAGTTTTCACTCTTCCACCTCTAACCAAAGCCCGAGCTGAAAGAGTGGGGGACTTGATGTTTGGACATTCAGACCGACCCAAAGACCAGACCTTGTAACCTACCCATGCCCATTGTCAGATTGTGCCTTATACAGACCATACCCAATGTCAAATCAAGCCTTAGACAGACTAAGTCCAAGAACAGTACGAGCTCAAGTATAACATGAGCTCGTTGACTTATTGTACGAGCTCGAGTATACCATGAGTTCGTTGACATCATGAGTTATACTCGACCTAGATCTCTAACACATTGTACTCTAGGCTAATCATGTCTCCTAACATGTAGTCATATGTGCACATTTTATAGTTGACACTTGTACCTATAAATATGTTATAAATAGATGGACCACTCATGAGGATCCATACATTGAGTCCTTTATACGCATCTCTCTCTAATCTTTCTCTATATGATATTGAGTTTCAACACGTTTCAAACACATACTTTTTCTTCGAGATATGTTCTTTTAAGTGCAAAACGTTCTAAGACACTGCAATATTTAATATAATTTATATGTTAAAAGTTTAATAATTATTTAAATTTTAATAAATTTTAAATAATTATTTAATGAATGCTATAATGATATTATATAAAATTATTCTCTTTAATTAAATTACTCTCTAAGTTATTTTTTTAAGTATATATAATTATTAGTG
Organism: Hippophae gyantsensis; assembly: GCA_030763125.1. Lineage (NCBI taxonomy): Eukaryota > Viridiplantae > Streptophyta > Magnoliopsida > Rosales > Elaeagnaceae > Hippophae > Hippophae gyantsensis. The sequence continues at coordinate 7,818,870 of CM061033.1, read as the reverse complement.
GCTGTTTTTTTAAAATAACATTTAGCAATTTTAAAGAGTTAATAATATTGTTAAATAGTTTTTACTAAAATAAAAATAAAAATCACACTGAATTTAATCTTTTTAAAAACAAAGTTTTTATAAACTAGAAAAATATTTCTAAATATAAAAATAAAGTTTTTATTTTTAAAAATACGTCGATAATAAATTACTCTGAATTTAATCTTTTTTGTTATAAAAATATTAATTATTTTTTTATTATTATCATCAAAAAATATATAAAATATTTAGTATTTTATATTATTTATTATATTTTAACGTTAAATAATATTTTAATAAAATAATTTAAGTTTTTTTAATATCATATTTAAAGATATAATTTAAGTAAATACATATTTACATTAAAGATTTTGTGATCCCAATGTACACCAATGACCAATGGGTGGTAATTCACATGGTATTTTCCTGTCCGTGTAATTAATGCATGTGCATGGTTTCATAATAATTTGTCTGATTATATATACATATCTATCTTAGGATCGGAGCACGTGTAATTTACGTCTGTTTGTTTAAAATCAATTTTTATAAATAATTATTTAATAAAAATATATAATTAATATAAATATAAAATTAAAAATAATATTATAAATTAAAAAAATAATATTATGATTATTTTATAATATAATTTTTTTGAATTCTATGCATAAAATTTGCATACATAAATGTAAATATTTAGTTATTTAAAGAAATAGAAAAGAATAAACTACTAATTTTAAAAACATGTCTATTGAACTAAAAATAATATTATAAAATAAATTTAAAAATATTTAATTCTAGATAAAAAAACATAATTAATATGATAACTATATAATGTTATACATAAAGTATAAGTTTAGGTTTTGATAGTTTTATTTACTAGTTACATTTAAAATTTTAATTTTTTAAATTAATATTATAAATTTAAAAATCTTGATATTATCATTATATATAAATAGTGTTTTAAAAATCTAAATTTTTAAATCTATTACTTAAAGGACGAAATCCGTTATATTTAAAAATAAAATTTTAAAATTTATAATACAACTTTAAGAGTTTTGATATTATTATCGTGTATAGATGATGCTTTAATAATCCAATTTTTGAAATTTATAATATAAATTTAATTTAAAAAATAGATTACGATGACGACGATTAAAAAATACGTATTTGAGGATAATTTAATTCATACATGAGTTAAAGAGAAAAATATAATTATAACTTTATAATAACGTGATAACTGTGGAGTCTATGTAAAGAGTAAGTTGAAGCCTTTGTATTATATGTATCATACGTATTTTATTCATTAAAGATTTGTACATATGTGAGAAGAAACTAAAAGAAGTCACAATTTTATAATTAAGTGGTAAGTATAGAGTGCCATATTCAAAATCATAAGTTTAAACATTAGAATTCTCATAAAATGCATTATGTTTAAAATCCAATTTTATAAATTTATATTATAAATTTAAGAGTCTTGATAGTATCATTATGTCCAAATGGTACTTTAAAAATCAAAATTTTTAAATTTATTAACTTAAAAAAATCTAAGTAATAATTTCATAGTCAACTAGTAAGGGTAGATAATAGAGAATGAGGTGTTAACTAACTTTATGTTTACAAAATATTCTAAAGATTCTCAAGATCCTACAAATATTCCTAAGATCCTACACAAGGGATAGATTAATAATGGAGATTGAGGTGCTAACCAAGTTGATGTTTACAAATATTCTAAAAATTCTCAAGACCCTACATAAGGTATAGTTTTGGAATATTAAATTCGATGCAAGGTTTAATTTAGGAAGTAATTTTTTATTTTAGTTAATTATGTGCCTTTTATATTTAGTAATTTTTGTTTTAGTGAATTGTTGGTTTTTTACTTTAAGTTGGTTAGTCTTTTATTTTTTAAGATTGGATTACACCTAATCCATAACTAAATAGGCCCATTTCATTTTTGTAGGGTTTTTTGCTTAAAAAAAGAAGAGCTATGTAATTTGGAGAAAATAATAAATATCATTAATGAAAAGTATATTTCATAAAGCTCTTGCTTTATCTTCTTTTTTTATTGATTGAATGCTTGAATTCGACTTACCAAATAGAGTGACTATCTTTTATGGTGTCTTAAGATTAGGGTTTTAAGGACTTTGTTTCCTTAGGGTTCTAATCTACATATTCATCATGTTCTTAGCAATTCAATCGTTCCTATTCCATAAGTTCATGGATTCTTAAGATTGTTTGCCTAAAGGACCGCATCATTTGGTATCAGAGTCTTGGTTATTGAAAACAAGTTATATATCTTTGTTTTGAATTCTAGATTTAAAAAAAATCCTCTTTTGATTATTTTCTGCATTCTTGACACACAACTCACAAAAAAAAGTTTCGTCCTTTTGAGTATTGTGTCTTATTTCAATTTCGTTGTTGTTGTTTTTATATTTGGATTTTGTTTCGTAGCTTTCTTTGAATTATTCGTATCTTTTTCTTGTTCTTTATTTATATTTTCTATCTATGTTTGTTCTTCAAAAAAAAAAAGGAGAAGAGGGCTATTGTTCGTAGTTTAAAAAAATGATAAATTAGAGTTCCAACTTTAAACGACCATAACTTTTGACTAGAGTATCAGAACTACTATTATAATATATCAAATCATAGCTCTTTTTCTTTGTTCTTACAAATTTTGAGCCCAAATTATACTGTTTACACCACTAACCGAAGGGTTAATGATTTGTCACACATTTTTGTGTTGTTTTTAGTTGTTGTTTGTTAGGGTTGCGAATTGTTTTTGTGAATTTTCTATTCATAGTAGATGTAGCAGTAGCAGTAAAAATAAAACAAAAGGAAAAAAAGAAGAAGAAAAGGAGAACAAAGTAGTAGATTGTTCAAGAATCAAATTATTGTTTCTTTGCAAAGTTTTCTTGTTCTTGTTAAAATTTGTTTTCCCTTTATTTTGTTTTTGCTTCCTAAGACTGATTGAAAAAAAAGGAACAATAGTTGATCAAGAGACTTTCTTTAGAGTCCTCTTTTGTCAAGAGTCTTTTTTTTAGAGTTCTCTTTTATCAATAGTCTTTCTTTAGAATGCTCTTTGGTCAAAACTCTTTCTTTAGAGTCTTCTATGGTCAAGAGCCTTTCTTTAGAGTCTTCTTTTGACTTTCTTTCTTTAGATTCCTCTTTGGACTTTCTTTTTGTCATACTTTGATATTAAATTTTTAGAATTCTAAATTTTGAGATTTTTACCAATAAAATGGTTACTTCTTGAGATTAATTGGATTTTTTTGATTTTGTTAAGAATACAAAGGAGGTTGGCGTGAGCTTTGAGTGGTAATAAAAGAGAGAACAAAAATAGTGTTAAAAATTGAGAGTGATAACAATCTTATTTGAGAGAAAACACATGAAGGATTGAAAAACAAAAGAGGCAAAAATAGTGTTAAAAAAGAATGAAAATAGTGTTTAAAAAAATAGAGTGATAACAATCTTATATAAAAGCAAACAAGTGAGGGAGTGCATGGGTTATCTCATTTTATTTTACAGGTTGAAAGCATGAGTAAGTAAGGAGAAGAACCATAAGAGGTTGACTTGAAATTCTTCATCATATTTGTTCATGACAATTTTAAAAGAATGAATGCATGGTTGGATGATTTATAATCCTCTTCCGGTTCTGAATCACATAAAAGAAGACTTAGATGGCATGAGTTCAAGGAAGAAGAAGCTGATTCTAATATGGAAGAGAGAGAAAGCTATAGACGAGACAAAAAGGTCATGGTTTTAAAGACAAATGGAGAAATCAAAAGTGTTAGTTCATGTCATGAAGAGATACCACCAGTGAAGGATTGTTCTAATGTTGAAGTGAAAGAACTTGTGCATAGTGATTCACTTGTCATAAAGAGAGTCCTGAATATACAACCTAAGGTTGAAGTAAATGACAAGCATCATAATCATATTTTCCGCACAAAGGCCCACATGAAGGATAAGGTATGCACGGTTATTATTAATAGTGGGAGTTGCACTAATGTAGCTAGTATTTTGTTGGTAGAAAAGTTGAATTTGAAGTGGAAAAATCATCCCAAACCAGACAAGCTACAACGACTAAATGATTTTGGAGAAGTGAATGTCAATAAAAAAGTTTGGGTTCCCTTTTCAATTGGGAAGTATGAGGATGATATTCTTTGCGATGTGGCACCAATGTATGTTGCTAATATTTTGCTTGGGCGACCATGGCAGTTTGATAGGAGGGTGATGCATGATGAATATAAAACTCGATACTCATTTGAAATGAATAACTGAAAAGTTATATTAACCCCTCTCAAACCTTTGCAAGCTTATAAGGACCAGATTAGGATAGCAAGAGAAAAACAAAAGTGTGAGCATGAAGAAAATCACAAAATAGAGAAAAGTGAGCAAAAAATAAAGAAAAGTGAGCACAAAAGAGAGAAAAGTGAGCACAAAGGAGATAAAAGTGTGCCCAAAGGAGATAAAAGTGAGCAAAATTGAGAGAAAAATAAAAGAATGAGTCCATTTGTTGAAAAAAAGAGATTAAGAGTGCAATGATAGCAAGGCAATATGTACTTGTACTTATGTACAAGGATATTTATCTTTCTATTAACGATCTTAACTCATCTTTGTCTAGTATTGTTGTGTCTTTATTGCAAACTTTTGAGGATCTATTTCCTAAAGAAATTCCCCATGGATTACCTCCTTTGAGAGAAATTGGGCATCAAGTAGACTTCACACCCAGATTTGCAATATCAAATCGACATGGTTATAGAGCTAATCTTGAGGAAACGAAAGAGATACAAAGGAAAATGGATGAAATGTAGCAAAAAGGATTTGTAAGGGAGAGTCTTAGCCAATATTCGGTTCCTGTCATCTTAGTCTTAAAGAAAGATGGAACATGGTGCCTCTGTATGGATTGTCGCGGTATTAACAAGATAACGATAAAGTATAGACATCATATCCCCAAGTTAGATGATATGCTTGATGAGTTTCATGGATCTCAATTGTTTTCTAAAATTGACTTAAGGAATGGCTATTATTAGATTTGTAAGAAAGAAGGAGATGAATGGAAAACAACATTTAAGACTAAATATGGATTGTATGAATGATTAGTAATGCCTTTTGGTTTAAGTAATGCACCTAGTACATTTATGAGGTTAATGAACCATGTCTTGCGTGCTTTCATGGGAAAATTTATGGTAGTTTACTTTGATAATATTTTAGTCTATAGCAAAATTTTACAAGAACATATGAAACACTTGCATGTTGTTTTTAGTGTGTTGAGAGAGAACAAGTTGTATGCTAATCTTAAGAAGTGCACATTTTGTGTGGAATCTATCATATTCCTTGGATTTGTTATTAGTTCATAGGATTTATAGTGTTAATGTAAGAAAGGTAAGGGCAATAAGGTATTGGCCTACACTTAAGAATATGAATGAGGTAAGAAGTTTCCATGGTTTAGCGAGTTTTTATCGAAGGTTTATTAAAGATTTTATTTCTATTTCTACACCTTTGAATGAACTTGTTAAAAATAATGTTATTTTTTAGTGGGATAATTTGCAAGATCGAGTGTTTAATACTTGAAAAGATAAACTAACAAATGCACCTTTGTTGTATTTGCCTAACTTTAATAATAAATCTTTTGAGATAAATTGTGATGAATTAGGGATTGGCATAGGAGCTGTTTTAATATAGGATTCCAAACAATTGCATATTTTTTGCGAAAAGCTAAGTGCGGTAGTGTTGAATTATCCTACTTATGACAAGGAGCTTTATGCATTAGTGAGAACTCTTGAAACATGGCAGCATTACTTTTGGCTAAGGGAATTCATCATTCATTCTGATCATGAGAGTTTGAAGTTTTTGAAGACCCAAGGTAAGCATAATAATAGACATGCTAAGTGTTTGGAGTTTATATAAACGTTTCCTAATGTAATCAAATACAAGCTTGGGAAGGAAAACATTGTGGCTGATGCATTATCTAGGAGGTATGTATTACTTACCTCATTGCAAACTAAATTACTTGGTTTTGAATTTCTTAAGGAACTGTATGCTAATGATTCCAATTTTTTCCAAGTATGAAATTCATGTGATAAGTGTACGTTTGGTGATTTTTATATGAATGAAGGATATCTATTCAAGAAAGATAAATTATGTGTGCCTATTTGTTATGTTCGTGAGTTGCTTTTTAGGGAAAGTCATAGGAGAGGTTCGATGGATCACTTCAATGTTCTAAAGACTTTATATATTTTACGTGAGAATTTTTATTGGCCTAATATGAAGGATGATGTGTAATCTGTTTGTGAAAAGTGCATTACATGTAGGTAAGCAAATTCTAAAGTTAAACTGCATGGCTTGTATACCCATTTACCTGTGTCTAATCAATCTTAGATTGATATATCTATATATTTGGTTTTAAGATTACCAAGGTCTTAAAAGTGGTAAGGATATCATCTTTGTTGTTGTTGATAGGTTTAGTAAAATGGTTGATTTTATTACATGTTCTAAAACCAATGAAACAACACATATTGTTGATTTGTTCTTTAAAGAAGTGGTTCATTTGCATAGGTTGCCTAAGACAATTATTAGTGATAGAGATGTTAAGTTCGTACATCATTTTTGGGCAGACTTTATGGAATAAGATAGGAACTAAACTATTATTTTCTATTGTTGCACATCCTCAAATGGATGGCCAAACTGAAGTAGTTAATATGACACTCACTACTTTGCTGCGTGATATCATTGAAAAGACTGTTCGTTATACTTCTTTATTTTCTCCTTTTAAAGTTGTTTATGACTTTAATCCTTTAACACTTATTGATATTTTACCTTTCCCTACTAATGAGCATGCTAATCTTGATGGTAAGAAAAAGGAAAATTTTGTTAAGGATTTACATGTTAGAGTTGGGGCCAACATTGAAAGGAAGAATGAGCAATATTCTAAGCAAGCCAATAAAGGGCGGTTGAAGGTTGTTTTCCAACTTGGAGATTGGGTTTGGGTTCACATGCCTACAAGATAGATTTTCCAAGTGACTATGGTAATGTTAGTGCAACTTTTAATGTCGCTGATTTATCTTCTTTGATGTAGGTGATTCAAGGATGAAGGGGAACAGTGGAGATCAAGGGGTCGATCAAGTTGATGTTACCAAATATTCTGAAGATCCTTTCCAAAGAATTGACAGTCCAATGATAAGGGCAAAGATTAAGAGGATGAAGAAAGCTTTGCAAGGCTTGATTATGGAAGTGTGATACAAAAAGGTTATGCTAGAAGTATCAAAAGCTAAATTCTAAAATTCTAAAACTTCATCAAGGATGGTGTATTACCTTTTTATTTAAGGGATAGATTAGGAAGATCAAGTTGGGAGCAAAGATTGATTTAGGAAGTAATATTTTTGTTTTAGCTAATATAGGCCTTTTATGTTTAGCAATTGTTGTTTTAGTGAATTAGGAGCTTTTTAGTTTAAGTCTTTTTATTTTTTATTTTTTATAGAATGGATTAGGTCCAATCCATAACTGAATAGGCCCATTGGGCCCATTTCATCTAGATTTTTTTCTTTTTGGGTTTCTTGCTTATATAGAAGAGTAGTTATGTAATTTGAAGGCAAGAATGAATATTCATTAATGAAAAGAAAATTTCAGAAACCTTCTTGCTTTGCCTTCTTGTGTTCTTGATTGAATAATTGAATCTAACTTATCAAAGGAAGTGATTGTTGTCTCTTTAAGAAAACATGAACGTGCAAGTATACACGGTCATAAGTAATAAATGATAAGTAAGATATCGTTCCCACAGAGATTTGTTATAATATTTGTTAAGTACTAAAATTGTTCCAATATGATTTTATCCAAACAATCGAACTTTGGATGGAGTTTAACTAACTAATTTTTTATAACAGTTTATAAGAAAATTCTAGGATTGTAGTTTCACCAAATTAATCCACTTTAATCATATTATTTTCTCTCCATTTATGTTGTCGTATTTAATTTGTCAACCAAGAACTCCTAATTTATCCATATTTCTCTTCCAATAACAAATAGACACATCTCGTTAAAATAATTCACTATATTCCTATGAGAATTAAATTCACCAAGATTCATTAAGTTCAAAGTTCTCAAATAGTTACACATACAATAAAGATATATTCCTATCCCTTATATATACATGTTATTATATCCACGAGCAACACACAAAAATGCCTTTTCTAAGTTTTATTTAAGTGTCACAGATCAATTGATTAATCTTCCAACAATTAAAAGCATTAAGCACAAATAAAATAAACATCTCATAAATCATTCAAAAATAATAAATCCAAGCTTTATAATATAAGTTACATGGAAACCCTAGAACAAATAAATTAGTTCATAGAAAACATTAAAATTACAATATGAAAATATTAAGACATTTAAGGAACATTAAATTAAGAACAACAAAAATAATTAGAAGTATTTCATCTCTGCTATCTCTATTTTTCTCCCTAAGCAGAACCACAACAAAAGCCAAAAATGGCTTCTGCATGTTCCACCGTCCAACCCTCATTTCAGAATCATAATAACCCAATATTTATGCTTTCTGTTCTCTAAAAAAAAAATACATCACACAATAATTTTTTACACACGCATGTAGAAGTGGGAGACAAAGAAATACATCACAAAATATTCTTTAAACACACGTGTAGAAGTGGGAGACAAGTGTGGAAAAATAAGCTGGCGAGAGAAATTTCCTACGTTTTTATTTCACAATACACATGCCACATGTCGGCATCTGATTCATTGGAATAAACAACAAGACACGTGGCAGCTTCACATTGGGCGGGATGAGAGGGTGCACACAGATTTGGTGGACCACATCGTATGAGAAATATACGCGCTGATCTGTGCGCAACAATTGGCCTCCACTCACGTGGAGCGTGGGACTCACGCACGATCTGAGCCGTTCAAATTTTGATTTGACGGTGAGTGATGGAGATGCGTCTGAGGGAAATTATTTGTGTAGATAGGTGGACCCCACTCTACGTGCCGAGTAGTGTGCCATCTGGGAAATGCATCCAATCGCCCTTGTCGCTCTTGCATCTCACTCGCCTGATCCTCACCATTGATTTTCTGATCTGATGGTGCGTAAGGCACGTTGACAATCATGCGTGTGGTGGTCCTTCTGTAGAAAAACAAAAGTTTTGATAATTGCATTTAAGCCCTCTATATTAATTCAAATTATATTTTCAATTTTTATTAATCATAATTAAGTCTTTTTTCACTTAAAATTCTTTAATTTTCTCTAAAAATATATTCCTTAAAAAATAACAGTAAATATTAATTTAAGAACTTAAAATTAATTAAAAACATTAAGAACATATCAATTATAATTAATAAATTGGACAAAATAACTGTAGTACAGTTATCAGTGATAATCCTTTATAGCATCTCAAGATTGGGGTTTTAAGGACTTTGTTTCCTTAGGGTTCTAATTTGATCATCTTCAATACGTTCTTAGCAAATCAATCTTTTCTCTCATTTTTGCTCACTTTTCTCTCTTTTGTGCTCACTTTTCTCTCCTTTATTATTTTCCATTGCTTACACTTTGTTTTTCCCTTAACTTGGACTTTCTTGTCCCATTTAAAATTGGTTATCTCTTCCACATTAGAATCAATTTCTTCTACCTTAAACTCATGTCTTCTATGTCTTCTTCAATGTCATTTAGAACCAGAAGAGGATTCTTAATCATCCAACTTTGCATTCATTCTCTTAAATTGGTCATGAAAATATTTGATGAAGAATTTCAAGTCAATCTCTTATGGTTTTCCTCCTTCCATACTCATGTTTTCAACCTGAAAAAAATGAGATAACACACACACTCCCTCACATGTTTGCTTTTAAATAAGGTTATTATCACTATCCTTTTTAACACTATTTTTGCTCTTTTGTGTAACAATATTTTCACCATCTCTCTCTTTTTAACACTCCCTCACGTGTTCTCTCTCAAATAAGATTGTTATCACTCTCCTTTTTCTTAACACTATTTGTGCTCTTTTTTAAAAACTATTTTTGCAATCTCTCACTGTCTTTTTTACAACTCAAAGCTCACGCCAACCTCCTTTGTGTTCTTAACAAAATCAAAGAATCCATCTAATCACAAGAAGTAACCGTTTTATTGGTGACAATCTTAAAATTCAGAATTGTGAAAAATTAGTGGCAAAAGTATGACAAAAAGAAAGTCCATAAAGGCCTATAAAGAAAGGCTCTTGACCAAAGAGGACTCTAAAGAAAGACTCTTGACCAAAGAGGACTCTAAAGAAAGACTCTTGACCAAAGAGGACTCTAAAGAAAGACTCTTGACCAAAGAGGACTCTAAAGAAAGACTCTTGACCAAAGAGGACTCTAAAGAAAGAATCTTGACTAAAGAGAACTCTAAAGAAAGACTCTTGACCAAAGAAGACATTAAAGAAAGACTATTGATCAACTATTAATCCTTTTTTTTAAATTAGTCTTAGGTAGCAAGAACAAAATAAAGTGAAAACCAATTTGAACAAGAATAAGAAAACTCACTAAGAAAACAAGAATTAGATTCTTGAACAATCTACTACTATGTTCTCCTTTTCTTCTTCTTCTTTTTTTTAACTACTACTACTATTGTTGTTATGAATAGAAAATTCACAACCCTAATGAACAAGAACCAAAAACAACACTAATAGGTGCGACAAATCTTTAACACCTCGGTAAGTGACCTAAATAGAGGAATTTGGGCTCCAAAATTGAAATCACAAAGGTGAAAACCGGTTTACATGATGGAATCAAAACAAGCTTTGATTTGATATATTATAATAATCGTTTTGTTACCCGAGTCAAAAGTTATGGCCTTTTAAAGTTACAATTCCATTTTATCAATTTTTTTTAAATTGAACATAAGCCCTTTTTTTTTGAAGAATAAAGATAAATTGAACAAGGAAATAAAGAACAAGAAAAAGATACAAAGAATTCAAGGAAAACTATGTAACAAAATTCATATAAAAAACAACGACAATGAAATTGAAAGAAAACATAAGACTCAGAAAGATGAAATTTCTCCATTTTTATGAGATTTGTGACTCAAAAATGCCAAAAACAATCAAGAACGTAGAAAACAATCAAAGGATGGATTTTTTTAAATTTAGAATTCAAAATGAAGATAGATAACCTATTTTCAACAACCAAGGCTCTGATAACAAATGATTCAGACCCCTAGGCGAAAAAACCCTATGAACCCTTTGATAAGTCGAATTCAAGTATTCAATCAAGAACACAAGGCAAATCAAAAGCTTTATGAAATATATTTTTCATTAATGATATTCGTTCTTACCTCCAAATTACATAACTCTTCTTCTTTATAAGCAAGTAACCCTAAAAGAAAAAACCCTAGATGAAATGGGCCTACTTAGTTGTGGATTGGGCCTAACCCATCCTTAAAGAATAAGAGACTAAAAATACTTATGATAAATAAGACATAAAAAAGCCAACAATTTACTAAAACATAAATTGCTAAATATAAAAGACACAAAATTAACTAAACTAAAACAAATTGCTACTTAAATTATTCCTTGCATCCAATTTGATATTCCAAATTTTTTCCTTATGTAAGATCTGGAGAATTTTTCTAGGATCTTGAGAATATTGATTAGAACTTGGGAACATCAACTTGATCAGTATCTCAGTCTCCATTATGATTTCAATTCTTTGAATAAGTTGTCAATATCTTCTTCAAATTCTTGGATGTTCTTTACAATTAGGAGGTTTTATCTCTGTATTTGTGTATGTTTATGACGGGTTAAATTTACTTTATAGGCTAAAATCAGGATTAAACATATTTGGAAGATGTATTAGTATTTTGGGTAGAGTTTTACACTCCAGCTATAACATGATTTATTGTGCACTACCTGAGTTGATTTTTTAATTCTTCAATTGCAACCCAAGAAGACTATGCCACAACATGAAATTAGATGGGCCATGATGTGCATAGATCTTCAGCACACACAAGTTGGACCCAAGGGCTTTATACTATGACAATAATAATATCTCTCCACAATGCGCATAAAATTTCTAAAGTTTGACATTCTTCTTGGTTTCAACTTTTGTGAGCTATCATTAATTACCTTGTTTTCATTCTTTAATTTTGTTTGTACAGATTTCTTCTAGAGGTGCTTTAATCTATAGAACACGATAATACCCTCCAAAATAAGATAAAAGCAAACTAAAACATACAATTATTGCTTAAAAAGATAGTAAAAAATATGTCAAAATTGTGTTAATCAAATACCCCAAACCTACATTTTGTTGGTCCTCAAGTAAAACTAAAACTAAAAATACAAATAATAAAAATAAAATTAACTAATAGAATAATATTGTACACCCTTAGATCTACCAAGAACCCCCTAGGGAAGAGATTGGTTTACTTAACTTAGAACTTAAGGATTTACTAGAGAACCTTACATATTTTGGGGTGGATATGTGTTTTTGGGAAAAAGGTGATGCAAACCAAGGAGCTGGACATGTCAATCATAAAAATGGGAAAGGAGCTAAATTTTCACAAAACCCTTTGTCACTTCCTAGTGGTCCAATTACAAGACTTAGAGCCAAACGTTTCAAGGAAGCACTAAATAGGCTAATCCAAGAGAATTGGGCTGATTCTAAAATGATCAAGATGGGATCAAATAATAATCAAGGCCTAGTCCATGTCATCAAATTAATTAAAGAGGCTAATTAGCATGAAAATTCATAACCAGTATAGTTTGACCATTAAAGGGTGTGCATTTGAAGAGTTTCAAGGATATTAAATAGGAGAATAACTTGGTATTGGCTAGGCATGTTAAAATAGATTCAATCTTGTCATTTAACTATTTATTGGCTGTCCTTAGAAGTCCAAATTGGCTATCTTTAAAAGTCATTACATATCTATTTATTAGCTATCTTTAGAAGACTAAGGGTCCAAAAATGATAAAGAACTTGTTTTGTCTAGTTTTTGTGCTATAATTATGAATTTACCTATTCTTGAAGCGTTTTTCCAATATAAAGATGAGTACTACAAATTTTAAAGAACATATTGGAATTATTAAGAAAATTATCTTCTTGTGAGGTCTTGTGTTCCTCTTAGTTCTTAAAAGAACTCTTGAACTTATCAAGTTAATCTTGTGGGGTTCAAAAAACCAAACTTATCATCTTGAATTCTTGAGAGAATCCTTGTGTTTTCTTTGTGTGGCTTTTAAATCCTCCGTTGTCTTGATTTTCATCTTATTAGGCGATGATTTAAGACTCAACAAATCTTTTCTTCATGATCTTGGGGTTTCGATCCATAATTTTTATCGGGTTTCATCACAATTGTTGGTAGGGTTCATATCATTTGATAATAGAACATCAATTCTAAGATAAGTTTTATTATCTTTTATTTTTGTTCTATTTCTTAATTTCCTATTCCTTGCTATAAAAAAACCTATATGATTTCAGTTAGAAATCTCTCAGTACATAAAGAGTAAAATTTCTCAATTCATATCATTTCTCGGTATACGATTCTAGTAAAAAAAGACATCCTGTCAATCTTGTTTCTCTCCTTATGCAAGTTCTTGATCTTTTTGGTGATTATTGGTTGTTTCTCAGTTTTGAATTACTATTGGAGTATTTTGAATTAGTTTCTTGGAGTTCGATTAAGAAGTAAAGAAGACATAAAGGAGTGGAAAAAGGCAAGAGTGTGTGAGACCATAAGAGGGTAAAATCCATTTAGAGTGAAAAAAAATGAGTGCAAGTGTATTAATTCTTGAGTGACATATGTAAGGTAGTGCTTGTGAGGATTCTAACCTTGTTTTACAGATTCTAAGCATGTGTAATTATCAAGAAAAAGATACAACTAAAGAATGTCGACAACCCGTAGTTCCAAACCTCCAATTGTAACTATTATTAGGGGAGATGAAAATTCTTATGAGGAAGCATGTTGTACCCAATCACTATTATAGGGGATTATATCAAAAGTTGTAGAGGTTAACTAAAGGCTCCAAGAGTATGGATGCGTATTACAAGGTGATGGAGGTAGCTATGATTTGGGCTAATGAAGAAGAGAACCAGGAAGCCAATATGGCTCGATTTCTACACGGTTTAAATCATGAGATTGTGGATATAGGTGAGATGCAACACTCTGTTGAGTTGATAGATATGGTACATCAAGCCATAAAGGTGGAGGAATAATTCAAATGAAAGGGATTGGCTAGGAGGAGACAATCTATGGCTACCACTTATCTGTGGAAGATAGTTCCAAAAATGGACGAGTGATAATTGTATTTTATACAATTATTTTCATCTATTTTATTAATTATAATTGCTATGTTCTTTACATTTTTAGTTAATTTTTAATTAATTTAATTAATATTTACTATTAGTTTTTAATAAATATATTTTTAAGAAAATTAATGAATTTGAATAAAAAGGGACTTAATTGCAATTATTAAAAGCTTAAAATATAATTTGAATTAAAAGTGGGTGAAATTGCAAATATCAAAAGAATAGAAATTAATTTGAATTAAATTTGAGGGTCAAAATGCAATTAAGGAAAGTTGATTTTTCTGCACAGGAGAAGGAGGCCACTCGTGCCATTTACAACGCGCAACACACACTGTTCGATCATCCAATCAACGATCAAGATCTGGCGCGTGGAATCTAGACGCAACAATAGAGATTGGACCCGGTTTTCCTAGACCCACGCTGCTCGCCGCTGAGTGGGGCCCACATACTGTGTAGGCTAGTGTGTAGAGTGGGACCCACGTGTCCGCTGCACAGAATTTTTTCCTGAGGCGCATCTCATCGCTCACCGTTCGATCAAGTTTGAATGGTCCAGATTCAAACATGAGTGGAATCAAGCTGTCACGGACCGAGCAGCTAGCTTATACCCCCGTGCAACGCAGTTCATCGCATCAGAGTGCGCCATCGCATTCCACCAAATAAGAAGCAGCCACGTGTTTCCTCAATCTTCCAGTCAATCATATGGAGACATGTGGCATGTATTTGGTAAAATGAAAATGCGAAAACGGCACCTACTTACCAACTCGTCCTGCATCGCCCACGTGTCAACGATATCTGTCACGCACTTCCAGTGCGCCTAGTTCCTATGCGATGTGTTCTAGCTATTCTCCATGCGTCCGTTCTTCACAGCTAATGAAAGGCTGCCATGTGTCTCATTATATCTTGCAACCAATAAGATGATGCCACATGGCATACGTTTAAAGAAAAAAAAGAAGAAAACGCAAAACGATCTTCCACGTGTGTTTGTTTTTTTTATTACTTCCCATGTATTTTTGTCCCCCAATACATGCATTTTTATAAAAAAAAAATATTAATTGTTTAGGGGGATATATTTGGATGCGAGGAAAGATTTTGAGGAGTTTTTTTTTCAGTTTTCATTTTTCCATTTTGCACTTCAATTTTTAGTTTCTCTCTGCGTGTTCTCTACAACACGCAGAACCTTTCTTTAATATTTTGATGTTGTTATTTTCTTAGGAAATAGAGAGAAAGAAGACAACAAAGAAGAAGAAAAGGGAAGAAATTTATTTTTCATTGAGGAATCGTGAAAGAGTTTCTCTTTATCTTTTTCTTTTAAATTTAATTTCTCTGACATGTCTGATTATTGTTGTATTGTAATTTTAATTTCTGCTATGAGCTAATTTATTTGTTCTAGGGTTGCATTGTAGCTTAAATTATGAAACTTGAATTAATTATTTTTGAATGATTATGGAATGGTTTTAAGTTGTTTATTTTATCTGTGTTTAATGCTTTTAATTATCGAAAGATTAATTAATTGCTCTGTGACACTTTAATAAACTTGGAAAAAGCATTTTTGTGTGTTGCTCGTGATAAAATAACATATATATATAAGGGATAGGAATATATTTTTATTATATGTGTAACTATTTGAGAACTTAGAACTTAATAAATCTGGTTGAATTTAATTCTCATAGGAATATAGTGAATTATTTTAGCGAGGTGTGTCTGTATGGAGCTCGGAAGAGATATATGGATAAATTAGGAGTTCTTGGTTAACAACTTAAAATACGAGAACATAAATCAAGAGAAAATAAAATGATTCAAGTGGATTAATTTGGTGAAACTATAATCTTAGAATTTTCTTACAAACTGTTATAAAAATTAGTTAGTCAAACTGCATCAAATTATCGACTGTTTGGATAAAATCAGGTTGAAATAATTTTAGTAATTAACGAACACTAGTAACAAATCTCCGTGGGAATGATATTTTATTATCATATTATTACTTGTGACCGTGTATACTTGCACGATTTTATGCTCTCCTAAAAGAGACAACAACGAGCCACTACAAAATAAGTGAAAACTTAAACTATCTAAGAATGAAAACTCAAAGATCGTCACTACTTTAGGTGACACTGAGACTTTGAGTTTGAAAACACATTATCTTAAGTGTTTTAAATGTTAGGGGTGGGGACACATAGCCAGCCAATGTGTGAACAAAATGATGATGGTGATAAATGCTCAAGGAGAGCTTAAGTTGGAGAATGAGGAAGAGATAGATGATGATGATGTACTAATACAGACCTTTTAGGTGAACAACCTAGGAACCTACGAACTCAAAGGAATAGAAAAAAATGATATGCTAAGAAAGTATTGATGATGATCAGATTAGAACCCTAAAGAAACAAATGCCTTAAAACCCTAATCTTTAGATGCCATAAAGGATTATCATAGTTGATCATGAGTCTTTCTCTAGAGTCCTCTTTGGTGAAGAGTCTTCCTTTAGAGTTCTCTTTTGTCAAGAGTCTTTCTTTAGAGTCCTCCTTGGTAAATAGTCTTTCTTTTTTGATTTTGTAAACAAAACAAAGGAGATGGCATGAGCTTTGAGTGGTAAAAAAAGAACAAAAATAGTGTGAAAAAGAGGGAGAGAAAAAATAGTGTTAAGAAAAGAAAGTGATAACAATCTTATTTGAGAGCAAACACGTGAGGAGGTGTTAAAAAAGAACAAATATCATTAATGAAAAGTATATTTCACAA
Source organism: Hippophae gyantsensis (assembly GCA_030763125.1). Lineage (NCBI taxonomy): Eukaryota > Viridiplantae > Streptophyta > Magnoliopsida > Rosales > Elaeagnaceae > Hippophae > Hippophae gyantsensis. The sequence continues at coordinate 7,801,848 of CM061033.1, read as the reverse complement.
AGCTTTTGCTTTGCCTTCTTGTGTTATTGATTGAATGCTTGAATTTGACTTATTAAAGTGAGTGATCATCCTTTGTGGCATCTCCAAATTGAGGTTTTATGGTCTTTGTTTCCTTATTATTCTAATATGATCATCTTTAACACATTCTTAGTAATTCAATCATATCTATTCCTTTTAGTTTGTGGGTTCCTAGGGTTTTCACATAGAAGGTGTGCATCACGTACCATCTTTGGAGGATGTCAATGATGAGAAAATGTTGTGGTTGGAGATTTATTAGTAGCAAGATGTGTTTTCAATGTGTAGGTTAAGGAGAAAGAATGTAACCAAAGAGAGAACTTGTTTCATACCCAGTGCTTTATAAGTAACAAAGTTTGTAATTTTATTATCGATGGCGGAAGTTTCCTAGATTAGATGATATGCTGGATGAATTGCATGGTTCTTATGTCTTTACAAAAATTGATCTTAAGAGTGGATATCATCAAATTAGGATGAAGGAAGGTGACGAAAGGAAAACTGCTCTAAAGAGTGCATTTATTGGTAGATTTGTAGTTGTGTATTTTGATGATATCCTAATTTATAGCAAAAACTTGGAAGAACATGTAATGCATTTGAAATTTATTTTGGAAATTCTAAGGAAAGAAAGGTTGTTTGTGTTAACCTCAAGAGGTTCACCTTTTGTACGAATAAGCATGTGTTTCTTGGTTTTGTTGTTAGTAAGAGAGGAATTGAGCTGGATGAGGAAAAAGTGAATGCAATCCAAGAGTGACCATCGCCTATAACAATCAGCCAAGTGAGGATTTTCCACGGCTTACCTAGTTTCTATAGACAATTTGTATGTGATTTTAGTAGCTTAGCCACCCCTCTTACTAAAGTGATTAAGAAAAATGTACCATTGAAGTAGAGGAATGAATAAGAAAAAGAATTTAATCTGATCAAAGAAAATTTAACTAATTGAGAGTAATGCTAACTTTGTTAAAACTTTTGAAATTGAATGTGATGCATCAAGAATAGGTATTGGAGCTAATTTGATGCAAGAAGGCCGTCCAGTTGCTTATTTTAGAGAAATGTTGAATGGGGTAGTTCTAAATTACCCCACTTATGATAAGAAGTTGTATGCCTTGGTAAGGGCATTGGAAAATTGGCAACACTATCTATGGCCAAAGGAATTTGTGATTCACACAGATCATGAATATCTAAAGAATTTTAAAAGATATAGCAAAGGTTGAAAAAATGCCACACCAAGTTGTTAGAATTCATTGAAACATTTCCTCATGTGATCAAATACAAGCAAGGTAAGGAAAATGTGATGGCTGATGCATTGTCCCGAAGGTATGCTTTACTTTCAATTTTAGATACAAAACTACTTAGCTTTAAATATATTAAAGATTTGTATGCACAAGATACTGATTTTTGTGATGTATTCAATGCATGTGAAAAAGTGGCATTTGGTAGGTTTTATAGGCATGATTGATTTTTGTTTTGGGTAAATAAGTTGTGTGTGCCTATGTGTTCTTTGTGTGAATTTCTTGTGAGAGAATTCATGGTGGTGGTTTGATGGGTCATTTTAGGATGGCTAAGACTTTAGGAATTTTTCATGATCATTTTTTTTGGCCTCATATGAAAAGTGCTGTGGAAAGTATCTATGAGAAGTGTATCACATGTAAACATGCTAAGTCTAAGTTGCAACCTCATGGTTTGTACACCCCTTTGTCCATACCTAGTGAACCTTGGACTAATATTTCTATGGACTTTGTTTTATGTTTACCTAGGACAAAGAGGGGGAGATTCAGTTTTGTGGTGGTAGATAGATTTTCCAAGATGGCACACTTCATTGCATGTCATAAAATTTATGACACATCACATATAGTTGATTTGTTCTTCAAAGAGATTATTACGTTACAATGTATACCTAGGACCATTGTTTCTGATAGGGATGTAAAGTTTTTGAGTTACTTTTAGAAAACTTTGTGGGGAAAGTTGGGAACCAAGTTGTTGTTTTCTACTACTTGTCATCCACAGATGGATGGAAAAATTGAAGTAATAAAATAAAACTTTGTTTTCTTTGTTGCATGCTATCATTAAAAAGAACTTGAATATATGGAAAGATTATTTACCAATTGTTGAATTTGCTTACAATCGAAGTGTACATTGTGCAACTAAGTTTTCACCATTTGGATTTTTTTATGGCTTTAACCCATTATCACCTTTGGATTTAACTTCTTTACCTTTGAGTGAACGTGTGAACTTAGATGGCAAGAGGAAAATAGAATTTGTAAAGATGATTCATGAAAAGGAACGACTGAACATTGAAAGGAGGACCAAACAATATGTCCAACAAGCCAACAAGGGACGCAAAAAGGTTGTGTTAAAACTAGGAGATTTGATTTGGTTGCACTTAAGGAAGGACCATTTTTTGGAGAAACGACGTTCAAAACTCCTACCTTGGGGTGAAAAACCATTTCAAGTAGTGGAATGCATAAATGATGATACCAACAAGCTTTATTTACTAGGTGAGTATGGTGTCAATGCAAGCTTTAATGTTGTTGATTTGTCTCCTTTTGACTTAGGTGATGATTTAAGGAAAAATCCTTCTCAAAAGGGGGAAAAGGATACAAACCAAGGAGCTGGACATGTCAATCATACTGGTGGGAATGGAGTTGAATTTGTACAAGATGGGCTCAAATAATAATCAAGACATAGTCTATGTCATCAAAGCAATTGAAGAGGCTTATTAGCAGGAAAATTCATAGCTAACATAGTTTGACCATTAAAAGGGTGTGACTTTGAAGAGTTTCAAGGATATTAAATATGAGAATACCTTAGTCTTGGTTGAGGATATGAAAATAAATTGAATCTAGTCATTTAGCTATTTATTTGTTGTCTTAAGAAGTCAAAAATAGTCATTTATTAGCTATCTTTAAAAGTCAATAAATAGCTATTTATTAGATGCGTTTAGAATACTAAGGGTCCAAAAAAGGTAAATAACTTGTTTAGTATAATTTTTGTGCTATAATTATAACTTTGCCTATTCTTGGAGGGTTGTTCCAAGTATAAAGAGGAGTACTACAAATTTTAAAGAAGACATTGGAATTATTAAGAAAATTATCTTCTTGTGAGGTCTTGTGTTTCTCTTAGTTCTTAAAAGAACTCTTTAACTTATCAAGTTAACCTTGTGGCATTCAAACAACCGAACTTATCACCTTGAATTCTTGAGAGAATTCTTAGGTTATTTTGGTGTGGCGTTTCAATCTTACGTAGTCTTGATTTTCATCTTGTTAGGTGACGGGTTAAGACTCAACAAGGCTTTTCTTCACGATCTTGGGGTTTCAATCAATCATTGTTATAAGTTTTCATCAAAATTTTTGGTGGGGTTCATTTCAAAGGACCTGATATTAACCAAGGGGTTAGGACCTAGCTAATTTTTAGATTATATACCAAAGGGTTTCTCCACGAAAAATGGATATAAGTTACCATTAAATTGATGAGAAATGACGCCACAAGGAGGTGATGGTCCTTGATAGGTCTAGCATAAATGACACCCTAACAAGTATGGATATTACTCCCTATAAATTCTTGGATGCTAAACAATGCCACAAAGCTTGCCAATCCTTTGAAAGTTGCTTAAAGAGGAACAAAGAGCATGAATAAGCTCTCAAATGATTTGAAAAATAAAATCTTATTCAAAACAAATCTAGTTCTACAACTATATTGCTTTTAAGTATTTATAAGAAACAAATAAAACCCTAAAATATATTACATCACAACCCTTGATCTCATTAAAGGGATGAAAACAAAAACAGCCAAAAAGCAAAAAAGGTGGCACAAAACATGGAGCATAATTGGGGCAGCTGAGTACAAAGGAATCCAAAGAAAATATTACATCTTAATCCTTGATTTCATCCAAGGGATTAAAATAAAGCTACCCTAAATCATTCCAAACGGTACAACAAAACATGGAACAAAAATGGGGAAGCTGAGTACAAAGGAATCCCAAGAAAATATTACAACTTAACCCTTGATTTCATCCATGGACTGAAAAGAAAGCTACCCAAAATTAGTCCAAAGAGCAAAGTAAGGTGCCAAGTTTTATTTTGCAAATTTTGCCCTAATTTCCATGCTAGACTTGTCCCAATCATTTCACTCCAAAGCTACCCAAAATTAGTCCAAATAGCAAAGTAAGGTGCCAAGGTTTCTTTTTCCAATTTTTCCCAATTTCCATGCTAGGCTTGTCCCAATCCTTTAACTCCCATTTTGGGTCCCCTTGGTTATGCATGACCTCTTGAATGAGCCTATTTATATCCTCTTCGAGTTGTCCCCTCCTAGACCTTGTGATTGGTCCACTTAGAATTTGTATGGCTTATTGATTCTCATCATTCTCCCTCTCTTCAAGAGGATTTATCCTCAAATCATCACTTGTATAATCAAGAGGAGAAAAATCATAAACATTAAATAGGGTACTAACATTATACTCACCATGAATATCGAATTAGTAAGCATTGTCGTTAATTCGCTCGATCACTTGAATGGGTCCATCTCCCCAAGGTTGTAATCCTACAAGGATAATCCTTGTTCTTCTCCTCAATTTGATCATGAATGAATTCATGGAGCTTCTTCATTGTTTTAGCCTTCCTAGCATAATCTAAGTTAGTTTTCTCTAAAATAGGTATAGGTAATAAGTCCAAAGGAGTTAGTGGATTGAAACCATAAACAATTTTGAATGGAATATGATCAATAGTTGAATGCACACTTTGATTATAAGCAAATTCAACAAAATGTAGACAATCCTTCCAATTTTTAAAATTCCTTTTTTATTACCGCCCTAAGCAACGTGGATAGAGTCCTATTGACTACTTCAGTTTTCCCATCAGTTTTGAGGTTGACAAGTAGTCGCAAACAAAAGTTAAGTGCCTATATTAGCCCAAAGAGTTTTCCAAAAATAACAAAGGAATTTAACATCCCTATCAGACATAATGCTCCTAGGAACTCCATGAAGCCTAACAAACACCCTAAAGAACAACTATGTTACATTAGTGCCATCATTGGTTTTATGACACACTATGAAGTGTGCCATTTTAGGAAACCTATCTACAATAACAAAAATGGAGTCTCTACCCTTTTTTGACCTAGGTAACTCTAAAACAAAATCCATTGAAATATCTACCCAAGGTATGCTAGGTATGAGAAAGGGAGTAAATAGTCCTTATGGTAGGACTTTTGATTTGGCTTGCTTACAAGTGATGCATCTAGAGCATATTCTCGCTACATCCCTCCTTATTGTCGGCCAATAAAAATGCTCACACATAACATCTAAAGTCATCTTGATTCCAAAATGTCTCATCAATCCTCCCCCATGGGGCTCCTTAATCAACAACTCATGCATTAAACATTTGGGAATACATGATTGATTTTCTTTAAATAAATACATCTAATTTATAAAAAATTTCAAAAGAAGTTTTTTCACATGCATGGTAAACTACAAAGAAGTGACCATCATTAGCATACATTTCCTTAACATATTCAAATCCTAACAATCTAGAATTTAAAGTTGATATTAAGGCATACCTTCATGATAAAACATCGGCTATAACATTCTCCTTACCTCTCTAATGTTCAATAATATAAGGAAATGTCTCAATGAATTCCATCCATCTAGCATGCCTCCTATTCAATTTACCTTGGCGCTTAAGATGTTTTAGAGATTCATGATCTATGTGGATGAAAAATTCCCTTGGTCAAAGGTAATTTTGCCATGTCTCTAAGGTCTTAACCAAGGCATAGAGCTCCTTATCATACATTGGATAATTAAGGGCTACTCCATGAAGTTTCTTGCTAAAATAAGCCATAGGTCGTCGTTCCTGCATCAAAATAGCTCATATACCTATTCCTGATGCATCACACTCAACTTAAAATGTTTTAGTAAAATTAGGTAAAGATAAAAGTGGTGCAGAACACAAACTATCCGTTAATGCTTTAATGGCTCTCTCCTGATTCTTGCCCCACTTAAAATCAACAGACTTTTTAATGACCTTGGTTAGAGGTGCAACTAGTGTATTAAAATCTTTGAGAAACCTTCGATTAAAACTATCCAAGTCATGAAAGCTCCCAACCTCAATGACAGATTTAGGTGTGGGCCATTCTCAAATAGCCTTAACGTTTTCCTCATTCACTTCTATTCCCTTAGAACTAACAACAAAACCAAGAAAAACCAACTTGTCTATGCAAAAAGAAACTTTTTCAGGTTTCCATACAATTGTTCTTTTCTCAAAATTTCAAGCACATACCTAAGATATAAGACATGCCCTTCAAGATTTTTACTATAAATGAGAACATCATCAAAATAGACAACCACAAAGTTTTCAATAAATGCACGTAGAACATGATTCATAAGCCTTATAAAATTTCTAGGTGCATTTGTTAGACAAAAGAGCATGACTAACCACTCAAACAATCCATGCTTAGTTTTAAATGTATTTTTCCATTCATTACCCACTTTCATCCTTTATTTGATGATATCCATTTCTCAAATCAAATTTTGAAAAAATGCAAGAACCAAGCAACTCATCTAACATGTCATATAGTCTAGGGATAGGATATCGATATTTTACCGCAATGTTATGGATGGCTTGGAAATCAACACACATTGTGCTTGATCCATCCATCTTAGGCATGAGTAGCATGGGAATGATACATGGACTTAGGCTCTCCTTGACTTGACCAATGATCAAGTACTCTTCAACCTGCCTTTGAATCTACTTAGTGTCTATGGGATTGGTCCTAAAGGTGGGTTAGTTTGGAAGAGAAGCTCCCAGTATGAAGTCAATTTGATGGTCAATCCCCCTAATTGGTGGCACCTTATAGTGAAACTCTTTAGGGAGCAAGTCCCCAATTCCTGCAAAAAAGAAATAGTGGCAGTAGGCAAATATTGGTTAAGATTTCTAGTAGAAAAATTAGCCTCCTTGTAAAAAGTACAAGTATGGGCTATTGTGAATAAAAATCCCTCTTGACCTTACTTGTCTTAGCATAAAAACTCACACTTTTGTCTTTATTGTTTATCCACTCTCTTCTCCTTTTTCTTGAATCTTTTTTTTCTTTCACTCTTTTCTTTCTTTTTCATTTTCATTCTTTGCTTCTTTTTTTCATTTTCATTCTTTGCTTCTTTTTTTTCATTTTTCACTCTTGTCTTTTCCCCTAACCATCTTCATTTGATCTTCAAAGACTTTCTTGGATGAAATGGGTACAAGCGAGATTTTTCTACCATCCTTCACAAACGAATACTTGTTACTATATCCATCATGCATAACCCTCATATCATATTGCCAAGCCTACCTAGAAAGATGTGCCCAACTTGCATGGCTACCACATCACACATCAACTCATCTTTGTACTTTCCAATAGAGAAGCTCACTAATACTTGCTTATCATCCTTCAATTCCCCATTATCATTTAGCCATTACAACTTGTAAGGCTTAGAGTGTATGAATGTAGGCGACCTTAATTTCTCAACTAAGTTAGTACTAACCACATTGGTGCTACTTCCCCATCTATGATAACACTACATACCTTGTTTCTCACATGACACCTTGTGTGCAAGATGTTATCTCTTTTGTTGCTCAATTTCATGTTCCTTGACTTGAACACTCAAAGATCGCCTGATTACAAGTGCTTCCCTATACATGGGTCCTATCTCTTCTTCACTAGCTTCCTCTGGAAATGGCATCTCTTTTTTTCACTTTCATTATCAGTTTCCACCTTACCACTGGTTAAGGTGATCATTACCTTATTGTTTAGACATTGAGAGGATATATGACCATTACCAAGACACCAAAACACTTAAATTCATGATTATGAATCTTGGTTTGGAACTAGCTCCTTCATTTTTTTCTCATTGGACTTCCAAAGAATAGTAAGGTTTGGTTTTGGAGTAATAGGACTAGACCTTGATAGGTGGGACCAAAAACTATGTTTCTCTAATTGCCTATCTACCTTAATTTCCATGTGTACCATGCTCTCCATCTCTATATAATGATGAAGTTCCATAATGTTGGCAATGTCTAGATTCAACCCACTATGAAACCTATCCATTATGGCCTCCCTATCTTCGTTAACATTAACTCTAACCATCAACACTTCCATTTACTTATATAGTACACATCAACATACTTTTATCATTGAGTCAATCTTTGTAGGCATTGGTGTAACTCTTTACAACTAGAGATAAACATCTTTCTCATGATAACCTTCATATCCTCTCAATTATCTATGGGCCTTTCACGGTTTCTCCTCCTACTAATGACCAATTGATCCCACCAATTTAATGCATAGTCAAAAAAACATAATGACAACCAGTTTTACTATTTCTCCGTGGAGTAGTTATGGCACTCAAAAGTGTGCTCCACCTTCTTCTCCCACTCCAAATACAACTTCGGGTCATTATTTCCTTGGAATTATGGTATCTTCATTTTTATACTAATTAGATCTCTATCAACTCCATCTTGGGCCCTAGGTAGGGTCTCTAAATACCTCATCTACCATATCTTCCTCCGTATACCCATTTCTTCCTCCACTAGTCATTCTTCCTTCTTCCTCTATATCATCCTCAACATGAGCTTGCTTATTAACACTTCTAACATTGGGTGGATGTGTTTCTCTTTGTGAAGCTGCTAAGGCATTTACTTGCCTTTCCAATCATTCTTTCATATTGACCATCAAGTTGTTCATCCTCACAAAGAATTGTTGCAACGCCCTCATCATGAACATCATATCCAGTCTTCCTTTAAGACTACCCCATATTGGACATTTTTGTTTTGCATTGTATTTTGGCTACTCCTTTTTTCTTTGAGGAATTTTTCGATACTTAAATTAGCACATAAATTATGACATAAAAAAGAAAATGGAATTTATGCAGTAAGTACCTTAGAAATAACAAAAACTCACCAAGAAACTACAACAAAATTTCAAAACCAACAAAATTTGCAAGAAAAATGCAAGATAGTTTTAAAAATAGCAAAATATGCAAGGAAAATGCAGATTAGTTTTAGAAACAACAGAATATGCAAGGAATATGCATAATAACGTGGAACCAAAGAAGAACAATATTTTTAGGGTTTGCAAACTAAAATTTTTGCAAGAAAAAAACACAAAGATATATATATATATATATATTTCTCTTTTTTTGTATGCATCAGAAACAAGACAAGAACACAAGAAGAAGAACAAAAAAATAAAGGACAGGAATCTAAAAATTAGCTCCTAAAGCTCTAATACAAAATTATGTGAACCAAGGGGCTAGGACCTAGCTAATTTTCACATTATATATCAAAGGGTTTCTCCACAAAACAATGGGTAGGACTCACCATTAAATTGAAGGGAAAAGATACTACAAGGAGGTGCTAGCTTCTTGATAAGTCTATTATAATTGACACCCTAACAAATATGGATATTAATTACTCACCATAAATTCTTGGATGCTAAACAACACCAAAAAGGTTTCCAATAACTTTATAAGTTGCTTAAAAAGGAACAAAGAGCATGAACGAGCTCTCAAATGATTTGAAAAATCAATTTTCATTCAAAAAAATCCCGTCCTTGCAACTGTGCTGCTTTTAAGTATTTATAAGATACAAATAAACCCTAAAATCTATTACATTATAGCCCTTGATCTCATCCAAGGGCTGAAAATAAAAACAACCAAAAAGCACAAAAGGTAGCACAAAATAAGGAGAAAAACATGGAGCAAAAATGGGGCAATAGAGTACAAAGGAATCCTAATACGGACCCTTTAGGCGAACAACCTAGGAACCTAGGAACCCATGAACTCAAGGAATAGAAACAATTGATTTGCTAAGAATGTGTTAAAGATGATTAGATTAGAACCTTACAGAAACAAAGTCCTTAAAACCCAAACCTTAAGAAGCCACAAAGGATGATCATTCCCTTTGATAAGTCAGATTCAAGTATTCAATCAAGAACAAAAGAATGAAAAGCAAGAAGGTTTCTAAAATTTTCTTTTCATTAATTAAATTCGTTCTTACCTCCAAATTACATAACTCTTCTTCTATATAAGTAAGAAACCCTAAAAGAAAAAAACCTAGATGTAAATGGGCCTATTTAGTTATGGATTGGACCTAATCCAACCTTAAAAATAAAAGACTAAAAGACTTAAAATAAATATCTCACAATTCACTAAAATAAAAATTACGACCCAAAAAAGGCCCATAATTTATTAAAACAAAAATATTGCTTCCTAAATTAATCATTGCATCCAATTTAATATTCCAAATCTAACCCTTGTGTAGGATCTTGAGAATATTTATAGGATTTTTATAATCTTTAGAATATTTGTAAACATCAACTTGGTTAGCACCTCAATCTCCATTAAATCGCAACAAAATATTACATCTTAACTTTTGATTTCATCCAAGGGTTAAAAAGAAAGCTACCCAAAATCAGTCCAAATAGCACAACAAAAATGGAGCAGTTGAGTACAAAAGAATCCCAAAAAAATATTACATCTTAACCCTTGATTTCATCCAAGGGCTAAAAAGAAAGTTGCCCTAAATAAGTCCAAAAGGCACAACAATATGCCAAGTTTTTTTTGTTGCCAAGTTTTCCCTAATTTCCATGCTAGACTTGTCCCAATCCTTACACTCTCATTCTGGGTCCTTTTGGTTATGTATGACTTCTTGAATAAGCTCATTTAAATCTTCTTCGAGTTGTGTCCTCTTAGACATTATGATTGGTCCATTTTGAATATGTATGGCTTCATGATTCTCATCAAGACCCCTTATTCATTGTAAAAATTGTCCTTTTCATACCATAGCTATTTTTCCTAGTTTTTGTCTCACTTTTTTTTTCATAATTTCAAAGTTCTTCTCTCCGTTTGGGAGTTGAACATAATTTATGTAGTAGTTTTACTTTCAATTCAATAAACAATATTAGTAATTATTTTTGGAGGTTTTCTAGTAACAAAAACAATACTGAGATTTTGTAAGGATGCACTTGAGGCATAATTTAAATGTATTCTTTTTAGATTATCTTTATAGGTTGCTATGTATTTTTTGTTTAATTTACTAATAATTTGTTTAATTAAGTATGCCTTGCTGAAAACATCATAGGATATTAGTAATATTTTTTTGTTTGTGAAATTAATGTAGGTAAACATTATTTTTATAAAATGAACTAATTTTATTTCTTATTCAAGATTTAAATGAAGTTTTTAATAAAAAATATATTGATGAAGTATTTTTCATAATAAACAAGTGAATTAGATTTATTATTTAATTATCTGAATTTGATTTAGAGGAAACTCTTATATTTTGGATTTGATATTTGGTTTTTTAGATAACTCTATTTCAAAGATTTTTTATAAGAACTATTATTGAAAAATATATTGATAATATATTTTTCATAGTATTTTTAAAGACTGGAAGTTAATTTCAAGATATCTAAATCATAAACCAAACTTTGACACCTTGATAAGAGTTTAAATTATTAAACCTGATCGAAAGTGGCAATATAATTTAATCTTTTAGAAAAAAAGCATCATTTAATTAAAATTAACTGATAAATCCGATCGAATGCATTAAGTGATTTCAATTAATAAAAAATGGTAACCTAATTAATCTCTTATTTGTATTTATAAGACATCGATAATTTTAATTTATATCATTAATATCCTAATTAATATTAAACGAGCATGATTAACTAACTAATCTATCCCATAAATTATCCACTAAATGTAAATGTTTATTTGTGAATTTATTTTATTGAATCTATCTTTATTTTCATTTCATTAGATTATATATATCAAACCTAAACTTTTTTGTCATAATGTTTAAGTTTAATTTTCATTTTTAAGAATTTATTGAATTATTTAAAAACCATGTGATTCCTCTCTATACCGACCAAAGAAATATACTTATCATTTTCTATAAGTGATTTGTGCACTTGCAAGCTATTTAAAAATATATAAAATTTGTACACCAAATTTTCACACATCAACTTTTGGCACCATTGTCAAGGAATTAATATAGCATTAAAAACTCATTAAATTTTATATCATCAAGTTTTTAATGTCGTTACCGAGATGAAATAGTGTTTTTAAATTTTTATTACCAAAACCTTAAAAAAGTTGTGTTGTAAACATTGTGATTTTTATTTGCAATATTAAAATATCGAGGTCGTTAACTAATCACTTGAGATACTTTAAATTTCAAAAAAAAAATTAAAATATTTTATTTAATAATAATAATAATATTTAAAAAATCTTAAAACATAAAACATTTTAAAATTTTAAAATTTTATTTGTTTAATTTTTTTATTTATTTGAAACAATTATTTTCTTTTCTTTTATTTTTTACTATATGTTTAGCATTTTTACACTAAATGAATTCTTGCATAATTTATTTTCTTTGACTAATTTCTGTATCATTATATTCTTTTAATTGCTATGTGTTTTAGTATTTTTATGTACAAACTTTTAATGTTTCATACACTTGTATACTTATCTTTTTATTTTTCTACTTGATAGGTGATTTAGTTTCTATTTTTATAAGTTTATGCGAGATAGGATGTCCTAAGTGTAACCTTTCACATCTTACAAAAATAATATAAATAGACCTAATAGACTATGAAGAAGGCTAAACTTTGAGGTCCCACAGCCTTTAGTTTGACAAATATTTGAACCATACCTTGACCCTACACCTGAACCAACAAGTATGGGGGAAAATCCACTACTTAGGAAAATAACTATGAAGGAGCATGCAAGGCCAATTATTGGCATTGTTACTGGATCAATACAACTGGGTAAGGCTACTCGGAACTATGAATTCAGAAATATTCATTTTTATTACCTTCCTGCGATATACAACCTAATAAATACTGATTATCTTTCATTAGGGACTTCTACACAGTAGTTCTAACATTCCCCCTTGGTGCACTCACCGAGGACCAACTCAGAATGTGATATTTCCCCTACACTTTAAAAGATAGAGCCAAAGCATGATTGATGTCACTCTCTTTAAGTTCCCTGATAATTTGGGAGGATGTTTACAATAATTTAGGAGAAAATTCAATTCCCACCAAAATATCATAATTAAGAGCAAAAATTGCTACTTTCTCTCTTATGAAGGGAGGACCTTTCCACTATGCATCAAATAGGTTCAAACATTTTCTCACTCAATGTCCTATTATAGCTATCCTCTACAACTATAGAACTAATTTTTCTATGATAGATTGACATAAAAAATTTAGTTTATCATTGAAAATGCTACTAGAGGAGTGATGGGTGAAAAGACTACCATATAGATGTTGGCTACTAATTCCCAATAGAAAATAGACTCTAGTATCGAAGTGATAAAAGCATCCCAAACTGTACAAGCTACAATGACAAAATGATTGTGGAGAAGTGAATGTCAACAAACAAGTGTGGGTTCCTTTCTTAATTGGCAAGTATGAGGATGAGGTTCTTTGTGATGTGGCATAAATGTAAGCTGCTTATACTTTACATGGACAATTGTGGCAATTTGATAGAAGGGTGATGCATGATGGGTATAAAAATTGATACTCTTTTGAAATGAACAATTGAAAAGTTGTATTAGCTCATCTTAAACCTTTGCCAACTTATGAGGACCATATTAGGATAGCAAGAGAGTGCAAGTTGAGAGAAAAACAAAAGTGTGAGCAAGAAGAAAATCAAATAGGAGAGAAAAGTGAGCACAAATGAGTGAAAAGTGAGCATAAAAGAGAGAAAAGTGAGCACAAAAGAGAGAAAAGTGAGCACAAAAGAGATAAAAGTGAGCACAAAGGAGTGAAATGTGAGGAAAAGGAGAGAAAAGTTTTCAAAATAGAGAGAAAAGTGAAAAAGGAGAGAAAAATAAAAGAATGGTGGCAAGGCAACAAGTACTTCTACTTATGTACAAGGATATTTATCTTTCTACTAACGATCTTAGCTCATATTTGTCTAGTGTTGTTATGTCTATATTAAAGGAATTTTGGGGATCTATTTCCTAAAGAAATTTCCCATGGATTACCTCCTTTGAGAGAAATTGGGCATCAAATAGACTTCACACATGGATCTATCATATCAAATCAAATTTATTAAAAAGCTAAGATTAGAGGACGAATCCTTTCGAAGAGGAAGGGAATAATGGAGATTAAGGTGCTGATCAATTTGATGTTTCCAAGTACTGATCAACTTAATGTTTCCAAATATTCTCAATATCTTTTGAAGGAATTGGCGGTTCAATGACTAAGGATAGATTTGGAAGATCAAGTTGGGTGCAAGGGTTACTTTAGCAAGTAATTTTTGTTTTAATTAATAGTATGTCTTTTATGTTTAGCAATTGTTATCTTTGTTAGTTGTGGGCTTGTTTTTATGTTACATATTTTTGTCTTTTATTTTTAAGAATGTATTAATCCTAACCCACCAATAATTAAGCTCATTAGCTTTTTTGGCTCTTGAAGTGGTGCCAAAGGTTTCTTTAGAAAAGGTGGCATCTATGGTTTATTTCTTATAAAAGAAATAGCATCCATGTAATGGAGACACATGAATATTCATTAATGAAAAGAAAATTTTAGAAAGCTTCTTGCTTTGCCTTCTTGTGTTCTTGATTGAAAACTTGAATCCGACTTATCAAAGGGAGTGATCATCCTTTGTGACATCTCAAGGTTTGTGATTTAAAGATTTTGTTTCCTTAAGGTTCTAATATAATCATCTTCAACACGTTCTTAACAATTCAATCATTCCTAATCCTTTGAATTCATGGGTTTCTAGACTTATTCGCTTAAAGGGTCTGCATCACTTGTTAATTAAAATCATAAATAACATAGAAAATATAAAACATGAGTTATATGGTTAACATATGTACAATATTTGTGGTAAAAACTTTTTCTTTTCAAGTCATAGGATTTTCAATCATGAAGCTTGGCACTAGTAGTCTTGAATCAACTACACGAGTCTTTAGGAAAGCAATGAGCTCCTTCATGGATTTTCGACTACCCTATCATTCTTGCTACCTAATTCCAATGATGTGAGCACTAATATTTTTTATTTCATTTCTTTTTATGTGTTCATGAGTTAGAATTCTTAATTTGATTATATATTGATACATTGTTTTCATCAGTTTGATGGATTCCAAAACGAGGCCATACAAATGGTAAAGCCGAAAAAAGGCATCATTTTATTAGGGAACTAGAAAAAGATAAAGTTTTATCCCTTAAGTTTGTGCATACTAAAAGGAAATTAGCTGATTTATTTACTAAGGTACTTGATACCTAAAGATTTAAATCTCTTAGAAGTGCCTTAAGAATCTACACTATTGATTCAATTTCCCTAGTATTTTTTTTCTTTTCTCATTTTTTTATAGAATAATTATATATTGGGGGAATAGACTTGCTTTCACTTAACCGAACATTACATGCTACTTTTACATTCTTTGACTATGGCTACCTACTATGATGTGGGAAAACTATCATAGTGAGCAGAGATAGTTGCTTCAAAACTAGTGGGAAATTCATTGTACAAGGTATATTGATTCATACATATTTCCTTTGCAAAAGAAAATAATATATAATAAAGGAAATAACAATATACAAAAATTAACTGAATGCACAAAAAGAAAGAGCAACAAATGGTTATATAAAAAGAAAAATAAATAATTATTCCCTCGTACAAAATAAATATATAAAATATACTAATTATAATAAATAGTGAGAGGGAATACAAAAAAAAATAATTAAAGTTCTCTCTTAGATGGAAAATTTTATTATGTGCAAGTATGAATTCAACTAAATATTTTGCATAATAGGTGATGCTCTTTCTTTTAAATCTTTTATAATTTAATTATAAATGAACTAATTGACATATTATTGGAGTTTCAATTTTTATCTTATTTTAGGTGACTGTTGTTAAATTACTATATGTGTTTGTATGTTTATGTGTCTTGTCTACATATGTTTATGTTGTTAATGAATGGTCACACTTTTAACACAAATTAAGTTTCATATTTATGTGTAATATTGTAGTCATGTTTAGCCCAATCTACTACCCTCCACTAAAAATTAATTTTTTTTCTTGTTCTTGACTTGTTTATTCATATGAAATTAAAGGGAAAAATCGAAAACATTACATCAAAAAATTTGGAACATTATTTATAAATTATAAAAAGGGGATACTTATTTTAGGGGAAAATTACTTTAACAATATTACACATAGAGGGAATTATGTTTGTAATTTCTATCTAATGATTACTCACCCTTATGAATATTCTTATCTTTCTATTGTTATATATACTAAACTAATGAATAATGAGTCTTTCGGGATAAGTTGTTTGGTTGTTTATGTTTATGTTTTTATTTTTCAATGTATACTTGAGCCTTCAAGATCCAAGCAAAGATGGTTTCACTAGATCATAGGATAGTTCCACCATGTAAAATTTCATTTTTCTTATGAGTGTTATGTAGTAAGAGAGAGGTTTTCTCACAAAAATATGTCAAAGGGAAAGATTATAAAGTTTATGTGAGTGTTGGTGATATTCGTGAATAAAAATACAAATGTAATTTTAGTTTCTATGTGTGTCTTTCAAGAATGTTTTCAAGCAAAGAAACTATCAAGTCCCAACAAACACATATCAGGTATATCTTTGTTCTTATTCATGTTATATTTCATATTAGACACAAAGGTATATTTTGAACCTAGGAGACTTGGTCGATACATGTTTATTTTTATCAAAAATCATCTACTATGTTTAAAAGATCTTGAACTAATTTTTCAATTAGTAGATCAATCGAGTAATTACTGGTCGATTGACCAAGCACAAAATCGATCGATTAATTACCTAGATTGATCTAACCCAGTTATAATTAATTATTTATACACTAGATCGATCGAGAATTGACTAGATCAATTGAGTACGTTTTGATCATAATATTGGATCAATTGATAATGGTTTTAATTGATCAAACTATGTGTTCGGTCGATTGAGCATATGTTAGATCAAATGAGCAACCAGGGCTACAATTTGAAAAACTATTAGGAATTTCTAATTCAAATCAAATTTGTTTGTTACTACATCCGCATTCTTTAAAACTCTTTTAATTGATTTTTTAGATAAAATAATAATATTGTTTTGACCTATTGCTTCATAATATTCTATTTAAACAAACCAAAGCACACAAATTTATTAACCCCATAAGAGCATTCTTCTCTTCATCTTAATCTCTCTCTTATTCTCTAAAAACTTTTAAGTTGGCCTTTTCATTTAATTAATTTTTCAAACATTTTATGGTTATCTTTGATTGATTAACAAGCCTATAATATTTGTGATATTGTGCTTAAATTGATTGTTCGGGGTTGCTAGTTGTTTTGGATTTATCGGATATATTATTAAATCATCTAGTTAGAGTTATTTATTATCGAATCTGCTCTAGGAAACACATTTGCACTTGTGTTATTGTGTTAACATTTTTGGTACTTGTTGAATGGGTTTGATTATTTTTATGACTCAAGTTATCAAAATGTTTGTCTGAATTCAAACACCTTACTTAGGGAGACTATGAACAAAAGTGAACGCTTGCAAGTAGATTACTTGTGAGCATTACATTATTGGATAGTTTGAGTTATAGCCTTATAATTGAACATTATTTTCATAGTGGATATTTATGTAGTCTGTTGGACTAGGGGTTATTTTCTAAGGTCATTGGTATGGCCTAGGTTATATTCACCCAAAAATCTCATGTTTTGATAATATATATATATATTTCTGCATTACTTTATTTACATATGATTGCATGCCTAACGGTCAGTGAAAATTTTAACTTGTTATAAATCCACTAATTATCTATCTACACCCTCTAGCTAATTGATACATAATTAAAGAGAACTTCATATTGTAATTCAAATTTATCCTATTGCATTTTGGGTGGTAGATAGGAAACCAGAAAAGCATGAAAATGGTATTTAGAAGATTAAAGTTACTTAATGGAGAAAGGGAAAATTTAATTATAGTAGCAGATAGAAATCTTGCAATAAAATCAATATTCAATACAATTTATGACAACAAGGAAATTTAATGTTATTGTTACTACCACATGGAACACTACCTTGTAGCATCCTATGACAGTAAAGCTACAAAAACCTACTTCAAACTAGCTACTTATGCTTAAAATGAAGAGGAGAACAACAAGAATATGTACATGATTAATAAAGCTTCAAAAGTGATAGTGAAATACATACTCAAGATAGACTACTCATCTTGGGCAAGATCAAAATGTCCATATTCAATAACATTGTTTGACTTCATGACTTCAAACAACATTGAACATAAGAATTCAATGCTAAGGCATGCTTGAGACACCCCAGTAACAAACTTATTAGGATAAATATGAGACATAATCCAAAGTTGATTTAGAAAAAGAAGCTACTTCAAATATAGGAACACTAAGAAGATGGGTGAAAGATAAGATTGGAAAAAAATATCAAGATAGAACAGATAAAAAGTAGTGAACATAAATAGTCAAAAATTACAAGTGAAGAGGGAGTTTGATAGTTACATTATAGACCTAGAGTAAAAATCTTGTACATATGATAAATTTCAAGCACTAAAAATTCCTTGTGCCTATGAAATTACAGCATGCAATGAAAAGAATCTATCCCTAAAAGACATGTGTTCAATCTACTATCACACAACGTATTTGAAGTTAGCATATAAAGCTCCAATCTACCTAATAGAACAAGAAAGCATATGGAATCTGCCAATCACTTTAAAAGATATACTAGTGTTGTTGCCAATTAAACCAAAAAAGATGACACCATAAAGATAAAAAGAAAGGAAGAACAAGGAAATCAAGGATGCCATAACTTAGTGATTTTAAAGGACTTGAAAAGGAAAAGAAAAAAGAAGAAGAAAAAGAAACCCAGAATACAATAATAAACTCATACCACTTTACATTTTATATTACTATAGATTTACTTCAAATTTAAATTTTTACTTTAGCATTAGATTTGCATATATATTCTTGGCAATTGAATTTATAAAAAAATATAAATTTTATACATTAATATGAGTTTACATCGGTTGATAATGATCTTTTATTATTATGTCATCATCAAGTAAAATTTGTAAATATGTTTTTCTTAAATATTTCATTTGTTAATATAACTATGTATATTTGAGAAATATATTATTTTTCAAATATAATGTAATGTGTTACATTAATCTTTTAAAATCAGATAACCTGCTACATAATAAAAACAACATTATAGAACATAATGTAACAAGTTACATTGCTCTTGTAACATAATATAACCTATTACATTAATATTATAAAATAATAAAACCTATTACATAATATGATCAAAAAATAATGACTTTAAACAATTTTTAATACATAAGTAGTAAAGTGACAAATTGTACCATTAAATTCAAATAATATTAACAAAAGAAACTACATCATCAAACCATTAAAATTAGAAAAAACACAAACATTATATACTAATATGTTCGTATTTCTATCAATACAACAATATTCAAATAAGAAATAAACTACTACCATCTTTCTAACCTCCTAATAAGAAGGGTCTAGCAATCTAGTATTAAAAAAAAATTGTATATAATATATATGCCTAATCTTTAAAAAACTAATGGAATTGATCATGTTCAATGTCCATCCTTTCGTTAAAAACTCCACAAATTTGAGGAACCAAACCCCATAGTCATGGATGCAATATAAAAACAAAGAAAAAATACACTAGGATGAATTGAAATGATATTACAAATAAAAATATTTAACAAGATAAAATTAAATAAAATCGTTATCCATTGGCGGTCGAATAACTAGGGCAAAGACAAAGAGGATGAAGGAATCTTTGCAAGGCTTGATCATGGAAGTGTAATACAAAGAGGCTATGCTAGAAGAATCAAAAACTAAATTTGAAGATTCTAAAGATTCACCAAGGATGGTCTATTACCTTTTTATGCAAGGGATAGATTTGGAAGATCAAGTATGGAGCAAAGATGATTTAGAAAGTGATTTTTTTTAGTTTATTATGGGCCTTTTTATATTTAGTAATTTCTATTTCAGTGAATTGTAGGCTTTTTATTTTAAGTCCTTTAATCTTTTATTTTTTAAGATTGGATTAGGCCCAATCCATAACTAAATAGGCCTATTTCATCTAGAGTTTTTTCTTTCAGGGTTCTTGCATATAAAGAAGAAGAGGTATGTACTTTGGAAGTAAGAAAAAATATCATTAATGAAAAGTATATTTCATAAAAATTTTGCTTTGTCTTCTTGTGTTCTTGATGAATGCTTGCATTCGACGTATCAAAGGGAGTGATCATCATTTATGGCATCTCAAGATTTGGGTTTTAAGGACTTTGTTTCCTTAGGGTTATATTCTCATCATCTTCAACACATTCTTAGCAATTCAATTGCTCCTATTCCTTCGAGTTCGTGGGTTCCTAGAGTTATTTGCCTAGAAGATCCGCATCATTTGGTATCAGAGTCTTGATTAATGAAAACAGATTATCTATCTTCATCTATCTTTGTTTTTAATTCAAGATTTCAAAAAGAAAAAGAAAAAAATCATCCTTTGATTGTTTTCTGAGTTCTTGATTTTTTTTTAATTCTTGATAGTTTTTTGCATTCTAGAGTCACAAATCACAAAAAAAAAATTCATCCTTTTGAGTCTTATGTTTTCTTTCAATTTTGTTGTTGTTGTTGTTTCGTATTTGGATTTTGTTTCATAGTTATCTTTGAATTCTTCATGTCTTTTTCTTGGTCTATATTTCTATGTTCAATCTATCTTTGTCTTTCTAAAAAAAATAAAAAAAAATAAAAGAAGAGGCCTGCTTTTCAGTGTCAAAATTGTTTTTCATATAACAAAGCTGTAACTTTAAACGACCATAACATTTTACTCGAGTAATGAAACAACTATTATAATATATCAAATCGATACTTGTTTCAATTTGTACAAGATATATTAGGATTTTTCTTTCTTCTTGAAATTTTCGAGCCAAAATTCCGCCATTTATAACACTAACTGAGCGGTTAAAGATTTTTTGCAACTTTTTGTCTTGTTTTCAGTTCTTGTTTATTAGGGTTGCAAAAATTTTTTTTTGTGAATTTTCTATTCATAATAGCAATAGTAATAGTCAAAGCAAAAAAAATAAAAAAGAAAGAAAAAAGAAGAAGAAGAAAAGGAGAACAAAGTAGTAGATTATTCAAAAATCTAATTCTTGTTTTCTTGTTCTTTTTGAAATTGGTTTTCCCATTATTTTGTTCTTGTTACAGACTGATTTAAAAAAAAGGAATTATAAATGATTAAGAGTATTTCTTTAGAGTCCTCTTTGGTGAGTCTTTCTTTAGAGTTCTCTTTGGTCAAGAGTCTTTCTTTATAGTCTTCTTTGGTCAAGAGTCTTTCTTTAGAGTTCTCCTTGGTCAAGAGTTTTTCTTTAGAGTCTTCTTTGGTCAAGAGTCTTTCTCTAGAGATCTCTTTGGTCAATAGTCTTTCTCTAGAGATCTCTTTGGTCAATAGTCTTTCTTTAGAGTCCTCTTTGGTCAAGAGTCAAAAAGCCTTTTCTTAGAGTTCTCTTTGGACTTTCTTTCTTTAGAGTCCTCTTTGGACTTTCTTTTTGTCACACTTTTCCATTAAGTTATTAGAATTCTTAATTTTGAGATTGTCATCAATAAAACGGTTACTTTTTGAGATTAGTTGGGTTCTTTGATTTTGTTAAGAACACAAAGGAGGTTGGGTGAGGTTTGAGTGGTAAAAAAGAGAGAGCATAAATAGTGTTAAAAAAAGGAGAGTGATAACAATCTTATTTGAGAGCAAACACGTAAGGGAGTACATGGGTTATCTCATTTTATTTTAATGGTTGACAACATAAGTAAGGAAGGAGGAGAACCATAAGAGGGCGATTTGAAATTTTTCATCAAATCTATTCATGACCAATTCAAGAGAATGAATGCAAGGTTGGATGATTTAGAATCCTCTTCTGGTTATAAATCACATAGAAGAAGTCATAGAAGGTATGCCTTAATGTGTTTAGCAGTTAGTTCAGGTTTTGTTGATCTCTATTTACCACCCTAATACATGGAAATATAATTTTCATGTACATTTTTAGAATAACTAGTCAAACGAAAATCCCCATTATAAAATAAATTTGGTTCCTAATTTAAATTTTTTGAAATTTTTACACATTTATACTACCCAAGAATAACCAAGATATTGAATTGTAAAAATAATATAATATAATAATTCTTATATCAACCAATAAATGGTTTAATTTGACATGTTTTTTTGGAGTATGTGAAAAAAGTCTTATTCACCTTACCACAAAGTGAATGCATATCATATATTCACTTTACCACAAAGTGAATGCATATCATATAAGATAAAGGGTGTTATTGTTCTACTACCAATACCGAAAGGGTAAAAAAAATACACTACTCAATCAATGGGATAGTACAACTCCATTTACTGAATCAAAAGTGGAATAGAATTCCAAATAACATTTTTTTGGTCAAATTTTCAAGAGTAAAATTATTGTTTTAAAAATTTATTTATTTTTACTAAAAATAATGTTGTAAATATTTTTAATGAACTAAAAAATCATTCCCACCACGTTGTAATCAATATTCATATTTTGAATGAGCACTATTATTAATAAGTACTAAAAAGCACCTAATATATCGTAATTTTATACATGTTTAATGATTATAGGGATAGACTCACTCAAGAGTATGTGCTTTATTATGATGAAACCTTAGCACTATGATGATTATAAAAATAGAGTCATTAACGTACTTTATTTACTTAATATTTACTTATTTTATTCAATAAATATTATTTTTAGGGTTAAAAATATTAAAATATAAACTTTTTAGTGAAAAGGGATGGAAATATAATTTTTAAAATTTCTTTCAAATTTTTAATACAAGATCAATTAGAATCTATCACGTGGCACCACACAAGTAGAGGAGCTAACTGGGCAAGCCACACAGACAACATGCTAACAGATACAATGAATAGTAGAATGTTGCGTGTGAGAAGCGACACACCACATGACACATGTTGGCACAACGTTCAATTCAAGTTTAAGAGTGATCAAACCTTCATGACACGTGTCACCACTCAACTTGTCCATCCATTCCATCCATGTGCCATGTCATCCTTTATCGTGAAGCACATTACGCTGCATGGCGTTCACTCATCATGTGTTGACTCGGACTAGTCTCCCATACCATGCCTTGCTCTCTAATTCACTCTATAATTTTTATGTGCCACATGTCTGATTCTGATTGGATGACGTTGGAAAGTTTCCTTTCATCTTAGCCCTTGATCTGATGCTAATCTGACGATTTAGATTCCACTTGAGTTATATTTAAGCTCCTAATCACCCCATAAACCTAAATCAACCGTCATTAGCATAATTTTGGTCAGTTTTTGGGACTAAGAAGAGAGAAAATTACAAAAAAATTAAAAAGAAGATACAATTTTTATGGGGATTTAATAGGAGATTAGCACTACAATTGAGGAGATTTATTATATTTCTTCCTCTACTCTTTTCTTTATCAACTTTTATGTCATTTTTTATGAAAAATATGAGCTTTATGGGCACAATTTTCACCATGTGATGATCTAATATTTTACCCAATTATAATTTTAGTTTAATTATATTATTAATCTGATTTTTATGCTATTAATTGTTTGGTCAATAATTTATCTATATAGATAATTAAATAGATTTGAGAGAATTATTTAATTATTTTTCTTGATTAAATAATATGTATAGTTTCTAAGCAGAAATGTATGATTATTATGTATATAAACTATAATTTAAGAACTTAATAAGTAGTATGCAATTTAATTGGTATGAGAGTGTGATTAAATTAATTACTATATGATGTATAGTTTACTTGAGAGAGGAATACATGCTAAGTTAGATTCAATTGATCATGTAATTAATTAATAATTATATTCGTGAGGAATTTTAGTAATTCACATGTTTAGAAAATTGAGGGATTAAGTATTCCTAAATATTGTCTCATATATCTTCTTAGTTGCTAAATCTGATTTAATTAATTATTACTATTTACTTTTAGTTATTTTAATTTTGCTTCCTTAAAACAAAAAAATTGATTTTAATTTTTATTTAGTTTTAATTTTGACATCTCCTTTAGTATTTGTAAACATAGTTGAGTTATTTGTAAACATAGTTGACTTTATTGCATGAGCAGAGTTCGCTAAGAAGAAATCTTACCTTTAGATGTCGAAATTGAGTGTACTTTGAGATCAATTATAAAACACACAAGTTGTCACCCAAGAGGAAGAAATGGCTAATCTATTAGAAATAAACATTAATGAGTTAAATTTGAACAATCATATACTTTTGATGAATGATAGGGATAGATCTATGAATAAATATGCAATACCTACGTTGTAAGAGCTGAATCTAAATATTATAAGGCCAAACATTCAAGAAAATCAATTTGAACTAAAGCCTGTGATGTTTCAAATGCTACAAATAGTTGGACAATTCAGCGAATTACCAATAGGGGATCCTTGTCTTCATCTCATATTGTTTATTGAAGTTGTAGATTCATTTAAGTTTAGTGATGTGACTGAGAAGGCATTTAGGCTAAGATTATTCACTCTTTTTATGAGATCATGCTCAAGCTTGGCTAAACTATTTGCCACCTAATTCTATTACAACATGGAATGATTTGGTAGAGAAATTCTTGATAAAATACTTCCCACCAACAAAGAATTTCAAACTTAAGAATGACATTACCTTCTATAGATAATACGAAGGAGAATCTTTATAGGAAGCATGGGAAAGATTCAAGGAATTTCTTAGGAAGTGTCCTCATTATGGTATTCCTTCTTGTATTCAAATGGAGACTTTTTACAATGGTCTCAATGCTCAAACAAGAACTATTGTTGATGCATCTGCTAATGGAGTTTTTCTAGCCTTATCTTACAATCAAGCTTATGATTTACTTGAGAAAATGGCTAGCAATAATTATCAATGACCAATGGATAGAATGATAGCCACAAGAAAAGTAGCTGATATGCATGAGGTAAACCAGCTAGCAATAACTATTGTTGAAGGCTCAAAACTTGTCATAGAGTATAAACCAAGTCCAAGATTCAGGAGTGTCGTGTGTATTTTGTGAAGGAGCTCATTTTTTTATAATTGTCCAAATAGTCCTTAATATGTATGCTATGTGGGTAATATGAATCAAAACAATAATCCATACTCGAACACATATAACCCAAAATAGAGACAACATCCAAATTTCTCTTAGAATAACAACAATCAAGGTGGTAATCAATTCAACCGTCAATCATTTCCACCATCCAATTTTCAACAACCACATCAATCATAAGCCTAAGAGAAGAAGCTACCTATTGAGGACAATACAAATGCTTTAATGGGGATGATGAAAGACTTCATCCAATCATTTAGTGCAAAAGTGTCAACTTAAGAGGCTTCAATTCTAAATTTGGAAAACTAATTGGGAAAACTTGCTCAGGTTGTAAATCAAAGGCCTCAAGGTAACCTTCTAAGTGATATAACTATAAAACCATGAAGAGAAGGTAAGGACTAGTGCAATGCCCTAGCTATGAGGAATGGTAAAACTTCATAGCAAAAATATGAGACAAAAAAGGATGAGGAGAAACAGAAAATTAGTAAGGATGATGAGGAACTAGTGGTAAAGAGAGCACTAAAAAGGAAATAATTTAGCCAAAGAAAGACAACCTTTACAAACCCACTATTCCTTTCCCTCAATGACTGCAAAAGAAAATTTTAGATACATAGTTTTCAAAATAACTTGATGTCTTCAAGAAGCTACATATTAATATACCATTTGTAGAGGCACTTGAACAAATGTCATCTTATGCCAAATTCATGAAGGATATACTATCAAGAAAAAAGAGGCTTAGTGATAATGAAATAATAACCTTGAATGAAAGTTGTAGCACAATCCATGCTAGAAAATTGCCACAAAAATTGAAAGATCTAGATAGTTTTGACATCCCTTGCACTATTGGGAACATCCATTTTGGAAAGGTACTATGTGACTTGGGTTCTAACATTAACCTTATGTCATTGTTAGCCTTCAAGATATTAGAAGGTTGGTAAAGCCAAACCCTTAACATTACAAATGGAAGATATGTCAATTAAAAGACCTCGGGGTGTGGTAAAAGATATGCTAGTAAAAGTAGAAAAATGCATCTTTCTATCAGAATTCATTATGCTAGATATGGAGAAGGACCATGATATTTGATGAGTCCTCAAAAAGCACTAAAATTACCATGATTTTATGCACATTAATTGATTAAAAATATATATATTTATATGTTTTATCATATATTTATATAAATTTGTTTTTTTTTTTGGAATCACGGGTATTTTTATTGTTTTTCAAGTATTTTCGCTTAAAAAACGTAACTTAAAGACTCAAAGAGGAATACTGGAAGCAATACATCACAAATATATTAATAAATAAATGAGGAAAGGTCAACAAATATCGAAAAATTGGAAAAAATGGGTCAAAAAGGTCAAAAATGTCGAAAAGGAGGAAATCGAGCCGCCCAGCTGCCCAGCCGCGCGCCCATGCGCCCCTGCTTCCATTTCTGCACGCGTCGTGCGCACCCCTGCTGCCTCGCGCGCGTGCCCCTGCGCACCACTGCTGCTTTCCGTGCGCGCCGCTGCCATTTCGCCCCATTTTCACGCGCAGCCGCCCCCATGACGTCATGCTGACGTCATCAATGACATCAATAATCACCACTCCGCGTTTTCATCATTTTTGTCACCCAATTTTTCTCTCCATCCTCACCTATAAATACCCCCCTTCTCTTCACTTCAAACACACCTCAAAACCATTCTTCTCTTCTCATTCTTTCTCTCATTTCTTAGTTTTTTAGTTTTTTTAGTTTTTCTTAGTTTTAGAGTTCTTCTCTTTTTGAGAAGAACTAGCTATGTTTTTGTAATTTATTTGCTTTTCGATTCAATAAATGGGAGTGCAAATTCCGCTTGGAGGTTTTCCAGCAACGGGAATAGCATCGAAGTTCTGTAAGGATTTTATTTTCTTTACAGTTATTTTTTATGCTTTATTCTTACATGTTATATTTAATTTATCTGTGATTAAATTTAACTCTACTGGCTGTTTATAAACATGATGTAATAATAACGTTGTTATGCTTGCGAAATACTAAATAGGTAAAAATCTCTAAAATGAATTGATTTTATTTTTATTCAAGATTTTATATTAAGAATGTTAGAGAGAAATATATTATTTTTCATTACAAACTTAAATCTGAAAATTAGATTTTAAGGTTTAGTTATTCGGTCTAATTTAGAGTAGTGCTCTTTTATTTGTTGGTACAATCGCCCGGTAGTTAGAGTGAAGCTCTATTTCAAAAGTTTTTATAAGAATTATTTTCTGAAAATGTATTGACAACATGTTTTCAGTTGTGGTTTTAAAACTTGAAAGTTAGTACTCGGATAATTAAATTCTTAGGTTTAATTTGGACACATTGAATAAAGTTTAAACTGTCTAATCCCACCAAAGGTGGCATTTAAATGGTTCATTTTCAATCTCTTAGAAAAAGAAATTAATTTAATTAACCAAATTAGTTATCAACCCCACCCATAGGTGTTAATTGATTTGTTTAATTAACAAAGAATATCTAACCCCACCAAAGGTGGTATTCATATAAAAAAGAGAGAATCAATAAATATCAATTCATATCTTTAATAACCTAAATAATATGAACAAGCATAATTAACTTAGTTATTATATCCATAAATACTCCATTATTTTAAATGATAAAATTTGCATAAATATTTATTAAATCTATGTTTATTTTTATGTAAGTAGATTAAAAACACAAAACCCCAAAATATCGTGACAGGATGTTTAGGATTTAATTTCGTTTTTAAAAGTTTGAATAATAAATTAAAAACCACATATATTCCTTCCTTAGATCGACCTTGGGAGTATACTTATCATTTTCTATGAAATGATTCGTGCACTTGCGAGAGATTTATAAATACATAAAACCAAAGTATCGGTAGGATCGACGATGTCGGTTCTACCCTGATCAATATTCCTATCATACTTGGTCTTCCTTTCTTAGAAACCAGAAAAGCGCTCATTGATGTACAAAAAGATGAGCTTACAATAAGGGTGCAAGATGAGCAAGTGACATTTAATGTGTTTAAAGCAATTAAATTTTCTAAAGTTGATAATGGTAGTGATTACTTTCGAATAGATAGTACTGATGAGCTAACCACTGATGTCCTTTATAACTTATGCCCTATTGATGCTTTAGAGTTTGTGCTTGTTAATTCTATGAACACACATACTAATGAATACCATGACACTCATGTAGATGCATAAATTCAAGTCGGTAGCTTAACAAAACTTGTTAAATCACCCCCACTTATGACTTTAACACATGATGCTATGAACAAGAACATGCACTCACTAGAAAACAACTCAACCTATTTTAATTTTTAAAATATGGAATCAAAGGTTGATATTGTGGACTGTGTGAACTTTTTGGAGGAAACGCCTTTCATGTGTGCATTAAATACATTTTTGTAATGTCTTGAAATAAGCTCATAGTTGAAACCATCCATTGAGAAGCCACCCAAATTAGAGCTTAAAACTTACCATCTTATCTTCGTTATACATTTTTGGGTGATGACAAGACACTTCTAGTCATAATCTTAACTAATCTAAGTATGGAGCAAGTGGAAGCACTATTAAAGGTGCTAAGGAACTTTAAAAGAGCTATAGGTTGGTCTATTGCCAATATCAAAGGCATAAGCCCATCTATATGCATCCACAAAATCTTACTAGAGGATAAGGATAAACCCAACAGGGATGCATAGCACTGCTTAAATCCCATTATGAAAGAAGTGGTGAAGAAAGAAATTGTCAAGTAGTTAGACATAGAAATTATTTACCAAATATTAGATAGTGAATGGGTAAATCCAATCCAATGTGTACCCAAGAAAAGAGGAATCACTATGGTGGAAAATGAGTTCAATGAGTTAATACCTACTAGGATTATAATGGGATGGAGAATATGTATGGATTTTTGTAAAGTAAATAAACCTACCAATTTATGAGAATTAAAGAGTTTTCTTGGGCATACAAGTTTTTATTGTAGATTCATAAAAGCTTTTTCCCAAATGTACAAACCCTTGTGTAATCTTTTGGAAAAGGACATGCCTTTTGAGTTTGATGATAAATGTTTAATAGCATTTCAAGTGCTTAAAGAGAGACTAGTGACAACACCAGTTATAGTCACACTGGATTAGAACAAGACCTTTGAGTTAATGTGTGACACAAGTGATTTTACTATTGGCGCTATTCTTATACAACAAAGAGACAAAATGTTTTATGCCATATACTATGCAAGCAAGACACTGAATGAGGCTCAAATGAATTACATTGCTCCTTGCCATTGTATATGCCTTTGAGAAATTCAGATCTTATTTGGTTGGCACCAAAGTGATTGTCTACACAAATCATTATGCAATAAAATATTTCATGACGAAGAAGGATACCAAGCCAAGATTGATAAGATGAGAGCTCCTTCTACAAGAATTTGACTTGGAAATTCGTGATAAAAAAGGAATAGAAAATCAAGTAGTAGACCATATTTCTAGACTAGAGAGGGAAGAAAAAATGGATGATAAGATGGTGATTGGGGAATCTTTTCCATATGAGAAACTATTTTCTATAGCTCAAATAGAAGTCCCATGGTATGGAGACATTGCAAATTTCCTCTCTACCAATATTCTTCCATTGAACCTTATATGGTAACAAAAGAAGAAGTTCCTAGGATCGTTATTAGTGATGGAGGAGGTCACTTTTGCAATAAAGAATTTCATTGCTTATTGTCTATATGTGGGAATAAGCATAAAGTTTTTACCCCTATCACCCCCAAACCAGTGGGCAAGTTGAGGTATCCAATAGAGAAGTGAAAAGAATTTTGGAGAAAACTATGAACATCTCTAGAAAGGATTGGTCATCTAAGTTTGATGATGCTTTATGGGTGTACAAAATTGCATTTAAAACACCAATTGGCACTACCCTGTATAAGCTACTTTATGAAAATGTTTGTTACTTATCATTAGAATTGGAGCACAAAACATATTGGGCATTGAAATAGTTGAATATGTCCATAAATGTTGCTGGTGAGAAAAAATGCTTCAAATAAATGAATTACAATGGAATGCTTATAAGAATACCAAGCTTTACAAAGAAAAAACAAAAAATGGCAGGACAAGAAAATTGTGTACCGTATCTTTGAACCTGGTTAGAAAGTGTTACTGTACAACTCAAGACTCAAATGTTTTCAGGTCAAATTAAAGAATAGATAGTCAGGTCCATTCATCATCACTAAGGTAACCAACTATAGAGCTATTGAATTAGAAAACAAAGATAAAGAGCGATTTATGGTTAATGAGCATAGGGTGAAGCACTATTATGAAGAGAAAACTTTATTCTACATTTTTTTTGTATTCCTCTCTTGTATTAAGTTTTTTGTGAGGGATTTGTTATTTATTTTCTTTTTGTATAACCATTTGTGGCTCTTTCCATTTGTGCATGAAAAAACTTTTGTATTTTTTTTCCTTTAATATTATTTTCTTAAGGAAATATGCATGAGCCAAAAACCTAGTATGATGAATTTCACACTAGTTATAAGGTAGCCACTCACTACAGTAACTTCACACATCATAATAGATAGCTTTCTCAAAACTAGGTCTCTCTATAGTAGCATTATAGAAAGTTAAAGATAGATCTCAAAAGCAAATTTACAGTCAAGGTTAGCACATTCCCTAAAATCTCACAAAATCAATCATAAACTTTATACATGACATACATATGTGTCCAATGAGTGTGTGAGTAGATTCATGTCGACATCAATCACTAGATGTAAAAAATATGTAAATGCACAATTCAAATTATCCATTTGTATAATGTATATCCAATCAAAATAAATATGAATGGCGTATGTAATGATCATGTCGATGTTAAAGCATGTCTATTTCCCTTTTTTTATCCTTTTTTGAAACCAAAGAAATGCCAATAAAAATAAAAATAGAAATAAACAAAAAAACTAATTATGCTCACTAAAGGTCAATTAAGAACTTAAAGGAAAGTATATACGTGAACAATAGATGATGGTTAGGTGACCAAAAAGAGACAATCTTTCCTAATCCAAACTTTCATGAATTTGGTTTCTTTATATATTTGGAGTGCAAATCAACTACCTTAGTTGTCATTGGTATATTCTTGGACTTATGTATGGATTTCCCAGTCCTAAATGAAGATATATCATGCACGATAGGATAATGGTAATTAGTCCTAGAATTAAAAGTGTTAAATTTTAGTTGCCTCTTTGAACCAACAACTTCATACTTTATAGTAGAATTTTTGAACATGTTATCACTACTACAGAAAGGGGTATTTAAGTCGATATGCAAAGTTGGTTTTTGGAAAAAACTGAATTTTAATGAATTTAAAGTTGGTTCGGTGTAGAACTAACGCTATCCACGTAGGATGTAGCGTTAGTTGACATGTCGAAC
This sequence comes from Hippophae gyantsensis, assembly GCA_030763125.1. NCBI lineage: Eukaryota > Viridiplantae > Streptophyta > Magnoliopsida > Rosales > Elaeagnaceae > Hippophae > Hippophae gyantsensis. Next base: position 7,770,232 of record CM061033.1, on the reverse strand, counting down.
CGATGCTATCCATGTGGCGTAGCGTCGATTGACACCTGGAACCGATGCTATCCACATAGCGTAGTGTCGGTTGATACATAGAATCGACGCTACGTCCATGTGTAGCGTTGGTTTGACACGTCAAATGACGCTACACACGTGGATAAATTCTTTTCTCTTCTTTCTTCCCCAAGCAAAAACTATTCCAAGCACTGTATAACTCTCAAAAACCCAAAACCTCTTCCACTTCTCCTCCACTCTTTCTCATTTTTCAGCCACCTACAACCACCAATTCCAACACCGGTTAGTGGGTTTTCTTCCTCTCTAACTAATCTTTTAGATTCCCTATTTTTTTGAGAAAAATACTCAAATTTTTTATACTCATTTCTCACTTACAAAACATAATTTTTTTTTCATTTCCTTCATTTTGTCACTTCATTTACTCTTGTAAGTATTTATATTAATCCTACACACTTATTATTCATATTTGTTTTTGTTATTATGTGTATAAATTTATGTATTTCTGTTATTATATGTTATTATTTATGTGTATAGATTTTTGTATAATATATGTAGGTTTGTATTATAACATCAAGAGAAAAATATGATGATTTTGAATAACATAGAACAAGACCATGGTAATTTTTCTGCTATTAATTAATAGTTTATTTTTCAATTATTTGTATTATTTAAACTATTTGTTAAATTGATTTTATTTTTTTGCTATTATTTAGTGAACGAATACATATTTTAATTTGAGTATAATAGAAAATGAGTAAATTTTGTAAAAAAAAAAATTAAAGTCGGTTCACCACGTGAACCGACTTTAAATGTAAAGTCGGTTCATCATGTGAATCAACTTTAAATTTTAAGTCATTTTACTTAAAGTCAGTTCAGTAAACCGACTTTAAATTGGTTTAAAGTTGGTTTTTAACCAACTTTAATACCCCTTTTTGTAGTAGTGTATTATAATTTCCATTCATCCTAGAATATGATGCAACATGCATAGATGGATGTTCATTATGAGTCTTACTATGTAAAGCATGGAAAGTATTATTAAATTTAGGAGCATTCATCAAAAATCTATAATTGGGCCTAATATGACCTTTCTTACCACAATGATGACATACAAGAACAAACATAATAGTTTTATCAATTATAGGTTCAATAGTTATTTTAGCATAATTAACAACTATAGGAGTGGAGTTAGAAGACCTTACAATAGTAGTCTTTGTTGTTGAAGTTGGATTTGGCCTGTGAAAAAAAAGGGTTTGAGGGTTTACAAACTCAGTTGTTTTTAAAGATGATGGCATAGAATCCCTATCTATATAGCATAGTCCTCTCTTATCTCCAAAGGGTTTTCCATAGTCAAGAAATTGGTTCAACCTTTTAGCTCCAATGGTTACCTTTTCTATAGCTTCCTTAGATTGTTCAAGTTCTTGCACCAATTGTTTTGTATCTACAACAAGCTTGTTATTTTCTTCTTTCAAACTTGCAAGATGCAAATTCAAAGCATTAGTTTGATCTTGCAAAAATTTATTTTTTTCTTTTAATTTATTTGAAAATCTTTCATGTGTTCAAGTTATTCACTTAACATTTCTATTTTAACTTTTAAACTAGTATTCCTTTTTGTGGCTCTAGCACCTTTAGGAAACAATTCTTTAACACTTATAACATCTTGTCAAAAAGAAAAGAAGACCTAATTTCCTAAACATCTAAATTATCACCCTCAGTAAGATAATCCGTAATAAGGTCCAAGGCATCCTAAGGGTATCTATTAACCAGCTCTGATATCAAATGAAAGTTTTTATTTAATTATGGATCTAATTAGCTAGAAGGGAGTGAATAGATACTCAATATAATTATGACAAATTAAATTTTTCATAGATGATCAAGCATGAAATCTTGTGGAAATAAAGTAATGCAAAAATATAAATTAACACATGAGATTATTAGGTGAAAACAACATAGTCCATAGCAATGACCCAAGAGGAAAATCATCAATCTACTAGACCACCTAACTATCCACTATGAAAAATAAGGTCTAATTCCAAGGCCAGTTCTTGTATTATCCACCAAGATAAAGCTCCCAAGTAATATATTTGCAAGCTACTACTTTCGTCATTATCTCTACAAGAATGGTATTCATATCCAGGCCAATATTCCTACAACTTGAGTCACACAAGCATTTGAATCCGTTCAACCAATACCTAAAATGTTAGACAATTTACACAAGTGCAAACGTGTGTCCTATAATAGATTCAATAATTAATAACTCTTCCTAGATGATTTAATAAATATATCATACAAATCAAAATCAACTAGTAATCCTAGAACTATCAATTTAAAGCACAATATAACAAATATTGTAGGCTTTTTAATCCATCAAAAACAACCATAAATGTTTGTAAATAAACTCAAGGAAAAAGCCTAATTGAATAGATTTTGTAAAACAAAAGTGAGAGAATAAGATGAAAAGAATAATTCTCTTTTGTGGTTAATTATAGTTGTGTGCTTAGATTTATATATATGTAATATTTTGAAGTACTTGGTCAAAGTAAAATTACTATGTTTCCAATGAAATTAGTTAAATGAGTTTTAAAGACAAATGACCATATAGTAAAAAGCTAATTCAATTTGAGTTAGAAATAGGTTTTGGAATCAAAGCCCTTATTGGTCAATTGATTGATAACATACTTTGATCGATCCATTGTAATAAACGATTAATGCTAAACTAGGGTCAATCAATCTAACTAATAAATTGATCAATCCAATGCTCTATTGATCAACTATTAATTACTCAATCAATATATTTAATTAAATAATTAATTTAGGATTTTTTAAATTTAGAAGGTCAATTCTTAATCGATTTGCATAACTCGATCAATCTAGACTTACCTCAATCGATTGAGTAATCTAATATTAAAATTTTCCTATTTGTCTATTATGAAATCTAATAAGCATAAGAATAGATATATACCTAAATTGTGATATTTGGAGCTTGATGGCTTGAAAATATTCTTAAGGGACACACCTAGGAACTAAAATTAAATTTGGATGTTTTGTTCACAAATATTATTAACACTCATAAACCTTACCCACCCAAATAGCAATCCATTAGCTAAAAGGACTAAGACACATAAGCCTTAAATAAAAAAGCAACCAATATGTAAAGGATATAAGGGAAAATTTAGAACAAGACATTCATGCTACAACAAGGAATATGTGTACCATGGGGGACACTTCTCGAGAGGATTTACTGAGCACGTTGAAATTTGCATGCAACGATGAAGGAAATACATATCACGGTGCAGTTCTCTCAGGTTGAATTGTATGAATTCATTTTAGCTTCGTATTACAGTGCAATAAATAACATGTTGTGATGCACAATGTTTAATTTTGACTCTGACCCCTATTTAGCTAATTTCCTTATAGATAGAAAATTATGTAATGAAGTTTTTTCAGCATTTTATTTCATTAGAATAGGAGTGTATCCATATATTTTTTATGGTAGAATTTAGATCAAGCTCATATAGTCGTTCCTCCATATGTAGATATAGAAAGGGAACCTCCATACTGTGAAGAAGATTCAAGGATTTAGAGAATTCAGTGATAACTTATTAATGGATATTGAGGTTCTGATCAAGTTGATGTTTCTAAGTGTTGATCAAGTTTATGTTTCCAAATATTCTCAAGATATTTTACAAGGGATTGGCGGTCCAATGATTAGGGATAGATTTGGAAGATTAAGTTGGGTGCAAGGGTTACTTTAGGAAGGAATTTTTGTTTTAGTTAACTATGGGCCTTTTATATTTAGCAATTTTTGTTTTAGTAAATTGTGGGTTTTTTTATGTCTTATTTATCATAAGTCTTTTTAGTCTTTTACTCTTTAAGGATAGATAATGTTCAATCCACAACTAAATAGGCCCATTAGGCCCATCTCATCTAAGGTTTTTTCTTTTAGGGTTTCTCTCTTATATAGAAAAAGAGTTATGTAATTTTGAGGGAAGAATGAATATGATGATATTTGTTAATAAATATCCTAGTATGTATTGCACTAAAAATTGATAATTTTTTTTCATTAAATCTTCTCTTTCAAATTTATATGTTAAATTTAATACTTGATTTAAGTTCTTATCATTAATATTATGCAGTAAATTTTAATTTATGATATCCTAGGTTTCCATTGATTATTCCTAGTAAGACATATTTCCTATTTATTATTATATTATCTAGTAATACTAATTTTATTTGTGTATTAATTCATTCTCTCAAATATGATTTTATTATTATTTGGATTCCAACTAAATGAATGTATCAAAATTTTCTTTTATCCTTCTGAAAAATTTTTGATAGTTTATACACAATGATTTCTCTATCAATTAATAATATATTATATATTTATTTTTCATCTATAATTTTAATACTCATTTTTTATTACTTATTTCATAGTAAATTATATCTTTTTTTGAAAATATTTTCCTTATTCTTGAAAATGATAGAATCTTTGAATCTATCAACTTCTTTAAGATTTAATTTTACTTTTTTGTATTTTTTCAAATTTTTTAACTAATTATTTCTATTATTTCTTGTTGCCATTTAATCGGTGAGAATTTGAATTTCTTGTAATTTGTTTGTACTTGTTGATTTGATTTTTTTTTTTTGGTGGGTTGGCTGTTAGGTTTGGGGTTGAAATTTTGGGGCATTACTCCTAATCTCTTTAAAGCACGTAAGTATCTTTCATAATTCATAAATATATATAACGGTAACTGCCCTTTTGGGACAAGTTCTTTTTACAAGATATTATCAATCCTATTGTTGAGCTTGAACCTAACCTGTTAGTGCAGGTCACTCTCTTATGGTACATATATTTTTATATCAATTATAATCATGAGTTTAAGGCTCATAAATAAGTATTTGTTCCTTGCTATCAATCATTGTTAGTATTTGCTTGTGTTATTACCGATTATTGGTCATTTGATTATTTGTTTAAAGCGTGCTCCGTGTCTCAATATGTTATCTTCATTCTGTATTCCTGATGGTTTTTTATATCCTATCAGTGGGAGGTCGGCTTTTTATTCTGCTAACTCATATGCGATAGACCTGTTTCTCACATCATCTCAAATAAAAAGTGGTTGCTTTGGAAAACCTTCACCATTTGACATTGTTGTATGTTGGTCCAAACTCTAAAGACCTGGTAGTCTTTATTTATGTGGTAATTAACAATCAACGGTATTCCACTGTTTGTGTACAAATTTGATTACTTGAAGTTATGATTTCGGTTTATTATAATTTGAACATTTATGTTATGTGTTTATTGGTTTTTCGTAAGCTTTGTTGAACTAGCTTAAAACCCCTCCTGTTATATTGATTTACAAAAATTCTAAACAAATTAACCAAAAAAAGAATATCTAAATATTAAATTTTATAAAATTGTTCTAACTAGCTCACTTAAACTTTCGTTTCATAACCATTCTCATTTCTTGATGCTTTAATTCCCCACGTATCTCTCTTTATATCTTTCTGCAAAAACTTAGGCAAGTCCTAAAGTTTATTTTTAGACCTCATAAGATCTTTTCATTTTGGAGGTGTTTGAAGTGCTAAATCTTAAGTTGTAGCAGTTGACTGATTTATTGAAATAAATCTCCACATAAGTTTGATTTTTATGAGATTTTGCTTTTATTTTAATCAATTAAATGCTTACTTAGATTCACATATGTTGATTTATTCCCACGATTAATTAGTAATTTGGTGAGGCTTAAATAATAGCCTGAATTTATTTTGTTATTTTGCTATAAATTTATTTGATCGAGCTTGAGCAAGATAATATGCTTCACTTTTTCACCTCTTGTTGTCATGTTTATTTGTCAGGATATATTGACGTTTGGCTTGAATCTTATATAACTTGAATTTTGTTTTATTAGTGAATACTCTAATTAGCGATTATATAGTTTTTTTAGGCTTAATTATACTCATTGCCATCATAATGATACGTGGAATTTGTGCGGGAAGAAGAAGCAGAGAAGAGAAGAGACTAAATATATAATTTTCAATATGCTTTTATTTATCTCTTTAGTTATTTAAGGAAATAGAGAAAACAGAAAGAGATGTTACGGACTCATATTCCTGAACGACCTAGTGGTCCCCCTATCAGTCATGACGTCCTACCCTACTACGTACTAAGATGTGCCAATGTAACTACCTCTATGCCCACGTGTTTGTTACGTCTGCGCGCATAAGCAGCCTAAGGGTGCACACATATGACTGCGCATATAAGTCCTTCCTTGCCTAAAAATCCTTCTCTACAAGGATAAAATTAGGATAGGTTTTGGTGAAACGTCATTCATTCTCCCAAGTGGCATCCTCTATCGGTGCATCGGCCCATTTCATAAGGATTTTAGGCTTGGGCCAATACTTTCCTTTCTGGATCACTCGTCGAGCCAAAATGGCTTCCAGTTGGGGAAGGGTTGGTGTGTAGGCTACTACACCAATCTGAGCCACTATTTTGTATGGACCATAGAAACATGGGGCGAGCTTCACGAAAGAGTGAAAAACCACTGAAATTTGTCTATAAGGTTGGAGTTTTAGGTACACAATCTCCCACCTCAAAAGAGATCTCTAGCCGGTGTTGATCGGCTTAACATTTCATTCGATTCTGAGCCTGTAAAAGGGTATGGCACAAGTCATGTATAATTATGTCTCAATCACGTAGGTATTCATCCATCGTTTGGATATGGGAGGTCCTTGCAACATAAGCTAATAGACGTGGTGGTCGAATGCCATAAACTACTTCAAATGGGGTCATCTTGGTGAGGGAATGTGTTGAGGTGTTGTAGTTGAATTCATCCCAAGGAATCCATTCAACCCATTATCGTGGTTGCTCACCAGTAAAACAACGTAAATATATATTGCTCCAAAGTGCGGTTGAAAATCTCTGTCTGGCCATCTGTTTGGGGGTGGTAGCTTGAGCTCATGCATAATTTGGTTCCTTGTAGCTGGAACAAAGCTTGCCAAAATGAATTGATGAATACCTTATCTTGATCGCTCACTATAGATGTTGGAATGTTATGCAGGGGTACTACATTGGCCACAAATGCCCTGGCTACAATCATTGTAGTAAAGGGGTGTTTCATGGCAATGAAATGAGCATATTTTGTCAAGTGATCCATGACTACCATGATCACAGTATTCCCTTTAGAGGGTGTATCTGATAACTGTATTTTATATAGTTATTTTCACCTATTTTATTAATTATAATTGTTATGTTCTTGATGTTTTTAGTTAATTTTCGATTAATAAATTAATATTTACTGTTTTTTATATATTTTAAATAAAATTAAGTAATTTGTATCGAAAACGTACTTAAATGCAAATTTGTACCCAAAAATATAATTTCAAATAAAAGAGTGATTAATTGCAATTTATAAAAGTTAAAAATATAATTTAAATTAAATTTGGGCTTCATTTTAATTATTAAAAGTTTAAAAATTTAATTTAAAATTAGCAAAGGGCTTAACTGTAATTAAAAAAAGTTGAAAATGTAATTTGAAATATATTTGTGGGTCAAAATATAATTAAGAAAATTGAATTTTCTCACAGAAAAAGAATCACACCGCACAAATCACGACGTCCATCACGCCGTTCGATCATCAATTAAACATACCCGTGATTCGGCGAGTACAACCGCACGAGGAAATATCGCGTGTAGAATCTTCGCGCGGCTCACGCAACTGGTCCCGTGTGTCGCGCAGGGCCGAGTGGGCCCCACATGTCGGCCGCGCAGTATTCCCCCGAGGTGATCGCCGACCGGGGATCAAATCAACGGCCCGTATTGACAGCGCGTCCATCCGAGGGCCGCCGCGCACCGAGCCGCTCGTAAAAATCCCAGCGTGACGCTGTGGCCCATCCAAGCAAAGGCATCCTCGCTTACAGGAATAAGAATCCGCCACGTGTCCCACTAATATTTAAGCAAATAATATTCCGACACGTGGCATGTTATCACGAGCGCCAGAGCGCCAGATTACACCCACGTTTCGGCGTAGTCTCCCGTGCGACAATCCTTCGCACGCCCATTTCCCGCAGCCAATGAAATCCCGCCACGTGTCCCACCATTTTCTTGCAGCGAATCAAACGCTGACACGTGGCATGCATAAAGAATTTAAAAAATGCAGAATCGGCGCCACGGCTCACGCGTGATTTAATTAATAAAATCGAGCACGCGTAATTTTTGTTTTTTTCGATACAAATTATTACGCGTTTTTATAAAAAAAATAAAATAAAAAATGTAATATTTTAGATGTATTTTTTGCTATAAATAGGAGATAGTTTTTAGTTGTAAAAAAGTTTGGTTGGAGTAGTTTTTGGAGTAGAGATTTAGTTTTAATTTTGAAAGTTTTTGTGAGTGTTTTGGTTTTTTTCGGGCTTGTAATTTTTATTGTGTTTTTGGTGTTGGACTCAAGAAACACGCAGAAGCCATTTTTGGCTTTTTTGTGTTTTCATGCGGTGCCAAATATTTGTTTTAAGTTATGTTTTAATTTCATTTCTGCTTCTTCTAATTTTTCTGTAGTTGTTATAATTTTTATTTTAATTTTATGAAGTAATTTAATTTTTCTAGGGTTGCATTTAATCTAAATTTATGAAGCTTTAATTTTAATTATTTTTGTTAGATTTATAAGACGTTCGATTTGTTCGTTCTATTTTGTTCTTAATGCTTTTTGATTATTTACGAATCTTATCAAAACGATCCGTGGCACATGAATAAACTTGAGAAAGGCATTTGTGTGTGTATTGCTCGTAAATAGAATGACATGTATGACAAAGGATAGAGATATACCCTAATTGTATGTGTGGCCATTTGAAAATTTAAAACGTAATGAATCTCGGTAAATTTAATTTTCATAGAGATATAGTAAATTAATTTAACGAGGTGTGTTTATACGGAACTCGAGAGAGATGTATGAATAATAAAAAAAGAAGTTTTCAGTTGACAAATTAAATGTACTAAAAAATATAAATCGAAAGAAAATAACATGATTTGAGTGGATTAGTTTGGTGAAAAATTGCAATCCTAGATTTCTTTTATTTTCTTATGTTACTTTTTTATTAATCAACGATTCTTTTGGATAAAATCAGAGAGATACAATTTTAGTACTCGACAAACTATGGTAACAAATCCTCGTGGGATCGATCTTTACTTACAAATCTTTATTACTTGTGACCGTGTATGCTTGCACGAGTTCGTGTGTTGAAAAACACCCAACAGTATCCTTCAATGAATTCCATTAAGACTTCATCCCATATTTTGGTAGGAACTGGTAAGGGTTGCAGCAATCTTGCTAGTTTCATACAATTAGTCTTGAACCGTTGGCATACATCACATAAGTGCAAGAATTCCTTCACCCATTTGTGCATATTAGACCACCAGAAATTATGTTTGATATGAGAAAGGGTTTTTGTGAAACCCAAAATGCCCCCAATAGGTGATTAGTGGCAACCATCCAATATATGTGGAATTAAGGAAGATTGTGAGCTCAAATACACCTTGTCTTCCTTGAACCATACTCCATCACGTTGCACTAAGCCTGCCTTTGAACCCGAATGAAACACTCCAAAGAGACTAGAAAGAGAGTTTGTAAAGAATGCTTTATATTGCTCTAGAGAGAATTTATCTTACAACATGCTAAGAATTCCCAAGATTTCCCAAGATTGATACAAATGAAGACCAATAGGTCTATTTATAGTGTGGCTCTAAGCTTAAGGCTATGCCACAACTTTCTAGATTCTTCTAAGTCTAGAATGTACAAGAGTGTTCTAGTTTTAACTACAATATGCCATAAGGTTCTAGGACCCTCTAGCCAACTCTAGAGTCTTCTAGGTTTGTCTAGCTCCTTCATGCAAGTTCTAGGATGTTCCGTAAGCTTCTAACGACTTCTACATCCTTCAAGAACCATCCATCACGTTCTAGAATATTCCAGCCCATTCTAGCACCTTCAAGCACATGCTAGTATACTCTGGAGCATTCTAGAGTCTTCAAGGCTTGAGTTGAGTCCATCCAACTCTAGCTTCTTCTAGACATCTCTAGGCCACTCTAGAACTTTCCCCTGTAGAAAAGTCTAGATCCTTTAGGCAAGCACCATTTATTTGGATTTTAAGGGACATTTTGAGCGGGACGTAACACCCTCCCACACTCAAGTTCACGACGACCTTGTCGCGCCTTCAAGCTTGAACCTCTCTATGTAGTCTTTGAATTGCCATAAAGAGTCTTCAGGTTCCCATCTTGCCTCTATATCCAGTGCATTCTCCCACTTGACCAAGTACTCCCGATAACTTGGTACACCCCTATGCCGGATTAGGCGGTCTGCCAAGATTGAGTCCACTTCTTTGTCAAAGGAGGTTACCACTGCAGTGGGCGTCCTTTTTTATTCTCCCCAACTTATATCTTCCTCGTCTCCATGATAAGGCTTCAACATGCTTACATGAAAAATTGAATAGATTTTAAGCTTCAGAAGGAGTTGTAGCTTATAGGGCACCTTACCGACTTGCTTAAGGACTGGAAATGGCCCTTCATACTTCCGTACCAACCCCTTATGAACCTTCCATAGAGATTTGAATTATTGGGGAAATAATTTAATAAGGACCAAATCTCCTTCATGAAATTCCATCATCCTCTTTTTCTTGTCAACCCATTTCTTCATCTTCTTAGATGCCTTGTTTAAATAGGCTCGGGCTAAGCTTGTTCATGCCACGCCTTGGCTAATTTAAAGGCAGCATGACTCTTTCCTTCATAACTTGTGGCCAAAGCATGAGGAGTCATGGGTTGCTGCCCCATAATGATCTCAAAGAGACTCTTCGTGGTGGACTCGCTCCTTTGTAAGTTATAAAAGAATTGGGATACATCCAGCAATTTATCCCAATCATGTTAGTTGGCACTAACAAAGTGCCTGAGATAAAGCTCCAGTAATGCGTTGGAACGTTCTATTTATCCATCACTTTGGGGATGAAAGCTTGTAGAGAAATTCAAGCATGATCGCAACAACTTGAACAGTTCCATCCAAAACTTGCCATGATTTAAAAGCATTAAGCATGGAAATAAATACTCAACTTGAAAACAATGAACTCATATAACAATAACAAAAGAAATAAGATTTTCTTGATTCAACTACATCATAGCCTTAGAAAAAAATGAATTAGTTCATAATGGAAATAAGAACAAACATTATCTCAATTGAATCCATGAATAACAAATCTAAATAAAATGCAGAAAATGAAAGCTAAGAGAAGAAATGAAAAACTCTTGAAGATGAACACTTGGAAGCAACAATGGTGATAATCCTTCAAGCTTCTTCAAACTTTCTCTCTAAAATTGCGTTCTCTCCTCCAAAAATGTCTCATACCTCCTCCTCTCTATCGTGGCCTCTTTCTCTATCTTATGGTATATATAGATCTAGGGTTTTGGGGGAAATTTTGGAACAAAACAACATAAAAAATGTGTTTTCGGATGAAACTCGCCGGTGGCGACATTATTCTCGCCGTGGTGAGATTTCTGGAAAAATTAAAATTTTCGCCATGCTCTCTGTAAGATTTTTGCCGACGGCGAGAATCTTCTCGTCGGCGGCGGGATTTCCAAATTTTGAAAATTTGTTTTTTTATTTTTTTTATTTTCACTCAATCCCAATCATTGAAATTTGTTCCAAACTTCTCCAAAATCATGATTTTACCTGAAATTGCACTTTAAACACGAAATACCCTTGAAATGACATTTGTGGATTAAATAATCAAATAAACACAATTTTCACACAAATATCAACATTTAAATCATAACAAAAATGCAATAATTTGACTCTTATCAACAACCCCCAACCAGCTTCTTGCTAGTCTCTAGGAGGAAAAGCGATCTATGAATAAATTCAAAGGAGACATTAAAAGAAAAATTCAAAGAAAATTTATTCTATTTACAAAATTACATTAAGCGTATGCAATAAGCCTTTAAACCCCTAGGCGGCCCTAGTAGGACGAGTTGTAGTCTCGTGAGGGCTTCCAATGATGATACCCACAAACATCTTACCTATGACTATCCTAACTCAAAACAATAAAATCACACAACAATTAATTTGCACAAATGTCTCAAAAATTGTAAATAACACACAACACATAGAATAATTAAATGTCACCTAAGCTTTAAGAAATCTCAAATGCCAATTTCACTTTTGTTATTGACTCTTAAACATCCATCAAACCACAAACCAATAGCCATAATGCCCGGATAATATTATGCACAACATCCACAAACAAAAAGGTGAAATCTCAAACTCCATAGGCTCACTTTTCAAACCTCTCTCCACTAATGAAGGAAGATACACCACTTCGAATCAATAGGACTTTATGAGGCTTGTAATGTTAGGCTTAGGTATTTGGTTAAGAAAGAACGGGAAGTGTCAAAATACAAATAAGAGAACTTATTAGATTAAACACAACCAATTAAGTAAAAGAGTAACACCATTAAACCCAAATTGTTTCTTCCGATCATATCCCATTTTTCCAAAGATAAACAAAATTATTCCTCAATCTTTCACCTCAGTACATCCATCACTAACACTCTTTTATTTACTAGAATGTGAAGGCCCCTTTTTTCTAAGACATAACCCCCAACCAATTTCTTCCAATATATGTGGAACATTTTTTTTATTATTATTCCATCCTTACTCCAATTGCTCTTGAAAAGTTTGTGTTCAAAATTAAGTGCTCTTAACAAATAAGGTAGGAATTATATATATATATATATATATATATATATTGGCTAAATAAAAGATAGGTTATAGAAGGCAAAAAGAAAGAAAAATAAGGCTAACAATATATTTAAATAGGCTCAAAGAGGTAACTAGTGATATAAGGATAACAAGGTAGGCTTAAAATGGCACAATCGATCCAAAAATGGCCTACATCATATCCTAAACAGTGCAATTCCAAATTATTTCGCCTCAAGAGGTTTTCAAATGAGTTCTAGAGTTTGTTGAGATCACAAAAATGTCCATGAAAAATTCGCACATAAGACTTCTCTAAGCATTTAGACTAATCAACCAAATCATACCACATACCAAAAGAGTCGCCAACTAGGTAAAATCAACATTTGAAATTATCTTTAAACCGAAGCAAAATTTAATGTATTCTAAAAGCTACTTGTTATCACAATCGCACTATTATCATCAACGTGCAAATTAAAACAAGTAAAATGCAAATGAGAAAAAATAAAAAAATAAAAATAAGACAATAAACAAATAAAAGAAATTAAATCAAAATGCAGAAAAATAAATGGAAAATCAAAATTAAACACAAATAAACACACAAACAAAACTACTAAAAATGAAGCAAAGAAAAGATTTACCGTTTACCATACCCACAACCAAAACCTTACATTGTCCTCAATGTAAGAAAGAAAAACTGGCCGTGGTGAGATCTCTTTTCCGCCGGCGGTGAAACTACCCTCGCTAGCGGCGAACGTAAGATTTTTTTTTTTTACCTACAAGGCAAATAAAATTATCATAAAATTAAGTGCAGAATTTCAAATCTAACTAATAATTCACCAAAACTTAAAATTTAAGCTAAAATTTAAAATTTAAAATTGCTAAAATAAAATGAGATAAAAGATGAGAAAAAAATATGATGGGTTGTCTCCCATTAAGTGCTTTAAGTTATAGTCATTAGTTAGACTTTCTATCATTCTTTACTGCGGTTGTTGTAACTCTAGAGAATCTTTCTGCTTGCTGAATTCTCCATCAAAATATGGCTTCAACCGTTGTCCATTCACCTTGAAAGTTCCCTTTGTTTCATGACTGATCTCAACTGCTCCATAAGGAAACACCTTGGTTACTAGAAAAGGTCTTGACCAACGAGATTTAAGCTTTCCCAAAAAAATGTCTGAGACGGGAATTATAAAGCAGCACTTTCTATCCCACCTCAAAGTTTCGCCTCAAAATGTGCTTATCATACCAAACCTTCATCTTGTCCTTGTATATTCGGGCATTCTCATAAGCATCATTCCTCATTTCATCCATCTCATTCAATTGCAACACCCTTTTTTCACCTGCTGCCTTAAGATCAAAATTCAGAATTTTAATGGCCCAATATGCTCGATGTTCCAATTCAATTGGAAGGTGACAAGCTTTTCCATACACCAATCGGTATGGAGACATGCCGATAGGTGTCTTGAAAGCTATCCTATAGGCCCAAAGTGCATCATCTAGTTTCCTTGACCAATCCTTGCGTGAGTTATTTACGGTCTTTTCAAGGATCCTCTTCAACTCTCGGTTTGACACTTCAATTTGTCCACTAGTTTGAGGATGGTAAGGTGTTTCTATCCGATGTGTTACTCCATATTTCTGCAACAAAGCCTCAAATTGGTTATTGCAAAAATGCTTACCTCTATCACTTATAATTGCTCTAGGTGTGCCAAATCTGGAAAATATGTTCTTCTTGAGAAAATTGATCACAACCCTAGCATCATTGGTAGGTAAGGCAACTGCTTCCACCCATTTAGAGACATAATCTACACCAACAAGAATGTATTTATTAGAATGAGATGAAGGAAAAAGCCCCATAAAATCAATACCCTAAACATCAAATAAATCAATTATTAAAATATTATTTAAGGGCATTTCAGGTCTCCGTGAAATATTTCCACTCCTTTGGCAATCATCACACATTGAAACAAACTTGAAAGCATCTTTAAACAATGAAGGCCAATAGAATCCAGATTGCAAAATTTTTGCTGCAGTTTTTGTTCCACCAAAATGTCCTCCAACTTCCTTCGAATGGCAATGACGAAGAATGCTTTCCATTTCTTCCTCCAGTACACATCTTCTAATAATTTGATCTGCACAATGTTTATACAAGTAAGATTCATCCCAAAAATATTGTTTCAAATCATAAAAGAATTTCCATCTTTGTTGATAAGACATGTCAGGAGGTAAAATTTTCTTGACCAAATAATTTGCATAATCAGCAAACCATGGAGCCGTTCGAATAGCAAGAAATTGCTCATCAGGAAATGTTTCATTAATTTGTCCTTCAACCTCAAGGTAATCTTCCTCCAACCTGGACAAATGGTCAGTAACCAAATTTTCGGTCCCCTTTTTGTCCCGGATTTCTAATTCAAATTCTTGCAAGAGAAGAGTCCATCTTAGTAATTGCGATTTGGCATCTTTCTTGGCTAGCAAATACTTAAGAGCAGAATAATCAGTATAAACAATGATTTTAGGCCCAATTAAATAAGATCTAAATGTATCAAATGCAAACACTACTGCCAAAAGCTCTTTCTTAGTTGTTGCATAATTAAGTTGTGCATCTGTCAATGTCCTGCTTGCATAATAAATCACATGCAGCAACTTATTCTTCCTTTGGCCCAAAACAGAACCTATAGCATAGTCACTGGCATCACATATTACCTCAAATGGAAGACTCCAATCCGGTGCACAAATTATAGGGGCCAAAGTGAGCTTCTCCTTCAAAAGGTTAAAAGCCTACAAACAATCAGAAGAAAAATCAAACTGTGCATTTTTAACTAACAAACTGCAAAGAGGTTTTTTTATTTTTGAAAAATCTTTAATAAATCTTCTATAAAACCCAGCATGTCCCAAGAAACTTCTAACGCCCTTTACAGTTTTTGGAGGTGGTAATTTTTTTATCACTTCCACCTTTGCACGGTCCACTTCTATTCCCTTTGTTGAAATCCGATGGCCAAGAACAATTCCTTATTGAACCATGAAGTGAAATTTCTCCCAATTTAGCACTAAATTTGTGTCTTTACAACGTTGCAAGACTAAAGAGAGATTATGCGAGCAATTATCAAAAGAATGGCCAAAAACAGAAAAATCATCGATAAAAACCTCAATAAACTTTTCGACCATATCAGAGAAAATCGCTATCATGCATCTTTGAAAACTTGTAGGTGCATTACATAAACCGAATGTCATCCTTTTGTATGCAAAAGTACCATAAGGGCATGTAAATGTTGTCTTATCTTGATCCTCTGGTGCAATTGCAATTTGGTTGTACCCCGAATATCCATCAAGAAAACAATAATAAGCATGTCTAGCCAATCTTTCCAACATCTAATCAATAAATGGCAAAGGAAAATGATCTTTTCGGGTGGTGTCATTCAACTTTCGATAATCAATACACACTCTCCACCCATTCACTGTCCTTGTTGGAATAAGCTCATTGTTTTCATTTTCTACAACTGTGATTCCCCCTTTCTTTGGTACACAATGAATTGGGCTTACCCAAGCACTATCTGAAATCATATAAATTACCCCGGCATCCAAAAGCTTAATCACCTCAACCTTGACCACTTCTTGCATTGTTGGGTTTAAGCACCTTTGTGGCTGAATTATGGGCTTGTAATCCTCATTCATCAAGATTTTATGCATGCAAACAGAGTTGCTAATCCCTTTGATGTCCGCCATTGTCCATCCAATTGCCGCTTTGTGAGTCCGAAGAACTCCAAATAGCTTGTTTTCCTCTTCATCATTCAAAGAATTGTTAATAATAACAGGAAAAGATTCAGAGTCTTCAAGATAGGCATACCTTAGATGGGATGGCAGTGGCTTTAGCTCAATCTTGTTGGCTTCCTTCTTTACCACTGAGGTTGGAGTTTCATTTGTTCCCAACTCCTTGAATGTTTCATCATTGAACAAATATTCATCAAGTGCTGCCAGTAATTTGGAACATTGTCTCACTCCCTCATCTTCCTCCTCAATTGTTGCAGATTTCATAAGGCAAGCTTCTAGTGGTAGCAATGGAGTTCTCTCCTCAAAAGTTTCTGAGATTAACCTATCAAGAGTGTTAATTTGAAAACAAGAATGTACCTCACTTGGAAATTTCATTGTTTCAAAAGCATCAACAGTCACTTGTTCATCTTGCACCCGTAGAATGAGCTTTCCTTGTTGAACATCAATCAATGTTCTTCCAGTTGCAAGGAGCGGTCTCCCCAATATCAACGGTACCTTTCTATCTTTCTCCATGTCAAGCACCACGAAATCTGCAGGGAAAAAAAATTTGTCAACTTTAATTAAAACATCCTCAATTACCCCTCGAGGATATTTCACCGATCAATTCGCTAATTGTAGAGAGATTGAAGTGGGCTTCACTTCTCCCAGGCCTAGTTTCCTGAAAACAGAAAGTGGCATCAAATTAATGCTTGCTCCTAAATCACATAGGACTTTATTAAAATTGCAACTTCCTATAGTACAAGGTATAGTAAAACTCCCTGGGTCTTTCAATTTCTGTGGCAGTTTTCTTTGAAGAACTACACTGCACTCCTCATTTAGCATGACAGTTTCATAATCTACTAGCTTCCTCTTCTTTGATAGAATTTCCTTCATGAATTTTGCATACTTCGGCATTTGTTCCAACATCTCTGCAAAAGGAATGTTAATATGCAATTTCTTAAAAATTTCCAGAAATTCATCAAATTGATTATCAAGCTTTTTCTTATTCAATCTTTGAGGATATGGGATAGAAGGCTCATATTTCGCATTTGGGGAAGGTTGAACATCTTGGGATGTTGATGGCTTTTCTTTAGATTCTTCCATTTTTTTCTCCAATTTCCTCTGCCATTCAAGTTCTTTACTACTTCTCAATGTGATAGCCTTTGCATGCTCTTTGGGATTTATTGTGTCACTAGGCAACGATCCTTGAGACCTTTCTACAATCTGCTTTGAAAGCTACCCCAGTTGGTTTTGGATGTCCCTGTTGATTACCTCTTGATTTCTGAAATTTGTTCTTGACTCCTCAATGAACTTTCCCAAAATTCCTTCCAAATCTGTTTGTTTCTTCTCTTGGGGTTGGTAGGAAGATGATGACGGTTTGAATCCCCCTTGGTTATTTCCCCATGACAAATTTGGATGATTTCTCCAACCTGGATTATAGGTGTTCAAATATGGGTTATGTTGAGGTCTTTGGAAATTTGAAACATAATTTGCTTGCTCAGCATTTGGTGAAGAAAATGGATTTCCACCTTGGCACTCGATACTAGCATGATTTCCACCACATAAATCACATCCTGCAGTTGGTTTGGATTCGAACTTAGATGATAAAGAATCCATCTTTCTTGAAAAGAGTAACAACTTGAGCCGACAAAGCATTCACTGAATCAATTTCATGCACTACTGCTGGTCTTTTTGTAGTTACCCGCTCTGAATGCCACTAATTGTTGTTAATAGCCATAATCTCTAACAACTCATGAGTATCCTTCGGTGTTTTTCCCATTAAAGACCCTCCAGCTGCAGCATCAATCATTGCCCGATAGTTTGAAACCAACCTATTATAAAATGTAGAGACTTGCAGCCAAATCGGTATACCATGATGTGGGCACTTCCTCAACATTTCTTTGAATCTTTCCCAAGCTTCATACAATGATTCTTGGTCATAGTGTGTAAAAGATGTGATTTCATTCCTCAATTTTTCCGTCTTAGCAAGAGGAAATAACTTGGACAAGAATTTCTGAACCAACTCATTCCATGTTGTAATTGATCCCGGTGGTAATGAGTTTAGCCACTCCTTGGCTTTATCCCGAAGTGAAAAAGGAAAAACCCTCAATAGCATCTTCAGACACACCATTTATCTTATAAAGATCACACACCTCTAGAAAGTAAGCAATATGTGCATTTGGATCATCCTTTGACATTCCCCCAAACTGATTGGATTGAACCATTTGGATAAAGGATGGTTTTATCTCAAAGTTATTGGCTTGAACAGTTGGCCTCCTTATACCCGAAGTAGTTCCAACAACATTAGGCACAGCATAATCCCTCAAAGCTCTACGATTTCCACCTCCCTCAACAAATGGTGGATCCATGGCTGATTGTCTATTAGGAGCTGAGGTTAAACGCCTTCTCTCTCAATTTAGACGCCTATATGTTCTATCAATATCTGGATAAAATGGAAGAAGGTTAAGGCTTCTTGTATGTCTCATACAAAAATCCTACAACCTGAAAATCAACTAGCACAAAAACAACACAAAGTTACCCTTTTTATGATAAATAAAATAAAAGAGAAAAATAAACAAACTAAAAAATTGCAAGAAATGACTAAAATAAATAATGCAAATGAGCAGCAACAACTCTAAATGAACAAACAATTAACACAACTCAACAAGCTCAATTTAAAACAAAATTAAAAATGAAACAATGATAAAGTAAATTAACTTCTAATTAAAACTAAGATTAAGTAGTATCGATATTAATAAAATCAAACCATTCCTCAGCAACGACGCCAAAAACTTTATGCGTATTTTTGCAAGTGTACGAATCGTTCAAGTAATAAAGTGTAAAAAAGTACGGATATCGAACCCACAAGGAATGGCGTTACTAAGTACCGAAATTGACTAATCCTAATTTTATTTGAAAACCCAATTGTTGAAATTGTTTAAAAAGCAAATTAACTTAAAAATAAACACAAATAACACAATTGAATGTTGTTCACAAATGATTAAAAATGCTAAGGCATTTGATTTCGCTAAATCAATTCAATCCGATTTCAAGTCATGTTATATGAGAATCAAAGCTAAAAGTGATGGTTGAAAAACCCAAATTTACCTAATACTCTCTCTCGAGTTATATTAGAATTACTTATCTATGAAAATCAACTATATTTCTATGAAGATTTAATCACAAACAAGCACATTACGATTTATGGAATTTCTAAAATAACCACATACATCATGCATTAGGTCTCACACTCGCATTCAACATACGGTATTTATCACAAGAAGCATTCATTACACATCTCCTCTCGGTCTCAATATAATGCAACAAATCATCTAAATCTTGGCCAAAAATTTAAAAGCATTAAGCATGGAAATAAATACTCAACTTGAAAACAATGAACTCATATAACAATAACAAAAGAAATAATATTTTCTTGATTCAACTACATCATAGCCTTAGCAAAAAAATGAATTATTTCATAATGGAAATAAGAACAAACATTATCTCAAGTGAATCCACAAATAACAAATCTGAATAAAATGCAGAAAATGAAAGCTAAGGAGAAGAAATGAAAAACTCCTGAAGATGAACACTTGGAAGTAACAATGGTGATAATCCTTCAAGCTTCTCCAAACTTTCTCTCCAAAATTGCCTTCTCTCCTCTGATTCTCGCTAGGGGCTAGATGAATTTGGCCGGCAGCGAAAGGTGTCTCGCCGGCGGTGAGATTTGCATCTGCCAAAATCCGTGCTCTCGGTAAGATTTTCGTCGTGCTCTCTGTAAGATTTTCGCTGGCGGCGAGAGTCTTCTTGTCGGCGGTGGGATTTCCAAATTTTGAAACTTTGTTTTTTTCTTTTTTTTATTTTCACTCAATCCCGATCATTCAAATTTGTCCCAAACTTCTCCAAAATCATGATTTTACCTAAAATTGCACTTTAAACACGAAATACCCGTGAAATGACATTTGTGGATTAAATAATCAAATAGACACAATTTTCACACAAATATCAACATTTAAATCATAACAAAAATGCAATAATTTGACTCTTATCACACGTAACTGATAAGTCCACTTGGTCAGTCCAAGCACTAAGCCTGACCTTAACTCCACGAGCAACTCCTTGCAAAGGTAGTGCTACTTTGAGTGATCCTCCTCCATTGACAACTTTAAGGCTGAGTCTCTTTGATTCCTCTACTAAAACAAAGTTATGAGATGCACATGTGTCTACCAAAGCTTTGGCGACCTTTCTGTTGATGGTTACATCTATGAACATCAGGCCCTTGGGGGTCTTTGGGGCACTCTACAATGCACCAAGTAGGCACAAAGAACCTATCTTTGCACCTTCGTCTGTCTCACCTCCATCTTGGTCACGTGTGGAGGAACTAATGCACTAAAGGCCTTCCTTTTCGGACATTCATATGCCTAATGCGGTCCGTCGCATATGAAGCACATCACACAGGGCTTCAAGGCATCACGATCCTCCTTTTCCTTCCCCTTATCTCGTGATTTGAACGAGGGCCTTCTTTATGATTTTTAGGACCCTGACTTTTAGCATGGCCTCCCCTACTCTTTCCTCCAACAAACTTTCTTTATGTGCCCTTTGAGCTCTCTTTGTTTGTGGAGTAATCGATAAGGATTTCTGCAACTACAATGGCCAAAGATAGATCTTGGACACCACGTCGCTTGAGTTCCAAGTAAGCCCATGACTAAAGATCATCCATGAACAAGAATAGGGCATCCTTGTCTGAAGTGTCAGGGACTTCTAGCAGTAAGGTTGTGAACTCCTTCACATAATCCCTTATACTACTTATTTTCTTTAACCATCGCAATCGGCCCCTTGCCTCCTCTTCAGCATTTACAAGAAAGAATTGGCCTTTGAATTCCCTCTTAAAGGCATCAAAGGTGTCAATTGTGCATACCCCTCATTGCACATCACCATGCCTCCATCTCCACCATAGCATAGTAGTGTCAAACAAGTACATGGCAATAGTTCGGTTCTTGCTGGCATGGTCTGTTATGTCAGTAGCCTCAAAATACTATTCAAGCCTCCATAGGAAGTTCTCAACTTCTCTGGAATTTCTAACACCATTGAAGGTCTTGGGCTTGGGAACAACCACCTTCTTGGCCTCAATGATGGTGGTTGTGCTATTTCTCGCTGCCATAACCTTCTTATAAAGAGCTAAGTCACCACCTATGTCCTCCACTCTAAGCAACACATTAGAAACTTCTCTTTGGACAAGATCCCTTACCTTAGAAAGTTCGGCTTTCAACCCTTCAATCTCTTGCCTTAACCCACCATCTAGCTCATTGAGGGACATCTTGACCGCTGCATGGATCTCTACATCCTTGGCCTCCAAGCCATTGCAAAGTTCCTCCAAGTTGTCCACCCGATTGAATAACTCCCCTAAGTTGTCCTGCGCATTCCCAACACATGCTTCTAAGCTATAAAGTATGTCTTTCGACTTGGCTTGAGATTCCTTTGGTGGTTTCTGAACTTTTTCACGTTCCATAGGTGGAACATCAACGCTTGGTGTAGATGGGGCATTGTTTTTCATTATGCCAAGGGTAGTAATGCTTCAACCTAAATCTCTGATACCAACTGTCATGACCTTAAATTTTAAGTAGCGATCGTGCGGCACTTAGCATCATCCTTTGCACTAAGCCTGCCTTTGAACCTGAGGGAAACACTCTAAAGAGACTAGAAATAGAGTTTGTAAAGAATGCTTTGTATTGCTCTAGAGAGAGTTTATCTTACAAGATGCTAAGAATTCATAAGATTTCCCAAGATTGATACAAATAAAGATGAATAGGTCTATTTATAGTGTGGCTCTAAGCTTAAGGCTATGCCACAACTTTCTAGATCCTTCTAAGTCTAGAATGTACATGAGTGTTCTAGTTTTAACTGCAATATGCCACAAGGTTCTAGGACCTTATAGCCAACTCTAGAGTCTTCTAGGTTTGTCTAGCTCCTTCATGCAAGTTCTAGGATGTTCCGTAAGCTTCTAACGACTTCTACATCCTTCAAGAACCATCCATCACATTCTAGAATATTTCAGCCCATTCTAGCACCTTCAAGCACATGCTAGTATACTCTGGAGCATTCTAGAGTCTTCAAGGCTTGAGTTGAGTCCATCCAACTCTAGCTTCTTCTAGACATCTCTAGGCCACTCTAGAAATTTCTCCTGTAGAAAAGTCTAGATCCTTTAGGAAAGCACCATTTATTTGGATTTTAAGGGACATTTTGAGCGGGACGTAACAATGGGCTACCAATCTACTCAAGGTTGAGAAATAGATAGAAATTGGTACTCAACCACACAGGATAAGGAGTCTACTAATGAGTGCTCAAAAAGCACTAAAATTACCATGATTTTATGCACATTAATTGATTAAAAATATATATATTTATATGTTTTATCATATATTTATATAAATTTGTCTTTTTCGGAATCACGGGTGTTTTTATTGTTTTTTAGGTATTTTCACTTAAAAACGTAACTTAAAGACTCAAAGAGGAATACTGGAAGCAATACATCACAAATATATTAATAAATAAATGGGGAAAGGTCAACAAATATGGAAAAATTGGACAAAATGGGTCAAAAGGGTCAAAAATGTCAAAAAGGAGAAAATCGCGCCGCCGCGCCGCCCAGCCGCGCCGAGCCCCGCGCGCGCCAGCGCCCAGCCGCGCGCAGCACGCCCCACGTCCGCGCGCATCAGCGCGCGCCCCTGCGCGTGCCACTGCCCATTTCGCCCCATTTTCGCACGCAGCCACCCCATGACGTCATGTTGACGTCATCAATGACCTCAGCAATTACACTCCGCGTTTTCATCATTTTTTCACCCACTTTTTCTCTCCATCCTCACCTATAAATACCCCTCTTCTCTTCACTTCTAAAAACACCTCAAAACACATTCTCTTCTCTCTTTCTTTCTCTCTTTTCTTAGATTTTTTAGTTTTTCTTAGTTTTTAGCTTTTCTTAGTTAATTTCTCTTAGTTTTAGAGTTCTTCGCTTTTTGGGAAGAACAAGTTATGTTTTTGTAATTTATTAGCTTTTTGATTCAATAAATGGGAGTGCAAATTCCGCTTGGAGGTTTTCCAGCAACGGGAATAGCATCGAAGTTCTGTAAGGATTTTATTTTCTTTACAGTTATTTTTTATGCTTTATTCTTACATGTTATATTTAATTTGTCTGTGATTAAATTTAACTCTACTGGCTGTTTATAAACATGATGTAATAATAACGTTGTTATGCTTGCGAAATACTAAATAGGTAAAAATCTCTAAAATGAATTGATTTTATTTTTATTCAAGATTTTATATTAAGAATGTTAGAGAGAAATATATTATTTTTCATTACAAACTTAAATTTGAAAATTAGATTTTAAGGTTTAGTTATTCGGTCTAATTTAGAGTAGTGCTCTTTTATTTGTTGGTACAATCGCCCGGTAGTTAGAGTGAAGCTCTATTTCAAAAGTTTTTATAAGAATTATTTTCTGAAAATGTATTGACAACATGTTTTCAGTTGTGGTTTTAAAACTTGAAAGTTAGTACTCGGATAACTAAATTCTTATGTTTAATTTGGACACCTTGAATAAAGTTTAAACTGTCTAACCCCACCAAAGGTGGCATTTAAATGGTTCATTTTCAATCTCTTAGAAAAAGGAATTAATTTAATTAACCAAATTAGTTATCAACCCCACCCATAGGTGTTAATTGATTTGTTTAGTTAACAAAGAACATCTAACCCCACCAAAGGTGGTATTCATATAAAAAAGAGAGAATCAATAAATATCAATTCATATCTTTAATAACCTAAATAATATGAGCAAGCATAATTAACTTAATTATTATATCCATAAATACTCAACTGTTTTAACAGATAAAATTTGCATAAATGTTTATTGAATCTATGTTTATTTTTATGTAATTAGATTAAAAACACAAAACCCAAAATATCGTGACAGGATGTTTAGGATTTAATTTCGTTTTTAAAAGTTTGAATAATAAATTAAAAACCACATACATTCCTTCCTTAGATCGACCTTGGGAGTATACTTATCATTTTCTACGAAATGATTCGTGCACTTGTGAGAGTTTTATAAATAGATAAAACCAAAGTAACGGCATGATCGGTGATGTCGGTTCTGCCCGATCATCTACACCCTGATTTTTTGAACCACGTTTATACTCAATTTCATAGCCATAACCAAGAAGTTTTCGCAGCCAACGCGCCTGTGTTGGTGTTGTGATTTGTTGCTGTAATATGTACTTGAGACTTTTTTATCAATGTGGAGCATGAACGGTCTCCATAGTAAGTATGGATGCCATAACTTGATGGCCTTAACAACGGCTAGCATTTCCTTTTCATAGGTAGATAATGCTAAGGCTGATCCTTGGCCACTAGTCAATTTTCTTGGGTAAGGATGACCCTGAGGCCAATTTCACTTGCATCACATTTGATTACAAATCGTTGAGTGAAGTCTGGTAGACGTAAGATAGTAGAGGAGGTTAAGGCTTCTTTCAATTGTTGGAAGGCCATTATTGTAACCTCACTCCATTGAAACCCTTTCTTACTCAATAGACGGGTTAATGTGCTGTTATTCCACCAAAATGGTGAATAAATTTTCTATGATAGCCTGCCAACCCGAGGAACCCTCTAACCCCTTTTATTGTGGTTGGTGTTGGCCATTCAACGACAGTACGAATTTTTGCTAGATCAACTGAGACTCCATGTTCTAAAATAAGGTGACCTAAGTATTCTACCTGTAACACACCAAATTGACATTTAGGTTGTTTTGCAAACAAACTGTTAGCTGCTAGTATTTGTAGAACAGTTCGTAAAATGCATGCTATGGTCTTGCCATGATCTGGAGTATACTAGAATATCATCAAAGAAAACCAAGATGAATTTCCTGAGATTGAGTCGAAAGAGATCATTCATGAGACTTTGGAAGGTGACTGGGGCATTGGTGAGGCCAAATGACATCACTAGGAATTCATAATGGCCTTTATGCATCCTAGAGGCTATCTTAGGAATGTCATCTTCATAAACTCGTATTTGACCCTAAATGTAGATCCAATTTGGAATAGATATTGGTCCCATGAATTTGATCTAATAATTCATCAATGACAGGTATAGGATACTTATCCTTGAAAGTGATTGCATTAAGAGCCCTATAGTCCATATAGAACCATCAGGCTCTATTTGCCTACTTAACCAACAAGAATGGTGATGAAAAGGGACTGTTACTTGGCCTTATCAAGCTGGATTGTAAGATATCCTACACTATCTTTTCTATTTCAGTTTTTTGATAATAAGGGTATTGATAAGGTCATACATTTACCAGTCCTGAGCCAGGTTGCAAGGAAATTCGATGATTATGCAATTGCCTTGGTGGTAATCTAGTTGAAGATTCAAATACTTGGGGAAACTCAGCCAATAGCTTACCTATCTCTGAAGGGTAGGCCTTAGATTGACCATTGTGGTTGCTAGCAGGAATTATCTAGAGGAACAACCCGATGCCTTGTTGGCCATTGAATTCCTTATTGGTCAGAGCTGCAATATTGGTTCGACCTAACCCTTCAAACGTAGGAAAGGTCCCTTCTACCATGAAGCTTATGGTAAGTTTCTTATAATCCATCTCAATGGGACTAAGAGTTTTAAGCCATTGGACCCTTAAGACCAATTGGCATGTTACAACTGGAAGAACATAGTAATCTATAGTGACTGGATACTCTTGAATGGTGAGGGTGAGGTTACAACATTTTCCAGCACATTCTATTTTCTCACAGTTAGCCACCATTACCTCTAGTTTCTTACCTTTGACTATGGTCAATCCAAACTGAGAAGTTAATGTTTGATCAATGAAATTATGTGTACTCCCTCCATCTATCAATACTAACACCTTCTTATTTTTTAGCTTTCCCATGATGTGTATGGCTTGTGGGTGTTCAGTGCCTGCTATGGCATGGAAGGAAATTTCAGGTATCACTTCGCGATGCTCTTGCTCTGATAGGGTTTCTTTAATGTCATCTGTGTGATCCTGTGTTGAATCCTTCATTATAAATAGTTGTGGTAGTACATAGCAATAGCCATCAACAAATTTCTCATCACAGTAATAGCATAATCCCTTGTCTCATTGTTCACGTGCTTCTTGGTTAGTAATTCGTCAAAAGGCCATTGGTTGAGCTATTGAAGTTGGAATTAAACGCTATTAGGATGGAGATCCTAACACACCAATTGTGGGGTTAGGTGAGGCTCTTTGTGTCACTGATGTTGGTTGGTGACAAGGGAATTGGGTTGTCTTTCTCTATAGTTGACTCCTTTTCTTCGATCAACCTTGCCACCCCAATAGCATTAGCCAATGTTTGGGGTTTCTTAATCTTGACATCAATGCAGATTTCATCTCTAAGTCCATCAATAAAACAACTGATCATAAACTCTTCTGGAAAGCCATTAACTCTGTGAGAGAGCTTCTCAAAGGTTTCCTGATAAGTTGCTATGCTTGTGGTTTGTTTAAGGCGAGTCACTTCCTCAAAAGGATCCTCATAATTGGTTAGACCAAATCACAATAGTGCAGCCTTAGTGAAATGTTCCCAAGTTAGTGGTCCATGAAACTTAGTAAGCCACTGGTGCCATTGTAGGGCAATACCTTCGAGGAGGAATGAATCCAACTGCACTTGTTGTTCTGGTGCAATGTTGGTGAACTCTAAGTATTGTTTAGCCTTATAAATCCAGCATGTTGGGTCATCGCCAACAAATGTTGAAACGATAGCTTCAAGTGTGAGCATTGGTGGTCAAAGTTGAGGTACTAGTGGTCCGAATTGGGCCGAGAAGTATGTGGGTGTGGATGTGAGGTTTCATCCATTGCAAAAGGGTTAATCTTAGGGGAAGGCCAAGAGGTGCACAACGCTTGCAGCTCGATAAGCACTGCTTGTAAGGTAGCACCCATTTGATTGAAGTCAAACTCATGTCATGCGGGGGTTTCCAAGACCTCACTGCAAAACTCGGCGTTGGACTTGCCACGGGTATCCATGGCTTTGATACCACTGATACGTGGAATTTGTGGGGAAGACGAAGCAGAGAAGAGAAGAGAATATAGTGAATATATAATTTTTGATATGCTTTTATTCATCTATTTGGCTATTTATAGCCTTACAAGGAAATAGAGAAAACAAAAAGAGATGCTACAGACTCATATTCCCTAATAGCCTAGTGGTTCCCCTATCGATCACGACATCTTATCTTTCTGTACACTAAGATGTGTCAGTGTAACTACCTCTGTGATTACCTGTGTACATAATCATCCTAAGGGTGCACATATAACGTAATAAAGAGTTTTCAAAACTTACCATGTCTTATTATATAGCCCATATAAATTAAACAAAAAACAAAAGATAAAAAGCGCCATATCAAAACTGGAAAAGAATGAAATTCTACCCCTAAACCTAAACCAACACTAGTTGTTTTTAAACTCCACCATATTTTGCCTTTGATAAACCTAGACCACCAATTCCCTAAATCATATTGCTTTTTGGTCGTAATAACAAAAGCTCCATTAGTCATAAACATGATAATTTCAAATTTTCTTTATAATGACTGAAAAAAGATTGAAAAGTGGTGGGTGGTATTAGTCGGTTTCTTTTTATTATCGTACTATTAAAAGTGGTGGGTGGTATTCATCCTCGATTGATTTAATATCGTACTATTAAAATAGCTTTTACTAGTATAAATTACCTATAATAAATTTATTATTTTAAATAAGTTTAATTTTTTTTATTTTTTTCGTCTTCTCATTTTTTATAGTGATATTATTTTTATTTTGTTTTTGTTTTTTTTTTAACAGCGCAGGTTGGTTTCTTCGACTTTAGCTTCCAAGTTCCAATTGACGGATGTTTACCGGCGCTTTAGTGTAGTTGCAGATAACAGAGTTATGTGGATGATGGCTAATTCTTCAACAAATTTCTTTCCAGTTTCTTCAATTTTCCATGACCATTTGACAGACTCTCCGAAGAACTCGAATAGTATTATTTTCTTGAAACCCATTTCAACGACCTCCATTTTATTATTGAAACCAGGCTACTCTTGTGCCAAAATTAGAGCATCGACCTCGCTCACTAGACCCACAACAACAAGTCGTGAAGTTATAGATTACAATGCTAAAATTAATAGATTTTGTGAAATGGGTAATCTGAAGAATGCCATGGAATTGCTTTGCGGGCTTCAAAAATCCGATCTTGAGTTGGAAACCTACTCTTCTGTTTTGGAGCTTTGTGTGCAACATAAGTCGCTTGAAGATGGTAAAAGAGTTCACTCAGTTATTTGTTCAAACGGTGCAGCAGTTGATGGGTTTTTGGGTGCAAAACTAGTTTTCACGTATTTAACATGCGGGGATTTAAAAGAAGGCAGGCGAGTTTTCGATAAGATTACCATTGACAAGGTTTTCCTTTGGAACTTTATGATAAATGAATATACGAAGATTCGTAATTTTAGGGAAAGCTTGAGTTTGTTTAAGAAGATGCAAGAGAAGGGTGTCCAAGCAGATTCTTATACTTATACAAGTGTTTTGAAGTGTTTTGCGGCGATAGCGAGTTTAGAAGGTGGCCAAATGATTCATGGATATCTATATAAATTGGGCTTTAGTTCTTATAGCACAGTTATGAATTCTCTTGTTGCTTTTTACTTCAAGAGTAGAAGAGTTGAAAGTGCACAGAAGGCGTTTGATGAAATGACTGTGCGAGATATTATATCTTGGAATTCGATGATAAGTACATATGCCTATAATGGTGATTGTGAAAAGGGAGTAGAGATTTTCAAAGAAATGCTTTGCAGGGGAATTGACATGGATTTGACTACATTTGTTAATGTTCTAGTGGCTTGTGCAGGAATTGGAGCTCCTTTGTTGGGAAGAGCATTTCATGCTTGTGCAATCAAAGCTTGTTTAGGAAAGAACATCATGTTCTACAATACTTTGCTAGACATGTATTCAAAATGTTGTGACATGAATAGTGCAATTCAAGTTTTTGAGAAGATGCCTGAAAGAAGTATAGTATCATGGACTTCAATGATAACTGGTTATATTCGTGAAGGACTTCCTGGTAAGGCATTTAAATTGTTCTATAAAATGAAAGAAAATGGGATTAGCCCAGATATATATACAGTCACAAGTATACTTCACGCATGTGCCTGCAGTTGCTCATTGAATAGTGGCAAGGATGTGCACAATTACATTAAAGAAAATAATATGGAGTCAAATTTGTTCATCTCTAATGCTCTAATGGATATGTATGCCAAATGTGGAAGCATGGAAGATGCTCACTCGGTTTTTTCCCACATGCCTTTAAAGGACATAATCTCTTGGAATACTATCATTGGTGGGTACTCAAAAACATGTCTTCCTAATGAAGCTCTTACATTATTCTCTAAGATGCAACAAAGGTTAAAACCCGATAGTACAACAATGGCCTGCATACTTCCCGCTTGTGCTAGCCTATCAGCCTTAGGCTGGGGGCAAGAGATCCATGCTTACATATTAAGACATGGTTACTTCTCAGATAGATATGTATCCAATGCACTTGTTGACATGTATGGGAAATGTGGCGCACTCATTCTTGCACGGTTAGTTTTTGACATGATTCCTATGAAAGATCTCATCTCGTGGACAGTATTGATAGCGGGATATGGCATGCATGGATTTGGAAGGGAAGCTATTGCTGTGTTTAATGACATGAGAAATGCAGAAATTAAGCCTGATGAGGCATCTTTCGTTGCTATTCTTTACTCTTGTAGTCACTCTGGATTACTTGATGATGGGTGGAAGTTCTTTAATATAATGCGAAACAAGTGCAATATTGAGCCCAAGTTGGAGCATTATGCTTGTATGGTGGATCTTCTTTCTCGAACTGGAAATCTCACAGAGGCTTATAGATTCATTAAAGCGATGCCAATTCAACCTGATGCCTCAATGTGGGGTGGCTTGCTTTGTGGGTGTAGAATCTACCATGATGTAAAATTGGCTGAGAAAGTTGCAGAGCATGTTTTTGCACTTGAGCCTGAGAACACAAGGTATTACATGCTTCTAGCTATAATATATGATGAGGCAGAAAAGTGGGAAGAAATGAAAAAGTTGAGGGAGAGGATTGACATGAAAGGATTAAAGAACAGAGAGTGTAGTTGGATAGTGATCAAGGGGAAGGTTAATATCTTTGTTGCAGGAGATAATGGTTCACACCCACAAACCAAAAGGATAGAGTCATTATTGGAGAGACTTCAATCAAAAATGAAGGAAGAAGGTTCCTTTCCTAAGATGCAATATGCTTTAGTTCACGCAAATGACTTGGAGAAAGAAGTGGTTATGTGTGGGCATAGTGAGGAGCTAGCTATGGCTTTTGGAATATTAAGCTTGCTTCCAAGACAAACCATACGGGTCACCAAAAATATGCGGGTTTGCGGTGATTGTCATGAGATGGGAAAATTCTTGTCCAAAACATTTGGTAGGGAGATTGTTTTGAGAGATTTCAGTCGCTTTCACCATTTCAAAGATGGGACATGTTCTTGCAGAGGCTTCTGGTAAATGAAAAGGTGTAAATTAGTATAGAAGAGTTCCATTATTTAGTAGGCTAAATAACCAATTCATTGGCCAATTTATTCCTAAACCCTTTTTTACTAATATTAATTTAGTACCTACTAATTTAGTTTAAATCTTTTTATTAAACTATTTGTCAAATTTACGCAAATTTAATTTAGACTAAAATTTTCAAAACTAGTTTAAACTTTGCAAAAAGGTACCATTATTGTATCCAATAATAATCACACTAATGTATAATTCACTATGTGCACTGCGTGGAGAGATGCCTTCCATATAGAAATCTTGCTTCGTGAAGGTTTTTGGACGTAGAGTCCTTTAAATTTGAATTTAGACTCGAATCTATTGGGATATATTGTTTGTTAGTGTTTTGGTCTCAAAAGACGAGGTTTTGATGTGGACTTTTTAGGAGAACAACCTAGAACTCCTGAACTTAAGGAATAAAAATGATTTATTTGCTATGAACGTGTTGAAGATGATCAGATTAGAATTCTAAGGAAACAAAGTCCTTAAAACCTAAACCATGAGATGCCACAAAAGATAATCATTCTTTTTGATAAGTCAAATTCAAGTATTCAATCAAGAACACAATAACATAAAGCAAAAAACTTTCTAAAACTTTCTTTTCAATAATGAATATTCGTATGTCTCCATTACATGGCTATTGCTTCTTTTATAAGAATAAACCCTAGACGCAACCTCTTCTAAAGAAACCTTAGGCGCCACTTCTATCCCCTAAGAAACCCTAGGCACCATTTCTATCCACTAAAAAACCCTAGGCATCATTTCAAGAGCCAAAAAACTAATAGGCTTAATTATTGGTGGATTGGGCCTAATCCATTCTTAAAAATAAAAGATAAAAAACTTAACAAAAAAAAGCTCACAATTAACTAAGACAAATAATTAACTAAAATAAAAATATTATTTCCTAACTCAATCTTTGCTCCCAACTTGATCTTATAAATCTATCCCTTGCATAAAAAGGTAATAGACCATCCTTAGTAAAGTTTTAGAATATTCTAATTTAGTTTTTGATTCTTCTAGCATAGCCTCTTTGTACTGTATTTTCATGATCAAGTCTTGTAAAGCTTTATTCATCATCTTTGTTTTTGTCCTAGTCAGTGGACCGCCAATTCCTTGCAAAGGATCTTGAGAATATTTGGAAACATCAACTTGATCAGTACATTGATCTCTATTATTATCCTCATCTTTGAAAAGATTCATCCTTGAATCTTAGCTTTATAAGCAGGTCGATATGGTATTGTAGATTCAAGTATGACGTCTATTTGATCCATAGGAAATTTCTTCAGGAAATAGATCCTCAAAGTCTTGCAATAAAGACACAACAACACTAGACAAAAGATGAGTTAAGATCATTAGTAGAAAGATAAATATCCTTGTACATAAGTACAAGTACTTGTTGCCTTGCCATCATTACACTTTTAATCTCATATTTTTCACCAAATGCACTCATTCTTTAATTTTTCTCTCCTTACTCACTTTTCTCTCTTTTTTGCTCACTTTTATCTCTTTTGTGCTCACTTCTCTATCTTTTGTGTTCACTTTTCTCTCCTTTTTGATTTTCCCCGTACTCATACTTTTGTTTTTCTCTTAACTTGCACTCTTCTGCTATCCTAATTTGGTCTTCATAAGCTTGCAAAGGTGTCAAATGAGCTAATACAACTTTTCAGTTGTTCATTTCACAAGAATAGTGATTTTATACCAATCATGCATCAACCCCTATTAAACTACCACGGTCGTCCAAGAAAAATATGAGCAGCATACATTGGTGCCACATCACAAAGAACCTCATTTTTATACTTTCCAATTGAAAAAGGAATACACACTTGTTTGTTGACATTCACTTCTTCACAATCATTCATCCATTGTAGCTTGTATGGTTTGGGATGTTTTTGCTACTTTAAATTCAACTTTTCTACCAACACAATACTAGGAACATTAGTGTAGCTTCCACTATCAATAATAACCATACATACCTTATCCTTCACATGGTATCTTGTGTGAAAAATATGCTCACGTTGCTCCTCATCTCCTTCACTCTTAGGCTATATATTGAGGGCTCTCCTTGTGACAAGTCATTTCCATGCATAGGTTCTTCCAATTCTACATCAGAACAATCCTCCAACAGTGGCATTTCTTCGTCACTTGAACTAGCACTCTCAATTTCTTTGTTATCACGTATAACCATAACCCTTTTGTTTGGGCATTCAGAAGCAATATGTCTGAGTTCCTGGAACTTAAAACACTTAATATCATGTGACTTAGTAAGGGTTTTTATTTCTTCTTTACCTTTAGGAATAACAACTGAATTGTTTGACTTTGCTTCACCTTTTGTTCTAAAGGTTTCTTTGTTATCCTTCCAAGTTGATTTCTATGGAGAACTAGAGGACGTCTTAGATCTGAACCTTTTGGACTTTATTTGCTTCTCCACTTTAATGGTTTTGTGCAATAGTTCTTCCATTTCTATGTAATGTTGCAATTCAACCACATTAGCAATTTCCCTGTTTAACCCAGCAATGAATCTGGCCATTTCGCTTCTCTATCTTCCTCTATATTTGCTCTAATCATGGAAACTTCCATCTCCTTATAATAATCTTCTACACTCATGGAACCTTAGACCATCCCTTGCAACTTTCTATATCCCTATTGTTATGGCTAGGTATGAACCTCTTACGCATCACCAATTTCATCTCTTCCCATGACCGAATAAGTCTCTCACCATTTCTTTGCCTATTAACCACCAATTGATCCCACCATATGCCAACATAATCTGTAATTCTATGACTACTAGCTTTACTTTCTTCTCCTCAGAGTATTTATGACAATCAAACACATGTTCAACCTTTCTTTCCCACTCCAAGTATAACTCAAGATCATTCTTTCCTTGAAAGGGCGGAATTGTCATCTTTATACTACCTATATTGCTATCTTCTTTGTAGTTAGTCATATTGTCCTATTTATAACTGGTTCTCTCTTCCACATTGGAATCAACTTCTTTTTCCTCGAATTGATGTCTTCTATGTCTTCTTCTATGTGATTGAGAATCAAAAGAGGATTCTAAATCATCCAACCTTACATTCATTCTCTTAAATTGGTCAATAACAGCTTTGATGAAGAATTTTATGTTGAACTTTGGTGGTTTTTCTCGTTCCTTACTCATGTTGTCAACCTATCAAAATAAAATGAGATAATCCACACATTCCCTCGTGTGTTTGCCCTCAAATAAGATTATTAATATTCCTTTTTTCACTATTTTTGCTCTTTTTTTTTGTTTTTACCACTCAATGCTTATGCAAACCTCCTTTGTGTTCTTAACAAAATCAAGGAATTCAACTAATCTCAAGAAGTAACTATTTTATTGGTGGAAATTTCAAAATTTAGAATTTTAAAATAACTTAATGGAAAAGTATGATAAAAGGAAAGTCCAAAGAGGACTCTAAAGAAAGAAAGTCCAAAGAGGATTCTAAAGGAAGACTCTTGACCAAAGAGGACTCTAAAGGAAGACTCTTGACCAAAGAAAACTCTAAAAAAAGACTCTTGACCAAGGAGGACTCTAAAGAAAGACTCTTGACCAAAGAGAAGTTTATAGAAAGACTCTTGACCAAAGAGGAGTTTAAAGAAAAACTCTTGATCAACCATGATTCCCTTTTTTTATAAATCAGTCTTGGGTAGTAAGAACAAAATAAAGGAAAACCAATTTTAACAATAACAAGAAAACTTAGCAAGTAAACAAGAATTATATTATTGAACAATCTACTACTTTGTTCTCCTTTTCTTCTTTTTTTCTTTCTTATTTTTTTTATTTTTTTTTCTTTCTTTTTTTGATTGGTGCTGCTGCTATTATGAATAGAAAATTCATAAAAACAAATTTGCAACCCTAAAGAACAAGAACCGAAAACAACGCAAAAATGTGCAACAAAAATTTAAGCTCTCGGTAAGTATTGTAAACAATGGAATTTGGGCTCGAAAATGTGGAGAACAAAGCTAAAGCTTATTTACATTTTTAGGAATTGGAATGAGTTTCGATTTGATATATTATAGTAGTCTTTTCTATGCCCAAGTCAAAAGTTATGACTGTTTAAAGTTGCAATGCCAATTTATCACTTTTTTTTAACTGTGAACTGTGGCAGCTCTCTTTTTTTTTTAAAGAATAAAGATAGATTGAACATAGAAAAAAGACAAGAAAATACATGAAGAATTCAAAGAAAAATATAAAACGAAATCAATAAAAACAAAATGGAATGAAAACACAAGACTAGAAGGACAAAATTTCTTTTTTCCTGTGATTTGTGACTCAAGAATGCAGAAAACAATCAAAGGATGATTTTTTTTTAAATCTAAAATTTAAAACAAAGATAGATGAAGATAGATAACTTGTTTTTAGCAACCAAGGCTCTCATACCAAATGATGCAAACCTTTTAGGCGAACAACCTAGGAACCCACGAACTCAAAGGAATAGAAATGATTGATTTGCTAAAAACGTGTTGAAGATGATCAGATTAAAACCCTAAGGAAACAAAGTTCTTAAAACCCAAAAATTTTGTATGCCACAAAGGATGATAACTCTCTTTGATAAGTTAAATTCAAGTATTCAATCAAGAACACAAGAAGGCAAAGAAAGAAGCATTCTGAAATTTTCTTTTCATTAATGAATATTCACGTGTCTCCATTACATGGATGATATTTCTTTTATAAGAAATAAACCCTAGATGCCACCTCTTCTAAAAAAACCCTAGGTGCCACTTTTATTCCTTAAGAAACCCTAGGCACCACTTCAAGAGCCAAAAAACTAATGAGCTTAATTATTGGTGGATTGGGCCTAATCCATTCTTAAAAATAAAAGACAAAAAAACTTAACATAAAAAAAACCTACAATCAACTAATACAACAATTGCTAAACATAAAGGTCCATAATTAACTAAAATAAAAATATCACTTCCTAACTCAATCTTTGCTCCCAACTTGATTTTTCAAATCTATCATTTTCATAAAAACATAATAGACTACCCTTGATAAAGCTTTAGAATATTCAAATTTAGTTTTTGATTCTTCTAGCACAACCTCTTTGTACTGCACTTCTATGATTAAGCCTTGCAAAGCTTCATTTATCCTTTTTTGTCTTTGCACTAGTCATTGGACTACCAATGCAAAGGATCTTGAGAATAATTAGGAACATCAACTTGATCAGCACCTTAATCTCTATTAAGTTCTAGTTTTTTTTTCATTAGTAACGAAGTTCGCAATTTGTAACGTCTAAAAAGTGTTCAAGGAAATGTATGGCTCTAAAGGTGGCAATTTTCCACCTTCTTTTTGTGCCGTTACAATTGGAGTGTTTTCTTATTTGTCATGGTTCCTTATGCCAACAATCAATGTTAAATGGAACTCATTATTTACAAATATAGAGTGAGTTTGAATTTTTTAAAAACTAAAGCGTTTCTTACGTATTTGAGGTAAAAATAGAAGCGCTTTTAAGTGTTATAGAATCTATTTTTTAAGCATTTTTAGTGATTTTTCTGATAAGCCCCTTCTCAAAGAATATTTTTGACTTATAATCTCAAGCATGTGAGATACATTATTAGTGATTAAATTTATGAGTGGCAACAGGTGCAGATTAGTCTCGATTAATCGAGTTCAAATTATTCTAAGCCTAATTTAAGTCAAATTTAATTTGAACCATCAAAGATGAGCCTAAATCTAAATTAAATATAAATGGGTTAGCCTAAACTGGCCTAAACTAACCAGAATTATAAATTGTATTTTTTTTAATTAATTGAACTTTTTTTTTAATCATAAAATATTTTAATGATATTAAAATTTATTAATACAAATAATTTTACATCAAACAACAAAAATGGGAAAAATAATGTTATAACAACTATTCAATCATAAAAAAGGTACGCATTAATAACATCATAGTACTTCATCACTCAAACATTAAGATTTAAAACAATCTATATCACATTATAGACTTTATCAATTTTAAGTCATAATATCATCATCAAAATTTTACATATGTATCACAAAATCACAACATTTTATATTTGATTTTAACTAATAAGCTAGCTCAAACCTAGGTATTTAAGCTAGCCTAAATTTTGCCCAAATTTAATTTGATTCGTGTTCGATTCAGGTTTTTCGATTTGAGTTCAATTTGAGTTCGATTTGATCAATCAAACTATGACACAAATTACCACTTTTATAATTAATGTGTTATATACGGTTGTACTTAATTAATAAAATAAACTTTTATTTAAGTATTATTGTATCATTGTAATGTTATTTAGCATTAATGGTTCCATAGTGAGATTTGTAGATGACATGTTGCTTGATATATGGGTTTATGTATGCTTGTTCCTCTCCTTTAAAAATGGGTCTCCATATTTTGAGTAATGCCTAGTCAGTAACTCTCGTAACTACATTGCAAAGTGGTGGCTTAACTAGTCATAGTGAATAGGGTGCTTCACAATTTGAGATACTACAATAAAGTATTGGATGAGATCACTTGTTAATTGTATAGTATTACTAAATGATTGGCACAAGATCTATACATTCTAATCGATGATGACTCTTTATCACACGGAGTAGTGTAATCAAGAGTATGCAAGTTGATTCCTTGGATTCACTTATAAGTGCAACACTATTGCTTATATCTTTATGTTTTTGATATGCTATGTGATAAACATTTCTCTTTATGAATCTATGTTTTAAGTGTACGAGGACATATTTATTTTTCATTTAAAATCTGAGATGAGTGATGGGTTGCTCCATCCATTGGATAAATGTATGATATATGAAGCTTTAGAGTGCACATTGAGATTAATTAAATTCTATTTGCTAGACAGTCATGGTTAGCCAACCTAAGAAGTGATCCATTATACATAAAGATGTATAATCATCATTCAATCCTATTGATAGTTGTAGCTATAAAAGCCAATTTAAGAAGCGATCCATTATACATAAAGATGTATAATCATCATTCAATCCTATTGATAGTTATAGCTATAAATATTACTCATATAAGGAGTATAGTTGCAAGAAGTAAGTCATTGTGAGTAAATAATTCACGAGAGATGCCCTTAAAATTTGAAACTATGCATATGTGATTATTAAGAGCCATCAGTTTATCCACCTTGGGCTTTTGTGATGGGAACGTCAAATACCTATTACTAAAAAGTTAATAAAGGGAAAAAGGGTAATTTTCTAGCTACGAACTTTATGTTCCCATGATAGTCTTGGTAGGTTAGTATTAATTAATTAAGATACTACAGATTAATAATTTTTGGATAAATTATTATTCAAAACTAATATATGATTAATTAACAGAAGCGAAAAATGGTAAAAATGAGTACCATACAAAATGATGGGACAAGCCAATGGGGTGGCACATGTGTGACATGTGATAGCCACATTGGACAGTTATATTGGTGCCCCTCGTAGGATGCACAGAGCATGTAGCATGGAGGCTTGTAGCTTAGTTGCAAGCGAGATACCGTTCCAATTTTAATATCACTCCATTTGAAAAAAAAATCAGATAATTAATGAGATATTTTTTATGTCAAATTCTATCAAAAAAGGAAATTGGAATTAAATGTAATTATTGTCACACAAGACAAGGTGGTGCAAAGTACGGTGGTATTGGTAATGTCAACATTGATCACCAGACGTGAAAAATATGCAAATACATAAATCAAAATATCTATTTGCATAATGTAAAGTCAATAAAGATAATTAGAATAGTACAAGAGTAGTATGTAAAATTCATGTCAATGTTGAAACAGTTCTCCCGCTTTTTATTTTGAGAAACAAATGAACAATAAAACAAAATAAAAAACAAAAAAAATTACTAAAGAAAATTAATCAATAGTACAAATTCCTAAGACACTTCTAACATATTCAAATCTTTGGATATCAAAGACTTTAGTGAATTAAACAACTAATTTCCTTTCAATAGGTACAAACTCAATGAATAAAA
Organism: Hippophae gyantsensis; assembly: GCA_030763125.1. Classification (NCBI taxonomy): domain Eukaryota; kingdom Viridiplantae; phylum Streptophyta; class Magnoliopsida; order Rosales; family Elaeagnaceae; genus Hippophae; species Hippophae gyantsensis. The sequence continues at coordinate 7,731,190 of CM061033.1, read as the reverse complement.
TTTTATCTTTTACCAATTCCAAAATAAAATGATATCTAATCTCTATATGTTTTGTTCTAGAATGCACACTAGGATTTTTTGGAGATATATATAGCATTAGTGTTTTCACAATAAAAAGGAGTAATATCTTGTTCAAATTCATATTCCTTAAGCATGTTTTTCATTCACGTAAGTTGTATACAGAAACTTCTAGTAGCAATGTATTCTACCTTTGTAGTAGATAGTGTGATAGGGTTTTGTTTCTTGTTGTACTAGGATATAAGATTGTTACCAATATAAAAGCATCCACCTAAGTTGCTTTTTCTTATATTCTAATTTCCTACCTAATTTGCATCTATGTATCCACGTATTTCATAGGTAGTATCATTAGTAAATCAAATGCCAAAAATTTTAGTTCTAAAGACATACTTGATAATCCTTTTGATACATTCAATATGTGATTCCTTATGATCTTACTGATAAAGGGCAAAAACATTAACACTAAAGCCAATATCAAGTCTACTAGCTATGAGGTACATCAAGCTTCCTATCATGCTTCTATATGGCATTTGATCAATGCTCTTACCTGACTCGTCCATAAATATTTTGACACTTGTACTTATAGGTGTTCTCAAATACTTACTTGTCTAAGTCTTAAATTTTTTTAATTAGATTACATACATACTTGGTTTGAGAAATAAAGATACCATTATTTAGTTATTTAATTTACAAATCAAGAAAGTATGTCAACTCATCCATCTATAAATTTCAAATTCACTAGTCATTATATTCACAAAATCTTTGACAAGAGAGGTGGAGGTTGACACAAAAACTATGACATCGACATATATTTAGGCAATGAATATATCCTCTCTGGTCCTTTTAATAAAAAGAGTCTTATCAACTCTCCCTCGAACAAATCCTTTGTCTAAGAAATAAGTTGTAAGTCTCTCATAATAAACTCTAAGAGCTTGTGTCAAACCATAAAAGGGCCTTATTGAGTTTATAAACATGATTAGTGTATTATGGGTCAATAAAAATTTTGGGTTGTTTAGCATATACTTCTTTACTAATTAAACCATTTAGGAAAGTAAACTTTACATCCATCTGAAAAGTTTAAATTTCATAAAGCATGTAATAGTAAGTAAGATAATAATTGATTCTAACTTAGATAAATAAGCAAATGTTTTATCAAAATCAATTCCTTCAACTTTGTTATACCCTTAGTAAACTAGTCCATCCTTGTTTATAACCACGACATCATATTCATCATATTTATTTTTAAACACCCATTTAGTTCCTATGATATTTTTATCATTAAGTCTAGGTACTGGTATCCAAACATCATTCCTAATGAATTAAGCTAACTCATCCTACATGACATTTATCCAAAAGTCATCTTTTAAGGAATCATTAACATTCTTTGGATCTATTTAAGAGACATAGCAAAGAAGAGTCACCTCACTTACCTATCCCCTTCTTATTACCATGCTTGCATTTGGATCACCAATGATATTCTCATTGGGTGGTCTTTGGCAGTATGTTTTGGCTTTTGAATTTGAGTGTTTGACATGGTGTCCTCATCATCCAAGGTTGACTCTTCATCTCTCTCAAATTATACCTTTTCAATGTTAGTTGTTTCATCATTTTGATTTGGCAAGTTTGTGCTTAAATGTTTATATTTATCATCAGTGATTGGAGTGCTAGTACTTGTATCATCTACAACAACATTGATAAACTCCATCTCAATGTTAGTTCTCAAGTTGAAATCTTTAAAAGCACAACTTGATAACGAGTAACCTAGTAGGGATATAATATGTAGATTCTCATTATCTCTAAGGATATAACATTTACATCCAAATACATGTATACGCTTAAGATTAGGTTTCTTAACTTTCCAAATTTCATAGGGAGTTTGGTTTGAACTTTTAAAAAAGAAATTAAATCCTAAACATCCTGTCACAATATTTTGGGTTTTGTGTTTTTAATCTACTGACATAAAAATAAACATAGATTCAATAAAAATTTATGCAAATTTTATCATTTATAATAGTGAAGTATTTATGGATATAATAACTAAGTTAATTATGCTTGCTCATATTATTTAGGTTATTAAAGATATGAATTGATATTTATTGATTCTCTCTTTTTTATATGAATACCACCTTTGGTGGGGTTAGATATTCTTTGTTAAGTAAACAAATCAATTAACACCTATGGGTGGGGTTGATAACTAATTTGGTTAATTAAATTAATTCCTTTTTCTAAGAGATTGAAAATGAACCATTTAAATGCCACCTTTGGTGGGGTTAGACAGTTTAAACTTTATTCAAGGTGTCCAAATTAAACCTAAGAATTTATTATCCGAGTACTAACTTTCAAGTTTTAAAACCACTACTGAGAACATGTTGTCAATACATTTTCAGATAATAATTCTTATAAAAACTTTTGAAATAGAGCTTCACTCTAACTACCAGGTGATTGTACCAACAAATAAAAGAGCACTACTCTAAATCAGACCGGATAACTAAACCTTAAAATCTAATTTTTAGATTTAAGTTTGTAATGAAAAATAATATATTTCTCTCTAACATTCTTAATATAAAATCTTGAATAAAAATAAAATCAATTCATTTTAGAGATTTTTACCAATTTAATATTTCGCAAGCATAACAACGTTATTATTATATCATGTTTACAAATAGCCAGCACAGTTAAATTTAATCACAGATAAATTAAATATAACATGTAAGAATAAAGCATAAAAAATAACTGTAAAGAAAATAAAATCCTTACAGAACTTCGATGCTATTCCCGTTGCTGGAAAACCTCCAAGTGGAATTTGCACTCCCATTTATTGAATCGAAAAGAAAATAAATTACAAAAACATAACTAGTTCTTCTCAAAAAGAGAAGAACTTAAAAACTAAGAAAAACTAACTAAGAAAAGCTAAAAACTAAAAAAAACTAGAAAAACTAAAAAAACTAAGAAATGAGAGAAAGAAAGAGAAGAAAAGATGTGTTTTGAGGTGTGGTATGAAGTGAAGAGAAGGGGGGGTATTTATAGGTGAGGATGGAGAGAAAAAGTGGGTGAAAAAATGTTAAAAAATGATGAAAACGCAGAGTGGTGATTGCTGATGTTATTGATGACGTCAGCATGACGTGAGGGGTGGCTGCGCGCGGAATGGGTGCAGATGGGCAGCGGCGTGCGCGGACTGGAGCTGGGGCACGTGCGGGAGCAGCAGCAGTGCCCAGAACGGGAGCAAGGCACGCGCGAGACTGGAGCATGGTGCGCGCAGAACTGGGCGCTGGCGCGTGCGAGACTGGGCGTGTTGCTTGCGGCGCGCACGGGGCTAGGTGCTGGTGCGCGCAGGCTGGGCGGCTCCATGCGCGTTTTCCTCCTTTTTGACATTTTTGATTTTTTTGACCCATTTTGTCCAATATTTCCATATTTGTTGACCTTTCCTCATTTATTTATTAATATATTTGTGATGTATTGCTCCCAGTATTCCTCTTTGAGTCTTTAAGTTATGTTTTTAAGCGAAAATACCTGAAAAACAATAAAAATACCCGTGATTCCGAAAAAAACAAATTTATATAAATATATGATAAAACATATAAATATATATATTTTTAATCAATTAATATGCATAAAATCATGGTAATTTTAGTGCTTTTTGAGCACTCATCAGTACACATAAACATGGTTCACTATTTAGCAAGAGGTTCTTACCGCTTTAGCCAAAACATTCTTTGGAATAATCATTGTGTGTAGCAAGACTCTCACCATCTCTTGTAACACCCAATTCTTCCTTTCAACTATTCCATTTTGTTTTGGGGTGATTAGTATAGAGAAATCATGTGATATTCCATGCTGCTTTCAAAATTTAGCATATCTTGAGTTTTCAAATTCCTTCCATGATTAGTCCTTAGTCTCATGAGTCTCAATATGTTAATTATTCTATTACTAGCTTCAATCTACATTATAAAACAAAAAGAACTACATAAATCAAATGCATAAGATTTTTCTTTTAGAAAACCTACCCATGTAAAACGAGAAAAATCACCAACAATAACAATTATGCATTTCTTGCCACCAAAATCTTAGTTTTCATAGGACCCATGAGGTCAATGTGAATTAACTCAAGTATTCTACTTGTGTTAACTCCTTTAATTTTCTTATGAGTTGACATGGTCTACAAAAGGTTTTTTCATTTTTAGAAAGTACAGGTAGACCACGCACAATTTTCTTTTTGCTTAGGTTAATGATGTGGACCCTCTAGGCAAACAATCCTAGGAACCCACAAACTCTAAGGAATATGAATATTGATTTGCTAAGAATGTTAAGATTATCATATTAGAATCCTAAGGAAACAAAATCCTCAAAACCTAAATCTTGAGATGCTATAAAGGATGATCACTCCCTTTGATAAGTCAAATTCAAGCATTCAATCAAGAACAAAAGAAGGCAAAGAAAAATCTTTTTGAAATATACTTTCCAATAATGATATCCGTTGTTGCCTCCAAATTAGGTAGCATTTTTTTATAAGCATGAAACCCTAAAAGAAAAAACCCTAGATGAAATGGACTTAATGGGCCTATTTAGTTATGGAGTAGGCCTAATCCATCCTTAAATAATAAACGACTAAAAAGACTTATGATAAATAAGACATAAAAAAAGACCACAATTCATTAAAAGAAAAATTGATAAACATAAAAGACTCATAATTAACTAAAACAAATAAACTACTTCCTAAATCAATCCTTGCTCCCAACTTGATCTTCCAAATCTATCCCTTGTGTAGGATCTTGAGAATATTTGTAGGATCTTGAGGATATTTGTAGGATCTTAAGAATATTTGTAGGATCTTGAGGATCTTAAGAATATTTATAGGATCTTGAGGATCTTTAGAATATTTCTAATCATCAACTTGGTCCGCACATCAATCTCCATTATTCCCCTTCCTCTTTGAAAATATTTGTCCTTGAATCTTAGCTTTGTAAGCAAGTCAATTAGATAATCCATAGGAAATTTCTTTATATACTCAAAGCCTTGGAATAAAGACACAATAACACCAGGCAAAGATGAATTAAGATCGTTAGTATAAAGATAAACATCATTGTACATAAGTATAAGTACTCATTGCCTTTCCATCATTGCACTCTTAATCTCAAGTTTTTCAGCAATTACACTAATTCTTTTATTTTTCTCTCCTGATTGCTCACTTTTTTCTCTCTTTTGCTCACTTTTCTCTTTTCTTTGCTCACTTTTCTCTCTTCTGCTCACTTTTCTCTTCACTTTCCCACTCGACCTCACTTGCTCTCCTTTTATTTTCCTCTTGCTCACACTTTTGTTTTTCTCACATTTTTCACTCTTATGCTATCCTTATTCAATCCTCATGAGCTTGCAACAGTTTGAGGGGGTCTAATACCACTTTTTGGTTGTTCATTACAAAAGAACAATGATTTTTACACTCATCATACGACACCCTAATTGGATGTGTGGCCATTTGAGAACTTAGAACGTAATGAATCTTGGTGAATTTAATTCTCATAGGAATATAGTGAATTAATTTAACGAGGTGTGTCTATACGGAGCTCGGAAGAGATGTATGGATAAAATTAGAAGTTTTCGATTGACAAATTAAATGTACTATAAAAATATAAATCAAGAGAAAATAATATGATTTGAGTGGATTAATTTGGTAAAAAACTGCAATCCTAGATTTCTTTTATTTTGTTATAAAACTCTTTATTTAACTTCTTCCAATTAACGATTATTTTGGATAAAATCAAAGGGAAACAATTTTAGTACTCAACAAATTGTAGTAACAAATCTCCGTAGGAACGATAATTTACTTACAAATTTTATTACTTGTGACCGTATATGCTTGCACGTTTTATGTTCTCCTAAAAGAGACAACACTGATACTAATCAGATTTGCTTTAAGACTATTGACATAAAGTACATCATCTTACTTAGGTATACGCCTTCAACTTGAATTGTACCTTTACAATTAATCCTAGATTTATTTCCATCACCAAAAGTAAATGTTCCTTCATTTTGCTTTTCAATATTTTTAAAGAGATAATATTTACCAATCATATATCTAGAACAACCACTATTAAAATACCAAGCAATAGTAGATTTAGCTTTAAATACATTGTACGCTACAAAACAATATAAATCAGAATTATTGACCCAATCTTTCATAGTTTTCTTACTCATGTGACTATTTCTTGAAACATGATTGTTGATTCTTGAATAAGGTGCATGCATGTTATCAACATAGTCATAGGACATCATGAATCTACACCTAGGTATAATGTGTTCCTTTCTACCACAGTTATAGTATGTATAAATAAATTTAGAAGTAGATGCATGAGATGTATGTCAAGTATATGAAGAATATGGATTATAAGGTTTTACAAATAGAGTATTTAAAAAAAAGATGGGGTAGTGTACTTGATGAGTGCTTAAAAAGCACTAAAATTACCATGATTTTATGCACATTACTTGATGAGTGCTCAAAGAGGAATATTGGAAGCAATACATCACAAATATATTAATAAATAAACGGGGAAAGGTCAACAAATATGGAAAAATTGGACAAAATGGGTCAAAAATGTCAAAAAGGAGAAAATCGCGCCGCCCACCTGCAGGAGCCCGTGTGCGCGCCAGACCCACGCACACCGGCGCCAGTCGCGCGCAAAGACGCCCACGTCCGCGCGCGTCTCTCCTGCTCCCCCGCGCGCCGCTGCCATTTTGCCCCATTTTCGCACGCAGTCGCCCCCATGACGTCATGCTGAGGTCATTGATGATGTCAATAATTGCACTCCGCGTTTTCACAATTTTTTAACATTTTTTCCCCTACTTTTTCTCTCCATCGTCACCTATAAATACCCACCTTCTCTTCACTTCTAAACACTACTCAAAACACATTCTCTTCTCTCTCTCTTTCTCTCTTTTCTTAGATTTTTTTAGTTTTTCTTAGTTTTTAGCTTTTCTTAGTTAATTTCTCTTAGTTTTAGAGTTCTTCCCTTTTTGGGAATAACTAGTTATGTTTTTGTAATTTATTAGCTTTTTGATTCAATAAATGGGAGTGCAAATTCCGCTTGGAGGTTTTCCAGCAACGGGAATAACATCGAAGTTCTGTAAGGATTTTATTTTCTTTACAGTTATTCTTTATGCTTTATTCTTACATGTTATATTTAATTTGTCTGTGATTAAATTTAACTATGCTGGATATTTGTAAACATGATATAATAATAACGTTGTTATGCTTGCGAAATATTAAATAGGTAAAAACCTCTAAAATGAATTGATTTTATTTTTATTCAAGATTTTATATTAAGAATATTAGAGAGAAATATATTATTTTTCATTACAAACTTAAATCTGAAAATTAGATTTTAAGGTTTAGTTATCCGGTCTCATTTAGAGTAGTGCTCTTTTATTTGTTGGTACAATCGCCCGATAGTTAGAGTGAAGCTCTATTTCAAAAGTTTTTATAAGAATTATTATCTGAAAATGTATTGACAACATGTTTTCAGTAGTGGTTTTAAAACTTGAAAGTTAGTACTCGGATAACTAAATTCTTAGGTTTAATTTGGACACCTTGAATAAAGTTTAAACTGTCTAACCCCACCAAAGGTGGCATTTATATGGTTCATTTTCAATCTCTTAGAAAAAGGAATTAATTTAATTAACCAAATTAGTTATCAACACCACCCATAGGTGTTAATTGATTTGTTTAGTTAGCAAAGAATATCTAACCCCGCCAAAGGTGGTATTCATATAAAAAAGAGAGAATCAATAAATATCAATTCATATCTTTAATAACCTAAATAATATGAGCAAGCATAATTAACTTAGTTATTATATCCATAATTACTCCACTATTTTAAATGATATAATTTGCATAAATATTTATTGAATCTATGTTTATTTTTATGTTATTAGATTAAAAACACAAAACCCAAAATATCGTGACAGGATGTTTAGGATTTAATTTCGTTTTTAAAAGTTTGAGTAATAAATTAAAAACCACATACATTCCTTCCTTAGATCGACCTTTGGAGTATACTTATCATTTTCTACGAAATGATTCGTGCACTTGCGAGAGTTTTATAAATAGATAAAACCAAATGAACGGCAGAATCGTCGATGTCGGTTCTGCCCGATCAGTACTCATTTACATAGACTAGTCTTCTCTTATCTCCAAAGGATTTTCCATAATCAAGAAACTTGTTTAGCCTTTCAACTCCAATGGTTAAACTTTTCATAGTTTCCTTATATTATCAAGTTCCAGCATTAGATTCTTATTTTTCTATTTGAGACATGCAAAATTTGAATTCAAATTATTAATACGTTTAAACAATTTAAGTTTTTCTTTTTGTAATATGGAGGAATTTATTTCAAAGGATTTTTTTCTCATTCATTTTAGTTCTTTCTATAAGTAACTTATCCTTTTCTTTCTTGCGTCTTGCTAAATATATAAACAATTTATCAACGCTATTATTGTTAAATTTGTTTAGTAGGAATTCTGAGTCACTTTCCTTATTATTTGATTGAATATCAGACTTATTGGATTGTCCACAAGTTATTGTACTAAATGCCATAAAGTTGGTGTTATTATTTTTGATGTAATTGGATTATCGCTTGATGAACAAAATTGGGGATAATATTAATTTCGTAAATATTTATCCATTTTAAATTTTATTAATTCTTACAAGTGTACAAATCATTTATAGAAATAATAAGTATACTCCCAAAGTCGATTCAAGGAAGTAATATTGTGTGGTTTTTAAATATTATTCAAATTTTAAAAACAAAATTAAACATAAACATTCTATCACAATGATTTGGTTTATGAAAAAACTAATCTAATGCATAAAGATAAAGATAAACAAGGATTCAAAAAATACTCATGTAATTTAATACATCCATAAACAATAGAGAATAATGGATATCATAATTCAGTAATTATGCTTACTTATATTATTTATGTTATTAAATATATAAATTGATTTTTATTGATTTTCTCTTTTTAGTATAAAAGTAACCTTAGGTAGGGCCCAAATTCTTTTGTTTAATATTAATTAACTAATATCTTTAGGTGTGGCCTATTAATTAATTAAGTATTAAATTTTATCTTTATTTCTAAGAAAATAGGAAACCATTTAATCACAACTTCAGGCGAGATTAGTTAGTTAGACTTTATTTAAGGTGTCAAAATTAAACTTAAGAATTTAACTATCTACAAAATAATTATCAAGGTTTAAAACTATTTAAGAAAATATGTTCTCAATACATTTTCAAATAATAAGTTTTTTGTAAAAAAACCTTTGAAATAGAGCTTCTCTCTAAATATCCAAATAATTAAATCTAAAATAAAAAAGTATTACTCCAAATTAAGTCCAGGTAATTAAATCTTAATTTTAACTCTCATATTAAGTTTGTTATTAAGAGTAATGTACTTATTCAAATAATATTCTTTATAAAAATCTTGAATAAAACAAAATCAATTTAATTTAAAAAAATGTTTCACCTATTTAATATTTTGCAAGCATAACAATTTTATTATTATATCATATTCATTATCAGTGAGACATATTATAATTGATCATAGAAAAATTAAGAATGACATAGAAGAAGCAACACAAATATATGAACTGGAAAATGATTATAATTAATACCTTAACAAATATCCTTACAGAACTTTAAAGAGTTGATTCTAAGATTGGAATAAATCTTACAGTAATTGTAGTCCAAAATTTATTAATCAAAAACTAGAAACTACTAAATCATAAACATGTTCTTCCTCAAATTTGAGGGAAGAAGTAAATAAAATCTAAAAACTAAAAATATAAAAATCTACAGAAAATGGGGAGAGAAATTTCTTGAAAATTCAACTTGGAAGCTTATTTTCTTGGTATAAAAGGGTCCTATTTATAGGAAAGAATGTGATAAAAACTTGTGTTTTTTCCATGACGTGATCAGATTGCAACCAGATTTTTGACCAGTTCAAACCTCTTTGTGTCGTGGCATACAATTATTTTTTTATTTATTTTCTATTAACTCTTTTCTTCACTTTGGATAATTTCAAATAAATGATATTCATTTAAGCTCCCAAAAAGTGTAATAAACATGCTTCAATTATTTTTCTTTATTTTAATATTTATATATTAAAATTGATTGCAACCAGATTTTTGACCAGTTCAAACCTCTTTGTGTCGTGGCATACAATTATTTATTTATTTATTTTCTATTAACTCTTTTCTTCACTTTGGATAATTTCAAATAAATGATATTCATTTAAGCTCCCAAAAAGTGTAATAAACATGCTTCAATTATTTTTCTTTATTTTAATATTTATTTATTAAAATACCTATAAAACAACACAATATACCCATTAATTTAAGCAAATAGATGTTTCTAAAATATAATAGAATAAAGCAAATACAAATCCATTTTATTAATTATATGACATTAAAACATGGTATATTTAGTGCTTTTTAAGCACTCTTCATCGCTATCGCTTTTAGGGTCATTAAAAGTAGCATTAAAGGCTCTTCCAATTTTTTCTTCTTGTTGGCACAATCAACTACAAAATGACTATAACCCATACATTAAAAACATCGAGCTCTAGTGAGTTTTGTTTTCTTACCTTTGGAACTTATAGGTTTGAGTTCTCTTAAATTTTGATCATTTGGGTGACTTGATGGTCCTTTGCTTTGAGGATTCTTTTCATTGAAAATTTTATTTAATCTTCCAACTATGAGTACCTATTCTTCATCTTCATCGTCCCCATCTTTAGTCATGGTGGTTTTGAAAGTCTCATCTTTATTCTTTATAGGAGTTCGAAAGCTTATCTTAAAAGTGAGAAAGGAGCTACTAGTTCCTCAATTTTGATGGGTTCCACGTCTTTACTTTTTCCAATAAAAAATGACCTTTGCATGGAAGCAATCTGGTAAAGAACAAAGAATCTTTCAAACCAATAAGAATTTCTCAATTTTCTCACCAAGATTAGTATATGAATTAGCAATATTACATAATTTTATATAAAATTCAGAAAAAGGTTTCAAACTTTTCCATTCTAAGATTTTCAATCCTAGTACCTAGGATGTAAAATATTGGTACCCTATAAAAAACCTTTAAAGTATCCCAGTTATGCTTAGTAGCTTTAACATCAAATATATGATGAAATTCATCGGTAGACAGAGCACTAAAGATAGCAATTATACATTTTTTATTTTAGTTACTACTAGTGTTTTCTTTAGTAGCCCACTCATTCTTAGGCTTAAAAGTGACAATGTTATCTTGGTAATCTAGGTGGTAATACTTACAAGCCTCTACTTTCTTTTTGCATTCTCCACAAGAAATGTGTTCAAATTCAAACTAATGTTCTGATAAATACGAATCACACTAGTTATCGAACTTGCTCAACTGGCATATAAAAAAGTTTGCAAAAAAAAGTGTAAGGTGTATCCTAGACCAAATTAAACAATGAACAACTCTAGTTAGATAATTTAATAAAATATCAATTAAATCAAAATCACTAAAAAAAACTTAGAACATCTGATTAAGAACATGATTACAAATAATGTAGGCTTGTTAATCAATCAAATACAATGACGAAATATCTAATAGATTAACTAAATAAAGAAGCCAAACATAATATGATTTTGCAAAATAGATTTAGAGAGAAATCCTAAGTTACAAAAGTTGATGCAATTGTGGTTAAAAAAATAAGATGCATTAGGTTTCTTAAATAGTAGATATTGAAGCCCTGATTCTTGGTTAAGACCAAATTACAAATCTATCCATTTAACAACTCATGGAGCAGTACATAACAAGGGTAATATTATAATTGACATGTTTGGCTTGAGTAAATAATTAGGTTATAAGTTGAAACCCTTGTCGCTCAATCGATCGAAACCCTTTTTGATAGATCCAAGCAATGATTAATAAAACCCGAGACTAGGTAGATCAATTCTTATTGTACCTTGATCGATTCAGTCCCTCTAAGCTAAAAATTTGAACTATCTACCCCAATTTAAAATAAAATTTTGAGAGGACTTAGATCATAGTAGATCGATGCTTGATCGATCTACATCCTCTTGATCGATATAAACATTATTTGATCGATTGAGTAACCTATATACTTAATGTTCCTATGTGTCTAAGGTGAAATCTAACATGCATAAAAACATAAGTATACCTGAGATATGTCCATTTGATGATGGGTAGTTTCTTTGACTTGAATAGTGATCTTGGAAGATATGCCTAGAAACTAACTTATATTTGAATGTTTTGTTCATGAATATCCCTAATGTTCATAAACCTTACACGGTATTTATGAAAATGTACCTGATATAGTATTTTCAAGAAGAATTTAGGTAAAGATTTTTTGGTTAGTTTCGTACCACTTTCATAGGTTTTGTTCTACTCAGTCGTAGTATGTTGTTACTCTCTACTTGGTAATAATTAAAGAAATCAATATATGAGTATTAAATGAATGATCTTGTTATTTGTTTTGATCACATAAAAAGTTTTGTACGCTAGAAGTTTTTCTTTTTAAATTCATATTCTTTCGTTGTAATAAATTTTTGACCTTCAAACAATGTTTTTCCCAACAATTAGTGTCAAAGTGAATTAAATGAAATATATATGTGTATGTATATGCACATGGTTATATATATTTTGTTGTGAATGTAGTATTTTGTTTTAATTAATTATTTTTCACCGAGGATTATGAGTCCTATATTTTAGTTGGTGATTTTTTGGCATTTGTAAAAGGGTTAAGGTTTTAGTCATATGAAAAGGAGGAACTTAATTTTATCTCTAAGTTACTTTATTTTTATTATTCTTAGATCAATTGTAAGGTTCTTGATCCATAGGTTTTGTTGTAAATTTCGGAACTATGTTGATCCAAAAAGAACATGAAGTTCCGGAAGATTTAACAAAAAAAATTATTTGGTTGTTATTAAAATTTAGTTATTAAAATAGAGATCACATAAAAAAATTGATGCCAATTAAGAATCTGGCTGATTACAGGGTGACCAAGGGTATGCACAGATCATGAGAAAATATTCCCCTCGGTGTGTAAGCCACAAACTGTGGGCAAGATTGATTTTTTTAGATTTTATGGAAAAATGAATCTTCATTTGCAAGTAAGTTTGTGATACGAGCATAATGATACATGCATATGTGCTCGAGTTGCTTGGCGCAACATATAGGTGTGCGAGACACAAAGGGGGGACCATGCTCAGCGCTAAAGTTCAGGCGATGATAACTGTATTTTATACCGTGATTTGCGTCTATTTTATTAATTATAATTACTAGTTCTTTATATTTTTAGTTAATTTTTAATTAATTAAATTAATATTTAGTATTAGTTTTTAATAAATATATTTTAAAGTAAATTAATAAATTTTAATAGAAAAAGGAACTTAATTGTAATTATAAAAAGATCACAATTTAATTTGAAATTAAAAATGGGTTACATTGAAAATATCAAAAGATTAGAAATTAATTTAAATTAAATTTGTGGGTCAAAATACAATTAATAAAAAGTTGAATTTCCGTGCAGGAGAAGAGCCACTCGCGACATTCACAGCGCTCAACACACACCGCTCGATCAATCCATCAACGGTCAAGATTAGGCGCGTGACATCCAGACGCAAAAGGAGCGATTACGCTAGAATTCCAGAAAGCGCGTAGCTCGGCACACGTGGGGCACACTTGCTGCGCAGACTGGCGTGTAGGGTGGGACCCACATGACGGCTGCGCAGGATTCCCCCGAGGCGCATCGATCGCCGTTGGATGAGTTGAACGGTCCAGATTGAAGCGCGTGGAACCAAGCTGCCGCGCACCGAGCCGCTCGTCTACAAATCCTGTACGACGCGGTGCATCCAAGCAGCGTGCACCCTCGTGTTTCAATGAAAAATAAGCAGCCACATGTCTCCTAAATATTCCAGCGAATAACATGATGACATGTGGCATGTATTTGGTGAAATAAAAACGCAGAAACGGCGCCCACTCCCAGCCGTTAATTACTTCCAACGTGAGGAAATCTTGTGCGACGCGTTCCAGCTGTTCTTCATGAGTCCGGCCTTACCACCCAATGAAAAGCTGCCATATGTCGTTGTATTGCTCTCAGCTAATCACATGGCGACACGTGGCATGCGTAAAAAGAAAAAAAATCAGAAACGCGCAGAATGGTTTTCACACGTGTTGTTATTTTAATCCCCAATACATTTTTGTCCCCCACTTAAAATAAAAATAATATAAAAAAAAGAGAAAAAAAAATATAATTCAAAAGGGGGATATATTTTGGACGCGGGGTAAAAAAATACCAGTTTGGAGTTTTCAGTTTTGGGTTTTCTTTCATATTTTTTAGCTCGCAGTTCTTGTATTTTCTCTACTTACTATTTTCATTTTTTCCTTTCTGCGTGTTACACAAAACACGCAGATTGTTTATTTGACATTTGATGTTGTATTTTCTTAGAGAAATTACAGAGAAAGAAGACAACGTAGAAGAAGGAAAGGGAAGAAATTTATTTTTCATTGAGGAATCGTGAAAGAGTTTCTCCTAATCTATTTTCTTTTAATTTTTGTTTCTCTGCAATGTTTTATTTTTTGTGGTGTTGTAATTTTAATTTCTGCTATGAACGAATTTATTTGTTCTAGGATTGCAATGTAGCGTAAATTATGAAACTTGAATTAATTATTTTTGAATGATTTATGGAACTGTTTTAAGTTGTTTATTTTATCTGTGTTTAATGCTTTTAATTATCGGAAGATTAATTAACTGATATGTGACACTTAAATAAACTTGAAAAAGACATTTTTGTGTGCTGCTCGTGATAAAATAACATATATACATAAGGGATAGAAATATACTTTTATTGTATGTGTGATTGTTTGAGAACTCAGAACTTAATAAATCTGGTTGAATTTAATTCTCATAGGAATATAGTGAATCATTTTAACTAGATGTGTCTGTATGGAGCTCGGAAGAGATATATGGATAAATTAGGAGTTCTTGGTTAACAACTTAAAATATGAGAACATAAATCAAGATGAAATATGATGATTCAAATGGATTAATTTGGTGAAACTGCAATCCTAGAATTTTCTTGCAATCTGTTATAAAAATTAGTGAGTCAAACTGCATCAAATTATCGACTGTTTGGATAAAATTAGGTTGAAATAATTTTAATAATTAACGAATATTAGTAACAAATCTCTGTGGGAACGATATTTTACTTATCATATTATTACTTGTGACCGTGTATACTTGCACGATTTTATGTTCTCCAAAAGAGACAACAGGCGACTCAGATGGAGGGGACCACTAAATAACATAGCGTAGAGAGGGTTACAATTTAATAAGGAATGTCAAAATTGGTTAGCATGATTTCCTTGTAATCCTATGTGCATGTAAGGCTATATATAACCATAGTTAATTTAAGAATGAGAGTAGAAATTATAGCTAAACAGCTCTTCCTTACCTATGTTCTTCTTCTTCCCCAACCCCTCTGAAATTCTATTCGTAATAATGGTATCAAAGCCAGTTCCAGCCATGGACAACCGCAATGAATCTGATGCCGAGTTCTTCAATGAGGTATCTGAGATCTTGGCACGACATGAGTCCAGATTCGAGTGAGTAAGCACTGTTATACAAGCAGTTTTGATCTAGCTACAAGCTCTTCACACCACCCACAGCTCACCATTGACTCCTTCTCTTGGCGTTGTGAGGAGTTGGTCACTTGAGACCTTTGAGAAATTTGAAGCTCCACCCACTGATTCTTTCACCTCAGATGCTTGCTCGGCAGCCATGGAATACGTGAGGTTGAACTCTATAAATCTCAAATTCTGTGAGAACCATTTCCCTGGGTTAACTAAAGATGAGACGGTGGCTTATACAGACACCAAGATGAAGTTTCGAGGGTCTTCATCACTTGGGCCTCTAGAACCAGCCCAAGAAGCCAACTTTCTTCCTTCAGTTGAAATTCCTCAAATTGGGCTTGAAATTGGGCCATTTTCTGGCCATATAGTCCCTACACACGTAGGTAACCAACCCCACCTCGACTGCTCCCTCTCTTCTTCGTCCTACTCTATAAAAATAATCAGAGCAATGGATCAGTTAGTCAATCGAGAGGCCCGTGAGTAGAGAAGAAAAAGATTATGTTACTATGGTGATAAGAGAGTCATTGTCGGCATCGTTGCACGCGACCAAAGCCACTACACAGAAATGAAGGTTCAATTAGAGAACCTAGAGACAGTCACATGAGGAAGCTTTATTGGGCTAATAAGCTCTACAAATGCATTCCTCTACAATTTCTAATAACCAGATGATCCATATGGGTACTCCACAAGAAGATGCTTCCTCAGCCACTCTGAAGTCAACTACGAGTCTTCATTACTTGAAGTTAGAAAAATGAAAGAAGAAAACCCAAGAAAGGTTAGGAGTTGTGGTTTATTCTCAAATAGTAGCCATTTAGTTATTCATGTTGTTGGTCATACTAATCACTGTGTTCTAAGATATTGCTCATTTTCAAATAGTAACAAATCAATTTATTCAGTCAGTAGAAGGGATATACCTAGCACACAAAAAATTATGGGGTTAAATCAATATACATAGAAGCAACCCAGAGCAATTGGGAAGTTGGTAGGAGAGGCACTACACGACTTAACACTAATCATCCTTAGGGAGTTCCAATCCATGTTATCTGAGAATGTGGAGCCTAATATTTCTATCCAACATTCCCAATTTCTTACCCTTGGCACCAAGGCAAATTTAGGGTGTGGGAAGCACCTAAAGATGGCTCTTATGAGTATTGGAGACTCTCAATAAAAAGAGCACTCAAATCTATTTTTTCAACTCCTTTGGACCTTGTTTAGCTTTGCCGTTGATACCTTATCAACCCTAGCAAGACACTCTATCTTAGTTGAAGAGGTGCCTACACTACTACAAAAAGGGGCATTAAAGCAACTTCCCAATTTAAAGTCGGTTCATTGAACCAACTTTAAATGAAATGGCTTAAAATGTAAAGTCGATTCAACGCATGAACCAACTTTACAGCATGAACCGACTTTAATTTAAAAAAAAATTTACTCATTTTTTATTATACTTAAATAAAAACCTACATTCGAGCAGAAAAAAACCAAAATCAGTTAGCAAATAGTTCAAATAATACAAATATTTGAAAAATAAAATATTAACTAATAGCATAAAAATTACCATGATTTTGTTCTATTTTATTCAAGATCATCATATTCTTCTCCTTATGTTATAATACAAACCTACATATATAATACAAAAATTTATACACATAATAATAGAAAAAATATATGAATAATAAGTGCGTAAAATTAATAGAAATACTTACAAAAGTAAATAAAGTGACAAAATGAAGGAAAGGAAGAAAAAATGGTGTTTTGTAAGTAAGAAATGGGTATAAAAAATTTGAGTATTTTGCTCAAAAAAATAGGGGATCTAAAAGATTAGTTAGAGAGAAAGGAAACCCATTAATTGGCGCTGGAATTGGTAGTCGTAGGTGGCTAGAAAATGAGAAAGAGTAGAGGAGAAGTGGAGGAGGTTTTGGGTTTTTGAGAGTTATGCAACACTTGGAATAGTTTCTGTCTAGGGAAGAAAGAAGAGAAAAGAATTTATCCACGTGTGTAGCATCGGTTCTAGGTGTCAACCGATACTATGCTACGTGGATAGCGTCAGTTCTAGGTGTCAACCGACACTACCCATGTAGCATAGCATTAGTTCCAAGTGTCAACCGACGTTATGCTATGTGGATAGCGTTGGTTCCAGGTGTCAACCGACGCTATCCACGTAGCATAGTGTCGGTTGACACCTAGAACCAACGCTACGTCCATGCATAGCGTCGGTAACCGAAGCTACATCCAACGTGGATAGCGTCGTTTCTACACCGAACCGACTTTAAATTCATTATAAGTCGGTGTTTTCCAAAAACTAACTTTACATATCGACTTAAATACCCATTTTTGTAGTAATGCCATGCACATTATTGAGAAAATCATTCTAGAGCTTCTAAGCTTAGTAAAAGATTCAAAATCAGAGGTTGAGAGAATTCAAGTATATAAATCAAAACTGCTATGGGCTGCACAAGTTGTCACCATTGTTGTAGTTAAACTTTGTGGGGTTTACGCAGAAGTTGTAAAAATGAAATAATGTGACGGGGAAATTGAGAGGCCTTATGATTATGGCAATTATTCTAGTGCTAGTTTACAATATCCCATGACATAGGCAAGCCGAGTTACCAATAGTATGACATTGGTTTTTTCCTCAACCTCACCTATGTGCGCCTAAGCCCCAGTAGAGAAAGGCCTTGTTGATAATCCCATTAAACATGACAAAAAGATACTAGAAATGAGTGAAAGGGAGTTTGTTGCAGTTATAAGTCATCTGGGCCTTAAGAAGGCTATTCCTATGAAGACTCTTGACCTGATGAACATTAAAGGTCTAACCAGAGAAAATATTATCAGCCATCTTCAAAGGTATAGACTCTATTTGAATAGGATCAACAGTGTGAAAACTTAGCCAGCTAGCATGGTTGCTGCATTTGTTCCTATTGATGAACTCAAAGTAGTGTTTGAGGGTTTGATTAAGAGTGACATCTTTTTTTATTTGGTCAGTTAAAAACCATTTTAAAGACCTATTGCCAATTGGGTTTCTTGAGAAGACAAAATATCAAGGAAAAGTAGTTTTATGGACACTCCAAACTAAAGTGTTAACACACGAATCAGTTGAGGTTTTTCTAACTCATTGTGGTTGTAACTTTGTTTATGAAAGTATTGCAAATGGGGTTGAGAGTAAATTGAATGCTGAACTTCTAAAAGCTAATGAGAGGGCTAGTTATAAGAAGCCTTCCCCAATTCAGATGGCGTTTATTCCTCTTAGCCTTCAACAGCAAGATGTTATTGGTGTTGCTGAGATTGGTTCATGTAAGACTATTGCTTTTGTACTTCATATGCTGACTTACAATTCTAGACTGCTGCTTTTGTACATCCTATGCTGACTTACAATTCTAGACTACCTCCTATTTGTGAAGAGAATGAGACTGAAGGGCCTTATACAGTTGTTTTGGCTCCTACCCATGAACTTGCTCAGTAGATTGAGGCTGAGAGTGTGAAATACACTCATTATTAGGGGGTAAAGGTGGTGTTAATTATTGGTGGGAAATCTATTGAGAAACAAGGTTTGAAAATCATGTAGAAATGTGAAGTGGTTGTGGGTGTTTTGGATGCAATGCCATTAAGTGAATTTAAGTTTGAGAATGAGGAGAAAGCAAAGGTGATTCAAACAATACTCTTTGTTTTTGAAATTAATATGTTATTTCAAACATTGTTTGGGACTTGTTTACTTGTAGTTATTGGAGCCTCTTATGCATATGTTCCAACAACTATTTCAATTGTATTGGCTAATAGGTAGAGTGACAATTTAGATTCCTGGGAGAAATTTGGGAGGATAATGCATGGAACGCAAGGCACCCTCATTGCCGCCTCAACTCTCCAAATTATTTTTGGTTTCAGTGATCGTCCACAGCATCAAGGCATAATAACAAGTGAAAATAGTAAGAAGTGGGCATGGCCTTAGCATAGAAGCAACTTTTCTTGGAACTATGGGCTTGTTCCAAGGTCAATTCAGGACTACCTTTTACTTCTGTATCAAAGCACAAGCT
This sequence comes from Hippophae gyantsensis, assembly GCA_030763125.1. NCBI lineage: Eukaryota > Viridiplantae > Streptophyta > Magnoliopsida > Rosales > Elaeagnaceae > Hippophae > Hippophae gyantsensis. The sequence continues at coordinate 7,711,487 of CM061033.1, read as the reverse complement.
ATAATTTTACCCAGTTATATCTCAACTTTATCCTTGAGGATAAGGATTTTAAAGAGGGGATGGATTGATATGAGCACATGTGCTCGAGCTGCTTGATGCAGCACATGGGTGCACAAGACACAGAGGAGGGACCATGCGTGGTGCTAAAGTGCAGGCCACTCAGATGGAGGGGACCACTAAATAACATAGCGTAGGGAGGGTTACAATTCAATTAGGAATGTCAGAATTGGTTAGCATGATTTCCTTGTAATCCCACGTGCATGTAAGGCTATATATAGCCATAGTTAATTCAAGAATGAGAGGAGAAATTATAGCTAAACAGCTTCTCCTTACCTATGTTGTTGTTGTTTTTCTTCTTCTTCTTCTTCTTCCCTAACTCCTCTGAAATTCTATTCATAACAGTTTGGCCGGTTACAAATTACATTCACTTGGAAAAATAGTATCATACTTAAATTGTGTATAAGTGTAGTGAACTAGTCCTAATGTGATGAATTGGAACAACCATTAATACTTTTCAAAAACTTGGTTAATTAATATTTTATTTTATTAGATGAATATTTAAATTAAAAATAATTTAATTATTTTGATAAATAACAAAATAAATTTAGATATTTATTCTTTAATATTCTAGAGATGAATAAAAATTGATTTCTTTGTAAAATCAAATAATTAATATTTTAAAACAGGATGATCTAAAGGGAGCACACAAGTTGAAGATGGGGCCATTATGCTAAATTTCATTTGATTTTTATTTTACTAGGGAAAAACATATGGGTCCTATGGTTTTTGATTTATCATTATTTATTTTTTTTACTATTTTTTCTTGTTGCACCGTATATTATATGTTGTGTGTAGTAACTTGCTACTTGTATTTATTTATAAATATTGTGACAATCTATGAACTTTGCATATTAAAATTTTTTGATTGTGAAAGCCTGCTTGTTTGTTTGTCTTGATGCCATGCAATATTATTTGAAAAATGATTTTTTGCAAAATAAATTATTAAAAGGTTTTTAATAATAAAATGAGTCTATTACATGCCTTATCTCTCTTATGAAAGGGCTCCTTATTTGAGGATGCTATTAAGTTACCTCTATTGAGATGAGTTCCCTAACGATGTTATTTGTGATTGGCATGAGTTATCGCCCTATGGAGACACTACCTAAAAGGAGCACTTATTCTAATATTATGGTTATACACTTAGGTAACATACACATTCATTTTCTGTACAGAGAGATAATAGAATGTATATGGATAGAAGGTCAAAGTTTGAATTAGAAGCCACTTGGGTTGTCTTAGATAGTGCAAGTAACTAGTGGAAGTAACTTGGACGTATGAAAGCCCTAAGAGTTGATTGGCTAGACCTAACATACAGTTGTCTTATATTTATCTCCCTATGCTAAGTATAATACATGGTACATGTGTTCTAGTTCATAAAGCATTAAATGTTTGAAATCTTTTGTTTTTACCTTTCAGATAATATGTCATCCCAAAGCCCACTTTCTACAATTCTTAGTGACAATAGATTGATTGGTCCAAGCTATGCTGTTTGGAAAAGAAACTTGAACGTTGTTCTTACTTATTACCATATCACGTGATAAGATCCAAGAAGCTCTAGGAAGCACTCATCGAGTTGACCCTTTGGTACACCAAGAATAGCCCAATAAGGGCCCAGATTTCATCACCATAATCGAAGCCATTCAAGGGGTCTTAAAAATGGGTTAAGATAATTGGTTGGACATTATTTCCTCACAAATTCATGGATAAAAAATGGCTGACTTATAATTATATGATGTGGGCTTCTTTTAATCTAAGAATTTGATTTATGAGCTTAAGTTTAATTATTTTGTAATTTTTATTCTAGACAGCTTCTATGTTAAATTTCAAAGCCTTTTTGTGCTAATTAGTTAGTAGAGATTGTTAAGCCTGGTCTAGTAGCTATTTTTCATTAGTTTTATTTTACAAATTAGGTAGTCTGTTTTCATTATTCTTTAAGCTTAATTTTTAATGCTATATATATGTAACTATAGTTGTCGAAATACGTAGTCTTCATGATGAATAAAAATTCAACTTGTTAAAGCTTAGGTTTTTTTAGTTGGTTCTTAAACTAAATCGCAAACTTATCAAAGGTTGTTACCTTTGTAGCATCTTTTATGACAAGGTTTGTAGCTCTATAGCTATTGGATCGAGGCTCAACCAAATCTGATTTTTCTTAGCTTTCTTAGGATTCTAGTCAAATTGTGAGTTCTTAGTCCGTATTCTTGTAGTTTTCGATCACAGGTTGTTCATAGGTTGCAAGATCTTATCATTGGGTTCACATCATCTAGTATTTGTTAGATACACCTAAACAAGATCCTACAACTTATAATGTCATAGCATTGTAATACTGAGGTGGGACAATTGGGTACTCATTGTTGAAAATGTAAAATGTATAATTGTATCCCCCAATATTGAGAGTACAATATTCACAATTTGAGAACCTTACAACCGAAATGGAAATGCTCTAGTCTAAATTCTCTATTTGCTAGCAAAGGGCGAGACATATGCAAGTTTGTCTACAAAAGCTAATGGATCGTTAATATATGATATTTTATATACATTTTTAGGTATCAACTCCTTTACTATGTATTTTATTATTATAAGGAGGTAAAATTATTTATTTTTTATTTATTGAAAAAATATAAATTTTTGGAGTTGTTAGGATTTTTCTAGAATTTTTATGGATTGTGTTTTAGAATTTTTGAAATAAGGTGGATGAACTTAGAAAAGCTCGAAGATGTACTTAGAAAAGCCAAACCAAATCATACTCTGCATGTGACATGTTTCATCTATGATGAGCTACCACATGGCATTGTGCTATTGGTAAGGTCTTAACATGTACTTTTGGTCTTGTCCGATATAGTGCATCGTGATATCCCCTCCAACCATGTCAGGTGCATGTGGGTCATTGCTATTTAACACATATGAATATAGAATCTAAAGATGTTCTGAATGTATTTTGACTATTTTACTAGATTTTGCTCTCTCCATAACACATGGTATAGCATATCTATGTCCATTTTCTCTCATCTAACGATCCATATTTAATTTGAAACCAAAAACCTAATTTTCCCATATAAATACTTAAACAAAACCCCACTCTACACACACAACCATAAAATTATATAAAAATTTAGATTTGATGCAATATTATAAGATCTTTGAAAGAAGATTCAAGAACAAGATTGAAAATTGTGCAATTGGTTACTTTGGCTCCACTTATTCATCAACAAAAGCAAATTATTATATTTAATTCTCTTCTTTATTATGAATTATTTAATTATTTTTATGTATTTGATTAATTCTATGTCTAAGCAAAAAATTCATTATGATTTGGATAATTTCAAGCCATTAACTATGTTTTAATTAATTTAATGTCATGATGATAAATTTTAGTTTCAGTTCAATTCTAAAAAAAGTAGCGATGATTTGAGTAAGATTATTGTACCGTAGCTAGAGCAAGAGTGACTAGAGATAATATATATCTAACATTTATTAGAATTTGAGACTATAATATTGTTCATCCCTAGAGATGAAATGTCAAAAAATTTATTCTCTCAACTATCAATGTTGACCTTGCTCAATAACTATCATAGATTAGAGGTTGTGGAGTTTAATAATTGATATTTCATACACATTTTTATATGTCAACTCCCTTATACTTACCCATATTTTATTATTCTAACATGCTAAAATTATATATTTTGTATTTATTGAAATATTTATATATATATATATATATATATTAGAATTTTTTGGATTTTTACAGACGTTTTGTGAATTTGTTTTGGAATATTTTGGATCATGTGAACGAACCTAGAAAATACCATCCTTGTCATTCTTTGCACATAACATGTGACATCTATGTTGCATTTCCATGTGCTGACATATGCCATGTACTATTTTTTCTTTCTTAGCCCTACACTCTAGCCCATGTCCAAATTGTACAAAGTGCACATGTTGTGCACAACACTATCTCCTCTAGTCATGTTAGGAACGTACGGCACATTATCCTCCAATGCTCCTGACTTTAGTGTCTAAAGACATTTTGAACATACTTTGACTATTTTACTAGCTTTTTCTCTCTCCATGATGCATGGTATAATGGTCTACAATTTTTATTAGCATAAATTTGACCATTCAATGCTAAAACCCTATCATCTTTCAAGCTTAAAACATGAGCCTTGTCCCAATACTTCAGTGCTCCTTAAGAAAATACCAACGAGAAATACTCTCAATGAGTCTCGAACATATGAAAATTCAAGACTGATTCCCAACATCAAGGTTACTCAACCATGACATCCACCCCATCATACGGTTCCTCATCATTTAGGCATTATACTGCACAACTACTCACCCAACTGTACAAGTCACATATGTTAATAAAAACTAGTACAAAAATGTAACATAACTTAGTTGGCTTCACATTCCTCTTGTCAAATCTCTTTATAAACACCATCGAATATGAAACTTGGCACTAAAGGCCAACTTCTTCTTGCATCTCTCATATATGTATACACATTCTACTTAGTACACTTACACTAAAGCTAACACACATGCGAACTTATCCTTAAATCAACCAAGCAAGTGTGTCTACCATACAAATAAGTTCCATTCAACTAAACTTACATGTTGCCTAAGTTAGCAACATCTTTGATCTAGAGCCCATATATGATGCCTTCATCATAGCACGTTATCACCAACTTCCGTGACATCAAGCCTATGGATCCCTAGGGATTAGTTAAACACTTGATCGATACACTTCCCTAAAAAACATAGCTGTTGTGAGTGTTGTCACATTCATAATATGCCTTTCTTAGAGTAGTACTACCTTACTAGTATGTCGCTACTCAATGATGCACCCTCACTTGTGCAACACAGTCTATAAAGCATGTTGTATTCTCAGAAAGCTATCTTCATATCCTCGCATTGAGTAAACCATTAACATAGAAAGTCCCTCTTGTGTAGCCTCTCATAGGGGAGTTATGCACAATATCAACCATTCCAATCACTGATACTATCCCTAAGACTCTATCTAAGAGAGACTTTGATATGCCTTTATGGCACACCTAATGCTCTCACTAGGCACACTGGGCACACCATGCCCAAGATTGTTGGTGTGATAGAGATCTTCAAACAATACCTATCTCTAAAAATCTCTTAAAGCATTTTCACATCTTTCAGGAGAAAATATGATGCGGACCCTCTAGGAGAACAACTTAGGAACCCACGAACTTAAAGGAATTGAAACGATTGATTTGCTAAGAACGTGTTGAAGATGATCATATTATAACCCTAAGAAAACAAAGTCCTTAAAACTCAAATCTTGAGACGCCACGAAGGATGATCACTCCCTTTGATAAGTCAAATTCAAACATTCAATCAATAACACAAAAAGGCAAATCAAGAAGCTTTCTGAAATTTTCTTTTCATTAATGAATATTCGTTCTTCCTCCAAATTACATAGCTCTTTTTATTAATAAGTAAGAAACCATAAAAGAAAAAACCCTAGATAGAATGGACCTATTTAGTTATGGATTGGGTCTAATCCAACCTTAAAAATAAACGACTAAAAGACTTAACATAAAAGCTCATAATTCACTAAAATAAAAATTATTAAACATAAAATGCCCACAATTAAATAAAAGACTAAGACTTAAAATAAAAACCCACAGTTAACTAAAATAAAATTACTAAAAATAAAAAGCCCATAATTAGCTAAAACAAAAATATTACTTCCTAAGTCAATCTTTGCTCCCAACTTGATCTTTCAAATATATCCCTTGCATAAAAAGGTAATAGACCATCCTTGGTGAAGCTTTAGAATCTTCGAATTTAGTTTTTGATTCTTCTAACACGGCCTCTATGTATTGCACTTCCATTATCAAGCCTTGCAAAGCTTCCTTCATCCTCTTAGTCTTGCCCTAGTCATTGGACCGCCAATTCCTTGCAAACGATCTTGAGAATATTTGGGAACATCAACTTGATTACCACCTTTATCTCCATTATTCCCATCCTCTTCGAAAAGATTCATCCTCGAATAACCTACATCAAACAAAGATAAATCAATGACATTAAAAGTTGTGTTAACATTAACATAGTCACTTGGCAAATCTATCTTGTAGGCATTATCATTGATCTGTTCTAAGACTTTAAAAGGTCCATCTCCTCGAGGCTATAATTTTTTTTTGTTGTGTGGGAAACCTCTCCTTAAGCATGTGACCCTAAACCCAATCTCCAGGTTGGAAAACAACCTTCAAACGCCCCTTATTTTCTTGCTTAGCATATTGCTCATTCTTCCTTTCAATGTTGTCCCGAACTCTAGTATGTAAATCCTTCACAAAATTTCCCTTTTTCTTACCATCAAGATTAGCATACTCATTAGTAGGCAAAGGTAAAATATCAATAGGTGTTAAAGGATTAAAGCCATAAACAACTTCAAAAGGAGAAAATGAAGAAGTAGAATGAACAGTCTAATTATATGCAAACTCAATGTGTGGCAAACACTTCTCCCACTACCTTATATTCTTTTGAATGATAGCTTGCAGCAAAGTAGTGAGTGTCCTATTAACTACTTCAGTTTGACCATTCGTTTGAGTATGTACAATAGTGGAAAGTAACAGTTTAGTTCCTAGTTTATTCCATAAAGTGCTCCAAAAATGAAATAGGAACTTAACATCTCTATCACTAACAACTGTCTTAAGAAACCATGCAAACGAACCACTTTTTAAAGACAAAAATTAGGAATATGTGTTGCATCATTGGTTTTAGAACATGTAATAATATGAGCCATTTTACTAAACCTATCAACAATAACAAAGATGCTATCCTTACCACTTTGAGACCTTGAAAATCCTAAAACAAAATCCATAGATATATCAATCCAAGGCTGATTAGGTACAGGTAAAGGGGTATACAAGCTATGTGGTTTAACTTTAGATTTTGCTTCCCTATATGTAATACACTTTTCACAAATAGATTATACATCATGCTTCCTATTAGGCCAATAAAAATGCTCACGTAAAATATCAAAAGTCTTTAGAACACCAAAGAGACCCATCAAACCTTCCCCATGACTTTCCCTAATAAGCAACTCACGAATAGAACAAATTGGTACACATAATTTATCTTTCTTGAATAGAAATCCTTCATGCCTATAAAAATACCAAGACGCATACTTATCACATGCATTCCATACTTGGAAAAAATCAAAATCATTAGCATACAAGTCCTTAAGCAACTCAAAACCAAGTAATTAAGTTTGCAATGAAGTAAGTAATACGTACCTCCTAGACAGTGCATCAGCCACAATGTTGTCCTTCCCATGCTTGTATTTGATTACATAAGGAAACATTTTTATAAACTCCAACCACTTAGCATGTCTTTTATTAAGCTTACCTTGGGTTTTCAAAATATAAAGCTCTTTGTCATAAGTAGGATAATTCAACATTGCCCCACTTAGCTTTTCATTAAAATATTCAATTGGTTTGGAATCCTACAATAAAATAGCTCCTATGCCAATCCCCGATGCATCACATTCTATCTTAAAAGCTTTATCAAAGGTAGGCAAACACAACAAGGGTGCATTTTTTGGTTTATCTTTTAAAGTGTTAAACCCTCGATCATGCACATCATCTCATTTAAAAATAACATTCTTTTTAACAAGTTCATTCAAAGGTGCAACAATAGAACTAAAATCTTTAACAAACCTTCGATAAAAACTCACTGAACCATGGAAACTTCTTACCTCATTTGCATTCCTAGGTGTAGGCCAATCCCTTATTGCCCTTACCTTTTCTTCATCAACACTAATACCCTCTAAACTAACAACAAATCCAAGAAACATAATGCAAAATGTGCACTTTTTAAGATTAGCGTACAATTTGTTCTCTCTCAACACACTAAAAACTGCATGCATGTGTTCCACATGTTCCTCTCGATTTTTTCAATAAACTAAAATAACATCAAAGTAAACTACCAAAAATTTCCCCATGAAAGCACGTAAAACATAGTTTATTAACCTCATGAATGTACTAGATGCATTTGTTAAACCAAACGACATTACTAACCATTCATATAATCCATATTTATTCTTAAATGGAGTTTTCCATTCATTCTCTTCTTTCAAACGAATTTGATAATATCCATTCTTTTAGTCAATTTTGGAAAACAAATGAGAGCCGTGCAACTTATCAAGCATATCGTCTAACCTGGGGATAGGATATTTATACTTTACCGTTATCTTGTTTATAATGTGGCAATCCACACATATGCACCATGTTTTATATTTCATTGGGACTAAGATGATAGGAATCAAACATGGGCTAAGACTCTCCCTTACAAATCCCTTTTGCAGCAACTCATCCATTTGCCTTTGTATCTTCTTTGTTTCCTCAGGATTAGCTTTGTAAGCAGGTCGCTTTGGTATTGTAAATCCAGGTGTGAAGTTTATTTTATGCTCAATTCCTCTCAAAGGAGGTAATCCATGGGGAATTTTTTCAGGAAATAGATCCTTAAAGTCCTGCAATAAAGACACAACAACACTAGACAAAAAAAAGTTAAGATCGTTAATAGAAAGATAAATATCCTTGTACATAAGTACAAGTACTAGTTGCCTTGCCACTATTACACTTTTAATCTCATGGTTTTCAACAAATATACTTATTCTTTTATTTTCCTCTCCTTGCCTACCTTTCTCTCTTTTTGCTCACTTTTCTCTCTTTTATGCTCACTTTTCTCTCTTTTGTAATTTTCCTCTTGCTCACACTTTTGTTATTCTCTTAACTTGCACTCTCTTGCTATCCTAATCTGGTTCTTATAAGCTTGAAAAGTTTTGAGAGGGGCTAATACAAATTTTCAATTATTTATTTCAAAAGAGTACCCATTTTTATACCCATCATGTATCACCCTCCTATCAAACTGCCACGCTCACCCAAGAAAATATGAGTAGCATACATTGGTGCCATGTCACAAAGAACATCATCCCCATACTTTCCAATTGAAATAGGACCCCAAACTTGTTTGTTGACATTCACTTCTCCATAATCATTTAGCAAGTATGAGCTTGTACAGTTTGGGATGTTTTTGCCACTTCAAATTCAACTTTTCTACCAACAAAATACTAGCTACATTAATGCAGCTCCCACTATCAATAATAACCGTGCATACCTTATCCTTCACATGACATCTTGTGTGAAAAATATGCTCATATTGCTCCTTATCTCCTTCACTCTCAGGCTGTATATTGAGGGCTCTCCTTGTGACAAGTAATTTTCTATGCATAGGTTCTTCTAATTCTATATCAGAACAATCCTCCAATGGTGAAATTTCATCGTCACTTGAACTAGCACTCTTGATTTCTCCATTATCACGAACAACCATAACCCTTTTGTTTGGGCATTCAGAAGCAATATGTCCGAGTCCTTGGCACCTAAAACACTTAATATCACGAGACATAATAGGAGTTTTTGTTTCAAGTTTACTTTTAGGAACAACAAATGAATTTTTGACTTCACTTAACCTTTTTTTCTAACATCAACTTTGTTGTCCTTACAAGTTGATTTCCATGGAGAACTAGAGGATGAACTAGATCTAAAACTTTTGGACTTGATTCACTTCTCCAATTTAATGGCTTTGTGCCATAGTTCTTCCATTTCTACGTAATGTTGCAATTCAACCACATCAGCAATTTCCCTGTTTAACCCAAGAATGAATCTAGCCATTGTTGCTTCTCTATCTTCCTCTATGTTTGCTCTAATCATGGCCACTTCCATCTCCTTATAATAATCTTACACACTCATGGAACCTTGGACCAGCCCTTGAAACTTTCTATATATATCCCTATAGTTATGGCTAGGTATGAACCTCTTACACATCACCAATTTCATCTCTTTCCATGACTGAATAAGTCTTTCACCATTTATTTGCCTCTTGACCACCAATTGATTCCACCATATACCAACATAATCTTTAAATTCTACGACTGCTAGCTTTACTTTCTTCTCCTCAGAGTAATTATGACAATCAAACATATGCTCAACCTTTCTTTCCTACTCCAAGTATAACTTAGGATCATTCTTTCCTTGAAAGGGTGGAATTATCATCTTTATACTTCCTATATTGCTATCTTTTTTGTAGTTAATCTTTTTATCCCATTTATAATTGGTTTTCTCTACCACATTGGAATCAACTTCTTCTTCCTTGAACTCATGTCTTCTATTTCTTCTTCTATGTGATTGAGAATCAGAAGAGGATTCTAAATCATCTAACCTTTCATTCATCCTCTTAAATTGGTTATGAATAGATTTGATGAAGAATTTAAAGTCAATCTTTTATGGTTCTCCTCCTTCCTTACTCATGTTGTCAACCTGTAAAAATAAAATGAGATAATTCACACACACCCTCATGTGTTTTCTTTGAAATAAGATTGTTAATACTTCTTTTATTTTTCACACTATTTTTTCATTTTTTACGACACAAATCTCGTTCTAACCTCCTTTATGTTCTTAACAAAATCAAAGAATTCAACTAATCTCAAGAAGTAACCGTTCTATGGGTAACAATCTCAAAATTAAAAAATTTTAAAGAATGTTATGGAAAATTATAACAAAAGTAAAGTCTAAAGAGCACTCTAAAGAAAGACTCTTGAACAAGGAAGACTCTAAAGAAACACTCTTGAAAAAAGAAGACTATAGAAAGACTTTTGACCAAGGATGACTCTAAAGAAAGATTGTTGACCAAAGAGGACTCTATAAGAAGAATCTTGACCAAAGAGAACTCTATAAGAAGACTCTTGACCAAATAGGACTCTAAAGAAATACTCTTGGGAAGCAAGAACAAAATAAAGGAAACCCAATTTCAACAATAACAAGAAAACTCAGTAAGAAAACAAGAATTAGATTCTTTAACAATCCACTACTATGTTCTTCTTTTCTTCTTCTTCTTTTTATTTTTATTTTTTTACTACTGCTTCTACTTCTATGAATAGAAAATTTACACAAAAAAAAAAATTCGCAACCCTAATGAAAAAGCGGCGACAAATCTTTATCCCTTCGATAAATGGTATAAACGATGCAATTTGGGGTCAAAAAGGTACAATACACAAGCCAATAACAATATAGATTATAGGAATTGAAACGAGTTTCGATTTGATATATTATGTTAGTCGTTTTGTCACCCGAGTCAAAAGTTATGGCTATTTAAAGTTGCAACTCCGATTTATCAAATTGTTTTTTTTAACCGAAAACAGCAACCCTCTTCTCCTTTTTTTTCATTTTTTTAAGAACAAAGATGATTGAACAAAAAAAAATAAAGAATCAAGAAAAAGATTCAAAGAATTCAAAGAAAACTATGAAACAAAATCCAAATACAAAAACAACGATAACAAGATTGAAAGAAAACATAAGACTCAAAAGGACAAATTTTTTTTTTTTTTTTTTTGTGATTTATGACTCAAGAATGTAGAAAACAATCAAAGGAAGATTTTTTTTTAAATCTAAAATTTGAAACAAAAATAGACGAACATAGATAACATGTTTTCAACAACCAAGGCTCTTATACCAAATTATGCGAACCTTTTAGATGAACAACCTAGAAACCCATGAACTCAGAGGAATTGAAATGATTGATTTGCAAAGAATGTGTTAAAGATAATCAGATTAGAACCCTAAGGAAACAAAGTCTTTAAAACCCAAATCTTGAGATGCCACAAAGGATAATCACTCCCTTTGATAAGTCGAATTCAAGCATTCAATCAAGAACACAAGAATGCAAAGTAAGAAACTTTCTAAAATTTTCTTTTCATTAATGAATTTTCGTTCTTCCTCCAAATTACATAGCTCTTCTTATTAATAAGCAAGAAACCCTAGAAAACCCTATATGGAATTGGCCTATTTAGTTATGGATGGGGTCTAATCCAACCTTAAAATAAAAGATTAAAAGACTTAACATAAAAGCCCATAATTCACTAAAAGACTAAGACTTAAAATAAAAATCCACAGTTAACTAAAATACAATTACTAAACATAAAAAGCCCATAATTAGCTAAAACAAAAATATTACTTCCTAAGTCAATCTTTGCTCCCAACTTGATCTTCCAAATGTATCCCTTGCATAAAAAGGTAATAGACCATCTTTGGTGAAGCTTTAGAATCTTCAAATTTAGTTTTTGATTCTTCTAACACGGCCTCTATGTATTGCACTTCCATGATCAAGTCTTGCAAAGCTTCCTTCATCCTCTTAGTCTTTGCCCTAGTCATTGGACTTCTAATTCCTTACAAAGGATCTTGAGAATATTTGGGAACATCAACTTGATCAGCACCTTGATCTCCATTAAAAAATTACTTTAAGAAAAAAGACATAAGCCCAAAATAATTCAATAATAAGTATTTTCCAATTACCAAAGTGTCTTTATACAAATCATGACATCCTTACCTACTTCATTCCGTCAAAGCGTTCTAAAGGGTCTTTAGGCTCGACATCTTCTTATTGGCTTCTAGTATGCAACTATCCCACTACCTATTGTAGAATCAACCATGGTGAAGACCTTCGTACACCCCTCTTGGGCTTGGCTTGAGACTTCACTACATCTATTCACCTAAAAAGAAGCTTTGCTTGAACAAGTTTCATTCTTAATGACATAAGTAATGTCTATTCTATAGTTGTGAGATGAATAGCTCTTTCTCATAAACTACAAGTACACTACTTGGACCACATTTCTATTATGGATCTTGCAAGATGGATTACAAGCCAATCGCTCTTCCATTGCAGCATCTCTCACCAACTCTTGGTGTCTACTTTGGCAAAGTTATTATCATAACTTGCCTTAGTTCCCTTGGACAATGTTTGTAATCAATGCATTTTGGCATTTTGACATGCAAAATTACAACCATTTTTGTGCAAATGGCACTCGTGGCCCTTCACAAGCGTAAAACTTCAACATATGCACCCAATGCTCCTTAGCCCTTCCATGATGCTACCATTCAAATCTATTACTCATGCACTTGGTAATCCTTGGCCCTTTCTATGTGTAGTCTCTACATGATGGTATGGTTATGCCTTAGGGGAGCCTATCATTCCATCCACACCTCTTATACCAAATCATGTACCTTTCCAAAGTGAAAGACAAATCTACTTTTGACATATGTAGTGTACCTGACAAGGAAGATTTTGCAAACTCATTATTCTTCCAAAATAGCACCTCTATTCTAAAACTATGATGTTCTACTCCCATACCTCAATCTACAAGTGACCTTCACCCTAAGAAATCAAGTTCAGTTGACCACATCATCTCTTGCTTTGTTTATACCATATTCTCTTAGTGATAAAGGTCCTTTCCCACTTCATTCTTCAATGACCCTTCTGAAGCACTCTAAAAAACAATAATCAATTATGAAACTTTAACCCATATAGGTGTTCCATGGCCCTTTTCTACAATGGAACAACATCTTCACATCATGAGCATCTCATTCTCTCACAACATACGACTTCTCTTTAGCTTGAGCGCTCTATGGCCCTTCTCAACACCATTAACAATTACAAGACACACTAATCCCTGTAATTATGATTATTGTTTGTTGATATTAACATGCTCTGACCCTCATCACTATTGCTTCTCTTCACTCACTTTGGCACCTCAATGGCCCATCCAAATATGACATTGACCATTCGATGATCCCACTAGTAATATCCTCAGTTTGGTAGAACCCTGCTTCACTTCGATGACATAGGTGCTCCATAGACCTTCCCATTGTCAAACCTACTAGCATTGGTCTATGTCACAAATTTAGAGCTAGCTACCATAGCCCTTGGTTGGTCCACGTGATCTCTAGTGCCACATTTGAAACTTCAATGAGCAATCACTCTGTGGATATCTTGAACACACTCTAACCACCGAACAAGGTTTCCTTCTCAAAGTATGACATCTATAATCACCCAGATACATCAGGCCCACTTCGCACTATCTAGCTCATAAGTATCTCACTTAGCACACTGTTGTCTATAAAAGAGTAAACAAATCCCCAGCAACGGCGCCAAAAACTTGTTGTCTCTAAAAGAGAACATAAAAACGTGCAAGTATACACGGTCACAAGTAATAAGATTTGTAAGTAAAGATCGTTCCCACGGAGATTTGTTACTATAGTTTGTTGAGTACTAAAATTATTTCTTTCTGATTTTATTCAAAATAATCGTTGATTAAGAAAAAAGTAACATAAGAAAATAAAAGAAATCTAGGATTGCAATTTTTCACCAAACTAATCCACTCAAATCATGTTATTTTCTTTTGATTTATATTTTTTAGTACATTTAATTTGTCAACCGAAAACTTCTTTTTTTTATTCATACATCTCTTCCGAGCTCCGTATAAACATACCTTGTTAAATTAATTCACTATATCTCTATGAGAATTAAATTTAATAAGATTCATTAAGTTCTAAGTTTTCAAATGGCCACACATACAATTAGGGTATATTCCTATCCTTCATCATACATGTCATTCTATTTACGAGCAATATACACACAAATGCCTCTTCCAAGTTTATTTATGTGCCACGGATCGTTTTGATAAGATTCGTAAATAATCAAAAAGCATTAAGCACAAAATAGAACGAACAAATCGAACGTCTTATAAATCTATCAAAAATAATTAAAATTAAGCTTCATAAATTTAGATCAAATGCAACCCTAGAAAAATTAAATTACTTCATAAATTAAAAATAAAAATTACAACACATAGAGAAAAATAAGATGAAGAAGAAGGAAAATTAAAACAACACTTAGAACAAATATTTGGCACACGCAGAACACAACAAAAGCCAAAAAATGGCTTCTGCGTGTTCTACCGTCCAAAACCGAGCAACACAAGAAAACTAAACTCTACCCAAAACTCCAAAACCTCTCAAAACTATCATCTTATCTCCTATTTATAGCTAAAAATAATACATCTAAAATATTACATTTTTTATTTTATTTTTTAATAAAAACGCGTAATAATTTTATATCGAAAAATAAAATCACGCGTATCGAAAATATTAATTAAATCACGCGTGAGACAGGGGCGCCGATTCTGCATTTTTTAAATTCTTTATGCATGCCACGTGTCAGCGTCTGATTCGCTACAATGAATTAATGCGGACACGTGGCAGCTTCTGATTGGTTACGGGAAACGGCGCAGGGAAGGATTGTCGCGCATGGACAACGGCTACACGCGGGCGTGATCCTGCGCTCTCGCGATCATGATAACATGCCACGTGTCATCACATGATTGGCTAACAAATAGAGTGGGACACGTGGCAATTTCTGATTCGAAGAATGGATTCAGGTGGACACGTGGCAGCTTTTTATTAGAGGAAAATCCGGTTGCACGCAGAGATCAGTGCACGGGATTAGAGGCATGCGAACGTGGGGGACAGCGGCTGGACGCGTCAGACATGTGGGTCCCACCTGCACACCGGCCTGCATGGCAGGTGGGCCCCACTCGGGCGCCGAGCCGCGTGAAAGAATCTACGCACACGCGATTTGGTCGGGCGTGATCTGGACGGGCGCATCGTAGCCGTTTCTTCTTTGATCGGACGGTCCACGTTTGGCGCGTGTTGTTGGCACGTGGTTCTTCTAATCTGCGCATAAATTAAACTTTCTTAATTTCATTTTCACCCACAAATATATTTCAAATTACATTTTAAACTTTGTTTAATTGCAATGTAGCACTTTTTGGTAATTTAAATTAAATTTTAAACTTTTAATAATTAAAATTAAGCCCAATTTAAATTTAAATTATATTTTCAACTTTTATAAATTACAATTAATCACTCTTTTATTTGAAATTATATTTTTGGACACAAATTTGTCATTTAAGAATGTTTTCGATACAATTTATTTAATTTTCTTAAAATATATAAAAAACAATAAATACTAATTTATTAAACTAAAATTAACTAAAAATAGTGAGAACGTAGCAATTATAATTAATAAAATAAGTTAAAATAACTATATAAAATACAGTTATCACACACCATACCCATGGGTGCCATGCATAGTGGAGAGCTTGACACTATACCTCTACTTGAAGAGCTCTTAGAGAATTTCCCATCCTTCAAGATGAAACATCATTTTGCACTAGGAGAAATAAGCCCAAAATAATTTAGTAATAATTATTTTGCCAATTATCAAAGTGACTCTCATATAGATCATGACAAGTGGAAAAGAGGATATACGTCTATTTTCTCTTATCTAGTGATCTAAATTTAATCGATTTGAGCCCAAAAACCTAATTTTGTTCATATAAATACCAAAAAAAAAAACACCCTATTTAACCCATAAAGTAGTAGAATTATACAAAAATTAAGTGGAAATTTAGAGAAAATTCATATTGGTGCAATCATTCGAGATATTTGAAGGGATAAATTCTTCATATTCAAGGATAAGAAGGGTTAGGAGATTAGTGATAAGGACAAGGAAAGTGTTTCCAATTCAAAGAAAATAGACATTGGAAGAAGGATTATCCCAAGAAAGGTCAAGCATAGGCTAAACAACAAGGTATATATGCTCTTGTTATTGAAAAATATGTAGTTAATGCTATTAACTCTTGGGTTGTAGACTCTAGGGATACTAATCAGGTGTGCAATTCTTTGCAAAGATGGAAAAGGATCCATAATCGCGTTGATGGTATGGTATACATAACGTTGGCTCCAGATGTTTATGTTCACGTGAAAGCAGTAATGGTCATGGAACTTATGTTTAAAAATAGAAATTTAACTTTATAAAGAAAAAAAATATTTGTTCCTAAGGAAAGACATAATTTGATTTCAATTTCTAGTTTACTTAAACAAGGTTGGAAATTCAATTTCTATTTCTTAATCAAATAAAGTAGTTTGCAATGGTTTTATGAAAAACGAAATATACATGATATTTTTTAATAGTTCCATAACTAATTTATTGGCTATCAAAATCTCTCAAAACAGGAAAAGATAAGATGTTAAGAAAAGCCTCATACGATACCTACATCTAGGACACATTAACCTTAAAATAATTCAAGCATTTAAGAAATAAGGGACCCTATTTGATTTCCAAGTAGAAACTTTCATAGTGGGTGAGTGTTGCTTAGAAGGATGGCAAGGAGATAGTTTCCCTTTCAAAGAGAATAGATTAGGAGAGCTTCTTGACCTTATTCATACTTATGTGTGTGAGCCAATGAGTAGACATACTAGAGGAGGCCACTATTACTTTTCCATATTTATAAATGACTACTAGAGACAAGTAATCTCCACATGAATTGTGTGCAATGAATATGAAAATATACAATCGTAACATGTAATATAATGATAAGAAAAGATCATTCCTACGAAGATTATTTTATTAGACACTAATTTTTAAAACTAAAAAAAATAAAAATCAATTTATTTGGTGTTTTTATATTTTAAGGAATTAAAATTAAAATACCTAAAAGTAAATAACAATAATTAATTCAATCATATTTGGTAACTAAGAAGATATATGAGAAAATATCTAGGAATACTTAATCCTCCAATTTTGTAAAAATGTGAATCACTAAAATTACCCCATATAATTATCAATAATTTATATGATCAATTGAATCTAACTTAGCATACATTCCTCTCTCAAGTAAACTATACACCATATAGTAATTAATTTAATCAAACTTTCATGTCAATTAAATTGCATACTATTCATTAAGTTCATCAATTATGTATCATATACATAAGAATTATGCATCTCTTCTTAGAAACTATGCATATTATTTAATCAAGAAAAACAATTAAATAATTATGTTAAATCTATTTAATTGTCTATATAGATAAATTATTGGCAAAACTATTAATAGCATAAAAATTAGATTAAATAATATAATTAAATTGAATTTATAATTGGGGTAAAATATTATATCATCACATGATGAAAATTGGGTTCATAAGATCCCAAGATTAATAAATTAACTACAAATAATTTTGTTCATAAAGAAAGATATAAAAATTGATAAAGAGAAGAGTAGAAGAAGAAATACAATCAATCTCTTAAATTGTAATACTAATCTCCACTTGAAACTCTATAAAAATTGTATCTCTTTTTAAATTGTATCTCCTTTTAAAATTCTTTTGTGTTTTTCTATCTTCTTAGCTCCAAAAAATGATCAATATTATGCTAATGGTGGTTCATTAGAGCTTATTAGGTGATAGATGATTAAATATAGCTTAGGTGAAATTTTGATCGTCAAATCAGCTTAAGATAAAAGGCTAAGATAAAAACAAGCAAAATTAATAGTACTAGTGAATAGAAAATTGCAACATGGCACTCATAATTTATAGGGTGAATTAGAGCACGACGCGTGGTAGAAGAGACCAATCTAGGTCCACATTTGCTAAGTTAGAACCACGTGGTACAATGTGATTCATGAAAACATATGGCATGGCATGTTGGCAAAAAGCATTGACAAATCGTGTGACGACACATCACAAGGAGGTTTGACCATGCTGTAAACTCAAAATGAACATTGTGTTGACACATGGTGAGGTGCTGCATCACTCCTCACACATGGTGATCTACGATCATCATCTCTGTTGGTGTGGCATTTGCATGGCTTACCCAGTCAGCTCTTCTACTTGCGTGGTGACATGTGCCAACTCTTGATTGGTCTTGTGTTAAAAATTCCATAAAAATTCTAAAATAAATCCCAAAAATTATATTTTCACCCCTTTGTACAAATTGTTTTTTATATTTTAACATTTTAGCCCCAAAAATACTATTTATGGAATAAAATAAGAAAACATTAAGTAAAAAAGTGCGCTAATGACTCTACTTTTATAGAGTAATCACATCCCTAAACTTAACTCTTTGCTTGTACTCAAGTAAAGCTAAGTCAAAGTAAATAAACTAGCATGAGTAGTATATTCATAAATATATATCTAGTAATATATGCATAATTAGTAAAAAATTATGCCTCTCAAAAGTCGTATAATTCTATGACAAGGAGGTTCACATATTCATCCATCAACATTTCACCAATACAAGGATATGCAAGGTTTTTGAAAAATTGATTGGTGTGTATGTGTTGTACATGATATCATCTAATGCACTCATGAAATCAACCTATATGAGCATGCTAATCAATTCAATCTTAGAACAAGTCTCGTAAGTCTATTTTTCACATCCCTCTCCACTAATATAAATATCACCATCCTTTTTTAATTCCACAACACCCTCAACTTATTTTTAATTTTATTTTCTTTTTTATTTGGAGGAATAATTATGTTATGAGTTTTGTTTTTTTTTCTCTTTTTTTATAGGGTGTATTAAATTTCACCTTATCCTATAGCTTAACACAAGATTGCATTTTTTCTTTTCACATAAGCTAAAGGTACAAGGATAAAGATAATTCTTATTGGTTAGGCATAAAATGTGGCTTAAAATTATGAAAGGTTTTTTTAGGCTCAAATAGGTGGCTACAGATATAATAGTGGTTAGCTTGAAAGGCTCAATCGATCCAAATAAGGCCTAAATCATTTCTCTTATTAAATACTATTTGGAATTTCATCTCAAAGGATGATCAAATATATTCTAAAACCTGGTAGATCTCATTAACTCATATAACTCACTACACATTTTTTTTCAATAAGAACACCAAAATCAATCATGAACATGTGCATAAGAATTTGAATCAATCTAATCAAAACTAGCAAGAATATCATATGATTATTATAAGTATCTAACAAATATGTTACATTCCTTATCCTAGTCATGACAACCAATTTTTATCATTAAGTTCACATATTTCATATAAACCATGCATACATTTAGTTTCCCTATATTTATCAATTTCTACCCAAACTCTGATTAAAGATCCTGATGTATATCTATAAAGATTTTCATCTTTGTCATCTACTTTTGCTTTTATAAGTGCTCCCTAATATTCTTATGAAGCATCTATTTCAATAATCATTATATCATCTAGTCCTGGATGGTATAAAGTTGGTAAATTTTTTACTTTTGCTTTTACTTTGTCCATATAGAGAGTATCTTGTTCTGTCCATTTCCAAAGATGATATTTTTTCAATTTTGCTGGTAAAGGTTTTCTCATTTCTACAAGTTTCTTGATACATGCTTCTGCATATGTTAAGCATCATATAAATCTTTGTAATTGATTTTTGTCTTTTAATTCACTAGGAAATCCTTGAATATTATTTAGTAAATAGGGTTACAGATTATGTTTTTCATCTTTAATTTCCAACCTTAAATACTTAATTTTTTGTTAAGAAAGTATTGCTTTCTTTTCATAGAGTACATTCTTATAGAATATTAATAATATCTAAATAGTGTTTACTATATTCTTGCTGAAAATCAAAATATCATCTATATAGACACAACAAATATTTTGTAATTTTTTGAAGATTTAATCCATATATCTTTGAAAGATGCCTAGAGGTAGTTTTAATCCAAATGATACAATAGTCCATTGGAATTATCCTTAGAAGAAACTAAATGCCGTTAATTTTTGAGATTCTTCATCTATTCTTATTTGCCAAAATCCATTTTTGCAATCAAAACTTGAGAAGTATTTCTTTCCTTTTATTAATGATAATAATTCTTCTTTCTTTGGAATAATGTATCCTTAATTAATGGTTTTTTTATTTAATGCTTTGAAGTTTATTATCATTCTCTTTTTTCTTTTTCTTTTTTCAGCTTCTTTTTCAATTAAAAATGTTGACTAAAGTAAGGTTAATTACTTGATATTATGACTTTTAGCTCTAAGAGTTCTTGATTTTGTTTAAAATTAATTATGCCTTCTAGAGTATAAATCATTGATTTTACTCTTATAACCTTGTTAGGATCTCTTAATTTTATGTTGATACTTGTCTTAGATTTATTTGTTTTTGGATCGAAAGGATTTTTTGAACTTATTGTTTTTAATAGTTTTCTGATGCTTGTTAGGACTTTATCCTCCTGCATTTCATTGAGAAAAGAGTTTTGTTTATCTTATATATCTAATGAAATATTTTCTAAATAAAGTTTTTACTGCTTTATCTTACCACGTTTTTTTTCTTTTTATGTTGTTGTATGAAATTTGAGTTTGATACAATTAAAGCTTTTCTTATTTTTGATACATAAATGGTATCATCATCTAATGTTGTTAGATTTATTTTGTATAAATATTGTGTAAAAGATTGATATAAGTTTATAAGATTATTTGATATTAATAAATCAACTCCTGTTTTTTGTTGATATATGGTATAAATATGAAAAATTTCTCCTCCTATCATTATATCTGTATATTTTAAACCTTATTAAGATTTATTGTAGTATCCTTAGTAATTCTTACAATTAAATCTATTAGTACCTGTTTCTGGTATTCTTCTGGAAACACATATTTACTTGATACTTGCATACTAGCTCCTGTATCTATATATGCATATAGATGATAGCTAGCATAACCTTTAAATTTTAGTTCTACTTTAACGTAGTACTATTTAGATTTGTAATTCTATACAAATCATTCATATTCTGAGTCGGTTATTTCCTCCTCAATTTCCTCTAATAGATAAATATTTGTATGTATCATTTATATCTGATTCCTCGATTAGTTCTAATTCCATCTTAAAAGCTTATTCTAAGATTTTCTTTCTGTGGAAATTCCTTTTTAAATTATTTTTTATGTTGAAGTATACTTGGACATTCGTTGGCATAATGTCCTTCTTTATTATAGATCCAGCATATGCATTTTTTTCTTCCATGAAGGGCAATAATTCCTATTTATAAGAAGTTTATACCTTTTTCTTCTAAAATATATTTTCCTATATGTTTCCTTAGTAAATATTTTTTTATATTTTTGAAAATCTTATTTTCTAAATTTATATTTTTTAAATCACTTATATTTTTTATGATTTTTATATTTCTGTTTGTAAGGTTTTATCTTACATCCATATTTTTTTGGTATTCTAAAATCTCTTATATAACAACAGATTTTATCATTTCCTCTTATTTGTTTATATTCATTTCTTTCTTTGCATTTAATAATTATCCATCTTTCAAGGCTTCTTATTCTTTCTCCTAAGGTGTTGGGTATAGTTTCCCTATTTCTCTAATTCTAACTTTCTGTTAAGGTCTTATGTAATATTTTAGGTAATTTTTGAAAACATATTTTCTTATAAGTTGTTTGAATAGAGGGTGATAATTTATGGTAATACTTTCATATTCATAAATAAAAGAAACTATGTAACATATGTTACAAATTTTTATATTTGTTAGATGCCATTTGGTTTCATTGATTTAATTTTCACTAGATTCAATAATAATTCTTTCTTTATCTTCTCCAATAAATTTCTTGTATATTTTATTTATTACTATATCTAAATATTCTCTTTCTATGGGAGTATTTCCTTACATTAATAAATGTTGTTTATCTGTTAAGTTTGAAAACCAAACTTTAATACTTTCTACCATTTTATAAGCTACTAATACCCTACATTTTGAAGGTTTTTTGTATAGTTTGGGAGGTTTTTATGAGTATAGTCATACCATTAGCCCATTCATTTAAGGATTTTTTCCCTATCTCTTATACTATCTAGATTTAAAAGATCATATTTATAATTATCATAGAGTTTGAATTCTGGTAGGATACTACTTCTAGTCCCCCAATACAACATTTTTTTTTTCATTTTGGGTGGTTGTCTTCTTCTGTTTGTGGTGTTAGGCTCTCCTGACCTTTTCCTATTTCTTTCTTTCATATGTGGGTCAAATTTTCCTTCTTGGTAAAAAACTGGTAATGAAATTGGTTTCATACGACCTTTTGGGGTTATGATTTTTGGTTCAGAGTTAGTCTTACTAATTATTGTTATTTCATCTTCCTTTTTGTTTGTACAAAGTTTTTCATTATAATGTTTCTCTAATTCCTCATTAGTTAGTGTTAACAAACTAATTAATTTTTCTATATCTCTATTTTTGGGGTTCATAAATTGCTCATTTAAGTCTTTTCTATATTCCATTAAATTATAATTATATCTTTTTCATTAGATTTTTCTTCATTTTTTCTTCTCTCATTTTTAGGAATCAAGGCATTTGATCTCCTAGGTGGTTTTACTTTTAGTCCTTCTAAGGGATGATATTTATGACCTTCAATATTATTATTTCTATGTATGTTATATAAATATTTTTAGTTTTGTAAATTTCATGTGTATATTTTATTGAAATTTATTATAACCACATTCATTTATTTCTTTTAATAATTCGTTTTATGTTTTGATTATACCTTATAAGTATTTCATATTTGATTCTTGGACTAAATCATTTTCTTCTGTCAAAAATTTCAAAGTCTTTATTAATATTGCTTAGTTTTTTGCTACTCTGATTAAGCTTCCATCTATTTATAACTGTATATTTTTTATTTTATCTTTAAATATAATTATTTTCTTAATATGATATCATGAATTAATGCCTTCATTACTTGGACTTTATCATTTAATTTTTTTAACTTCTTATTGGTTAGAGTTTTCTCCTTTATGGTCTATAAATGAAAATCTTGGTACATTATTATTTTTAACAACATTACTTTTTCTTCTTGTTATTAGGGGTTTTTCTTTGATATCTAAGTGTTATTCCTATGGTATTTCAAAGTCTGTTAGTATTTTTGGTTTTTTTATTTGTCCAAGTTCTTGAAAGGTTTTATCTATTTCTATAAATTCATTTTGTTCATATATTGAACTATTATGACTGTCTATTAAAGAATACCTTAGTAGGGTATTGTATTGAAAATGGATGATTTTTTTCTGATGCGGACCATTTAGTCTTACTCAAAGCTCACTCCAACCTCCTTTGTGTTCTTAACAAAATCAAAGAATCCAACTAATCTCAAGAAGTAACCATTTTATTGGTGACAATCTCACAATTCATAATTCTAAAAACTTAATGGAAAAGTGTGACAAAAAGAAAGTCCAAAGAGGACTCTAAAGAAATAAAGTCCAAATAGGACTCTAAAGAAAGACTCTTAACCAAAGATGACTCTAAAGAAAGACTCTTGAACAAAGAGGAATCTAAAGAAAGACTCTTGACCAAAGAGGACTATAAAGAAATCTTCTTGACCAAAGAAGACTCTAAAGAAAGCTTCTTGACCAAGGAGGACTCTAAAGAAAGACTCTTGACTAAAGAGGACTCTAAAGAAAGACTCTTGACTAAAGAGGACTCTAAAGAAAGACTATTGACCAAAGAGAACTCTAAAGAAAGACTCTTGATCAACTATGATTCCCTTTTTTTTAAATAAGTCTGGGCAGCAAGAACAAAATAAAGGAAACCTAATTTCAACAAGAACAAGAAAACTCAACATGAAAAACAAGAATTAGATTCTTGGACAATCTACTACTATGTTCTCCTTTTTCTTATTCTTTTCTTATTCTTTTTTTTTCTCCTTTTCTTTTATTTTTTTAATGATGCTTCTGTGAATAGAAAATTTACAAAAAAACATTCACAACCCTAATGAACAAGAATAAAAAACAACCCCTCGGTTAGTGGTGTAAACGGTAGAATTTGGACTCAAAAATTGTAAGAACAGGGGAAAAGCCCAACTTTTCTTGTAGGAATCAAAACAGGCTTCGATTTGATATATTAAAATAGTCATTTTGTTACCCGAATCAAAAGTTATGGTTGTTTAAAGTTACAACTCCGTTTTATTAATTTTTTTATGTTTGAAACTGAACATCAACTCTCTACTTTTCTTTTCTTTTTTCGTTTTTTTAAGAACAAAGATAGGTTGAACACATCAATAAAAAATCAAGAAAAAGATACAAAGAATTCAATGAAAACTACGAAACAAAATCCAAATACGAAAACAATGACAACGAAATTGAAAGAAAACACATTACTCAAAAGGACAAATTTTTTTGTGTGAATTATGACTCAAGAACGCAGAAAAAAGTCAAAGGGTGATTTTTTTAAATCTAAAATTTAAAACAAAGATAGATGAAGATAGATAACTTTTTTCAACAACCAAGGCTCCGATACCAAATGATGCGGACCCATTAGGTGAACAACCTAGGAGCCCACGAACTCAAAGGAATAGAAACAATTGATTTATTAAAAATGTGTTGAAGATGATCAGATTAGAACCCTAATGAAACAAAGTCCTCAAAACCCAAACCTTGAGATGCCGCAAAGGATGATCACTCATTTTTATAATTCGGATTCAAGTATTCAATCAAAAACACAAGAAGGCAAATCAAGAAGCTTTTTGAAATTTTCTTTTCATTAATAAATATTTGTTCTTGCCTCCAAATTACATATCTCTTCTTCTTTATAAGCAAAAAACTCTAAAAGAAAAAAAACCTAGATGAAATGGGCATAATGAGTCTATTTAATTATGGATTGGGCCTAATCCAATCTTAAAAAATAAAAGACCAAAAGACTTAAAATAAAAATCCCATAATTAACTACAAAAAAACAATTTTAAACATAAAAGCCCGTAATTAGCTAAAACAAAAATATTACTTTCTAAATCAATATTTACTCCTAACTTGATCTTCCAAATCTATCCCTTGCATAAAAAGGTAATAGACCATCCTTGATGAAGCTTTATAATCTTCGATTTTTGATTCTTCTAGCACAACCTCTTTGTATTGCACTTCCATGATCAAGCCTTGCAAAGCTTCCTTCATTAGACTGCCAATTCCTTACAAAAGATCTTGAGAATATTTGAGAACATCAACTTGATCTCTATTATTCCCCTCCTCTCCGAAAAGATTCATCATTGAATCACCTACATTAAACAAAGATAAATCAACGACATTAAAAGTTACACTAACATTACCATAGTCATTTGGCAAAGACTATCATTAATCCGTTCCAAGACTTGAAAAGGTCCATCCTTATACATATGCACCCAAACCCAATCTCCAAGTTGGAAAATAACCTTTAAACTCCCCTTAATGGCTTGCTTAGCATATTGCTCATTCTTCCTTTCAATGTTTGCACAAACTCTAGCATGTAAATCCTTCACAAAATCTTCCTTTTTCTTACCATCAATATTAGCATGCTCATTAGTAGGCAAAGGTAAAATATCAATATATGTTAAAGGATTAAAGTCATAAACAACTTCAAAAGGAGAAAATGAAGTAGTAGAATGAAAAACCCTATTATATGCAAATTCAATGTGTGGTAAACACTTCTCCCACTACCTTATATTCTTTTGAATGATAGCATGCAACAAAGTAGTGAGTATCCTATTAACTACTTCGGTTTGACCATCCGTTTAAGGATGTATAATAGTGGAAAGTAACAGTTTAGTTCCTAGTTTATTCCATAAAGTGCTCCAAAAATGAAGTAGGAACTTAACATCTCTATCACTAACAATTATCTTAGGCAACCATGAAAATTAACCACTTTTTTAAAGAACAAATCAGCAATATGTGTTGCATCATTAGTTTTAGAACATGCAATAAAATGAGCCATTTTACTAAACCTATCAACAACAACAAAAATGTTATCCTTACCAATTTGTGACCTTGGTAATCCTAAAACAAATCCATAGATATATCAATCCAAGGTTGATTAGGTACATGTAAAAGGGTATACAAGCCATGTGATGTAACTGTACATTTTGCTTGCTTGCATGTAATGCACTTTTCACAAACAGATTGCACATCATGCTTCATATTAGGCCAATAAAAATGCTCACATAAAATATCTAAAGTCTTTAGAACACCAAAGTGACCCATCAAATCTCTACCATGACTTTCCCTAACAAGCAACTCACGAACAGAACAAATAGGCACACATAATTTATCTTTCTTGAATAGAAATCTTTCATGCCTATAAAAATCACCAAACACACACTTATCACATGCATTTCATACTTGGCAGAAATTAGAATCATTAGCATATAATTCCTTAATTAATTCAAAACCAAGTAATTTAGTTTGCAATGAAGTAAGTAATACATACCTCCTAGACAATGCATCAGCCACAACGTTGTCCTTCCTATGCTTGTATTTGATTATATAAAGAAACATTTCTATAAACTTCAACCACTTAGCATGTCTTTTATTAAGCTTACCTTGGGTCTTCAAAAACTTTAGACTCTCATGATCGAAATGAATGATGAATTTCCTTGGACATAAGTAATGTTGCCATGTTTGAAAAGTTCTCACTAATGCATAAAACTCCTATCATAAGTAGGATAATTCAACACTGCCCCTACTTAACTTTTAGCTAAAATATGCAATTGGTTTGGAATCCTGCATTAAAACAGCTCTCATGCCAATCTCTGATGCATCATATTCTATCTCAAACGCTATACCTTGGATCTTCTATTTGTTTACTTTTCTCTCTTTCTTGCATACTGTTCTCTACTTTGTGCTCACTTTTCTCTCTCTTTTTCTGCTCGACTTCATTTTCTTTCCTTGCAAAGGATCTTAAGAATATTTGGTAACATCAACTTGATCTCTATTACCTTCCTTCATTAAATCTCCTCTTTTAAATTCATAAGTTAAACTTAATGCTTAGTTTAAGTTTTTATCATAGATATTAATAGTAAACTTAAGATATGTTGTAAATTTTACCTTTTGTTATCACATGTTATCATGAATCATTACTAATAAAACATTTTTTCTATTTATTATTTTGTTATCTTGTAATGTTATTTTTATTGGTGTATTTATTCCTTCTCTAAAATAAGCCTGTATTAATATTTGGATTCTACCTAAATGAATGTATCCAATGTTTTCTTTATCCTTTTAGTGAATTTTAGATAATTTATTCAATATAATTTTCTTATTAATTAATGATATATTATACATTCATTTTGTATATGTGATATTAATGTTAGTTTATTTATTACTTATTTCATAATAAATTATATCTTTATTTGAGAATAATTTTCTTAAAGATGTAAATGATAGGTCTTTAAATCCATATTTAATTTTGTTTTTTAAATTTCTTCAAAATTTCTACTTAATACTATTTCTAATGAAAAATATCATGGGATGTTTTCTATTTCTAATTCTACTATTATGTGATTTTTTGTTATTTTTTGATTTTCTATTATTTCTTCTATTTTTATTTATGAAATATTTTTTTTTTGTTAAATTTAACTTTCATTATATTTGAGAGAGATTTATGAATTTTTACAAAATTTAAAAATATTTTTAAAGATAGTTAAAAACTTATATTTTTGATGTTTATCCCTATTATAACTACGTGAACGTAATCTTTCCAAAATATATCTACAAACAAAGAAAAAAAGCGCTAAACAAATATCAAAAGAGCCCGAACCCATTAGTCTCCACTGACCCTAATTTCACTCTCCACATCAAACGGTTAAGGATCTCTCTGTTGACCTTCGCTAAGTTCTATTGCCGTCATTCTCTAAGCCAATGGTCTTCCCACTCTACTCTCTTCTCGTTCGCTGCTCTCAATCAGTCTATCGCCCTTTTCTGTAATATGTAAGACACCTCTCTCCGTGATTCTTATATTTGGAATGATGTCTTCGTCGTGCTCTAAAATAGATTTCTTGATTCTTAAAATCAGAGAAAGCCTCTCTTAGTTTCATTTGGGTCCTAGGCTTGTAGTTTTTGATAGTCTGCTTGGTTGCCTTTAGTAATTGATCATGTATGAAACTTGCTCTGCCGTACCATGAACATTTTGATTTAATTGTTTCAGTTTTATTCTATATGCTTAGAATTTCCGACCTTGTATATTACTGTGATATTAGCTAGTTTAGTGATAGGATATGATGCTTCATGTACTTTGAATCATTCAAAAGTGTTATTACGAACTTGCAATGCTTTTCAAGTTTTTTTTTTTGAATGCTTAAAACTATACTTTGTGAATTTTTGAAAACTTGTAGTGTCTGACCCTAATTTCACTCTTGCATTTGATTTTTTCAAAAGAAGTTAAATTGTAAAAACATTTGTATGTAAAGGTCAAAACCATTAGTATTAAGGGTCCTGGAACTTACATAAGAAGAGCACGTAAGTTTCATAGTTTTTTATTGTTCATGTTGTTTTCATAAAATTAAGTCTAAAGTCCTATTTTAATTGTTAACTAAGAAATTGAGTCAGATTTTGTCATTTGTTGGTCATACTACTAAATTTTTAGGGGTACTTATGGAATAAAAATTTTATTGAGGTTATTAGGGTGATGGTAAATGAATAGAAATAATCTTATAAATATGGTCACATAACAATTATATGACAAAATCTACCTAATTTTTTAATCAATAATTAAAATAGGACTTTAATATTAATTTTATGAAAGTAAGAGGACCTAGACTTATGCACTCTACTTGTGTAAAGCTATAGGACTCATGCATCCTTTCACCCAAAAATTAACAATAAAAGATCACGCAATAATTTAATTTGAAAAGTAGTAATCATGAACTACTAATGTCACGGGGTATTATTGTATTTTCATAATGGGATTGAATCTTTTATATAGTGCTTGCTTATTTATTTGTATTTATTATCTCTATTTAGGCTAGAATAATTTTATTATATTTGAAATAAAATTTAATATTAATTGTAAATGAGATGAAGACATGGAGTCTACGGGGGACATGTTGAAGGTGTGTGAGGTTTTTTTATGGGAAGGAAGGCCACTGTTGCATTGGGCATCGATGGTAAATCTTGTCTGGATCATCGAAGATGAGTGGCCTGACTCAAACTAGGATACTAACCATGGGTTATCAGTGTGCTGCACTCATGTTCTATTTGAAGGTACGCGGCCAACAAGATTTGAACAGCGTACCTTTGAGACCTCAAAGGCAGTAACACCACTTGCATTTAGTGAGTTTGGTTTTTCAACTCCACTATCCCACAGTTAGTGAAGGTGCGTGAGTTTGAGTTGTATAAAAAATGGTAAATTTAATACTAATTAATTTGAAATAATACTTTATGCTAATTAATCGAATAAAGGGCTTAATAAAGTGGGTATTTATATCTAATAGCAAAACTGATAAAAAAATAGCATGTTTAGTAATTCAAATACACAGTTTAAAAAAAATAAAAGCGTGTGGGTATATATAGATGAAGTGTCATAGAAGTTCTTTAGATTAGGTCATTTGTACCTTTTAGTCCCCTAAATTAAAAAGAATGTCATTTAGTCTCATAGTTTCGGAAAAATGGCTTATTAATGACAAATTTTATTATTTTAATGATTTTTCATTTAAAAGATTATTGTTTTTAATGAAGTAATTAAAACAGGATTAAATAAAAGCGCATAAAAGTGCTAGAGGTCTATATAGATGAAGGATCCTAGAGGTCCTATTGCTTTCAATAAAAGCGCATAAAAGTGCTATAGTTATCAAGTGATTCACAAAATTACTAGTTTTCAAAAAAGTGCACATTGATCCTAAAGTTATTGTTCAACATTTTTTGGGTGCTAAAAGTAATCATGTGTTAAACACATGATCACATTTCAAGGGGCATTTTTGGAATTATAAATTAATAAAAAAATTAGCTAATTTCGAATCTCGATAAAGCTCAAAGGTCAATGGTCAACTTAGAACAAATGTGCACCTTTTTTAAAGCTATAGGACTTTGGGTAGCACTTCATAACTATAAGATTTTTGTGCACTTTTATTGAAAGCTATATGTCACGACCTTAAATTTCAAGTAGCGATCGTGTGACACTTACCACGGTCCGTTGCACTAAGTCTGCCTTTCAACCCGAACGAAATACTCCAAAGAGACTAGAAAGAGACTTAGAGATTTAGAGGATTCAAGAACAAAGCAAGAACTAAAGAAAATTTGTAAAGAATGCCTTGTATTGCTCTTAGAGAAGTTATCTTACAATTTCCCAAGATTTCCTAAGATTTTCCAAGATTTCCCAAGATTTTCCAAGATTTCCCAAGATGAATACAAATGAAGACCAATAGGTCTATTTATAATGTGACACCAAGTTTAAGACTATGCTACAACTTTTTATATCCTTTTATGTCTAGAATGTATAAGTTTGTTCTAGTTTTATCTACAACATGTCATAAGGTTCTAGGACCTTTTAGCCAACTCTAGAGTCTTCTAGGATTGTCTAGTTTCTTCATGCAAGTTTCAGGATGTTCTGTAAGCTTCTAGAGACTTTTACATCCTTCATGAACCATCCAGCACGTTTTAGAATATTCTAGCACTTTCTAGCGTACTCTGGAACATTCTAGAGTCTTCAAGGTTTGAGTTGAGTCCATCCAACTGTAGCTCCCTCTAGACATCTCTAGGTCATTCTAGAACTTTCTCATGTAGTAACTTGTAGAAAAGTCTAGATCCTTTAGACAATCACCATTTTTTTGGATACGGGACGTAACATATAAGACCTATAGAGTACTTCACCCAATAATCTTAAATCTAATCGGTTTAGGATTTAGCGTTTTGGATTTAGGATCGTAGATTTAGGGTTTATGGTTTAGCGATTAATAATTGGGTATTATTGGTAAGTCAATATTTTTCTTTTTGTTTAAAATGTGCGTTCTAGTTACTCACCACCTATTTTTGTCCATTTTGCTTGACTGTAATTAATACTTACAACAGTCACAAACTCCTATTTAACCAAGGGCTTCATTTTTAATAGTGGCCTAGAGCCTCATTCACACTTGAGCCGCCTCTAATCCCATGTAAAGTCTTTTTCTTTTTACAGACCTTGTATGTATTGCTTTCATAATCTATTTGGATTATATGCTACCTTGTAATGGATTGCAGTATGGGGAAAACAACCTATATGAGGTTGAAGGGGAGCCAAAGCTTCAGGCAGCGTCTATTGCTGGCAACACTTTCATCGAGATCGATTATAATTGAGGACATCCGTGATGAAGACACTCTACCTGGCCTCCGCCCCTACGAGGTGTCTTTCCTTCGCCTGCTTGAGAAGGTTTGTGATGACTGTGTTGTCGAAATTAACGAGACCGGTATGTTATTTAATGTATTCATAACTTTTTCTATTGTTTTTTTTTTTAAAATGTATGTGTTCTATTTTGCTATATGTTTTATAAATATAAGTGGAATGCTGTATTAGGTACAAAGTTGAAGTATAAACCGGGAATAGTGATGGGTGGTAGAAATCTTGTTCATGACTGTGGTGTTAGCCGGTCCATTGGCTATTTCTTGGAGCCTTTGCTCCTGCTTGGATTGTTTGCTAAGAAGCCACTTTCTATTAGGCTTAAAGGTATGGGTTTTTTTGCTTTCTTTTGGAAAGTATTGAACTTTGAAGTCTGTTTCCTTCTTCATCCTTTTTTTTTTTTTTAAAAATTTCCAGTCTTTTTGTTTATGCTATGTTTCACTACTTGTGTAGAAGCGTATGTGTCTAATAGCTAGTCGGACCTTGCCAGTAGCATTTGTCTGATCAACAGGCTTTGAAAGTTGACAACTAGTTTGTAAAGAGGGGGAGGGGGATATGTAAGGAGAACAGAAAGAATTGGAACAAAAGGAACATGAAGAATGGAAAATATAAAGCGTGAGTCATTTTCTAATTGACTAGGTAATCTAAAGTCATGTTTAGAAATCTCAGAAGAAGACTTCTCAAACTCTTGATAGTTCAAGTTCCTAAAGAATCTAATGTAAATATCCCAAATTCAAAGAAGAAACAAGACTGTAATGAATATGATATGCATTGAGTGATAAACAACCTACATGAATTGGAGCAAAAGGAACATGAAGAATGGAAAATATAAAGCGTGAGTCATTTTCTAATTGACTAGGTAATCTAAAGTCATGTTTAGAAATCTCAGAAGAAGATTTCTCAAACTCTTGATAGTTCAAGTTCCTAAAGAATCTAATGTTATTATCCCAAATTCAAAGAAGAAACAATACTGTAATGAATATGATATGCATTGGGTGATAAACAACCTACATGAATTTTAATCTTTAAAGAAATCTCAGAAGAAGATTTCTCAAACTCTTGATAGTTCAAGTTCCTAAAGAATCTAATGTTATTATCCCAAATTCAAAGAAGAAACAATACTGTAATGAATATGATATGCATTGGGTGATAAACAACCTACATGAATTTTAATCTTTAAAGCATTATCATTCCAGCGTGTAAACTTGTGTTTTTGTTTATTTGTTAGTTTTGTTTTGTTTTTTGTTTTTTGATATTATGTACCTAACTTGCTGAGAAAATAGTCGAGGTATATTTGACCTGCATACTCGTATTGGTGACTTGGTACTTGCTAGTCTCTATATTTTATAAGATACAATATATTATATAATAATATATGTGATAATTATAATGTACAAAGTGAATCAGTATTCTATATGACTCATATGGTTGCAAAGGGCTGCTGTTAGATACATGAGTAAAATATAATGTTTTCCTGAAATTTTGGCTACTTAGATAGTCGTTCCTTTTTGGTTAGTAAGTCATATAGGTTGCTTGAACCCTTTTATCTGTTGCTATGGTTTTGAAAAGCGTTGGTAGGCTAACTCTTGAGAGTGGAACAGAAGAAATCTCAATCATTTACTGATATGAACTAATTCTTCAATACGGAAAAATTAAGACCTTGTGGTCTTATTTACAATATAATTGTAATTAAACAAACTATTTACAATTAATCATCATACAATTAACACTATAAGCCTCAAGGCTCGAGTCTGGTTATTTTCTCACCTGAGATGCCTTAAGGCTAGCCTTTTACAGGCATTTTCAGCCATACAGCTCTTCATCTTATGGCACTATTTTTTTTTTTAAGCATTGGGTGCTATACACCTTGAATATATTGAGGCGTAAGTCTCTCTAACTCTCATATTTCGAGTCTTGAAATCAAAAGTCATGGGCATAACTCATAAATTATTCAAATTAGAACTTTTATTACATTCTCAAGCGATATTCTGCATATAAACAAAACATAAGAAGGAAAAAACAAAAGTAAGGTTGATCAAAAGATTTCCGTATGTTAATAACTTTTCTTCTTCTTCATCTTCTAGTTCTTAATCTCAAATTTCTTTGCTGGAAGTAAAGAATAAACCACTTCTCTTAAGGAGATTTCTTATCCTTCTATGCTCCTTTTTCTGTTCTTTTTTTTTTTCATTATGAAAATCCAGACTTACATGTCATCACATTTTTTCTAGTCTATATTTGATATTTCATCATAATTTTTTGCAGACCTTAGACATATCCTGTTTTCGTAGTTTGTCATAGTGGAACATCAATGGAAAGATAATTGTTGTGGATTTTTCAAAATTTCAATTTCAATATTGTTATTGTATGAATTATGTGTGGTATGTATACAGTAGTGATTGATTCATTTCAAAGGGAGGGCTCCATAGAAGCTGTCAAGAGTGACCAGTTGTAGGGACTACGTCCACAGCAACTTGGAGGGTTAATAAGCCAATCCTCGTCTTAGAGCTAGAGCCTATGGAGTGTGAAAGACAGTCTAATTTTAAGTTGGAGTTCCTCTGAACATACTAGACAGTGTTGCCCTATGATTTGGTTGGCTCGTGGTATCAAACAATAATTGGAGGTGTGGGGATTTAAACCACGGAACCAAGCCCTTATTACTGTACTATAGGGCAGTTGGTATTTTGGGTTTGATAATAACTCTATTGTTCCTAGTGTGAATGATCTCACAGATCATACAAAAGGAACAATTTTGAGTTAGGTAATAGCCTTTATGACTATAGTAGAGGGTGGCTGGTATTTTTGGTTTGATAGTAATTCAAAGTGTTTCCCCCTGTGATCATAAGACGACAAACAATTTTAAGTTATTACCAAACATCTTATGAAGAGAAGCATAAAGCCATAACCTCACATTGAAATTGATGTTTCATACTTTTTTATTTTTTGTATACTTTAGAATCAAAACTTTCGTCTCTCAAGTGGCACTGGAAGTGTTTTGGGTAATTTTATCGACAATCATCAAAGTTTTGTCATGGTACCAACTACCAGCATATAATAAACAACTGTATGCTTTTATTTTTGGTAAAAAAGCTAATTTTGTTTTTGGCTAATCTGGTAAAAAAAAGAAAAAAACTATTTAGTTTGAATTCTTGCATGCTTTTGGATATTAGTAAATGGAACCTGCAGAAGTCTACGGTGCAATTGCAGATTTGTAAAACTTACGGTGGCTGATATTAGGCAAGGTTTAGGAAGGTGCAGATCTATGTTCTCAAAGCCGGGGATGGCTGACTCCAAGAGAATATATTTGCAATTCTTTGAGCTCCGCTAACTTGCTAAACAACATATGCAAATGCTGATTTTCATGTGTTAGATTTAATGTTTATCCTGAGCTGAAATACCACACCTCGGAATCATTTTCCTTGGCGTCTGTCGAATTGCATCCAAGCTGATGCCATGAATATGGTCCGTCTATATGAGCCTTAAAACATCATGCTCCCAGGTTGATTAAGTTATTTTAATCTCAGGAATTACAAACGATGCAAAGGATCCTTCTGTTGATACTTTTCGGTCTACTGCTTTGCATGTTTTGAAACGCTTTGGGGTTCCTTCAGATAGCTTGGACCTAAAGATAGAAAGTCGTGGAGTTCCTCCTCATGGTGGTGGTGAAGTTATTTTATCGGTTCCAGTAGTTCAAGCTCTAAATGTGAGTTTCAGAATCTTAATAAATAATATATACATGCATATATATTGACAGTAGTGTATGTATGTATGTATGTATGTATGTATGTATGTGTATATATGTGTATATATATTTCTTCCTTTCATCGGTCATTCTATACAGGCAGTGACATGGACTGACGAGGGGATGGTTAGGAGGATTAGGGGAATTACCTTTTCTACTAGAGTATCTGTTCAGTTTGAAAACACCATGGTTCATTCTGCTCGTGGGATATTCAACCGTTTGCTTCCTGATGTTCATATCTTTACAGATCACAGAACTGGTCCACATGCTGGAAAGTATGTTCCAGATATTTGTTTGTATTTAACTTTCATGTAAAGCTTTGCTCACATAGTCATTGTTGATTTACTGGCAGCTCACCGGGTTATGGAATCTCATTGGTTGCGGAAACTACTTCTGGCTGCTTCATCTCTGCTGATTCAGCTGTTTCATATGCACGGGAAGAAGAGACAGTTGAACTTGAAGACAATGAAAAGAAAGAGATTATTCCTCCAGATGATTTTGCTTCGCGTATAGCATCAACTCTACTTGGGGAGATTGAGCAAGGTGGAGTTGTCGATTCCACTCATCAGGTTCTTTTTTAGCCTTAGATTTCCTGTTTCTATTGTCTTGAAAATTGCAACTATTTTCCTATCTTCAAATACCTTAACATTTTCATTTAAATATTGCAGGGTTTGTTATTTCTTCTATGTGCATTATGTCCACCGGATGTTTCAAAGGTTCGGGTTGGTAAACTTTCGCCATTCGGTATAGAGACACTCAGAAACATCAGAGACCTGCTCGAAGTTAAATTTGATATTAAGCCAGACCCATCTACAGGAACTGTGCTACTTAAATGCATGGGTTGTGGACTGAAGAACCTATCTAGGAAGGTCTCATGATGGTGCAGTGATTATACTTGTCTTTGTGTCCAATTGCAATTTTGACGACTTATTTATACATAGTACTTTGCATATTTGAATAATTTCTAAAGCATATTGGTTACGTCGACTCAAAAGCTGGGATATTCTTAACATATCCTAATGCATTTACTGGCAGCTCACCGGGTTATGGAATCTCATTGGTTGCGGGCTCATTTTTAATAGTTATTGGATTATATATGTACGTATTTTTAATAATAATAAGATTAATATTGTTAAATTAATAAATTAAAGTTTATTTATTAAAAAAAAAGACCTCTGGTACCTTGCAGTCATCAACTTTGAACTCCCTAATACTTTACTCAACGTATGTTTATGTTTAATTTTAAGTATAAATTTTTGTTTTGTTAAAATATGGAAGTTTCATTATCAATGTGTAACCAATACAACCTAAGCAGCTAAAGAAGGAAAAAACCAGATTTGACCTTTAGAACCAAAAAAACAATTATCAATTTCATCTTTAGTAGTAAATAATCTACCCCAAGAGTTAGATACTAACAATGTCTAGTACCATGGCTAGTAGCAAGTATACCAAGAGGATTTCACAAAGCTTCTAGCGTTATTCAACTTGCCAAGGAAAACTACCTCTAAGCATACAAACACAACAAACAACATATACTAAAATCAAAACGACAAATAAACCTAGAGAAGTAAAAAAAAAAAAAACTGGAAACACAAGGCCAACAACCTATACATTAGCTAGAGTCATTCAAACAAACTGAAACAAAATAGACTAAAAAAAAAACCAAGACTATCCAACACCAACAAGCAATAATTAGTTCATCCAAATAGCAAGAAATCAGTTAGAGAGAGCACAACTCCTGCCTAACCAACCAAGTCTGCAATAGTTTTCTCGCCTCATATTCTTTAGAATGAACCTTCATGACTGGCTAAGCAAAGGCATCTTGAATATTACTGAAGTAAGTCACCTCCTTGATACTTTTCCTCATTCTTTTGCCTGTCTTGGCTCCCTACAACTTACCAACTTTACCAATAGCCCTGTTGTATCCACTACTAGAAGCTCCATCCTCCTTACTGATTCCCACCGTCCTTCTGCCAGCTATCATTTTCTTTGCTATATTTTGAAAGCCAAACACAAACCATTAGCCTCTTTTTTTCATTAAAGCTTCCTCCTTAATATGAAAAGAAACCCTCGTGATCATGTGGGAGCCTCCATTTCCCATATTGACCATATTTTTCCCTAAATTTGACACGCACATGTCATTTGTTGCTTCACAAAAATGATTCTGATGTTAATCCTGTTGGGAAATTAAGCAAATTCTTGATAAATCAGATTTATGAGAAAGTAAAAATAGAAAAAATAATACACTAATTTGATAATGAAGTTCGACTAATTTTATTTACATCTTCGGACATACTGTACATCTTTTTCTACTAAAAAAGAGAAATTATAAAAAGTGTTTACAATACTCACAACACACAATCCAATTACACCCAAGAAAATTACTCTCAATTTTATTTCACTGAAACCTTTTCTTTAAGTTTTTCTCTCAATTAGATAATACAAATTACTTATTGGGGTGCTATATTTATAGATGTAGAAGCCCCCCTTCTACATATTTTGTCAACTAATTCTTAATTGGTTTTCCTTTTTTTTAACAAAAGAATGCACTGTTCATTCAATTTTCTTGGGTCGTTGGCTTGACAACAACTCTTTTGTTTTATTATCATTTATTGCACCGTTTGTTGTAAATTTGACCAAAAAATCCAACCATAATAGTAGAAAAAGCTAGAGAACCTCTCATATTTTAACTATATCTATGCATGACTAAACTTAAAAAAATCCAAGCACATGGATTTAAAGCCTTTACAATTTCAAAGTTAACTTGACCTCCACTGGTACCATAGAGCCACCAAAAAGGGAGAATTCATCTACCTCAAGCACAATGCCAACATGACTCATAATTCTCATAGCAATTATCTCATTCTCTAATCTATAGAGAGGTCATCTATTTGAACACAAATTGGAGTGAAATTAAATAATAGAGAAGACAAAGACATACTTGGACCTAACCTTTGCACCTCTATTAGGATATTATCAAAGCTCCATGGAGCTTTCTTAAGAACAAAATCCAAATTAGAGGCTTCCTCAAAATAGAAGATGAATGTACTTCAATCCACAACCTTGAGATCCAGTCCTCCATTCTTAGTCCAATTCTTGTAATGTACTCGAAACAATGCATCAAGCATTTATCAGCTTCCAAGAGACAAGACGAGCAAAAGTTATGGGATCAGAAACTCCTTGCTCAACCTTTGACATGTCCCCTAGATCAATCATAAGGTCACAAGAACAAAACTAGTGTATTCCAAAACGAATAGAGAATCATTGAATGAAATTAGGACTCGATACTACCAGTTAAGCGAAACTAAACAAGTAGAGCACAAATTAAAAACAAGAATTTAGTAGATGAAGAGAGTGAAAGTGATAGGTGCATATGCGCCAAGCCGCGCGTAGATAGGCACGCATGCACGGGTAAACACATAAGCGGCAATGATTAGAGTAGGGTTGGTGTTCGTTGAAAGGGGGACCACTATCATCATAAGGAGGGTTAATAAGTGATTAGGAGCAGTACCTACCACCTTACTGAGTGCCTCACTGCCACGAAATGGCCCTAGCAGATTCTATTATTCCATGCCTTTCACTTTCTGTTATTTTGGTTAATTTCTCTTCTCTTTCTCTTGTAAGGCTATAAGATAGCCGAGAAACGGAGGAATAAAGGAAGGAAAATTAAACCAATTACCCTTATTCTCGTTCTGTTCTTCTCTCTCAAATTATTCTTATCAGTGGTATCAAAGCCATGGATACCAAGGGAAATCCAACGCTGAATTTTACAGTGAAGTAATGGAAACCTTTGCTCGGCATGAAACTGGGTTCGACCAGGTAGGCACCATCCTACAAGCCGTACTCACCGAATTACAAGCATTACGTGCCTCTCGCACCCTTCCTGAGGTTAATCCTTTTTCCAGAAAAGAAAACCCTCACCCTCACACCTCTGAAAACCCCTCTGAAAACTCTCGCTCTCACTTGAAGCTTTGATTTCCAACGTTTACTGGTGAAGACCCCACCGGATGGTTGTACAAGGTTGAGCAGTATTTAGAGTACACAAAAACCACATTGGAATAGCGAGTCCAATTGGCTTCATTCCACCTCAAGGGCATTGCCTTGCAATGGCATCGATGGCTCACCAGGGAGGAGTTCATTAAATCTATACAACTAAGGTTTGGACCCATAGATTATGAGGACCCTTTAGAAGCATTGTCTAGGTTGAAGCATACCTTAAGTATAGCTGCTTACCAGGAAGCATTTGAGAAACTATCTCATAGGGTGGATGACTTGCCCTAGGAATTTCTAATAGGTTGTTTTATCGTGGGACTAAGAGATAATATCAGGATTGATGTCAAAATCAAACAACCTCAAACCTTGGCTGATGCTATAGGGGTGGCAAGATTTATCGAAGAGAGGAGTTTACTCCACAGGAAAACAACTCAATACCAATGTTACCAAACAACTTCGGTGATAGCAGAAACCTCACCAAATCCCAGCGTTGGTGTGTTAGGACCATCACTCCAACAACGACCAAATTCAGCAACACCCACTCAACAAACTACTTTCCATAGAATCACTAACCAGGAAGCACGTGAACACCGAGACAAAGGGCTATGCTACTACTATGATGGAAAATTTGTGGCTGGTCACCAATGTGCACGACCTCAGTTGTTTATGATAGAAGAGCCTCACCCGGACCATACACACCAACTGGAAGAATTTCAGTTGTAAACAAAATTTCCCGAAATATTACCTGAGATCTCACTCCATGCAATTGTTGGAGCTAAACATCCATAAACTATGCATATCATGGGACAATTAAAAGATAAGAAGGTACTGGTATTGATTGATGGGGGAATTACTCATAACTTCATTGATCGAACCTTAACCTCCCAATTGGGAGTAACCATAACCAAGGAAAAGAAACTATAGGTAATGGTGGCTAATCGAGAGAAGATAGAATGCACTGGCCAATGCTACAACCTTAACCTTACCATCCAAAGGTTTCAAATCATAACAAACTTTTATGTCCTTCCAGTTGCAGCCTGCCAATTGGTTTTAAGAGTTCAATGGCTAGAAACCTTGGGCCTAGTAGAGATGGACTATAAGAGACTTACCATCAACTTCAAGGCGAAAAGAGTTACTCACAAATTTCAAGGGTTAGAATGCACCAACATTGTAGCCCTAACCAGTAAAGAGGTCAACAATCTACAAGGAACCGGGTTATTTCTTCAAATAATTCTCAATGAAAACTTTATTACACAAACCAAAACTCACCCCCTAGAGATACAGAAAATATTGGTTTCATTTCCTTAGATATTCGAACCTTCATCCAACCTACTGCCTAAAAGATCACATGATCACCACATACCTTTATAGCCAGGCTCATGATCAGTAAACGTTCGACCCTATTGTTATCCTTATTATCATAAGGCTTAAATAGAGAGAATGGTGTAAGAACTCTTACAGTCAGGCTTGATCAGACCGAGCAACAACCCATTCTCATTACCGATTTTGTTAGTCAAAAAGACAGACGGAGCTTGGAGATTCTATATTGACTATAGATCTTTGAATGCCATCATCGTCAAAGATAAGTACCCCATACCTATTATAGATGAGTTATTGGATGAGTTACATAGGGCCAAGGTATACTCCAAGCTAGACTTACGGTCAAGATATCACCAAATAAGGGTTTGTGAGGAGGATGCTGCAAAAACTACTTTTAGAACACATGAAGGGCACTATAAGTTCCTTGTGATGCCATTTGGCTTCACTAATGCTCCAGCCACCTTCCAAAGCCTAATAAATGACCTCTTCCGGCCCTATCTCAGGAAATTTATATTAGTTTTCTTTGAAGACATTTTAGTGTACTCTCGAAATTGGGAAGATCACATCTTACACTTGCAAACTATTTTATAGATACTTGTAACTAACAGTTTTTTTGCTAAACCCTCCAAGTGTCACTTTGGGGTCTTATAAGTAGAATACCTGAGCCACCAGATCTCTGAGCAAGGGGTCTAAATTGACCCAAGAAAAATTTGCGTAGTAATGGAATGGCCAACACCAACAACAGCCAAAT
The DNA here is from genome assembly GCA_030763125.1 of Hippophae gyantsensis. Classification (NCBI taxonomy): domain Eukaryota; kingdom Viridiplantae; phylum Streptophyta; class Magnoliopsida; order Rosales; family Elaeagnaceae; genus Hippophae; species Hippophae gyantsensis. The sequence continues at coordinate 7,669,833 of CM061033.1, read as the reverse complement.
GAGTTAGAGGGTTTCTCAGGTTGGCAAGTTAATATAGAAAGTTCATCAAACAATTTGGAGGAATGGCTGCACCACTAACCTGCCTATTGGGGAAGAAAGGGTTCCATTGGAACGAGGTTGTAGCTAGAGCCTTCCAATAATGAAGCATTGATTGCCCCTCCCATTCTGAAGTTACTAGATTTTACTCAACGTTTTTTCATCGAGTGTGATGCAAGTGGCATAGGCCTTGGGGCAGTTTTGACACAAGAGAATCGCCTAGTGGCTTACTTCAGTGCTTCTCTCAAAGGATCAGCCTTAGCTCTGTCCACTTATGAGAAAGAAATGCTAGTAGTATTTAAGGCTATCAGGCTATAGAGACCCTATTTGTTGGGAAGACCAATCACTATATTCACAGATCAGAAGAGTTTGAAGTATCTCTTGGAACAAGGATCACCACTCCAACACAGACACACTGGTTACCTAAGCTACTAGTATATGACTATGAGATCGAATATAAAAAGGGGTCAGAAAACTAAGTAGTAGATTCCTTGTCCCTAGTAGTAGAATTCCAACTTCTTTCCATTTCTCAACCTCAAGCTGCTTGGTGGCCCATACTCCAAAAAGAAGTTACACAAGATCCCTTTTATGAGAAACTTCAAGATAGAATCACCTCTACTGATATACACAACTTATACCAAAGGGAAGAAATAAAGTGTACCTAAATCCTAAGTTACACCTAGTTTCCCAGACACTGGTTGACTGTCATTCATGACCCATAGGGGGACACTTTGGCTTTCACAAGACACTTGCTCGTATTAAATAGAATTTTAGTTGGTCTAATATGGAGAAGGGATTAAAGGAGTTCCTATGCTCCTGTGATGTATGCCAAAGGTGCAAGAATGATTGCATGCAACCAGCAGGGTTGCTGCAGCCCCTACCAATCCCTAACAAGAGTTGGACCGAAATTTCAATGGATTTCATTGAAGGTTTACCTCCCTCAAAAGGAAACACTATTATTATGGTAGTGGTTGATCGCCTGATGAAGTATGCTCATTTTACTGCCCTGAGGCATCCCTTCACTGCACTAACAATTGCCAAGGCATTTGTGGCCAATGTGGTGTGATTGCATGGCTTCCCTACATCCATAATGAGTGATAGAGATAAGATATTCATTAGTTCTTTTTGGAGAGTCTTATTCCAACTACAAGGTACCAAACTTTGCATGAGTTCGAGTTACAATCCTTAAACAGATGGCCAAACGGAGGTGGTTAATCGTACCTTAGAACAGTATTTCCGCTGCTTTGTGTGAGATCAATCAAGACACTGGATAGAATGGCTACCTTGGGCTAAATTCAGCTACAATACCTTAATTGACTCATCAACTAAGATGACACCATTTGAAGCAGTCTATGGAACTCCACCGCCACGCTGTTGTCTCTTTTAGAGAACATAAAATCATGCAAGTATACACAGTCACAAGTAATAATATGATAAGTAAAATATCGTTCCCATGGAGATTTGTTACTAATGTTCGTTAATTACTAAAATTATTTTAACCTGATTTTATCCAAACAATTGATAATTTGATGCAGTTTGACCAACTAATTATTATAACATTTTGTAAGAAAATTCTAGAATTGCAGTTTCACCAAATTAATCCACTTGAATCATTTTATTTTCTCTTGATTTATGTTCTCGTATTTTAAGTTGTTAACCAAGAACTTCTAATTTATCCATATATCTCTTCCGAGCTCCATACAAACACATCTCGCTAAAATAATTCACTATATTCCTATGAGAATTAAATTCAATCAGATTTATTAAGTTCTAAGTTCTCAAATAGTTACACATACAATAAAAGTATATTCCTATCCCTTATATATACGTTATTTTATCACGAACAACACACAAAAATGTCTTTTCCAAGTTTATTTAAGTGTCATAGATCAATTAATGAATCTTCCGATAATTAAAAGCATTAAGCAAGATAAAATAAACAACTTAAAACCATTCCATAAATCATTCAAAAATAATTAATTCAAGTTTCATAATTTAAGCTACACTACAACCCTAGAACAAATAAATTAGTTCATAGCAGAAACTAAAATTACAATACAACAATAATCAGACATTTCAGAGAAATTAAATTTAAAAGAAAAAGATTAGGAGAAACTCTTTCACGATTCCTTAATGAAAAATAAATTTCTTCCCTTTCCTTCTTCTTCGTTGTCTTATTTTTCTCTATTTCCTAAGAAAATAACACACAAAATGTTAAAAGAAAGGTTCTGCGTGTTGTAGAGAACACGCAGAGAGAAACTGAAAATTGAAGTAAAAAAAAATGGAAAAATGACAACTAAAAAATCACTTCTTTTCACGCGTCCCAAATATATCCCCACTAGAATCCTATTTTTTTTTATAAAAATACATCTTAGAGATAGAAATATTGAGCATAATAAAAGCTAAACATGTGGAGAGAATAAAGAGTGCACAAATTTCTGTGTTTTGATTTCACAAATTGTATGCCACATGTCGCCATATGATTGGCTTCAAGATTTAGGGAACACGTGGCAGCTTGGTATTGGGTGGAACGCGGGGCGCACCCTACTTTGATGACCCGCGTCGCACGGGAGTGTAGGCGAGCTGCTCGGTGCGTGACAGCTTGATTCCACGTGCGTAAATCTGGACCGTTCAACTTGATCCAATGGCGAGCGATGAGATGCACCTCGGGAGAGAATTCTGCGCAGCCGACACGTGGGTCTCACCCTTCACGCCAGCCTGCGCGGAAAGTGGGCCCCACTCGGCGCCGAGCTGGGTGTGTCTAGGAAAACCGGGTCCATGCTCTTTTGTCACGTCTGGATTCCACGCACCAGATCTTGACCGTTGATTGGACGATCAAACGATAGGTTTTGGGCATTGTAAATGGAGCGAGTGGCCTCCTTCTCCTGCGTAGAAAATTCAACTTTCATTAATTGCATTTTGACCCATAAATTTAATTCAAATTAACTTCTAATATTTTGATATTTACAATTTCACCCACTTTTAATTCAAATTAAATTTTAAGCTTTTTATAATTGCAATTAAGTCCCTTTTTTTTATTAAAATTCATTAATTTTCTTGAAAATATATTTATTAAAAACTAATAGTAAATATTAATTTAATTAATTAAAAATTAACTAAAAATGTAAAGAACTAGCAATTATAATTAATAAAATAGACGAAAATAAATGTATAAAATAAAGTTATCACACGCCTATTGGCTTATATTCCTAGAATTTCCAACGTTTAGTTGATGGATGAGAACCTGTGAGACCGAGATCAAATGTTGTGTGATCTATGCCAGAATCTCTTACAAGCACGAATCTGCATGAAATGCCAAGCTGATCAGCATCGATGTGAGGTGAATTTTGAGGTCGGGGATTATATGTACCTTTGTCTACAGCCATATCGACAGACCTCAGTGGCTTTTCAAGCTATCATGAAGTTAGCCCCACGTTACTATGGTCCTTATTAGATAACAACTTGAATGGGAGTAGTGGCCTACAAGCTCGCTCTTTCTATTGGCTCTCAAGTTCACAACGTCTTCCATGTCAGCTGGCTCAAAAAGCACCTTGGACCCCACACACCAACCTTCACCCAATTGCCTCCTATCTCAGATAATTCTACAGTTATTACCCAACCAGAAACTATTTTGGAGCATAGGGTGATCCAAAAGGGAAAATACCAACCAAAGTCAAAAATCCTCATAAAATGGGTAGGGGCACCTACCGAGGATGCCACTTGGGAGAATGAGTGGCGATTCTCTAAAACCTACCTTGCATTTATCCTTGCAGACAAGGATTCTCAGGTAGAAGGGAGTTGATAGGTGCATATGAGCGAAGCCGCTCGTACGGGTAAGCACATAAGTAGCAACAATCAGAGTAGGGTTGGTGTTCGTTGAAGGAGGGGACCACTCTCATCATACGGAGGGTTGATAAGCGGTTAGGAGCAGTACCCACCACCTCACTAAGCATCTCATTGCCACGAAACAGTCCGAGCAGATTCTGTTATTCCATGCCTTTCTCATTCTGTTATTTTGGTTAATTTCTCTTGTCTCTCTCTTGCTCTTGTAAGGCTATAAGATAGTCGAGAAACAGAGGAATAAATGAAGGAAAATTAAGTCAATTGTCCTTATTCTCGTTCTCTTCTTCTCTCTCAAATTATTCTTATAAGAAAGAAATTGGCAAAGACAACGAGGGAAATTGAGGAGAAACTTTTAGGATAGGAGCCCTAATGTAAATATGTTTGTATTTTTTATATTAAAATGAATATTTTATTTATTTATATATTATGAAATTCTTCAAATATCATTGTAAAATCTTTGATTATTTGTATTTAATTAAAATTTAATATATCATGGTATATATAAAAGAGGATTAAGTTTAAGGGATATATGTAGTAAAAAAAAAAGTTTGTGACCATTGACAACAAGAGTTTGGGTAATATAGGATGACTCGTATTATAGATTAAAAAACAAATAAGACCGTTACAAGTTTGTGTATAAGGAAGATATTAAGAAAAAATTGAAACAAAATTTTACAGAACGGTCAATTTACCATCTTAATAAATATTCTTATATGACTATCTGTCATATATGCAACATATATGACGAGTACTGTCCTATATGTTAACATATATGGCCATTATTAACCGTCCTATAAAGTTTTTAATTGAGTCATATATCCTCAACCTTTTCATTTTAGGTAGCTTTTTTCTCTCAGCCTCTCATGTCAATCTTGACCCTCTCATCGTCCGCCACCGTTGCTCGCTTCCTCATCTTTCGCCAGACAAATATTGGAAGTACATTAAATGACTCAGAATCTATTCCTCTTTCCAGTTTAAGAACATTAGGTAAAAGATGCTAAATAAAAAGATCATATCATATTCACCAATCAATGTAGGTTCATGTTTTCTAAGTTCTATCCTCACAGAGTATTCTAATTTCTCTTTTGTATTTGTCAGCTAATTTTCAAGAGTTGCTTTGATTTAACTCTTTTTTGCTGAATTATTGGCAATGTGACTGATTGACATTCTAATGCGACTCATAATATGTTCTCTATTATGTTTTATAGATACGATCTGTCTAACTAACAGAAAAAAAGGTATGTTCTAGTTAATTTTCCTCAAAAATATGTTATGCTTTAATTATAACCATCTTGTGAAATGGAATTCAAGTGTTTAAAGACCCATTCCTGCATAATATTTGAGAACTAAATAGGATCCTTATATATATTTTGAAATTTGTGGTATAAGATGTTATTCATACAGGTATTAATAAAATAAGAAATAATAAATATCATTTTTTTAAAACACATATAGTATGGTCATTGTACATCTTATATGTATACATACAAACAATCTTATTAAAAGTATTGTATATATACAAACTGTCTTATTAAAAATATATAGAACGATCAGTGATCGTTCAATATGTTGAATTCTTTTAAAACGAACGATTATAGGATAGTCAGTAGTTTTCTTAATAAGATTTTATAGGATGGTCACTTAATGTCCTATTTTGATGTTTTTGTTATAGTGATTAATTAAAGTTAGTAAGTGATCTTTAATTATGTCACTAATACGACTCATATCTATTTTAAATTGAGTGCCCTTATCTATGGTTACTGTTGTCTCTTTTGAGAACATAAACGTGCAAGCATACACGGTCATAAGTAATAAGATTTGTAAGTAAAGTATCGTTCCCACGGATATTTGTCACTACAGTTTGTTGAGTACTAAAATTATTTCGCTCTGATTTTATCCAAAACGATCGTTGATTTAGAAAAAGTTAAAGAAAAGAGTTTAATAACAAAATAAAAGAAATCTAGGATTACAGTTTTTCACCAAATTAATCCACTCAAATCATATTATTTTCTCTTGATTTATATTTTTTAGTACATTTAATTTGTCAACCAAAAACTTCTAATTTTATCCATACATCTCTTCCGAGTTCTGTATAGACACACCTCGTTAAATTAATTCACTATATTCCTATGAGAATTAAATTCACCAAGATTCATTACGTTCTAAGTTTTCAAATGGCCACACATACAATTAGGGTATATTCCTATCTTCCATCATACATGTCATTCTATCCATGAGCAATATACACAAAAATGTCTCTTCCAAGTTTATTTTAGTGCCACGGATCATTTGATAAAATTCATAAATAATCAAAAGCATTAAGCACAAATAGAATAAACAAATCGAACGTCTTATAAATCTTTCAAAAATAATTAAAATCAAAGCTTCATAAATTTAGATAAAATGCAACCCTAGAAAAATTAAATTACTTCATAAATTAAAAATTAAAATTACAACAGTTAAGGAATATCAGTTACAGAACACTAAGAAAATTAAAACTTCATCTTCTCCAAAATATTTGGCACACGCAGAACACAACAGAAGCCAAAAATGACTTCTGCGTGTTCCACAGTGTAGCCCCAAACACTACTAAAATTCTAAAACTCTAAACTCCAAAAAATTCCATTTTTTAGCAATAAATGCCCTATTTATAGCTAAAACATTACATCCAAAATAATACATTTATTTAGACACGCGGGACACAAAATAACGAAAATAAAAAGCATGCGTGTCAGACATTTTTATTAAAATCCGCGGCCATGCGTACAAACAAAAGAATATCAAATTTGTTATTTTAATGTACGCGTGGAAGACATGAAACAGAGGGTGCCGTTTCTAATTTTTTAAATTCAATCTGCATGCCACGTGTTAGCTTATGATTCACTGCAAGGATTAATACGGACACGTGGCATCATTTCATTAGTGGAGGAACCGGTTGCACGCAGAGATCAACGCACAGGAGTAGAGGCGCGCGAACATTGGGGACAACGGCTGGAACGCATGCGTGATTCTGCGTTTTTGCACTCACCATGTCATAATCTAATTAGCTAAAATATAAAGTGGGCCAAGTGGCAGTTTGCTATTCGTTATATAACCGAGCGCATGTGAAATGGCCGCACGAGATCATGCCTTGAAAACACGTCAGACACGTGGGTCCCACCCTGCACGCCGGCATGCACGACAGGTGGGCCCTACTCTGGCACCGAGCCGCGTGATAGAGGAAACCCTGCACCCATTCTCTTTGGTTAGGTTTGAAGGACACGCGAGCATCCTAACCATTTATGCTTTGATCTGACGGTCCACATTGTACGTGTGGATGATGACGTGTGGATTCTTCTCTCCTGTGAAGAAAAATAAGTTTTCTTAATTGCATTTTAACCCATAAATATATTTCAAATTACATTTTAAACTTTCTTTAATTACAATTAAGCCATTTTTTAATTTAAATTATATTTTAAACTTTTAATAATTAAAATTAAGCCCGATTTTAATTTAAATTATATTTTCGACTTTTATAAATTGCAATTAAGCACTCTTTTATTTGAAATTATATTTTTGGACATAAAATTACAATTAAGTAGGTTTTCGATTCAAATTATTTAATTTTCTTCAAAATATATTCCTTAACACATAAACAGAAAATATTAATTTATTTAACTAAAATTAACCAAAAATATCAAGAACATAGCAATTATAATTGATAAAATAGGTGAAAATAACTATATAAAATGCGGTTATCAGTTACTGATGTGAAAGCATCGTGTTGGGATGCTTTATATAATAGTTGATTATATAGAACTAGACTAGACATATTAGAAAAATTATTAATATCCATTTACAAACAAATATTTATTTATGTTACTTGATGATCATGTGTTGGATGATCTAAATCCTGAGTGATTTAATCCACCCATTACTATAGCGCATTGGTATTTGATAACTCAATGATGCTTATACTAGTGGGGTAAGTTTTCTTGCATCTTTGCAGCTTATTGTGGGCTGGTAGGTCATGTCATAAGATGTGGAATCTATTCTATTTGTTAGATGTTTAGAGATCCAAAGCATAGATAACTATATAAAATCTATAATATGATTATAGATAGTTATTCATATACATTGTCGATGCTCAAGAAAAAAATATGTAATATAATAGGTTAAACGGACTTAATAATATCGGTTGTATTACGAACTAATTATGGAGGATTGTGCTATACCTAATTATTATTTTAGCATATTACTCAAGTATATTATGTTGGGTAAATATTAGCTGTGATATTTGAGAGTTCAATCTTATGTTTATAATAGAGTAATTATGAGATTCATAAAAATTAATAATTAATTAAGTAGTTAATTAACATATTGTTTTTATTCAAGCTTAAAATTGCAATTCTATCGTTCTCAAGTTTACTTCATAACGATGGTTAAATAACGATGGTTAAATAATAGTGCCTTTAAGATAAAAATAAAAAAATAATTATTTAAATGTTTAAAATATATATTTATTTATTAGAACAATTTGTGAGGGTTATAAATGTGAAATAAATAATGAAGGGTAAAATGGTAATTATGGCCTAATTATTTTGATGTAAATTAATTATATATTATTTAGTTGGATTAAATAGTTATATTAATTAATTAAAATATAAAAATATAAAAATTAAATATTTTATAGACTTAAATGCTTGTGGGACAAATAAGAACATTTTGATAATTACTAAATTAGATTTGATTAATGGATTAATTGTAAATTTAATTTGATTAAATTGTAGCACACAATAAGAGTGGGATTACTATGCGGTGCATATGACTAGTATTAGTGAGAATATGATTCTTATTAGCATACAATTTTGTTGTGTAATACTCCTTAATTAGAGTGAAATTAGGAGTTCTATTCCTAATCAATTTGTGCCAAAATTAAAGATTATTTAAACACTTTAATGACACCTACAATGGTCGGTCAACATAGAGTAAATTGGACAATTTTCTAGACTCAATATTTTGAGAATTTATGTGAGAACAAAAGTACCCAAACACTATTCTTTTGAGAAAATATTGTTTCTTGATTGGTTTAGAGTGGTCTTAGAGAGCACATCATTTCTTCATGCATAGGGTTCTAGTTAGTGAGTTAGAAGGGTCTTTTGAATAGCAAGGACAGCCACTTGTTTTGTACACTATTCTTTTGAGAAAATATTGTTTCTTGAATGGTTTAGAGTGTTCTTAGAGAGCACATCATTTCTTCATGCATAGGGTTCTAGTTAGTGAGTTAGAAGGGTCTTTTGAATAGCAAGGACAGCCACTTGTTTTGTTCGGCATCAATGGTAGACAAGCTTGGAAGTTCGGAGATCCCAATGAGTATTCACATGCTACAAGAGAATGTTTTTCTTGTTCTTCTTTCATGGTTAGATTATAAATATTCTAGGGATCTATTTTGGAAAATATTTTTATTGTGCATACAAATACTTTTGCAGTTTTTGATAATAGAATTTGACTTTTATTTCGAAAAGAGTTTTCAAAACCAACAATTGATATCATAACTTACTTATAATATTTCTAATTTAATCGTGGATGCGATAATATAATTAGAATAGGTTCACAATATTACATTGTATGGAATTTATATGTATGGTTCATTCATTTAATGAATGAAATTATTTATGATTGTCAATTATATGATTCTTTTGGATTTCATAATAGAAAAATAATGCACATCCTAACTAAGGGTATATGAATTTAGTAAAAAATTAATTTTTCAATTTTTAGGATTTTTAATTTTTTTTTATATATCGTGTTTTGTAATGATATCACTTTTTGATTTAATACTGTTGTTGAAACAATACCAAAACAATGTAAGGCTGATCCAAACATCACCAAGCCATGCTTTTTAAGGCACCAACGTTCCAAGAGAGACCAGTCGTGGACTTTGGAAACACTAATCACGTGAGACACTAATTTGGGAAGGGCAAGTGTTGTCTTGGCCGGAGGCTGCGTTGGCTGTAAACCGGTGGCAAGCCGTCGAGCATACTCAAGTTATATTTGTGTATTATTGTGTATCCTGGTTCTATTTCATTTTACAAATTCCAATAGCGTAATATATACATTTTTCTATACAAATTTTTTGATTGAAGTTCTTGTTAGGCCGAGCCTAATTTTTGCAACAAGACAGAAGAATTGAATTATGTCTCCAATAAAATTAGATATATAATTCTTACATAGTTTAATTAAGATTTTTTTAACTGAAGGAACTTGATTATAAATAACATGATATTTATTTTACTTATGTGACATTTATTTGAAATTATTAGATTAAATGATATATTACGTTTGAATAATATTGAAATATATTTCCCATGCCATATAAATATAATGTGGTTACCCATGTGGTTTTAAATTGAGTATATGTATAACATGCATGTAGGTGTATTATTAAATTTTTGTTAAAGGAGTTTTATGGGAAAAATGATAACATGCATTAAGTTAATTTAATATGATTAAATTAATGATAATAGAATAAATGATCTATGAGTGATCAAATTTAATTATAAATATTATAATTGATAAAGTGTTTCAATTAAATGAGAAAATAAATTTATTATGGAAGTTATTGACAACTAAATAGTTTAAATTTCTCAATAATAAACATGAGATGTTTTCAGATTAAATTAAGCCATTTAACATATTGAGTGATACCAAATAAGCTTGACAACTTGCCTACATTGTCTATTTTTTGTGCAAAAATGGGAGAAACCAATTAAGGTCTTATGACATCATAGAATGTCCTCCCAAAGGTTTTGATTAGGGTTACTACCAACCATGACTTCCTACAAGGATAGGAAAACATTATTGTAGCCAATGGTTGACTCATAGAAGGACGATCTTTGAAGTAAATAATAGGATCTAAAATGATGGATTACATTCGATAATTATAATTAAAGAGTTTATTATATATGATTTAAAATATAACGATTATAAATAATTTACAAATATGAGGATATTAGGCATTTTCATTAAATGAGAAAGTGTCATCCAATTAGGAGATTTAATGACAACACAGAGCTGACTTTCAAATTTATTTGGATTGGATAAATGCTATCATAATAACATACATATCACACATATATGCATCATTTACAATGTATGAATTAATAGTAAAGAAAAGGATGTAGATTGATTTGTATTTATTTATTGTTTCTACAAATATGACAAATCTAATTTTAACCCTTCTTGAAAAGGAGAAATTGACTAGTAAAAAAAATTAAATATGTGAAAATTCAATCTAAATCTCATTTTGATTATTGAGAACAATTGCTTTGTACTTATATAGGATTGTCTTCCTATCCCAACTACCAACATTGTGAAAGTTGTTTGTAATGTATATGATCGTTAGATAGAATCCAACGATAAGGTTTGTTGTTATCTTCTGGTTGTAATGGAGGATGTGATCAGAGCCCAACATGATAAGATAATGGAATCTCTCCAACTCATGTTTGGTCACCCTTTGGAACAGGTAAGACATGAAGTAGTTAAGGTTATCATTAATGCCAAGATGAAAGAAGGTACGCTATACATCAATATATGCTCAAAATGATCACACATATTAATGACGATGAATTAAATGGGGCAATCATGGACCCTGTTACTCAAGTTGAAATGATTGACATTGTCAAACAAGTTCATATAGTTCAAAAGTAACTACTTTATGAACATATAACATACAATTATGGCTTAATCTTCCACTAATAAGATGAGGAAGACACCAATAATAGGAAGTGCCAAACCAAGTCAAAAGAGGGTAAAGAAGTTCAAGGCGGAAAGGGTAGCCTGGATATTAGAAGATGAACTTTCCTCAATTCTTGTTGGAGAATAAATAAAAATAAAGAAAAGGAAAATATGATTTACTTATTCTTGAATTATGCACAAATGTATGTGATACATAATTATGAATAGTTGGTTCAAGGGTGACTAACTATGTATGTTCTTCTTTGCATTTGATTAGTTCGCTAGTCGAGTTGCAATATCAATACTTTGTTGGAATTAATTTCAATTAATTACAACATATATGGGCATATATGTGATATAAATATATATTGAATAATAGACTATCAAATGTTTAATTAGACCTGTCATGAGAAGTGAGGTCTTTAATGTGTAGAATGCGTATTAATAACTTTATGATTTAGTGACGATCTAAATTATATAAAGTTTGGAAACAATACAATTATGCTATTGGTCCTTGGAGAACATAATTAAATATGACAATGTTCTTTAAATAAGGAAATACCCAATAAGGCAAGTTTTGAATTCAGAATTTGAATTCGCATAGGATTCAATAAGGAAATATCTAATAAGGTAAGTTTTGAATTCAAAATTTTAATTCGCTTAGGATTCAATAAGGAATTTCCAATAAGACAAGTTTTGAATTCAGAATTTGAATCTGCATAGGATTCAATAAGTAAATTTATAGTAAGGCAAGTAAGGAAATTTCTAATAAGGAAAATTTAGAATTCAGAATCTAAATCCACGTAGGATTCAATAAGGAAATATCTAATAAAGCAAGTTTTAAAATTCAAAATTTGAATACGCTTAGGATTCAATAAGGAAATTTCAAATAAGGAAATATCTAATGAGAAAATAGATTACAAACCACCTCTTGAAATTTATAGGCATCTTTTCCTCTACTAGCGTCTCTTCGTCTTTCTCTCTCTTAATATAGTTTGACTCTCTCTCTCTATATATATATTAAAATATATAGAAAATAGAAAATATAGAGAAGAATTAAAAAAAAGGGAAAGGGTTTTTGGTTAAGAACTTGCAATTTGTGTATCTTTTATTGTATAGAACAAAACGTTGTTACTATCGCCTATCTTGCTCTCTCCATCAGACTTGAGAGGGATTACTTGATCTAAAGGCTTCGAGTGATCATCGGTAATTGTGTCTCTCTAGAAGATCATGGCAATAGACCAAGGTAATTTAGAATCAAAGATTGAATGTTCACTAGAGGATCATGGTAAATCTAAGATTTATGAATTGCAATATGGTTATGCATGATCATAAATTAATTTCTATCACACTTTACCATGTGATTAGGCAATGTCGATCAGATCTCAATCCAAGCAATATAGGAAGTTATACTTCAGTTTAGAAATAAAAGATATTTAGTATTAGACAATGTTTATTTTATTTCTAGGTTTACCAAAAAATTGATAAATGCTTCAAGATTATATGAACAATAGGGTAAACTGATAAATATACCACCAAACTATCATAAAAGTTACAAATATATCATCTAACTTTATCGAGTGATACAAATAGAACTCAAGCATAATTAGTAATACAAATATACTATTATGATATATTTTAAGATTTTGTACAACTAATAAGGAGTTTGGTGGTAAATTTGTACCATTAATAAGGAGTTTGGTGGTAAATTTGTACCATTAATAAGGAGTTTGGTGGTAGATTTGTACTAAAAATAAGAAGTTCAATCATAAATTTGTACCACTAATTATACTTGAATACACGTGATTAGTAACACCTGAAGAGAAAAGCAAAGAAGAAGAACAAAAGGAGGTATCTTCTATAATAGTTAGTAGAATGAGGTATATGTGTTTGGAAATTCCATATTTGCTGAGGAGGATTATATGAAAAACAAAAAGCTTCAAAGCAAAGTAGTGCTTGAGGATTTGGATACTGATGGAATGAGAGAACACTACTTGTTAGTAATAATACTCAACCAAATAAGTAAACCATAATCGATAGTTAAAATTCACATGACTTTGGCATAGTGGGAGGGTAGTTAGAGCACCCAACCTTTACCTGAGTACTGGTGAGGCACAAGTTATTGTGTTTCATAATCATATAGATGATCCATCATCTTATAAAAAAGCAATTGAGGATGATGTTAAAGATAAATGAAATACGACTATGAACCTTGAGATAGAATTGATGTATTCCAATGTTAAGGTGAGACCTCTTGGGTGCAAATGGTTCTACAAGAGGAAAAAATGACTGGATGGGAAAGTTGTGATTTTTAAAGCTAGCATGGAGGCATAAGGATTTATCTAAAGAATGTAATTGATTGTGAGAAAACCTTCTTGTTAATAGCAATGTTGATACGAACCCTACCAAAAATTGTGACGAAGCCCGATTACAATGATCGATCAAAACCCTAAGATCGTTAAGACAAGATTTGTTGAGTTTTAACCTGTCACCTAACAAGATGAAAATGAAGACTTCAGAGGATTGAAATGACACACCAGAGAAAACCTAAGGTTTCTCTCAAGAATTCAAGGTGATAAGTTTGGTTGTTTGAATGCCACAAGATTAACTTGATAAGTTCAAGAGTTATTTTTAAGAACTAAAAGAAACACAAGACCTCATAAGAAGATAATTTTCTGAATAATTCCAATCTCCCCTTTAAAATTTGTAGTACTCCTCTTTATACTTGGAACAACCCTCCAAGAATAGGCAAAGTCATAATTATAGCACAAAAATTAGACTACACAAGTTCTTTACCTTTTTTGAACCCTTAGTTTTCTAAAGACAACTAATAAATAGCTACTTATTGAATTTTAAGGATAGCTAATAAATGGCTATTTTTGACTTCTAAAGACAACTAATAAATAGCTACTTATTGAATTTTAAGGATAGCTAATAAATGGCTATTTTTGACTTCTAAAGACAGCCAATAAATAGCTAAATGAATAGATTCAATGTATTTTAACATGTCTAGCCAATACCAAGTTATTCTCCTATTTAATATCCTTTAAACTCTTCAAATTCATAGCCTTTAATGGTCAAACTATGTTGGCTATGAATTTGCATGCTAATTAGCCTCTTCATTTTGCTTTGATAACATGGACTAGGCCTTGATTATTATTTAAGCCCATATTGGTAATTTTAGAATCAGCCCAATTATCTTGGATTAGCCCATTTAGTGCTTCCTTTAAAATTTTGGCTCTAAGTCTTGTAATTAGGCCACTAAGAAGTGACAAAGGGCCTTAAGCAAATGGTTTTCATCATTCTCCCCCTCTTAGGAAGGATTTGTCCTCAAATCATCACCTAAGTCAAAAGGAGACAAATCATCAACATTAAAGCTTGTATTGACACCATACTCACCTTGTAAGTCAAACTTGTAGGCATTATCATTTATGTGTTCCACTACTTGAAATGGTCTATCACCCTAAGGTATGAGTTTTGAATGTCGTTTCTACATAAAAAATCCCTTCCTTAAGTGAAACCAAACCTAATCTCCTAGTTCTAACACTACCTTCTTGCATCCCTTGTTGGCTTGTTGGATATATTTTTTAGTCCTCCTTTCAATGTTCAGTCGTGCCTTTTCATGAATCATTTTTACAAATTTTGCTTTATTTTTGCCATCTAAGTTCACATGTTCACGCAAAGGTAAAGAAGTTAAATCCAAAGATGACAATGGGTTAAAGCCATAAATAATTTCAAATGGTGAAAACTTAGATGCAGAATGTATACTTCAATTGTAAGCAAATTCAATATGTGGCAAACAATCTTCCCATGTTTTGAAGTTCTATTTAATGATAGCATGCAACAAAGAAGACAAAGTTCTATTTACTACTTCAGTTTGGTCATCCGTCTGTGGATGACAAGTAGTAGAAAACAACAACTTGGTTTCCCACTTTACCAACAAAGTCTTCCAAAAGTAACTCAAAAAATTTGCATCTCCATTAGAAACAATGGTCCTAGGCATACCATGTAACCTAATAATATCTTTGAAGAACAAATTAGTTATATGTGATGCATCATAAGTTTTATGACATATAATGAAGTGTGCCATCTTGGAAAATCTATCTACAACCACAAAAACTGAATCTCTACCCCTCTTTCTCCTAGGTAAACCTAAAATAAACTCTATAGAAATATGAGTCCAAGGTTCACTAGATATTGGCAAAGGTGTGTACGAACCATGGGGTTGCAACTTAGACTTAGCCTGTTTACATATGATACATTTCTCACAGGTTCTTTCCACATAATGTTTCATATGAAGCCGAAAAATGATCATGCAAAATTCCTAAAGTCTTAGCTAAACCAAAATGACCCATAAAACCACCATCGTGAGCTTCTCTCACAAGAAATTCACGTAAAGAACACATAGGCACATACAACTTATTTTCTTGAAACAAAAATCTATCATGCCTATAAACCCTACCAAACTCCATTTTTTAATATGCATTGAATACATCACCAAAATCAGTATCTTGTGCATACAAATCTTTAATATATTCAAACCTAAGTAGTTTTGTATCTAAAATGGAGAGTAAAGCATACCTTCAAGACAATGCATCAGCCACCATATTTTCCTTACCTTGCTTGTATCTGATCACATAAAGAAATGTTTCAATGAATTCCACCCACTTGGAATGGAATTTTTTCAACCTTTGCTATTCTTTCAAATGCTTCAAAGATTCATAATCTGTGTGAATCACAACTTCCTTTGGCCATAATAGTGTTGCCAATTTTCCAAAGCCTTTACCAAGGCATACAACTTCTTATCATAAGTGGGGTAATTTAGGGCTACCTTACTTAACTTTTCACTAAAAGGGAAATTGGATGGCCTTCTTGCATCAAAAAAGCTCCAATACCTATTCTTGAAGCATCACACTCAATTTCAAAAGTTTTAGCAAAGTTAGGCAAGACAAGCAAAGATGCATTAGTTAACTTTTCTTTGATCAGATTAAATGCCTTTTCTTGTTTTTTCCCCTACTTAAGTCGTACATTTTTCTTAATGAATTTAGTAAGAAAGGTGGCTAAGCTACTAAAATCACGCACAAACCCTCTCTAGAAACTAGTTAAGTTGTGGAAACTCCTCATTTGGCTGATTTTTATAGGCGATAGCCACTCTTGGATTTCCTTGGCCTCTTCCTCATCCACATCAGTTCCTCTCTTACTAACAACAAAACCAAGAAACACAAACTTATATGTGAAAAGGTGCACTTTTTGAGGTTAGCAAACAATTTTTCTTTCCTTAGAATTTCCAAAATAGATTTCAAATGCATTACATGTTCTTCCAAGTTTTTGCTATAAATTAAAATATCATCAAAATACACAATTACAAAACTACCAATAAATGTATGCAAAACATGATTCATAAAACATATAAATGTGCTTGGAGCATTAGTTAAACCGAAAGGCATCACTAACCACTCATACAAACCATATTTATTCTTAAAAGAATTTTTCCATTCGTCACCTTCCTTCATCCTAATCTGATGATATCCACTCTTAAGATCAATTTTTGTAAAGACACAAAAACCATGCAATTCTTGTAGCATATAATCTAATCTAGGAATGAGATGACAATACTATATTGTTATGTTGTTGATGGCTCGGCCATCAACACACATTCTCCATGTTCCATCATTCTTAGGAACTAATAGCACCGGAACCGTACAAGGAATCAGGCTTTCATGCACATACCCCTTCTCCAATAATTTACTTACTTTCCTCTAAAGTTCCTTGGTCTCCTCAAGACTCCTATAAGTAGGTCAGTTTGGAATTGATGCACCAGATATGAAGTCAATTTGAGGTTCAATCCCTTGGATTGGAGGTAAACCATAAGGTATCTCTTTAGGAAGGACATCTTCAAACTCTTTCAAAAGAGAAACAATATTGCTCGGTAATGCACCGAAGATATCATTAATACATAAAAGAGATCCCTTGTACATGAGTACAATAAGGGGCTAATGTGAAAATAATGCTCTTGATCTCACATTTTTTTTGCAAAATAATTGAATTTTTCCTCCCTTGTTCTCACTATGGCCGAAATCCTCTCTTTTTTGTTCACTCTAATTAATGTTTCTTTCTCCCTTTATTAAACTCTCTTTTGTTTTCAACTTCGACCTTTCTTTCTTTTTCTTTTTTTTTCATTTGATCTTTGTAACTTTAATTGGTCATTCCTGACCTGTTTTGGAGTTAATGGCACAAGAGTAATAGGTTTCCCTTTAAGAGAGAAAGAATACTTATTTGTGAATCCATCATGCATAACCCTCATATCATACTACCATGGTCTCCCCAATAATAAATGGCATGCATGCATGGGAACCATATCACAAAACACCTTATCCTCATATTTGCTAATGGATAATGCTACCAACACTTGTTTTGTCACCTTGAATTTTCCACTTCTATTCAACCACTGAAGTCGATAAGGTTGAGGATGTTTCAAGGTAGTTAATTCCAATTTCTCCACCAAATCAGTGTTGGCTACATTTGTGCAACTTCCACCATCGATAATGACATTGCAAAATTTTCTATTTACGAAGCACATGTATGAAACAAGTTCTCCCTTTGGTTACTTTCTTCCTCCTTAATCTACACATTGAGAACTCGCCTTAGTACCAATAAATCTCCAACCATGGCATTCTTCTCATCATTAGCATCCTCTAAAAATGGTAAGTCATCATCATCTACCTCTTCCTCATTCTCTGGCTCAAGCTCTCCTTGAGAATTTATCACAATCATTGTTTTGTTCACACATTGGTTGGATAAGTATCCCCACCCCTGACATTTAAAACACTTAAGATCACATGTTTTAGAGCTTGAAGTGTCAATGTTACCTAAAGTAGCGATAGTCTTTGATTTTCATTCTTAGATAGTTTAAGTTTTGGCTTTTTTTGTAGCTACTCATCCCTTTTTGGAACTATCTTCCACAGACTGATGATAGCCATAGGTTGTCCTCTTCTACCCAATCCATTTCGTTTGAATTGTTCGTTCACCTTTTATGGCTTGATGTACCATATCCATCAACTTAACATAGTGCTGCATCTTAACTATATCCACAATGTCACGATTTAAATCGTTTAAAAATCTAGCCATAGTGGCTTCTCGGTCCTCTTCTACATTAGCTCAGATCATAGCTACCCTCATCTCCTTGTTTTACTTATCCACACTCTTGGAATCTTGAGTTAACCTCTACAACTTTTGATACAATCCATTATAATAGTGGTTAAGTACAAAATGCTTCCTCATAAGAAATTTCATCTCCACCCAAGTGTCCATAAGTGGCTCTCTATCCCTCCTCCTATTAATATATAATTGATCCCACCAAACAATAGCATAATCGGAAAATTCAATTGCTGCCAACTTAACCTTCTTTAAATCTAAATAATTGTGACAATCGAACACCATCTCCATTTTAGTTTCCCACTCCAAATAAACTTTAGGATCATTTTTACCTTGAAAAGATGTGTTTTTAATCTTTATGTTTCCTAAATCATTATCCCTCCTAGGCCTACCCATCCTAGCTTCTCTATTCCCATAGCCATGCACAAACCTACCATAGTTCAAATACGGCTCATCAAACTCCTCCATCTCTGCCTTTTCCTCAACATTCTACCATGGAACATACCCACCTCATGTATTCTAGTTACTCTTATTGTGCTTATCATTCTGTCCATTGACCATTGATAATTATTGTTAGTCATTTTCTTAACTATGCTTCTAATAACACTAAAGGATGTGTATAAATTAAAAATAAATAAATTAAAGTTAAAAAAATTAAATAAAATAAATAAACAAGTTAGTAAAAGAAAATAAGTAAATTAAAATTAAAATTAAAGTAAAGAAAATAACTAAAATAAAAAATAATAATAAAATATTAATTTCCAATATTTATAATCCTCGAAAACAATGTCAAAAACTTGGTTAGTACATGAATTGTGTGCGATGAATATGTAAGTATATGTATCGTAACAAGTAATATAATGATAATAAAATATCGTTCACACATAGATTATTTTATTAAAAACTAAGTTTTAAAAGTGAAAAAAATAAAAATTAATGTTTTTTGTGTGTTTATATTTTAAGGAAGCAAAATTAAAATAACTAAAAAATAAATAGCAATAATTAATTAAATCAGATTTGGTACCTAAGAAGATATATGAGAAAATATCTAGGAATACTCAATCCCCCAATTTTCTAATCATGTGAATCACCAAAATCCCCCCAATATAATTATTAATGAATTACATGGTCAATTGAGTCAACCTAGCATGTATTACTTTCTCAAGTAAACTACACACCATATAGTAATTAACTTAATCACACTCTCATATCAATGAAATTTGATACTACTCATTAATTTTATCAATTATGGATCACATAGAGAAGAATTATACATCTTTGCTTAGAAACTATGCATGTTATTTAAACAAGACAAAGAATTAAATAATTCTCTCAAATCTATTTAATTTCCTTTATAGACAAATTATTGGTCAAATAATTAATAACATAAGAATCAGATTAACTAATTTAATTAAATTAAATTCATAACTGGGGTAAAATATTAGATCATCACATGGTGAAAATTAGGTTCATAAAATCCCTAGATTAATAAATTAACACACCCACCTCATGTATTCCGGTTACTCTTCTTGTGCCTATCATTATATCCATTGACCATTGATAATTATTGTTAGCCGTTTTCTCAACTATGCTTGTAATAGCACTAAAGGATGTGTCTAAATTAAAAATAAATAAATTAAAGTTTAAAAAATAAATAATTAATTAAATAAAATAAATAAACAAGTTAGTAAAAGAAAATAAGTAAATTAAAATTAAAGTAAAAGAAAAATAAATTAAGAAAAATAAAATAAAAAAAATATTAATTTCCAATATTTATAATCCCCAAAAATAGCGCCAAAAACTTAGTTGGTACATGAATTGTGTTCAATGAATACACAAGTATACGTATCGTAACAAGTAATATAATGATAAGAAAAGATCATTTTCATGAAGGTTATTTTATTATAAACTAATTTTTAAAAGTAAAAAAAATAAAAATCAATTTTTTGTGTTTTTTATATTTTAAGAAAGCAAAATTTAAATAACTAAAAGTAAATAGGAATAATTAATTTTATCAAATTTGATAACTAAGAAGATATATGAGAAAATATCTAGGAATACTTAATCCCTCAACTTTCTAAACATATGAATCGCAAAAATTCCTCCAATATAATTATCAATCAATTAATTACATGATCAATTGAATCTAACCTAGCATGTATTCTTTTTTCAAGTAAACTACACACCATTAAGTAATTAACTTAATCTCACTCTCATGTCAATTAAATTTGATACTACTCATTAATTTCATCAATTATGGATTACATAGAGAAGAATCATACATCACTGCTTAGAAACTATGCATGTTATTTAATCAAGACAAATAATTAAATAATTCTCTCAAATCTATTTAATTGCCTCTATAGATAAATTATTGGCCAGACAATTAATAGCATAAGAATCAAATTAAATATTATAATTAAATTAAAAGTATAATTGGGGTAAAATATTAGATCATCACATGGAGAAAATTGGGTTTATAAGATCCCTAAATTAATAAATTAACTACACCTAATTTTGTCCATAAAGCTCAGATTTTTCATAAAGAAAGACATCAAAATTGATGAATAAAAAAGAGTAGAAGAAGAAATACAATCAATTTCTTGAGTTGTACTTTTAATTGTCTTTTGAATCTCTACCAAAATTGTATCCCCTATTGAATTTTTCTATATTTTCCTTCCTTTTTGGCTCCAAAAATAACCAAAATTATGCTAATGACAATCTCTTAGGGGTTATGGGGTGATTAGGGGCTTAAATATGGCTTAGGTGCGATCTTGACCATCAAATCAGCTTCAGATCAAGGGCTAAGATCAAAACAAGAAAAAGTAATATCATTAGCTAATCACAACACGACACATGGCACACAAAATTCACTAGGAGAATTAGAGCACAACGAGTGGCAGGGGAGACCAATTAGAGTCAATGTTTGCTGAGTCAGCACCACGTGGTGTAACGTGATTCATGGAAACGAATGATGTAGAGCATGGGTGGAATGGATGGACAAGTAGAGTGGTGACATATGGTAGTTTTGTTTGACAGCTCTTTGAAGTTGGATTGAACATTGTGCTAACACGTGGCACACAGTTCGTCCTCTTCACACACGATGTAACATGATCTGTTGTCTCTACTTGCGTGATGTCTGCGTGGTTTATCCAGTCAACTTCTCTACTTGCGTGGTAGGCCAAGTGATAGCTCTTGATTTGTTCTATTTTAAAAATTCATAAAAATTCCAAAAAAATCCCCAAAATTATTAAAATTATATTTTCACCCCTTTTCAACAAAAAATTTATATTTTAATATTTTTGTCCCCAAAAATACTATTTATTGAATAAAACAAGTAAATATTAAGTAAAAAAAGGCATTAATGACTACTTCCGTAACGTCATTGATAACTGTATTTTATATAGTTATTTTCATCTATTTTATTAATTATAATTGCTATGTTCTTTACATTTTTGGTTAATTTTAGTTAAATAAATTAATATTAACCTTTTATATGTTAAGAAATACATTTTTAAGAAAATTAAATAATTTGTATCGAAAATTTACTTAATTGCAAGTTTTTGTCCAAAAATCTAAATTTCAAATAAATGAGTGCTTAATTGCAATTTATAAAAGTCAAGAATATAATTTAAATTAAAATTGGGCTTGATTGCAATTAAAGAAAGATTAAAATGTAATTTGAATTAAATTTGTGGCTCAAAATGAAATTAATAAAAATTGAATTTTCTGCGCAGGAGAAGAATGTCACTCGTACCACTCAACGCGCCCATCACCCACCGTTTGATCATCCAATCAACGGTCTAGATTTGGTGAGTGCATTCCAGACGAGACAAAAGCGCGTGCCCGGTATATTCCTTGTACGCGGCTCGGCGTGCCAGTGGGGCCCACCTACCGCATAGGCCAGCGTGCAGAGTGGGACCCACATGTCGGCTGCGTAGATTTCCCCTGAGGCGCATCGCTGACCGTTGGATCGGCTGAACGGTCCAGATTGAAGCACGTGGAACCAAGCTGTCACGCACCGAACTGCTTGTCTAAAAATCGTGTGCGACGCGGTTCATCCAAGCGGCGTGCACCCTCGCGTTTTACAGAATAAGAAGAAGCCACGTGTCTACTTTATCTATAAGCGAATAATATTATGACACGTGTCATGTTAAAATGAGCGCGAACGCGCAGGATCACGCCCGCGTTGCAGCGTTGTCTCCTGTGCGACAATCCTTCGCGCGCCCGTTTCCCGCAGCCAATGAAATGCTGCCACGTGTCCGCATTAAATCCTTGCAGCGAATCAGATGCTGACACGTGGCATGTACAATGAATTTAAAAATCAGAACGGTGCCTCTCTATCTACGCGTGATTTTAATTAATGTTTTAAATATCGAAAATCGATAAGCGGGATTTTTATTTTCGATACAAATATTTTACGCGTGTTTAAAAAATGTATTATTTTTTGATGTATTTTTTTAGCTATAAATAGGAGATAAGATGATAGAGTTAAAGAGTTTTTTGGAGTGTTGGAAAGTTTAGAGTTTGTAATTTTTATAGTGTTTGTGGGTTGGCTGTGGAACACGCAGAAGCCATTTTTGGCTTTTGTTGTGTTCTGCGTGTGCCAAATATTTTCGTATTAGATGTTTTAATTTTTCTTTCTTCTTCATCTAATTTTTCTCTATCTGTTGTAATTTTAATTTTAATTTATGAAGTAATTTAATTTTTCTAGGGTTGCATTTGATCTAAATTTATGAAGCTTTAATTTCAATTATTTTTGATAGATTTATAAGACGTTCGATTTGTTCGTTCTATTTCGTGCTTAATGCTTTTTGATTATTTACGAATTTTATCAAAACGATCCGTGGCACATAAATAAACTTAGAAGAGGCATTTGTGTGTATATTGCTCGTAGATAGAATGACATGTATGATGAAGGATAGGAATATACCCTAATTGTGTGTGTGGCCATTTGAAAACTTAGAACTTAATGAATCTTATTAAATTTAATTCTCATAGAGATATAGTGAATTAATTTAACGAGGTGTGTTTATACGGAGCTCGGAAGAGATGTATGAATAAAAATAGAAGTTTTCGGTTGACAAATTAAATGTACTAAAAAATATAAATCAAAAGAAAATAACATGATTTGAGTGGATTAGTTTGGTGAAAAATTGCAATCCTAGATTTCTTTTATTTTCTTATTACTTTTTTCTTAATCAACGATTATTTTGGATAAAATCAAAGAGAAATAATTTTAGTACTCAATAAACTATAGTAACAAATCTTCGTGGGAACGATCTTTACTTACAAATCTTATTACTTGTGTATACTTGCACGATTTATGTTCTCCAAAAGAGACAACAGTCATCACACCCTAAACTTAACTCTTTGCTTGTCCTCAAGTAAAGCCAAATATAACTAAATAAAATAACATGGGTAGTATATTCATAAAATATACTTCTATTAACACATACATATTTCATGAAAACTACCCTTCTCAAAAGTCGTACAATCTTATGATAAGGAGGTTCACATATTCATCAATCAACGTTCCATCAATACAAGGATATGCAAGGTTTTTAACAAATTCATTTGTGTGTGTGTGTGTGTGTGTGTGCTGCATATGATATCATCCAATGCACTCATGAATCAACCTATATGAGTATTCTAATCAATTCAATCTTAGAACAAGTCTCATAAGTCTATTTTTCACATCCCTCTACACTAATATAAATATGCACTTAGCTAGATATTAATAAGGACTTTACATGGTTGTAATCTAAGGCTTAGGTGAGGGGTCGATAAATGAAGACATTTAGGCTCTTTCCACAAGGGGTGAAAATATAATTTTTGTAATTTTTTGGGATTTTTATGGATTTTTTATGAATTTTTAACATAGGACCAATCAGAAGCTACCACGTGGCATGCAACACAAGCAAAGGAGCTGACTGGGCAAGCCACGAGGATGCCATGCAAGCACAGAATATGCATGTAAGAAGGACAAAATATGCACCACGTGTCACCACGCCATTGCTCTGTGCTTCCCACCCCTACGCCACACATTTGTTCCCTCAAATCACGTCGCGCCACGTGTTGCTGACTCAGCGAGCGTTGACTCTCTGACTGGTCTCCCCTGCCATGCGTCGCTCCCTGATTCTCTCAATGAATTTCTGATGCCAGGTGTCACGTTGTGATGGGCTAAAACTATCAGTTTTGTTTATTTTGATCGTAGCCCTTGATCTGAAGTCGATCGAACGGTCCAGATCATACTGAAGCTTTATTTAAGCCCCTAATCACTCCATAAACCCTAATTAGCCTCCATTAGCATAATTTTGGTAAGTTTTTAGAGCTAAAAAGAGAAAAAATACAGAAAAATTCAAGAAATGACAATTTTGGTGGAGATTCAAGAGAAAATTAATACTACAATTCAAGAGATTGATTGTATTTCTTTTTCTACTCTTTTCTTTATTAATTTTATGTCTTTCTTGATGAAAAAGATGAACTTTATGAACACAATTATGTGTAATTAATTTATTAATCTAAGGGTCTTATGAACCTAATTTTCACTATGTAAAGATCTAACATTTTACCCCAGTTATGATTTCAATTTAATTATATTATTTAATCTGATTTTTATTTTATTAATTTTTTGGCCAATAATTGATCTATAGAGGCAATTAAATAGATTGGAGAGAATTATTTAATTATTTGTCTTGATTAAATAACATGCATAGTTTCTAAGCAGATATGTATGATTCTTATGTGTGTGATCCATAATTGATGAACTTAATGAGTAGTATGCAATTTAATTGGCATAAGAGTGTGATTAAATTAATTACTATATGGTGTGTAATTTACTTGAGAGAGAAATACATGCTAGGTTAGATTCAATTGATCATGTAATTAATTGATATTATATTGGGGGGATTTTAGCGATTCACATGTTTAGAAAATTAGGAGATTGAGTATTCCTAGATATTTTCTCATATATCTTTTTAGTCACAAAATTTTATTTAATTAATTATTGCTATTTACTTTTAGTTATTTTAATTTTGCTTCCTTAAAATATAAAAACACCAAAAAAAAGTTTGATTTATATTATTTTTAGTTTTAAAAATTAGTTTCTAATAAAATAATCTCTATGGAAACGATCTTTATTTATCATTATATTACTTGTTACGATACGTATACTTGCATATTTATTGCACACACAATTTGTGTGGTGTTCATTTATCATTCTTTTCATATTCTTTTATCCCACATCTCTTTTCTCTCTTTTTTATTGTAACTTCCCAACACCCCCAAACTTATTTTCAATACTATTTTTTTTTATTTAGAGAGATAATTGTGTTATGAGTTTTGCTTATATTTTTTATAGGGTGCATTACAATTCACCTTATGTTATAGCATAACACATGATTGCATTTTTTTTCTTTTCATATAAGCTAAAGGTGCAAGGATAAAGGTAATGCGTACTAGTTAGGCAATAAATGTGGCTTAAAGATATGAAAGGTTCTTTGTTAGGCTAAAATGAGTTATTAAAGATATTAACAATAGTTAGCTTGAGGTTTAATCAATCCAAAACTAGCAAGCATATCACATGATTAATGTAAATATCTTAACAAATATGTTACATTCCTTATCCTAGTCATGAAAACCAATTTTTATCATTGAGTATATATGTTTCATATCAAGCATGCATTGCATTTAGTTTCCATATATTTATCAATTTCTATCTAAATCATGATTAAAAACATCCTAAAAATTTAAAATGCATATTAAATACTAATGTAGAGAATGAAGTTCCTTTCCCTAAACTTAAATTACATATTGTCCTCAATGTGCACATATAAATATGAAAAACTAAAAGAAAAGAAAATTCCCTTAATCTTGGCACACCACATCTGTCACTCAAATTGCTCAATCTTGTTGTGCCTTTGCTCTCCACATTTATTCACCTACAAAATAAAAAAATAAAAATACAAGTAAAATCATGTTGGGTTACCTCCCAACCAGCGTCATGTTTAACATCCTTGACTAGATTGTCATATCAAGTGCTAAGGCATATCCCTTTTTGTCCATTTACTTTTCAGTTTGCTTGGAAATAGCTTGAGTCTTGATTTGTCAATAATACTTTATGTTCTGGTTTGCAAACACGGTGCTCAATTCTCTTCTCATGCCATATTTTTTGTTTTCTTTTTGACCTTTTTGGAATTCTTATAAGCATTCCACCGTAACTCATCGAATTTATATATTTTCAGCATCTTTTTCACCTCTTTATTGGACTTTTTCGCTTTCCTACTTGATTGGGGACGGGACGGTAAAAGTGTGGACTCTAAAATTTTTGGCCCTTCAGTTGATTTTTTGAGCTTAGATCCTATCTCTAAATTTTCCATAATCGCCTTTGATATACACATAAGAGGCACTTCCTCCAAAACATTTACACAGTCCACAATATCAACCTTCGATTCCATACTTTCAAAGTCAAAATAGGTTAATGCTAGAACCCAAATCATATAATGCTTTCTCAAAGTGGATGTTCCCAATTGTACAAGGAATGTCAAAACTACCTAGATATTTTAGTTTTTGTGGTAGTTTTCTATCAATGATAGTGCTACAACCTTCAGTCAAGGTTATTATTTCATTATCTCCAAGCCTCCATTTCTTAGACAAGATGTCCTTCAGAAATTTGGCATAAGAAAGCATATGTTCAAGTGTATCTACAAATGATATATTTATGTGCACCTTCTTGAAGACTTCCAAAAATATTGAAAACTACGTATCTAACTTTTTCTTTTGAAGTCTTGGAGGGAAAGGAATAGTGGGTTTGTAGAGATTTCTCTTTTTTGGCTGAATTATTTCCTTTCCATTACTCACTTTATCTTCTAATTCCTCCTCATCCATTTTGGTTTCTAGTTCCTCCTTATCCTTTTGGGTCCCATGTTCCTCCTCTAAAGTTTTACCACTCCTCAAGTCTATGGCATTGCAATGGTCCTTACATTCTATTCTTGGGTTTACAATTGTGTCACTTGGAAGGTTACCTTGAGGCCTTTGACTTATAGCCTGAGTATCGCCATTTGGTTCTCCAAATTTTGTATTGAATCCTCTTGAGTTGACAATTTTGTATTAAATGATTGGATGAATTCTTTCATCATCTCTATTAAGGCATTTGTATTGTCCTCAATAGGTGGCTTCTTTTCTTAGGATTGTAATTTTTGTGGTTATTTGAAACTAGGTGGTAGAAATGATTAACTATTTAATTGATTACCACCCTCATTATTGTTATTCTAAAAGAAATTCGGATGTTGCCTCCATTCTAGGTTATATGTGTTTGAGTATATATTATTGTTTTGATTCACATTGCCTATATAAAATACTAATTTAGGATTATTTGGACAATTATCAAACAAATGAGCTCCTCCACAAAACACACATGACATTCTTTTATTTTAGACCTAATTTATACTCACTGTCGAGTTTTAAGCCTTTAAAAGATTAACCAAAGATGACATTTGAGTTGTAAGTGCTATGATATCATTTACCTCATGCACTCCAGCTACTCTTCTTATGGCTATCATTCTATCCATTGCCCATTGAAAATTATTGCTAGCCATTTTCTCAATTAAATCATAAGCTTGATTGTAAAATTTGGCTAGCTAAGATCTATTAGTAGATGCATCAATAATAGTTCTTGTTTGAGCATTGAAACCATTGTAAAAAGTCTCCATTTGAATCCAAGAAGGAATACCATGATGAGGACACTTCCTTCCTTAGCAATTCTTTCAATCTTACCCATGCTTCATATAAATATTCTCCTTCGTATTGTTGGTAGGAACTAATGTCATTCCTAAGCTTGGTATTCTTTGTTGGTGGGAAGTATTTCATCAAGATTTTCATAGCCAAACCATTCCAAGTTGTAATGGAATCAAGTGGTAAAGATTTTAGCCAAACTCGAGCATGGCCTCGTAAAGAGTAAGGGAAAAATCTAAGCCTAAATGCCTTCTCTATCACACCACTGAACTTAAATGAATCTACAACTTTAATAAATAATCTGAGATGAAGATGAGGATTCGCTATTGGTAATTCGCTAAATTGTTCAATTGTTTGTATCATTTGAAACATCACTAGCTTTAGTTCAAAATGATTAGCTTGAATGTTTGGTCTTGTAATACTTGGATTCAGCCCTTCCAATATAGGTATTGCATATTCATTCATAGCTTTTATTTCTATCGTTCATCAAAAACATTTGATTGTTCAAGTTTAGCTCATTATTGTTTATTTCTAATGGATTAGCCATTTCTTCCACTTGGGTGACTTGTTGTTTTCTAATTGATCTCAAAGTATGCTCAATTTCAAGATCTAAAGATAAGATTTCTCTCTCACAAACGCTACTCATGTAATAGACTCAACTATGTTTCCACAATACTAAAGGAAATATCTAAACAGAAACTAAATAAATAAATAAAAGATAAATAAATTAATTAATTAATTAATTAATTAACTAAAATAAGTAAGTGAGTAAAAGAAAATAAGTAAATTAAAATTAAAAATAAATTAAGAAAAATAACTAAAATAAACAAAATAATAATAAAAATTAATTTCTAATATTTATAATCCTCAAAAATGGTGGATATTGAGTCGTGATCGTCACACACGAAGTGTGTGCAATGAATACACAAATATACGTATCACAATAAGTAATATAATGATAAGAAAATAGTGTTCCCAAAGAGATTATTTTACTATAAACTAATTTTTAAAACTAAAAAAATAAAAATCAATTTTTTTGTGTTTTAATATAGTAAGGAAGTAAAATTTAAATAACTAAAAGTAAATATCAATAATTAATTAAATCAGATTTGGTAACTAAGAAGATATATGAGAAAATATCTAGGAATACTTAATTCCCCAACTTTCTAAACATATAAATCGCTAAAATCCCTCCAATATAATTATCAATCAATTAATTACATGATCAATTGAATCTAACCTAGCATTTATTCATCTCTCAAGTAAACTACACACCATATAGTAATTAATTTAATCACACTCTCATGCTAATTAAATTGCATGCTACTTATTAAGTTCATCAATTATGGATCACATACATAAGAATCATACATCTTTGCATAGAAACTATGCATGTTATTTAATCAAGACAAGCAATTAAATAATTCTCTCAAATCTATTTAATTGCCTCTATAGATAAATTATTTTCCAAACAAATAATAGCATAAAAATCAAATCAAATAATATAATTAAAATATAATTATAATTGGGATAAAATATTAGATCATCACATGGTGAAAATTGGGTTTATATGATCCTTAGATTAATAAATTAACTACAAATAATTTTATCCATAAAGCTTATATTTTTCATAAGGAAAGACGTAAATATTGATAAAGAAAAGAGTAAAAGAAGAAATGCAATCAATCTCTTAAATTCTAGTGTTGATCTCTTCTTGGATATCCACCAAGATTGTATCCCCTCTTGAATATTTCTGTATTTTCTCTCTTTTTAGCTCCAAAAACTGACAAATATTATGCTAATAATGGCTCCTTAGGGGTTATAGGGTGATTAGAGGTTTAAATATAACTCAGGTACAATCTAGACCATCAGATTAGTTCATATCAAGGGTTGAGATCAAAATAAACAAAACTGATAGCATTAGCCAATCATAGCACGAAATGTGGCACATAAAATTCACTAGGTGAATCTAAGTGCAACGTGTAGCAGGGGAAGACTAGTCAAAGTCAACTCTTACTAGGTCAGCACCACACATCGTAACATGATTTGTGGAAATAGATGGCATGACACACGGGTGGAACTGATGGATGAGTAGAATGATGACACATGGCAGTGTTGTTTTATTGCTTTCCGAAGTCGAATTGAGCACCGTGCTGACACGTGGCACGCAGTTCGTCCTCCTCACACACAGTGTAACTTGATTTTCTATCTTTTCTTGCATGGAATTTTCATGGCTTGCTCATTCAACTTCTCTGCTTGCATGTGACACAACATGGTAACTCTTGATTGGTTCTATGTTAAAAATTCATAAAACAATCCCCTAAAATTTCCAAATAAATCTCAAAAATTATATTTTCATCCTTTTTCATTAAATATTTTATATTTTAATATTATGGTCCCCAAAAATACTATTTATTGAATAAATAAGTAAATATTAAGTAAAAAAAGTGCACTAATGACTTTGCTTTCATAGAGTCATTAAGCCGCTATATGGGATGATACTATTTTCTTTATGTTTTTTTCAAGGTTATGACCCCAAATATGACTATTTCATATTCTAGAATGTTGTTGGTTAGCGAGAAGTCTATACTTACAGAGTATTTAAAACAATTTTCATCATGATACAGTATAGCTCTTTTAAAATTATGGGCACGATCCACAAACACCTGTCATATTTAGGACTTATTTACCTACATGTTTCACATGTCAAGCACACCTTCATTATCAATAACTTTGGGTGAGTTGCTAAATTCAATAACAAAATATGTTAGGGCTTGGGCCTTTATAGAATATTTAGGCAAAAACTTGATATCATATTCTCCTCACTCAATTGTGATGTGTGCCAACCTCCTTGCAATCTTTGGTTTCTTTACCAAACTCTTCAAAGGATGTGAGGTGGGCATCACCACAACATGCGAGCCAAAGTAGTGATGCAACTTTCATGTTTCTATTTTTAAGGTAAAAGCTAGCTTGCCTATCATTGAGTATCTTCCCTAGGTGCTTGTTAGGATTTGACTGATGTAGTAAATATGGTGTTGGACTTTGTTTCTTTCTAAAAGTAGTACAACCTTTGAAGTCTACAGTGTAATAATTACTTATAAATACAATATTTCTCTTATAGTAAGGATAATCAAGATAGAATAAGTTCCTAAGTATTGTTTGATTCCTTGGAAAGTCATGTCATAATCCGCATTCCCAAAAACATATGAGTTCTTTCTTAATAACTTGAAAAGTGGTAGACATTTTTTAGTGTATTTAGAAATAAACTTGTTAAGTGCTACAATCCTTCCATCCATCTATTGGATTCCATTCAAGTCATTGGGTGGTTTCATATTTACTAGGGCATGTATCTTATCAATATTTGGTTCAATCCATCGAGCTAAGATAAGATATCCTAGGAACTTCCCTAAGGTAACGCTAAAAACATATTTTTTTATATTAGTTCTCCCTCATGATGACTTCAAACACTTCTCTTAGACCTTCAACGTGGCCCATAGGCTATATATTTTTTATCATCATATCATCCATATATGCTTCCATGTTTTTTTGAAAGATGATATTTAAACATTTTATTGACTAAATGTTCATACGTAGTGCTAACATTCTTTAACTCAAAAGGCATTCTAGTATAACATAAGGAACTTTCTCTTCTAATGAAAGATGTTTTCTCTTCATCTTTTGGGTGTAGTATGTTCTGGTGATAAACAAAGTAAGCATCAAGAAATCTCATTAGGCCAAAACTGGCAATAGCATCAACAAGCTGATAAATACTAGCAAATGGAAAACAATCTTTTGGTTCGCATTCGGGGTCACCCAGATGCTTTCTTTACCAATACAAAATTAAATAACCCCTTTAGATAATCTATTTCTATAATAATTTTTGTTTCTTTAAGCATGGATAGGCTTGGCATTAAAGTTAATATTTTATTTATGTATTATGATTCTATGGTCAATATCGGGCGTAACTATGGGTTTCCATGTAGAAATGTTAGTTTTGGACCTCAAGAAATATGACATCTGCTTCCAAAATTCTATTTTAAGTTAGTGTTCATTCTCAAAAAATGGTCTTCTCCTTCCGAACGAACTTGTATGATTTCAATCTCATCTACATTGATTGAACCGACCAACATCCCTTTCCTAGATGTTGCTTGGATGGCCCACTCTTTAGGTTCTATTTGTGGACAACATCCTTTATAGTAGTATTGTAGCAACTCCAAGCCTTTTTTGGCCAACTTAATTCTTTTATATCCTCATCAATTGAGTATTTGATGACTTGGTGGTAATTTTATTGATAAATTTCATTTTATGTATCTAGGGCCTCCCAAGAATTGTGTTACAATGAGCATGAATGTCAATTACCACAAAATATTTCATGATAATAGAGCTAGTTACCATGACTAGCAGCACTACAGTCCCAACAACATATTTGATACTACTATTGAACCCTAATAAAGGAATCTCTTTTTTGACAATATTATCATCCTTCACCACTAACACTTGCATATTTATAAGGAAAAAGGGATCTACTTAGCTCCCAGTGTTAACTATGATCCTATAGATGTCTCATGATCTCACCCTAAGCATGACCACCAAAGGGTCTTCATGCAAAGATGATGCTTCATCATTATTTATGAAAGTGATAAGAGTAGATGGTGACCCTTCTCATAGGTTATAAATGTAGGAAGCCTCATGTGCTTCATGCACCCTTATGTTATTATTTCTTACAAGGTCTCTACGGTAACCTTTGGACAAAAAAACCTCAATTTCTTTCTTAAAGCGTCTACAATTTTGTGTTTCATGCCCAATTTCATTGTGAAAATCACACTATTTAGAAGTGTCCCTTAACAATGCTCCCATGCGTGGTGGCCACTTGACATTTTTCTCATTCCCATTCTCAATATAGCTTGAGCCAAACTTATGAAAAACGAGAGTGCTCTTTCCAAGGGCCTATAATTTCTTAATCGTTGCCCTCCTCCTCTTTAAGTTGGGGTAGAGCTTTTATTTCTAGTGGTAACCAATTTTTTTGGGGTCATTTTTCTTTTATCTTTTTCTAGAAAAGCTTTCATAACTACCTTTCCCTTTCTACCAAGTCTGAGCCCATGCTCGAGATTAACAAAATTTCTTGCTTCCTCGTAATTTTTTTCCATAGTATGGGGAAAAATCTTTGTTAACTCTATTACCAAGTTTGAATTTATTAATAACCCTCATCTGAATGCCTCAATTGAGATTGAATTGGGATAATATGTTATTTTTAACTTTTCATCTCTAAACCTCATCATGCACTCATTCACATATTCATCATTTCCTTGGGTAATTGAGAAAAGATGGTATGACTTATTTCTCATGGGTTAATTGCTTGTATAGTTGGTGATGAACAACTTTACAAATTTTAAGAAGGATATACTAGTGCAAGATGCTAGATTGATGAACGAATTATGTGCTTCGTCATATAGGGTAGTTGCAAATAGTTAACACATCATAGCATCTTTCTTGTTAAGTTAGACTTACTAGGGCTATAGCTATCTTGAAGTGGAACACCTATGTCATAGGATCCTTTATTGCTTGATAATTTGGGCATTTGGGAGTACTGAATTTTGTTGACATGAAGTAAATTTTGGAACTCATATGATCGCTCGAATGTACAACTTACTCAAAACATTCACCAAATACTAAGTTTTAACTAGAATGAAATGAGTAGACTTTGTGAGACGGTCAATAATTACCCAAATGAAATCATAACCTTGAGAAGTATGAGGTAATCCTTTTACGAAGTCTATAGTTATATTGTCCTCTTTCCATTTTAATACTAGGAGTAGTTGAAGTAGTCCTGTAGGTGTCTTATACTCCATCTTGACATGTTGACATATCATACGGTTGGCTACAAACTAAGCTACATCCTTCTTTATTCCTCTCCACCAATAGGTCATTTTTGAATAATAATACATTTTTGTGCTTCTAAGATGTACTATAAATTTGACTTATGCACTTCTTCTATGATCTCTTGTCTTAATTAATCATAGGCTGGTACCAATATCTTTCCATAGAAACTAAACAATCCATCACTGTAAGTCTATCCTTTCACTATCCCTCTTTCAAACATTCTACACCATATTTCATAGATTTCAGAATCGTTAGACTGAGACATTATAACATTCTATAACAATATAGGACTACACATAAGATTGTAAAAGAATGCTTGTTTCCCATCATCATACAAATCTAGAACATAACCTTCTATTGTTCAAGTGTTTCGCCAGGTGTCTAATATCATTTATGCAACAAAACCTGACTTAGGACTCAAAGCATCTACTACTATATTAGCTTTAACATGATGGTATTGTAGCACAAAATAATAATCCTAAATGTATTATACCTACATTCTTTGTCTCAATTGATATCTGTTTGAGTAAAATGATATGATCTAGACTTTTACGATTAGAAAAGATTTGAAATTTGGCACTACAAAAGTAACATCTCTTCATCTACACAATAAAGATCACAAATACGAACTTCAAGTCATGTGTTAGGTAGTTTCTCTCACGAATTTTGACTTGTCTTGACCTATAGACAACCACTAGATAAGTTTACATTAGAACCTATCAAAGACCTTGCAAGGATGCATCATCAAAGACGATATAAGGTTGTGTACTATTTTCATAAATAAAAATTGGTGTAGTTCTCAATCATACTTTTAACTCTTGAAATTCATATTCATAAGCTCTGTCCCATAAGAATATGAATCCCTTTCTAGTAAGTTGTGTCAAAGGTGTAGAAATCTTTGAAAAGTCTTGTACAAAATGTTGGTAATATCCAACTAGTCCAAGAAAATTTGAATTTTGGTTACATTTCTTGGTTATTTCCAACTTAATATAGATTCAATTTTGAAGGGATCTATAATAATACCTCTTTTAGATATGACATGTCTGAGGAATTTGATTTCAGTAAACAAAAATCACACTTCTCAAACTTTGTATATATTTTATGCTTTCTAAGAGTTTGAAAAGCAATTCTAAGATGCTCTTTAAGGTTTTTGAATAAATAATGTATCATCAATAAATACAACAACAAATTGATCTACATAGGGTCAAAATACATTATTCATTAAGTATAAAAAATCAGCATGAACATTGGTTAAACCAAATGGCATAACATAAAATTCAAAATGCCTATACTGCTTGTGAAAAGTAGTTTTGGGTATGTTAGAATCTTAAACCTATAGTTGATGATATCTAGACCTTAGATAAAGTTTTGATAAGAAACTCACACCTCAAATTTGGTTAAATAATTCATTGATCCGAGGTAATGGATACTTGTTCTTTACGATCAATTTTTTAGTTGATTATAGTCGATGCATAGTCTAACACTTTAATCATTCATTTTGAAAAATTTAACAGACACTCTTCAAGGTGACAAACTAGGCCAAATGAATACTTTTTCCAAAGTTTATCCATTTGTTTCCTTAATTTTTTTTCTCCATAAGTACCATTCGCTAAGGAATGATAGATATTGATGTAGTTCCAAAATACAAATGGAATATAAATCTCTTGAGCTAGAAGAAGTCTAGGTAGTTTTTTCAAAATTATATCCTAGTTTTTATTCACTACTAGTATTCGTGCCAAGCTCTTTCTAGTTTTAGCATTCGCTTCTAGAGAATTTAGAAGGGTTATGCTTGCATGGTTTCGTCTTCCACTTAAACCACACCTAATAAAAGCACTAAAAACGTTCACTCCTTTTTCGCCATAAAATTTAACCTTTACGCCTTTAAGAGTTTGAACAATAACCTTCTTCTCAAAGTAATTTACAATTTCCTGGTATTTGATGAACAAGCCCACTCCAAGGATGACGTTGAAGTAATTTATATCAAGTTTAATGAGTTTAACTAAGAATCAATGATTGTTAAGTCATATTGAACATTTTTTACAAATATAAAGGACACTAGAAGAGACTCTAAGATGAGTGTTTAAAATAAGGAGGTTTTCTATGGTCTCATAAGTAAGTTTTAACATTTGGGCACAAGTTAAAGAAATGAAACAATGGGTGGCACCAGTATCAAAGAGAACTCATACTTAAGAATGATATAGTAGAATCAAACCTTCAAAAATGTCATTTATCTCATGCTATTCTTTCCTACTAGATATTGCAAAAGCTTAACCTTGTGATCCTTATCCTTGAGAGGACACACCATTTCCCTTATCCTTTCCTCAGGTAGATAGTTGACAAAGAAAAGTATGTGTAGGATTTAAGGTTGTGGAAAAGACTATATGGGAGGCAAGTAAGATTTGGAGGATTGTTCTTGAAAGGATCATCCTTATTACTTAATGCTCTAGAAATAAAAGTAGAATTATAATTTAGGGCTTGGAATTACCCATAATCACAATGAATTATTTATTTAGACATGTAAATCATAAACTCCAACAAACAAACTAAATAATTGACCATGAATAAATAAAAAGTATATAAAAGAATCTAATTTTGATAAATTAAGGGAGACAAAGGATCCAAAAACATCAACCTTCAACTTCTTCTTCTATCTTCATTCAATAATCTTTAAGAATGGCACAAAGATAAAAATTTTCCCAATTTTATGACCAAATTTCTTGACTTTTGGCTATTGATTTTATATAATGGTATGTTGTTTAAGTATTTAAATAGAGAAATTAGATTTTTATTGACAAAAACAGTCATGTTCATTGGATAATAGAAAATGGAGGGCGATCCATGTATCCACGTGACATTGAACGGTTGGTTAGTGCAAGCTGGGGGAAAAACACTTGGGCACTGGGATATGCCACATGGTGTACAATTGTTGCTTGCATGATGCAAAAAGGTCATAAGTAAGTTGGTCTAAGTTCATCCATATGCTCTCTAAGTTAATCCATCTATTCGAAAACAATCTACAAAAATTTTAGAAAATTCGAAAAAACTCTCAAAAAATCCAATAAATTTATAAGTTTTTAAAAATTATAATGTGTATCATAGCACACAAAAATAGTAAAATAAGTGTCAATGTAAATAAATTAATATTTAAATATATGTATAAAATAACACTTATCATAATAAATGCACAAAAATTAGTCACCTAGTAAATGTACATGTGTTAATAGAAATATTTATTAAAAACCCATATGACTTTCATGTGATATTCTCATTATCTGAACTTCAATTTGACAATTAATACTTGTTGATTTGACAATTAATACTTGTTGATTTCAAATTATTCCTAAGACTCAAGAGAATATACATAATGACAAAGAACATGAAAGCCAAAGGAGTACCAAAATATAGGGTAATGCACTGTTTGACTCTGATTCTGAAGTAATATTCTCAAAATGGAGAAGAATATCAAATTGTTGTCATTGATTACTATTTGTAAAGTTGACTCGAGTATTTTTCGGAGGATTAGGAATTGCATTAGTGGAATAAGAGTCTTGGTCCTTGTTAATCTCAACTAGGAAGCTAGTTGTCTCAATTTCACATCACTTATCTTATTGTAATCCAAATTTTTACACATGGGAGTCCTTACGAAGGAACAATTCTTTGGAGGTTGTTTGGGTCTAAAAGCTAAAAAACACATCTCCAAGGCCAGCTCCATATGTATTTCATAAAATTTAAGTCTTGTAATTTCGATCGACATTGATGTTTTCATAAAATTCAAGTTTCATCATTTCGATCAACATCAACATTTTAATCCTTGGAAAGATAATACATCAAGACACAACCTAAGTTTTTGATATAAATTTAATTTTTGAGGGTGTTTGTGATATAATGTTGTACCTAGTGGATGTTAACAACATTTGTCCTATGTATGAAAATATCAATATCAATGGAAATACAAGGCTTTAATTTTATAAAAACATCAAAGATATTATCGATATCTATGGATATTTGAAGAAAATTATGAAAATCATGAAATTTATAATTACTTATATATTTTTTATGAACTTTTTAAAAATACTAACAAAATAATAAAAGACTATTTAATTTGTTTTTTGTCATTTAAAAAATATATAGGAGGCTAAAATATGATATAATATATATACATATATAATGCTAGTGTATTATGACTAATATAATTTTTTGTATTAAGAAAAAATGATTGTTTCAACTTTGTGATATCTATATTTGATGAAAGGTTGTAGCTAACAGGCCTTGGTAGGTGCACCAGTACATCCCAATAAAGTTGGCACCTCTTTAGCACCCTCATCAGTTAGCCTCTAAATTACAAGAATAATGAAATTTATAGAAAATAAGATACAACGTTAATCTGAACAAAACTTATAATTATTTTTTCTCTTAGCATTTGAATAAAAAACCTAGTGAATGATGGAGTATTCTAACACCAAGTCGTTGTACAAATACTCAAGCCTAAAAAGCTATATTATCTACTACGACATTACCCTTTTCTATAAATAATAAAGAAATGAAACTTCATGTGACTAACTTTCTCTAAGAAATCAATCTGAGTAGAATACCACCTCTGTGGCACTAAAAGTGACTTTGTCCAAAAAAGAGTGACAACATAAATCTAGTCCAACTCAAGCCAAATTTTTCCCTACCCAAAGTTGATCGTATATTTCATGACATGATCAATGGCACGACAAGTTCTACCTCAAAAGAAAATGAGACCCCAAGTAGGATGTAGAAACATCCATTAACAAATGATCTTAATGTCTAAAAAAGACGTTAACACCCAAACATGCCTGGTGATCCAAAAGCAAAACCATCTAAATTGACCTTTATCTATCCTGAATGTAGCACCCTCCAAATCACCTCAAAAATCGGTGGTACCTATTGAGAGACACCTAGTATGCACATACATCTTATCACCTGAAATTTATTTACTATATTTTACAAGAAGTTGTACCATGATAGAACAATATTATGAATAAATCGCCAAATTATGGCTAATGTAAAACTCATAATCAATTTGTAATAAGAATTTTTGATTTAATAAATCAGATTGAATTTTGATAATACATGATAAAATTGATAAAATTTTCTTTTTTATTGTGGAATAATTCTTTTAACAATCATTCCAGTGGCCAGAGGTGTACTGGACAACTAACTCTTTACCCCTAGTTTTCGTTTAAGATACCTCAATACCCAATGTCACTAGAATCGATTTCTATGACTTTAGGCAAGCTAGGATTTGCTATGTGTAGGAAAGGAATATCTAAGACTTATGTTTTTTATTTTTTGAACTATGGTAGTATGTTCGTATGTCCAAGCCTTAGGGTTGTTCTTAAGCCTATTATGAAGGGGTTTTGCTAAGCAATTTATATTGGGACAAAAATATAGAATATAGTTTAGGCTTCCTAAGAATCTTTGAAGCTAGGTTTTATATGTGATCCTATCAAGAAACTTATTAGAAAACTATAAGGACCGTTCTATAGGAGTGATAGTTCCAAAAGACACAAAGTGTCCTAGAAACCTAACTCTGGTTTGGAATAGAGAGATCTTTTTTTACAAATAAAACTAGACCCCTCTTTTTGATAACATAAAAGAAAGTTTTGAGATGTTTTGAATAATTTTGAATGGAGTTTGAAAATATGAGTATATCATCAATGTAAATAATGCAAAATTCTGAGTATAGATTAAAAATATCCTTTATAATTCTTTGAAACTCAGAAGGTGTATTTTTCAAATCGAAGGGCATAACATTTTATTCATACTATCCAAATGGAATGATAAATGCCATTTGATACAGTGTTTTGGTTCAATTTGGATTTTTCAAAAACCAGACTTCATGTCAAATTTTGAAAATATGCATACAAAATGGAGATTTTGTAGAAGATTCTTTCTGTTAGGAAATGGGTAACGAATCCATTTTAGAGTTTGTTTAGAGGTTTATAATTTATAACCAAGTGAAGTGTTCCTATTTCTATCTCAAAAGGTTTATTGACATAAAAGCTACACAACTCCAAGGTGACCTTAATTTTGAAATTAATTTTGGTGGAAATATCTTTTTCGTGGAAATTTGGCTCATAAGGAAAATCTAAAATATGATTCTATTCCAGAAGGAATTTGATAAATCTAAGAAAACTTCCTTTTGGAAAAGGTTTTAAGATTCATAAATCTTTTGTTTTGCAAGATTTGTTTGCAATTCTTTCTTGATTTTCTAAAATTGGATTTCTTGTTTTAATTGTAAAACATTATTTTATTTTATTTTTATAATAGCATTTATTTCATTATTATAAATAGAATTAGCCTTATAATATTGAGATTTCTTGATTTATGTTTTTCTAAAAAAAGAAAATCAAGTCTTACATTTTGGGTTTTAGAAGAGATTTTATCATATTTTACACTGAAAGGAGTAATTAGATTTATAAAAGATGTTCCTAATATTACTATGTGATGAATATCATAAACAAGAAAAAATTGAGTTTTTAAAAGAAAGTTTTGGTTTAAAATGTCAACTTTAATTTTTCATGTCATTTGCACTTTTGAATTGTTTATTGAAGACTCAATTGTTCCTAATAGAGAATCCTTAAAATTTTTGAACCTAGCGTC
The DNA here is from genome assembly GCA_030763125.1 of Hippophae gyantsensis. Taxonomy (NCBI): domain Eukaryota; kingdom Viridiplantae; phylum Streptophyta; class Magnoliopsida; order Rosales; family Elaeagnaceae; genus Hippophae; species Hippophae gyantsensis. The sequence continues at coordinate 7,628,838 of CM061033.1, read as the reverse complement.
TCTAAGATCAGCTAAGATAGAAGTGTTAAGATCTTCTTTGGTCAGGGGTTTTATATCTACTTGGACTAAGCCAACATGGATATATCGATATCCTTTGTTAATATAGTATTTTTAAAGATTTTGGAGAAAATAAGTGAATAGTTTAAAAAAATGAACAAAGTTAAATATCTCTTTCCTCGATTTTAATTGAATAATCAAAGACATTTAGTTTGTTGGTTTTATAAATATGATCTTTTTGGATTCTAGGAATTTTTCAATTATGAATATTTTTTTTGTAAAATCTTCAATAGTGATTTCTTCACTACTGACTACATTCTTGGTTTTACTGTGTGGAGAGCGTTGGTTGACGGGACGAATTGATGCTACGTCTCGTTTATTACCATTTCTCTTTCTCTTCTCTCTTCTTCAGCAGTAGAATTCCAAATTTCAATTTGTGCAACCCCCTTCACCCAAAACCGAGCTCTCCCTTCACTCTTTCTCAATTTTCGACAACCTCGGACCACCATTTTCAACGCTATTTTGTGGGTTATATTCCTCTTCTCATTATCTTTCAGATCTCCTGTATTTTTGAGTGAAATACTCAAAAACTTTATACCCATTTTCTCACTTATTCTCACTTACAAAACACCCATTTCTTCTCAATTTCCTTTATTTAGTCACTTCATTTACTCTTGTAAATATTTCTATTAATTATACACACTTATTATTCAGTTTGTTTTATTTTTTGTATAAATTTTTTGTTTATGTATGTTTTGTATTATACTTGTTATTATATCTTTGGTTTATTTTCTGTGGAAATAATATCTGCATGTTATAGGTTTGAGGGACTATAATATTTACCGTACTTGGATAAATTTAAATGTTTTGTATTATGTATATTTTGGTATATATTCTAATAATTAGGAAATTTATATATAATAATACTTGAAATATATTGATTGGATACATAATTAATATGCTTAATTAATGTCATTAATAGAAAATGGACAAATCTTGGATGTCAAAGTGTAGAATTGAGCAGGACTACATTTCTGGAGTTGAAAGTTTCATGGAATTTGCTTGTAGAAATAGTAATACTAAATTAGTATGGTTCGATGCCCATGTGTTAAATGTAAAAATGAGAAATTTCATCAATTTGACGAGGTTAAGTATCACCTTATCCGTAGTGGTATTTTTTTGAGCTATAAATGTTGGTATTATCATGGAGAAAATATTGATAATACTCATAGGGAAGAGATAAATAAGAATGTGAGTGGATTACATACATCTTATCATAATGTACAGACAGAAAATATGTTTCATGGTGTTGAAGATGAACTACGTGAGGATGATCCCGAAACCTTTAAAAAACTTCTAGAAGATGCCGAAAAATTGTTGTATCCAAAATGCAAAAAATACACTAAAATGTCAGGATTGGTTCATTTGTACAATGTGAGGAAAAAACATGGTTTTTCTGACAAGGGATTCACATAATTACTAAATCTACTAGTGAATATGTTTCTTAAGGGTATTGAATTGCCATCTTCAATGTATGAAATGAAGAATCAAGATGATTTTTCGATGTGTAAAGAATCAAGATGGAAGCATGGTACAAATGAGACAACACATAAAAAAGTGTGCCTGCAAAGTTTCTTTGGTACTTTCCTTTGATTCCTCGCTTTCAAAGGTTGTTCAAAAGTAAAGAGACATCAAAGATGTTGACTTGGCATTTAGATAATCAATCTGATGATGGGGTGCTACCTCATCCTTGTGATTCTCCAAATTGGAAAGTAGTAGATAATTTATCTCCTCAATTTGCATCTGATCCGCGCAATCTTCTTCTTGCCATTACTGTTGATGGAATTAATCCACATAGTTCCCTTAGTAGTAGATATAATTGTTGGCCAGTAATTATGGTAACATACAACTTTCCTCCCTGGTTGTGTATGAAAATAAAATTCATGATGTTAACATTATTGATCTCAGGACCAAAATAACCCAGTGTTGATATTGATGTATATTTGTAGCCTCTGATAGATGATTTAAAGACGTTGTGGAATGATGGTGTAAATGTTTACGATGCACATAAAGAAGAACACTTTAACTTGAGGGGGGTCCTTTTATGGACAATTAATGATTTTCCTGCCTATGGAATCTTATCAGGACATGCAATAAAGGTTACAAGAGATGCCCTATATGTAGTGATGGAACTTCTGCAACTTATCTTGTTCATGGATGAAAGATGTCTTATAGAAGACATAGAAGATTTTTTCCATCTGGACACAAGTTTAGATACCAAAAGAAATCATTTGATGATGAAGAAGATCATGATCATGCAACTCGACCTTTGCGAGGTGTTGAGATATTAAGGAAATTGCATGGTATGACATTCAAACGATATGGAAAGATGAAAAAAAAACTCACTAAGGTAGGGAAATGAAAGAGGTCAACTAATGAAATGGGTGAAAATGAAAAAGAGTTTGAAATGACTTACCATGGTTGTTGGAATAAAAAATTAATATTTTAGGAATTACCTTATTGGAAAGACCTACACATTCATCACATCTTAGATATCATGCACATTGAGAAAAATTTATGTGAGAGTTTGATTGGTACTTTACTTAATATACCTAGAAAAACAAAGGATGGAATTAAAGCAAGACTGGATTTAAAGAAACTAGGCATACGACCTGAATTGGCACCAAGGGTGGAAAATGATAAGAATCAAACATACTTGCCACTAGAATCATATAAAATGTCAACAAAAGAGGAGGATGTGTTTTGTAAATGTTTTAAGGGTGTGAAAGTTTCTGATGGTTACTCATCCAACTTAAGAAATTTTGTGTCTATTACCGATAAGAAACTTTATGGATTGAAATCATATGACTATCATATCTTAATGCAACAGTTATTACCAATTGCTATTAGATCAATTATTCCAAAACATGTTTGATTATCAATAATTCGTCTTTGTTCATTCTTCAATACAATATGTAAGAAATCTATATCAATTGGCGAGTTAAACACTTTACAGAAAGATGTTGTAGAGACTTTGTGTCTAATTGAAAAATATTTTCCTCCTTCTTTCTTTGATATAATGATTCACTTGTGTGTTCATTTAGTTTGAGAGGTTCGATTGTGTGGTCCTACTTACTTAAGGTGGATGTATCCTTTTGAGAGATATATGCAAGTCCTTAAAGGATATGTAAAAAATAGAAATCGACCTGAAGGATGCATGGTGGAACTCTACATTACTGAAGAGGCCATTGAGTTTTGTTCTAAATACTTTAGTGGTTTCACTGAAATTGAGAATCCTATGCACAAGTTGTTCTTAGAACGTCACATGATCCAAGTGGGTAACCCTATGCTTGGTGGAAGTGAGAAATTTTTTATTGATCGCACTTAATGGGAAAAAGCACACTGAATCATTTTGGTAAATAATAATGAGGCACAATCGTACATAGAGTAAGTGATGTTTAACCTTTCCATTTATGCAAAAAAAATTATTTAACTATTAATGATGATATCTACTTCATATATCTTTAATAACATTACAGGATGCATTTAAACTTATTGAAGATCGATTCTCGTTATAAAAAAAGGAGGAGAAAAATGGTTGTATGATGAACATAAGCGAGAGCTTATAAATTGGTTTCGCAACCATGTAAGTGTCACAAACAAAAATTCATATATGTTCCTATATCTATGCAATGTTTTAAAAATTTGCTTTAAATACATTTCATGTTTTTGTATACATAGATTCGAGATGAACTCAAGAAACCCAATCATAAAATAACAGAAAGTTTAGAATGGCTTGCACATGGGCCAAAATTCGATGTCAAATCATTTTTTAGTTTACAATAAATGGATCGAGGTTTCCGACTCAAGCTAGGGAAAAAGTCCGAGTAAATCAGAATAGTGGTGTTAAGATGGTTGCACAAACTATGCAATTTTCTAGTTCAAAAGATGGTAATCTTGTGCTTTCTGATAGAACATATTATGGTATAATACAAGAGATTTGGGAATTGGATTATGAGGTCTTCCATGAAATAGTTTTCTTGGGTGATTGGGTCAAAGATGTTATCAATGTTAGATATAAAATAGATGATTTTGGATTTACCCTTGTAAATTTATCCAAGATAAGTCACACTGATGATCCTTTCACGTTAGCACTTCATGCAAAACAAGTATTTTACGTGAGCGATCAAATTGACACAAGATGGTATGTTGTGTTAACGCCTCCACAAAAAGAGTTTTACCATAGTGATGCTTTAGAAGATTACGACTCTATGCTTGATACATTAACCAATATTAGTAATTTCTCAAACAAATTGCCTAATGTATGTGATGATCTAGTTGATGACGATGATTCTTCATCATGGGCTCAAAGTGATTGTGAATAAATATATGTATACGATCAACAACCTAATTAAACATAACATATGTTCTATATTGTTGTAATAACTCTTATATATATATGTATGTATATATGTATGTATGTTCCTAAAATTATCAATTAATTTATCTTTCTTCATTATTTGCAGATATTTCATGGATCCTCAGGTAAGAGAGCTTGTAGATCCAAATGATCCATTAGGGCATTTGAAAAGAAGGGGTTGGGAAAATATACCTGATGCTCCACTTAACCCAGATGATAGAGTACCTGTTCTATTTGATGCTACTGGTAATCCAATAGGGGAAAATGGCCAACAATTGAAATCCTCTATTGGTAGACTTGTGAAGTCTAGTATTCCAATTAATATAAATGATTGGTCTCAGGTTGACGATACAAAATAGTTCAAAATATGGATAATGTGTAAGTCTCTTATATTTTATAATCAATTACATATATTATATCTTTTTTGTATTATATATAATCTTTTGTAGTGTGTTTTTATAGAATCGTTACAAAGGTGATGACAATTGGAAGAGCAAGTGTTATAAGATTGCAAATAAGGCGTGGAAGGAATACAAGACTACCAGATTGGCAAGAAATTATGTGTTTATATATTTGTAACTACTTGATGAAGTAGAGCTCTACAAAATCCCTGAAGGACACCCCTGGATTACACCTCAAGTTTGGAAAGACTTCGTGGATTATAGACATACGGAGGAATTTCAAATTATTAGGGAAAAACATCAGAATATACAAATGCATAACATTCTTCCTAATAGTACTAGGAGGTCTTCAAATCCTAAAGTTAGATATAGAATGGTATTATTAATTCGTGTTAATTTATAAATATTTTTATATTTATTTTCCTCTATTTAATATCATGTCATGGTTGATAATTTTTTCATAATTTATGTAGGAAGTTGAATTGGTTAGATTGGTTACCCGAACTGAATTATACATAGAAACAAAGACTCTCAAAATAAAGAAGTCAAGACCGATGACTAAGTAAGGAGAAGAACAACTAAATAAGTTGGTTAGTAATTTCGGTTGATATAAAGTCTTAATGATTTTTAATAATTGATGTAATAATGCATGATATGTTTGTATGCTTTATTATTTGTAGAATGTTGTTGAAGAACAAATATCCAGGGGTGAAATAATCGAAAAGCCTGGGAGAGATGTGATGAGCATAACCGGCATCGCCGATCCTACCAATAATTTGGTTTTATATTTATAAAACTCTCGCAAGTACACAAATTAATTCATAGAAAATGATAAGTATACTCCCAAGGTCGATCTAAGGAAGGAATATATGTGGTTTTTAATTTATTATTCAAACTTTTAAAAACAAAATTAAATCCTAAACATCTTGTCACGATATTTGGGTTTTTGTGTTTTTAATCTAATAACATAAAAATAAACATATATACAGATTCAATCAACATTTATGCAAATTTTATCATTTATAATAGTGGAGTATTTATGGATATAATAACTAAGTTAATTATGCGTGCTCATATTATTTAGGTTATTATAGATATAAATTTATATTTATTGATTCTCTCTTTTTTATATGAATACCACCTTTGGTGGGGTTAGATATTCTTTGTTAACTAAACAAATCAATTAACCTATGGGTAGGTTTGATAACTAATTTGGTTAATTAAATTAATTCCTTTTTCTAAGAGATTGAAAATGAACCATTTAAATGTCACCTTTGGTGAGGTTAGACAGTTTAAACTTTTTTCAAGGTGCCCAAATTAAACCTAAGAATTTAATTATCCGAGTATTAACTTTCAAATTTAAAACTACTATTGAAAACATGTTGTCAATACATTTTCAGATAATAATTCTTATAAAAACTTTTGAAATAGAACTTCACTCTAACTACCGGGCGATTGTACCAACAAATAAAAGAGCACTACTCTAAATCAGACCGGATAACTAAACCTTAAAATCTAATTTTTCATTTGTAATGAAAAATAATATATTTCCCTATAACATTCTTAATATAAAATCTTGAATAAAAACAAAATCAATTCATTATAGAGATTTTTACCTATTTAATATTTCGTAAGTATAATAACGTTATTATTATATCATGTTTACAAACAGCCAGCAAAGTTAAATTTAATCACAAACAAATTAAATATAACATATAAGAATAAAACATAAAAAATAATTATAAAGAAAATCAAATCCTTACAGTACTTTGATGCTATTCCTGTTACTGGAAAACCTTTAAACAGAATTTGTATTTCCATTTATTGAATCAAAAAGCAAATAAATTACAAAAACATAATTATTTCTTCTCAAAAAGAGAAGAACTCTAAAACTAAGAAAAGCTAAAAACTAAGAAATGGAGAGAAAGAAAGAGAGAAGAAGATGTTTTTGAGGTGTGTTTTGTTATGAAGAGAATGAGGGTATTTATAGGTGAGGAGAGGAAGAAAAAGTGGGTGGAAAAATGATTAAAAATGGTGGAAATGCAGATTAATGAATGATGACATCATTGTTGATGTCATGGTGGTGTGGGGTGCGGCAGCACGCGCGGATTGGCGTAGATGGGCGCAGCAGCGCGTATGGACTAGGCGCAGATAGGCGCAGGCATGAGCGGAATGGAGTAGGGGCACGCACGGACTAGGTGATGCACACGCGTTGTTCGGTGCAGCTGGGTGCGTGATTTCCTCCTTTTTGACCCATTTTGTCCTATTTTTCCATCTTTTTTTGACTTTTTCTCATTTAATTTATGAATATATTTGTGGTATATTGCCCACTGTATTTTTCTTTGAGTCTTTAAGTTACTTTTTTAAGCAAAAATACCTTAAAAATAATAAAAATACCTGTGATTTTGAAAAGACAGTTTTATATAAATATATGATAAAATCATATAAATATATATATTTTTAATCAATTAACTTGCATAAAATCATGGTAATTTTAGTACTTTTTGAGCACTCATCAAGATGCTTTATATCATGCATTCAGACGCGACCATCCTAATCGTGTTAGGGGATGTAGCCAATATGATGGTTATATGGAGTATTTTAACATTCCAAAACAAAAGCCTCAGACGGTTAGTAAGGAGAAGTACACTAAATTGAAGAACTCAACTCCTTTAAAGCCTCAATGTTAAGTGAGATTGCCACTATAAAAGAATATCAATCACAACACATGTCGGGCATGACATCATTTTATAACCCGGGCATGCCATATTGGCCAAGCATGTAACCATCCATGCCAAGTATGCCACCATCCATGACAGGCAGGCCACCATCCATGCCAGGCATACCACCCACACAATCTCATGGCACTCAAACTATATACAGTATGGGATATAGTTATCCTATTGGTCCTCCCTATATGCCAGGAATGCATATGCAATCAATTAGTGGTTCATTTTCTCCAATGTAATCTATGTATTCTTACTATCAATCAAATCATGACGAATGTTTTGGTGAGAATGTACATCCAATAGCTACCCCACATGGAAGTCCTCCTCTATTTGATGAATCATATGTGGTAAGATTTTAATTTCTGGTGTATATAATCTATTATTTTTATTTCTTATTATATGTTTTATTTATCATATAACACTTAAATTTTTTAGAGAATATGAAAAGTTTGTTGAAACATCCTTCATCAATGGACTTTATTTCTATTGGAATGGTACATCAATTGAGCGATGATTGGATGATTCATAATCAATATTTTCCTAATCATTGGCGAATAGTAATTGATCAATCATTTCTTCATGATTGTCCACTACTTGTGCCTTCTAATGCTACCATAGTCCAAGAGGCGGTTGGATAGTATGTGGCTTGGCCGTCGATTCAAGTTGTTCTAAATTTTGACATGGTACTATTTTTTAACTTAAAAGATAACACTTGTTTACTACTATTATTTTATTATATCTTTTATTGTTACTAACATATATAATACATTTTGTTAGTCTATTATACCAGAATTCTTAAATGCGGCACATTTAAGAGATACAAAGCAAGTATCTCGTGCTAAATCTATGTCTAGTGGCCAATCATCGTGCACTAAGTCATTCAAGAAGAAGCCTTGGAAAAAGTATAGTTATGATTATGCTTTAAACTTCAGCAAAAATCTTGGCGCTTTGATGACTATTGTTGTTAGGGCATCTAGCATAAATGATGGATGGACTGTGCCACTTCCTATAGAAATTTTTGGATTACACCTCGGCCAAACTTATATATCGATCGAGTGCATATTACAACTATTTGAATATCAAATGATCGATTTAAGTATAACTCAAGTGTGGACAAGGTGAGTCCTCAATCTATTTAATTTTCTTTCATTTATGTAGAACATATATAATTATATTTATATTATCTAATTACTTATATATATTTATTTTATATAGGGCGTGTTATTATCGACTTTAACATAATCACTCATCACATTTAGCAATGTTCTATGATTCTTCATATGTCAATCAATATCAAGAGAAGGATGTTAGCATTAGAGCTAAACATTTATATGATAGGGCATTAATGCTTAACAGAAATCAAAAGTTGATAATCCCTTGGCCACTAAGGTTTGAACAAGGCCAAGATCATTGGATGTTGGTAATCCTTGATCTGTTCAATAATCATGCTTGGTACTGTGACTCAGGTTCCATAGAACTGAGTAAAGATACAAAAGCAGTTGTTGAAATATAAGAGTTATAGCTAGCTATTGGTTTCTTCTATTATTTTTTGTAATATTTAATAAAAAGCTAACCATTTTAAACCTTGATAGGAAGTTGTAGAACAAGTTTAAGGGAATTGCCCTTAAAAAATCTCATAAGCTTATATGGACAAAAATTATGGTATATACAAGCGAATATTAATAATTTTATTAATTTTACTATTGAATAATAAAGATGTTCGAATATGAAAAATCATGTACACTTATTTTTTGTAGGTTCCACAACAAAATAATGTAGTCATGTATGGTTATTATGTCATGAAGTTTATGAGCGAAATCATCACAAATATCAAAATTCCAATTGATGATGTGGTAATATCTTTTACCCATATATAGAAAAGTTTTTAACATATTTGAGTTATTTTTTGTAAATACATGAAATTGCATTCTTATTTTGATTTTAAATACATGTAGTTCTTTGGTTGGAACAAGACGGGCAATGACCAGCAAATTTTTGATGATTTATGAGAGGAATTGGTAGAACACATGGTTCAAATTATATCATCACAAGAAGAAACAGGAGAAGATTCTGATGATCTTGAATAGCATATGACAATATAACGGTAATTTTTTTAATGATTTAATTTCTCTATTTCTGTGTCTGAAGTCCCTTGTTTGATGGATGGTTATATGCTCATGTGTTTAGGGGAATGCATTATTTTATGGACCTATTTTTGGCCCAAACTTCATCTCATCTCTTTTGCCTACTTTCCTTATGACAACATCATGGTAGCACTTTATTAATCATTTGTCTATAAATATGAAGTTATCTAGAATCTCTGTTGGTATTTTTAATGCTATAATGAGCTCTAAATATGAATTCAAGTGTAACTCCTATTTTGTTACTTGGCTTGTATGAGTTTTGGTGCCCATAAACGTATTACAAAATCGTTTCATATGTTTAAGGGCACCAAAACTCATACAAGCCAAGTAACAAATCGGAGTTACACTTGATTTCATATTTAGAGCTCATTGTAACATTAAAAATACCAGCAGAGATTCCAGATAACTTTATATTTATAGACAAATGATTAATAAAATGATAATATGAGTTCGAAGGGATAAGGTTATTATTATATCACTCGGATGTCGATATGGTAATCTCTTTTTTATGGTAATATTTATAATGATTTAATTTCTCCATTCGTATATCTCTGAAGTTTAGACTGCTTGTTTAATAGATGTTTACGTGCTCATGTATGTAGGGGAATGATTCTAAGCCAAGCAAGCTTGCTTGCACAATCCAATTACACTTTGATGACATTATTTTATTTGTAATTTAAGTTAACTATATATATATATATATATATGTATTGTATATACATTATTTGTTTTTGTAATAAAATTAATTATCAAGTAATTAATTATATTTAAAATTTTAATTATTTGTATTATTATTCATATTTTGGTTTTTTTATGCTATATTGAATACAAGTTAGTGGAGTGAAAAATGAGAATAAAAATAAAAAAAATCAATACAGGTAAAGTCGGTTCACCCAGTCAACCGACTTTAAATTTTAAGTCACTCAATTTAAAGTCGGTTCAACGAACCAACTTTAAAGCCCGTTTTTGTAATAGTGAGACAATGTCGTGACATTCTCAACATTTTAACCAAAAGATATGAATATCATGTTTTTATATAGGTATATGCAAAAAAGTGATAATCGTAACAACGCCAAAGATATTATTGACATTTCAATTCTTTCTTGAAACTAACCATCTTGATTCCTTCGATAGGGTCAAATAATGATGCCATAAACTGGGCCAGGCAGAATCCAAGCATGGTCTACATAACTAAAGCATTGTGCTTGAGTTTCCTTTGATAATCTAGCATGAAAACTTTCTTAACATAGCCTCATTTAGAAGGCTAAGGTCCCCATAAGTCGATGCCCTCTTTCTTTAATGGGAGAAAACAATCCTTCCAAGAAACTTGAATTAGTTTATCCATCTTTCCTAACCAAAAGAAGTTTCAAATAACTTCTTCAAGACTATCTAAGACTACATTTAACCATTTATATATTCAATTGAGTGAGAAAACATACTCTAAATGATTCGAAATATAAAACAACTGTGCCTTGCCAAAGAAAGTGTGAGCCCTTTCCACCCTTTCATTTTACACGAATTTTATCAACTAATTCTTGAAACCAACATATTCTTGAAGCCCTTTGAAATAAGGTGACACTTATATAGGATAAAGAGGTTCCCCCAATATGCATCCCAGCTATTTACCGAAGTGATGAAATTGTTTTGTATTGCACCTTTACCAAAGTAAATGAAAGATTTATCCATTTTAACCAGCTAACTCGAAAGGTGCCCATACAAATGAGAAATCTCGAATAAAACATAGAGATTTGACAAATAAGCATGGCCAAATATGAGAAGATCATCAACATATAAAAAGTGTGTAGAGGTGAAAGTGCCCCTAGGCGAAGCAATTGGAAGAAAACTCTCATTGTCGACCAAAAACCCAAGGTATTTTCTTAGAAAATCTTTGACAATACGAAACAAAAGTGGAGATACTAAATACCTTTGGATCAAGATTCTCACTGATGTAAAAATATCTCGAATCTAACCCATAAAAATGTTGTTAAAACCAAAACATTGCCTCACTATTGAGATGAAGTCCTAATGTATGATATCAAAAGCCTTACGAAAATAAATTTTGAGAACAACATTACCTCTTCGACTAGGGAATTGTATTACAATGAAGCATTTAGAAGCACTAGCCATACAATCACTAATGTTTCAACCCAGAATGAACCTAAACTAATTTTGGGGCATAATGTAAGAACAGATTTCTCCTAGACATCTGGCTACAATCTTTGTGATTAACTTGAACGTAAATTTTCTTAAAACGATTTTTCTATATTGATCAATAGTGCTTTCCAAAGGGTGTTTAGGTATAAGAACTAGAAATTTGAGTTTAGCCTGATATGCATCTTACCCATTCTAAATTGTTTTGAATTGTATGTATTACATTTGTACCAATGATTCCTCAACATTGTTGAAAGAATTTACCCATAAAACCATCTGGTCTAGAAGCACCCAAGGGGTTCATATCAAATACCTTGGCATTTATGTCCTCTAATGATTGTATGCCTCATAAATTGCCATTGTTTGTAGAAGTGACCAAGGTGGGCACAACTAACTAACTATAGTAAATTCCAGAGCATCACTCACTTGGACCAAAAACATTTACTCATAGTATCCCAAAATATTATTAGCTATAATTTCTAGATTTTGTGGGATCTCTCCATTGATTTCTAAGTGAGTTAAAGGCTTTTGGAGCTTTAAATGCTAAAGGAGTGAGTGAAAAGATATTGTGTTTCTATCGCTACCCATCAGCTACTTTAGTCAGATATTCTCCTCAAAATGGTATCTTGTTGATACAACAATCTATAGAAGTTAATATGGGCATCATATTCCAATTGGAGAAGTTCTTCAGAGAAGGAATCATCATCATATTGTTTTTGCATGTTAGCAAGGATAGTCGAGGCTACTTCAATATTATGATCTAAATTTCTAAAGACCTCTCTACTCCAAACCTTGAGAATTAACTTAAGATCCTTGTGTTTACCAATAAAAATTGTCATAGGACTAGCCGAGACAGGGGTTGACCATATGGGATTAACTAAGTCAAGGAAGTTGGGATTCTTAAGCCATATACCATGAAACTAAAATGGCCTCAGTCCCCCAAGATAGGTTTCATTAATAGAAATGGTTAGTGATTGGAATGATGTCATGGGAGAGCGCACTAAGAAGCCATGGACTAGAAGTCAAGGAAGGACTCAAAATGTAACCCACAATATAAGCAAGATTTAATGCATGAGAGTCCACCTTTGTAATATGTATAAAAATCCACTTTAAAATCAATATCAACTAGACTACAATAAGAAACCATTGCGTTAAATTCCTCAATAGATATAGTATTTTGAGATGAGTTTGTAGTTTCATGAGATCCAAGAATAGTGTCGAAATCCCCTACCACTAAATAAGGGGGATTGAAGATCTGAAAGAGACCTCATAAAGCCCCAAAGGTCCCTTCGCTTAATGTAGGTTCCCCAACCATAAAAAAAAGTTAAAATATGGATTGTGGCGATTGTAGTGTATGTAACTATTTTATGTTATTGATGGCGTTAAACAACCAAAGTATCATTCATCATTACAGGGATAGAGAAAATACAAAATTTATTTATTGATACAGAGTTAGTTCTTATAAAGGTATATAACCAAGAGTTCATCAAAAGCAATCATTTAGAGAGTTTAAACCCGACATAGGCTTCGTTATACATAGAAAGTCAAGCCATTCCTTTTAACAGAGATTATACAAATTACATTACTATCCTTGTTGGTAATCCCTTAATAGTTCCAACAAGGAACTATCATGATGAGTTATTGTGTAAAGCCCTTATAGAGGGTGTGCATCTCATAAGCAAAAGGTAGAGGCTAATTAGGTTTGGCCTGTCAAATTTTTAATGGTACACATTTTCAGCCTTCATTCTCAGCATCTTTAAGTTTATTATGTTTCATGTTTTGCATATGTGTACTAAGCTTAGTTTCCAAGTTAAATGATGGTTATGGAATAGTAAGTGCATATAAGGTAAACCATGTGCAATGAGGGAGCCAGGGCTTCAGTGGAAGAAGCATCTAAGGCAATCTCTTTGGAAGAAGTGGAGTCGTATATAGTCAATGTAGTAGTAGTTGAGGTTATTGCATCAACGAAGATATCAGTAAGTACCACATGCATATTTCCTTTTTCAAAGACATCAGTTGGTTTGGAGGGTCAAGATAATTGCAAATTTGTTAATTTATCATTGGAGGAAAAGTTATCTATATAAAGGGCTAAGGTGGTGCTAGCAATTATAGGCAGAACAGTGTTGGTGACAACTATTGGTGTAGAAGCTACTGGTAGAGTCATTAGAATAATTTATTCAATGGGTAAGGTGAGAGAAGAAGAGATTGTGTAAGTATGGGTAGAACTCGAAGGTTTGTCTATAGTAGGAGCATTAGTACCTAAGACATGGAGGGTAGTAAAGGAATTTCTTATTAGGATCTCAATAGTGATAATGGTTACTTTAGGCTTGTAACCTTGTTATGGGAAGGTTTGCACCTAAGGCCTAGTTGATTGTGTCCCTATGGATTTTTCCATTGAAGCAGCAACATTTTTTCTGCATTTATAAGTAGTATGACCCACATAGGAGTATAACATCCAAAAGTTTGGGATATTTTCATAATATAGGTCCACAAAAATCTTTAGTGAGACCATTTCATCCATAACCTACTCATCAAGTTTATGAGCAAGGTCTACATTGACCAGAAGCCTAACATATTGGCCCAACACACCATTGAAAGTAGCATTGTCAATTTTTAAAGGAACTCCAAGGGGATGCACAATTTGTGTAAGAATTTGTTAATCCCATAATTCCTATTCTAGATTGTAAGTAGGACCCAAACTTGAGAGTTGGTAGCTCTTTGATCATGGGTGTTAAAGTTGGGTGTTCATGGTTGAACCAAAAATTCTTTTGGCTTAACATTAATTGGCGCATTAGCTCGAGCTCTGGGTTGATTTTTAGAATAGCGTAATAATATGTGATAGAAACCATGACCAAGGGAATAATTTTGAAATTGGTTGGTAAATTTGATGTCAATAAGGTTTTTAGGTCACATTAACTCTAAGGCTTGTCCTATTTAGTAATTAATCTTGATCGACCAAGTGCTCTCGATTGATCGAGTTTATACTTTGATTGATCTAGTCATATTAAAAATTAATTCAACCCATTTTAACTACGCTCAATTGATATAGTCACAACTCGATCAATTGACTAACCTATTTGAACAATATTCCTTTTATGTCTAATATGAAATCTAATGTGGGAACAGAGATATACTTGAGATGTGATCGTTAAGGCTCAATAGTTTCTTTGGCTTGAAAATATTCTTGAAAAATACTTAGAAACTAATATTACATATAAATATTTTGCCCATGAATATCGTCAACACTCACAAACCTTACAATACTTTCATTTCTTTACATGTACTACTAACCTAACTTAAATAATAAATCCTACTTACCTAGCATTCTTTTTACTTAGTTTCAACTTTAACTAGTTGAACATTTTTTCTTTTAGATTGGTCGTGTTTCTCTTAAGCTTAGAGAACAGAAAAAAGGGAAAGAAAGAAATAGAAAATGGATAAAGAAATATATATAAAAAAGGGAGGAGAAAGAAAGAAAGAAAAAGAGTGGTCCAATTATTAATTGTTAAATCGTAAATAAAAAAATTATTTGTTTGGAAAATTGAAGTGTTTTAATTTGAGAGGTACAAATAAAAGATCTTTTGTTTAAAGGATTACCTCTTATAGTTGTGAGCACTATGCTTAAAGTAAAATTTTGTTTGTCTGAAGTTGTGCCTTTTCTTAATTGTTTCTCCTTTTCTATCCAAACCTCAGCCTTTCTTTATAATCTTTGAAAGATATATTGATTTTTTTTCTTGCACTTAAATTAGTGGGGAGAGAGGCCATCTATGAACTTATGAAGTTTGGTTCAGTTTGAGTATATATGTCATTTGCTCATTTCACTTAAGTATTTCTTGATGACATATAGAGTACAACACATACTGAGCATGAAATCATTTTTTAGTCATATCCTCTTCTTGAATGCATCAACAATTGATGGGCCAATGAATGTTTACTTAAAATGAATTGTTTAATCTAAATTCATTCTTGTTCTTTGAACTTGTTGAGTCTTCAATCTCTTCTCATCTCATTTATGTATGCCTTCCTCCTTCATATAAGAGTGTTCCTTTGACTTTATGTGTCAAAAAGGGGAAAGAAGTTTATGTGCATAACTATATATTATTGCCATATTATGTGTTGCATGGCTTATGAGTGTAGGAATGCCTTACATATTATTTTCTAACTTGCATATATCCAAGGGAAGTGTTGCATGAAGTCAGGGAGAGTGTAAATTTATGTTTGTGTGTGTGCCTATCATTGTGTACTTATGTAAGGGTAACACGATAATAAATGGTTTGACTATATGATCGGGGCAGAACCGACATTGCCGATCCTGCCCGTTACTTTGGTTTTATCTATTTATAAAACTCTCGCAAGTGCACGAATCATTTCGTAGAAAATGATAAGTATACTCCCAAGGTCGATCTAAGGAAGGAATGTATGTGGTTTTTAATTTATTATTCAAACTTTTAAAAACGAAATTAAATCCTAAACATCCTGTCACGATATTTTGGGTTTTGTGTTTTTAATCTAATTACATAAAAATAAACATAGATTCAATAAACATTTATGCAAATTTTATCTGTTAAAACAGTGGAGTATTTATGGATATAATAATTAAGTTAATTATGCTTGCTCATATTATTTAGGTTATTAAAGATATGAATTGATATTTATTGATTCTCTCTTTTTGTATGAATACCACCTTTGGTGGGTTAGATATTCTTTGTTAACTAAACAAATCAATTAACATCTATGGGTGGGGTTGATAACTAATTTGGTTAATTAAATTAATTCTTTTTCTAAGAGATTGAAAATGAACCATTTAAATGCCACCTTTGGTGGGGTTAGACATTTAAACTTTATTCAAGGTGTCCAAATTAAACCTAAGAATTTAGTTATCCGAGTACTAACTTTCAAGTTTTAAAACCACTACTTGAAAACATGTTGTCAATACATTTTCGAGATAATAATTCTTATAAAAACTTTTGAAATAGAGCTTCACTCTAACTACCGGGCGATTGTACCATCAAATAAAAGAGCACTACTCTAAATCGATCGACAACTAAACCTTAAAATATAATTTTCGTGTTTAAGTTTGTAATTAAAAATAATATATTTCTCTCTAACATTCTTAATATAAAATCTTGAATAAAAATAAAATCAATTCATTTTAGAGATTTTTACCTATTTAATATTTAAGCATAACAACGTTATTATTATATCATGTTTATAAACAAACCAATGTGAGTTAAATTTAATCACGACAAATTAAATATAACATGTAAGAATAAAGCATAAAAAATAACTGTAAAGAAATTAAAATCCTTACAGAACTTCGATGCTATTCCCGTTGCTGGAAAACCTCCAAGCGGAATTTGCACTCCCATTTATTGAATCAAAAAGCTAATAAATTACAAAAATATAACTAGTTCTTCCCAAAAAGGGAAGAACTCTAAAACTAAAAGAAATTAACTAAAAACTAAGAAAAACTAAAAAAACCTAAAAATCTAAGAAAAGAGAGAAAGAAAAAAAAGAGAAGTGTGTTTAGAAGTGAAGGGAAGGTATTTATAGGTGAGGATGGAGAGAAAAATGAGTGAAAAAATGTTAAAAAATGTGAAAACGCGTAGTCCAAATGCCGAGGTCATTGATGACGTCGATGACGTCATGGGCGGCCGCACGTGAAAAATGGGGCGAAATGGGCGTCGGCGCGCACAGGTGGCAGGCTACGACGGGCGCGCGTGAGCAGTCGATGCGCGGGCGCGCGCGAAATTGGGACTGGCACGCGCCGATGCGCGCGGACGTGGCGTTGCCGCGCGCGGGCCGGCGTAAGGCGCGCGGCTTCAGCTGGCGGTGGCGGCGCGATTTTCTCCTTTTTGACATTTTTGACCCTTTTGACCCATTTTGTCCAATTTTTCCATATTTGTTGACCTTTCCCATTTATTTATTAATATATTTGTGATGTATTGCTTCCAGTATTCCTCTTTGAGTCTTTAAGTTACGTTTTTAAGCCAAAATACCTGAAAAACAATAAAAATACCCGTGATTCCGAAAAAGATAAATTTATATAAATATATGATAAAATCATATAAATATATATATTTTTAATCAATTAATGTGCATAAAATCATGGTAATTTTAGTGCTTTTTGAGCACTCATCACTATACGTCATTTTTGCATGATGCGTTCATAGGGTGTGTGTTTATTTTGTATATGCATGTTCTAAGTGTAGAGTGAAGTCTTAATGCTTCTAGTATACGAGGGCAGTGGTGCTAAGGCATTCGTGTTTTAGAGTGAGAGATTGAATGAGTTGATTCATAAGGTTGGATAGAGCAATGAAGATGGATAAACTTGAAGTACATGTCTTTTGGGTTTTGTTGAGTGTAGTTTTTTTATTCATGGGAACAAACAATTTTAGGACATTCTCATGATCATCTCATGTTTGATGACTTTTTGTATCAAGTTATGCAATTTTTTGACATAGAAATCCAAAGGGGGAGAATGTAAGTTTTGTTGTACTTGTATCTCTGTGTTGGCTTTTTATGTACAAAACATGGTATCTTTTTTTCTTAATGCTTTTGTGTTCCTCTACATAAGATTGGTTATTGCAAATTAGTAATTCACACATTCACATAGTTAAGTATACTTTGTATGCAAGCATGTTTACATATACCATAGGTATAATTCGTGAATATGGAATTCGAATCAATGGAAATTTTGATAGAGTTGCTATTTTACGTGGTGAGTGAATATTTTTCTGTGTGCATAGTATTCAAAGGTGTGTTAGTTTATTCTACACATTATTGTCCTGTTGTATTTGATCACATCACATCAAATGGTATTGGTTGTAGAGGACAGTCGAGTCCATATGTTAAACCAAGTCGTTGCAGAAATAACAAGCATAAGCAGTAATAGGTAGTTAGGACGGAGGTCCCAACTGATAGAGATAATATTGGTTTTATTTCTTTCAGAGTTGTAACTGTATATTAATTAATGAATTGTTTCTCGCCGAGTGGTTACCTTAAGTAACTCGAGGGCGTTACCATACATATGGTCTATATATGGGTTTACGTCGTTATATCTTGTGTTATGCATGCTCAGTTGTGGTGCTAATATAATGAGTTTAAATTGTGTATGTTAGAATATATGATTATTTAAACTCTGATTAGAATGCTTTTAATTTACTTATAATATCTTACTATGAATGATATCTATTGTTTTTATATTATACTGGTACTACTTTTGTTAAGTGTACTACTCTTTCATTTTGTTATTTTGTTCATTGCTTGTGAGGACGACAAGTTTGATAGGAGTTTGTATCTCCTTACTTGTGTGTGTATCAAGTTGTGGACTTTTTCACAAATAAATAATCATATTTTGTCTTCTTCTAAATAATGTAGAAAAGTGAAAGTACCTTGTATTTTTATCTCAATCTTGGAACCATATGTTTTTTATTTGTCTCCATATCGAATCTTGTCTATGTTCTTCCAATTGTTGTTGATTGAACTGTTTCACGACATTATGAACCCAACCCACGTACCACTTTAATGGGCGAACAACCCAACCCTTAGAACATACTA
Source organism: Hippophae gyantsensis (assembly GCA_030763125.1). NCBI lineage: Eukaryota > Viridiplantae > Streptophyta > Magnoliopsida > Rosales > Elaeagnaceae > Hippophae > Hippophae gyantsensis. The sequence goes on along the minus strand of CM061033.1, from coordinate 7,609,436 downwards.
CAACCCCAGGTGGCAAAATGCCGACATCAAGGTACCAAACATTTTCGTCAATGTGACTCTTATGGAAGATCAACCTATTATCCTTAAAATAACATTAAAAAATGTATAACTCCCCAAGAATTTGAATTGCATTTATATTCATCACTGTAGGAATTGGATTCAATGTACTTCCTAACATATATGAAGGAGTGCAGTTCATTTGATAAATTTATACATCTTTATCTCTGAGATGTTTGGATTTTTCAAAACTCTATGGACATGCAATGATTGAAGTTTTTTTTGCATAATTGGAATGTTGAATTTCCTCTTACTACTCCAAGCTTATTCAGTTATCAATCTACTAATAGGATCTATACACCATGCTTCTAATAGCTAAAAGGTGTAGGAATGAAATCATTTGAAAGGAAGGTGTTAAATAGAATGGGGCTATGATCTGACACTGTGAAAGATTTGTTTAACACACTAGCTTTCTGATAGTTATGTAAACATCCTATGCTAGCAACAACTCTATCAAGTCTTTTCCTTATTCTTGTGTGGCAATTCTCCAAGAAATCTTTAAGAAAGCCTTTCTTCGGATTAAAGGGTCTACCCATGATATCGCTAAAATCACCCATGGCAATTCATTTAACTTGTAAGTAGAAATTAGTCCAACAAAGTAAGCCCAAAACATATTTTTTTCATTCAAGGTATATACAAAACACGCAAGCCATTTGTCTAGTTGACCTTGCATACCTTTAAATTCTATAGCTACTAGATTGGCATTAATTTCTATTATATAAAAAGAAATACCTTGCTCAAAATAAAAAGCATAACCTCCAGCAAGATCGAAGGAAGGAAAAACCAGAGTGTATGTATAACCTAGTATGGCAGCTAGGCTATAAAAATGCTCACTCGAGGCTTTGGATTCCAGAAACCAGATGTAGTCAGGATTAATGCTTGATACAAGTCTCCCTAGCTCCACTTGTGCAGAATTCCTGACTGTGATTCAAGTGTTCTAGGCAATGAACTTCATGGCTCCTGTGAGGGCAAGTTTTGGGTCACTTCCTTGCCCTCAAAAATGATAACCACCTCCTTAACAGTTTTCTTGTTACTTACCTCAACATTAGAACTACCAGCCTGATCTTCTTTGTTTTGGGAATTTTTATGAATTTATTCCATTTCATACCAACCGGTTACACCTAATCTTTTGCAATATTTAGAAGTTCATCTTTTTGGATGACTCCAGTATCCATAAGAAACTCTAGTCTCTACTTATGATAGTATCCTCCTGAGGTTAGTTGTAGTTGATAAGAGTCAAATTATTGCATTTTTGTTATGATTTAAATGTTGATATTTGTGTGAAAATTGCGTTTATTTGATTATTTAATCCACAAATGTCATTTCACGGGTATTTCGTGTTTAAAGTGAAATTTCAGGTAAAATCATGATTTTGGAGAAGTTTGGGATAAATTTCAATGATCGGGATTGAGTGCAAATAAAAAGAAAACAAAGTTTCAAAATTTGGAATTCCGCCGCCGGTGAGAAGATTCTCGCCGCCAGCGAAAATCTTACAGAGAATACGGCGAAAATCATACAGGGAGTACGGGTTTTGGCAAATTCATCTCGCCGCCGGCCAAAGTAATATCGCCGCCGGTGAGAATCAGCGGAACCAAAATCGTAACTTTTCCAGAAATCTCGCCGCGGCATGAATAATGTCGCCGCCGGCGAGTTTCGTCCGAAAACACATTTTTTATGTTGTTTTGTTCCAAAATTGCCCCCAAAAACCTAGATCTATATAAACAATATGATGGAGAAAGAGGGACATGGTAGGGAGAGTAGATCTGAGTCATTTTTGGAGGAGAGAAGATAATTTTGGAGAGAAAGTTTGGAGAAGCTTGAAGGATTATCACCATTGTTGCTACCAAGTGTTCATCTTCAAGAGTTTTTCATCTCTTCTCCTTAGCCTTCATATTCTGCATTGTATTCAGATTTGTTAATCATGAATTCAATTGAAATAATGGTTGTTCTTATTTCTGTTATGAACTAATTCATTTTTGCTAAGGCTATGATGTAGTTGAATCAAGGAAATCTGATTTATTTTGTTATTGTTATATGAGTTCATTGTTTTCAAGTTGAGTGTTTATTTCCATGCTTAATGCTTTTAAATTTCTGGCCAAGATTTAGATGATTAGTTGCATTATATTGAGACCGAGAGGAGATATGTAATGAATGCTTCTTGTGATAAATACCGTATGTTGAATGCGAGTGTGAGAACTAATGCATGATGTATGTGGTTATTCTAGAAATTCCATAAATCGTAATGTGTTTATTTGTGATTAAATCTTCATAGAAATATGATTGGTTTTCATAGATAAGCAATTCTAATATAACTCGAGAGAGAGTATTAGGTAAATTTGGGGTTTTCAACCATCACTTTTAGCTTTGATTCTCATATAACATGACTTGAAATCGGATTGAATTAATTTAGCGAAATCAAATGCCTTAGCGTTTTTAATCATTTGTGAACAACATTCAATTTTGTTATTTGCGTCTAGTTTTAAGTTAATTTACTTCTTAAACAATTTCAACAATTCGGTTTTCAAATAAAATTAGGATTAGTCAATTTCGGTACATAATAACGTCATTTCTTGTGGGTTCGATATCCGTACTTTTGACACTTTATTACTTCAACGATTCGTACACTTGCGAAAATACGCATCAGTAGTCTCCCAAGGCCTCTTTTTTTTTGCATTAAAACCAATGCCAGAATCAACTTTTCTTTTCCTAGTGTTTGATTTAGATATAGGGTTCTGATCAGTAGTGATTTTCTTTGAATTTCTTGTTACTCCAGATATGATTGGAGCTTTTTTTTTTTGTGTGTGTGTGGAAGACTTGAAGGAGTTGCAGGTAAAATATTCTGAATTAAAGATTCAGTCATGATAGCTTCAAGGCCACAAGAACTTGAATTTAAAGGTTTATGATTGAAAACTAATTGATCAACTTTAGAAGAAAAAAGATTAAAGGTGGATTTTGGATTCTGCAAAGGTAAACTCGAAGGAAGAATGATGGGAAAGGTTGTAGGTAAAAACTGCTTTAAAGAAACATGGAATTATGAGTTTTCAAGGAAAATTTTGATGATTATGGTTTTAAAAGGTCCCAATCAAAATCTTGAGTGTGTTGAACAGCATTTAAAAGATCCAAGAAAAAACTATGTTGGTTCGAAATCAGGTCCAAAGTTAGGATATTGGATGTGTTTTGATTTTGCATGTCAGTTTGTTAGGGGGGGAGGGGGAACAGAAGTTTAAAGAAGGGAAACTATTTTTTTTTCATTGGGGATAACAACAGAAGTTCTGTTGGGGGTTTATAGAATAGAATGATCAGCAACTTGAAAAGGAGCACCAATTTTTTGAACATTTTCAGGGAGTTGTCTTGAGTCTTCAAAATCATCTATAAGTAGAATATTCTTAGAAGGGTGATTATTGGCAGCATCAGAGTGATTATCATTTTCCTTTTCTGATTGACCGCCAGCAATCTGCAGATTTTGGAAAGCATGCAAAATGATGAGTGCTTCCAGAAGCCTCAATACGCAGAGATTGAGATATTTTGGCAGTATCTTTATACTGCTTGTTGATGAAATCTGCCGCATGAGCAATGAGTCTCAGGTTGGCTTTAAGCCAGTTACCATACAAGCGAAATTGGTGGCCATCATTCATCTCTATATAAGCAGCATCTCTTGCATGACATTGTATTGTGGCATGAGTTATAAGGCCACAGATATGACAAAATTCTGAGATTCCCTCTTATCTAAAGCTGAATCCAAATGGGAGGGTCATTTGGATGTTTATTTTTTAAGAGTTTTCCAGCAAGAAGAGGTTTGAGAACCTATATTTCTATCAATGCTCGAGCAAATTTCTAGTTGATGATTTAGTCTTCTGGCTTTCTTTCCAGCTCTATGACCTTGCCATTGATAATATTCTCTGCAAACATAAGGTTTCTGAAAATCCCATGAAACTGAATCCAAAAGGAACCACAAATAAGTTATAATTATCATAAGAATGGTCAGGATGGTAGTTATTAATTATCATAGGGGAACCATCAATGTTCTAGATGCATTTGTTACACTTTCCTTTCATCTTCAAGTGTTTGAAAGGAGAAGATGAAAGTGTTAAAACCTTCTTCAAATTCAGAGACAAGAGTTTACCCATAGGACTCGCAATAGTTTTTGTAGGTGTCAACTTGTTTTTTTGTTCTAAATCTTACCAAAGAGACTTTTTAGCACAGTTTTTAGGTGGCATTTGATTCACAAAATAGAATCAGAATTAGAATCGAAATTGGAATGGAAATAGAGTGGAATAAAAACAATTTTGTTTGGTTTGACCACTATAATCAAATAAGGAATTAGTATTACAGTATTTAGTTTGCAACTTAAATAGAATGAAAACACTGTATATTACCTTAATACCCCTATATTAAGTAAAGTTTAAATAATATTATATAATTACTCGTCAGACAAAATACATTATTGAAATCATTATTTTTTTAAATAATTATTACTTAAAAAGAAAATATATTATTAAAATTATTATTTTTCTAAATAGGATTTACGGTTTTGAGGTTTGGGATTTGAGATTTAGAGATTTAGGCTTTAGGGATTTGAGATTTGTGGTTTAGAATTTAGGGTTATATTTGTGGGTTAAGATTTAGGGTTAAAATTATTATTTTTCTAAATAGGGTTTAGGGTTTTAGGATTTAAGATTTGAGATTTACAGTTTAGGGTTTAGGGTTTATGGTTTTGAGATTTGGGATTTGAGATTTAGGATTTAGGGTTTATGGTTATATTTGTGGGTTAAAGTTTATGATTAAAATTATTATTTTTCTAGATATGGTTTAGGATTTTGGGTTATATTTGTGTGTTAAGATTTATGGTTAAAAATTTTTTTTTTTAAATATGGTTTAGGGTTTTGGATTATATTTGTGTGTTAAGGTTTATGGTTAAAATTATTATTTTTCTAAATTGGGTTTAGGGTTTTGGGATTTGGGTTATATTTGGGGTTGGGGTAAAATTGGAAAAAAATTAAGATGGGAATGGAATCTTGATTCCTTAAGGGGGGAGAAGGAATCAAGAATTTTAATTCCTTCTTCTTTAGGAATCGATTCCATTTCATTCTCATTTTTCAGCCCAACCAAACACAAAAATAGAAGGAATCAATTTTGATTCCATTCCATCCAACCAAACATAGTATTTTAGTATAAATTTCTCCAATTTTATTTGATGGCAAGTTCTCATAGACTCCTCTAGTCACAACTCTTCAAGATAAGGATATGATGACTATAGTTGAAATCATTTGAGCGGATTTTGAGGTAGAAATGTCAGAGAATAAATCGATACTAATGTTATGTTTGGTATGATGGAAAGGAATGGAATCAGAATTGATTCCTTCTATTTTTGTGTTTGGTTGGGTTGAAAAATAGAAATGGAATGGAATCGATTCCTAAAAGAAAAGGAATCAAAATTTCTTCTCCTTGCTTAAGGAATCATGATTTCATTCTATCTTAATTTTTTTTTCTAATTTTACTTCATCCTCAAATATAACCCAAATCTCAAAATCCTAAACCCTAAACCGTAAATCACACATCATAAATCACAAATTTCAAATCTCAAATCCCTAAACCCTAAATCTCAAATCTCAAATCCCAAAACTCTAAACCTTATTTAGGAAAATAATAATTTTAACCGTAAACTTTATCCCATAAATATAATCCAAAATCGTAAATCCCACAACCCTAAACCATATTTAGAAAAATAATAATTTTAATTATAAACCTTAACCCATAAATATAACACTAAATCCTAAACCCCAAATCCTAAAACCCTAAACCCTAAATCCTAAACCCTAAACCCTAATCCCAAATCTTAAAACCTAAAACAATAAAACCTAAATCCCAAATCCTAAAACCCTAAACCTTATTTAGAAAAATAATAATTTTAACTCTAAACCTTAACCCATAAATATAACTCTAAACCCCAAATTTCAAATTCTTAAATCTTAAATTACAAATCTCAAAATCCTAAACCATATTTAGAAAAATAATAATTTTAACAATATATTTTCTTTTTAAGTAATAATTATTTAGAAAAATAATGATTTCAATAATGCTTTTTATTTGGCGAAAAAATAATAATTAAATGATATTATTTAAACTTTATTGAATATAAGAATATTAAGGTAATATACAGTGTTTTTTAATTCATTTTAATTGTAAACCAAATACTGTAATACTGATTCCTTATTTGATTCTAGTGATCAAACTAAATAAAATTGTTTACATTCTCATTCTCATTCTATTTTGTGAACCAAATGACACCAAAGAGTAAAACCAGTGAAAGAAATCTAAAAAAATAAAAAAATCAAACAAAGATTTTTAGAAAAAGATAGTAGTTGAAATTTATAGCAACAACAAAAGGAGTAAAGCTTGACACAGAAATTAACAACAAAGTTAGAAAAGAGATTAAGAAGAAAGAAAAGCTATTAAAAAGGAATCAGAAGTTTACATGAAGAAGCTAACAAAGAAGGCAATTAAAGGAAGTAAGACGGGAAGAAAAAGCTACAAGGGAAAGCATTATAAGATTGAATTCTTATCTTATCTCCATAAGTGCAATCATCATGCATCAACGGTTGCATGCAAATGATTTGACATTCACCCAATCAGTTAAGAGAGAGATAGAATAAATGGCTGCTAGATAACTTAAACAGCAACATTCCTTCTCAAGAAAGAGGGTAATAACGGCTAATAAGTGAGGCGATACATATTCCCAAAAAATTCAAAAACAAATTGCAGCTATAAGGTTTAAATGGGAATCATTAAGGAAGCTTATAAAATCTTGAGAAAAGTAAATAGTTAATGGCAAGGGGAAGATGGAAGGTTGGGGGAAAAGAGAGAAAACTCTCTCTGTCTCTGAAGGAGAAGGGTCTTCCCTCATGTTTGTGAGAGCATGCAAATGTAACAAAACAGGAATAACACTTAAAGTTGATGACTTAAGTTTCTGAAAACAAGTTTGAGCTACACAAAATAATATCAAAAATATATGCTATCAAATTATTAAAGGTACGACGTTGTTCTGTTTGTAGCTAGCAGCATTGGACTTCATTGCATGCGCAGCTGTCGATGTGTTTGGTATGACTAATTTTGGGAGCCAATTATCATCCTTGCTGTCAGGTTTTCAAATGTATTATGGCAGTGATAATGCTCCTGCTTTGCGGCCCAATGAGAATAGGCTAGCGGCAATATTGTTGGTTAATTGCACCACCATAGGATGGGATATTTTTGAGGACAGAATAAAGAAGATGATCAAGGAAGGTCAGAGAGTGCGCTTGAGGGTTTATGGTCGAAGCATTATCGACAACCAAGGTATTCATAATCTATGTGTCATTCCAATAATCAGTCTGAACTTTAAAACTTTACTGATTATGTTTTATAACAAAGATTGGTTTTGTCCATCCACAAGGGTTTCTATATGTAAAAGCGTGCAAGATTATTTTGATTCTTTAATGTTCTCTTCCTAGGCTAAAAAAAAAGCATGCGTGAGGGGTGTGAAAAGTCTTATAAAAACAAAGCTTTAGTTCTATAATTTTGAAAAAAAAAATACAATTAGTCTTAAAAAAATTTAAAAATAGGATTAAAATGTATCTTTTACATCAAGTTTATGTTTGATTTACAAAATTGAGAAGTACTAAAAATAATAATGATAATAATTAAAATTGAATATAAATAAAATAATATTATTATTATTATGTTTGATTTGATTGAATAAATTATTATTGTAGTGATTGTTTACAACTTCAATATATTGTATATTGTTTTATTACTCTTAATAATATCATTTAATTATTATTTTAAATCATTTTAAATTATTCTATTATTAACAATAACTATTTTCTAAATGATTATTAATTAATCTAAAAAAGAAATATAGCAATTGTCTAAGTCCAACTTTAAATTGCTAGAAAACAAGACTTCTCAGCAACTTTAAATAAGATAAAAAGTTTGTATACTAGTGAGACCTAAAATATAGTTTAATTCTGTGCTTTAACAAAAGTTGGGCCACCAAACATTTTAAATAGTTTTTAAAGATCGAAGACGAAAAAGCCATTCTTGGTAACTAGATATTAACATGATTACAGAGAAACTAAATAATATAATAATAATACTATTTTTTTTATATTCAATTTCATTACTATTTTCATTCTATTTTATTTTAATAATACAATCAAATGAAAATATTTTAAAATAATTCTATTTTTATTTTATTTTAATAATACAACGAGAATATCGTAAAATAATTCAATTTTCAGTCCTATTCCTCCCAACCAAATGTGCGGAAAAATTTAGTGATTAAATTAATCGAACAAAAAAGATACATCTCTTTTTTAGGAGCAATATTTTGTAAATACTTTTTGGTACCTTTGCCACTTATGTCCATTTTGTGTATTTGGTTCTTTGATCGAAACTTTAATATCTTTATCAAAGAGTAGCAATGCAGTGTTCTTCCCTCGACGCATTGAGGTGCATTTTTCATTTTGAAGTTTTTTAATCACAGAATTGTGTCAAATGATAGGGAGGTTCATAAGGTTAAATCAAAATCATTACGGTCCAATCTGCCATGTCATTTGAGAGATAGTAATGAATAAAAAATATATCCATTCATTCAACAAATAAAATAATTTTGGATTAAAACTCAAATTATATCCGAGTAAGGAGGATTTTTTTTCCTGATCTTTTTTCCTGATACTATCTTGGTCTCTGTCCTTAAATTTTCTTCGTTTATAGAAGATCTTCCATCAACCTATCTGGAAATGATGCTTTTTCCTCTAAACATCTTTCTTTGGTTGTGCCAACTCATTAAGATGGAGGGAAGAATCTGTTAAGATTGAAAGGGAGGGTGTAAAACTCTTCATTTCGGCTGTCTCCTTTAAATGATCGGAATTTCGACCACCATGGAATTCCTCTATCTCTGGCACTGTCCTTGTAATCAAGGGTGTTGTCTAAGAAAATGGAAACAATCAAGGCAACGGTGGCAGATGAGAAGAAGATGGTATTTAGAAAATCATTGAACTGCACAAGAAATAAGAAAATGTTAAAAGAATTGCATTCTGTGGATATGACTCGCAAACATGTTGAAATTTAGGAACTTCTACTATCAACAGACATGGAGAGAATCAGAAGAAACAAAATGTAAAGCATAATCTTAGATTTTGGAAAAGAATATGAAAGATGCTCAGGAATTGGCTGAGCTCGGCACATCTAAACTCATGAGCTAGATGAGCAATGCTTTTTCAGTTCATTATCTCATTGGATGAAATTTAAATAAGTTTAGTTGAGTTGAGCAACTCATTTGACACATCTAACTTATGGTGTTCTATATCATTACATGAACAAAAAAAGTACTCGAGGAATGAGAAAAAGAGTTGGGCAAAGTTGAAGTATCGGGCCCCTTTTTGTTGCTTAGGTTACTCCTTCGGAATACCCCATAAGAGAATTTTGCTCTACTTTCCTCAATCTTCACTTTACGCAAGGCTGATTTCCCCTTTGGTCATAAGGGAATCTCCATAGGAACTAGTCCCTCAAATTTCGCATGTAGTAGATCGAGACATAGCCCCAGGGTTATTACTACTATAAAGGCAAAGTCAAATTTTTGAGAAACATGGAAGCCAAGGAGATCACTCACCCATCCAGCCCTTGTGTGAGCAGGACCATGAAGAGCCTTAGCAGTGTATTCCCTGAAATAATCAGGAACTGACAAACCTAAGAACAGGGAAACACCTGTGATGAAGAGGTTCCTCATCGAGTTCATGTTTGTGAATTGCAAAAATGATAGCCCCACCGAAGCTGATTGCAACAACAGATAGCCATTCAGATAGATGATGGAGTGGAAGGCATTTGAAAAAGTTTGCAAGTGAAAAAATATCCTTACCAACAAGACCAAATAAAACACAATACACAGCAGCAAATATTGTGAAGGGTATTGATGCAAATAAAGCTCCAAATTTTCCTGAGACGCCATGAACCAACTTATAACTTCCTTGAAGTTCATTTAGAGGAAGTTCATTTAGAGAAGACCCGCACACATGTTTTTTTATCCCATGACTCACCTAATATTGAGAAGAATATCATAAAACCAGCTGAGATTTGAATAACCCTTCGACTTCCCACTCGAGTGCTTCCAAGGAGGCCCACATTTTCTCTGTTGTTTATTAAGAAAAACAATTAGTCAAGCTGAATTAACTGAGACTTAAGCATGAGAGGAACTGATATTTACACAGAAACGGTGGAGCCAGTCAATGTGCCAAACATTCCATTTAACAAGATCCCTATTCCTTGCCAGCCAATACCACGGCTAAGAACGTAAGGTGGTGGTGGAGTGGCACTTGCTAGACGAGATGCAGCTTTGTATGCTCCTGTTGACTGTCAAAGTAAGCATTAGTTCATTCTCACTAATAAATTTTCTTAGAAAAAATCCAGTGACACGTTATAGTATACCTCAATTAAAGAGACTAGGGCAGCAGCCATCATTCCCAAGGCATGAGCTGCATTAAATGTAGGGGCTCCCCACTGGAGAGGATAAGGGATCTTTATCCTGTTTTAGGAGGCAAGCAATTGTGATTAGTTTGTAAAATTGAATGTATTTCAACAAATAACAGCTTTTCATATCATAAGCAGATTAGTCTTTCAGGAGAATAGAAAGAAAATTATTCCCTACCACTTATTTGATGGTGCTATTTCAAATGGCTGGTTTTCTATGATCCCCTCAGTACATGTCTTGAGTAATGTATGTGCCTCCATTCAAATTTTGTGCTTTAATTATTTTTAGTTCATTAGAATACAATATGAGGTTGTTATTAATTCATAAGATTGCAACGAACCAACCATGGAGCAGAAGATATATAGAAAGCAAATTATTTCCCTACCACTTATTTGATGGTGCTATTTCAAATGGCTGGTTTTCTATGATCCCCTCAGTACACGTTTTGAGTAATGTATGTGCCTCCATTCAAATTTTGTGCTTTAATTATTTTTAGTTCATTAGAATACAATATGAGGTTGTTATTAATTCATAAGATTGCAACGAACTCAAATTATATACCAACCATGGAGCAGAAGATATCAGGTTAGCCTGGTCTGTGCGACAATTAATCTTAGTTAGTTCAGGGCTGTGTTTGTATGCGCCACTGGCCGTCAAGAGGTGTGCATATGCCCATATCACTGTAATTGATATGAGAAGAGCAAATCTTTCTAGTATTGGAAACTGTCTTGCATGAAAGTTTTTTAGGTACTGTACAGAGAGAGAATAACAAAAACAGCACAGAAAAGTAAGACAACTGTATTTTTGCTTCAATTAAATATTGCCTTTCCAATCTTGACAAGTAAATTAGTGATCAGAATACTAAAATTTATTTAATAAGGAATAGTAGAAACACCTGAGAGAAGGCCACAAAGAGTATAAGCATGGGGATGCCAATTTCTACACACCTTCCAACCTTAAAGACATGTCAGTGAAAGCAAGAATCAAATGGAATGAACTAGAAGGAAATACTATATTTTAATCTTCTTCTAGTGATACTTAACCGATCAAAATATGGCAATTAAAATTTTTACTATACCACTGGAAAGCCTCTATCAAATAGACCAAAACCCACTAGTGCAATAACGGGCACCATTCCAAGGGGACTGAAGAACCTGTGAAGAGAAGAAAACAAAGGTGTCGATCCTTCATAAGAAAACAAAAAATACCCAAACTTTATTTCTTGATTCCGAGATTGAAGCTTCACCTGGAACAGATGGACCATACTTGACTGTATCCAAGAACAATCTGTACGCTGGATGATACTATTAAAGAACCTTGTACTGCTTTCATGGTGCTAAGAAATCTCTATAAATCATGCTAACACAATTAGTGTTCTTCATTTAGATAGCAAACTAGTTATTCTTCAATGTTCTCAAAATAAGTATGGTAAAACATACTTGTCCCGATAATTATATTTAATTTAAAGAAATTGTTCTTCTTTTAAAAGGCGTTAGTACAAAATCCCCTCAACCCCTCAATCATGCTAACACAATTAGTGTTCTTCATTTAGAGAGCAAACTAGTTATTCTTCAATGTTCTCAAAATAAGTATGGTAAAACATACTTGTCCCGATAATTATATTTAATTTAAAGAAATTGTTCTTCTTTTAAAAGGCGTTAGTACAAAATCCCCTCAATCAACATCCTCCTTAAAAGAGAGAAAATCCCAATTAACATCAAGACACTTAGACACCAATGGTAATCTTAAATAGCTCATCAAGTTTTCAGCTATGGTAATATACATATTTGTATGTACATAACCTCTAAAGTGAATGCAATTCTATTTTTGTCCAGCTGAACTCAAAATAAAGTAAAAGAGAAATGAAACAAGAATCAATTAGAAGATGAATGGAAAAAAAATCAACTTACAGTATGAGGGTCCTCAATATTTGCCAAAGAAGAATCATGAATGATGGATATAATTGGAACCATGAAAGCATACGACCCACCGATCACAGTAGGTAATCGAGTTCCAAATAGAGTTTGTAAAAGTGTATTTATTCCTTCCACAAATAGTAGAGTCTGTACAACTCTTGCTTTATCACCCTGGACCACCAGATTAAGTAAAGATCACCATATCAACTACATATATATCATTTAACATTAACCAATATTGAATTTCAAATATGTATTGCCGATTTCAGAGGGGAAAAAAAGGAAAACGTTTCTATTAATTAGAGAAGCTCTATCTTTAAAGGGAAGAAGCTTACATTACTACCGCCCATTAACGGAACAAGAAATGAGGGGATCATCACAGCCGTTCCTAAGGCCAAAATGTAATGTTGGAAACCAAGAGCTATTGCCTCCCCTGTTTTCACATGTCAAAGGAGAGAAAATTGATCGATAAAAAAAAAGTTCATCAAAAGAGGTCAAAATCAAATGAAATGAGAGTTTGGGTTTTATTAAAGTTTGAAAATGGAGAGTACCCCAAGATGGGTTGGAATCAATACAGTACTCTAAGCCCTGAAGTTGGTCCATTGGTGGGTGGATTATCTCTTCTGGTTTAGCCACTGCCATGGTGCTAACTACTGAAGTACTTCACAAAACACTTATTTTGCCTCTGAACTCAAAGGGTATCAAGAAAATGAATCAACGAAAAGGGATAGAGTAACAGAGAGAAGATAGATCCTCCCAGAGTCTAGCCTGGTGAATCAATGAGAGAGAAAAGAGTCTATGCTATGGAAGAGTCAATGACGTTGAAAAACAAGAAAGCTGATGAATGATGTGAAACAAAAGGAAGACAGAGAAATAAAGCGAGTAAAAGAAAGACAGAAGAGCTAATCGCAGAAGAGAGACTACAAACAGCGAGGAAATTATGCACCTGCCCGCCCCACTATTGAGCTGCTGCTTTACGGTTTATATGTCGTTCTCTCTCTACTTTTTGATTCACACTAGGAGAGTTTCCGTTAACTGTCCATTATTCCCAAATTTGCCCTTTAAGGAACTTCCAAGCTCAAGTTACCGTTGCCACTATTTTACATTAATTTTACTGTACAAAACTGCGCTTTGAACCCTTCTTTCTTTTTTTAAGACACACAAAAGGTAAGGCAATAATCAGCCGAAAATAAAGAAAATTAAGTTACTATGAATTATAATATTATCATATTTAATTATATATTAAAAAAATAAATATTATTATTTTAATTAATAATTATATATAATATTATATGTATTCATAACATAATTTGTGATATAAAAAAATATTTCAAAATAAAATACTTCTACATATAAATATATACACAAATTTATATTTATATTAATTATAATATAATATATGATAGTTTTTTTAAATAAATAAATTTTTAAATTCAATTTTTTTTAACTATATGTGACATTACGGGGTGTTGATAGAAATATGTGTACAAATTTATATAATTCTTAATAAAAAAGATAAGATAAAAAATAAATATCATTGCGTAGAGACTTAAATATTTTAAGAAAATCTTTGTGGGAATTAAAACTTTTGGGGATATTATTAAATTTATATCTTAATATTATTTAAATATTTTATTTTATTATATAAATATAAATATTGATGCTCGTTTTAATCATTTTGAATAATATTTGTTTAATTTTGGTCAAAATTAACCAAATATATCATACATGATTAATTAGATAATAATATTTGTGAAAATTTAAAAAGAAGAAAAAGACATTAGAAAACAATTACATTTATATTTCTGACCAAAATACAAAAATTAATGGTATGTTAAATGTTCTTATCCTATCGATGTATGCATGTGTAGAGGGATAACACGATAATATTTTATTAAACTACATATAGGTCTATATGATGTGTTTATGGGTTGTGTGTACATATTACATGTGTAGCAAGAGAACTTAAGGCTCAAGTGGAGCTGTGGAGTATGACATGCAGTATAGAGTGTGCATCAAGTTGAATGTGTTGATTCATGGAGATAGTGGGAACAAAACAAGACAAGAACTTAGACTAGGTGTGTTTGGGTTGTGTGTCGATGTTTGTTCATGAGAACAAATATTTTTAGGCCATCTTGCAAGACTATCTCGTGTCTTAATGCAAAGTCTGTTTAGTTGTGCAGTGTTTTGTCATAGAAAGCCAAATAAGGAGATTGTAAGTCTTGTATTTCTTTTGAGTCTTTGTTGGCATTTTTGTATCCAAAACACTATTCTTTTTGTTTTATTTAGTGTTTTATCTTTTCTATGTAAGGTTAGTTACTGATGATTCAATACTACAAATACTTATATGGGAGCACCTTTATATGTGAGCATATTTATTATAAGTATTACTCCTACTATGTGTATGCATACGATCCAAGGATGATACTAAATCCATTAGAGAGGCCCAAAGGAGATTAAACCAATCATGTAAGAGAGGTGGTGAAAAAGAAAATTCTAAAATACTTTGAAGTTGGAGTCATTTACCCTATTGTAGATAGTAGAAGGGTTTGTTTAGGGCATGTGGTACCAAAGAAATATGGTATAATAGTTGTGAAAAATGAAAAGAATGAATTAAGAAGTGTATAGATTTCAAGAAATTGAATTTATATACGACAAGTGATCACTTTCCTTTTTCATTAATTGATCAAATGTTAGAAAAGACTAGCTGGGCATAAATTTTACGGACCATAAGATCAGGAGAAGATCATCTTCACTTATCCTTTCGGGACATTTGGTGCTAGAAAGATGTTATTCAGGTTATGCAATGCCCCTCACCATGTTTCAAAGATATACGATATCAATCTTCTCAAACATGGTGGAAAAATTCATTGAGATATTTATAGATAATGATTTTTTTGGACCCTCATTTGATGATTTCTTGCATGAAATTAACTTTAGTTTTAGAACAATTCATTGAATTAAACTTGGTACTTAGTTGGGAGAAAAGTCATTTCATGGTTAGGACATGTAATTTATAACAAAGGAATTAAGGTTAACAAGGCAAAAATTGAATTAATTGCAAAATTATCACCCCTAGATTTATTAAGGGGACAAGAAACTTTTTAAGACATGCAAGTTTCTATGGGTGATTTATTAAAGATTTCTCTAAAATAAGTCATCATTTATGTAACCTGTTATCAAAAGATGTTTACTTTGATTTTAATAATAACTACATTATAGACTTTAATAATTTAAGAGATAAATTAACATCTACCTCTGATTTTGGCACCTAATTGATCTCTCCCATTTCAAATTAAAACTAAGATTAGGTAGTATCGATCTTAATAAAATCAAACCATTTCTCGGCAACGGCGCCAAAAACTTGATGCTTATTTTCGCAAGTGTACGAATCGTTCAAGTAATAAAGTGTACAAAAGTACGGATATCGAACCCACAAGGAATGGCGTTACTAAGTACCGAAATTGACTAACCCTAATTTTATTTGAAAACTGAATTGTTGAAATTGTTTAAAAAGCAAATTAACATAAAACTAAACGCAAATAACAAAATTAAATGTTGTTCACTAATGATTAAAAACGCTAAGGCATTTGATTTCGCTAAATCAATTCAATCCGATTTCAAGTCATGTTATATGAGAATCAAAGCTAAAAGTGATGGTTGAAAAACCCAAACTTATCTAATACTCTTTCTCAAGTTATATTAGAATTACTTATCTATGAAAACCAACTATATTTCTATGAAGATTTAATCACAAATAAGCACATTACGATTTATGGAATTTCTGGAATAACCACATACATCATGCATTAGGTGTCAAACTCGCATTCAACATACGGTATTTATCACAAGAAGCATTCATTACACCTTTCCTCTCGGTCTCAATATAATGCAACAAATCATCTAAATCTTGATCAGAAATTTAAAAGCATTAAGCATGAAAATAAATACTCAACTTGAAAACAATGAATTCATATAACAATAACCAAAGAAATCAGATTTCCTTGATTTAACTACATCATAGCCTTAGCAAAAACGAATTAGTTCATAACGGAAATAAGAACAACCATTATTTCAATTGAATCCATCAATAATAAAACTGAATAAATTGCAGAATATAAAAACTAAGGAGAAGAGATGAAAAACTCTAGAAGATGAAGACTTGGTAGCATCAATGGTGAAGATCCTTCAAGTTTCTCCAAAATTTCTTTCTCTCCTCCAAAAATGTCTGTGAATTCCCCTCTCTACCGTCCCCCTCTTTTTCCATCATATTATATATATAGATCTAGGGTTTGGGGGGGCAATTTTGGAACAAAACAACCAAAAAATCTATTTTCGGACGAAACTCGCCGGCGGCGAAATTGTTCTCGCCGCGGCGAGATTTCTGGAAAACTTACGATTTTGGTTCCGCTCAATCTCGCCGGCGGCTAGATTATTGTGGCCGGCGGCGAGATTCACTTAGCCAGTGGCGAGATTGATTTGGCCAGCGGCTAGATTGATTTGGCCGGCGGCGATATTTACTTGGCCGGCGGCAAGATTGCTGTGCCAAAATCCGTGCTCCCTGCATGATTTTCAACGTTTTCGCCGTAAGGTTTTTGCCGGCGGCGAGAATATTCTCGCCGGCGGGGAAATTCCAAAATTTGAAATTTTGTTTTCTTTTTATTTGCACTCAATCCGGTTCATTGAAATTTGTCCCAAACTTCTCCAAAATTATGATTTTACCTAAAATTGCACTTTAAACACGAAATACCCATGAAATGACATTTGTGGATTAAATAATCAAATAAACGCAATTTTCACACAAATATCAACATTTAAATCATAACAAAAATGCAATAATTTGACTCTTATCATATGCACCTATAATTCCATAACCATACTTAAGTAGATTCATCACAGAGGTAAAACATTTATTCTTTACTCTTTATCTTTAAATTACAATTGTTACATTGAGGGTCGTGTAAATTCTAGGTTAGGGTGGAAAAAGTTACATTATAAAAGTGTGCTAATTTGAAATTTTTTTTAAACATATGTTCACATTTTTACATTGTTTATGTTGTTACTTGTTTTCGTGTGCTTTTATTTATTTTTATTGGATTAGGAATTTTTGGTTAATTTCAAAATTTTTCTTACAAAATTATCATGTCTTTTAGTTAATTTTAAGAAAATAATTAAGTCTTTACATTGTTAGATTAATTTCTTGAACATAACATGGAGTAATATGATAATTCTTGAAATTATGATAAATTCAAAATTGGTATTTATGAATCAAATAGCGGATAATACCTTGTGATAATATATTTTGAAACATTATCTTCCCATTCTGAGTGATAATTTTTTTCTACTCTTTTAAACACTATTCTTGTCAATTCTAAGTTGCTAGATGATCTGGACATTGAATATTAGGATTTTTACATCTAAAGTGGCACACACATATTGTTCTCTGTGTTTTGGATCCAATATTATATTGAACGTTAGTTGGGATAGTGTAGGGCTAGTTACTTTAGGAAACATGAACGTTACATTAAAGAACACATTAAAAATATTAAATTTTTCGAATGGTTAGAAATCTATAAGGCAACCAAAGGATTAGACTCCCCATTCTTACATCAATCAAAAAATACAAATAGGATAAAACCTAAATCTGTATAAAAGTTACCAGATCACATTGTTACCCTTACCCAGGATAGCAAATTAGAACTAGTTGACATAGTCAAACCATCAACGGTCTTAATAGGAAACCTACCAGTTACTATTTAGGATCCATTACCAGAATTAATAGTTAAACCTATAATTCAAATTGACCCTAAACCAGTCAACATTATAGTATAACCAATAGCCATAGAACCTATAGCTATAGTTCCACAATACAAGTTATTTCCATCAATCAGTGTCTCGAATGTCACAGAAGCTGACTCCGATATACTTTTCAAAAATAAACCAGCAGAGTCTTTAGCTAGCACACCGATAGCTTTAACTCCACAACTCAAAACCTTTTCAAAAATTAAACCTAGTGAAATCACAATAGATGACTTCGATAAGTTTTTAGATGAAACATATGATCTAATTAACGAAGTTAATATGATCAAAACGAAAAAGAAGTTACCCGTATGGGAAACTCCAGATGGTTCAGTTGAAGCTGAACATCCTCCATTAAGACCTATTACCATCCCTTACTAGGATAGTCAGGTAGAAGCCTTTCCTCTTAAGAATCCTCAAGAGAACCAGGCAGCCAACCTCAAAAACATAGTTACCCAAAATAACTATACAAACATCAGCCTAAATAGTTTAGGAAAACAATTAGTTAGGATAGAGAAAATTCTAAAAATAGATATCCCTTCTACCTCTTATCAAACAACAGATAGGATAATTAAGAACCCTATCTTCAAACCATTCCAGGTCTCCAAACTAGCCCAAGAAGAAATAGTATCAAAATTTGAAAAACTTCAAAATTGGAATAATACCCTTAGGTCCCAATTAGAAGAACAATTTTCAAACAACATAGGATTAGTTGTTCCTGAGTCACCAGTGACTTCAAAACAAACCCAGAAACCATTACAGGATCTTAGTATTCTTAGCAAACTAGGATCTGAAATATCATCTGAGGATAGTTCCCAGGAAACCCTTTCTGAACCAATTCCTCATATCCAAAAATTAGCTTGGCAAGAACCTAGCCCAGTTAGGTATCCTCATACCATAGGAACCCAACCCAGCCAGGTCATCCAAACTATGTATAACGCGTATTCTATCTATGTTTGGAACATAGATGGCATGAACGATCATGAGATATTAAATATCTTACAACAAATGACCATGGCGTCAAATGCTTATAAAACCCAAATTGGTACAACTGATAAAACAGTTGTTGAATTACTAATAGTTGGTTTTTCAGGCCAACTAAAAGGATGGTGGGATCATCATCTATCAAAACAACAACAGTCAGAAATTTGCAATGCAATATTGACTGATGAGTATGGTACACCTATACTTTCCCATCAAGGTGCTCCTATACAGGATGCAGTATCAACATTACTCTTTACCATATCACATCATTTTATGGGGGATTCATCCCATTTAAAATATAAAAACACTGATCTTCTTTCCAACATAAAATGTAGGAAGATGAGTGATTTTCAAAATTATAAAACTACATTTTTGTCTAGAGTTATGTTGAGAGATGACTCTATTCAACCTTTCTGGAAGGAGAAATTCCTAGCAGGACTTTCTCCCCTTTTAGGTGAGAAAACCATAAACAAAATCCGCGAAACTTATGGGAATCATATTATCCCATATGATCAACTAACCTATGGTCAGTTAATCAGTTTTTCTCAAAACTAGGGTCTTCAAATTTGTCAAGATTTGAAAATCCAAAAACAAATGAAATTGGAATTAAAAGTTTCCAAAAGAGAAATTGAATCGTTCTACAAACAGTTTGATGGCAATCTCTCTAATGATAAAACCTATGAGGGAACATGCAGTAAAAGCAAATCAAAACCTTATAAAGAACCACATAAAACTTATAATAAGTTTTCAAAATCAAGAAAACCATTCTTTGAAAAAAGAGTGAATTTTTATAAAAAGGATTTCAATAAAAATTCAAAAAATCATAAAAAAACCCTTTAAAAACTTTAAGGAGTTTAAATGTTATAAATGTGGCAAGAAAGGTCACATTGCCAATTTCTACAAAAATGTCTAAAAAACTTCACGAACTAAAACTTGAAGAAGACACATTTGCCAAAATATCTGCCTTAATGGTAGACACATCCTCATCATCTGAGTCTGAACAATGGACAGACGAAGAATCAAATCCCCAGGATGATGAATTTGCAACCAACAATTCAGACTCCTCTCACAAAAATATTAATGTATTAACTAAGGAAGAAGATGAACAACTTCAAACTAAAATCCTTAAATTAAATGACCCAACAATAACCAAATTATACGTAGACCATCTAACGGCAACTTGGGAGAAATTAACCAAAAGAAATTCTGAACTTCCAAATACCAGCATATGCTATTATAACCTTACTGCTATTCTGGAAAGAAAGAACAAAACTATAACACCTGAAAGTCAAATTCAAGACTTAAAACTAGAAATCAAAACTATTAAACTGGAACTCCACCAGCTTAGAGAAAAGTTAAAAGAATATGATATTAAGTTTCAACTACTTAACAATGGAGATAAAAAATCAACCTATGTAAGTGATTCTGACGATGATCTTACTCAAAATAATCAAGATATCCAAAACTTGAGAAAAATTACCACCAGGAAATATAAAATTAAATTAACCTTATTATTCCTTGATGATTCAAAACTTGAGACCATTGCTCTGTTTGACACAGGAGCCGATCTCAATTGCATATCTCCATCAATAGTTCCCAGAAGGTTTCACAAACCAACTGAAGAACGACTTAATTCGGCCAATAAATCTCGAATGAATATTATTGGGAAAACTGAGGTATCAATCCTAAAATGGCTATACCTAATCAAAACCCTTTTTGTCTTAGTATCTGACATAAGCTATTCAGTCATATTAGGCACTCCATTCATGGATATCATTACCCCATATTCTGTTCAACATGACAGAATTTCTTTCAAAATTGGAGCAAAAGCCTTCATTTTTTCTTTCATCGAAGAACCCAAAACCAGGGATCTTAATAATATTAAGATTCATTCAATCTCCCAAAAAGAGATTTCTGTTCTAATAAACCATAGAGAAAAAGACCTTCTCTATCTCAAAACTAAAATTCAATCTCATAATGTTGAGAAAGAATTACAAATTCCAGAGATCAAAGACAAAATCTCTAAATTATAGACCTCTTTTGAAAAAGAAGTTTGCTCTGAATTACCCAATGCTTTCTGGGAAAGAAAACAACATATGGTAGACCTACTGTATGAATCATCCTTTAATGAAAAGGATATCCCTACAAAAGCAAGGCCTATTCAGATGAATGGTGACCTTGAACAATTCTATAGAAAAGAGATCTAAGATCTCTTATCTAAGAATTTAATCTCAAAATCTAGATCGCCGTGGAGCTGTGCGGCCTTCTATGTCAATAAATCCACCGAGATTGAAAGAGGAACTCCTCAGCTAGTCATCAACTATAAACCTTTGAACCAAGCCTTAAAATGGATTAGGTATCCTATCCCCAATAAAAAAGACTTGCTTCAAAAATTATATTCATCATCCATATTTTCATAGTTTGATATGAAATCGGGCTTTTGGCAAATCCAAATCGAGCCACAACATAGGTACAAAACTGCATTCACTGTGCCATTTGGCCAGTTTGAGTGGAATCTTATGCCATTTGGGCTAAAAAAATGTACCTTCTGAGTTTCAGAGGATTATGAATGACATTTTCAATCCTTACTCAGAATTCTGTATTGTGTACATTGATGATGTACTCATATTCTCCAAAGATGTCAGACAACATATCAGACATCTCAAAACCTTCCTCCATATTATTAAGAGAAGTGGATTGGCTCTATCAGCCAAGAAAATGACTCTGTTCTAGACAAATAGTAGGTTTCTTGGACACAATGTATCCAATGGAACAATAATACCAATCAATAGATCCCTCCAGTTTACAACCAAGTTTCCGGATAGGATTATTGACAAGACTCAGCTACAGAGATTCTTAGGTAGCTTAAACTATGTATTAAGTTTCTACCCGAATATTAATAGGTTAGCAAAACCTCTACATAATAGGCTTAAGAAAATCCCTGAGCCATGGACAGAAGAACACACAAAAATCGTGCAAAAAATAAAAGCACAAGTTCAAAACATTCCCTGTTTACATCTTGCAGATCCTATGCTCCCTAAGATAGTAGAAACTGATGCCAGTGATATTGGCTATGGTGAGATTTTAAAACAAGTCCAGAATAACAACGAGCAAATTGTTCAATTTACCTCTGGCCATTGGAATGATTGTCAAAACAATTATTCCACTGTCAAAAAAGAAGTACTATCCATAGTGCTTTGTATTTCTAAATTTCAATCAGATTTATTAAATCAAATTTTTTTACTAAGAATTGATTGCAAATCTACTAAAGAAATTTTATTAAAAGATGTTAAAAACATTGCATCAAAACAAATTTTTGCCAGATGGCAAGCATTATTAAGTATTTTTGATTTTGATATTAATAACTCCCCATTATCAATTTAATACTATCTAGACAAGTCTGATACCATGAACAAGTCTGCATGTATTAATCAAAATATATATATATATATAAGTTGAAATTGAAAGTTTATGCCATTTTCATTTTCTTCTTTCATGCATTACTTCTACAAATTAAAAGAGACATATATGGGTTATCTAAATCAATACAAAAGAAAAAGCTACAAATTAATCATTCACTTTATCACACAAAATATGTATAATTTCTACATGGAACCTCTATAAAAAAAATATCTCTAAAAAAAGAGATAAAAACAAAAAAAATAAGAAAAAGAGAGAAAAATGAATACTATAAGCTAAATACTATGACTCAATATCATACAAAATTGTGAGAAATGACTAAATACAAAAGAAAGATAGGAAATAATTTCTCAAGAAGTCATTTGCATTTTTTTTATTACTTGAAATTTTTATTTGATGATTTTAATTGATATATGGAAGTAGTACGTGATTTCTTTATAAAATCTTTTCATTTGATTCTTTTCATGAGATTAATATTATGCACTATTTTGTGCTTTTTATTCTTTATACAAATGTTAACCTCTTAGTTAATTTCTTTAAATAAAATTTATTCGCATATATCTTTGAATGAGTGCTTGAATCAATAGGATCAGTGTTATTGAGAGTATACCTTGTAAGGAAAGAGTTGAAGTGAATTTGGAGTACATACATTGAAATTTGGTAAATTTAATATTGATACATTTTTTATTTGAATATGAAAGTGATTTTCAAACTAATTATTATAGTAAATTAGGAATATTTAGAATATTAAAATAACTTATGCTATAAATTTTAATTGTAAACTTAAAAGAGATTAAAAAGCATGATAAATTTTGATATTCTTTTTATCTTTTTCATTTTTACTTTATTTTAAATTTTATTTTGTTTTTTTATGTGTTATTTGTTTTTTATATTTATTTTTAATTTTTTAATTTTAAAATTTGATGTTTGTGGGTTGTGATGACAGCTCCAAAAGTATTAAAATTACAATGATTTTATGCACGTTAATTGATTAAAAATATATATATTTATATGATTTTATCATATATTTATATAAATCTATCTTTTCGGAATCACGGATATTTTATTATTTTTCAAGTATTTTCATTTAAAAAAGTAACTTAAAGACTCAAAGAAAAATATTGGAGGCAAATAATCACAAAAATATTCATAAATTAAATGAGGAAAAGTAAAAAAAGATGAAAAAATTGGACAAAATGGGTCAAAAGGGTCAAAAATGTTAAAAAAGGAGTAAATCGTGTATGTAGCTACCTAGCAGCAACGGCCAACGCATGTAGCCATCGAGTAGCGCGCGCCACAACACCCAGCCGCGCCGAGCAACACGTGATCATCACCCACACAACGTCCAGTCTGCGGGCGCTCGCGCTCATCTCTACTCTAGTCCGCGTGCGCATCTGCTCCATTCGTGCCTTTGCACGCATCTGTTCCATTCCACGTGTGCCACACCATATGCGCCCATCTATCTCATCCGTGGGCACCACTGCACCCATCTTCCCCAATCCGCGCGCGCCATCGCATCCTACACTACCATGATGTCATCATTCACTACTCCGTGTTTCCTCCATTTTTTCACCCATTTTTTCTTCCTCTCCTCACCTATAAATACCCTCATTCTCTTCATATCAAAATACACCTCAAAAACATCTTCTTCTCTCTTTCTTTCTCTCTATTTCTTAGTTTTTAGTTTTTCTTAATTTTAGAGTTCTTCTCTTTTTAAGAAGAACTAATTATGTTTTTGTAATTTATTTGTTTTTTAATTCAATAAATGGAAATGAAAATTCCGTTCGGAGATTTTCCAACAATAGGAATAACATCAAAATACTGTAAGGATTTTATTTTCTTTGTAGTTATTTTTTTTGCTTTATTCGTATACGTTATATTTAATTTGTCTGTGATTAAATTTAACTTTGCTGGCTGTTTTTAAACATGATATAATAATAACGTTGTTATGCTTGCGAAATATTAAATAGGTAAAAATCTCTAAAATGAATTGATTTTGTTTTTATTCAAGATTTTATATTAAGAATGTTAGAGAGAAATATATTATTTTTCATTACAAACTTAAATCTAAAAATTAGATTTTAAGGTTTAGTTATCCAGTCTGATTTAGAGTACTGCTCTTTTATTTGTTGGTACAATCGCTTGGTAGTTAGAGTGAAGCTCTATTTGAAAAGTTTTTATAAGAATTATTATCTGAAAATGTATTCACAACATGTTTTCAGTAGTAATTTTAAAACTTGAAAGTTAGTACTCGGATAATTAAATTCTTAGGTTTAATTTGAACACCTTGAATAAAGTTTAAACTGTCTAACCCCACCAAAGGTGGTATTTAAATGGTTCATTTTCAATCTCTTAGAAAAAATAATTAATTTAATTAACCAAATTAGTTATCAACCCCACCCATAGGTGTTAATTGATTTGTTTAATTAACAAAGAATATCTAACCCCACCAAAGGTGGTATTCATATAAAAAAGAGAGAATCAATAAATATCAATTTATATCTTTAATAACCTAAATAATATGAACAAGCATAATTAACTTAGTTATTATATCCATAAATACTCCAATATTATAAATGATAAAATTTGCATCAATATTTATTGAATCTATATCTATGTTTATTTTTATGTTATTAGATTAGAAACACAAAACCCCAAAATATCGTGACAGGATGTTTAGGATTTAATTTTGTTTTTAAAAGTTTGAATAATAAATTAAAAACCACATATATTCCTTCCTTAGATCGACCTTGGGAGTATACTTATCATTTTCTACGAAATGATTCGTGCACTTGCGAGAGTTTTATAAATATAAACCAAAGTATTGGCAGGATCGACGATGTCAGTTTTGTTCATCAGTATCATCTCTTAAAGCCATCATGTGACTTAAACTCATCCACTAGAGCAACCTAGGCATTTAAAGGCTTATTGCATGAGCTAAATGCAACTATGTCAATCTACAAAAATGATTTAAGATAGTTTAATTTTATTGTAATTTTTACGTTAAACTTTTAACTTTTCGTTTTTCTTACTAAGAATAGTAAGAAGTTGGTTAAGAGTTTTGATGAGTTCTTCATAGAACTTAATATATCGTGATTTTATGCATATTAAATGATTAAATAGATATGTATTTGTTTAGTTTATTATCATTTTAAACAAATCTATCTTTTGGGAATCACAAGTATTTTTTGTTATTTTTCAGATATTTTCGCTTCAAAAGATAAAATTGATCAACAGTTGAAAATATATATATATATATATGAAAACACTCCATTACAACTTTAAAAGCTTAAAAGAAAACCTATGTAGAGAATTACATATATTCCAAAAAGGATTTACAAGAAAATATGGGTTTAAAGTTGATTAAAACAACGTGGGTTGCGATATGGAAGTTTTTTGTGCCATGGTGGCTAACAAACTAAATAATATGCGTCCTAGAATTTATGCGAGAAATGATGTGGAAATGTGTGCCGTGGTGTGTGTGTAATGGATCGTGTTTCAACCAATTACAGCACATTAGTCTTCTGGACTAACATTTTCTTCTTTTTTATACTTATAAATAGAATCCTATTTTTAGTGAATTCTTGATGACTCTATGAAAGTAGAGTCATTAATGCACTTTTTTTTACCTAATATTTACTTATTTTATTTAATAAATAGTATTTTTGGGACTAAAAATATTAAAATATAAATCTTTTAGTGAAAATGAGAAAAATATATTTTTTGTGATTTTTTTAATTTTTTTGAAATTTTTATGGATTTTTTTATGAATTTTTAATATAGAGTCAATTAGAAGTTGTCACGTGGCCTACCATGCAAATAGAGGAGTTGATTGGGTAAGTCATGTAGATTCCGCAAAGTAGAGACAACAAATGGTAAATCGTTGCGTGTGAGGAGGACGAAACGGATGCCACGTGTGACTATGGCGTTCAATTCAACTTCAGAGCATGATCAAACAACATTGCCATGTGTCGTCACTCGATTACTCCCCGCATTCCACCCGCGCTCCACGCCATCTGTTTTCTTGAATCATGTTACGCCATATAGCGCTGAATCAGTGAGCGTTGTTTCTGACTGGTCTCCCCTGCCACGCATCGCGCTCAGATTCGTCCAGTGAATTCCATTTTCCACATGTTGCACTGTGATTGGCTAGAGTTATTAGTTTTTCTTTTTTTGATCTCAACCCTTAATCTAAAGCTGATTTGAAGGTATAGATTGTACCTAAGCTATATTTAAGCCCCTAATCATCCCATAAATCCTAAGGAGCTATCATTGGTATAATTTTGGTTAGTTTTTGGAGCTAAAAAGAGAAAAAAAATAAAGAAAAATTCAAGAGCGGATACAATTTTGATAGAGATTCAATAAGAGATTAACACTACAATTCAAGAGATTGATTATATTTCTTCTTCTACTCTTTTCTTTATCAATTTTTATGTCTTTTTTATGAAACATATAAGCTTTATGAACAAAATTATGTATAGTTAATTTATTAATTTAGGGATCTTTTGAACCCAATTTTTACCATGTGATGATCTTATATTTTACCCCAATTATAATTTTAGTTTAATTATATTATTTAATTTGATTTTTATGTTATTTATTATTTGGCTAGCAATTTATCTATAGAGACTATTAAATAGATTTGAGAGAATTATTCAATTGTTTGTCTTGATTAAATAACTTGCATCTAGGCAGATATGTATAATTCTTATGTATGTAATACATAATTGATGAACTTAATGAGTAGTATGCAATTTAATTGGCATAAGAGTGTGATTAAATTAATTACTATATGTTATATAGTTTACTTGAAAGAGGAATATATGTTAGGTTAGATTCAATTGATTATGTAATTAATTGATAATTATATTGTGGAGATTTTAGCGATTCAAATGTTTAAAATATTGGGGGATTAATTATTTCTAGATATTTTCTCATACATATTCTTTGTTACCAAATCTAATTTAATTAATTATTGTTATTTACTTTTTGTTATTTTAATTTTGTTTCTTTAAATTATAAAAACACAAAAGAAATTTATTTTTATTTTTTTAGTTTTAAAAATTTGTTTCTAATAAAAAAATATCTATGGGAACGATCTTTTTTATTATTATATTACTTGTTGTGATACATATATTTGCGTATTCATTGCACATATAATTTGTGTGGCGATCAATTTCATATCCTTTTCATCCATTTCTCTCATCCTTCTTAGCTTTTCTCTAAGCTTTTTAGTTTTCTTTTCTTATTTAAAGTTATCTCAGTTGAGAGTTGAACATAGTTATAGTTTTATGTAATAGTTAGGTCTAAATTCAATAAATAGTGATTGATAATTCTGTTTGGAAGTTTTCTTGTTACATAAACAATACTAAAACTACATATTTGGAATGATACACTTGAGGTATAAATTAAATGTATTTTTATATTTTTAGATTAATTTATGTGTTATTATGAATGTTATGTTTAAAATATTGGTCATATTGTTCAATTAAATATGTTTGATTGAAATTACTATGAGATATTAGTAAATTTGTTATGCTTGTAAAATGTATTAAAGTAGTAAATATTTTTACAAACCTAAGTATTATTTTCTATTTAAGAATTCTACAAAATTTATTATAGAAAATATGATGATGTCAAAATTTTCGTAATAAACTTAAAATATGAAAGTTAGATTTAAGATTTGATTATCTAGATATAATTTATAGTATTGTTTCTTTTATCTTTGATTTGGTTTATATGTATACTTGGAGTGTAAACTATACTTCAAAGATTTTTATATGAATTACTATTAAAAAATATATTGATGACTTATTTTTATAGTAGTTTTAAAATTTAAAAGTTAGTTCCCATATATTTAAATTCTTAAATCTAACTTTAACACTTTAAATGAAGTTTAAATTTTTAGACCCTTCTAAATGCAATAGTTAAAATGTTTATTAATATATTATAAAAAAACATAATTTAATTAAAATTAACTATTAGATCTTATCGAAGATGATAAGTGTTTTTAATTAATAACAAATTTTAGACCCAACAGAAGGCGCTATTTGTGTAGAAGAGAGAATCAATAATCTTAATTCACATCTTTATATAACCTTGTCAATATTAAACAAGCATAATTAACTAGCTAATATATCCCATAAATTCTCCACTAAGTATAAATGTTATTTGCCTAATGTTTATTGAATCCATCTTATTTTTATGTCATTAGCTTAGATCTTTCCAAACCCAAAACATGTTTTAGGTTTATTTTCATTTTTAATAATTTGTTGAATTATTTAAAAACCACTTGATTCTTCTTTAGACCAATCTTGAAAATATAATTATCATTTTCTATAATTGATTCATACATTTGGCACATCAAATTTTTGGCATCACTGGTAGGTTTTGTCTCTTTAAGAGAACATGAACATGCAAGTATACACAGTCATAAGTAATAAATGATAAGTAAGATATTGTTTCCACGGAGATTTGTTACTAATTTTTGTTAAGTACTAAAATTATTTCAATCTAATTTTATCCAAACAATTGCTAGTTTGATAGAGTTTTACTAAAGTAATTTTTTATAACAATATATAAGAAAATTCTAGGATTACAGTTTCACCAAATTAATCCACTTGAATCATATTATTTTCTCTTGATTTATGTTCTCAAATTTAATTTGTCAACCAAGAACTCCTAATTTATCCATATGTCTCTTCCGATAACAAATAGACACATCTTGCTAAAATAATTCACTATATTCCTATGAGAATTAAATTCACCAAGATTCATTAAGTTCAAAGTTCTCAAATAACTACGCGTACAATAAAGGTATATTCCTATTCCTTATATATATATGTTATTCTATCTATGAGCAATACACAAAAATACATTTTTCAAGTTTATTTAAGTGTTATAGATCAATTGATTAATCTTCCAACAATCAAAAGCATTAAGCATAAATAGAATAAATAAATTAAACATCTCATAAATCATTCAAAAATGAGTTGTATGAAATATTTTTACCAAACATACTAAAATGAGAAATGTGAAGTAACCTGTCAACAAGTTTTGATTCAATGCCACGACATAAAGCTCACATGAATATAAATTAAAACTTTGGGATTCAAATCTCTACATGAATTTGATTTTGAGTAGTATGAATAAAGAAAATCAACAATCAATGTAGTGCATATCTATGTATATATGCTCGATTATAAAATGCAAACAAACTTATCCCTTTATAAAAAGATGAAACTAAACTAAAGTGAAGAACGGATTAAAACTTTCTATTTTTGGTCAATTCGAATCCGATAAGATCGAATCGAATTTGAAAATTTTCAATTTGAATTTAACCCAATAATGTAATTAATTTGAATAAATCCAAATCCAAATCCGAATATATCGAATTTTTTGGTTTAGGAAAAAGTTAGATCGATATTAAAATTTATTTATGAATTATTGTCATAAATAAAATATGATATACATAATATTTAAATTTTAAATTAGTGTATTTGTAACAAAATTTATTATTTATAATCATAACAAAAAAAAAAAATCAAAAGAATAAAAAATATGTTTTTACATTTATTAAATAATTTATTTATATTTATATTTATCTTTTAAGTTAAAATAATAATGTAATATAATTATGATATATATAATATTTAATTAAACACATTATAAAATAAAATGTGTATTTATTTATAATTTAGTAATAATTCGATCCGTATAAGATACAAAAGATTATAAAATCTATAAATTCGAATCTGATTTGAATTCGAATGAATCATGTACTTTTTTTTTAATCATATTCGATCCAAATTCTATGGATAAATGAAAGCATGGATAATGTTAACAAGGGAACATCTATAAAAATAATATTTATCCTTATCAAACTAAGTACATGGCTAGGCAAGTAGATCGATGAAACAAAAGAAGAGCTAACAAAGTAGTAATATTGCTTAGGATTAGGAAGATGACTATAAGATTCCATTAAAAGAGACTAAAAGTTTGTTAAAAGCAGTTGGCCATGTGTTGGTGATGAAAAATGTAAAGAGATAGTGTAGTCATTGCCTTCTTTTGCATTATAATCTTATTTTGAGGATTTCTTTAGTCTGGTTTGAAATGACGTTAAAGTTGGATTTTTGACGTTAAATAAAGAAATTGGGTGATGTATGTATTTATTATATGATATGTATAGAAATTAAATTAATCCGTAAGAAATTAAAATTTTGGAATAAATTTATTCATATTTTAATAATCTAATTAATAAGACTGTGATAGTTTTGATTAAAAATTCAAACTTTAATTGTCAGCCTTTTACTTCCACACTTAAAATAAATAATTATTATTTGAATTAAATAAAATATAAATTAATGACAAAATATATCACTTTATGAAAGATCAAACTTTCTCAATTGGTATTAAAAATGGGTGGGGACGTGGAGTTATTGCCATACTGTTTTTTTTTTCATATTATATTTAATATAAATTCTGGAAATTAATAAAAAATACTTTTTTTTTCTTTAAATTCTAAAAATGTAATGTATAATAGATGAAAAGTAGTGTGATAGCCCTCACATATAAATTACTTGCATGTATTATATAAATTACTTGCAGTTTTGGCGTTATTGTAGACAATGATCCAAGGTAGTGGTAGAACCCTGGGATAAGAGCTGGAAATTAAGCTAAGAATTTGCTCCTTATTTTCACACCCATGGCTTGACTTTGGTAACTTCACTTACCACGTTTCTAGTGCTAACCTTTCAGCTGACGGTTTGCTATTATGCTATAGTTTGAGAAAACTTTTGTAAAAATGAGGTGCATTTGTGTGGTATCACCTAATAATCTTAAAAATATATTATTAAACTTTTATATATAAGTAGACATATTAATATAAAATTATAAGCTTAGGAATTCTTCACTACATACGGTGTTAAAAAAAATTATAATTGGTATCATACTATTATTTATATATGTGTAAATTTACATACATTTTGTTGAAAGTAGCTACTGTTATTGCCTTTAATTTTATGATTGTTTTCAACAATCCATGTTTTCATGAGTGGAGTATTCCATGTTTTCATGAGTAGAGTATTACATGTTTTCATGACTGGTGTGAGCATAAGTTCTTAGTTTTAAGGAGTAGTATTTTCTACTCCTAAAATTTTGTAAAATTGTTGAAATTTTAGCAGTTTGTTTACTATAAATTGATGTAATAAGAAGCTCAAAATAGTAGTAGAAAAACTATTCTTAGTCTCCAAAATGTGTGTGAACTCAATCTTCAAAATTGAGATAAATAAGAGAAGGGTTTAGAAAACTTACCCAACATCTAAGAGAGGGGTTTAGAAAACTAACCCAACATTTGGTATCAGAGCCAAGAAGGGAGCTGAAAAAAAAATCACAACAGCCAAAGCTTTATAGCAGCAAAATGGCTACGAAAAATGAAAGTTTTGTCTAACTAGCTATTCCCAGATTTGATGGTCACTACGATCATTGGAATATGCTGATGGAAAACTTCTTAAGATCTAAGAAATTTTGGGATCTTATAGAAACTAGGATTGGAGAAATTAAATTGGACAGTTCAGAGGTTTTTGCTCAACAGAAGCAGAAAAGTGATGCATTGAAATTGAAGGACCTGAAGGTAAAGAATTACCTATTTCAGGCAATCAACAGGTCTATTTTGGAAATAATCCTTAACAAGGATACGACTAAGTACATCTGAGACTCTATGAAAAAGAAGTATCAAGGCTCTAACAGGGTGAAGCGAGTACAACTTCAAACTCTCATAAGAGATTTTGAAACTCTTCAGATGAAGAAAGGAGAAACAATAAATGACTACTTTGGAAAAGTGATGATAGTGGCAAACAAGATGTGTCTCCACGCTGAGAAAACCACAGATGACATTGTGGTTGAGAAAATACTAAGGTCCTTAACTCCCAAGTTTAACTATGTGGTTTGCTCAATTGAGGAGTATAATATAGTTGAAGATATGTCCATAGATGAATTGCAGAGTTCCTTGCTCATGCATGAGCAAAGAATTAATAGAACCAGTGTAGTTGAAGAAATGCAGGCACTGAAGGTTTCCACCTTTAATGAGTCTTCAAACACAAGAGAAAGAGGTAGAGGCCGTGGTGGACGTGGAAGAGGTCAAGGACAACACTCTTACAACAGAAATTGCAGAAAAGATGAAGATATGGAGTGGAGCAGAGAAGGAACTAAATCATTTTCTCAAACTTGAAGGGATGATGATCAAAACAAGAAGAGACATTTTGACAAATCAAAGGTCGAATGTTACAGATGTGGGAACTTAGGTCATTAATTACAAAAATGAGTGTTACACAAAAATGACCAAAGAGAATGGTGAAAGATCCAATTTTGTAGAAAAGGTAAAGGAGAAAGAGGAAGAGACTTTGTTGATGGCCTTTCATGCAATGGAAGACACAGATTAAGACACTTGGTACGTGGACATAGGTTGTAGTAACCATATGAGCAGTTGTAAGTCATCCTTCTCTAATCTAGATGAGAGTTTCACCACTTTTGTTAGTTTTGGTGATCGATCAACTGTGAAGGTTGAAGGAAGGGGTGATATTTAGATAAGAACTAAGAATGAGTTCATTGAGGTAATATCTAATGTATTTTACATACTTGACCTAAAAACAAATCTGCTTAAGGCGGGCTAGTTACAAGACAAAAGGTTACACGATCACAATTAAAAAGGGAGAGTGTGAGATTTATGATCCCAAACGTGGATCAATTGCAGTGGTGTAGATGACAATAAATCGACTCTTCCCTCTCAAAATTAAATCAATGCAAACATGTTTGATGGCCAAAGAAAATGTTTCAGTGTGGAGATGGCATGAGAGATATGGTCATCTTTATTTCAATGGCCTCAGGACTCTAAAATAAAAGCACATGGGGGAAGGACTACTTGAAATCACAATGCCTTCCTCAACAACATGTGAGAACTGCATCACAGGGAAACATGACTGTGATATGTTTCCTACAAGAAAATCAACAAGAGCTCATAAGATCCTAGAGCTAATTCACTCATATCTTTGTGGTCCAATGCCACTACATCTAATGGAGGTAAAATATTTTTCATAACCTTCATAGATGACTACACCAGAAAAGTTTGGGTGTATTTCTTGCAAAAAAAGTCAGAAGCTTTTGAAGCTTTCAAAAACATCACTTCTCTAGTGGAGACACAGACAAAAAAAGGATCAAATGTCTAAGAATAGATCGAGGAGGAGAATTCTATTCTAAGGAATTTTTTGAGTTCTACAATGAAAAGGGAATTAGGAGACAATTGACAACAGCTTATACACCACAAAAAATGGTGTATGTGAGAGGAAAAATTATACCATAGTTAATATGGTAAGGATTTTACACGCAACAGGATAGGTTCCCAAAGTTTTCTAGCCTAAAGCTATTTGTTGGACAGTTCACATTCTTAATAGAAGTCCAATATTTTCTGTTAAGAATATGACTCCACAAGAAGCATGGAATGGAAAGAAGCCAACTGTAGATCATTTCAAGGTATTTGGTTGCATAGTATATGCACACATACCTAATTAGAGAAGGAAAAAGCTGGATGATAAGACTGAGAAATGTATGTTCCTAGGGGTAAGTGAATTGTCAAAAGCTTATAAACTATTTAACCCAATTTCAGGAAAGATAGTGATAAGCCATGACATGGTGTTTGATGAGGACAAAAGGTGGAATTAGGGAGAACATCCAGAAACACCAAAGAATATACCGGTGGAAAGTGGAGCAAATGATGAAAGGATAACTCAGGTGGCTGAGACTCAAATCCCTCAACCACTAGCATCGCCACAGGAGCCTTAAGCTCACACAACAGCTCAAAGTGACGAGGAATCTAAAGAAATGAGGGTTTACAATCTAAGAAACCCTTAAACACTGACAAGACCCTAGATGATAGACTATGAGATAACTTTCAGTGGTTTAGATGAAGACACTGCCAACTTTGCCTTGTTTATTGGCAGTGATCCCATCACCTTTGATGAAGTTGTGAAGGAAGATAAATGGAAGGAGGCAATGGATAGTGAGATATTGTCAATTGAGAAGAATAACACTTGGAAGCTCACTGATTTACCTAAAGGGAAAAAGCAGATTAGGGTAAAGTGGGTATTCAAAACAAAAGTGAATGAAAGAGGAGAGGTTGACAAATATAAAACTCGTTTGGTGGCTAAAAGATACAAACAAAAGCAGGGTATAGACTATAATGAAGTCTTTGCACCTGTAACAAGGCATGAAACCATAAGGATTCTCATATCCTTGACTACAAAGAAATCCTGGAAGATTCTACAGATGGATGTAAAGTCTATTTTTCTCCATGGAGAATTGCAGGAAGAGGTTTATGTTGAACAACCTCCTAGTTTTGTTCAAAAGGGAAAAGAAGAAAAAATGCTAAAGTTGAAGAAAGCACTCTATGGCTTGAAGTAGGCTCTACGAGCATGGTATAACAGAATTGACACCTATTTTGCCAAGTTAGGTTTTGGGAAATGTCCCTCAGAACATACATTGTACACTAAGGCTGGAACTGGAGGTAAACTTCTAATCGTGTCACTCTATGTTGATGACCTAATCTATACATGAAACAATCAAGAAATGCTAAATGAGTTCAAAAACTCAATGATGAGAGAATTCAAGATGACAAATCTAAGATTGTTGGACTACTTCTTGGGGATAGAAGTAATTCAAAACTATTTTGGTAACTTCATTTACCAAAAGAAATATGCACAGAAGGTGCTTTAAAGATTTCAGATGGAAGATTGTTGAGCCATTGGGACTCCAGTTGAACCTGGATTAAAAATCAGCAAGGATGAAGGAGGAAGAGAGGTTGATAACACTTTCTTCAAACAAATCGTTGGAAGTCTTATGTATCTTACTTCAACTAGACTAGACATCATGTATAGTGTGAGCTTGATAAGTAGATACATGGAAAATCCAACAGAGTTGCACTTGAATGCAGCAAGAAGAATTATAAGATACGTAAAAGGGACACTAGACTATAGAGTGTTCTATAATAAAGGCGACAACTCAGATTTCTATGGTTACACTGATAGTGATTATGTAGGAGATCTAAATGATAAAAAGAACACATCAGGTCATGCTTATATATTAAGCTCAAGAGCTATCTCATGGTCTTCAAAGAAGCAACCTATAGTCACTCTATCAACTACTGAAGCTGCGTATGTGGTAGCAACATCAACCTCCTGCCAAGGGATTTGGATGAAGAAAATGTTTGAAGTCCTAGGAATGAAGCAAGACAACCCTATGATAATCTATTGTGATAACATGTCTACTATCAAACTGTCTAAAAATCCAGTAATGCATGAGAGGAGCAAACACATAGATGTCAGATTTCATTTTCTTCGTGACTTATGTCAAGATGGGGTTATTGAGTTGAATTATTGCAAAAGTTCAGAACAAGTAGCAGATATTTTAACAAAACCCCTCAAACAACCAAGTTTTGAGAAACTTAGGAAGTTGCTTGGAATGTGCTCATTCCTCAGTTTAGAACAAGGGAGGATTGGTCAAAGTTGAAGACCAATCAAGAAAACCCTAAACTATTTTTTTAGTAGAAAAATCAGTTTAAGGGAAGGTGTTGAAAGTAGCTGCTGCTACTACCTTAATTTTAGGATTGTTTTCAACAATTCATATTTTCATGAGTGGAGTATTCCATGTATTCCTAGTTTTAAGGAGTGGTGTTTTCTACTCCTGAAATTCTATAAAACTGTTAAAATTTCAGTAATTTGTTTATTATAAATTGATGTAATAAGAAGTTCAAAATAACAGCAAAAAAACTCTTCTCAATTTCAAAAAATGTGCGTGAACTCAATCTTTAAAATTGACATAAACAAGACAAGAGTTTAAAAAACTTACCCAACATCTAAGAGAAGTGTTTAGAAAACTAACCCAACACACTTAATATTTATTTTAAAGCCAATGACATAAATAAAAGATCCTGCTCAACTTTGAAGAGGCAAAAATGGGTAAGCAATACAATAATGAACAAAATTAAGGGTGTGGAGACAGTACTGATTGAAAGCAGAAATTGAATTTTGGAAAATTGTTGTAAACAAGAAGACTTTTATAGATGCAGCTCTCTAACATGTAAAGATTTTGTGTTAATTGACAATCAAAAATTTAGATTTTTTTCTTTTAGCTTTATTTTGATGTCGAACATGTCACATTCTTAGTTTTTCGTGAATCTTCAATGCTGATGAATGACATTTCTGTACATTATACATGTGTTTATACACAATGATTGTATTAATATAAATAAATATTCCTTGATCTCAATTTTCGTAGTAGTCTAATGCTCGTTAATTAATAAGAATTATAATAATATAGCTGTTTAAGTAGAAACAAAGTAGAACAAGCTTAAGAATCAGCTTGAGAGAGTTGAATAGTTATTTTTAACTGATTTATTATGTGTGTATAACAACTATTATATGTATAACAATTATGATGAGTGAAGTGTCGTCATTTTCTTATAATTTTTTACAAAGGAGTATAGAAGCCTTGTAAATTTTAACTTTTAAAAAGAGTATACAAAGATCCTGCGTGCGTTGATAGTTGACGTTGACCACTTTATTGGAGGGCAGTTTCGGAATTAAAAGAAAATTTTAAAACACAGTTTTTCTAATGCAATTCAAATAACCATCCATGACCAAGTTGAAGCTCCAAATCAACTTCCCACTTCTCGCTTCAGTGTCTTCTAAATTAGTATAATTGAAACTCAAGCTCAAATTTCCACCCAAAATTTATGGGTTTGTATATAAGCACTAGACCCAGAAGAATAAGGCTATAAACAATAAGTTTAATAATCACTCTGTGTTTATCACTTTCCCTTGTAGGCTACCGACTTTTTTTTTTTCTCCTTCTTATTGTTATATTTCGTTGTTTATTTTCTGCATTTGGTTGAAATTTAATCAAATAGGGAACTACAAAGATAAACATGGTTGTTGATAAACACTGAAGTGTTCTTTTTTTTTTTTTCAAAAGTTATATGACGGTGGAAGCCCTTCCCTATTATTTCTAATTTTTTTTTTCTCTTGCTACTATTAATATTTTGGGTATTAATTGGGTTGAAAGTGATTGAAAACATTACAAGTCAAACAACGTGCTAATAATTTGTTATTAAAATATTAATTAAATATTTTTTTTTAGATAATTATATTTTTTTATCAATTTTTTAACATTTTAATATTTTTATCAATTTTTTAACATTTTGTTTATACGATTCTATATCCACTATAAAAAATGACTTATTATAACATATCACAATCTTCTTAAAGCCTATTTTTAATATAAAAAAAATCACCAATAACACTTTTAGTGATGTTTTTCGAAAAAAAATCACCAATAACACCTTTAGTGATGTTTTTCGACACTTTCTAACTTCCATGACAAATATCTAAATTTATTAAGTTGATTTTTAAGATTTATTACAACATTTATTCCATATATATATTAGTGGAGCTCGAAGGTGATTCTAAAGTCGCCTTGCATACTTTGCAAAAAGTACAATTGCGTGAGAAAAGTAGTAAAATTAAAAATTACATACAAAATAATTGATATTATAATTCTAAAAATAATACAAGTATAATAAAATGTTACAAAAGTATTTTATACATGTTTCAAAATATAAAGTTTCTTTACCATGAAATACTACTAAGAAATTTGTATATCTATCAATAATAAAGATAAAGAATCTATCTAACAGTAAGAACTTCAAATATATGTGAAAAAATATTAATAAAACAAGGAAAGACGAGTATGATTTATATATTTAAATAGATTAAAAATTAGAATTATCTGTAAAGATTATGAGTGTTAATTATTTTCGTAGATAAAACATTTACATATAATCTTATATTTAACTTCGCTATCAAGTTTATCAAAAATATCAAGTCTTTTAAAAAAAAAATAAAAAAATGTTCAAATTTTAGATAATTGTAACTTAAGTATATATTTCATAAGTATCACACATACATATTTAAGTATATTTCATATAGGCTTATGATTAGATCAATTCTGATATTACATGATAAAGATATTAGTCTTTCAAGATAGACGGATGATGAGTAGAATCAGCATCGAGTTAGTAACACCGATCCTACAAATACTTGGTTTTATATTTGTAAAACTCTTGCAAGTGCACACATCATTTTATAGAAAATGACAAGTATACTTCTAAGATCGATTTAAGGAAGGAATATACATGATTTTTAATTTATTATTCAAACTTTTAAAAACGAAATTAAATCCTAAACATCCTATTACGATATTTTGATTTTTGTTTCCTAATGTAATAACATAAAAAAAAAAATAAACAATGGATTCAATAAAAAATAATGAAATTTTTTAATATTTATAAATGTGGAGTATTTAAGGTATGTTTGCTCATATTATTTAGGTTATATTAAAGATATAAATTGATATTTGTTAATTTTTTATTTTTGGTATGAAAGTGTCTTTAGATGGGGCCTAAATTCTTTTGTTTAATATTAATTAACTAATATCCTTAGGCGGGGTCTATTAATTAATTAAATATTAAATTTTAGCTTTATTTATAAGAAAATAGTAAAACATCTAATCACAGCTTTAGGTAGAATAAGTTAATTAGACTTTATTCAAAGTGTCCAAATTAAACCTAAGAATTAAATTTTCAAAGTACTAACTTTCAAGTTTTAAAACCATTATTGAAAATATGTTGTCAATACATTTTTGAAAAATAATTTTTATAAAAACTTTTGAAATAGAGCTTCACTCTAACTACCGTGTGATTGTATCAACAAATAAAAGAATAATACTCTAAATTAGACCGGATAATTAAACCTTAAAATCTAATTTTCAGATTTAAGTTTGTAATGAAAAATAATATATTTCTCTCTAATATCCTTAGGATAAAATCTTGAATAAAAACAAAATCAATTTATTTTATAAAAATGTTTTACCTATTTAATATTTCGCAAGCTTAACAATCTTATTATTATATCATATTTACAAACAATCAGTTATGTTAAAATTAATCACAGATAAATTAAATATAACATATAATAATAAAACATAAAAATAACTGTAAAGAAATAATTTTAAAATTCTACCTCAAAATAATCCTTATAGAATTTTGATTCTAATTTCGTTTATGTAAACCTCCAAACAGATTTCAATTTCCGTTTATTGAATCAAGAACTAGAAACTAACAAAAAAACATAACTAGTTCTCTAGTTCTTCTCAAAAAGGGAAGAACTTTAAAACTAAAAAAAATAAGAAAGTTTTCTAGAGAGATAAATCTAGAGAGAGAGAATAGTTTATTTTTTAGGTATGTTTTTTACAATGGGAGAAAGAATCCTTTTATAGGTGAGGAAAAGGCTAAAAAAGTGAAAAACATATCTCAAAAATTAGTCTTGGATGCGTTTGGGAAAAAAATGGCACACTTGTGAAGGTGTTGACACGACATGGGCGCGCTCTAACGTGGGATTTGGGCAATTTTGTCCCTTTTCTCCAATTTTTTGACTTTTTCTCATTTTTTAACATATATGTGATGTATTGCATTCAGTATTTTTTTCTTCGAGTCTTTAAATTATTTTTGAATAAAAATACCTGAAAAAAAATAAAAATACCTGTGATTTATAAAAGACATTTATATAAAATATATGATAAAATCATATAAATATAAATCTAATTAATTAATTAAAGTACATTAAATCATGATAATTTTAATGCTTTTTAAGCACTCATCACAACCCCTAACTAGCTTCTTACTAGTCTCTTTGCAAGACAAGCGATAAAAACTAAAAATTAAACTATCTTAAATCACTTCCGTAGATTGACACAGTTGCATTTAGCGTATGCAATAAAACAAGTAGAACAAGTAAAAATAACAAAGTAAAATAAAACACAAAAGTTTTCATGCTTAAAATTTCATTTAAGTTTTATAATTAAAACCCATAAGCATAGATTATTCTAATTTCTTAAACATTCATGGTTTACTACAATAATTAGTCAAAAATCACTTCATATTTTAATTAAAAAAATTCGTTTTCACTTCACCCAATTTCAATGTTAGGAATTCAAATTTTCTTCGACTCTACTCCTCACAAATCAATACTCTCAATTCATTGAATTCTATGGGTTCAACCACTCATAGAAAGGTGAATGCGAATAGAATTTATGTTTAGAAATGAACTAATAAATCCACATATTTATAAAAGAAGAAAGGCTCAACATAGTTCATAACTTTGATCTCAGGAAAGGAATCAAATGTATAAATTATAAAGATATCATATATATTATTTTCATGCATCAATCAAACTCATTAAATAATTTTTTTAAGATATATACCTTATAGAAATGAAGAAAGTGCAATTACTTTTTAGGGATTTACTTCCTATAACTTTCTTTTGTAATTAGCCTTTTCTCATAACTTTATAGGTTATGTGGTCATAGTCTGTAGATTATATTAAATATTCTTTATATCTCTATTTTTTTCTTTTTTTAGAGAGTAGACCTATGTACATATTGTACATTTTTGTAGGATTTTTGGTGAATTGTTAATTTTATGGCTTTTCTATTTGATTTGGGTTTAGATAACCCTAAATATGTCTCTTTTTGGTAGAAGTCGTGCATGAATGAGATAAAAGCATATACTCACAATTTCTACTTAAATCATGTAATCTAAGCAATTAAAAAATAAATATACGATACTCTATTGAGATGAGAAAATTCATACATTCAATGCTAATACCTATGGAGATCATCTAAAATTTTGAAGAAATAGAATAAGTGTTTTGAGTAGAAAGAAAATATTTCACTTAGAATAAAGGAAATTAAGGCTCGAATAATATCTCACAAAGATAGTCTTAGCTATTTGATTCCTACACACCAATTTTGGGTTCGTTTCATTTCAACATTTTATCATAAAATATTATTTATGACACAAACTTATTAATTATTATATTACTCCATGATATGTTTTTTTGTTTTTGAAAATTAATCTAATAATGCAAAAAGACCTAATCATTGCTTAAAATTAGTTTCTAAGATATGATTATTTTGTGACAAAAATTTGAATACTACTCTAATTTACATAAACACACAACTAAAGAAAATAACACACACATATAAAAGAAAACAAATAAATTATAGGAAACAATTAAAATGAAAATACACAACTAAATAAGTAGAATAAAAGCACATTGCTTATAATTTTTTTAATTTTTTCCTAATTTGTGTAACTTTTTAATCCTACCACCTCCAACCTAAAATCTACGTTATTCTCGATGTGACAAATACAAATTGTAAAAAGAAAAGGGATTGAAAAGTTACCAAATCGCTTTATGTGTTAAGGATTTTTTTATGTAGAATGATAGTTGCCTCCAACATCATATTTGAATCATACAAACATGTACTCTAACACATCTTAACAAGCAATTATGTTATACAATAAAATAAACAAAGTGCTCAAGAAAGGAACTTAAAAGAAAATAAATTAATAAAACAAACTAAGTTGCTTAAAATAAAATAAAATAACCTTTCAATGATGGGTTGCCTCCCATCTAGTGCTTAGTTTAACATCTTAGCACGATGAATCATCATGATGCTGAGGATAAATTTATCAATATGGAATAAACATCATCCATATTGTTTTCTCCTTCTAAATAAGGCTTTAGATGGTGCCTATTGACTTTGAAAGTTATTTGTGTCTTTGGATTCAATAACTCTACTGCTCCATGTAAAAAAACTTGGACAATTGTGTAAGGTCCATCCCATCTTGATCTCATTTTTCCTAGAAAAAAATCTCAAACAAGAGTTAAATAAAAGAACTTTCATTCCAGGAAGAAAAGACTTAGGAACTAGCCTCTTATCATGATAGCGCTTAGTACGCTCTTTATATAATTTGGAATTCTCATAGGCTTCATTCCTAATTTCTTCCAATTCATTAAGATGGAGTAATCATTTTTCTCTTGCTTTATTTAAGTCCATGTTTAACTCTTTAATTTCTTAGTAAGCCTTGTGTTTGAGTT
Organism: Hippophae gyantsensis; assembly: GCA_030763125.1. Lineage (NCBI taxonomy): Eukaryota > Viridiplantae > Streptophyta > Magnoliopsida > Rosales > Elaeagnaceae > Hippophae > Hippophae gyantsensis. The sequence goes on along the minus strand of CM061033.1, from coordinate 7,566,708 downwards.
CAACAAGAATGTGGCACATTTTCCCAAAGATTAACTTGTAAGAGCTCATCCTAATAGGTGTCTTGTGAGCTGTGTGGTATGCCCATTAGGCATCATTCAACTTGATTGCTTAGTCCTTTCTTGAAGAATGCATGGTGCGTTCCAAAATTCCCTTGATTTTCCAATTTCTTACTTCTACTATGCTGGAAGTTTGAGGATGATGTGGAGTAGCTACTCTATGTGTGATGTTGTACATTTTCAGTGTCCCATCAAAGATTTTGTTACAAAAATGGCTACCTCCATCATTTATTATAGATCTAAGCACTACGTACCTGCTAAATATTGAATCCTTCAAGAATTTTACCACAACGTTAGCATCATTGGTTTTAGTGGGAATAACTTCTACCCACTTGGATACATAATCCACAACAACCAAAATATATTGAAAACCATTAGATGGGGGAAAAGACCAATAAATTCAATCCTCCATACATTGAAGAGTTTAATAACTAAATTAGATGTCAAAGGCATTTCATCTCTTTTGCATATATTGCCTACTCTTTGACATCTATCACATTGTGCATAAAACATATGAGCATCTTTAAAAAGAGTGGGTCAAAAGAGTCCAGACTATAATACTTTACAGGTTGTCTTTTCGCCACCAAAATGGCCACCGTAATGAAGTTCATGACAAAAAGTCAGAATGCTCGTATGTTCTTCTTCAGGTACATATCTCCAGATGACTTGATCTTGATCAATCTTGTATAAATAAGGGTCATCCTAGAAATAGTCCTTGATAGTTTTAAAGAAATATTTCTTATCCTAATATGAAGTGTTAAGTATCAAAACAGTAGTGGCGAGATAGCTTACAATATCAGCATACGATGGGTTTGGATTTATTGAAAATAACTGTTCATAAGGAAAGATTTCAACTATATCTTCTTTTCCCTAACCTTTAATAGATAAGTCAAAAATCAACCTAGACAAATGGTTAGTTGCTAAGTTTTCACTGCCTTTCTTATCCTTGATTTCTAGGCCAAATGTTTGTAAGAGTAAGACCCATGTGATTATCTTGGCTTGGCATTCGGTTTACTTAATAGGTATCTTAAAGTTGAATGATCAAAATTCACAATCACTTTAGATCTTACTAAATAAGACCTGAATTTGTCTAAAGAAAACATTATAGCCAAGAATTCATTTTCAGTGGTGGTATAATTCATTTGGGCGTCATTGAGTGTTTTACTAACATAGTAGATGATATGCAAACACTTATCCACTCTCTGTCCTAAGACTACTCCGATAGTATAATCAAAATTGTCACACATTATTTCAAAGGATAAAGACCAATTTGATGCCATTATAACAGGGGTAGATGTTAGTTTCTCTTTCAAGGTATTAAAGGCAATAAGGCAGTCACTGTTGAAATCAAAATAAACATCTTTTGATAACATGTTACATAAGGGAGACTTATTTTAGAGAAATCTTTAATAAATGGTCTGTAAAATTCTACATGTCCTAAGAAGTTTCTTATCCCCTTAATAGATGTTGGGGAAGGTAGTTTGGAAATAAGTTAAACTTTTTCATACCTTTGTTTGAAATGATATGTCCTAACATTATCCCTTGTTGAACCATAAAATCACTTTTCACCTAACTAAGGGTTAGATTGGATTCAATGCATCTTTCTAAAACCAAAGTCAATTTATGTAAGCAATCATCAAATGAGTTTCCAAAGATAGAGAAATCATCCATGACAACCTTAATGAACTTCCCCACCATGTCTGAGAAGATAGACATCATACACCTCTAGAACGTGGTGGGGGCATTGCATAACCCAAATGGAATTCTTTGAAAATAAAATGTCCCAAAGAACATGTAAATATGGTCTTTTCTTGATCTTATAGTACTATAGGTACTTGATAATATTCAAATAGTCCATCTAGAAAATAGTAAAATTCATGCCCAACTAATCGTTCCAACATTTGATCAATGAATGGAAGAGGAAAGTGATCATTTTTAGTATATAAATTATTTTTCCTAAAATCTATACCCATTCTCCATACAGTGATTATTCTAGTGGGCACTAATTCACTTTTGTCATTTTTAACAACTGTTATCCCAGATTTCTTAGGTACCATATGCCTTGGACTAACCCACTTACTATTAGTAATAGGGTGAATAATTCCTTCTTCTAACAATTTAAGAATTTATTTCTTAACTACCTCTTACATATTTGGGTTAAGTCTTATTTGGGCCTCTCGTATGGGCCCCATCCTCCAAGTTGATATTATGCATACACATGGTAGGACTTATGCCTCTTATATCCCCAATACTCCAACCTATAATTTTCTTAAACTTCTTAAGCACTTTTATAAGTTAATTTTTCTTGTGTTTTGGTCAAGGTTGAAGAAACTATCACTAGATAAGTTTCTCCTTCTCTTAAAAACACATATTTTAAGTGCTTAGGTAAGTCTTTCAGTTCAAGTTCAGGTGGATTGGCCTCTTTACTAGATGGGGAAGTGGGTAGATTTAAATGTGTACTAGAGTTTTTCATTAGTTCATCTAAATCTTTTTTGACTTCTTCGAGTGTAAGAATAGTTTCAAACTTGTCTTCTATTTTGGTTCAGGAAAAGGTTCTTTGGACAAGATTATCCAAAGGGTCAACATCGAATATTTCATTGATGGTAGAAATAGAAGGAAAAGGTGAAGAATCAAAAACTTTAAAATAAATAGTCTCTCCTAAGACTTTCATTGTAAAATTTCCATCTTGGACCTTAATAATAGGCTTGGTAGTTGCCATAAATGGTCTACCAAGCAATATTGTGTGCTCTCTATCAAAGGGTGGATTTTCTTGCATATCCAGAACCTAAAAAGTCAATAGGTATTATCAATTTATCTACATGTACCAGCACATCCTCAACTATTCCCTTTGGATACTTAAGAGATCTATTTGCATGTTGAAAGGACATAATTATGAGTTTTAAATCTCCTAAATCGAGTTGTAAGAATATAGAGTAGGGCATCAAGTTTATACTAGAGCCTAAATCAAGCATTGCTTTAGCAACCTTCATATCCCTAATATTTATGTTTATGATAAAACTTACAAGGGTCTTTCAACTTAAGGCAAAGTTAGTGTTGAATTATAGCACTAGAAATTTTTGATACTACTACTCGCTCATTAAGCTCATACCTCCTTTTCTTAGTGTTCAACTCTTTGAAAAACTTAGCATAGGATGGGACATTCATGTTCACTTCTAATAATGGTAAATTGATAATTATTTTAGAAAGCATAATAAAAATATTATAGAATTGCTTGTCTTGTTTAGATTCTTTCAGCGGGTGTGGAAAAGGTACTTGTAGTTGGTGTGGTTCTGCTATCTTTTGAATTTTGGGGATGTTAGATGACTCTATAATGAGTTTTTTCCAAGGTTTGTCAAGTTTAGCACTTGTCTCTTTTTTTGCAAGACTAGAATTTTATCTTCTTTGTTACCTGAACTACAACGTAGATCTTTAGAGATTTTAGGTAAACTAGTATTGACTGCCTTACCACTTTGAAGGGTTCTTATATCCTTTGCTTGTTCAGGTTGACTGGGCAACTTTTCTGGTTCTTGCCTTTACATTTGTTCAGATAGTTTCCCAACTTTATATTCAATTCTTTTAACCAAAGCCTCTATGATGTTCAACCTTTGATTATTCATCAATTGGTTGTCATGAATAATTTGAATAAAAGCATTCAAGCTATCCTTTAAGGTTGGCTTAAAATATTGATTTAGTGGGTAAGGATGGTTTTATTTGGCCTTAGTATTTTACATTGGGTGTAAGGTTGGTAATTGTTTTGTGTCTAAGGATGGTTAGGGTGATTATAGGTGTTTGGATGATATCTTTGAAAGGATTTGACTTCCTCCATGGCATCCACACTAGAATCACAAGTATGTAAATAATTATGAGCATCATTCCCAATCGAAAAACACACTTCACACACCTCTTGATTTGGCATTTGGTAAAATTTATAAAAATTATATGATAAAATCATACAAATATAAATCTAATTAATCAATTAAAGTACATTAAATCATGATAATTTTAGTGCTTTTTAAGCACTCATTACAACCCCCAACCAGCTTCTTATAAGTCACTTAGCAAGACAAGTGACAAAATCTAACATAAAAACTAAAAAATAAACTATCATAAATCAATTACGTAGATTGATATGGTTGCATTTAGTGTATGTAACAAACCTTTAAAGCCCGAGGTTACCCTAATGGATGAGTTCAAGTCTCATGAGGGTTTTCAGCAATGATACCCACAAATATTAAACTAAATAAAATAACCTTTAAATAAATAAAATAAAATAAAAAAAGTAGAACAAGTAAAAATAACAAAGTAAAATAAAACACAAAATTTTTCATGCTTAAAATTTCATTTAAGTATTATAATTAAAACCCTTAAGCATAGATTATTCTGATTTCTTAAAAATTCATGGTTTACTATAATAATTAGTTGAAAATCACTTTCATATTTTAATTAAAAAAATTTCATTTTCACTTCAACCAATTTCAATGTTAGGAATCCGAATTCACTTTGACTCTTCTCCTCACAAATCAATACTTTCAATTTATTGAATCCTATAGGTTCAAGCACTTATACTAAGGGGTATGCAAATATAATTTATGTTTATAATTGAACTAATAAATCCGCATTCTTATAAAAGAAGAAAGGTTCAACATAATGCATAACTTTGATCTCATGAAAGGAATCGAATGTATAAATTATAAAGATATTATATATATTATTTTCATGCATCTATCAAACTTATTAAATAAAAATTTCAAGATATATGCCTTATAGAAATGAAGAAAGTGCAATGACTTTGTAGGGATTTACTTCCTATAACTTTCTTTTGTAATTAGCCTTTTCTCATAACTTTGTAGGCTATGTGGGTCATAGTGTGTAAATTCACTACTACAAAAAGGGTATTGAAATCGATGTGTAAAGTCTGTTTCTTAAAAAAACTGACTTATAATAAATTTAAATTCGGTTCGGGGTAAAAATGACGCTATCCATATATGACGTAGCTTCGTCGATTTACGTGGTGAACCGACGCTGCGTCCTAGGTGTGTTTTTTATTAAAAAATGCAATTTAAAATTGAAATTTTTTTTAGGTACCAATGTTTGTTTTTAGGTCAATTATTATTTTATTTGACTCTTTAAAATTTAAGTTGGATATATATATATATATATATATATATATATATATGTATTATAATTTTTTTATTTTTTTAGACAATTGGTTTTTAAAATTATATAAGTTTGTGTATTTGTTTGGATATTATTTTAAAATTATTATTTTTTCCTTTTTTATACTATATATTCAAATTAAATTTAGAGTTCAAATAAAATACTAATTGATCTAAAAAAATTTCAATTTTAAATTGGGTGGAAAGCATCGGTTGATGTGAAAAACTGACGCTACACACGTGTATAGTGCCAGTTGACATGGTGAACCGACGCTACACACATGTGTAGCGTAAGTTCTCCACATCAATCGACGCTATCCACTCGTATTAATCCATTTCTCTTCTCTCTTCTTCACTAGAATTCCTTTTACACTCTTTCTCATTTTTGGGCCACCTTTTACCACCATTTCCAATGCCGAATTGTTGGTTATATTCCTCTTCTTATTATCTTTTAGATCCCCTATTTTTTTTAACAAAATACTCAAATTTTTTATACCCATTTTCTCACTTATTTTGACTTACAAAACACCCATTTTTTTATTTCCTTCAGTTAGTCACTTCATTTACTTTTGTAAGTATCTCTATTAATCATAAGTACTTATTATTCAGTTTTCTTTATTTTTTGTATAAATTTTTGATTTATGTATGTTTTTGTATTATGCTTGTTATTATGTGTTTGGCTTATTTTTTGTGGAAATACTATCTGGATGTTGTGGGTTTGAAGGACTATAATATTTACTATATGTGGATAAATTTATTTACATATAAATAATTATATTTTATTAAGTAAAAGTAATACAATTGTAAAATGATTAAAATGATAAATGTTTGTATTATGTATGTTTTGGTATATATTCTAATAATTAGGAAATTTATATATAATAATACTTGAAATATATTGATTGGATACATAATTAATATGCTTAATTAATGTCATTAATAGAAAATGGACAAATCTTGGATGTCAAAGTGTAGAATTGGGCAGGACTACATTTCTCGAGTTGAAAGTTTCATGGAATTTTCTTGTAGAAATAGTAATAATGAAATTAATATGATTTGATGCCCATGTGTTAAACGTAAAAATGAGCGATTTCATGAATTTGACGAGGTTAAGTATCACATTATCCGTAGTGGTATTCTTTTGAGCTATAAATGTTGGTATTATCATGAGAAAATATTGATAATACTCACGGGGAAGAGATAAATAAGAATGTGAGTGGATTACATACATCTTATCATAATGTACAGACATAAAATATGTTTAATGGTGTTGAAGAAGAACAACGTGAGGATGATCCTGAAACCTTTAAAAAGCTTCTAGAAGATGTCAAAAAACAATTGTATCCAAAATGCAAGAAATACACCAAAATTGGTTCATTTGTACAATGTGAAGGCAAAACATGGTTTTTCTGACAAGGGATTCACAGAATTACTAAATCTACTAGTTGATATGTTTCTTGAGGGTATTGAATTTCCATCTTCAATGTATGAAGTGAAGAAATCTCTTAGTTGATTTGGCATGGAATATCATAAGATTCATGCTTGTCCAAATGATTGCATTCTTTATAGAAAAGAATATGAGACATTAGATGATTGTCTGATGTGTAAAGAATCAAGATGGAAGCATGGTACAAATGAGATAACACATAAGAAAGGCGTGCTTGTAAAGGTTCTTTGGTACTTTCCTCCGATTACTCATTTTCAAAGGTTGTTCAAAAGTAAAGAGACATCAAAGATGTTGACTTGGTATTCAGATAATCGATCTGATGATGGGGTGCTACGTCATCCTTGTGATTCTCCAAATTTGAAAGTAGTAGATAATTTATCTTCTCAATTTGCATCTGATCCGTGCAATCTTCGTCTTGCCATTGTTGCTGATGAAATTAATACACATAGTTCCCCTAGTTGTAGATATAGTTCTTGGCCAGTAATTATGGTAAAATACAACCTTCCTCCCTGGTTGTGTATGAAAAGAAAATTCATGATGTTAACATTCTTGTTCTCAGGACCAAAACAACCCGGTGTTAATATTGATGTATATTTGCAGCCTCTAATAGATGATTTAAAGACGTTGTAGAATGATGATGTAAATTTTTATGATGCACATAAAGAAGAACAATTTAACTTAACGGGGGTCCTTTTATGGACAATTAATGAGATTCCTGCCTATGGAAACTTATCAGGACATGTAACAAAAGGTTACAAGGGATGCCCTATATGTAGTGATGGAACTTCTACAACTTATCTTGTTCATGGACGAAAGATGTCTTATAGAAGACATAGAAGATTTTTACCATCGGGACACAAGTTTAGATACCAAAAGAAATTGTCCGATGGTGAAGAAGATCATGATCATGCACCCCGACCTTTGCGAGGTGTTGAGATATTAAGGAAATTGAATGGTATGACATTCAAACGATATGGAAAGATGAAAAACAAAAAACTCACTAAAGTTGGGAAATGAAAGAGGTCAACTAATGAAATGAGTGAAAATGAAAAAGCGTTTGAATCAATATACCATGGTTGTTGGAATAAAAAATCAATATTTTGGGACTTACCTTATTGGAAAGACCTACACATTCGTCACATCTTAGATGTCATGCACATTGAGAAAAATGTATGTAAGAGCTTGATTGGTACTTTACTTAATATACCTAGAAAAACAAAGGATGGAATTAAAGCAAGACTGGATTTAAAGAAACTAGGTATACTACCTAAATTGGCACTAAGGGTGGAAAATAATAAGAATCGAACATACTTGCCACCAACATCATATACAATGTCAACAAAAGAGAAGGATGTGTTTTGTAAATGTTTTGAGGGTGTGAAAGTTCCTGATGGTTACTCATCCAACTTAAGAAATTTTGTGTCTATCATCGATAAGAAAATTTATGGATTGAAATCACATGACTATCATATCTTAATGCAATAGTTATTACTAGTTGTCATTAGATCAATTCTTCCAAAACATGTTCGATTATCAATAATTCTTCTTTGTTCATTCTTCAATACAATATGCAAAAATTATCAATAAACTCTTTACAGAAAGATGTTGTAGAGACTTTGTGTCTAATTAAAAAATATTTTCCTCCTTCTTTCTTCAATATAATGATTTACTTGTGTGTTCATTTAGTTCGAGAGGTTCAATTGTATGGTCCTACTTACTTAAGGTGGATGTATCCTTTTGAGAGATATATGCAAGTCCTTAAAGGATATGTAAATAATAGAAATCAACCTGAAGGATGCATGGTGGAATGCTACATTGTTGAAAAGGCCATTAAGTTTTGTTCTGAATACTTTAGTGGTTGAACTAAAATTAGGAATCTTGTGCACAAGTTGTTCTTAGAACACCACATGATCCAAGTAGGTAACCCTATGCTTGGTGGAAGTAATAAATTGTTTATTGATCTCACTTGATGGGAAAAAGCATACCGAATCATTTTGATAAATAATAATGAGGCACAACCGTACATAGAGTAAGTGATGTTTAACCTTTCCATTTATGCAAACATTATTTTTTTATTTAACTATTAATGATGATATCTACATCATATATCTTTAATAACATTATAGGATGCATTTAAACTTATTGAAGATCGATCCTCGTTATAAAAAAGGAGGAGAAAAATGGTTGTATGATGAACATAAGCGAAACCTTATTAATTGGTTTCGCAACCATGTAAGTGTCACAAACAAAAATTCATGTATGTTCCTAGATCTATGCAATGTTTTAAAACTTTGCTTTAAACACATTTCATGTTTTTGTATACATAGATTCGAGATGAACTCAAGAAACCCAATTATAAAATAACAGAAAGTTTAGAAGGGCTTACACGTGGTCTAAAATTTGATGTCAAATCATTTTCTAGTTTCACAATAAATGGATCGATGTTTATGACTCAAGCTAGGGACAAAGTACGAGTAAATCAGAATAGTGGTGTGAAGATGGTTGCATAGACTATGCAATTTGCTAGTTCAAAAGATCATAATCCTATACTTTCTGATATAACATATTATGGTATAATTCAAGAGATTGGGAATTGGATTATGAGGTCTTCCATGAAACAGTTTTCTTATGTGATTGGGTTGAAGATGTTATCAATGTTGGATATAAAATAGATGATTTTGGATTTACCATTGGTAAATTTATGCAAGATAAGTCACGCTGATGATTCTTTCACGTTAGCACTTTATGCAAAACAAGTATTTAACATGAGCCATCAAATTGACACAAGATGGTCTGTTGTGTTAATGCTTCTGATAACTGTATTTTATATAGTTATTTTCATCTATTTTAATAATTATAATTGCTATGTTCTTGACATTTTTGATTAATTTTAGTTAAATAAATTAATATTTACTTTTTATTTGTTAAGGAATATATTTTCAAGAAAATTAAATAATTTGAATCGAAAACGTACTTAATTGCAAATTTATGTATAAAAATATAATTTCAAATAAAAGAGTGCTTAATTGCAATTTATAAAAAGTCTAAAAATATAATTTAAATTAATGTTGGGCTTAATTTTAATTATTAAAAGTTTAAAATTTAATTTAAATTAGAAAAGGGCTTTATTATAATTAAACAAAGTTTAAAATGTAATTAAGAAAACTTATTTTTCTGTGCAGGAAAAAGAGGCCACGCACTCAATCACAATCGCGCATGACCAACCGTGCGATCAGGTAACGAACGGTTGCGATGAGGCGCGTAAGACCAGACACGACAAAAGAGAATGGATGCGGGATTTCAGGTGCAACGCTCGACGCGCCAGTGGGGCCCACCTACCGTGCAGGCCGGCGTGTAGGGTGGGACCCACGTGTCTCTTACGTGTCTGCCAAAGGTTGTGAGCACGTGCGGTGGAAAATCGTTCCCTCCAACCATTTAAAGTATGCCACGTGTCCCACTTTCCCCTTCAACGAATCATGAGCGGACGCGTGGCACATTTCGGTGAACACAGAAGTGCATAATCCCGCACGCATCTCAGGAGCTGTCCCCCACTTCTCAGTGTCGCTTATCCCGTGCCACAATCTCTTGTATGCCCTTTCTTGGTTCCCAATTATATGTTGCCATGTGTCCCACCAATACTTGCAGTGAATCAGACGCTGACACGTGGCACACAGATTGAATTAAAAAAAAATCAGAAATGGCACCCTCTTCTTTGTCTCTCACGCGTGAATTAAAATAACATTTTCGATATCGAATATCGATACGCGTGTTTCTATTTTTCGATGAAAATGTTCCCGCTTGTCAGAAAAAAAAGTATTATTGTAGTGTATTTTTTAGCTATAAATAGGGGGTTTATTGCTGAAAAATGAAGTTTTTTAGTTTTTGGAGTTTAGAGTTTGGAATTTTTGGAGAGTTTGTGGGTTGATTGTGGAACACGCAGAGGCCATTTTTGGCTTCTGTTGTGTTTTATGTGTGCCAAATATTTGCGCTACAAGATGTTTTTATTTTCTTTGTTCTTAATCTAATTTTCCCTAACTGCTGTAATATTAATTTTTCTTTATTATGAAGTAATTTAATTTTTCTAGGGTTGCATTTTATCTAAATTTATGAAGCTTTGATTTTAATTATTTTTGAAAGATTTATAAGACGTTCGATTTGTTTATTCTATCTGTGCTTAATGCTTTTTGATTATTTACGAATTTTATCAAATTGATCTGTGGCACATAAATAAACTTGGAAGAGGCATTTTTATGTATATTGCTCATGGATAGAATGCCATGTATGATGAAGGATAGGAATATACCCTAATTGTATGTGTGGCCATTTGAGAACTTAGAACTTAATGAATCTTGGTAAATTTAATTCTCATAGGAATATAGTGAATTAATTTAACGAGGTGTGTCTATACGGAGCTCGGAAGAGATGTATGGATAAAATTAGAAGTTTTCGGTTGACAAATTAAATGTACTAAAAAATATAAATCAAGAGAAAATAATATGATAAGAGTGGATTAATTTGGTGAAAAACTGTAATCCTAGATTTCTTTTATTTTGTTATTAAACTCTTTCTTAAATTTATTCCAATCAACGATCGTTTTGAATAAAATCAAAGAGAAATAATTTTAGTACTCAACAAACTGTAGTAACAAATCTCCGTGGGAACGATACTTTACTTACAAATCTTATTACTTGTGACCGTGTATGCTTGCACGTTTTATGTTCTCTAAAAGAGACAACAGCCTCCACCAAAAGAGTTTTACCATTGTGATGCTTTAGAAGATGATGACCCTATGCTTGATACATTAACCAATATTAGTAATTTCTCAAAGTGATTGTGAAGTGTATGTGATGATCTAGTTGATGACGATGATTCTTCGTCATGGGCTCGAAGTGATTGTGAAGGAATATACGTATACGATCAAGAACCTAATTAAACATAATGTATGTTCTATATTGTTGTAATAACTCTTATATATTTATGTATATGTATGTTCCTAAAATTGTCAATTAATTTATATTTCTTCATTGTTTGTAGATATTTCATGGATCCTCGGGTAACAAAGCTTGTAGATCCAAATGATCCATTGGGGCATTTGAAAAGAAGGGGTTGGGCGAATATACTTGATGCTCCACTTAACCCAGCTAATAGAGTACCCATTCTATTTGATGCTACTGGTAATCCAATAGGGGAAAATGGCCAACAATTGAAATCCTCTATTGGTAGACTTGTGAAGTCTAGTATACTAATCAATATAAATGATTTGAAAAGAAAGGGTTGGGCGAATATACCAGAACTCTTAAATGTAGCACATTTATGATATATGGAGCAAGTATCTCATGCTAAATCTATGTCTAGTGGCCAATCATCGTGCACTAAGTCATTCAAGAAGAAGCCTTGGAAAAAGTATAGTTATGATTATGCTTTAAATTTTAGTAGAAATCTTGGCACTTTGATGACTATTTTTGCGAGGGCATCTAGCATAAATGATGGATGGACTATGCCACTTTTACTAGAAAAATTTCTGGTGTAAACCTCGGCCAAACTTATATATTGATCGAGTGCATATTGTAACTATTTGAATATCAAATGATCGATTTAAGTATAATTCAAGTGTGGACAAGGTGAGTCCTCAATCTATTCATTTTCTTTCATTTATGTAGAACATATATAATTATATTTATATGATCTAATTACTCATATATATTTATTTTATATAGGACGTGTTATTATCGACTTCAACATAATCATTCATCACATTTAACAATGTTCTATGATTTTTCATATGTCAATCAATATCAAGAGAAGGATGTTAGTATCAGAGCTAAAAAATTATATGATAGGGAATTAACGCTTGATAGAAATCAAAAATTGATAATCCCTTGGCCACTAAGGTTTGAACAAGGCCAAGATCACTAGATGTTGGTAATCCTTGATCTGTTCAATAATCATGCTTGGTACTATGACTCAACTTCCATAGAAATGAGTAAAGATACAAAAACAATTGTTGAAATGTAAGAGTTATAGCTAGCTATTGGTTTCTTCTATTATTTTTTGTAATATTTAATAAAAAATAACCGTTTTAAACCTTGATAGGGCATGGAAATTGTGGAACAAGTTTAGTGGCATTACCCTTAAAAAATCTCCTAAGCTTATATGGAAAAAAACTATGGTATGTATAAGCGAATATTAATAATTTTATTAATTTTACTATTGGATAATAGAGATGTTCGAATATGGAAAATCATGTACACTTGTTTTTTTAGGTTCCACAACAAAATAATGGAGTCATGTGTGGCTATTATGTCATGAAGTTTATGAGCGAAATCATCACAAATATCAAAATTTTAATTGATGATGTGGTAATATCTTTTACCCATATATAGAATTTTTTTAACATATTTGAGTTATTTTTTCTAAATACATGAAATTACATTCTTATTTTCATTTTAAATAAATGTAGTTCTTTGGTTGGAACAAGATAAGCTATGACCAACAAATTTTTGATGATTTACGAGAGGAATGGGCATAACACATGGGTCAAATTATATCATCATAAGAAGAATCAGGAGAAGATTCTGATGATCTTAAATAGAATATGACAACATAATGATAATTTTTTTAATGATTTGATTTCTCTATTCCTATGTTTGAAGTCCCTTATTTGATGGATGTTTTGTTTGATGGATGGTTATGTGTTCATGTATTTAGAGGAATGCATTGTTTTATGGACCTATATTTTGCCCAAACTTCATCTCCTCTCTCTTGCCTACTTTCCTTATGACAACATCATGGTAGCACTTTATTAATCATTTGTCTATAAATATGAAGCTATCTGGAATCTCTACTGGTATTTTTAATGATATAATGAGCTCTAAATATGAAGTCAGGTGTAACTCCTATTTTGTTACTTGGCTTGTATGAGTTTTGGTGCCCATAAATGTATTACAAAATTGTTCCATACGTTTAAGGGCACCAAAACTCATACAAGCTAAGTAACAAATCGGAGTTACACTTGATTTCATATTTAGAGCTCATTATAGCATTAAAAATACCAACTTGATTCCAAATAGCTTCATATTTATAGAAAAAAGATTAATAAAGTGTTAATATGAGTTCGAAGGGATAATGTCATTATTATATCACTCGGATGTTGCTGTGGTAATCTCTTTTTGATGGTAATATTTATAATGATTTAATTTCTCTATTCTTATGTCTCTGAAGTTTATACTACTTATTTGATGGATGTTTACATGCTTATGTATGTAGGGGAATGAATTGTTATATGGATCAGCTGTTTTTTGCCTAGTTTCCTTGTCACAATGTTGGTGATTCTAAGCCAACCAAGCTTGCTCGCACAATCCAATTACACTTTGACGACATTATTTTATTTGTAATTTAAGTTAACTATATATATTTATTGTATATATATTATTTCTTTTTGTAATAAATTTAATTATCAAGTAATTAATTATATTTAAATTTTTAATTATTTGTATTATTATTTATATTTTGGTTTTTTTATGTTATATTGAATACAGGTTAGTAGAGTGAAAAATGAGAAAAAAAAATAAAAAAATCAACACAGGTAAAGTCGGTTCACGCGTTGAACCGACTTTAAATTTTAACTGAGTCAATTTAAAGTAGGTTCACTGAACCGACTTTAAATTGATTTAAAGTCGTTTTTGAACCGAATTTAATAGTCCATTTTGTAGTAGTGATTATATTATATATTCTTTATATCTCTATTTTGTTTCTCTATTTTGTTTCTCTTTTTTAGAGAGTGGACCCATGTACAGATTGTACAATTTTGTAGGATTTTTGGTGAGTGGTTAATTTTATGACTTTTCTGTTTGATTTTGGTTTAGGTAACCCCAAATATGTCTCTTTTTGGTAGAAGTCATGCATGAATTAGATAAAAGCATATACTCACAATTTCTACTTACATCATGTAATCTAAGCAATTAAAAAATAAATATACGATACTCTATTGAGATGAGAAAATTCATACATTCAATATTAATACCTATAGAGATCATATAAAATTTTGAAGAAATAGAATAAGTGTTTTGAGTAGAAAGAAGATATTTCACTTAGAATAAAGGAAATTAAGACTCGAATAATATCTCACAAGGGTAGTCTTAACTATTTGATTCCTACACACCGATTTTGGGTTCGTTTCATTTCAATATTTTATCATAAAATATTAGTTATGTCACAAACTTTCTAATTATCATATTACTCCATGATATGTTTTTTGTTTTTGATTATTTTTGTGACAAAAATTTGAACACTACTCTAATTTAGATAAACACACAAATAAAGAAAACATAAAAATTAAAGGAAACAATTAATATGAGAATACATAACTAAATAAGCAGATTGGTATTTCCATTTATTGAAGCAAGAATTAGAAATTTACAAAAACATAACTAGTTTTCTAGTTCTTCTTAAAAAGATAATAACTTTAAAACTAAAAAAAATTTAGAAAAACTAAGAGAGCTTTCTTGAGAGAGAAAGATAGAGAGAGAGAGAAAAAAAAGAGTTGATTTTTAGGTGTATTTTTTACAATAGGGGATATGGGCCTTTTATAGGTGAGAAAAGGCTAAAAAAAGTGGGAAAATATCTCAAAAATTGGTCTTAAATGCGTTTGGACAATAATGGCATAGGTGCGCAGGCATTGACACGACATGGGTGCGCTCTGATGCTGGATTTGGGAAATTTTGTCGTTTTTGTTGGGATTTCATATGTATGCCTATATGGTGAGAATTTAAAATTTTCTTATCACTACTTGGCTCAATACACATTGGACCTCATTTGTATGACAATTACAAGCAAGATTTTCTCTTAAGCATTTCAACAAACACCTAATGATGTGCACTAAATAAAATAAACAAATCTCATCTACCTTATTTCTAGAGTTGAAGAAGATTATCTTTACCTAAAGAGATTGTCAAATCTCTTGAGTAGAGGGAAGTCGATTTCCCTTCTAGATTTCTTGGAAACACCTTTCTTTCGGGAGCACCTCTTGGTTCACCTTGAACCTAAACAAGAAACCACCACACCTCTTAGATAGATGGATGTAGAGTTCAAGGATTAGATACAACCACTTAACAAGAAGAGATGAGAGAAGAGACTATCGACCTAGGGTTGAACCACCTAGGTTTTGGCCTTAAAGCAAGCCTTTCCAAGTTTTGGCCTAGGAGAAGGAAAAATGTGGCTGCTAAAAATGGAGGATTTCGGCTAGGGTTAGAGGAAGCACATTTTGATAACATTTTCCTCAATTATGCCTCCTTAAATAGGCTACTGTTAGGGCAATTCTTTGTTTAAGGTTTGAATCAATTACACAAATGCAACTAGCCTTGTTTAGCCATCTCATGCTCTCTTTAATCTCAACTTGTGATTCGTTTAATAAATTAATTTATGAACAAATAATATTATTTATATTATTATATTATACAATGTCTCTATTATTCTTATAATGCATTCAAAAATTATACCAAATAATATTTGTATAACTTCACAAATTTATTTATGGTCTAAGCATGTCAATATTATGACATTTTATTTTAGCATTTCATCTCATGAATTATACATCATTATGAAATGTAAAATACTTGTTATTTCTCTTCAGTTAGTGTGACTGTATAGAGGATCTATATCATCTTGGTAAAAATATAAAACTTTATATTATTGACTATA
This sequence comes from Hippophae gyantsensis, assembly GCA_030763125.1. NCBI lineage: Eukaryota > Viridiplantae > Streptophyta > Magnoliopsida > Rosales > Elaeagnaceae > Hippophae > Hippophae gyantsensis. Next base: position 7,550,349 of record CM061033.1, on the reverse strand, counting down.
AGAGGTTCTATCATTACATTATAGTTTTCCAAATGACATAGTAATTATTTACTCGATCCACTAATTTTGTGTCTATCCTTGTCACATGATATTATGAATAATATGCAAAATAGGATCGTGTCACTTTTGCATTATATTCCTTTTCTTGGTCTCTCAAGTGAATTATAATTATAACTACATCAGTTATATTGCATGCGATATAATTCCACTTTACCAAGGAGCCCAGTAATAACATAACTCAAAATCGAGGGACAATGATAATATTAACATATAGATTTCTCTCGCACAGGTTTTACATAACGAACTACTATTTCATTAATTCCTATCATAAGATAGTATTTAAATAGAAATCACATTATATACTTCTCATGTGAAAAACCTACACATCTCATGTCTAAGATTCTAAAGACACAATGAAAACATTAATGACACAAAACATAATCCATATAATGTTCCATCTAGTTAGGTCATGTTCAATATATAAAATACACATTTGATATACTCATATCATTAAATGATAATCCCTTATCAATATTTATAGAACTACAATGTACTTTTAATCGACATGGCAATCTTTCATGGTAATTAATGTTCCTTCTTAATTACCACAATTGTGAACATATTTAGGATTACATGTTTCTCATTTTAAGAGTTCTATGGTTCAAGACCAAGTACATCTTCTTGAACACTTCCAAAATATAACATGTTAATCTCAAGAGAAAAGAATACATAATATTCAAAATCATGAACAATACATAAATCTTTATCAAAAAGAATAACTTTTAAAACACACATCCTTCAGTCTCCCACTTGTTTTTAAAGTTTCTCATATACATAACAAATGCATAAACTCTAAAACTAGAATTCCCTTTTACTCTTCAAGACACTCCCCATGGTCTTGTAGACCCATGGACTCCAAATGAATTTTGCTTTTGGCTTGTGATAAGGGCTTAATGAAGGGATCAGTTGTGTTGTTGTTAGTGTCAACCCATAACAATGAATTTTTTCCTTCCTTGATGAAGTCACGAGTTACAAAGTACTTTCTGTCCATGTACTTTGTCTTGTGATGTAACTTTGGCTCCTTAATTTGTGAAATAGATGCACTATTATCATAAAATAGCTCTAAGGGACCTTCACTAGATGAAACGATGCCTAGTTCCTCAAGGAGATTCTTTATCCAGATTCCCTATTTGCTTGCCTCTACGGTTGCGATAACTTTTGCTGTGGTGGTTGTGTCAGCCGTAAGTGATTGCTTCCAACTACGCCAGCTCATAGCTCCACCATTAAGAAGAAAGATGTACCTAGACTAAGATATTCTATCGTTCGGGTATGTCATAAAACTAGCATTAGTGTAGCACATTACAATGAGCTCTCTTTGACAACCATAGACAAGAAACTTGTTCTTGATCCTTTTTAGGTACCTAATGATCAAGACCAGGTGAAGCTTCATGATGACTTGTCATGCTCAGAGCATACGTAACATCGGGTGTCGTGCTAGTCATAGCATACATGATGGAACCTATGGTTGAAGCATAAGGAACATTTTTCATGTATTCAATGTCTTTGCGTGTTGTGGCACCTACGACTTGCTAAGTTGCACATACACACTCATTGGTACATTTCCTTTCTTGGACTTTTCCATATGGAACCTTTCCAAGATTTTATCAATATACATATTTTGACTTAGACCAATGAGCCTACGAGACCTATCTTTATATATATTAATCTCTAAGACATATTGAGCCTCTCCCATGTCTTTCATTGAAAATATCACTTTCAATGAGTTCTTTGTTTGTTCCATCAAAGATTTTTTATTACCCATCAGCAACATGTCATCGACATATAAGATCAAGAACATAATGTGGCTCCCACTGACCATTTTGTATACACAGGGTTCTTCCTTGCTTTGAATGAATCCAAGGGTTTTAACCTCTTCATCAAAGAGCTTGTTCCAACTCCTTAACGCTTACTTCAAGCCATAAATGGTTCTCTGAAGCTTGCACACTTTGCCACTATTTTTTGGATCTTCAAAACCTTGAGGTTGTACCATGTATACATCCTCATCCAGCTTCCCAATTAGGAAAGCTATTTTGACATGCAATTTCCATATTTCATAATCATGAAATGCGGCAATAGCTAGCATAATCTGAATAGATTTAAACATAGCAACTGGTGGAAAGGTTTCATCAAAGTCAATCCCTTGTATTTGACTAAAACCTTTTGCTACAAGTCTTGCCTTGTAGGTTGTCATGTTACCATTCATGTCCATCTTCCTCTTGAAAACCCATTTCTTTCGAATAGCTTTCGATCCTTCAGGAAGATCTACCAAGTTCCATACTTGGTTGTCATACATGGATTGTATTTCTGATCCTATGGCTTCCTACCATGCTTTGGAGTCTTTTCTTTCCATTGCTTCTTCGTAGGTCAAAAGATCATCGATATCCATTACTAAGACCTCGTGAAGACCCATGTAAAATTTGGGTCTTCTCCTTTCCCTTGTTTACCTTCTAAGCTTTCTTTGTTCTTATGACTCATCTTGAGCTTCCTAAACTTCTTGCACAATTTCTTGCGGAATAGATTCATGCTCAATTCTAGTCAGACGAATACTAGGTGGAGAATTCTAAGTCCCTTCAACAATTCTTTATGAAGTTTGACTGCTTATACTCCCACTGATTAAAGGAGCTTCGTAGGGTATTTCACGATCATCTTTAATGTCATCATTCATCTCATGATCACTTACTAGTAAGTCCTCTTGAGATTCCTCAAGTGTCACCCTACTCCCACTACTTTTGATTCTTTTGAGAAACTCTTCTAAGAATATTGCACCCTTCTTAACGAATATAGTATTCGTTGACTTGTGCCAAAATCTATACCCATTTGTTTCTCTTGGGTATCTAATGAAGAAGCACTTATCTACTTTGGGTTCAAGTTTTGTTGACGTCATACACTTACGTATGCCTTACAACCCCAAACTTTGAGAAAAGATATGTTGGGTGGTTTGACATCCACAACTTATGTGAAGTTTTCTCAATGGATTTTGATGGAACAATGTTTAGTGTGTGAACCGCAGTTTGGAGTGCATGACCCCAAAAATATAAAGGTAGTTCCGTTTGACAAATCATTGAACAAACCATAACAAGCAAGGTTCAATTTCTCTTCTAGGAAACACTATTCCATTGTGGTGTCCCCGGTGGAGTGAGTTGTGGTATGATGCCATACTCTTTCAAGTATGTGTTAAACTCATTTCTCAAGTATTCTCTTCCATGATCAGTTCGTAGAGCCCTAATTCTCTTGTCAAGTTGGTTCTCTGCTTCATTCTTGTATTATTTGAATTTCTCAAAATAATCACTCTTGTTCTTCATAAGATATACGTAGCCATATCTACTACAATCGTCTATGAAGGTAATGAAGTACCTATAACCATCTCTTGCACTCATACTCATTGGAACACATACATCAGAATGTATCAATTCCAATAAGCCACTCACTCTTTCACCCTTCTTCTTGAATGGTGATTTGGTCATCTTTCCAATTAAACAAGATTCACATGTTTCAATTGCTTCACCATCAAGCGAATCTAGAAGATTTGCTTGTGAAGGTGTTTGATTGGGGAGGAGATAATTAGAACGTTAATCTAGATACTTCTCACACTAATATTGAAAATTGTGAAAACAAAATAGGGGCTCGTGAGTTAGGTACATTTGGGTAGTATCCTAGGGAGGGTAGCATAATATCGAGTTTTCACTTAAATGTTTGGTTTTCATAGTGAAAAGTTAGGTGGTCCGATAGACTCGTAGCTTTCCTCTTAGGTCATGGGTTATTTCCATCTAAAAATAGCATGTGTTATTTTTTATGTTTTCCACTTTACTTTTACATGCAAATGAATGTCTGGTTAGTTCTTTGAGATTACTAATTTATCAATTGATAAAATTTGAAATAACTTATTTATCCCCTACTAGACATATTAGGTCTATATTTTAAAACTTTCAATTGATATTAGACAATACTAGATATACTTAGTGTTGCTTATAGGAATTTATATTATGGATCATTTTATTGAGGGTTATAACTCAGATGATGAAGAACTTGAATTTTATTTTCTCTCAAAATATAACATTAAAAATTCTAAAAAATTATTTTTTAAATGTCTTAAAGTCATAGAAGAGAATACTAGTTTGAATGTAAAAATATAAAATCTAAATATACAACTTGAGATACATGAAATATTTTCTAATAAATTAAAAGAAGAGAAAAATATTTTTCAAGAACAAAATAATGTTTTGAATTTGAGTCTTCCAAGTTTGAAAGAAGAAAATACTAAGTTTGCTCCAGATAATAAAAAATTGGTGCAAGAGCTAAAAGAATCATGTGTAGCAGTTGAGAGACTTACCATTGGAGCTCAATGCTTAGATAATGTTTTGAGCATTGATAAATCACATGGTGATACACGTAGCCTTGGTTGTAAGGATGAGAGCTTCGTACCTTTCATATCAAAAACCACATTTGTAAGGGTCTCTAACTCTATTTCTACCGTTAATACTTATGCATAAAGAACCATTGTATCTGTGGTAGAAAAATGTTAAGTTTGTGTCTATCTATCATCATTATGATAGGAAAGGTCATATAAGATCAAGATGTAGGTTTTTGATGAATGCTCCTGAATTTAATCATTCTTTCCATGTTTCATACACATACAGTAGGAATTTTAACCATCATCCATTTATGCATGTTACATCATATTCTAGGATGAATGAAAATTATAGTAATATGTTCAAAAATTCTTCCAAGAACATGTCTATGAACCTAAGGTAGTTGAGTCTCAACCGAAAGATATAGAGAAATAAAAATTCAAGAAAATTGGGTTAGGAAAGATTGTTTTTTGGGTCACCTAACCATCTTTTATTGTTTCACCTAGATACTTTTGGTAAAATGCTTAAATGACCTTAGGTGAGTAATTTCTATTGTTTTTATTTTATTTATTAGTTAAATTACAAAACAAATATAGAGAAGTAGAATTCTTTTTTGGCCAACAAGATTTTAGACTTATTCAACACTTGCACACATACAACCTTATTTTTAGTGTCTTAACTTGTTTTGATGTTTATTGTATAAATGATTCCACAATTTTCAAGTGTGCACACACATATTTTTACATGTGATGGTCAATGTTGACATGAACTTATTCACTCACTCACGAACACACATGTTTGTTTTGCATGAAGTTTATGAATTCTCTTGAAAGACTAGGACTTCAACTAATCTTGACTGTAAAATTGTGTTGAGTTCTATTTCTTGCTTTCTAAAATTTTACCGTAGGGAGGCACCTAGTGTTGATAGGGCTACCTACTGTGATGTTTGAAGCTACCATAGTGAGTAGAGAGGACTACCTCACAACTAGTGTGAAAGTTATTATGCTAGATTTATGACTCGTGCAAGCGAAAAAAATAAATTAGAAAGATTATGTAAAAAGAAACTAGTTCTAAAAAATGTAATTGACATGTACCAAAAGAAAGAGAAAATAGAGGTCAAAAATAAATAAATAAATAATCATGTGTCTCATTTATAAAGTAAAAAGAAATAAGAATTTTAAATCATCTCTTGGTTGATATATTTTATTGTAGGACTAATAACTCAATAACAATTTTACATGATAGGTGATACTTTTTCCTTGAGTCCTTTTTGATTGATCATAAATGATTTAATTGGCATATTTGTGGAGTTCAAACATATATACTACTTTTAAGTAAATGTCAATATGTTATTATATCTAGTAAGTGTGCTTTTGTGTCTCTTGTACTCTACTTTCTTATTTATATAATAGATAATCAAAATTTAATTAAAAAAACATTTCTCAATAATTGTGTGCTTGTTTGTGATTAACTGAGTTTATTACCTTATGTGGTTATTTATAAAAAAAATTATATTTTAATTTTTTTAATCTTGTCCTTATTTATTAACTATTTAATTGATTTTATAGTTACGGAGTCATAGGACTTAGGAAGAGTTTAAACCACCTTTCACTTTTGTATTAATTTGTTTTTACATTGCTCTATTACCATTATCGGGATTTTAGCTCCATGGCTTTGTCTAATGCTTTGTCCTTAAGTTTATAATTTCTCCAATACTTTGTCCTTTTCGTATGTCAAAAAAGGGGAGAGTGATTCATCGTTTCATTTTCATGTTTCATATTATTATGCATAGAGAGAGAGAGAGAACATATTTTGGTCATATTTTGGTTAAGAATGCTTTGCATCATTTTGTCTTATGTAAAGCTTGATTGATATGAATGCAATCACTACATGATTACTTTCTACATTTCACTTATTTCTATGTAAACTGAACTAATGTATCATGAGGCATTCAAGCCATGTTGTCATATGTCTTATCTATGTGATTTTAGCTATACACTAACTTGTCAAGTTGTAATGGAGATGGATTCACCGAACCAAAGGATAGTTCCATTGTAAAGTCAGGACATCAATGTATTTTTACCTTAGTCCTATAAGTTTTATGTAGTGAGTGAGAGATTTTGCCACATGAAAATGCCAAGTGGAGAGTTTGCAAGAACTATGAGTGTTGGTTATTTTCATAGATAAAATATTTACATGTAATGTTATCTTTAAGCTTGCTATCAAGTTTCTTAAGAATATCAAGTTCTCAATAAAAAACAAAGAATCACTAAGATTTTGGATAGTTATAATTCAGTTATATATTTCATAACTATCACACATAGAATTGTATACATGTTTAAGTACATTTCATAGAGGCTTTTTGTAGGATCAATTATGATATTACATGATAAAGATATTAGCCTTTTAAGATAGAGGGATCGATCTACCTAGTCGACAGATCGATCTTAATATAGATCAATCTACAATAGATCACACTTCGATTCTCCCTTCTCTACATAAAAAACTGAGCACACCTCTATAGATAAAGGGATCGATCTCTCTTGTTATGTAGCACAACTTATTTTTGGGAGGGATCAATCCATCTCATGTAGGGATTGATCTCGTTATAGAAACTGACATATTTCATCCACTATGATTCATTTTTAATCCCAATCAACAACCAACTACCTATAGAATTGTGCCACATTAGATTTGTGACGTTTTAGCTCTTTAGGTTTACTATATATATGTCACTCTTCCTCACAATTAGAAACATAACTACAAAGCAAATTTTTAGGAGCATAAGGTTCAATAAACAGGTTTCAATTGCTCCTCTTTAATTAGGTTGAACTTTATCTCTTTATATATTTTTATATGATTAATTTGAGCCCATTTGTTTTATATTTTTTTTATATTTATATAGCTTCTTCTTGATTAGGTTCTTGAATATTTAAATCAAATAATTGTATGAGTGATCATGATTATTTGGATTTAATTATTAAATTTCAAAGAAGCTATTTTTATTGAACTTATGATTAATCTGCTTGCTATTTTTTAGTTGATTTGATTTAATTGATATATGATTTGAATCATTTAGTTAAGATTATTCATTATTAAATTCCTTCAAGAATGCACATGGATACTTGTATTTCTTGTATTAATCCTAGTTGTAGTTGTTCCATGAATGTGTCTAATTGGCGAGGATATGATTAGAACGTTTGTCTGGATACTACTCACGCTAATCTCAAAACTATGAAAACAGAACAAGGGCTTGTAAGTTAGGTACATTTGAGTAGTATCTTAGAGAGTATATCATAAAATTGAGTTTGTACTTGAATGTTTGGTTTTTATAGTGGAAATTTTGGAAGTTCGGTAGACTAGTGATTTTCCTCTTAGGTTATGGTTGTGGCCAAAATTGCTTTCACATAAAAATATCATGTGTTATTTTTTAATTTTTGCATTTTATTTTTACACGAGATTATATGTCTAGTTTTTTTTAGGTTACTAATTTATAAATTGAAATTTTAAAAACAACTTATTCATCACCCTCTAGACTTATTAGGTCCGTATTTTAGAACTTTCACCCTCTAGACTTATTAGATCCGTATTTTAGAACTTTCACTCTTAATATATAGAGAAGAAAAATAAAATAAGGAAAACATGTAAAAGAATAGCATCACCAAAAGAGATAATATAATATATTGTTTGATATTTATTTTTCATTTAGAATTATGTTTTTCTATAATTTATTATAATATTTGATTTAATTTGTTTTTATTTTTTAAATTAATAATAATTATTTTACTCATTAGCTCGATAGCCTGGCAACAAAGGTGATATCCTACATCATTTTGGATGTGATTTTGAGTCTTTTTCATAGTTTAGAATTTTCAGGTGAGTCAATATATATTTTAGAATGTATTATATCGATTGAATAAAACATTACTTAGAAAAACAAAGATAACATAATTTATAATTTGTAGCCATAAAATAACACCCCTTATATCTCACTAATATATTTTTACAATTAAATAAAAATCCAACCTATCATTTAACGATGAAAGTCATTTAATTAAATGACGAATTATGACTATTTAAATCCGTTTAATATTATATTTTGTATAACTCGACCTTTTTAAATATTATTGGATGTTATTTTATTGTTATAAATTTTAAGGATATATAATTTCTTAAAAAATATGAATTAAGCATATATTTAATTTTTAGTACATCAAAAAAATATTTAATTTATATACATAAAATAAAAACATTCATTCATAATTTAGACTAAGCTTCAACTAGAGGTGTAAAATAATAATAATAATTTATTATTTTTTAAATTACTTTTTTCTTTTAAAAATATAAATGAGTTAACAGGTAGATTTATTGATCTAAACTATAACTCACCTTACGTGAGTAGCACAACTTAACACCTGCTTGTGACTTATATTATACAAAACCTGCAAGGTGACAATCAACATAGCAATGCAAAGCCTCTATTATGCTAAAAATCCTTGGACCATACATAACTTCCAACACTACCTGTCCACGCATAACGCTTTAAGTAAAAAAATTCTCCCTAGACGAGCATTATCGTTAAGATGATCATTTGATGGAAATATTTATTTTCCCTAAAATGACACTCAATACATATCACTTAAATGTTATGTGACATGACATCCACTTACAAAAAAAAATCATGTTTTATGAGACATGTAACTTAGATTCACCTTTAGAAGAATAAGACCTATGATGTTCCTTTAAAATCACAGGTACCAAGAACATTCTAGAAAACAAGGGACCTAAGTTGCTTCTGACCCAAAGACTAACCACAATTCCATGTTGCTTCTATTTGTTTTGCATGCTTACGTTTAATGAGCCCTAATTTATATTGGGGGAGAATGAATAATTAATTCGGGGTATTCTTATGTGTGCTCGGGAGAGAACATGAGTGATCGAGAATAAGTGACGAATAAAGTATCCAGGTTAGGGAATTGGGAAAAATTGGGTCCTAGGCAAGCTTTATTATTACTTTCCAAACATTTGGAACTAGTGTTTTAATTTTAGTTATTTCATATCCTATACATAACTTATACACAATTCACATACTTGCGGCTATAATCAAAACACAGCCAGGCACAGATATTACTTTCTACTAGTTTTAACACTAACATATTGTTGGTGAAGTTCCATAGAGCACACTCCAGTGCGTTGAATGGTTCTTCATTAGAATCAAAATAAAAGAGGAAAGTGCTATATAATCCACTCTTTACCACAAGGCAGCCATTGTGAGTCTAGGTTCGCTGAAATGCTTGGAAAATAGAAGCTAGGCTACCAGATTTTTAAGATTTAATCCTTCCGATGAGAGTGTAGTCCAAACCACCTTCTGTTTGATAAAATTCATCCTTTAAATCCACCATGAGATCAACAATCCTCCACCTGGTTGATATCCTTAGAAATTACAATAAAGCTGATAGCTAGCCAAAATCGCACAGCAAAGATAGAGCTTAACAAAGAGTTAGATAGCAAACTTAAAGAATAGGATAGGATTATAGTAGCAAAAGCACCAAGACTGGCTCTAGGGGAAGATCCTCAGAAAGATTCAGATTAAAAAACGATCAATCGTAATGGAACCTCAAATAGAAAGCAAGCAGTGGCAATAAAAACTACAAACAGAGTTTCTAATAGTACTCAAGCAATGAAAAGAATAATTCATACGAAACGATAAAGAAAGAAAGAGACCTCAAAGCCGTAGCGAAGCACATATTTTTTATTCCATCATTTACCATTATTCTTATGTGTTCTATTGTTTAATTCATTTACGCACCCCATTTGAGAAACAAACCCAAGTGGACATGTACCTTAACTTGAACAATGTTTGGGTGGGAAAGAGTGGATGATTCAACCTGTTATGCTAACAAAAATAAATCACCAAAATTACGCATGATTATGATACGAGCATAATTTGCTCGAGTTGCTTGGTGCAGCACATGGGCGCGAGACGTTGGGAGAGGGGACCACAAACGGCAAAATATGCAGGCAACACACGAAAATGGACCTCAATCAAGCCGTGTAGAGGAACTGTGATTCTGTTAAAGGATGTCAGGAATTAGTTACATGTAAGGCTATATATAGCCATAGTATTTGAAGAAGGAATAACAAGAATTATATAACAATTACCTCTCTTTCTCAACTTCTCTTCTTGATAAGAACCAAGGGGATAGGACCTAGCTAATTTCAGATTATATAGCAAAGGGTTTCTCCACAAATCAATGGATATTACTCACCATTTTTCTGAGAAGAAAAGACGCCACAAGGAACTGCTAATTCCTTGATAAGTCTAGCATAAATGACACCCTAATAAGTATGGATATTACTCACCACAAATGCTTGGATGTTAAATAACGCCACAAAGGTTGCCAATCCCTTGATAAGTTGCTTAAAGAGGAACAACGAGCTAGAATGAGCTCTCAAATGATCTTAATATTCAAACTTCATTCAAAAATTGTATTTTTGTAGCAGCTGAGCTGCTCTTAATAGGATACAAACCAACCCTAAGCTCTACTACATCATAGCCCTTGATCTCATCCAAGGGTTGAAAATAAACACAGCCAAAAAGCAGAAAAGGTAGCAAAAAACATTGACCAAATCATGGAAAAAATGGGGCAGCTGACCACAAAAGTAATCCTATAAAATATAACATCTTAACCCTTGATTTCATCCAAGGGTTGAAAAGAAAGCTGCCCAAAATCAGTCCAAATGGCACTCCACAATTGGAGCAAAATATGGAGCAGCTGAGAACAAAAGAAACCCTATAAAATATTACATCTTAACCATTGTTTCCATCTAAGGGCTAAAAATGAAGCTGCCCAAAAAAAAGTCCAAATGGCACAACAATGTCCCTAGTTTTATTTTGCCAATTTTGCGCTAATTTCCATCCTAGGATTGTCCCAATCCTTGCACTCCCAATTTAGGTCCGCTTGATTATGCATGACCCCTTGAATGAGCCCATTTAAAGCCTTTTCGAGTTGTGCCTTCCTAGACCTTGTTATTGGTCCACTTGGAATTTGTAGAGCTCGATGATTCTCATCACTTCTTCTCCCTATCTCTTTGAAATTTCTACTTGTATCAATGGTATCAAAGCCGATTCCAGCCATGGATAACCGCTCCGACGCCGAGTTCTTCCACGAAGTATCTGAGATTTTGGCACAATATGAGTCCAGATTCGAGCGAGTAATCGTTGATATACAGGCGGTGTTGATCGAGCTACGAGCTCTTCATACCTTCCACAGCACACCTCTGAATCCAAAACTCATACCCAGATCTGAACCAAATCCATACCCCACAACAATTGTTCAATTTGAGATTTCTAACTTCAAGAACACAGTTCAAATGTTCTCTACATCTTCAGAAATGTTCGAACACCAATCATCACCTTCACTTAAACCACACTCTCACATGAGATCTATGAGAGATTTGTAACTCAACCCACTGGTTCCCTTGCAATGAGAGAACCCCAACCCATAGAAATCAAAGGCAATAAGAACTGCGTTTTCTGGGTTACAAGAAGAGGGAACAGGGACTTATACATCCTTGATGAACCATTCAACACCTTTTAGAATATTTCAGCACCTTCTTGAATATTCCAGCATCTTCTAGCATCTTCCAACACATGCTAGTGTACTTTGGAACATTTTAGAGTCTTCTAGCCTTGAGTTGAGTCCATCTAATTCTAGCTCCCTCTAGACATCACTAGACCACTCTAGACCATTCCTATGTATTAACTTGTAGAGAAGTCTAGATCCTTTAGGCAAACACCCTTTCTTTGGATTTTTAAGGACAATTTGAGTGGGATGTAGCACCCTCCCCCACTCAAGTTCACGACGTCCTCATCGCACCTTCAAGCTTGAACATTTCTATGTTATCTTTGAACTGCCACAAAGAGTCTTCGAGTTCCCATCTTGCCTCTATGTCCGGGGCATTCTTCCACTTAACCAAGTATTCTCGATAGCTTGGTACGCCCTTACGTCGAATTATGTGATCCGCCAAGATAAAGTCCACATCTAGAACTTGATAAAGAAGAAAAGTGCTACTGATGGCTCACGTGGATCTTCACCAAGTTGAAAGATGGGAGGTATGATTTCTAGATTCTGGTTATAGTAATTAGATGATTGGATATAATATATAGTTCTCAAGTCTAGATGAAAGGTATATACAAATTGTCAAGCTTAGGAACAATTCAAAAATGAATGTGTTAGTAAAAGGAAGTGTTAAGATGCAAATTGGAGGCATTACACAAGTCTTGACTCATGTGTACTATATACCATAATTGCAAAAATATTTACTAAGCGTAGGGAAATTGCACGAAAAGGGAGTTTCTATACTCATTTAGAATAATATGTGCAAGGTGTTCCATTCAAATTGAGGGCTCCTCATACAAACAGAGATGACAATCAATAGGATATTTGTGGTATTGGATTCACTTGTAGATGATGAATCAAGTTGCTTCAAAACAGTCTTTGAAGGACTCTCACCTTTGGTATTGCAAATTTGGGCACTTAAGCTTTAAATGGCTGAGAACTCTACATTACAAGAAGATCATGATGTGTCTGTCTATATTGAAAACTCCATCTAGGCTATGTGAAGATTGCTTGAAGGGGAAGCAACACAGAGAAGTAATTGCCAAACAAAGTCAATGGAGAACAATGTTAAGGCTTCAATTGGTTCACGTAGACATCTGTGGACCAGCTACACCAGATGAATTCAACGAATTCTTGCTCACTTTAATGGATGATTTTAGTAGAAAACATGGGTGTTTTATTTATCAGAGAAGTGAGAGGCACTTGCCATGTTCAAAAAGTTTAAAAACTTTGTTGAGAAGGAAGTATGTGAACTGATAGGGTGTTTAAGGACTGACAAAGAGGGAGAGTTCACTTAAGATGAATTCAATGAATTCTACAATTCCAATGGTATTGAAACGCAACTAACAACAACATACACTCCATAACAAAAATAGAGTAGTTGAATAGAAAAATATGAGCATCATGAATTTGGCGAGGAATGTGTTATCTGAAAAGAAATTTTCAAAAGAGTTATGACCTGAAGCTATCAACTGGACCATTTACATTCTCAATCAAAGTCCAACTATTGCAGTGATGGATCAAACACCTAAGGAAGCTTGGAATGAACACAAGCCATCTGTGGAGCATTTCAAGGTATTTGGTGGCATTGCTCATGTTTACAAGGAAATGTTTGCACTAGTAGCCAGATGGGAAATAATTAGAATGATACTTGCTTTAGTTGCACACAACAACTAGTATGTTTTCCATCCAAATGTGAAAATTTCTTGTTTACATGGAAAATTGATTGAAGATGTTTACATTGAGCAACCTCAAGGCTATGTGAAGTTAAGAGAGGAACACAAGGTGTTGAAGTTGAGTAAAGTGTCATGTGGGTTGAAACAAGCCCCTCAAACTTAGTGCAATAGAATATAGGCTTATCTTCTTAGGGAGGGGTTTGTACGATGTCTAAATAAACATACTCTATTCACAAAATGCAAGAATAATAGGAAGGTGTTGATAATTAGCATATATGTAGATGACTAGCTATTTATAGGAAATGATGCAAAGCTTTGTGAAGAATTCAAGTTCTTAATGAAACTTGAATTCGACATGTCAGACTTGGGAAGGATGAGGTACTTCTTAGGGGTAGAAATGGTGCAGAATGAGGAAGGAATTTACATTAGTCAAAGGAGATATGCACATGAGGTATTGGAAAGGTTTGGCATGTTGGATAGTAATAGTGTGAAGAATACAATTGTATCTGGATGCAAGTTGATGAAAGATGAAGAAGGTGCAAGGGTGGATGCTATACAATATAAGCAAATGATTGGTAACTTGATGTATTTAACTGGGACAAAGCTTGACTTAATGTTTGTTGTCAGTCTAGCTAGAAGATTCATGGAGAACCTATTGAAATACATATGCAAGTGGTGAAGAGAGCTTTATGATATGTAAATGGTACTGTGGACTCGAGGATTTTCTAAAAAAAGGGAAAAGATGGCAATGAATTGTTTTCTTTCTCGGATAGTGATTATGATAGGAACATTGATGATTGCAAAAGTACTTTAGGTTATGTATTTTTAATGAGTTCGGGGGCTGTGCCATAAAGTTCAAAGAAGCAAGTAGTGGTCAGTCTTTCCACCATTGAAGCTAAGTTTATTTCAGTAGCTTCATGCACTTGTTAAGTTGTATAGATGCAGAGAGTGCTCAAATTCCTTGGTTGGAGTGAAAGTAAGTGCACTGTGATATATTATGGCAATTCATCAACCATTAAGATATCAAAGAACCATGTAATGCATAGGAGAAGCAAGCACATTGATGTAAGGTACCATTTCCTTTTCAAATGATGGAGTTATGGATTTGAAATATTGTTGTTCTAAGGATCAAGTAGTTGATGTTATGACTAATCCTTTAAAGCTTGATGCCTTTATGAAGATGAGAGAGTTTCTTGGTGTGTGTTCTATGCCATCAAAGTAAATTGATTGCTACTGTAATGCAGTTTAAGGGAGGAAATTGTTAGAAGTTTCTTAACTCAGTCTTTCAATGTTGTTGCATTCTGTTTAATAAATTTCTAGTTTATAGGACTCTAGATCAGGTTTATTTCATTTCAATTAGACAAACCATGTCTTTAGGAGTTGTTAAACATGGTTTCTCAATTTTAGGACTCTGTTTGTAAAGGCTTTTAAAAGCCACAACTCTACATTGAATAAAACAACAGAGTTCAAACTTATTCTCTATGCTTTACCTCAACTTTAGTCTTTGATATTTAATATTTCCCTCACATTTGTAAATACATATTAGTCCAAGGTAGAAGTCGATACATTAACGTCTTCTGGCCCTTTTGGCACCGACCTATTATTGTTGGGGGGTTACATAGTGCAACCTTCGACAATGTCAACTCCGATAAAGAATTATATACTCCTACAAATCGAAGCTAATTATTCAACATTCATTTAATACGTGTCCTCAGGTTTTCATGCCTCTTCTGTCTTGGGCACTTGGCAGACACAACTCCAAATCTACACTACCTCTCAGACCATGCCGCCACATACGTTCTCTTGCTTAAGTACGGTGTCAGTGAATATTTCAATCAAAGATCTCAAGTACTCTTTCTAGATCTCAATTACTCTTTCTACCTCGTACTTCTAATAATGTATTCTCTTTGGTCTCTCTCTCGCCATTATTCTTCTTTTTCGTTAATACAAGTTTTTTTTCATTTGTGAGATGAAGATTAAGAAAAATAAAATGGAGATCACAAACAGAGAATGAGAGGATAAGCTTGCCCAAAAATTCTCATTTTTCACCTAAAGATTCAACTTTGAGGTGAAAAATGAGAATTTTTGGGTAATATTGCTTTCATTCTAAAGTTTATTGACAGTGAGTAGTTGAGGAATCTGGGTAATGTGTATATGATGTGTTACATACATATTTATTCTTGTATTTAATGTATTACATCTACCGTAGTTTTAGTGACTCATTGTATGTTACATCTTATATCCACATGTATTTTTGTATGTAATATATACATCTATCGTAGTTCTGGTTACTTACCAAATGTAACATGTTACATCCATATACACACACACATACGTAACTTGTTACAACAACCATAGTTTTGATAACTCACCAGATATAACTTATTGCATTTTCTTGTATCTTTGTATATAACATTTTATATCCACTAGAGCTTCGATAGGTTACCGATGATGGCTATTAGAGCACTGGTGGGATCCTTAGAGTCTGATGAGGTCACCGGTGATGGCTGCTAGAGATATGGTCAGTGTGACATTAATCTAATTTATTGAAGTTATGAAGGAGGGTCTTTTATTCTTTTAATATTCAATTTGCTAGTTTTAAGATGAATTATTGTTAATAAAGAAAAACTGATCAGTTTATTAAGAATGAATCTATTTAGGCCAAATAATCTTGAAACCTAATTAATTACTACTCTTATAATTTGTTTAAACAAATCTTTTTCAAATCAATCAAATATTTGATTTTTAGATTTGAGAGCTAATGTATGTTGTTTTCTACGTACACTCACTCTTATTTAAAAAAAAACTAACATTAAAAATAATACTATTTATATTTAGCTCATATATTTTTTGCATTACACATAATTAAACCCATCATTTCATAGTGGAAGTGTTTAAATTAAAATATGGTCATTTAGACCTATTAGATGCTAAATAATGTCCAATTAGTTATTGATGTATTATTTTTGTTGTTCTAAGCATTAAGGATGTCATTTATATAATTTCTCTTTTTTTACCAATAACACCATTTTTTGTAATAAGGTCGCAAGAATGCACCTTAATCATAACCTAGTTTAATTTAAAGGAAATTCACTTTCTACACTTCAAATATTTTAAAGCATAACCTTTTTAGTTGGAAAAAGCAATATTTACAACAATGTAAAAACTTTGTATGGTTGTGTAGCCATAACAAAGTTAGTTGCCTAGGCATATAACATTTTATATCATGCAAGTTTTAGTAATGGAGATCAAAGTGCTAATCAAGTTAATGTTTCCAAATATTCACAAGGTCTTTTTGCAAGGAATTGGTGGTTCAATTACTAGGAATAAATTTAGAAGATAAAGTTGGGTGCAAGGGTTACTTTAGGAAGCAATTTTTGTTTAATTAATTGTGGGCCTTTTATGTTTAGTACTTTTTATTTTAGTTAATTATGGGCCTTTTATGTTTAGTAATTTTTATTTTAGTGAATTATGGGCCTTTTAGTTTTAGTCTTTTAGTATTTTATTTTTAAGGTTGGATTAGGCCCAATCCCTAACTAAATAGGCCCATTCCATCTAGGGTTTTCTCTTTTAGGGTTTCTTGCTTATGTAGAAGAATAGTTATGTAATTTGGAGGCAAGAATGAATATTATTAATGAAAAACATATTTTATAAAGCTTTTGCTTTACCTTCTTGTGTTCTTGATTGAATGCTTGAATTCAACTTATGAAAGGGAATGATCATCCTTTGTGGAATCTCAAGATTGAGGTTTTAAGGAATTTTTTCCTTAGGGTTCTAATATGATTATCTTTAACACCTTCTTAGCAAATCAATCGTTTCTATTCCTTTGAGTTCGTGGGTTCCTAGGTTGTTCGCCTAAAAGGTTAGTATCATTTGGTATCAGAGCCTTGTTTATTGAAAACAAGTTATCTATCTTCATCTATATTTGTTTTGAATTTTAGATTTTAAAAAATAATAATTCATCATTTGATTTTTTTCTGCGTTCTTGAGTCACAAATCACAAAAAAAGAAGAAGATATTTTGTCCTTTTGAGTCGTGTGTTTTTTTTCAATTTCATTTTTGTTGTTTTCGTATTTGGATTTTATTTCATAGTTTTCTTTTAATTCTTCATATATTTTTTTTATTCTTTATTTCTCAGTTCAATCTATCTTTGTTCTTCAAAAAAATAAAAATAAAAGGAAAAAAGAAAAGAAAAGAAGAGGACTGTTGTTCAATTTAAAAAAAATTGATAAAATAGAGTTGCAATATTAAACGACCATAACTTTGGCTTGGGTAAAGTAAATACTATTATAATATATCAAATCGAAGCTCTTTTCATTTCATAACAAAAATCTAGGCTTTACCTTTGTTCTTGCAATTTTCATGTCCAAATTCCACCGTTTACACTACTAAGCTAAGGGGTAAATATTTATCGCACATTTTTGCGTTGTTTTTTAGTTCTTGTTCATTAGGGTTGCATTTTTTTTTGCGAATTTTCTATTCACAGAAGCAGTAGCAACATTAAAAAAATAAAAAAAGAAAGAGAATAAAAGGAAAAAAATAAGAAGAAAAGGAGAACATAGTAGTAGATTGTTCAAGAATCTAATTATTGTTTTCTTGTTCTTGTTGAGATTGGTTTTCCTTTATTTTGTTCATGCTACCAAAGATTGATTTAAAAAAAAGAATCATTGTTGATCAAGAGTCTTTCTTTAGAGTCCTCTTTGGTCAAGAGTCTTCCTTTAGATTCCTCTTTGGTCAAGAGTCTTTCTTTAGAGTCCTCTTTGGTCAAGAGTCTTTCTTTAGAGTCCTCCTTTGTCAAAAGTCTTCTTTTAGAGTCCTCTTTGGTTAAGAGTCTTCCTTTAGAGTCCTCTTTGGTCAAGAGTCTTTCTTTAGAGTTCTCTTTGGTCAAGAGTCTTTCTTTAGAGTTCTCTTTGGTCAAGAGTCTTTCTTTAGAGTCCTCTTTGGTCAAGAGTCTTCCTTAAGAGTCATCTTTGGTCAAGAGTCTTTCTTTAGAATCCTCTTTAGGTAAAGAGTTTTTCTTTAGAATCATCTTTGGAATTTATTTCTTTAGAGTCATCTTTGGACTTTCCTTTTTTCATACTTTTCCATTTAATTCGTTTAGAATTTTGAATTTTGAGGTTGTCACTAATAAAACAGTTACTTCTTGAGATTAGTTAGATTCTTTGATTTTGTTAAGAACACAAAAAAGGTTGGCGTGAACTTTGAGTGGTAAAAAATAGGAGAGTGAAAATAGTGTTAAAAAAGAGCAAAAATAGTATTAAAGAAAAGAAGACTGATAACAAACTTATTTGAGAGCAAACACGTGAGGGAGTACGTGGGTTATTTAATTTTATTTTAGAGGTTAACAACATAAGTAAGGAAGGAGGAGAACCAGAAGAGGTTAACTTAAAATTCTTCATCAAATCTATTCATGACCAATTTAAGAGAATGAATATCATTAATGAAAAGTATATTTTAGAAAGCTTTTACTTTACCTTCTTATGTTCTTGATTGAATTCTTGAATTCGACTTATCAAAGTGAGTGATCATCCTTTGTAGCATCTCAAGGTTTGGGTTTTAAGGACTTTTTTTCCTTAGGGAGTACGTGGGTTCCTAGGTTGTTGCCTAAAGGGTTCACATCATTTGGTATAGGCCCATTAGGCCCATTCCATCTAGGTTTTTTCTTTTATGGTTTCTTAGTTGTATATAAGAAGAGTTATGTAATTTAGAGGCAAGAACAAATCTCATTAATAAAAAATATATTTCATAAAGCTTTTGCTTTTCTTTCTTATGTTCTTGATTGAATGATTGAATTTGACTTATCAAAGGAGGTGAACATCCTTTGTGGTGTCTCAAGATTGGGGTTTTAAGGATTTTTTTCCTTAGAGTTCTAATATGATCATCTTCAACATGTTCTTAACATATCAATCGTTTCTATTCCTTTGAGTCCATGCGTTCCTAGGTTGTTAGCCTAAAGGGTCCGCATAAGTTAAAGTGTAAAAATTGGGAAAAGTTTTGGGGAAAAAAACTTTGTGAATAATTCACCATGACATATTTGATTGCACACACAAAAGTGTGTGCAATCAATACGCAAGTATACGTATCACAACAAGTAATATGATGGTAAGAAAAGATTGTTCCCATGGAGATTATTTTATTAGAAACTAATTTTTAAAACTAAAAAATAAAAATCATTTTTTTTGTGTTTTTATATTTTAAGGAAGCAAAATTAAAATAACTAAAAGTAAATATAAATAATTAATTAAACCAAATTTGGTAAGTAAAAAGATATATGAGAAAATATCTAGGAATACTTAATCACCCAATTTTCTAAACATGTGAATCGCTAAAATCCCCTAATATAATTATCAACTAAATTACATGATCAATTGAATTTAACCTAGCATGTAGTCCTCTCTCAAGTAAACTACACATCATATAGTAATTAATTTAATCACACTCTCATGTCAATTAAATTGCATACTACTCATTAAGTTCATCAATTATGGATCACATACATAAGAATCATACATTTCTCCCTAGAAACTATGCATGTTATTTAATCAAGACAAACAATTAAATAATTCTCTCAAATCTATTTAATTGTCTTCATAGATAAATTGTTAACCAAACAAATTAATAGCATAAAAATCAGATTAAATAATATAATTAAATTATAATTATAATTGGG
The DNA here is from genome assembly GCA_030763125.1 of Hippophae gyantsensis. Classification (NCBI taxonomy): domain Eukaryota; kingdom Viridiplantae; phylum Streptophyta; class Magnoliopsida; order Rosales; family Elaeagnaceae; genus Hippophae; species Hippophae gyantsensis. The sequence goes on along the minus strand of CM061033.1, from coordinate 7,529,972 downwards.
GTAAAATATTAGATCATCATATGGAGAAAATTGGGTTCATAAGATCCCTAGATTAATAAACTAATTATACATAATTGTGTTCATAAAGCTCATATTTTTCATAAAGAAAGACATAAAAATTGTTAAAGAAAAGAATAGAAGAAGAAATACAATCAATCTCTTGAATTGTAGAATTAATCTCCTCTTGAATCTCCACCAAGATTGTGTCTTCTCTTGATTTTTTTTATATTTTTCTCTCTTTTTAGCTCCAAAAATTGATCAAAATTATGCTAATGGAGGCCACTCAAGGGCTACAATCAAAATAAGCAAAAATGATAGTTCCAACCAATCACAGCGTGACACGTGGCTTCAGAAATTTACTGGGTGAATTAGGGAGTGATGCATGATAGGGGAGACCAGTCAGAGTCAATGCTCACTGAGTCAACGACACATGACGCGACGTGATTTGCAAAAACAGATGGCGTGGTGGACAGGTGGAGTGCGTAGAGTAATGGCATAATGACACATGGCATCTTGCGTTGACCAATTTCCAAACTCGAATTGAACGTCATGTTGACACATGGCATGCATTTCATCTTTCTCACACGCGGCGTAACATGATTCACTTCTCGTGCTTAGGTGGCATCCATGTAGCTTGCCTAGTCAGCTCCTCTGCTCGCATGACATGCCACATGGTAGCTCTTAATTGGTCCTGCATTAAAAATTCATAAAAAATCAAAAAATTATTTTTTCACCATTTTTCACTAAAACATTTATATTTTAATATTTTTGGCCATAAAATACTATTTATTGAATAAAAGAAGTAAATATTAAGTAAAATAAGTGCTCTAATGACTCTACTTTCATAGAGTCATCTATATTGTCAAATATGCAAGACTTAACTTACATTGTGAATTTCACACAAATATTTTATGATTTTTTTCTATTTTTTATCATAACTTTCAAGACTATCAATTTTTTACAACATATTCTCCCACATAAAATGAATTTTATTTGAAGTATTATAGGAACTTCAAATGACATCTTACATTTTCATTCACTCTACACCAATTGTTTTTGCATTTTATGAATATAAGAGTACTCAATCAAGCTATACAATCAAAATTGAAATATAATTCAAGTTGAGATGAATAGTATTTCTCTTCTTATAATCGATCCATTTGTTCTCCATTTTCAAATTATATTTCTATTTTTCTTTAACAAATCATTTAGTGGTCTAAATGTTTCTATCATTGAAGAGCTCGTCAATTATGGTTGAAGCTAGTAATGGATTCCAATGTTTTGATGGGAAACACGGCTATAAAAGGGGTGTTATGGTCCCTAAGCTTAACACATAATTCCAATGCAATATACCATCAAATGTGAGTGTTGTTGAGAGCTTAGAAATTCCAAACACATAGAGCACTTCAGTTTTGATCATTTTTGGAGCTTGAAGAACAATTCAATGGTTGGAAGTAAGATCCTTGCTTTACTTGTTTTCGATCCCTTTAGTTTGTTTATTTTGCATTTGGGTCGATTAATTTATGCTTACATTTGGTATTAGAGCCATATTACATCTATCTTGATCAGTTTAATTCACCGAGCACCTTGAAATTGAGTTTTTTGAAAGGCTCATTTTTTATGTAAATGGAAATTATAAATGATTTCATTATTGATTTTCTAATGATTTTGTGAATTGAAACCTGAAAAGCCATGAAGAAATTCATTCCAATTTGTTGTTCGCGTTCATTAGAATGTATTAATTAGCTTTTTATTTAAAATGATGTTTTTGATTCAAACTAAGACCATGAATCACTTGGAAATTCAATTATGAGAATTTTGATAAAATAAAGACAAATTTCATCATCGGTATCATGAAATACAACCAGGGCTCCAATCGGGTCGCAATCAGATCGTTATAACTCAGGTTCAAGTTGAAGAAGTCAAGAATTACAACAGTTTTTGTGTTATTTTATATAATAAAGGCCTTTTATATATATTGAGATTTTGTTTATTTATTGAATTAAAAAAATATAATTTTAATGTGATTAATTTATTGAACTTAAGTTTGTTATGTGTAGAATATTTATTATACATGTGACAATTGTTTAAATAATTTTTGGCACATTAAAATTTATTTATGATTAAATACATTATGCATAAATGATTTGTTTTGTTATTTGTATGTATACTTTATACATATGAAATTTGGTTAAATAATTTATGAGTAATAGAATTAATTTTATTGGCTCTTCATGAATTTAATTTTTACTTATATTATTTATTTTTCTTGTATAATTTATTGTCATTTCTTTATAAATGCAATCTTAAGATAGATAATATTTGTACAATTAGAATTAAATTAATATTGCTTATGATTTTATGCAATAATTGAGCCTTGTTGCGTGTTTTTCAACACACGAACTCGTGCAAGCATACACGGTCACAAGTAATAAAGATTTGTAAGTAAAGATCGATCCCACGAGGATTTGTTACTATAGTTTGTCGAGTACTAAAATTGTATCTCTCTGATTTTATCCAAAACAATCGTTGGTTAAATAAAAAAGTAAAATAAGAAAATAAAAGAAATCTAGGATTGCAATTGTTCACCAAACTAATCCACTCAAATCATGTTATTTTCTTTGGATTTATATTTTTTAGTACATTTAATTTGTCAACCGAAAACTTCTTTTTTTATTATTCATACATCTCTTTCGAGCTCCGTATAAACACACCTCGTTAAATTAATTTACTATATCTCTATGAAAATTAAATTTACCGAGATTCATTACGTTCTAAGTTTTCAAATGGCCACACATACAATTAGGGTATATCTCTATCCTTCATCATACATGTCATTCTATTTACGAGCAATACACACACAAATGCCTTTCTCAAGTTTATTCATGTGCCACGGATCGTTTTGATAAGATTCGTAAATAATCAAAAAGCATTACGCACAAAATAAAACGAACAAATCGAACGTCTTATAAATCTATCAAAAATAATTAAAATTAAAGCTTCATAAATTTAGATTAAATGCAACCCTAGAAAAATTAAATTACTTCATAAAATTAAAATAAAAATTATAACAACTACGGAAAAAATTAGAAGAAGCGAGAAATAAAATTAAAACATCACTTAAAACAAATATTTGGCACACGCAAAACACAACAAAAGCCAAAAATGGCTTCGCGTGTTTTGTCATTCAACACACAAACACAATAAAAATTACAACCGAAAAAACTAAAACACTCTAAAAACTTTCGAAATTAAAACTAAAACTCTACTCCAAAAACTCTACTCCAACCAAACTTTTTACAACTAAAAACTATCTCCTATTTATAGCAAAAAAAAAATACATTAATAAAATATTAAATTAAAATCTACGCGTGGCACAAAATGGTGTGCCGAAAATTATAAATTAAACGCGTGGGGGACAAAAATTGTATCGAAAATGGGATCGAAAAAGTGGGTGGAACGCTGCGCGTTCTGTTTTAATTTTTCTTCCACGCTGCCACGCGTCGCGTTCTGATTCGCGGACACAATTAGTGGGACACGTGGCAGCATCTCATTCGTTGAATGGAATGGGCGCACGCAGACTTGTCGCACGGGATTGGGGCGCACGCAACGTTGCGCAACGGCTATAACGCGTGTGAGATTCTGTGCTTTTGCGTTCACCAATATGTGCCACGCGTCTGCTGATGATTCGTTCAAGGGAAAATTGGGACACGTGGAAGACTTTGATTGGCTTAGGGGAAGATTGCACGTGGTTCAGCGGCACAGAACAACGCCCTTTGGCAGACGTGTGACCGACACGTGGGTCCCACCCTGCACGCCGACCTGCGCGGCAGGTGGGGGCCCACCGACACGCCGAGCCGCGTGAAAATAGTGACCTGCACCCACTCTCTTTGGTCGGGTGTGCTAATGACGCGCAACCGGCCGTTGCCTTTTCGACGGACGGTCCCACGTTGGGCGCTGATTAAGGCGCGTGGCGTCTCCTAGCCTGCGCAGAAAAATAAACTTTATTAATTCCATTTTTACCCACAAATATATTTCAAATTACATTTTAAACTTTCTTTAATTACAGTTAAGCCCTTTTCTAATTTTAAATTAAATTTTGAAACTTTTAATAATTAAAATGAAGCCCAAATTTAATTTAAATTATATTTTTAATTTTTAAAAATTGTAATTAAGAACTATATTATTTGAAATTATATTTGGGGACATAAATGTGGCATTAAGTACATTTTCGATACAAATTATTTACTTTTATTAAAATATATAAAAAACAGTAAATACTAATTTATTAATCGAAAATTAACTAAAAACATGAAGAACATAGCAATTATGATTAATAAAATAGGTGAAAATAACTATATAAAATACAGTTATCAAGCCTAATGATTTAGTTAATGTTTAAGTGATTCATATAATTTAATTAATTAGGGAGTAGACACAACATTTTTAATTAATTAAAACTATAATAAGGTTTATTTAGGATTGCATTTAGAAAAATAAATATTAATTGTAACTAATCATAAGTGATATAATAAATATTACACCACATGAGTTTTTATTATATTTAGTGTGATTAATTAAGATAGAATATAAAATTATATTTTCTAATTTATCTAGAGGGATTAGGAAAAGGAACATAATTTGATAGTTTTATCGTAAAGTTAAGATGAATCTAATTGAATTAGAACTTTAGCCCATAAGCAAATTTTATGTCATTAGATTCATATTTTTCATGATTTACATTGGTAAAAAATGATATTAATTTAGGTCTCAAATTTTAACAAGCATATAATCTTTAATCACAGCTTCACAACCTATGAATTTCTCTAATATTCATTGTGACATTCCCAAATTGAAAGAGGATAATTATTAAGTATAGAAAGAAAGAATTCTCCTTCATCTAGGGTGGATGGATATTTTCTATGCTATTAGGAAACATGAACCACCTAAAATTACTAAAACCAACACTCCAGTGAATATCATGCTTTATGAACATTGGGAGTGATCTAATCGCCTTAGCATGATGTTCATAAAGAATAAGATCTATGTTGGTATTCGTGGTTTTGTTGATTAGCATAACAATGTTCGGGACCTACTAAAAGCCATTGATGATCAGTTCGTCACTTCAGATAAGGCTTTAGTAAGCACCCTTATTATGAAGTTCTCTTCCTTAAAACTCATCAGTGTCAAAAGGTGTACGCGAGCACATTATGAAAATGAGAAACTTTACAACTGAACTTAAGAATCTTAAGGTTGAGATGTCAGAATCCTTCCTGGTGTACTATATCCTGAACACTCTCCCATAACAGTACGAACCATTCAAAATCTCATACAATACACATAAGGATAAATGGTCAATTAATGAACTAATGATCATGTCTGTTCAAGAGAAATGGAGAATTGTTATGGAGCTTGGTGAAAGTGAAATGTTGGCTACAACATGTTGGAAAGGCAAATCTCAAAACAAATATAAAGGGAAAGGGATAATTCCACCTCAAGCTGATATTAATAAAGAAGACAGGTGTTTCTTCTATAAAAAGAAGGGACACATGAAAAAGGAATGTATCAAATTCAAGAAATGGCTTATTGGTAAAGGTAATCCAACTTCATCTGTTTGTTATGAATCTAATATGGTTAATGTTAATATTAACACCTGGTGGATTAATTCTGGATCTACAATTCATGTTACAAACTTCTTATAGGGTATGCAAAACCTAAAGAAGCAAGTGGGGAGTGAGTAATACATCTTATCCAAAAACAAGATGGGCTTACATGTGGAGGTTGTAGGAACATGTAGTTTGACTTTAAGTAGTGGTTTTGTTTTGTAATTAGAAAAGACCTTTTATGTTCCAAGTTTCTTTAAAAACTTGATTTCAATTTCAAGACTTGTATCTTCTAGTTATTCCTTTCATTTCTCAAAAACATCTTTTAGTTTATTTAATAAATATGACTGTGTTGGGAATGCTATTTTGTCTGATTGTCTTTACTGCATTAATTTAAGAAATAATGCCACTCATAACGCTATGCATGTTTAAGCTAGCACTAAAAGGTGTATTATTGACAATGACTCTTCTACATTATGGCATATGAGATTAGGACATATCTCTATAGAAAGAATTAAAATATTAGTGAAAGATGGGGTACTTAGTACTTTAGGTTTTACTGATTTTGAGACATGTGTGTACTACATTAAGGGAAAATAGACTAACAAGTCAAAGGTGCCAATAAGAGTTCAAGCATATTAGAAATCATACATACTGATATATATTGTCCAGACATGGGCATGAAAGGTCAGAAATATTTTATCACCTTTATTGATGATTTTTCTCGATATATGTATCTCTACATGCTTCATAATAAGAGTGAAGCATTAGATTCCTTCAAGATCTTTTAGGCTGAAGTAGAGAAGCAATGCAGAAAGTAAATAAAACTCGTGAGATTAGATAAAGGTGGTGAATATCATGGTAGATATACTAAGAATGGACAAGTGCCAAGTTTGTTTGCTAAGTTTCTTCAAAAGCATAGGATAGTTGCCCAATACACTATGCCTGGTTCACCAAACCATAATGGTATAGCAGAAAGGAGAATTCAAACATTATTGGACATGGTACGAAGTATGCTTAGCTACTCCAATCTTCCTAAATCCTAGTGGACTGAAGCTTTAAAGATAGTTGTGTATATATTAAACTGAGTTCCAACCAAGGCTGTCTTAAAGACACCATTTGAATTATGAAAAGGTTGGAAATTGAGTTTACGACATGTGCACATCTGGGGATGCCCGTATGAAGTGAGGATTTATAAACCACAAAAGAAGAAATTAGACCCAAGGACCATTAGTGGGAATTTCATTGGATATGTCGAATGATCTAAGGGCTATAGATTTTATTCTCCATTTCATAACACTAAGTTTATGGAATCAAGAAATGAAAAGTTTCTTAAGTATGACCTAATTAGTGGGAGGGATCAAATCAAGAATATAGTGTCTGATACTCATCATTTAGAGTCTTAACCTTCCACTTTAAGAGATACATTGACTGTTGTTCATAACACCCCTAAAGTACAACTGGTATTGAACAACCAATCATTGAAATTCCATAAGTTGTTGACAACATTCCAATATATCAGATTGTTCAAGAGATTCCTGAAACTTCTGAACAACAAGTCGAACCTCATACTTCCCAAGAAGATGATGGTGCAACATTAAAAATATCTACTAGAACTAAAAGGTCAACAATTTCTAGTGATTTTGTTGTATATCTACAAGAATTTAATTGTAACATTGGTGCTGAAAATGATCTCAAATCCTTTTTACAATCCATGAGTTTCAAAGAATATAAATTATGGTACAATGCTATAAAGGATGAGATGAGTTTCATGAAGAGTAATGGAGTCTAGAATCTTCTTAAGTTTCCTAATGGTGCAAAATCCATTGGATGTAAATGGGTCTTTAAGACAAAGAAAGACTCGTTGGGTAATATTGAGAGATACAAGGCTAGATTAGTTGCTAAGGGATTCACTTAGAAAGAAAGAATTGATTATACAGAGACTTTCTCTCTTGTATCTAAGAATGATTCCTTGCACATTATATTGGCATTAGTAGCTCATTTTGACCTTGAGATGCAACAAATGGATGTGAAAATAGCTTTTCTAAATGGAGATCTAGAAGAAGAGGTTTATATTAAATAACCAAAGGATTTATTTCTAGTGATGGCAAGCTTAATAAATCCATATACGGATTAAAACAAGAATCCTACCAATGGTATTATAAATTCCATGGAGTAATTTCTCCATTCAGATTTGTTGAAGAGCCCATGGATCAATGCATGTGCCAGAAGCTTATTAGGAGTAAGATATGTTTTAAGAATTTATATCTCAAATGATAAGGGTTTGCTACACGAGGTAAAAGAATTCCTTTCTAAAATTTTGATATGAAAGATATGGGTGAGGCATCTTATGTCATTGTCATTAAGATCCATAGAGATAGAATTTGAGGCATCTTGGATTTATCTCAGGAAATCTAAATCAATAAAGTTTTAGAGAGATTTTGAATGAAAGGTTGTTCACCAAGTGTTGATCCCATTATGAAAGGCGATAAGTTCAATTTGGACCAATGCCTAAGGAATGATTTTGAAAGAGAATAAATGAAGAACATTCTATATGCTTCTATTTTTGGAAGTCTGATGTATCCTTAGGTTTGCACAAGGCCTAACATTGCATTTGCTGTTGGAATATTGGCATGATATCAGAGTAATTCAGGTTTAGACCATTGGAAAGTTACTAAGAGAGTGTTGAGGTACCTTTCATGGAACCAAGGACTATATGCTAATGTATAGACGAATCGACTATATAAAAGTAGTTTGCTATTTCGATACGGACTTCACTAGTTATGTTGATTCATGCAAATCAAAATCTGGTTACCTTTTCATTCTTGCTGGTGGAGCCATGACTTGGAGGAGTGCAAAAGACTTCCACTATGGAGGTTGAGTTCGTATCATGTTTTGAGGCTACATTACATGGTGTATGGTTGAAGAGTTTCATTTTTGAGCTTATAGTAGCTATTGTGTTTATGGCTAAGAATAATAAGAGTGGTAGTCATATAAAGTACATCGACATTAAATACTTGGCAATAAGAGAACATTTTAAGGAAAAGAAAGTGGTCATTGAGCACGTTTCCACTGAGTTGATGAGTTTTGATCTTTTGACTAAAGGCATACCACCACTAAAATTTAAGGAGCAAGTAGAGAAAATGAGAATTGGTTCCATTTTGTAAATATATATATACAGTTTTTTACTAAAACTCTTATATATTATGATATTTTCTCATATTCATGTGCACCTTAATTTATTTGAGAAAATATATTTTGTATAGGACCAAGAATAAATATAGGATTTATTTAGTAAGTTTTGTTACCACATAGATGTAGTACTTGAGAAACTAAATACATTGTAATACATGGAAGATAATACTCATTCTTTGAGGACCTATCGCCATGATTCATGTGTTTATTTCTTAAGAAAGATAATCGATGGGGTTAAGTTGAACGTTTGGACCAAGTGGAAGAATGTAACTAATTTGTTCATTCTCTATTTTCAAATTTCATTTCCATTTTTTTAACGGATCATTTAGTGGTCCAAATGTTTCTATCATTAAAGAGCTTGCCGATTATTGCTAAAGTTGGTAACAGATGCCAATGCTTTGATGGGAATCACAGCTGTAAAGAGGTGTTATGGTCCCTAATCTCAACACACAATTCCAATGCAATACACCATCCAATTTGAGTGTTGTTGAGAGCTTAAAAGTTCAAAACACAGAAAGCACTTTAGTTTTGATTACTTTTAGAGCTTAAAAAACAATTCAATATTTGGAGGTAAGATCCTTGCTTTATTTGTTTTCAATTCCTTTATTTTATTTATTCTGAAATTGGGTCAATTAATTTATGCTTACCTTCTATCTCACACTTCCAATTGAAAGTCACAGCTTGAGACTTTGAGCCTCTAGTAAGGCATGTATAAATTTAACTTGTCATTCATTTGTTTTAAATAAGTAGTTGCACCTTGAGGGTTGTTAGATTTTCCTTATCCAAATCCATTAGATAAATAAGGTTTTTATAATCAAGATTGGGTATTTATTGGTACCCTTATTGTTCTTTCGATACCCCTTCTTTCTCGTATAATTGATCATAATGGAACAACAATCCAATTTAATTTATCATTTGCAAGTGATCAGTATTAATTAGGTTAAGTATCCACATCTATTTCATAAATCATTTTCAATTAAGGAAATTGCTAAAATGTTATTGTTTGTCCAATAAACACATACATACCTACTTTGTATGTTTTAAGATATTTTTAATTTATATTAAATAATTAAATAATTATTTAATTCAACTAAATAACACAAAAATTAATTAATCAACTAGAATAAATATTTGGTTAGTAAAATTATCATAATACTCTTCATGTATAATTTGACTTTTATGATATTCATAAATTGTTATCATAAAGTATCAAATGCATTGGTCAAATAATTATTTATTTATATGTTAAAATATAACATCATTAGGTTATTATTATTGAGCAGATTTGAGGTCCATGGAACAATTATTTCAAACTTATTATTTCAAACTAAACAAGACTTGATATTTAATTAACATGTTAATTTAAATATCAATCACATAAATCCCAGAATCACTCCATAAAAATCATGTGATTGAACTCTTGAAACGTGAAAATGTGATTTACTCAATTTTCTAACATCAAGTAATCCATTGATATACCATTACATGTAGCATGATCCTTCACATCTAGGCTATTATTAGATGTACGTAAATGTTTTAATTTTACCTTACTAATTACCTCTTATCCTTGAGTATGCATGATTTATGTTGAAAAGCTAAATTGTAAGTCCTATCATTTTGGTCTTAGTACTCTTGTGTAAACATAACATGATGTCAACATTTATTTGATCATTATGCTTACCCTTTATAAGGTTGGTTACTGATGGCTCAGTACCACTTAGAATATAATTTTAGTTTTTCTTGTTACACACACTCACTTTCTTAGATTATAGTTTGCACTTGTTGGTATTTGTTATTGTGTTGTCCAATTGGAGACTTTGCTTGTTGTTGTGGTGTCCCATTGAAGACTTACTTTGTTGGTTGTGTTAAAGACTAGGTGTTTTCTTGCATCAAAAATGCCTTTTGTTATGGTCAAGCTTGCTTGCCAATGTTCTCGTCGCTATCATCGTTGTCTCATCATGGTGCTTTCCATCACTCACCTTTATGGGCGACTAAGGAATAACAATAAGACTAACATCGGGTTAGTAATACCGATCTTACAGGTAGTTTTGTTTTAAAACTCACGCAAGTGCATGAGTCATTTTATAGAAAATGATAAATATACTCCCAAGGTTGATCTAACGAAGGAATATATGTGTTTTTTTAATTTATTATTCAAACTTTCATAATAGTGGAGTATTTATGGATATAATAATTAAATTAATTATACTTGCTCATATTATTTAGGTTATTAAAGATATAAATTGATATTTATTGATTCTCTCTTTTTTAATATGAAAACCACCTTTGGTAGGGTTAGATATTTTTTGTTAATTAAAAAATCAATTAACACTTATAGGTGAGATCGATAATTTATTTGGTTAATTAAATTAATTCCTTTCTTCTAAGAGATTGAAAATAAACCATTTAAATACCACATTTGGTGGAGTTAGACATTTTAAACTTTATTCAAGGTGTCCAAATTAAACTTAAGAATTTAATTATTCGAGTACTAACTTTCAAGTTTTAAAACCATTACAAAAAATATGTTGTCAATACATTTTCCGATAATAGTTCTTATAAAAACTTTTGAAATAGAGTTTCACTCTAACTACCGGGCGTTTGTACCAACATATAAAAGAGCACTACTTTAAATTAGGCCGAATAATTAAACGTTAAAATCTAATTTTCAGCATCCTTAATCTTGAATAAAAATAAAATCAATTTATTTTTTTATATAAATATTTTACGTATTTAATATTTCGCAAGTATAACAACGTTATTATTATATAATATTTACAAACAACCTGCCATGTTAAATTTAATCACGAATAAATTAAATATAACATATAATAATAAAACATAAAAAATAATTGTAAATAATTTATTTTAAAATTAAACCTCAAAAGAATTCTTACAAAACTTTGATGCTAATTTTGTTGTTGTAAAACCTATAAACAGATTTACATTTCCGTTTATTGCATCAAAAACTATAAAAGTATAAAATCATAACTAGTTCTTCTCAAAAAGAGAAGAACTTTAAAAATAAAATAAAAACTAATAAAAAATCTTTCTAGAGTGAGAAGTTTGTGATAATTAAGATTTTGAAGGATGATTTTTACAATGGAGGAGAAGGTCCTTTCATACATGAGGAAAAAGCTAAAAAAAGTGGGCAAATATCTTAGAAAATTGATTTTGGATGCATTTGGACAGGTTGGAACGGGTGTGGGGGGTGAAATATGCGGTAGATAGGTGTTGGTGCACGAGTGCATGCGTAGGACAAGCGTGGGCGTGTGCTTAGCATGTGCAAGGTGTATGTGTGGGTGTATTGACCGTGTGTTGAGCATGTGTTGGTTATGCGCATGTGATGAGTTCTTAAAAAGCACTAAAATTATAATGATTTAATATACTTTAATTGATTAAAGAGATTTATATTTGTATGATTTTATCATATTTTTATATAAATTTATCTTTTCAGAATCACGAATATTTTTATTATTTTTCAAGTATTTTAGTTTAAAAATAACTCAAAGTTTAGAAGAAAAATACTAGAGGTAATACATCACAAATATATTGAGAAAAGAAATGAGGAAAAGTCAAAAATTTGGAAATATTGGACAAAATGGGTCAAAACTATCAAAAATGTCAAAAAGGCTGAAATCCAGCTCGAAGTAGCCCATCCGCGTAGAGTCCCGTGCACACTAGAACGCGCGTATGCCTAGTACACGCCGGCACATGCCCAGCACATGCCTACACATGGTCAGCACACACCCAGCCAGTGCATGCAGCTAGCACATGCTCAACACAAACCCGACACATGTCTCACCAATTTCCATGAGTACCAACACAAGCCCGTGTCGTGTCTCACCAATTTCCATGAGTACCAAATTCAAATTTTAAAATATTTTCCCACCTTTTTTAGCCTTTTCCTCACCTATAAAACGACCCTCTTCCTTCATTGTAAAACACACAATTTTCTAAGATCTTTCTCTCTCTAGAAAGTTTTCTTTTTTTTAATTTTTAGTTTTGGAGTTTTTCTATTTTTGGGAAGAACTAACTATGTTTTTATAGATTTTTAGTTTTTGATTCAATAAGCGTAAATGCAAATCCGTTTGGAGGTTTTCCAACAACAAAATTAACATCAAATTGCTATAAGGATTCTTTTAAGGTATAATTTTAATGGATTCTTTATAGTTATATTTTTATGTTTTACTCTCATATGTTATATTTAATTTGTCTGTGATTAAATTTAACATGGCTGGCTATTTGTAAATATGATATAATTATAACGTTGTTATGCTTGCGAAATATTAAATAGGTAAAACATCTCTATAAAATAAATTAATTTTGTTTTTATTTAAGATTTTATATTAAGGATGTTAGAAAGATCTTTTAATTTTTGAGGAAATTTCTTTTGAATAATGGCACTACATTCTTCAAAACGCTTCACTGTTTCAAACTCCTCCAACATTCTCTTCTTGGAAATGATGTCCTTTAGAAATTTGGCATAATTTGGCATCTATTACAAAGCAACTACAAAAGGAATAATTATGTGAATTTTCTTAAAATATCCAAAAACTTAGAAAATTGCTTATCTAATTTTTGTTTTTGAAAACGTTGAGGATAAGGAAGTGGAGTAGAGAGAATAAGAGGATTGTTAGGAAATGAAATTGATGCAGGCATGTCAACCTCTCTTAGTGCATCATCAACAATCTCCTTTTCTTCTACTATATTATTTCTTTGGCCATTGTTTGGAATTGTAGGGGTGGACTCAGTTTCCTTTCATGGTAGCCTCTCAATTTCTCTTCCACTCCTAAGTGTAATGGCATTACATTGTTCCTTTGGATTTACTTCTGTATTGCTAGGAAAAGTTCCTCTTTGTTGAGCATTGATGGTTGTGGCTAGTTGCCCAATTTGCACTTCAAGATTTTTTATAGTGGTTCCTATATTGCTACAATGAGTCTTAATGCTATCCAATCGTGAATCATTATTTTTAAACCTTGCTTTGGTCTCCTCAACAAAGGAAACCATAGCATCCTCAAGTGACATATTCTTCTCACTAGGTTGACTATCAAACCCTAGAGGAGGTTATAACACATTCTTTGTGTTCCCATAAGAAAAATTCTTATAATTTCAAAGCCCTAGATGGTAGTAATTTGGCATAGGATTACCATGATAATTGTAGTTCTGATTGTTAATGTATTAACCTATTCTTGACTTGTTTCATTCATCGGAATTGACATACATGAAGTTGCAACATATTTCTACACTTTGTGGTTTTCTTTTAGTTGTCAAGGCTGAAATCTGATGAGATAGAGAAGCTACTTGAGCAGAAAGGGCAGCAAACAACTCCAATTCATGAATCCCTACAACTTTCTTGGCCATAGATCTTTCAGTTGGCCATTGATAGTTATTTGAGGCCATTTCTTCCAAAAGAGAAGTAGCACATTCAGGTGTCTTTGACATCAAAGTTCCACCAAAAGTAGCATCAACTATAATTCTAGTTTGCCCATTTAATCAATTATAAAACATCTGAACTTGCAACCAATCTGGAAATCCATGTTAAGGGCAACGTCGAATCATATCTTTATACCTTTCCTATGCTTCATAAAGTTTCTCAAAATCATTTTGTCTGAATTAACCAATCTCACTTCTTAGTTGGGCTGTTTCTACAGGTGGAAAGAATTTAGCAAGAAACTTTTCTACCATGTCCTACTAACTAGTGATGCTTCCCAGTTGTAAAGATTGTAGCCAACCTTTGACCTTATCCCTCAATGAAAAAGGAAACAATCTCAGTATAATGGTGTCTTCAGTAACACCATTCATCTTTACAGTTTCACAAATCTCCAAGAACATTGCCAAATGAATATTGGGATCATCAAGTGGCGATCCGCTAAATTGGGCTTGTTGTACCATGTTGATCAACGCAAGTTTTAGCTCAAAATTATTGACATTAATGGTCTGGCGTCTTACACTTGAGTAGTTATCATTCACAATTGGCTATACATAATCCATCAAGGTGCGTGGTTATGCATTCTGTTGTTCTTCAACCATGGCTAGTACGTTCTTCTTTCTTCGTGATCTAAAGGTTCTTTCAATATCCAGATCAAAAGGAATAATATTTCGAGTTCTAGCACGTCGCATCCAACGTCAAAAACACATCTAGAAAAAATAAAAATAAAATAAAAATAAAATATAATTCTAAATTAACACCAATATTACTTTGTATCGATATTGACAAAAATAAGAAAAAATTAATCACCGGTAACGGTGCCAAAAACTTGATCGATGCAAAACTACATAATCTTCGTGGGAATGATTTTCCTTGTCATTATATTACTTATTTACGATACATATATTTGCATACATATTGTATATAATTTGTGTCGATCAAGTAACCAACCTTACACAAAAAAAATACAAACACATTGAGTGAAATAATAGATTCCATTTGCTCATGCGAAGTCAAAAACATAAACACAAGTTACAAACAAAATTATAGAATAAAATAGGTTAGAAAGAAAAATAATTATAATAAACAAAACACAAAATATTAACAAAGTTTTTAAGAAGTTAGATAAAACATTTCAAATGTCAATTCCCTTACAACGGTATCTTAATGCATAAATTTGTATCAATAGCTCTCAAGTGCATATATCACCTATAATAAGCAACATAAATCAATCTCTAAAGAAATTGCAGTAGTTTTAGGCAATTTTCACTCTTCTTAAAACTTTTAAAAAAATTAATCTAAACACTCTATCAAAATGAATGGGCCAAAAAATAAGAACAAATATTTGAATATCAACTCAACTCAAAAGGAAATAAAAAAGTTATAAAATCAATGGAGTATTTGTAGGAAGTTTAGCTAGTTAATCATACCTACTTTGAAAGATTTAGATGAATTAAAGTGAATGGACATATAAACATGGATTATTGAATTTCCTTTAAAATACCAAAATACCTAGTTCAAGGATTATTTTCTTTGTTAATCAACCAATTAATGTCTTATGACCTAGACGGTTAACTAATTAATTAAATTATGCCCAAGGAATTGCAACAGCTTAAATCAATGCAATGGTCAAGTCACCAATTTAAATTTGTGTTTAAGTTGTACAAATTAGATCTAGATGATGTGTTCGAAACCTAGTGCTAAATGTTTTAATGTATTTATGAAGAATAAATGACCAATAAATTGTTCATAAAAAATCTTGCAACAAAACCTTGAATTAAGAAACAATCTTTATTTAATTAATTATGAATATATTCACTTAAACAATGTAAGAAATCATGAAAACAATGTTAAATCCCCATAATAAAATTAGGCAAACATGCTTAGATTAACATTCATGATTAGATTAAAATAAGCATTCATCTAAAAAAAGAAGGAAAGAATCTAGAAATAAAAATATTCCTAATTAGATCTACATACCAACAATGGATGGATGATGATTCCTTCTCCAAAAGTGTGTAATCTTGATCTTCAAAGAGCTCTTGAATACCTATAATGGCTTCTCTTCTCATCTTGGATGTGAAAAATCTCCCATAGTTGCCCTAGATTTGTTTTAAGTCTCATATGACCTAATGAACTCTTTGGACCCCTTTTTAAATAAAATACTATTCATAATTTAGAGTCCCATTTTTGGTACATGCGTCGTGGAACACAACTTATTTTTCCGTGGCACAACTCAAAATAAACTCATATTGTAAACCAAGGTTCATCTATAGCAGCACACTTTTTCTTCTACCATGGCACACAATGTTTGATTGGTCGCAATAGTAAAACCCATAGATTTCTTATCGTGGCACCCTTTTTCTTCCACCATAGTGCACGAAGAGTGTGTCAATCCTTTATATATGCCCTTTACATTGTGGTTGATTCTTGATGTAAGGATTGCATACCTTAGTCTTTTTTGCTTTTTTTTAGGGTTCTATTTGAGTGCACCAAATATTTTCATGTATTGACATTATTTATCTATTTTGAAGCTAAAAATACATAAAATATATAAAAATATATATGTGATTTCAAAAAGATGGATTTTTATAAATAATTAAGTAAAAACCCTATAATCAAATTCATTCATTCCAAATAAGCACATTAGATCATGGACTATGAGTGCTTTTCAAGCAGTCATTATCTACAAAATAGAATGGGGATAGATATGATGTTAGTTTCCTCTCACATATCTAGCATATAAAATCTATAGGAAAAAAATCTCATTAACTTGTACCAATACATCTTCCAAGATACCCTTTGGATATGATTAGACCTTTCAACTAGCTATAATATTACACCAGTATTCTTGAAAGGACCAATGCTAGATGAAGCACAAATAGAATAAGGCATAACATTAATAAAATCACCCAGGTCTAACATTGCTTTCTTAAATCTAGTTATCTCTATGGTGCATGGAATAGTAAAACTACCAAGATCCTTACAGTTAGGGGCAATTTTCTTTGTAGCACAATAGATACATTTTACCATAAACTAACCATCTCATTACCTTTCAGCTTATGATTGGTAGTGCAAAGCTTCTTAAGAAAGTTAGCATACCGTTGAACCTAATTGATTACATCCAATAATGGGATGTTTACCTTCAATTTTGAAATGTTTTCAAAATATCTTGTTCTTCCACCTTCTTTGACTTAGTAAAACTACTAGGAAATGGTAACATGGAAGCATTAATACAAACAAAAGGTTTTGGGGCTACCTTAATGGTCATAGTGTACTCATGTGGACAATTTCTCCATCTCTTTCTAACTCTCCTTGTATAGATTACTCTTCTAATTTGATATTGTGGAATCTTTCAGGAGATTTTCTAATTGCTTTCCATTTCTTAAAATAATGGCATTATCATTTTATTTTGGATTTATTATAGTTTGTGAAGATAGTTTTCCAAATGTTTGTGCTTCTAACCTTCCTATAATTATGGCTAGTTGGCTCATTTGGGTCTCGTGGTTCTCAATTGAAGCTTGGCTATCTTGCTAACTTTTATCATTGTTAGTGGTTAAAGAAACTACTAATTCTTTTAGAGATATACCTTGCGGTTGTTGGGACATCTATGGCTTGGGTCCATACAATTGAAGTGGTCTGTGGTTAGGAAATACAGATGAATTATTGGGAGTAGCTACTTGATTATCACATGCATAACCACCAAAAGCATTGGCATGTTCTTCTTCAAGTGTGGGGAACATATTTGTAGGATGTCCCATTTTAGAGCATATAAAACATAACTTCATATGTCCTACTACTTGTTGAACAAAAGAAGTTAGATTAGTCAACTGTTGTTCAAGGTGAAAAGAAATAATTACCTCACTTACCTTTCTTGGTGTATCATTTCCATTAACAAACTATAGAGAGTTTGCAGCCATGGTTGCTATCAGGCTTCATGCATTTATGGGTGTTTCATTTAACAAGGCTTCACCACTTGCAACATCAATCATATTCCTCTCCATTGGTGATAATCTTTCATAAAAGTATTGGAGCAAAAGTTGATTATTGATATGGTGTTGTCGAAAACTAGCACATAACTTTTTGAACCATTCCCAATATTCATTTAATGTTTCCCAAATGTATTGCCTAATTCCAAAATTTTCTTTTCTTATTAGTGTGGCTCTTGAAGCTGGGAAGTATCATTTTAGAAATTACTTTTTCATTTCATTCCAAGTGGTGATTAAGCTAGATGTGAGATAATATAACCATTCATTTTCACTATCCTCCAAGTAAAATGGAATGGTTCACAGTTTAACATGTTCTTCAATAATGCCTATTAGTTTCATGTGACCACATGAAACTCCTTAAGATGCTTCTTTTGGTCTTCTCCTTCCAAACCTCTAAAACTATGTAATGAATCGATCACAGCAGATTTAAGTTCAAATGCTACCTCTAGTACAGGGTACTAAATACATAATGGTTGCTTTTCCAAATCTAGAGTAGGTAGGTCTTTGAGTGTTTGATTGTTACATTCCATCTCTCATTTTTTTTAGATTTTGAATTGGTTGATGATGACTCGATTGTTTTTCTTGATCTCATGTTATAATTATGTCATTTTTTCTGTGGCATTCATTTAATTCCTAAAATTCATGAATTAAAAATTTTTAAAAAAAATAAAGAAAAAAATAACAATACTAATAATAAAAGGTAAGGAAAAAAGGAAAAAAAAGTGGTAAAAAATAGAAAAGAAAATATATATGTGTGTATATAATAAATAATAATAATGATGATAATAATAATAAAAAATAAATTTTAAAGAAAAAGTAAAACTAAACCTAGAAGTAAAATAAAAAAATCAAAATCAAAATATAGGAAGAAAAATAAAAGAAAATTAAAAATTAAAATTAAAATGAAAAACCAAAACGTTAATAAGAAAAATTATCAACTCAATTCTCGGAAATGATGCCAAAATTTTAATGGGTTCTAAATACAATTATTAAATATTCAATATTATTTTTAAAATTTTTAAAATTGTATCATAAATATAATTGCCAATAAAGATAAATAAGGATAATTATATGCAGAGGATTAAGAAAATTAAATTATTAGTTACTAATCTAAAAATTAAATCTTATATGTCAAAAATAAAACAAATAGGTTTTTAAAAAAATATTTTTGTATAAAAATAAAATAACATATAAGAATAAGAACATAAAAAAGTACAACTTTTTAAATTAATAAAAAAAATGTGATTATGGGATTATCTTCGCTACTAAATTATGATTAAATTTATTATGTTATGATTCGTTTAGTTTCCAAATCTTAAATGTGACCGACGGCTCGGTTATTTATCAACCTAACTCTTGAAGAATTTATAATTATGACTACTAGATTTTATTCATTATTCACATTATAATGAAAAAAAATCATAGCTAAATTAGATGAAATTGATGTCATTAATAATTTCTAATCTAAGTCTCTAATTTTAATTGTAATAAAAATTACAACTTGTTACTTCAATTGCAAAAATTAGCAATTTCTAATTCAAAAATTAACATTCTTTGAAATTCAAACATAAAATTAAACATATCAAAACTTAATAATTGAAACTTTATTCAAATCATAACATAATTCATGTTAAATCATAATTTAGGGCTTGAAATTACCCATAACCTTAATGAGTTATCCATAGTCATAAAATTTAACACATATACAAAGATAACTAAATAATACATAACTATAAAGAAAAAGAAGATACAAGAATTATATTGTTTGATGAGAAAGTGAAACCAATTCAATTAGATGCACCAATCTTTAAACTTGTTCTTTAAAAATGCTTGAAGCTAAATTTTCTCTCTATTTTGTTTTTTTTTTTCAATTTGTCAAATCATTTTCTTCAAAATGATATTTTATGGGTAACTATAGGGGTTTTAAATTGGGTTTTATGGTTAGATTAAGTCAAGACCATTCGATTGAGTCAAATAGATGCACCATAATGTGCAATGTGTCATACAATAGGAACAACATGTGAATAGTGGTGAGAATAGACGACGCATTGGGCAAGATGGCCTTATTAGTTTAATGATGTGTAGTTCGACTAGGGCTGAAGAACTAGGCCAAACGACACATTGTTTGGTGCTGTGTTAGTGGAACAATGCATTGGTTAGGCATTATTTGGTATAAGGTGAATTGAAACAATGTTATTTCAAGAACTGTTTTTCTAAGTGCATCCACTTTCATCTAAATATATCCACATTGTGGTATAAATCCACATTCCATTCTAGGTACATCCACTTGTCAAATAAAATTAAGAAAATATCCATAAAAATTTCAAAAAAATCCAAAAAAATTTAAGAACTCATATTTTTTCATAAATTAAAAAAATATTATAATAAATGAAACAATAAAATAAGCATAGATATGTAGAATTTCATAAATAAAAACATGTATACATTATCATTTATCATTATGCAAAAGCTATAGGGCTATGAAACGGGAAATGGAGACTCAAAAAGTGTAATCATTTTCATGAGCAATAGTCACCGTTGCTCATCATATAGAGGGATAGGACATTTAGAACTTTTGGTAAGATGAATTGCAAGCTCGAGAAGATGGAGACACAATGGAATCTCAAGATGTAGGATTTCACGTAGATCTAAGGGGAGCTTCAGCAAGCTCAGGATGCTTTACTCAAATCGAACAAGTAAACTAAATTCCTTAGAGAAGATTTGAGAAATATGGGGTAGTATGCAAATGATCAATATTCTTTGGGTCTACTTGCTTGTCATGATAATATCAAGGCTCAGATATTAAAGGGTGAACCTTTTTTTTTCCTATGGAGACTTTTGTGACTGGAGAGTCTAATTCTTTAGGATATGATTTGGAGGTAGTGTAGCCTCCCATGCATAAAGATGGAATAGATACTAAGTAACAATTCCCTATTGATAACGATGCTAGTACGGGCACGTTGGAAACACACTTGTTGCTCCAACTCCTTAACCTTACTCTTTGTCTTTATTTTTTTTGGATGCTCCCATTTTGGGGTGATGATTTTATATGTATTTTACACCAATTACTGCCTACTGGTAGCTTCTTTTAGTTTAAATCCTTCCTTTGTTTGCATAGTCATCTTTTCTTTATATGGAGTTTGTCTCTTTTTTAAATGAGGCTATTTTTCTTTGGATTACATTGAAATCAAAACTATATTAGAGATTAACTCCTAGCTTCGAAGGTATTTTAGGTGCAATTCTGTTGGCTTTTGGCTTTCTTGGGAAGCTACCTTAGTAGAAATTCTCATCTTAGAATCTATATAAGTATGATTCTTTACCTCTAAGTTAATCCTTTTTGAGGTTATTTTTGAGTTTTGAAGCTATTTTGGATATAATTCCTTTAGCTTCAAGGTTCTTTGAGAAGCTACATTAAGAACACCTCTAATCTTTGAAGTTATTTTGGGTATAACTCCCCTAGCTTCGATATTCTTTGGGAGATGTCTTCAGATAGCTTGTTTCAAAGTGATATTTGGAGGCTAGGGATATTTCCTAGAGTTTCTCTAGAGGATATCTTTACGTGTTGAAACCATCATGGCTCAATATATTTGGATCATTGTTACGATTTGATAGTAAGGATTTTATCCAAGAGTTTCTTCAATGTGAACTTCAGGTAATGCTTTGAAGTAATCTCTAGAGGCTAGGAGCTAATCCTAGAGCCTTTTTTCTAGGATAAGCTTCACATTGAACCTATCATAACTTAAGGGACCATATCCCTTATGGAGTTTTGGAGATGAGGACTTTTTCAAGAACTTCTTCAACATGAACTTGAGGTAACATTTTAAAATAATCCTTAATGTCTGTGAGCTAATTCAAGATTCTCTTTATAGGATATTGTTTAAGAGCTCCTTCAGTGTAGGCTTAAGGTAACTCTATAAATTAATCCCTAAAGGCTAAGAACTAATTCGGGAGCCTCTTTATAGAATAAACTTCTTGTTGAACCTATCATAGTTTGATGGAGCTGGTCCTTTTAGATGGATCAAAGCAAGGCATGACTCATTTGGTCTGAGTCTCATTCCCAAATGTTAGCTTTTTGTCCATAAACTATAGGTGCAAGAGCTTATAAGAAACCTTTAAGATAGCTTTGTTTGAAGTTGTTTTCTGTATAGATCTAACGATCGGTGTAATCTCGCTCTATAACCCCTTGTACATATAATCCCACTGCCTGTGTGATTACTCTAATTGATTAGAGTTAATATTAACTTCACTATCTTAATAATTTTTCTCATTAGTTGAGGAAATATACATACAAATAGTGTTTAATTGTGGCCTTTTGAAATTGAGTGTACTCTTAAACATAAAATCTGAATTTAGCTTATATTTCATTAATATAATTAATATTTTAAAATTTATTCATGGAAAATACACTTTCTTTTTTTGCAGGGAACGAAGAGAACAAAAACTAAAGTGGTTCACATACTTTCCCAAAACTTAAGCAGGGAATTAATAAAAATAGGAAAGCGAGGGACAACTGGTTTGGGTCAATTAAAGGATGAAAAATGGATAGCTAAGCACTCATTTTTAAAGGTTATATTTTGAAGTCAGCACAAGAATGTCACCTCACTTTGTTTAAATCAAAAACTAAGATATAAATAGAAGGTGAATTAAATGAGTTGAGATCATCACAAACCGAAAGGAAACTGACGGCTCTGGCTTTGAAATTTATATAATCTTTTTTTCTTTGAAGAAGAGACAAACACACACAAAGGAAGAGCAAGAAAGAGGAGACAAGATAGCTACTAACACGATTAAAAACATGCAAGTATATGTGATCATGTACAAAGGATAAATAATATTAAGAACAAAGTTTATCGTACCCCCGAGGATTGGTAACAATATCTACTCTTAATTACTAGTTCATTAGTAAGTTAATTAAATTTAATAAAAATGGTTTTTTTGTTTTATAAACTAAAAAATATTTATATCAACTAAAAATTAAAAAATATAAAAGAAAAATATAAAGATTGAAATAAAGATATGAATAAAAGAACGATTGCAGGATCGTTCCCACCACTAGCATGTATTGCAAATTAACAAAAGCATATCCTAATATCATATTCTTTGATTATACTAACTTATAGAAATTCACAAGCTCGAAAATATTGTCCTCTTCTTACTATTCATTGAATTAAATGTGCTCTTAATCCAAATTCTTTCTAATAGACAATCTAGAATAAACTATCTACATTTAATCTATTAAAAACATTTAATTTCAAGAAGTAGATTGGATCAATGTTAAGCACACAAGCTCTAAGCATTAACTTTTACTGCAATCAGCTTATCACTAATTATTTTAATTGATCAAGCAATGACGCACCCAATCAATTAAATTAATGATGAATTAATCTGATTATTCAATTGTACACTTGAATAATCAAGAAAATTCATATAAAGATTAAAATTGAATTAATAAATAATCAAGAATAATAATTGAATAGAATATTATAGATCTTATTAAATATTACAATCTATATCTAGGATTTGAAATCACCCATAATCAAATATTAAGCTAGCTACGCATGGAAAGCAATAAATTTAGAATATTATTTATGAAAACAATAAAATAAAGGAGAATAAATCTTAGGATTTATGTTTTTGAATCTCATCTTTAACTCCTTTTATTTGCTCTTGAATTATGCTCTTAGTTTTTGCCTCCACCTTATTTTTATAAGTTCTATATCTGAATTTGTATTATGATATTCTCTTCTTATTTTGTATGGTGTTGCTTAATCCTTATAAGAGATAAAAATCAAATCAAGATGTAATTAGGATTAATGCACTATAAAATATATACATATAGTCTCGGACATTTAGCCACGGTTATTAGAAAAACCGAGCCTATAGGGTTTTAGCCTCAGTTTTTCTAAAACCGAGGCCATTGATATACTTTATTAATTTTCCCTTTTTATAATTTACACTAAACACCAAATTTTTTAACCAAATTTTTTTTTTATTTTTTTTCTCTCTTTTACACTAAACACCAAATTTTTTTATCAATTTTTTTCTTTTAATTCCTCTTTTTTTATTTCTTTTCTTTTCTTTTCTTTTCCGTTTTCCATCTTTTTTTTCTTTTCCATTTTCCATCCTTTTTTTCAATTTTTTTTCCTGATGATTTTTTTTAATATTTTTTGCCGTATATATATACTTTTGATCCCGGTCCTAACCCTAGTATTCTCTTCTCTACTCGATCTAAACCCTTGCACCGCATTCCAGCTTTGTGCCACCGCATTCCAGCCTCTGTTCTAGCCTCGCGCCACTGCGTTCGAGCTTCTGTTCCACTCTCGCACCACGTTCCATCATCTGTTCCACTCTCGCACCGCGTTCCATCATCTGTTCCACTCTTGCACTGCGTTCCATCATCTGTTCCACTCTCGCACCGCATTCTAGCATCTGTTCCACTCTCGCACCGTGTTCCAGCATCTGTTCCACTCTCGCACCACGTTCCAGCCTCTATTCCGCTCTCACCATAGCAGTTCCTTGGCCACTACTTGAATCTTTCTAGTAACATTAACTCATCTTTTCCTTTATAAATGACTCTCGGTACCAAATATCGATTAGTACATAGAGGTTATTTCTAGCTGCCTAAAGGCTTGCTTGCATTGAGAAATTTGGATGTTGGATATTTCTTAGATGGGTTATGAAAATTTGTTAGGAAGGTCGCTTGGTATGGTTTGTGGAACGTGTTGGTCGCCTGGTGCTTGCCTTGGTGCTGGTGCTGGTTCGTTGGGGTGGTGCGCTGGTGCGTGGTACTGTGCCTGTTTTACCCTAGCTAGCATTTCTATTACAATAAACAGAAAGGATCGAAAACAGTATTTTTAGAAAATTTTATTGATATACTATTTACCAATTAACTTGTAATGAGTAATTGTATATTAATTTCCTATTTTTGTTATAGAGTAGTTTCACCAGAGAAGTTTTAGCTGGCCATTATGCTATCTCACCATAGTTGTGCTTAATTAGCTTCATTAATGAGGGAACCGCATAAGCTGTTGATGATAACAATTTATTTATGGTAATTTTTGCTTGAAGTCCCTTGTTAGATTATTTATATACTTACACTGTAGATTTCTCTTGCTATATTATTTTCACTTTGTTTTGAGCATATAGTATTTATTTTTATCTATTTTGTTGTTGATTTCTTTTTCCTGGATCAGAATGTAGTGTATGGAGGTATCAAACTTGAAAATATTTTGGTAACTTGAAATGACAATGTGAAGATTGTAGATTTCAGTGTTAGCTAGGTTTTTGAGGTAATCATATTCATCAAACCTTTGCCACCATACAATAGAATTGTGTTGAGCTCCTTCCAGTGAATGTTTTCTACTAGGAAAATACATGTGTATTGTTGAGAAAGTTGATTTCCTAACATTTTTTAACATTATCTTACAAGAGGACGAGGACACACTTAGGCGATCCCCAGAAACTCATGCATTCACTACACGTCTATGCCTGAATACTGTGTAGGTTTTAATTTAGTTTGAACTTGAAAACTGCCTTGAGTCCTACTGTTTAATACTTCCATTATATATGTGGTGTTTCCCATATTTTCCTGGTAAGAAAAGTCAATTGTTTCTATTGTTTCAGTTTTGTTTACTGAAACAATGGAAGTACCCATATGACTATTTCCAGAGCCTTATATGCACCTTAACCAATAGATAAAAATAAATACCTATGTAAGTACCTATGTGCACTGTGTTTTGAGCCTCAAAATAGATAAAAATAAATACTATGCTTAAGTTATTTCTATTGTACACTGTATTTATGGTTCATTCTTAGTACTTGCTTGCATAGCCTTATAGGTACACCAGGCGCTAGGGGCACTAGCGGCACCTGATGAGGCACCAGCACAGACACAGCAACCACACAAAGATAGTAGGCACCACCCACCAGCTATATTTCTCTTCTTTTTTCCCCTCCCTATAAAGTTTTGTATTTTACTATCTCTGTTTTGAGTTTCTTTCGTCCTTATTATTTAGTATTTTTTTATTTAATCTGCTAAGATTTATGAACACAGGGGGAAGATGGAGATTTGGAATGTAAGGAGAATGGTAGAGTGGAGCCCATGCAAATGGTGGATTATTTCCATGTCGGCCACATACCCAATGGATTTGGTTCGAGGGAGGCTAATCGTGCAGGTACTTTCTATCATTCTATAGTCCCCTCAATTTCTGGTTTTGAAGAGAGACTTAGACGAAAAAATTATACAGTTTGTCTACTAATAAGGTTTTTGAATATTTGTTCTATGTATCTATTTCAAGTGCCCTGCATTGTAATATTACAGTTATATTACTATTTTTTTCATAGATATTTTCTATTAGATTTTAGTATGATAAAAAATGGAATTATTTCACTATTGGCCTCGATTATCTCACTGATGTTGATGCTGATACAAGTATAAAAGGAGAGAAAATTATAGAATCTAAAAGGGGTCTCTGACCTTATAATTGTTGTTCCTATCAGCACACACATTCTTCCTTTATCCCCTCTTTGGAAAAGTCTAAAATCTGAAAATTCTTCTACCCTTAATTTATCAAATCGTTGAAGTTTCTTGTTTAAGGTAGTTTTCAGCTCTCTTGCTTTTATCTTGATCTATCTATTGATGTGATTATTTTAAGAGATAAGTTAATATTTTGTGTGATAACATTTGGGTTGGGGTTTTAATTTCATGATCCGAAGGTGATTTGTAATTTGTTAGGTGAGATTTAGGGTTCTATCTGCAACGGATAATCGGTTTTTGTGATCTTTGGCTGCATCTAGGTGAAAATAGTTAGTGTAGACATTCTCTTTTAGCATATTTTATCCATATTTTGGGAAAGAAAGTAACTTTGAAAAATCAGCCAAGGGTTTTTTCTTACCTATACTTATGACTAGTTTGAAAGCATAAATGACAACAATTTATGCTTTTGGATCTAAGTAATGTGTTGGCTAATGCTTTTTTGTCTTCTTTTCATTCCATTTTAGCTCACTCTTCTTTGTCTCTATTTACATGTGTATTTATGCATCTGTCTCTCTTTTGTGGCAAGCTTGACTTGTTATTGAAATAGTGTTGATCAAAATATCAGTGTCCTGGTAGAATTGTTGGGATGCACCATTACAAGCCCTAAAAGCCTTCTTATTTATGAATATGTTCCAAATCAAAGCCTGTATGATTACTTTTTCAGAGGTACTATTGACTTTGAAATCTGTCATCTTTTCATGTATGGCTACGTTTTTATCTTTTACGTATTCCTCTTTTGATTGTTGTTAAATTGATTGTTGTTGGTACTATTGTTGTTAAATTGATTTAAATCTCACTCTCTTGGTCTGTGTGTTGGTTATCTTCTTTGTTTGCAGTCTTGCTAATCCGGCGCTATTGGTGTTGATGGTGCTGGTGCTACCGGCTGTGGTGTTCTGATGGTTGTGCTAGTCTTCTACGCTTATCTGTTAGTCTGTCTTATTGGTGTGTTCTTGATGGTGTTGCGATGTGCTGTTGGTGCTGGTCTTGGTTCTGGTGCGCTGCGTTGGTGCATTGGCGCCTGCTGCACCATTGCTGGTGTTGGTAATACTAAGTTTTTTTTCATGTTTTTAATACTAAGTTTTTTTCATGTTTGTAATACTAAGTTTTTTTTGTGTATATATAATAAACTCTCAAATGTAATTATACTTTTAATTTTAATATAATATGATTTTTAATATTGTAATTAATAAATTTATTGTAATTTATATTGATTTTTAATATTGTAATTACTAATTGTATTTTTTTAATTTATATATACCCTATGGCCTCGATTATTAGAAAACTGAGGCCATAGGTCATTACCTATGGTCTCTCTCACTTAAGCCTCGGTTCTTATAACCGTGGCCATAGACCTACTGCCATGGTTAAAAACCGAGGCCATATATATGTTTTTTAGTAATGATGGTATTATAGTGAAGATAGGATTAGTGTGCACTAATATCATCAATTGGAATTTTGATACTTGTGTGATGATTTCGCTCATAAACTCCATGACATAATAACCACACATGACTCCGTTATTTTGTTGTGGAACCTATAAAAAACAAGTGTACATGATTTTCCATATTCGAACATATTTATTATTAAATTGTAAAATTATTAATATTCGCTTGTACATACCATAACTTTTGTCCATATATGCTTACGATATTTTTTAAGGGTAATGCCCCTATTTTTTAACTCATAAGTAGCATATATAAATAAAATATTAATACTACTTAGTTTTTAGTTATTATTTTATTTTTATTAATATATATATATATAATTTTTTAAGAGTCAAGAGATATCACGTATAACTCTCATACCAATATAATTTCTTAAAAATTTAAAAAAATATATTACTTTTCCTCTATTCACTACTTAATAAAATATAATTATTTATATATAAATAAATTTATTCATGCACGGTAAATATATATAATCCCTCGAACCTACAACATTTCAGATATTATTTTCACACAAAATAAGCCAAACATATAATAACAAGCAAAATCAAAAACATACCTAAATCAAAAATTTATACAAAAAATAAAAAAAAATTGAATAATAAGCTACAAAATTAAATGAAATACTTACAAGAATGTTATGAAGTAAATAAATGAAGAAGAAAATGGTGTTTTGTAAGTGAGAATAAATGAAAAAATGGGTATAAAAAATTTGAGTATTTTACTCAAAAAATAGTAGATCTGAAATATAATTAGAAGAGGAATATAACCCACAAAACAGTGTTACAAATGATGGTCGGAGGTGGCCAAAAATTGAGAAAGAGGGTGGGTGTGAGCTCAGTTTTGGGAGAAAATGGAGAAGAGAAATGAAGATTTTTGGGTTTCTACATAGAAGATATGAACCGAACGGATATATTACGTGGATAGTGTCGGTTTGTCCCATCAATCGACGCTACATCCACATGGATAGCGTCGATTTTCCCCGTCAACCGATGCTACCCACGTGGCTAGCATCGGTTGACGGGGCAAACCGACGGTACCTGATGAGTGCTCAAAAAGCACTAAAATTACCATGATTTTATGCACATTAATTGATTAAAAATATATATATTTATATGATTTTATCATATATTTATATGATTTTATCATATATTTATATAAATTTGTCTTTTCAGAATCACGGGTATTTTTATTGTTTTTCAGGTATTTTCGCTTAGAAACATAACTTAAAGACTGAAAGAGGAATACCGGAAGCAATACATCACAAATATATTAATAAATAAATGAGGAAAGGTCAACAAATATGGAAAAATTGGACAAAATGGGTCAAAAAGGTCAAAAATGTAAAAAAGGAGGAAAACGCGCACGGAGCCGCCCAGCCCACACGCGTTAGTGCCCAGCTCCCCACTCCCGCGTGCGCTGCTCCTGCTCCCATGCGTGCTGCTCCTGCCTTCCGCGGGCACCTGTGCACGCCACTGGTGCCTTCATCGCGCGCCGCTGCCATCTCGCCCTATTTTCGCGCGCAGCCGCCCCCATGTCATGCTGATGTCATCAATGACATCAACAATAACCACTCCGCGTTTCCACCATTTTTTAACATTTTTTCAAACACTTTTTCGCTCCATTCTCACCTATAAATACCCCCTTCTCTTCACTTCTAAACACATCTAAAAACACATCTTCTCTTCTCTTTCTTTCTCTCATTTCTTAGTTGTTTTAGTTTTTCTAGTTTTTTTCTTAGTTTTTAGCTTGTCTTAGTTAGTTTCTCTTAGTTTTAGAGTTCTTCTCTTTTTGAGAAGAACTAGTTATGTTTTTGTAATTTATTTGCTTTTCGATTCAATAAATGGGAGTGCAAATTTCGTTTGGAGGTTTTCCAGCAACAGGAATAACATCAAAGTACTGTAAGGATTTTATTTTCTTTACAGTTATTTTTTATGCTTTATTCTTATATGTTATATTTAATTTATCTGTGATTAAATTCCACTTTGCTAGCTATTTGTAAACATGATATAATAATAACGTTGTTATGCTTGCGAAATATTAAATAGGTAAAAATCTCTAAAATGAATTGATTTTATTTTTATTCAAGATTTTATATTAAGAATGTTAGAGAGAAATATATTACTTTTCATTACAAATTTAAATCTGAAAATTAGATTTTAAGGTTTAGTTATCCGGTCTGATTTAGAGTAGTGCTCTTTTATTTGTTGGTACAATCGCCCGGTAGTTAGAGTGAAGCTCTATTTCAAAAGTTTTTATAAGAATTATTATCTGAAAATGTATTGACAACATGTTTTCAGTAGTGGTTTTAAAACTTGAAAGTTAGTACTCGGATAATTAAATTCTTAGGTTTAATTTGGACACCTTGAATAAAGTTTAAACTGTCTAACCCCATCAAAGGTGGCATTTAAATGGTTCATTTTCAATCTCTTAGAAAAAGGAATTAATTTAATTAACCAAATTAGTTATCAACCCCACCCATAGGTGTTAATTGATTTGTTTAGTTAACAAAAAATATCTAACCCCACCAAAGGTGGTATTCATATAAAAAAGAGAGAATCAATAAATATCAATTCATATCTTTAATAACCTAAATAATATGAGCAAGCATAATTAATTTAGTTATTATATCCATAAATACTCCACTATTATAAATGATAATATTTGCATAAATATTTATTGAATCTATATCTATGTTTATTTTTATGTTAGTAGATTAAAAACCACAAAACCCCAAAATATCGTGACAGGGTGTTTAGGATTTAATTTCGTTTTTAAAAGTTTGAATAATAAATTAAAAACCACATACATTCCTTCCTTAGATCGACCTTGGGAGTATACTTATCATTTTCTACGAAATGATTCGTGCACGAGAGTTTTATAAATACATAAAACCAAATGAACGATATGATCGACGATGTCGGTTCTGCAGTACCCACGTGGCTAGCATCGGTTTGCTGCGTCAACTGATGCTATCCAACTGGACATAGCGTCGGTTGACGAGGCAAACCGATGCTATCCACTTGGCTAGCGTCGATTCGCCACGTCAACCCACGCTCTCCACGCAATTTAAAATTTATTTATTTTTGTCAACTATTATTTTATTTAAACTATTCATATACGTAATAATATTTAGTTAAAACAGATACACAAAATTAAATAAAGATATATTGTACGTACATATATAAATTTAAATATCCAAACAAATAAACAAAATTATATAATTTTAAAAACTAATTGTCTAAAAAAAAGAAAAACTATACTATTTATATATATTTATATCCAACTTAAATTCTATAGAGTTAAATAAAATAATAATTAATGACCTTAAAAAATTTCAATTGTATTTACTGCATCCATTTTTTAATTTAAAAAATAGGACATAGCGTCAGTTGATGTGGCGAATCGACGCTAGCCATGTGGGTAGCATCGATTGATGGGGTAAATTGACGCTAGCCACGTGGGTAGCATCGGTTCTCCACGTCAACCGACGCTATGTCCAACTTGGATAGCATCGGTTCTACATCGAACCAACTTTAAATTCATTATAAGTCGGTTTTTGGAAAAAACTGACTTTACACAATGACTTAAATACCCCTTTTTTTAGTAGTGTTAGTTGGGAGAAAAGTCATTTTATGGTTCAACAAGGGATAGTTTTAGGACATATAATTTCAAAAAAGGGTATTGAAGTTGATAAGGCAAAATTTGAATTGATTTCCAAACAACCTCCCCCTGCATCTGTGAAAGGGGATAAGAAGCTTCTTGAGACATGCATGATTTTACAGACGATTTATTAAAGATTTCTCTAAAATAAGTCATCCATTATATAGCTTGCTATCAAAAGATGTTTATTTTAATTTCAACAATGACTACCTTATTGCCTTTAATACCTTGAAAGAGAAACTAACATCTAGCCCTATTATTATGGCACCAAACTGGTCTTTACCCTTTGAAATAATGTGTGACGTTTCTGATTATGCTATCGGAGCAGTCTTGGGACAAAGAGTGGATAAGTGTTTACATGTCATCTACTATGCTAGCAAACCACTTAATGATGCCTAAATGAATTATACCACCACTGAAAAGTAATTCTTGGCTATAGTGTTTTCTTTAGACAAATTTAGGTCTAATTTAGTAGGATCTAAAGTGATTGTACATTATGATCATGCTGCTTTAAGATACCTATTAAGTAAACCAAATGCCAAGCCAAGATTAATTAGGTGGGTCTTACTCTTATAAGAATTTGACCTAGAAATAAAGGATAAGAAAGGTAGTGAAAACTTATTAGTTGACCATTTGTCTAGGTTGATTTCTGACTTCAATTCTCTTAAAGATGAGAGTAATGAAGAAATAGTTGAAAGCTTTCCTGATGAACAGTTATTTTAAATAGGTTTGAACCCATGGTATGCTGATATTGTAAACTATCTTGCCACTGGTGTTTTGCAACCTAACACTTCATATCAGGACAAGAAAAGGTTTTTTAAAACTATTAAGGACTATTTCTGGGATGACCCTTATTTATACAAGATTGGTCAAGATAAAGTCATCTAGAGATGTGTACCTGAAGAAGAACATAAGAGCATTCTAACTTTTTGTCATGAACTTCATTGTAGGGGCCATTTTGGTGGTGAAAAGACAACCCGTAATGTATTTCAATTTGGATTCTTTTGGCCCACTCTTTTTAAAAATGCTCATATGTTTTGTGCACAATGTGATATATGTCAAAGAATAGGAAACATAAGCAAAAGATATGAAATTCCTTTGACATCTAATTTAGTTGTTAAACTCATCGATGTGTGAGGGATTGACTTTATGGGTCCTTTTCCCCCATCCAATGGTTTTCAATATATTTTGGTTGTTGTGGATTATGTATCCAAGTGGGTAGAAGCTATCCCCACTAAAACCAATGATGTTAATGTTGTTGTTAAATTCTTGAAGGATTTAATATTCAGCAGGTTCGGAATGCCTAGAGCTATAATAAGTGATGGAGGTATCCATTTTTGTAACAAGATCTTTAATGGAGTACTCAACAAGTACAACATCACACATAAAGTAGCTACTCCATATCATCCTCAAACTTCTGATTTAGTGGAAGTAAGTAATAGGCAAATTAAGGGAATACTGGAACACACTGTGCATCCTTCAAGGAAGGATTGGGCATTTAAGTTAAATGATGCCTTATGGGCATACCGCACTGCTTACAAAATACCCATTGGGATGAGCCCTTAACTGTTAATCTTTGGGAAAGCGTACCACCTTCTAGTTGAACTCGAACACAAGGCTTATTTGGCAATTAAAGAGTTAAACATGGATTTAGATAAAGCAGGAGAAAAATAGTTATTCCATCTTAATGAGTTGGAATAAATTAGGAACGAAGCCTATGAGAATGCCAAATTATACAAAGCGCATACTAAGTGCTATCATGACAAGAGGCTAGTTCCTAAGACTCTTTACCCTGGAATGAAAGTTCTTTTATTTAACTCTCATTTGAGATTGTTTCGAGGAAAGCTGACATCAAGATGGGATGGACCATTCAAAATAGTTCAGGTATTTGCACATGGAGTAGTAGAACTATTGGATTCCAAGACACAAAAAAACATTCAAAGTCAATGGGCATCGTGTGAAGCCTTATTTAGAAGAACCAAAAAACATTACTGAAATGGATTGCATTTGGCTGAGTAACCCTTAGCACCATAAAGTTATGTCTTGCTAAGACGTTAAACTAAGCGATGGATGGGAAGCAACCCATCATTTTAGGTAATTTTATTTATTTAATTTCTATTGTATATTTTAGTTTAATTACATATGAATAATTTTAAAATTGTTAAAACTAAAAATATTTGTTGAGATGTTAGAAGTTCACAGTGATCTGTCTGTGTGCACTTTAATGAACATGATGGATGCACCTGCATTTCTCCATCACTACTTGCACATTCTCAAGAAATAGGTAATACATATTCTCAACGATCTGTCTGTGTGCACTTTAATTTATAGTTGTTACATTGAGGACAATGTAAGTTCTAGGTTGGGGGTGGTGAAAAGTTACTATACTTAATTTAAAAAAAATAAAAAAAATTAACAATTTAAATGTTTTTTCACATTTTCATTTTTATTGTGTTTAGTTTTATTTTCTTTGTGTGATTTAGTAATTTTTGGAATTTTAGAATTAGTTTGAAAAATTCTCACAAAAATTTATCATTTCTTTAAATCAAATTTAAGTAAATAGTAAGTCTTTTGTACTGTTAGATTAATTTTTGAAAACATATCATGAAATATATTTTTTTGGTAATTAGTTAGTTTTTGTCATAACTAGTACTTCTTGATAAGATGTGGAAATTATATTAAACCCAAAATCGGTGTTTATGAATTGTTTTTAGTGGAGACTACCTTTGTGAGATATAATTTGAGCCTAATTTCCTTTATTGAGAGTGAAATATATATTTTTCTACTCCAAACACATTTCTTATTTCTTCAAATTTTTAGATGATCTCTATAGGTATTAGCATTGAATGTATGAATTTTTTTTCTCATTTTAATAGAGATTCGTATATTTTTTATTATTATTTTTGCTTAGATTAAATGATTTAAGTAGAAATTAATAGTATATGCTTTTATCTCATTCGTGCATGACTGTTAAAAAAAAGACATATATGGGGTGACCTAAACCAAAATCAAATAGAAAAGCCACAAAATTAACCACTCACCAAAATCCTAAAAAAATGTACAATCTGTACATTGGTTGACTCTCTAAAAAAATATATATATGGAAAAAAATCTTTAGAAAAAAATAGAGAGAAAGAATATATAGTATAATCTACATACTATGACCCACATTACCTACAAAGTTGTGAGTAAAGGCTAATTACAAAAGAAAGATATAGGAAGTAATTCCCTAAAAAGCTATTGCACTTTCTTCATTTGTAAAAGGCATATATCTTGAAATTTTTTCTTAATGAGTTTGATTTATGCATGAAAATAATTTTTATATATGATATCTTTATAATTTATACATTCGATTCCTTTCATGAGATCAATGTCAAAATAACACTTTGAGTCTTTATTCTTTATACATATGCGAATATATTAGTTCATTTCTATACATAAACTATTTTGCATATAAATTAGTATGAGTGTTTGAACCCATAGGATTTAGTGTTTTGAGAGTATTGACTAGTGAGGAATAGAGTCGAAGCGAATTCGGATTCCAGACACTGAAATTGGGTGAAATTAAATTGATACATTTCTGATATGAAATATGAAAATGATTTTTGACTAATTATTATAATAAATCATGATTGTTTAAGAAGATTAAAATAACTTATGCTTTAGATTTTAATTATGATCTTAAAGGAGATTAAAAGTATGAGACATTTTTGTGTTATGTTTCATGTTATTTTCTTTTATTCTTAAAAGTTAATTTTTGATTTTTTTATAATTTTAGTTTTTAAGTTGTTGTTTTTATTATTTCTTTTAATTTTTACATTTAGTTCAATGTTTGTGGGTATCATTACTGAAAAACCTCACGAGACTCAAACTTGTCCACTAGGGTAACCTAGGGGTTGAAAGGCTTGTTACATATGCTAAATGTAACCGTGTCAATCCACAGAAGTGATTTAGGATAGTTTAATTTTTAGTTTATATCGCTTCTCTTACTAAGGGACTAGCAAGAAGCTGGTTGGGGGTTGTGATGAGTGCTCAAAAAGCACTAAAATTATCATGATTTTATTCACTTTAATTGATTAAAAAGATATATATTTATATGATTTTATCATATTTTTATATAAATCTATCTTTTTGGAATCACTGGTATTTTTATTGTTTTTCAGGTATTTTCTCTTGAAAAAGTAACTTAAGATTTAAAAAAATACTGGAGAATACATCACAAATATATTCATAAAATAAATGAGGAAAAGTAAAAAAAAAGATGGAAACATTGGACAAAATTGGTCAAAAATGTCAAAAAGGATGAAATTACGCACGCAGCCACCCAACAGCGCCGTCCAATGCGTGTGCATCGCCCAGTCGTGTCGAGTACGGGCGTGCATTGCCTAAACCATTCCAAATCCACGTGCCTATCTGCACACCCATCCG
This sequence comes from Hippophae gyantsensis, assembly GCA_030763125.1. NCBI lineage: Eukaryota > Viridiplantae > Streptophyta > Magnoliopsida > Rosales > Elaeagnaceae > Hippophae > Hippophae gyantsensis. The sequence continues at coordinate 7,493,682 of CM061033.1, read as the reverse complement.
CGTGCGCCCGCGCCTATCATCTTCCAGTCCACGCGTGCCTCTACCCCAATCCTCGCCCGTCGCCATGTCACATACTACCATGACATCAACAATGATGTTATCATTCACTACTACACGTTTCCACCATTTTTAATCATTTTTCCACTCATTTTTTCCTTCTCTCCTCACCTATAAATACCCCATTCTCTTCATATCAAAACATACCTCAAAAATACCTCAAAAACATCTTCTCTCTTTCTTTCTCTCCATTTCTTAGTTTTTAGCTTTTCTTAGTTAGTTTTTCTTAGTTTTAGAGTTCTTCTCTTTTTGAGAAGAACTAATTATGTTTTTGTAAGTTATTTGCTTTTTGATTCAATAAATGGAAATGCAAATTCCCTTTGGAGGTTTTCCAGCAACAGGAATAACATCAAAGTACTGTAAGGATTTTATTTTCTTTACAGTTATTTTTTATGCTTTATTCTTATATGTTATATTTAATTTATCTGTGATTAAATTTCACTTTGCTGGCTATTTGTAAACATGATATAATAATAACGTTGTTATGCTTGCGAAATATTAAATAGGTAAAAATCTCTAAAATGAATTGATTTTGTTTTTATTCAAGATTTTATATTAAGAATGTTAGAGAGAAATATATTATTTTTCATTACAAACTTAAATCTAAAAATTAGATTTTAAGGTTTAGTTATCCAGTCTAATTTAGAGTAGTGCTCTTTTATTTGTTGGTACAATCGCCCTGTAGTTAGAGTGAAACTCTATTTCAAAAGTTTTTATAAAAATTATTATTTGAAAATGTATTGACAACATGTTTTCAGTAGTAGTTTTAAAACTTGAAAGTTAGTACTCGAATAATTAAATTCTTAGGCTTAATTTGGACACCTTGAGTAAAGTTTAAACTATCTAACGCCACCAAAGGTGGCATTTAAATGGTTCATTTTCAATCTCTTAGAAAAAGGAATTAATTTAATTAACAAAATTAGTTATCAACCCCACCCATAGGTGTTAATTGATTTTCTTAATTAACAAAGAATATCTAATCCCACCAAATGTGTTATTCATATAGAAAGAGAGAATCAATAAATATCAATTTATATCTTTAATAACCTAAATAATATGAGGATGCATAATTAACTTAGTTATTATATCCATAAATACTCTACTATTATAAAAGATAAAATTTTCATAAATATTTATTGAATCTGTATCTATGTTTATTTTTATGTTATTAGATTAAAAACATAAAACCCCAAATATCGTGACAGGATGTTTAGGATTCAATTTCGTTTTTAAAAGTTTGAATAATAAATTAAAAATTACATATATTTCTTCCTTAGATCGACCTTGGGAGTATACTTATCATTTTCTATGGAATGATTCGTGCACTTTCAAGATTTTTATAAATATAAAACCAAAGTATTGGCATGCCTTAGCCCTCTAACAATGTAGGGAAAACACTACATTTTGAGTTGGTCCTCAATGAGTACGCTGAAAGAAAATGTTTAGACTATTAATAAAAAGTCCCTAATGAAAGATAATGAGTCTTCATTAGGTAGTCCATTGAAGGAAGGTAACATGTAAAATGAATGTTTCTCAATTCATATTTCTCAATCCTCACCAAGTTAGATTTAGGTATTTGTACTACCAATCACTGCCATGCATACTCTTTCATTGTCATTTCCCTAAGTAGGGGATTTTCCCCCATAATTGATGGTTTAGGTGTAGGGTCAAGATTTGGTTCAAAAATTTGTTTAATTAAATGCTGTGGGACCTCAAAGTTAACCTTCTTGACAATTTATTGGGTCCATTTATATTATTTTTATATGATGTGAGAGGATACCCTAGGATCTTCTACCTCACATAAATCACCTATCAAGTAGAAAAATAAAAAATAAAATAAATAAAGAAGTATATAACACATTAAATTTTCTCACATAGAAAATACTAAACACATAGAAATTAAAATCATACAATGATAATATGTTAGACATTTTAGTAAAATAAAATAAAATAATTAACGAATTAGTAAATAAAAGAAATGAAAATTAAAATAAAATGAAATTTTAAAATAAATGAAAAGGAATTTTTTTAAATAAAAATAAAAATTTTATTATTTTTTAAATAAATAAAATCTTAAATTTTTCAAATGTTTTAAGATTTTCAAATATTATTATTATTAAATAAAATAATTTTTTATTGTTTGACATTATTTTTAATTAAAAAATAAAAGAAAAGAAAGTAGAATGGGATTTGAAATAAGACTAGGGAAGGGGGTTTATATAGGTCGAGAAAATACTGTAAAAAGGAAAGAAATGTAAATTAGAGAGTCTTGCATCATGGTACACATTAAACTCCCCTAAGACATGCGTTAAACTGCTCTTCTAGAACTCCTTTTTGTGACACGTCCTTATAAGCATGATTGGTTCATATATAGAGCTTTATATATGTTATACTTTGTATTCTTCTTGTATGCAATTGAGTGCTTTTAGGTATGATTCTTCCTGCATTTATCAATTGAATCATTTTGAAGCCAAAAATACCTAAATAATAAGCAAACTTATCCATGATTATGAAAACATAGATTTTCTAAAATGGTGATAAAATTATGCAATTACAAATCTATTTTGTCATTTAAAGAACATGAAAATCATGTAATATTTAGTGCTTTTCAAACACTCATCAAAATCCTTATGAAGAATTCCTCCAAAATGCCCCAAAGTTGATTCTTTTTTCTCAAGAACCTTAAGCCCTTGCCTTCTTGGTTACAAATGGTGAAAACCATTCCAAAAATGCTATATTGTTTTTTATCATTTGGGGTTTAGGACTAAAATCCTTGAAAAATGTGTTAGATGAAATCTAGACCATTGGATTAGCCTCCAATTAAAGGCTGAGATGGAAAAAGGGTTTAAAAACAAAGTATACCGATGGATGGCCAACATATGGCATCCAAAATAGACTGGACACACATGATGGCAATATGTGGCACCTTATAGAGGTGAATTCATTACACTTCTAACACATTTCATGCATGAAATACATGGGTCGTTGATGTGCATATGATATGACAGATGATGATTGGATGAGCATATTCTTACTAGTGATATGGTGGATGACATGATTTGGAGAAGACTTCAGAAACGTGGGTATGGTATATGGTTTGCAAATACATATATGTTTCCACATGGTGCTCTCCCATTTGATTTCTATAAATTTCAAAAGACATCTGAAAAAGATTCTATATACATCCATATGCATTAAAACATTTATAAAAAATTCTCAAAAATATTATTTGTCTCTTTTTTAGTGTATTATTGAAACATTGTATTTTCAAACCCAAAACACAATTTAAATAATTAAACAAGTAAATATTAAGCATTAAAATGATATAAGAACTCTATTTTCATATAGTTATCAGCATCACATTAGTCATTCTCCATGTTTTTATTGATTTTCCAAAAACAATGAAAACAACTCATATGTGTTCCCTAAATTTTTGATTTTCCTATCACCAAATTCTTAAAACAATTACTCTAAAAAAACTATCAAACAAGCATTTGTTTTTTCAAAATCATTTTTCTTCTTGAAAATAAAAATATTTTTTTAGTATCATGACCAAACAAGCCCTAGTAAACTAAAGCATGAAAATTTAAAATTAAAAGTAAAAATAAAACTAATAATTAGTAATAAAATTGCAAAGTCAATCCCTAATAATGGTACTAAAATTTTGACACGGTCTAGGGCATGTAAGTATATCTAATTATTTTTAAGTAAATTAAGAAACAGAGTTTTTGTACCTACGAGGATTGGTGACAATTTCTACTTCTATTTTCTAGTTCATTGATGGGTTGGTTAAAATTAGTAACTGTGTTTTTTAATTGTTTTTCATGAAAATAACATATAATAATAAAGTAAGTCATAAAAGGATTATGAGAGATATAATTATGGGATTGTGCTCATAATTAGCCAGCAATTTTATTAAAAATATCATGAATGAAAGTTAGTTTCTTTGATTCTAGATGACTTTCATAATTTGAAACATTTTTGAATTCTTAACTTTAGCTTTAGAAATCTAGGTCTACTTAAGACTTCACATCTATTCTTATAGTGTAAATGATTAAAGTTCTACTTATTAATTAACCTAAATCTTGAACAATCAAGAGGTACAATTACTAGATTTAATTCATTCATTGCATTAAGATCTGAAAAGATGATAACTAAATTAGGCAATATTATAACAATCATTTAACTTTTAATATAGGTGTTCAATACTACTTATGACAGCAGATGTAATGTACCACTTTGAATAAGAATATTAGTGATTACATATGAAAATCTTAGGCTAGATATAAAAATATTCATGCAATAAACTAGCTACACACCTAATTCATTATACACATAGTTTTGGCCTTTAAACATAGAATTGAATACCTCAAGAATCAATAGTTAAAGTTAAAATTATTCATGATATTAAATTAATTAAGCCATAGTTTAGGCTTAGAATTTCCCATAATCACATTAGAAGTTTAGTCAGATATGGATTCTAAATGAATCAATATTATAATCATGGAAACTATAAAGAAGACTAATAAGAAAATCTTAGGAATTATCGATGATGAAGACAAAATAACCCCACTTTCCAATCGTCAATCTTCTTTTCTAAATGTCTTTCAAGGGTTTGCCTTAGATGTGCTCTTGATCTCTCTTGTTCCTTATATAAATTGTATGTCTCTAATGAGTGCTTGGGTGGCTTATAATGGGTATTTTTAAGCTAGATTTATTAGGATTAGATAATGATTGATCCAATGGCTAGGATTATAAGTTGGTGGTGAAAACACTATATTTACATATTGACTAGACTACTCAATCATCAAGACCCTTTTCTTGATCGATCAAACTATTACAATTTCCACCCCAAGAATACTCGAATGAAGCTTGATTAATGCTCAATCAATCGACCTATAGCTCTATTGGTCAACACCCATTTTCAATCGATCTATTAGCTCTTATTATTCTTGCCCTAAATCATCGATAATTCTCAAGCAAAGCTTGATCAACTGGATGCTTTGTTCCAATTTTCCATCTGAGTAAACTCGATGAAAGTTGGATCAGTCGAGTCCTCTATTTCTTCTTTAAACATATAGTTTTGCCTCTTCTTGCTGAATCCAACCCTTAACATCTATATAACACATAATAAACACAAGAAAATGACAGGGAATACTAATTCATTGTATATATATAGGAAATGTTTCAAAAGTATGATCCAAAAACTTATCGGTGATAGAACTATTAATTCCTAATACTTAGGAATGAGAAGTTGCTACATCTCTTTGGAAAAACATCTCTCTTAAAATGAGGAAAATGAAAACTTTGGTGAAAGACAATGTATTAAGTTAAAGATTTTTTTTGAATTCTTGTTGTTCCTTATAAGTTGAACAATGAAATGGTTATATACACATGTAATTTCCTAGAATAGGAAAGTAAAAATAGCATGATTGATTTTAAACCATAAGTATGTAATGGTTTAAATGGTTTCCATCCTTTGAATTCTAATGGTTTAGAATGGATTGTTTTAAAGCTATTAGTTGTCTTTAAATATAAAAAATAATTATAATTAACTAATCAAGATCCTCCTAGATCGTGGCTCTCTCATTTAACCAACTCGAGCTCCTAGTAAAGTTAGAAAGTAAGGTGAGGAAACTCTATTTTTTCCTTGTCTCAAATATACCATTTTGATTTGCATGGAAGTTGTCCGTTCTTTCCATTGTAAAAATACTCATACTTCCCATGTCTTGTTTCACAAATTTTTTCCTCTAATATGGCATCCTCCTCTAAAGGATCTTCTCACTCCATCTTTAAGTTATAAATTGAAGGTCATCATCCAATATAGATGCTTCAAAGAGCTTCAAATTCTAAGCTTTGATGACCGAGTACATATGCACACATGGTGGTAGATAAAGCTAGAAGTCATTGTCACCAATTTGTTTGATAATTTTAAAAAAATCTAAAATAAATAGGCTTTAATTTCAAACTTTTTCTTGTTAACTACCCTTTACCAAGGTATAGCCATACGAAGTCACCTTCTTTAAAGTTGCATGGCATGTGATCCTTGCCCTGAAGAGCTTTATAATGCTGCTACGAACATTAAAATTATACTTCCACTTCTAAAGGAACCTTTTTAAATAGTTTGAGAAATTTATGTGCTCCATCATGTTCTTTTTATTCGTGTCCACTTAATGTCTTGTCAATGGTAGTGAATACTAAATCAAAAGGACATTGGGGTAAGTAACCTAAACAAACCACAAATGGAGATTCGACTATAGATCCATGAATTCTCTATTAAAATTAGACTATAAGTAATGGAGATTATCACCCAAAAATTATGGATGCTTAGAATTGTAACCCTTTAAAAAATGTACTATAGTTTGATTAATGACCTTTTTCTATTCATCAGTTTGTGGATGAAATGAAATACTTTGCTTTAACTAAGTATCCATAATTTCCCATAATGACCTCTAAAAATGGCCTACAAATCAACTATCTAGATTTAAAATAATCGACATTGGAAGCCAAAATGTTTTCACACATGTTAGAAAAATAGCTTAGTAGCTTGCTCTCTGATTTTGGTCATCTTGCATATAATAATAACTACCATCTTGTTGAAACGATCCACTACTATGAGCAAGTAATAATGTATAAACTTTATTATAGGAAATCTCCTAAGAAAGTCCATTGAAATACTCTCCCAAGGTTAGCTAGATATTATCGATAAGCTCACACTAATCCGTCAATTTAGAATCCTATTTGGGATTTTTCTTAGAATGTAATAATATTTATTTATAGAGATACATTTATATAGATACATGGGGATGTGAAAAAGGAAAAAGAGGGATGAGGTTTCTCTTTGTTTTGGCATAAAGGACCCTCAGTGGGAGACCCGCACGACGTGCTATTGGCCTGATGGAAACAGGTTATAGTGGATTTATGAAGCTCATACTTTAAAAGTAGAAGTATATTTGGGAGTTTTTAAAAATGTTACCAAGTCTTCCCTACTATGTCTTTTGGCCTAAGATGCATCTTTATGTTTCATGATATTTTCTAAGGATGTGTCTTATGTAACACTTCAATGCAATAGTGTGTTCCCTTATACCTTAGGCCATCTTTCAATTGGAACTCACTAATCTTTCTATGTTGTACCTTTGCATATGTTGAGTTAAAATCAACATCTATATCATACCCTTTGTTGAACTTTGAAGGAATAATAGGCTAGATTTGCATAGCCACCATCAATGCAAACATAATAGGTGTGGTGGGTCGAGATAACATATCTACCAACTTATTAGTTACTCCCTTCTTATACTTGATCGCAATATTTAATTGTTATAGGCATGACATCCATTTCATATAGCGAGCTTTCTATATCTTACACTATGTGATAAAAAACTAAAGAGGTTTATAATTTGAGTGAACCATGACTTCCTTTCCCAATATGTAAGCTCTCCAATGCTTTATTTCTTGATGCAAGGAATATAGCTCCTTCTCATAAGTTGGATAGTTCAATACTAGTCCACTAAAGATTTCAAAGTGGTATGCAACTATTTTTCTATCATGAAATAAAAAGGATCCTATGCAATTGTAGATTTGGTAATGCTAATAATATGACCTCTATATTCTAATAACTGGAAAGATTCATCTTGACTCTTCGACTTCTCGAATTTTTATTGGCCTTTGTTAGAGTGTCTAAGGGTGCTACAATTGTTAAAACCAATGAATAATCTTATGTAAATATTGGCATACACCTAAAAAGATTCAAATTTTAATCACAGATCTAGATCGAGACCATTGAGAAATAACTTGCACTTTTTTGGATTCATTTTAATCTCTCCTATACCAACTATGAATCCCAAGTATACAAGATTTTGTATCCCAACTCACGCTTCTTTTCTTTCAACTACACCTTATTTGTTCGTACAACATCCTAAACTTGAATAATATAATTAAGATAGTCCTCCCATGTGGCAATGAATATCAATATGTCATCCAAGTAGAAAATTACAAAATCATAAATAAGAGGGCAAAGCATTTCATTTATTAATCACATGAAGGTAGCTGGAGCATTACATAAAAACCAAATGGCATAACCAACCATTCAAATAGTCCCTACTTTAACTTAAATGTGGTCTTCCAAGTGCCTTCTCAATGGATGTGCACTTAGTGATAACCAGATTTAAGATTTAGCTTTGTAAAGTAATGAGCACTATGCAATTGATCTAATAGATCATGAATCCTTAGTAATGGATACTAGTCCTTTATGGTTATCTTGTTAAGTGCTCTAAAATTAATATACACTGCCACCCTCCATGTTTCTTGGGCACAAGTAATACTGGCTAGCCAAATGGTGAGAACTAGGTTTGATAACTCCTTATTAAAAAACTTCTTAATCCTACTTCTTAATCTCTTCAGATTCTATCAAAGAAGTGTGATACAATCCCAAGTTTGTAATGGTCAATCTCTAACCAAATAAATCTCATATTCTACAACTCTTTGAGGTAAAAATCCTTCCATATCATTAAATAATTCTTTAAACTCCTATTGATTTCCCCAATTTTAGAGCATTGTGAAGGTGACGAAGTCAGTGTGGCTAAATTCATAACTCTTGAACTCTCATCTTGTGGTTGAATCATCAACCAAAAAAATATTCCACAAGAATTGACATCTTTGGAGACATGTTTGGGCTCCTCTAGTTACTTATCACTTTTTAGAATGATGGCATTGACACTCTCTTTGAAGTTTATTAAAGTTTGTGATGGGAGTTTTACAGATGCCTATGATTTTAACCATTCTACAGTTATGGCCAATTGACTCACTTATGTCACTAAGTTTTGAAGTGAAGCTAGGCTAATATGCTAAAATTTAGCATTATATGTGGCTAAATAAATAACCAAGTCTTCTAGGGATTTACCTTGGGACTATTGGGGAGGTTGGGGTCTAGGTTGATATTGTTGAGGTAGCCTAGTATTATGAAACATTGGTTGGATATTAGAGGTTTCTTGATTTTTCTTGAATTTCCCCTATTTGGATGATCCCTCTATCCTGCATTATAAGTGTTAGAATAAGGATCGTACCTAAGCCTCATGTTAAAAATCTTCCAATAATAGTAGCTTGTTCATAGTTATTCTCTTGAAGAGTAGGACATGTGCAGTGAGATGTCTCATTATAGAGCATATGCCACAACTATTAACAAATCTATTAGCCAACTGCTGCACCAAAGTAGTAAGATTATTCATTTGTTACTCAAGGTGAGATTTAATGCTTACCTCATCAATCTTTCCATGTAGATTACTACGAATAAAAAATTGTTGAGAATGGGTAGCCATAGTTGCAATTAAGTTTCTTGCCTCATTTGGGGTTTTGTTTACCAATGCTCTTCCTCTAGCAGTATCTACCATGCTTCTTTCCATAAGCATAAGTCCCTTATAAAAATGTTGGAGAAGAACTACTCACTGATTTGGTGGTAGAGGCAACTGCATATAACCTTTTGAATCTTTCCCAATACTAATATAGGGTTCCCCCATTGAGGTGCCATATATCACAAATATCCTTTTTGATGAGTATGGCCTTAGAGTCTAGAAAGTACCTACCTATCTAGAAATAATTTATCATGTCAGCCTATGTTGTGATGGTACTCAAAGAGAGGTAATAAAGCCACTCCTTAGTAGTATTAACAAGTGAGAATGGGAAGACCCTAAGCTTGATTTGCTCTTTTTTTATCCCAACTTGTTTCATGCTAGATGAGACTATATGAAATTATTTCAAGTGTGTTTTGGGGACTTCTCCAACTAAACCCCTAATAGTAGGTAAAAAATGTAGTATTCGAAATTTAAAGTTCAAAATCTACCTCTAAGTTAGGATATATGATGCATATAAATTACTGCTTCAAGTCTAGTTCAGCTAGCTCTTTAAAAGTTTGATCAAGTACTACCATATCTTCTTTCTTAGATTCAGAGTCACTTGAAAAAGTGGATTCTATTGTCCTCTCTTGTAGTAGGCTAGTTGGTCCTATTAGTCTTGAGTTATAAGAGTTTTCTTGTTGTATCCAATGTTTACATGAGTGTCAAGAATGAGATAAGTTAGTAAATTTAAAACAAAAAATGTCAAAAAGTAAAAGAATGTAGTAACTATTAGAAAAATTGCTAGAATAATCCCTAGCAAAGGTGGAAAAAACATGACATGATTGAGAACATGCAAGTATACATGGTCATGAAAATGTGATAAGTAAAGTAAGAACATGAGTTGTTATACCCATGAAGATCAGTAAAAATTTATGCTACTACTTACTAGTTTGTGTATGTGCCAAATAAAATTAATAAATAGGGGGTTTTGATTTTTTTTTGAAGAAAATAACACAAAGCAATAAAGTAGGTCACACAAGAGCTATGAGAGATGTGTGATTATAAGATTATCCAATAATTTAAACATGTCTTGAATTTAAATTAGTTTGTTGACTTCTAAATCACTTTCATACTTTAAAACAATTATTGAATTCTTAACGTTAGCTTTAGAAATCCATGTCCGCTAAAGACTTTCCACCTTTTCTTATTGTTTATTGATTCAAAATACTATTATAAATATTATTATAAATCAACCTAAATCTTGAGCAACCTAATAGATTTAGTTCATTCAATGCATTAAGGTTTAAAAAAGAGATAACTAATTTTGCAAGATTATAACAATCATTTAATCTTTAACATAGGTGTTCAACCTTACTTTTTATAGTAGCAATAAGGTACCACTTTGAATAAGAACGTCATCGATTATATACTAACATCTTAGACTAGATATAAACATATTTATGTTATAAGTTAGTTGTACAATGTAATTCATACATGCATAGTGATAGAATTTAAACATATAATTTGACACATCAAAAACAAAGAATTAAAATTAGTATTATTCTTAACATTAAATAAATTAATCCATAATCTAGTGCTTAGAATTTCCTGTAATCATATTAAATTTAGCTTGACATGATTTCTAAAAGAATCAACATTATAATCTTATAAAATTAAACAACTAAAGATTAAGAAAAGCTTATGAAAATCGTTGTATTCTCTTCAAAATACTTTTAAAAATTGCCAAAATGTGCTCTTTAATCTATCTTGTTACTTGTTTTAGGTTTTATGTTTTTATGACCCATTAGATTGTTTATATTGTGTATTTTCAAGCCTAATATGAGTTGGATTAGAAATTATTGGATCTAATAGGGAGGATTGAAAGTTGGTACTAAAAAATGCTGAATTTATGTGCTGATTGAACTACTTGACCAATTGATACCCTTATTAATTGATATAACCTTGAACAATTTGCAACCTAAGAGCTCTTGATTGAAACTTGATTGATTGATTGTTTTTTTTTTTGCTATAAACATATTTTTCCATCTTTTTCCTCATTTTGTCCGTTAAAACTTATATAACATAGAATAAACATATAGAACACATATGCTGGTAATTCATTGTAAATATAAGGGAACTATTACACAAATATATGTATAAAATGGTCTAGATCATTCTATTTTCCTTTATTTTCTCACTTTCCAAAAAAACAATATTAATCTCAAATAATGTTACAAATTACTAGGTCATGTAGAAAATATTGATTCTGCAATATTCTAATTTGTTTTTGTTAAATATATTATAATTTTTATTTAATTCAAATTTATAATTAAAAGAGTTTATGACCAGGTATATGATAATGATAAGGAGATACAGACTCTTAAAGGACTCCATTCTAACTCACAAGAAATAGAATAGTATAGTACTTATATTGTTCATATAATAGAAGCACAGAAAATATAATATCAAATGTAGAAGACTTTAATAACTGATATTATATATCAAACAGAAAGAAAGTAAACTAATCAAAGTCTAAGCTTATAGAATGTTGAAACATACACACCTTAAAGGTTGATTGTACTATCACAATATCAAATAACGCATGAAAATCGATGTAATGAGTAAACCCATATAGAAACTGTATCTATATTGTAACATCCTTGGCAACCACTTAATAGCAAAAATATCACTAAGTAATAAACAATGTAATAGACAGTAAAACCAATATTACCTTTACTATTCAATATCTTCATCCAAACTACCTACTCATTATCTTCACTTTTTACTTCCATAACTAGTTGGTTCAACATTCGAACCTGATTGTCATCCATAGCCAATACTACCTAGTGTGATATGATTGGTAACCAATGAATTACTAACTGAAATTGTAACAATGAATACTCTTAAGAGACATAGAATTCAACACTAATATCAAATCTTATATGGGAGACACACAATCAAACCACGCATGCACACAACCTATGATTTGATTACTAAATGCACAAAACAATCCACTTCCAAATGTATGCTTACCAAAATTATTTCAAAAATAGTATATTAATCAATACAAAGTTTTATTATGGATAACATGTCTAAAGAGAAGGGAAATTAGTGGGGTAATTATAGCACTTGAATTTTCCATCTCGCTAGCCACCTTGCCACTACCTCTCTATCATATGTGGTGAGGTCCCTGGCAAGCTTTTTGGCAAGCAAGTTAGCAAGGTGTGTAAATCGTGATATTTTTTGTTTCCAAAAATGCAAAGTAAATACCACAAATACACGTACTCAAAATAAGCCAACAACAAAACTCACTTGACTTAGCATGCATACTATGAAAACCAACCTCGTGATGTGTAAACATTCTTGCATACAAAGTACCTAACTATGTGTATGGGAAGATAGAACACTGAGAAAAATAAAACAAATATTGTGTTTAGTACATAGGAAGCCAACACACAGACATAAGTACAATGAGACTTACATTCTCTCCCTTTGGTTTTTCATGTGAAAACACTACATAGTTGAATACATACTCACATCTAATATGAGATGATCATGAAGATACCAAAAGACATTTTTTTTTCATGAAGAAAATGGTGACACATACCAAATCCAAAAGACACATCTATTCCAAGTGCATCCATCTTGAGTCCTCTATCTAACTTCATGAATCAACTTATCCAATCCTTCACTTTGAAACATGAGGGTCTCATCACCACTATACAATGTATATCTGAAAGACTTCCCTCAACATGCGTAACTTGTACATATGAAGCAAACACATATCTTGTGAACATATCATGTAGAAATAACATGCAGTCAACCAACATACTATCGTGTTACCCATACATGAGTAAATATCTATAGGCACAAACACAAATAAATACACCCAATTTTCCCTGACTTCATGCAACACTCCCCTAAATGCATGCAAGTTAGACAACAATATGTAGTGTAATCCAACTCTCAAAGCTCATGTGGCACACAACATGGCAACATATAGTGGTGCATAGAAGCTTCTCTTTTTTAATAATGAAATTCAAAGGACCATCTCTATATGAAGGAGAGAAAACATACAAATATGCTATAATACTAACACTAATGCAGTTAAGCGGTAAGATAAAAGCAAACACTTACTTCAATAGAAACTAGCGGGGTAGAATCATGCAGCATGCAACAAACTAAATACATGGGAAACCAAAGATAAGTCCAAGTAGAAAATATCTCAATATACCTAATAAAATATATGTCATGTATTCCAATAATAGTTACTATGCAATGAACGACAAGCAAGAATCATGCAAGAAGAAAGTAGAAGTAGAGAAACACATAGGTAGATATAAGAAACAAGATATTACATACAATGCATGTAATATGTCATACTCAGTCCTATTTATGCATGGTTCATATAAAGTGATGAAAAACAGAAGATATGATCACATGAACAAGGCAAAAAAACAAAAACTCATAAAATAGGAAAAATATTAGGAAGTAAAACAATTACATCACTTCCCTTGACATTAATAGTCATAAGACACATAACTCTCCCCCTAAAAGTATGCATGTGAGACAATAACATATTATTCATTCTACTCGTAAACACCCCAATGCAAAAGCATCTACACATAGTAGACAACAAGAAACCCAAAATAAGCGAAGCAAACAAAGCATGTTCAACAAATTAGAGGGTCCGTAAAGAATAAATAATACATTCAACACAAATATCCATATTTCCCTCAATCCATGATGGATTCAGGTAAGGGTATGACTAGATGACATGCACTATGTGTGATATGCACATTTTTTTTACTCTATATGCCATCATGATATGCTTATGCGAACCAAGAAAATTGAAATATACACTCAAGTTGAACCAAGCTTCATGTGTCCACAATTAGAGTCTTTCTCCACTAATGTAAGTGCTAACCAAGAAGAAATCAACATGTCTTTTAAAGATTGTAATGAAAGACTAAGGAATGGGTAGGAAAGAGAAGATATTTAGGCTTGAACACATCTTTGTTGATCCAAACAAATGGATAAGTTTATACCCATGACACATAAACCCTCAAACATGGATTTCTTTTCTCTTTACTTCTTAAACTTCAACCAATGAAGTTGGGAGAGAATTACCTAAAGTTCAGTGAATCATGCATTGCTTCTTTTTTCATATTTTTCTCATCATTTAGCATATCTCTTATTTTCTTTCTTCACTCCTTTTGTCTCAAAAAGTTAATTGTTCTCAATACTCCTTTTTATTTTTCTTTTCTTCATCTTTCTCATTTTTTAATCATCATTTCATTATCACCCTCTTCCACTCTTTTTTAATTGAATAATAAAATCTAAAATTTTTAATTTAAAAAAAAAATAAAAAAAAATAAAAAGTTATTGTTCTGGATATTGTTCCGTGAATAATAATTCGAGAATAGTAATTTCATTAAAAAATCAAAAATCAAAAATACATCTTAAATTTTAATTTAATTTCAATTTAAAATTTATAAAATAAAATTACTTTTTAATTTAATTTTTATTTTAAATTTCATTATCTAAATAATTAAATAAAATATTAATAATTAATGAAATAAAAATTTGAAATAAATTTAATATAATTATTAAATTTCTATAAATAATATTTAATTAATTAATTAATTAATTGCAAAAAATATGTATATAATAGCATAAAAAGTAAAGATCTAATGGAGTTCTAGCTAGAAGACTAGTTCTTGGAAGTTTGTGTGCCACTAGTCTTTTCTAAGAATGTTGCTTTGTCTAGGAGGATGGTTTTTAAGGAGGTTTTGCTCCAACTTTCTTTACTAGGAGTACTCTTGGTTAATACTGATTATGTTATTTAACTTAGAAATTAACATAACTTGTTTGTTTAGTATTTTTGCACTAAATGTTATGTATATTTTTCTCTAAATTTTTGTATAGCTGTTTTATTATTCTTTTTATTTTTAATTAACAGGTGTTTTAAATTTACACTTTCAATATTCTATACATTATAGGAGATTCTTATAAAACACTCTTACACCATACATAGATAATATTTATAAATTTAAACAACTGTTCATAAGGTTAGATTCCAACCATCGACCTATTTTTGAGCCAAACATAGAACCAAGTCTTAATCCTCCACCAAAAAATAGGAATAAGCCTACATGTTAGGGAAACCACCATGAAGGAGTTTACATAGCCAATAATAGGCATGACAACTGCTTCTATCCAGTTGGGTAAGGCTGCTCAGAATTATAGATTTAAAAATATTCATTTTTTATGCTTCCTTCATTTCTCAAGCTGCCTAATGAAGACTCGTTGTTTTTCATTAGGGACTTTTGCTCAATAGTCCAAACTTTTTCCCTCGATGCTCTTATTGAGGACTAACTAAGAATGAAGTGTTTTCCTTACACCTTGAAAGACAGGACGACGGCGTGGTTAATGTCACTTCCTCTAGGTTCCCTAATGTCCTAGGAGGATATCTACAAAAAATTCATAGGAAAATTCTACTCCCATCAGAAGACATCAGAGCTAAGAGAAAAGATTACTACATCATCTCAGATGGAAGGAGAACCTTTCTACAAAGCTTGGGAGAGGTTCAAGCTCTTTCTCACTTAGTGCCCCCATCATAGCTACCCTCTACAGTTGCATAACTAGTTCTTTTATGATGGATTCACGCAGCAATGCCAATTCATCATCGACATCATTGTTAGAAAAGCAATGGAGAGAAGACTGCCTTGGAGACATACAATATTTTTGAGATTTTGGGTGTTAATTCCCAACATAAGAGCACCATAGTGAGATGGGCTAGAATTCATGAAATAGATTCCAATACCGAGATACAACTGCAACTTGCACAATTGATAAAACAAGTTATGCATCTCTCTACACAAGCCATTTCAAGAAGAAGAAAATGTTAGACCTAAGCGGGTCAATGTATTGGGAGGGTATGAACCAAGACCTAGATATGATTAAAATGTAAACACTTATAATCCTCGATGAAGGAATCATCCTAATTTATCATAGAGGCAGAACAACCCTTTATTTGCCTAGAATTCAAACCAACAGGGCGAGTAATTCCATCAACAACAGTAATGAATATCCCCACCAAGACAACATGAAGGATAACTTGGATGCTTTTATTCAAGTTAGTAAAGACAACTCGACAATTGGACTCTGTGAAGGCTTCAATTTAAAAGGTGGAAGTCTAGGTTAAATAGTTAGTAGAGCATTTATAGAAACAAGTATAGACTAATTGAATTCAATGAAGAGCATGTAAAATTCAATGATATGGAGACTATGTAATGTCTTTAAATTGAATCTTTAAATTGTTGGAATCTCCTATGTAATGTCTTACTAAAAGATAATAAATTTTAGTCCTGAATGGAAGGTCAACTATTTTTTTATTTCATTTATGTAATAGTATTTATCATAATGAAAGAGAACTTTTTTAATTGTTTATTTTTAATTTTCAATCTTTAATTTTTAAATTGTAGGAATAAGTTATGTCAATTTTTTTAATTTTCTTTCTGGTATAGTAGTTTTCTTTTACTTCTGATAGTACTTAGACAAAACTTAGGTCCTTTGCGTTCTTAAAATTCTAAACTTAGTCTTTGATATAAAAAGTAATAAATCTTTTTAAAAGTTGTACCTTTTATTCAACTAGGATCCCTTTAGAAGATGAACGTTGATAATCAAGAGGAGGAGATTCATTTTCAAGCATGAGAAGTCATGAGAGATGCTGAAACTATGCAAAAATTGATGAAGGAATATGCAACACCAATCATTGGTAATGCTACTTTCGACATACAACTGCAAGAAGTTATAAGGAATCATGAATTGAAACAGATTCATCATTAACTATGGCCTTCCTTTTACGATATCCCTAATGATGACCCTTTAAATTTCATTAGAGATTTATATGCTATTGTGTAAACCTTTCTACTGTAGGGAATTGATAAAAACTAGCTTAGGATGAGGTGTTTTCCATACACTCTCAAGTATAAATCTTGGTCATGGTTCATGACTCTACAACTGGGTTCTTTGATTACTTAGGAGGCAGTTTATGAAAATTTTATGGGTAGATTCTATTCCCATCAAAAGACTACAGACTTAAGGATAAGGATAACAAAATTTTCTCCAATGGATGAAAATCCCTTTCATGAAACTTGGGAAAGATTCAAAATTATTTTCATTCAATATTGGTACCATAACTTTCCATTATAGCTATAGAACTAGTTCTTTTATGATAGATTGACACCATAGATTCAATACATGGTTGATAAAGCTGCTAGAGGGGCTATACGAGAAAAGACCGTAGTGGAAACCTTTGAGTTTTATGAGTTTTTGGGTATTAATTCCCAACAAAAGTGTACTAAATGAAGGAGAGAAAGAGTCAAGGAAGTTGGCTTTGGAATGAAATGGCTTTAAAACTTGCTAAATTGACTAAGAAAGTGAATTTTTTCACTACCCATCAATTGTCAAAACAAGAGGTATATGAAGTTTGTTATTCAATCGGGCATAATGCTAATAATTTTTTATATGCTTGTAATTATAGTGCGGTTTCTATAAAAGAAGTTAATTCTTTTCAGAGGTATCATCCCAACACCTATAATCACTTTAACCATTCATAGGAACCAAACAATTACAAAGCCTACATCCAATCCCAAACACAAAGCCCAAATGAAACCACCCTTACCCAGTAAATCAATCATTTAAGCCAACCTTAAAGGATAACTTATATACTTCTAGTCAAGTTAGTTATGACAACCAATGGATGAACAATCAAAGGTTGAGCTCTGTGAAGGCTTTGGTGAAAAGGATTGAAGTAAAAGTTGGGCAGCTAGATGAGCAAATGCAAAAATAAGAACAAAAAAGATTGCCCAATCAAGCACAACAAGCGAAGGATGTAAGAATTCTTTGAAGTGGGTAGTCAATAAAACTTTACCTGAAATTTCAAATGATTTACCTATTAGACGTAGGTTATCTAAAACCCACAATCATGTCCATAGTTTTAAGTATAAAAAATTTTGAAAATCCATAAGGCATAACTAAAAGAGTATATGTAGACAAACTTGTTCTACTTGTAGGTTTGATTGACTCAATGATGTGGGGACATTGAGTTTACTTAAAATGAAATCCCTTAAGTTACATCTTGTTAAGACGTTAAACTATGCGCTGGATGGGAGATAACCTATCATTTTAGGTAATTTTCTTTTATTTGTTTTATTTATTTAATTTCTATTGTTTATTTTAGTTTAAATTCATATGAATAATTTTAGAATTGTTAAAGCTAAAAATATTTGTTGAGATATTAAAAGTTCACAGTGATCTGTTTATGTGGACTCTAACGATGAATATGATGGATGCACTTGCATTTTTCCATCACTACTTGCACATTCTCAAGAAATAGGTAATCTTTCTTCTCTTGTCTCTTTATCTTTAATTTACAATTGTTACATTGAGGACACTGTAAGTTCTTGGTTTGGGGTGGTGAAAAGTTACCATGCATAATTTCAAAAAAAATTAACAATTTAAAAAATAAAAAAAATTGTTCACATTTTTATTTTTATTGTGTTTAATTTTATTTTCTTTGTGTGGTTTAGTAATTTAAAAAAAATAAATCAAATTTAAGTAAATAGTTGTCTTTTACACTGTTAGATTAATTTTTGAAAACATATCATGAAGTATTTTTTTGGTAATTAGTTAGTTTTTGTCATAATTAGTATCTCTTAATAAGATGTAGAAATTATATTAAACCCAAAATCGGTGTTTAAGAATTTTTTTTAGTGGAGACTATGCTTGTGAGATATAATTTGAGCTTAATTTTCTTTATTCTGAGTGAAATATATTTTTATACTCCAAACACATTTCTTATTTCTTCACATTTTTAGATGATCTCTATAGGTATTAGCATTGAATGTATGAATATTTTTTGTCATCTTAATAAAGTGTCATATTTTTTTATTTTTTGCTTAGATTAAATGATTTAAGTAGAAGTTAATAATATATACTTTTATCTCATTCATGCATGACTGCTACAAAAAAAGAAACATATCTGGGGTCACCTAAACAAAAATTAATTAGAAAAGCCACAAAATTAACAACTCGCCAAAATCCTACAAAAATGTACAATCTGTACATTGGTTCACTCTCTAAAAAATATATATATTGAAAAATATCTTCAGGAAAGAAAATAGAGAGATAAAGAATATATAGTATAATTTACATACTATGAACCACATTGCCTAAAAAGTTGTGAGTAAAGGCTAATTACAAAAGAAAGATATAGGAAGTAATTTCCTAACAAGTCATTGCATTTTCTTTATTTTTAAAAAACATATATCTTGAAATTTTTGCTTAATGAGTATGATTGATGCATGAAAATAATTTTTATATATGATATTTATAATTTATACATTCGATTCCTTTCATGAGATCAACGTTAAAATAACACTTTGAGTCTTTCTTCTTTATACATATGCGAACATATTAGTTCATTTCTATACATCAACTCTTTCGCATATAAATTAGTATAAGTGTTTAAACCCATAGGATTTAGTGTTTTTGAGAGTATTAACTTGTGAGGAATAGAGTCTAAGCGAATTTCGATTCCTGACACTAAATTTGGGTGAAATTAAATTGATATATTTTTTATATGAAATATGAAAATGATTTTCAACTAATTATTATAATAAATCATGACTGTTTAAGAAGATTAAAATAACTTATGCTTTAGATTTTAATTATGATCTTAAAGGAGATTAAAAAGTATGAGACATTTTTGTGTTATGTTTCATTCTGTTTTCTTTTATTCTTAAGTTAATTTTTGATTTTGTTGTAATTTTAGTTTTTGAGTTGTTATTTTTATTATTTCTACATTTAGCTCAATTTTTGTGGGTATCATTACTGAAAACCCTCACGAGACTTAAACTCATCC
Organism: Hippophae gyantsensis; assembly: GCA_030763125.1. Taxonomy (NCBI): domain Eukaryota; kingdom Viridiplantae; phylum Streptophyta; class Magnoliopsida; order Rosales; family Elaeagnaceae; genus Hippophae; species Hippophae gyantsensis. The sequence goes on along the minus strand of CM061033.1, from coordinate 7,473,366 downwards.
ACTAGGAAAACCTAGGGTAAAAATGCTTGTTGCATATACTAAATGTAACTGTTTCAATTCATGGAAGTGATTTATGATAGTTTAATTTTTAGTTCTTATCGCTTCTCTTACTAAGGGACTAGCAAGAAGCTAGTTAGAGGTTGTTATGAGTGCTTAAAAGCAATAAAATTACCATGATTTTATGTACTTTAATTGATTAAAAATATTTATATTTATATGATTTTATCATATTTTTATATAAATTTATCTTTTTGGAATCACGGGTATTTTTATTGTTTTTCAAGTATTTTCGCTTAGAAAATAACTTAAAGACTCCAAGAAAAATACTGGAGGTAATACATCACAAATATATTGAGAAAATAATTGAGCAAAATTCAAAAAAGATGAAAAAAATTGGACAAAATGGCTGAAAAGGGTAAAAAATGTTAGAAAGGACAAAATCGGGCAAGTAGTTGGCCAACTGTGCCGAGAAATGCGCGTAGTGTGCCTAGTCGCACCGAGAAATGTGGGCATAAGACACCGAGCATCACCCGAATAAATGCCGAAGTATGCTTGTGAAATATTAAATAGGTAAAAATCTCTAAAATGAATTGATTTTATTTTTATTAAAGATTTTATATATATTAAGAATGTTAGATAGAAATATATTATTTTTCATTACAAACTTAAATCTTAAAATTACATTTTAAGGTTTAGTTATCCGGTCTCATTTAGAGTAATGCTCTTTTATTTGTTGGTATAATCGCCCGGTAATTAGAGTGAAGCTCTATTTTAAAAGTTTTTATAAAAATTATTATTTAAAAATGTGTTGACAACGTATTTTCAATAATAGTTTTAAAACTTGAAAGTTAATACTCGAATAATTAAATTCTTAGGTTTAATTTGGACACCTTAAATAAAGTTTAAACTGTCTAACCCCACCAAAAGTACTATTTAAATGGTTCATTTTCAATCTCTTAAAAAAAGAATTAATTTAATTAACCAAATTAGTTATCGCCTCCACCCATAGGTGTTAATTGATTTGTTTAATTAACAAAGAATATCTAACCCCACCAAATGTTATATTCATATAAAAAAAAGAGATAATTAATAAATATCAATTTGTATCTTTAATAACCTAAATAATATGAGCAAGCATAATTAACTTAGCTATTATATCCATAAATACTCCACTATTATAAATGTTAAAATTTGCATAAATGTTTATTGAATTCATATCTATGTTTATTTTTATGTTTGTAGATTAGAAAAAACACAAAACTACAAAATATCGCGGCAGGATGTTTAGGATTTAAGTTTGAATAATAAATTAAAAACCACATATATTCTTTCCTTAGATTGACCTTGGGAGTATACTTATCATTTTCTATGAAATGCTTTGTGCACTTGTGAGAGTTTTATAAATATAAAACCAAAGTATTGGCAAGATCGACGATATTGATTTTGCTCATCAATAGTGCTTAAATTTATACATAAGAACAAATTCATAAGATTTGGCACTCCACGAGCTATTATTAGTGATGAAGGGACCCATTTTTGCAACAAGTTGTTCGACAACCTTATCTCTAAATATGGTATGAAGCATAAGATAACACTTGCCTAACATCCTCAAACTTATGACCAAACTGAAATTTCAAATTGAGAAATCAAAAATATCCTTAAGAAGAAGGTCAACACCAATAGAAAAAATTGGGCAAAGAATCTTGATGATGCTTTGTGGGCATACCATGCAACTTTTAAAACACTTATAGTCTTGAGTAGTGGGATTCTCTTTTCAAACATGTATTTGAGTATGATTGAATTCGCTATGACTATGAGATTTGTGATTAAGGATGAGTTTGAGAAATGTTTTTCAAAATCTGTTATTATGTTAGATAAAGTTTTGCAAGTACTGTGATTTAAATCTTTGTCCTTGAAAATAATTGAGCACAAAGTAAATATTTATCTACTCCATTTTGCCTATGAAGAGAATGATTTGAATTAACTCGGTTAGGAAAAGTTTAATCTTTCTTTACTCTAGAATCCTTTGATGGATCCTTGAGGCAAAATCCTAGTTGATACCAAATATTAGAGAAATGATCTAGGCAATGTTTTTGTCACAACCAAAAAGCTTTCCCATCCATCCTAATTATCACGCCATCATTGCATGGTGTATTTCCATAGTTGAACCCCTTGAGCCTTATTTTATATAAGTCTTATTTGTTCTTTTAACTACATAAACCATTCACATTCTAAGCTTGAAAAGCCATGAACTTACCTTAAAGTTCGAGAAATACTTTGGTGAAAATTTTCATTTAAAAAGAAAGTTAGTTCAAATTAAATAATTCACATTATATTTGCTCTATTTGATCAAAGTGTGAAAAAAATAAAGAAAGTGAAAGGCAATAATCAAAAAAAGGTTAAAGTGGTTGAGATTAGTAAAGCCTATGAGTATCAAGGCAACCATATTTTAAAAAAAAAGCACTCCACTTATTGAGTATGGCAACAATATTGTCAAGAAAGAGATACAGTATGAATCATGTGGATATTATTTTTATTGTTTATTTATACCAAGTATTTTCTCAATTTGCTTTGATTTTTCATATCCATTTCTTTCTTAACCCTCACCCTGTGGCATGTCATTACAACCTTGATTAAATACCTTTTGATATCTGATTTTTATATTTGATTACATTAGTGGAAAAGATTTCTAAAAATTGGACTTATGAGGTTAAGTTTTGAAAGAATTCTTCTGATTTCAGTTGTTCTACTTTTATCTGAATTTGTTGGTGGTTTGGAGTTAAATTGACTATTTCATACACACACTCAAGGACCTAGCTTTAGGTTGAAGTTAATGCTTAACTCTTGCTTGACGAATTGCGAAATTTTGATTGATTTTCTTGTTATTTTTGATGTAAAAAGAGTAAGTTATTAGTGATGAAATCTAAATTCACATCATGGCTTGGTGAGTGATGGTAATTATTTATGGGGTCTTGTTAACATTGTCTATAATTGTCTTTCTTTTATTTTATTTTATTTTTTTTGTTTTGAGGACAAACAAAGTTTAAATTTTTGGATATTTGATGACTTGCATAATTTAACATAATTTATCACTTCTCAACTTTAACTTTAGTCTAATTTTATTTAACTTTTATTGATTTTAGACTTTATTATTATTATTTAAATTTTATTACAAATTTGAACAAAATGAAGATCTAAGATTTTAGAAACATATTAACTATCAAATTTAAATTAAGATTTATTTATATATATAAATATATAAAAGAATGAGTCGGATTTTAGATATATATATAAAAAAAAAAGAGGTTTTAAAAAAAATACATAAGAAAAAAGAGAGATTTTGAAAAAAAAGATATATAAGATATAGAAAGTAAATCAGAAAGGGAGAAAAGGAGCCGCCAGCGGGAGACAAAAGAAAAAGAAAAAAGGGGTGGCCAGAGTTTATATATATATATATATAAAGGAAGAAAAACGAACGGGGCGATAGAAGAACAACAGCGAGGAGAACACAAAAGAAAAAATAGAAACGGCGGCAAAGGAACAGATAGCATAAAAAAAGGCTGTGTAGATCAGAGAAGAAAATACTAGAGAAGAAACGAAAGCATATTTTTTTTTCCATTCAATTTTCTTTCAATTTTTCTCAAAAAAACTATAGTGAATTTGTTTATGTTAAATTTAATTTTTAACATGAATTAATTTTTCTAAGAAAAAATGTAATTTAATTTCAAATTATGTTTGATTTTCTATATTAATTTGAATTATTTTTATTTATGTGTGTCTAATTTATTCTCAATTTATTGTTTCTAATTAACTAGCCATTAATTAGATGATTTTAGTCTTATAATTTACTATCAAAAGAGGAAATTATATGATAGATCTGAAATATTTTGATATAGGTAAATATAAAGATCGAAAGATTTATATGAACCTATATAGTATTAAAATCATTGGTCTTGATACTTTCTTGCTTTATTAAATTGTTTACTCTTATTGTAAATTAATGAACAAAAATATTTCCAATTGACTATCAAAAGAAGCTTTTGGATTATTATTTTTTAGATTGTTAACAAATAGAAATAATTAAATTCAATTAGCTAGATAAGTAAAGCATAGTGAGGGATAAGGTGAAATCGATTTATTAGAAATTTTTTTCCTATTAATTTGATCTTTGAACATCTTTATTTTCTTTTACATATTTTCTTTAAATTAATTTTATTTTAAATTTCAATTACAATAATCTCAATGATTTTTCTAAATAAAATTGAGATTAGTATAATTTTGGTATTTGTCAAAAATAAGTCATCAATCCCTAAGGACGATACTTTTCTTATCACTCTATTATAAAACTACGATACTGTACACTTACAATTTTGCACCGATCATCGTTGAATTCGAACACAAGGCTTATTGGGAAATTAAAGAGCTAAACATGGATTTAGATAAACCAGGAGAAAAAAAGGTTGCTCCATCTTTATGAGTTGGAAGAGATTAGGGATGAGGTCTATGAAAATAAAAAATTATACAAAGAGCGTATTAAACGCTATCATGACAAGAGGCTAGTTCCTAAGTCTTTTCTTCTTAGAATGAAAATTATTTTATTTAACTTTAGTTTGAGATTGTTTCCAAAAAAAATTGAGATCAATATGGAATGGACATTACACAATTCCAAATTTTTTAACATGGAGTAGTAGAGTTGTTGAATCCAATGACACTAATAACTTTCAAAGTCAATAGGCACCATGTAAAGCCTTATTTAGAAGGAGAATAAACCATGGCTAACCTTGATTCCATATTGATAAATTCATACTCAACATCATGAAGATGTGTCTTGGTGAGACGTTAAACTAAGCACTGAATGGAGGTAACCCATCACTGTAAGTAATTTTTATTTTATTTTATTTTAAGTATTAATATAATTAACATTTTGAGATGTGCTAGAATTTATAGTATTTTGTCTATGAGCATAATTATTTCAAACTGATGTTTGTTGCACCTTGTTTTCCACATCGAATCATTAACACATCAAAATATTCGTAACTTTTCTATCTATATTCTTGCAATTTATATTTCTTAAACATTGAAGACAATGTAGATTCTAGGTTAGGGGTAGGCATATAAAAGTTACACATTTTACTCCTTTTTTATTCTTAGATAATTTAAACAATTTTCACATAATTTTATTTAGTACTTTTATTTGTAATTTATTTGTTTAGTAATTTTTAGTTTTTTTAGAGTAATTTAAAAAAAAATCACAAAAATTGATCATGTCTTAGAATTAAATTTAAATGATGATTAAGTTTTTTTTTCACTATAATTTAATTTCCAAAAACATATTATGAAGTAATGTGATAATTAGTTAGTTTTTGTCATGACTAGTATTTCTTGATAAGATGTGAAAATTATTTTAAACTCAAAATCAGTGTATGGAATCAAATAGTGGATACTACCATTGTGAGAAATATTTTGAGCTCATTATCCTTTATTCTGAGTGATAAATATTATTTTTTTCTACTTTAAACACACTACTACAATATATGCTTTTGGTCTCAGAATTTTAGTCTCGGTTTTTAAATAACTGAGACCATAGGCAATATCAAATTTTTTTATTAATTTTTTCTTTTTCTCTCTCATTTTTCATTTTCCCTCTCTCTCATTTTTTTCATTTCTTCTCTTTTTCATTTTTCATTTATAAAAATTATTTAAACTCTAAAAAATTTAAAATTTTATAATCCATCTTTAAAGTATGTTTTTATTTTATTAAAATACCAATAATATTTCTTTTATAAAAATTATTTCAAATATTTATTTAAATTTAAAAATTTTAGGTATAATTTTTATAATTTATTGTTTATTATAAAAAGAGTATCTAGTTATTATTACATATATTTTTTAGTTATTTACTTAAAATTTTATTTTTTTTATATAAAATATTTAGTATTGATTTATTTTTATAATAAAAAAATAAAAATAAAAAATATATCATTTAAAATATTATTTGAATCCCATTCTTTACTAAAAGTTTGATATATTTTTGCAATAATTTTAAAAATTAATATTTTTAAAATAAAAAATACTAATACCAAAAATTTAAAATATTTTAAAAATAAAAATATTACTATAATATTAATAAAATTTACTTAAAAAATTATGTTACCGTAATTCATTTTTCATTTCCCTAGTTTTTTTCTTTTTTCGATTCATTTTTCCCAGCTTGTGAGCATGCATTCTTCCTCTTCCCTCTCTTCTTCCTCTTCCCTGGCCCTGATGTGCACCTTTCCTTGTCAGGTAGGACCCTCCTTTTCCCATAGCTCGCTTGCGTAGCTGGTTAATTTTCATTTCGTCTGATCTTGTTAGGAATTTGAGCCAATTTTCATCTTAGCTCTAGTTCTAACCCTAATCCTATTACTGCTTCGAGTTATGGAGTTAACCCTTATCCTCTTTCTCCGTTCGACTTACTTCCCTTCTTAAACCCTTTGAAGCCTTCTTTCTCTTTGATTCATTCAGCACCTTTTTGGATTAGTTTCTTTGACTAAATGGTCGATTAATACAGTAGTTTGGGTTTCCATTCAACATAGATTGAGTCTGAGCCACTGGGTTAAACTGTTTGAATTATCGATATTGATTTTGGTATTGACTTTTATGATGTGTGCAGGGACGCTTATGGTTTTGCTGTGAGACCTCAGCACGTACAGAGATATTGAGAATATGCTTACATCTATGAGGTTTTCTTCTACTTATCTTTCTCTTCTTTGTAGAATTCACTCATGTCTTTCTATTTTTTATGCATACTGATGTATGATTTTGTTAAAAAATTCGTAAACACTTGGGAGTTAAGAGAGATTATCTGATTCGATGGTTTCTGTTTCTGATTTTGGTGACCTAAAATGAAAATTTTAAGATTCAACTTTTGATCTGTGTGCTTTAACATATCAGGAAGAAAAGGAGGAAAGATTAGACAGGTGGAAAGCTTTTCTCGAAAGACAAGAAAACTCTATTCAATTGCTTGTTAATGGGGTTTATGCAGCACATGTAAGCACAATGACACCCTATTGAACTGTTGCATTTTTTCAGGTAGATCAACTTATTTTTGAAGAGTTGGTACGGGAGAGATTGCCTAAATTATGTATGTATATTTTGGTACTTTGCTAGTTTTTTCTTTGAGAGGGATTTGAATTTTGTTGGGTCCTCTAATGCAAATGATGTTCTAATTAGCTTGACTAGGGATGGGGATACATATTCTCTCCCAAATATTAAAGAACAGGTTACATATGCTTTTGGATTCTCTTATTTCACTTTTCTCTATCCTTTATTTAATTGAGTAGTGATGCATTATATTTTTCTTCTTTTTGTGCCTTTAAACTACATATAAATAAAGGTTTGTTTACAAATTACCAGTTTATCACACCACAATCTTTTTATGCCTTTATACTGCACATAAATATTGGAGATGGTGCACTTCCCCTACTTTACCAGACCATGGTGTCCGACATATCAACAAACAAGCAGGAGCAAGTTGTATGGGTTAGTGTTTCAAATTTTTGTTTTCTTATGATTGAAAAAAAAAACAATAATCTATATTTAGATTTATGATTCTTATAAATTAATGTAGAGAAGCTAATCTTGATTGATTGTAAGGATTTTTCATTTTATATCTTGTAGCAAATATTTCTTGTGAGATTTTATATCATTTTATATCATGTATAGTAAGGCTACTATGCTCCCTGAATGTGGAAAATCTGGTGCCAATGGCTTAAGCACAAGAGGCAGCATAGATTTTGTTAAAGGCGACAAGTTGAAGGATTTCATATAGGTAACGATCTTCAATTGGGATTTCTTTGGCTTTGAGAATTGTGACTTCTAGATTGGCTACACTATTGTTGGAGACTTTGACTATGCTAATGCTTGTTTGGTCTTTCACAGCCCCAACTGCCTTCCTTCTTGTTGTCTCTTTAAGAGAACATAAAAACATGCAAGTATACACGGTCACAAGTAATAAAATTGATAAGTAAGTTATCATTCCCACAGAGATTTGTTACTACAGTTTTTTAAGTACTAAAATTGTTTCACTCTGATTTTATCCAAAAAAACGAAATTTGGAAGGTGTTTTAACTAAGATTTTTTTATAACAATAAATAAGAAAATTCTAGAATTGTAGTTTCACCAAATTACTCCACTCAATCATATTATTTTCTCTTGATTTATATTTTGAATTTAATTTGTCAACAGAGAACTAATAATTTCATCCATATGTCTCTTTCGATATCAAATAGACACTTCTTGCTAAAATAATTCACTAAGATTCATTACGTTCAAAGTTCTCAAATAGCTATACATACAATAAAGAATGTTCCTCTCCTTTCATCATACATGTTATCCTAAACACGAGTAATATACACAAAAATGCCTCTTCTAAGTTTATTTAGGTGCCACAGATCAATTGATAAATTTTTCAATAATCAAAAGCATTAAGCGCAAATAGAATAAACAACTTAAAAACATTTCATAAATCTTGTCAAAATAATTAAATCCAAGCTTCATAAATTTAGCAACACAGCAACCCTAGAAAAATTAAATTACTTCATAGAAAAATTAAAATTACAAAACAAAAATACTAAAACATTTAAGGAATATTAGCTGAAGAACAACACAAAGAAAATTAAAAACGTTAATCTACGCAGAAATACAATAGAAGCCAAAAATGGCTTATGTGTGTTCCACAGTCACCTATCCAACCCCTTTTCTAAATTTATCGCAATAATACCCTATTTATAGCTCCAACTCTCTAAAAAAAATACATCATAAAATATTTTTTTTAGACACGCAGAAGACAAATATTACATCAAAAATAATAATTAATTACGTGTGTGAGACAAAACATTATATCAAAAATAATATTTAAATACGCGTGGGATACAAGCGTGTGCCGTTTCTACGTTTTCATTTCAATTCATGCATGCCATGTGTCAGCATTTAATTGGCTAGACGAATAATCGAGACACATGGCATCTTCACATTCGCTGGAATGGGAGGGCACATGAAGATCATAAAAACAGTGTCGCATGGGAATATTACTTTCGCAGACACATGGGTGACACAGAAGTGGTTGGAAATGTGTGCCATTTTCTGTGTTTTTATTTTACAAAACTCATACGACGTGTCGAAATGTGACTTGCTGGAGGAATAATCAAGACACATGGTATCTTTGTATTTGTTGGAATATGAGGGTGCACCTAGTTTACATGGACCTTGTCGCAAGGGAACATTGCTGGCGCAGACACGTGGGTCCTACCCAATATGCTGGCCTGCGTAGCTAGGTGGGCCCCACTATACACACCAAGTAGTGTGCCACCTAGGAAACGTGTCCACTCTCTTGGGTAGTGCGTGTATCGCACTTGCTTGATCGTCACTGTTGATTTCTTGATCGGACGGTGCATGATAGGCGTGGCGAATGGCGCACGTGGTTCTCCTTTCCTGCATAGAAAAACATAGTTTTATTTAATTGCATTTTGGCCCTCCAATTTAATTCAAATTAACTTTTAAACTTTTGATTTTTGTAATTAAATCCACTTTTAATTCAAATTATATTTTCAGCTTTTATTAATTGCAATTAAGTCTTTTTTCACTTCAAATTCTTTAATTTTCTTTAAAAATATATTCTTTTAAAAACTAACAGTAAATATTAATTTAATACATTAAAATTAACTAAAAATATTAAAAACATAGCAATTATAATTAATAAAATGGACAAAATAATTGTATAATATATAGTTATCACTTCTCTTGCATGGCATTTTGTCAAGAAAGTTGATAGGGTTTGAGAAGGTAGATGAAAGTTATGAAAAAAGGTTTTTAGGTTGGAAAAATATTAAGAATATGTTAGGAAATTTTGTGGGAATATGATGGAATGATATTTTTAATGCTAAGATACGTGGGAACTTTTTTTTTTATTTTTGTTTGAGAATTACAAATCAAAGATCAAAATTTTGTGGTCATGGTAAGGACTTTGGGGTTGGTAATTGATCGAGCTGTCCAAAATGCACTTATCAATTTATTAATATCTATTGTTGTCGATCAGACCACTATGGCATTGTATTTGCCTTTAAGCTTTTTTGTTTTAGGAGGGTATGTGGGCATAAATTGGTTATAGGTTTTATAGCATATAATTAAAGCTTGATATCTTAAGAAATGGTGTTATGAACCTAAATAGTGGGGATCGAAGGCCCAAATGCATTTCATCAAAAATAGATAATAAAAGTGTAAGTGAAGCAAATATAATTTTAGAATGTCACATTTTATTATAAAGTAAAATTGTATGTTTTGATATTAATTCTTGATATTTATGTTATTTTGTTAGTTTTACGAGCTGGCGTTGCTAGCTCTAGTACTGGTGTTGGTGTTGTTGTGCGGTGCTGGTACTGTTTTTGTTGCTACTGGTGTTGGTGTTGCTACTTTGACACGGCCAGCTCTAGTACTCTTGTTAGCGCTAGTCTTTGGTCTGTAGGCTAAGTCTTTGTATTCTTCTTTGGTTGATGAGTGCTCAAAAAGCACTAAAATTACCATGATTTTATACACATTAATTGATTAAAAATATATATATTTATATGATTTTATCATATATTTATATAAATCTGTCTTTTAAAAATCACGAGTATTTTTATTATTTTTCAAGTAATTTTGCTTAAAAATGTAACTTAAAGACTCAAAGAGGAATACTGGAGGCAATACATCGCAAATATATTCATAAAATAAATGAGGAAAAGTCAACAAATATGGAAAAATTGGACAAAATGGGTCAAAAAGGAGGAAATCGCACACCCAGCCGCCTAGCTACGCCGGCCAACGCGAGCAGCGCGCCCAGCCGCGCACCCGTACCCATAAGCGCCCGGTCCCACGCGCCGCATTTCTCGATCCACGCATGTGCCTGCTCTTTTCCACACGTGCCCCTGCTCTAGTTTACGTGCGCCGCTACCCATCTGCGCCGAGTTCGCATGCGCCAACTCGCCCCACATCACCATGACGTCAACAGTATGAAGTCATAATTCACTACTCCGCATTTTCTCCATTTTTAATCATTTTTTCACCCACTTTTCCTTCCTCTCCTCACCTATAAATACCCTCATTCTCTTCACTTCAATCACACCTAAAAACACATCTTCTCTTCCCTTTCTTTCTCTCCATTTCTTAGTTTTTAGTTTTTTCTTAGTTTTAGAGTTCTTCTCTTTTTGAGAAGAACTTATTATGTTTTTGTAATTTATTTGCTTTTTGATTCAATAAATGGAAGTGCAAAATCCGTTTGGAGGTTTTCAAGCAACAGAAATAGCATCAAAGTACTGTAAGGATTTTATTTTCTTTATGGTTATTTTTTATGTTTTATTCTTAGATGTTATATTTAATTTGTCTGTGATTAAATTTAACATTGTTGGCTGTTTGTAAACATGATATAATAATAACGTTGTTATGCTTGCGAAATATTAAATAGGTAAAAATCTCTAAAATGAATTGATTTTATTTTTATTCAAGATTTTATATTAAGAATGTTAGAGAGAAATATATTATTTTTCATTACAAACTTAAATCTGAAAATTAGATTTTAAGGTTTATTTATCTGGTCTGATTTAGAGTAGTGCTATTTTATTTGTTGGTACAATCGCCCAGTAGTTTGAGTGAAGCTCTATTTTAAAAGTTTTTATAAGAATTATTATCTGAAAATGTATTGACAACATGTTTTCAGTAGTGGTTTTAAAACTTGAAAGTTAGTACTCGGATAACTAAATTATTAGGTTTAATTTGGACACCTTGAATAAAGTTTAAACTGTCTAACCCTACTAAAGGTGGCATTTAAATGGTTCATTTTCAATCTCTTAGAAAAAGGAATTAATTTAATTAACCAAATTAGTTATCAACCCCACTCATATGTGTTAATTAATTTGTTTAGTTTACAAAGAATATCTAACCCCACCAAAGGTGGTATTCATATAAAAAAGATAGAATCAATAAATATCAATTTATATCTTTGATGACCTAAATAATATGAGCAAGCATAATTAACTTAGTTATTATATCCATAAATACTCCACTATTATAAAAGATAATATTTGCATAAATACTTATTGAATCTGTATTTATGTTTATTTTTTGTCATTAGATTAGAAACATAAAAACCCTAAAATATCGTGACAGGATGTTTAGGATTTAATTTCGTTTTTAAAAGTTTGAATAATAAATTAAAAACCACATACATTTCTTCCTTAGATCAACCTTGGGAGTATACTTATCATTTTCTACGAAATGATTTGTGCACTTGCGAGAGTTATATAAATATAAAACCAAATTATCGACAGGATTGGCGATGTCGGTTCTACCCATCACTGGTGATGCACGACACTGGCTCTAGTGTTGCTACTATTGTTGCTGCTGGTGCTACACGGCACTGGCTTTGGTGCTGCTACGCTAGTGGTGTTGTTGTTGCTGGTATTGGTGCTGCTGGTGCTATTGATGCTACTGCTGCTGCTGTTGGTGGTGCTGGTGCTACTAGTTGATTTGAAGTATACTTATAAATGCTTTTAATTAATAGTAAAAAGTTAGTTTGTAATAGTAAGTTTTTATTATGTTTTAGTGTATAATAAACTCTCAAATGTAATTATACTTTTAATTTTAATATAATATAATTTTTAATATTATAATTTATATTTATTTTTAACATTGTAATTACTAATTGTATTTTTTTTATTTATGCATACCTTATGGCCTTGGTTTTGAAAAATCGAGGTCATAGACATACCCTATGTCCTCGGTTATTGAAAAACTGAGGTCATAGACATACCCTATGGCCTCGATTATTGAAAAACTGAGGCCATAGATATGTCCTATGGCTTTGGTTTTTCAATAACCGAGGCCATAGGTAAATAGTCTATGGTCTCTCTCACTTAGGCCTCGGTTCTTATAACCATGGCCATAGGCCTATGGTCATGGTTAAAAACTGAGGCCATAAGTACATATTTTAGTAGTGACACTTTTCTTATTTTTTTCAACATTATTAGATGATCTCTATAGGACTTAGCATTGAATGTCTGGATTTTTAAGTCTTAATAAAGTGTTATATATTTATTTTTCATTTTCTTAGATTAAATGATTTAAGTACAAATTAATAGTACATGTCTTTCTTCATTCATGCATGACTTCTATTAAAAATGAGATATATCTAAGGTTACCTAAACAAATACAAACATAAAAGCCAACTATTAACCACTCACCTTACCATATAAAAATTATACAATCTGTACATTGGTCCAGTTTCTAAAAAAGATTCTCTTATAAGAAAAGAAAATAAGAGAAATAAAAAATAGAAAGAAAGAGAGGAAAATGAATAATATAATCTATATACTATGACCCAAAAAGCCTAAATAATTATGAGAAATGGTTTAATGCAAAAGAAAGTATAGGAAGCAATTTCCAAAGAAGTCATTGCATTTCCCTACATTTTCTAAAAAGCATAGTACTTGATATATTTATTTGATGAGTATGATTGATGCATGAAAGTAATGTATAATATTTTATAAATCCTTACATTTGATTCCTTTCATGCGATCAATGTTAAAATAACACTTTGAGCTTTACTTCTTTATACATATGCGAACATATTAGTTCATTTCTAAACATCAACTCTTTTGCATATAAATTAATATGAGTGTTTGAACCCATAGATTCAGTGTTTTTAAGAGTATTGACTTGTGAGGAATAGAGTCGAAATGAATTCGAATTCCTGACACTCAGTTTGGTGAAATTAAATTGATACATTTTTTATATGAAATATGAAAATGATTTTCAACTAACTATTATAATAAATCATGAATGTTTAGGAAGTTGAAATAATCTATGCTTAAGATCTTAATTATGAAATTTAAAAGAGATTATAAGCATGAGATATTTTTGTATTTCATTTCTTTATTTTATTTTAGTCTTTTTACTTTATTTTAAATTTTAGTTAATTTATTATTTTATTTGTTTTATTTATTTTCATTTTTTGTTAATCTTTGTGGGTATCATTACTAAAAATACTCACGAAACTTAAACTCATCCCCTAGGGCAACCAAGGGGTTTAACAGTTAGTTGCATATGCAAAATACAATCGTGTCAATCCACGAAAGTGATTTAGGTTAGTTTAATTTTTAGTTTTTAGTTTTAACTGCTTCTCTTGCTAAGAGACTAGCAAAAAACTAATTGGGGGTTGTGATGAGTGCTTAAATAGCACTAAATATACCATATTTTAATATAATTTAATTATTAAAATATATTTGTATTTGTTTTATTCTATTATATTTTAGACAAATCTATTTGTTTAGATCAATGGATATATTGTAGTGTTTTGCAAGTATTTTAATATATAGATATTAAAATAAAGAAAAATACTTGAAGCATGTATATCACACTTTTTGGAACTTAAAATGAATATTATTTATTTGATATTATCCAAAGCGAAGAAAAGAGATAATGGAAAATAAAGAAAAAAATAATTGTATGTCGCAGCACAAGGAGATTTGAACTGGTCGAAAATTTGGTTGCTATTCGATCATGCTGTGACAAAAACACAAGTTTTTCTCACATATTTTCCTATAAATAGGACCCATTGTATACCAAGAAAATAATCTTCATAGTTGTGTTTTCAGCAACTTTCTCTCCCCTTTTTTTGTAGATTTTTATATTTTTAGCTTTTAGAATTTATTTATTTCTTCCTTCAATTTTGAGGAAGAACATGTTTATGTTTTAGTAGTTTCTAGTCTTAGAATCAACTCTTCAAAGTTCTATAAGGATATTGATAAGGTATTACTTAGATTCCTTTTGCATTCCATATATCTATGTTGTTGCTTCTGTGTCATTCTTGATTTTTCTGTGATCAATTATAACATGTCTGACTGATAGTGAATATGATATAATAATAACGTTGTTATGCTTGCAAAATATTGAATAGGTAAAATATTTTCTTAAAATAAATTGATTTTATTTTTATTCAAGATTTTTATGAAAAATGTTATTTGAAGAAGTACGTTACTCTTAATAAAAAACTTAATATGAGAGTTCAAATTAGGATTTAATTACCTGGACTTAATTTGGAGTAATACTCTTTTATTTAAATTTAATTATTTTGATATTTAGAGTGAAGCTCTTTTCAAAGGTTTTTTACAAATAATTATTATTTGAAAATGTATTGATAACATATTTTCTTAAATAGTTTTAAAACTTGAAAGTTATTTTTCACATAGTTAAATTCTTAAGTTTAATTTTGACACCTTGAATAAAGTCTAATAAACTAACTCCACCTAAACTTTGATTATATTATTTGCTATTTTCTTAGCAATAAAATTGAAATTTAATATTTAATTAATTAAACAGACCTGCCATTACCTAAGGATATTAATTAATTAATATTAAGTAAAAGAATTTTGACCCTACCTAAGGACACTTTCATACCAAAAGGAAAAAAATCAATAAATATTAGTTTATATCTTTAATAACACAAATAATAGAGAAAACATAATTATTAAATTATGATATCTATTATTCTCCACTGTTTATGAATATATTAAATTACACGAGTATTTGTTGAATCCATGCCTATCTTTATCTTTATGCATTAGATTAGTTTTTTGAAAAACCAAATCATTGTGAAAAAATGTTTAGGTTTAATTTTGTTTTTTAAATTTGAATAATATTTAAAAATCACACAATATTACTTCCTTGAATCAACCTTGGGAGTATACTTATCATTTCTATAAATGATTCATAAATTTACAAGAATTAATAAAATTTAAAATGGATAAGTATTTACGAAATTGGTATTATCCCCGATTTCGTTCGTCAATTGTCTATAAGAAGAAGTTTGAATTAAGATCTTATTTAATTCAATGAATAGGTAAGAAGATGTTGAGACTTTTAAGTTTATGAATTTCTCTAAGTTGATATAATCAAAGGATCATGAGTTAGTATATGCTTTTATTGATTTACAAAGTGATGGAGAATGATCCTACAATCTTCTTTTATTCATATTTTTATCTTAATCTTTAGATCATATTTTTACGGTATTAATTTTATTTGATAGTTTTAATTTTTGTTTCACAACAACAAAACCCTTATAATTTCGTAAATAAGAGTTACTTCAATCTTACGTGAAAAGGACCTTACTTGCTATTCATCTTAACGCATCACCTCTAATTGATGCTTTAGTTCTTAATGACTTGATAAGCTTGATGTAGCACTAGCTTTATTCTTTGTTAGCTCCTACAAAACTTGGAACACAACTTATTAGTAAATAATATAATAAAATTTAATAAATATATATAAAAGAAATTAAATTTTAAAATTTCTTGGGTTGCTTCTCAAGAAGTGTCACATTTATAGTTCTAGATTATATTTTCCTTGAGCTCCTCTCAAGGTGGATTATAATTCAAATATTCCCCAAAACACTAATTGGTAGTTTTCATGGATATTAGGGCAAGGTCATCATTGTAGCATATGGGGTCAAAAACCTTTTTCCTCTTCCTTGAGGAACAAAGGCCTGTCTTCAAGAGATGGAAGTCTCAGATTGCTAAAAAGCCATATCTTAAGGGTCAATTGGAGCTTCCTCTAAGAACATGACCTTTTAGGTTCTTCTCTATGTACTAACTCATAGCTTATATTGGCATCAACAGGGAGGTCCATGGCTCTAAAGATCTTAAAGGTTACAAATCCACCTAAACTCTTAAAGGTGATATCTCTTTATTCTCTATTAAATCAGTGTCCCAGTAGTTATGAGTACTTCCTTCAATAAAATAGGAACCATACTACACTCATCTTGGGCTACCATATGATCCTTAAATGTATTCTTGGACTCATTTTTTACCATATGTCCTGAATTCTCTCTTATCTTTTCATAATGTACATCTCTTCTTCACACTCATAAAACATTTATTCTTCAATTATTTCCTTTCCTTCTCCATATGAACCATCTATGTTAGTACTTGTTAATTCTTCTTGGAATTGAGTGGAGGCGCTTGAACACTTAATCTCATTTTGGTCCATCTTCTCAACCAAAGCTTCTATCTTCTTTCCTTAAAGGGTTATCATTTCATGAAGGGCTTTAATTTATTCTTCTAGTATCTCCAATCTTCCTTTTGATTCCTTCTTCAAGTATGGCTCTTCTTGTAGAAATGGAAATGGGTTGATAGTAATATTATGGCACATGTAATAGCTATATGGTAGAGTTACCCTCTTGATTATAGCTCTAAGAGTTGGGGAATTGACTCCTCGAAATTGGTTTTTTTATAAAAAGAGTGTAATTGATCTGGATTGGTGTAATAATAATCATCAGTATGGTACATAACCATCTTTAGTGTTCTTGACTATTACACATTTGTCAGATTCATTGATCTCTAAACCATTTGAATTTATGACATTGTCAAATATTTCATACCATTGGTTTGGTACTTATTTTAAGCCATATAATAACTTCACCAACTTATAGACCTTTTCTTGTTTCCCTGGGATAAAAATATGCTCTAGTTGTTCAATGTATATTTCTTACTATAAATCTCCATTTAGAAAGACCATATTTACATCTATTTGATGTAACTCAATGTTTTGTAAAGCTACAATAGCAATTTTCATCCTAATGGTTGCTATTCTCACCACAGGAGAATAAGTAATAAAGTATTCTAGGTTATGTCATTTTTGTAACACTTAATTAATAACCTATGTTTGTACTTTTGAATTGATCCATCTCGTATCATGCCTCGAAAAATGGGTATGTGAAATAGAAGGGGTAAATTTTAAATTATGTTTAAAGGAAATTTCTTCAAGAAAAAATCAATTATTTATAAGTCAATGTTACAAACAATTTGGGTATCCTGTAGAAGTTTTCTATTTCAAATGCAAAATCCATTATAAAATCACAAAATTTAATCTAATCAATTCATCAGAGTAGTCTCAATATCCCTAATCGTAAATTATAATAACCAATAAAAGAAATAAGGTTTTAAGTCAAAATTTGTATTGTCTAAATCCTCCATTAATGATCATCTTATCTTTGTCGTAATTATCTTGAACAATGATGCTTATTTTGGCAAGTGTAAGAATCATTCAAGTAATAAAGTGAACAAAAGTACGGATATCGAACCCACAAGGAATGACGTTACTAAGTACCGAAATTAACTAATCCTAATTTTATTTGAAAACCGAATTGTTGAAATTGTTTAAAAAACAAATTAACTTAAAACTAAACGCAAATAACAAAATTGAATGTTGTTCACAAATGATTAAAAATGCTAAGGCATTTGGTTTCGCTAAATCAATTCAATCCGATTTCAAGTCATGTTATATGAGAATCAAAGCTAAAAGTGATGGTTGAAAAACCCAAATTTACCTAATACTCTCTCTCGGGTTATATTAGAATTACTTATCTATGAAAACCAACTATATTTCTATGAAGATTTAATCACAAACAAGCACATTACGATTTATGGAATTTCTAGAATAACCACATACATCATGCATTAGTTCTCACACTCGCATTCAACATACGGTATTTATCACAAGAAGCATTCATTACACATCTCCTCTTTGTCTCAATATAATGCAACAAATCATCTAAATCTTGGCAAGAAATTTAAAAGCATTAAGCATGGAAATAAATACTCAACTTGAAAAAAATGAACTCATATAACAATAACAAAAGAAATCATATTTTCTTGATTCAACTACAGCATAGCCTTAGCAAAAACGAATTAGTTCATAATAGAAATAAGAACAAACATTATCTCAATTGAATCCATAAATAATAAATCTGAATAAAATGCAGAAAATAAAAGCTAAGGAGAAGAGATTAAAAACTCTTGAAGATGAAGACTTGGTAGCAACAATGGTGATGATCCTTCAAGCTTCTCCAAACTTTCTCTCCAAAATTGCCTTTTCTCCTCCAAAAATGACTTAGATATGCTCCCTCTTCCCTTTGCCTCTTTCTCCATCATATTGTATATATAGATCTAGGGTTTTGGGGAAATTTTGGAACAAAACAACAAAAAAATGTGTTTTCGGACGAAACTTGCCGACGGCGACATTATTCTCGCCACAGTGAGATTTCTGGAAAAGTTACGATTTTGGTTCCGCTGATTCTCACCGGCGACGAGATTAATGTGGCCGGTGGGGAGATGCACTTGGCCAGCGGCGAGATTATGTTGGCCAGCGGCGAGATGAATTTGCCAAAACCCGTGCTCCTGCATGATTTTCGCCGTATTCTCTATAAGATTTTCGCCGGCGGCGAGAATCTTCTCACCGGCGACGGAATTCCAAATTTTGAAATTTTTTTTTCTTTTTATTTGCACTCAATCCCGATCATTGAAGTTTGTCCCAAACTTCTCCAAAATCATGATTTTACCTGAAAATTGCACTTTAAACACGAAATACCAGTGAAATGATATTCGTGGATTAAATAATCAAATAAATGCAATTTTCACACAAATATCAACATTTTAATCATAACAAAAATGCAATAATTTGACTCTTATCATTAACCCCTAACCAGCTTCTTGCTAGTCTCTAGCAAGAAAAGTGATTTATGAATAAATTCAAAGGAGACATTAAAATAAAAATTCAAAGAAAATTTATTCTATTTACAACATTACATTAAGCGTATGCAATAAGCCTTTAACTATAAATATCCTAACTCAAAACAATAAAATCACACAACAATTAATTTGCACAAATGTCTCAAAAATTATAAATAACACACAACACATAGAATAATTAAATATCACCTAAGCTTTAAGAAATCTCAAATGCCAATTTCACTTTTATTATTGACTCTTAAACATCCATCAAACCACAAACCAATATCCATAATGCCCGGATAATATTATGCATAACATCCACAAACAAAAAGGTGAAATCTCAAACTCCATAGGCTCACTTTTCAAGCCTCTCTCCACTA
Source organism: Hippophae gyantsensis (assembly GCA_030763125.1). Classification (NCBI taxonomy): domain Eukaryota; kingdom Viridiplantae; phylum Streptophyta; class Magnoliopsida; order Rosales; family Elaeagnaceae; genus Hippophae; species Hippophae gyantsensis. The sequence goes on along the minus strand of CM061033.1, from coordinate 7,453,409 downwards.
ATGAAGGAAAATACACCACTTTGGATCAATAGGACTTTATGAGGCTTGTAATGTTAGACTTAGGTATTTGGTTAAGAAAGAACAGGAAGTGTCAAAATACAAATAAGAACACTTATTACATTAAACACAACCAATTAAGTAAAAGAGTAACACCATTTAACCCAAAAATTTTCTTCCGATCATAACCCATTTTTCCAAAGATAAACAAAGTTCTTCCTCAATCTTTCACCTCAGTACATCCATCACTAACACTCTTTTATTTACTAGAATGTGAAGGCTTTCTTCTTCTTTTTTTCATCCTTACTCCAATTGCTCTTGACAAGCCAACCACTTTCTTCCCATATATATGGAAGATTTCTCCAATTGCTCTTGAAAAGCCAACTACTTTCTTCCAATATATGTGGAAATTTTTTGTTTTTTTTTGTTTTGTTTTGTTTTTGTTTTGTTTTTTTTTCATCCTTACTCCAATTGCTCTTGAAAAGACATAACCCCCAACCAATTTCTTCCAATATATGTGGAAGATTTCTCTAATTGCTCTTGAAAAATTTGTGTTCAAAATTAAGTGCTCTTAACAAATAAGGTTGGAATTATATATATATATATATATATTTGGCTTAGTAAAAGGTAGGTTATAGAAGGCAAAAAGAAAGAAAATTAAGACTAACAATATATTTAAATAGGCTCAAAGAGGTAACTAGTGATATATGGATAACAAGGTAGGCTTAAAATGGCACAATCGATCCAAAAATGGCCTACATCATATCCTAAACAGTGTAATTCCAAATTATTTCGCCTCAAGAGGTTTTCAAATGAGTTCTAGAGTTTGTTGAGATCACAAAAATGTCCATGAAAAATTCGCACATAAGATTTCTCTAAGCATTTAGACTAATCAACCAAATCATAACACATACCAAAAGAGTCACCAACTAAGTAAAATCAACATTTGAAATTCTCTTTAAACCAAAGCAAAGTTTAATGTCTTCTAAAAGCTACTTGTTATCACAATCACATTATTATCATCAACGTGCAACTTAAAATAAGTAAAATGCAAATAAAATAAAAAATAGAAATAGAAATAAGACAATAAACAAATAAAAAAATTAAATCAAAATGCAAAAAAAATAAATGGAAAATCAAAATTAAACACAAATAAACACACGAACAAAACTACTAAAAATGAAGCGAAGAAAAGACTTACCGTTTACCGCACCCCCAACCAAAACCTTACATTGTCCTCAATGTGAGAAAGAACAACGAGATCTCCTTTCCCCCGGCGGCGAACGTAAATTTTTTTTATTTATTATTATTATTATTATTATTTTACCTGATGGGTTGCCTCCCATTAAGCGCTTTAAGTTATAGTCATTAGCTAGACTTTCTGTCATTCTTTACTACGGTTGTTGTAACTCTAGAGAATCTTTCTGTTTGCTGAATTCTTCATCAAAATATGGCTTCAACCGTTGTCCATTCACTTTGAACGTTCCCTTTGTTTCATGACTGATCTCAACTGTTCCATAAGGGAACACCTTGGTTACTAGAAAAGGCCCTGACCAACGAGATTTTAGCTTTCCCAGAAAAAGTCTGAGACGGGAATTAAAAAGCAGCACTTTCTGTCCCACCTCAAAGTTTCGCCTCAAAATGTGCTTATCATGCCAAACCTTCGTCTTGTCCTTGTATATTCGGGAATTCTCATAAGCATCAATCCTCATTTCATCCATCTCATTCAATTTCAACACCCTCTTTTCACCTGCTGCCTTAAGATCAAAATTCAGAATTTTAATTGCCCAATATGCCCGATGTTCCAATTCAACTGGAAGGTGACAAGCTTTTCCATACACCAATCGGTATGGAGACATTCCGATAGGTGTCTTGAAAGCTGTCCTATAGGCCCAAAGTGCATCATCTAGTTTCCTTGACCAATCCTTGCGTGAGTTATTTATGGTCTTTTCAAGGATCCTCTTCAACTCTCGGTTTGACACTTCAACTTGTCCACTAGTTTGAGGATGGTAAGGTGTTGCTATTCGGTGTGTTACTCCATATTTTTGCAACAAAGCCTCAAATTGGTTATTGCAAAAATGCTTACCTCCATCACTTATAATTGCTCTAGGTGTGCCAAATCTGGAAAATATGTTCTTTTTGAGAAAATTGATCACAACCCTAGCATCATTGGTAGGCAAGGCAACTGCTTCCACCCATTTAGAGACATAATCTACACCAACAAGAATGTATTTATTAGAATGAGATGAATGAAAAGGCCCCATAAAATCAATACCCCAAACATCAAATAAATCAATTATCAAAATATTATTTAAGGGAATTTCATGTCTCCGTGAAATATTTCTGCTCCTTTGGCAATCATCACATGTTGAAACAAACTTGAAAGCATCTTTAAACAATGAAGGCCAATAGAATCCAGATTGTAAAAGTTTTGCTACAGTTTTTGTTCTGCCAAAATGTCCTCCAACTTCCTTCGAATGGCAATGACGAAGAATGCTTTCCATTTCTTCCTCTGGCACACATCTTCTAATAATTTGATCTGCACAATGTTTATAACAGTAAGGTTCATCCCAAAAATAATGTTTCAAATCAAAAAAGAATTTCCTTTTTTGTTGATAAGACAAGTCAGGAGGTAAAATTTTCTTGACCAAATAATTTGCATAATCAGCAAACCATGGAGCCGTTCGGATAGCAAGCAATTGCTCATCAGGAAATGTCTCATTAATTTGGTCTTCAACCTCAAGGTAATCTTCCTCCAACCTGGACAAATGGTCAGCAATCAAATTTTTGGTCCCCTTTTTGTCCCGTATTTCTAAATCAAATTCTTGCAAGAGAAGAATCCATCTTAGTAATCGCAGTTTGGCATCTTTCTTGGCTAGAAAATACTTAAGAGCAGAATGATCAGTATAAACAATGATTTTAGATGCAATTAAATAAGATCTAAACTTATCAAATTCAAACACTACTACCAAAAGCTCTTTCTCAGTTGTCGCATAATTAAGTTGTGCATCTGTCAATGTCTTGCTTGCATAATAAATCACATGCAGCAACTTATTCTTCCTTTGGCCCAAAACAGCACCTATAGCATAGTCACTAGCATCATACATTACTTCAAATGGAAGACTCCAATCTGGTGCACAAATTATAGGGGCCGAAGTAAGCTTCTCCTTCAAAAGGTTAAAAGCTTGCAAACAATCAAGAGAAAAATCAAACTGTGCATTTTTAACTAACAAACTGCAAAGAGGTTTTGTTATTTTTGAAAAATCTTTAATAAATCTTCTATAAAATCCAGCATGTCCCAAGAAACTTCTAACGCCCTTTACAGTTTTGGAGGTGGTAATTTTTCGATCACTTCCACATTTGCACGGTCCATTTCTATTCCCTTTGTTGAAATCCGATGGCCAAGAACAATTCCTTCTTGAACCATGAAGTGACATTTCTCCCAATTTAGCACTAAATTTGTGTCTTTACAACACTGCAAGACTAAAGAGAGATTATGCAAGCAATTATCAAAAGAATAGCCAAAAAAAAATCATCCATAAAAACCTCAATAAACTTTTCAACCATATCAGAGAAAATTGCTATCATACATCTTTGGAAAGTTGAAGGTGCATTACATAAACCGAATGGCATCCTTCTGTATGCAAAAGTACCATAAGGGTATGTAAATGTTGTCTTCTCTTGATCCTCTGGTGCAATTGCAATTTGGTTGTACCCCGAATATCCATCAAGAAAACAATAATAAACATGTCCAGCCAATATTTCCAACATCTGATCAATAAATGGCAAAGGAAAATGATCTTTTCGGGTGGCGTCGTTCAACGTTCGATAATAAATACACACTCTCCACCCAGTCACTGTCCTTGTTGGAATAAGCTCATTGTTTTCATTTTCTACAACTATGATTCCTCCTTTCTTTGGAACACAATGAATTGGGATTACCCAAGCACTATCTAAAATCGGATAAATTACCCCGGCATCCAAAAGCTTAATCACCTCAGCCTTGACCACTTCTTGCATTATTGGGTTTAAACGCATTTGTGGCTGAATTGTGGGCTTGTAATCCTCATTCATCAAGATTTTATGCATGCAAACAGATTTGCTAATCCCTTTGATGTCTGCCATTGTCCATCCAATTGTCGTTTTATGAGTCCGAAGAACTCCTAATAGCTTGTTTTCCTCTTCATCATTCAAGGAATTGTTAATAATAACAAGAAAAGATTCAGAGTCTTCAAGATAGGCATACCTTAGATGGGATGGCAGTGGCTTTAGCTCAATCTTGTTGGCTTCCTTCTTTACCACTGAGGTTGGAGTTTCATTTGTTCCCAACTCATTGAATGTTCTATCACTGGAAAAATATTCATCAAGTGCTGCCAGTAATTTGGAACATTGTCTCACTCCCTCATCTTCCTCCTCAATTGTTGCAGATTTCACAAGGCAAGCTTCTAGTGGTAGCAATGGAGTTCTCTCCTCAAAAGTTTTCGAGATTATCTTGTCAAGAGTTTTAATTTTAAAACAAGAATGTACCTCACTTGGAAATTTCATTGCTTCAAAAACATCAAAAGTCACTTGTTCATCTTGCACCCATAGAATGAGCTTTCCTTGCTGAACATCAATCAATGTTCTTCCAGTTGCAAGGAATGGTCTCCCCAATATCAAAGGTACCTCTCTATCTTCCTCCATGTCAAGCACCATGAAATCTATAGGGAAAATAAATTTGTCAACTTTAATTAAAACATCCTCAATTACCCCTCGAGGATATTTCACCGATCGATCAGCTAATTGTAGAGAGATTGAAGTGGGCTTCACTTCTCCCAGGCCTAGTTTCCTGAAAACAGAAAGTGGCATCAAATTAAGGCTTGCTCCTAAATCACATAGGACTTTATCAAAATTTCAACTTTCTATAGTACAAGGTATAGTAAAACTCCTTGGGTCTTTCAATTTCTGTGGCAGTTTTCTTTGAAGAACTGCACTACACTCCTCATTTAGCATGACAGTATCATAATCTCCCAGCTTCCTCTTCTTTGATAGAATTTCCTTCATGAATTTTGCATACTTGGGCATTTGTTCCAACATCTCTGCAAAAGGAATGTTAATATGCAATTTCTTAAAAATATCCAGAAATTTATCAAATTGATTATCAAGCTTTTTCTTATTCAATCTTTGAGGATATGGGATAGGAGGCTCATATTTTGCATTTGGGGAAGGTTGAACATCTTGGGATGTTGATGGCTTTTCTTTAGATTCTTCCATATTTTTCTCTGATTTCCTCTCATTCTCAATTTCTCTACCGCTTCTCAATGTGATAGCCTTTGCATGCTCTTTGGGATTTATTGTGTCACTAGGCAACGATCCTTGAGACCTTTCTACAATCTGCTTTGAAAGCTGCCCTAGTTGGTTTTGTATGTCCCTGTTGATTGCCTCTTGATTTCTAAAATTTTTTCTTGACTCCTCAATGAACTTTCCCAAAATTTCTTCCAAATCTGTTTGTTTCTTCTCTTGGGGTTGGTAGGAAGATGATGACGGTTTGAATCCCCCTTGGTTATTTCCCCATGACAAATTTGGATGATTTCTCCAACCTGGATTGTAGGTGTTCGAATATGGGTTATGTTGAGGTTTTTGGAAAGTTGAAACATAATTTGCTTGCTCAGCATTTGGTTAAGCAAATGGATTTCCAACTTGGCACTCGATACTAGCATGATTTCCACCACATAAATCACATTGTGTAGTTGGTTTGGATTCGAATTTGGATGACAAAGAATCCATCTTTCTTGAAAGAACAGCAACTTGAATGCCATTGATTGTTGTTTTCTACCATAATCTCTAACAACTCATGAGCATCCTCCGGTGTTTTTCCCATTAAAGACCCTCCAAATGCAGCATCAATCATTGCACGATAGTTTGAAATCAACCCATTATAAAATGTAGATACTTGCAGCCAAATTGGTATACCATGATGTGGGCACTTCCTCAACATTTCTTTGAATCTTTCCCAAGCTTCATACAATGATTCTTGGTCATACTGTGTAAAAGATGTGATTTCATTCCTCAATTTTGCTGTCTTAGCAGGAGGAAAGAACTTGGATAAGAATTTCTCAACCAATTCATTCCATGTTGTAATTGATCCTGGTGGTAATGAGTTTAGCCACTCCTTGGCTTTATCCCGAAGTGAAAAAGGAAAAACCCTCAATCTTACAGCATCTTCGGACACACCATTTATCTTGTAAAGATCACACACCTCTAGAAAGTAAGCAATGTGTGCATTTGGATCATCCTTTGACATTCCCCCAAACTGATTTGATTGAACCATTTGGATAAAGGATGGTTTTATCTCAAATTTATTGGCTTGAAAAGTTGGCCTCCTTATACCCGAAGTAGTTCCAGCAACATTAGGCGCAACATAATCCCTCAAAGCTCTACGATTTCCACCTCCCTCAACAAATGGTGGATCCATGGCTGATTGTCTACTAGGAGTTGAGGTTGAACGCCTTCTCTCTCGATTTAGGCGTCTATATGTTCTATCAATCTCCGGATCAAATGGAAGAAGGTTAAGGCTTCTTGTACGTCTCATACAAAAATCCTACAACCTTAAAATCAACTAGCATAAAAACAAAACACAGTTACCCCTTCTTTTTTTATGATAAATAAAATAAAAGAGCAAAATAAACAAAATTAAAAAAAATGAAACAATGATAAAGCAAATTAACTTCAAATTAAAACTAAGATTAGGTAGTATCGATATTAATAAAATCAAACCATTCCCCGACAACGACACCAAAAACTTGATGCTTATTTTCGCAAGTGTACGAATCGTTCAAGTAATAAAGTGTACAAAAGTACGGATATCGAACCCACAAGGAATGGAATTACTAAGTACCAAAATTGACTAATCCTAATTTTATTTGAAAACCGAATTGTTGAAATTGTTTAAAAAGCAAATTAACTTAAAACTAAACGCAAATAACAAAATTGAATGTTGTTCACAAATGATTAAAAACGCTAAGGCATTTGATTTCGCTAAATCAATTCAATCCGATTTCAAGTCATGTTATATGAGAATCAAAGCTAAAAGTGATGGTTGAAAAACCCAAATTTACCTAATACTCTCTCTCGAGTTATATTAGAATTACTTATCTATGAAAACCAACTGTATTTCTATGAAGATTTAATCACAAACAAGCACATTACGATTTATGGAATTTCTAGAATAACCACATACATCATGCATTAGTTCTCACACTCGCATTCAACATACGGTATTTATCACAAGAAGCATTCATTACACATCTCCTCTCGGTCTCAATATAATGCAACAAAGCATCTAAATCTTGGCCAGAAATTTAAAAGCATTAAGCATGGAAATAAATACTCAACTTGAAAACAATGAACTCATATAACAATAACAAAATAAATCATATTTTCTTGATTCGACTACATCATAGCCTTAGCAAAAACGAATTAGTTCATAATAGATATAAGAACAAACATTATCTCAATTGAATCCATAAATAACAAATCTGAATAAAATGCAGAAAATAAAAGCTAAGGAGAAGATATGAAAAACTCTTGAAGATGAAGACTTGGTAGCAACAATGGTGATGATCCTTCAAGCTTCTCCAAACTTTCTCTCCAAAATTGCCTTTTCTCTTCCAAAAATGACTCAGATCTGCTCCCTCTGCCCTCTGCCTCTTTCTCCATCATATTGTATATATAGATCTAGGGTTTTGGGGGAAATTTTGGAACAAAACAAAAAAAAATGTGTTTTCGGACGAAACTCGCCACAGCGAGATTTTTTGAAAAGTTATGATTTTGGTTCCACTGATTCTCACCGGCGGCGAGATCAATGTGGTCAGCAGCGAGATGCACTTGGCCAGCGGCAAGATTAATTTGGCCGGCGGCGAGATTAATTTTCCAAAACCCGTGCTCCCTGCATGATTTTCGCCGTATTCTCTGTAAGATTTTCCCCGATGGCGAGAATCTTCTCGCTGGCGGCGGAATTCCAAATTTTAAAACTTTGTTTTCTTTTTATTTGCACTCAATCCTGACAATTAAAATTTGTCCCAAACTTCTCCAAAATCATGATTATACTTGAAATTACACTTTAAACACGAAATACCCATGAAATGACATTTGTGGATTAAATAATCAAATAAACACAATTTTCACACAAATATCAACATTTTAATCATTACAAAAATGTAATAATTTGACTCTTATCAAACAATGTAGGTGGAGAGTGAGGGAAGAGTTGGGGTGATTTACATATAGCTGAGTAGGAGTCTACTCTAAATTTTTATCATAATGAATAGGTATCCCAATGCATGCTCATACAATACAAAAGATGACATGCGGTACAAATCCATTGCATGGCATACAACCCCATATGTATTGGTCATTTAAATACATGGGCACATATGGGGTCCAAATCCGAGATGCATGTGCATTCACCTTTGATACCATGTATGATCAAAATATATTGGGCATATGTATCTATCATATCACTTCATATTGGCCCTCGTCTACGGGTAGGTCAAATATAAACATAATAGGGGTTCTGTTGCGTGTTTTTCAACACACGAACTCGTGCAAGCATACACGGTCACAAGTAATAAAGATTTGTAAGTAAAGATCGATCCCACGAGGATTTGTTACTATAGTTTGTCGAGTACTAAAATTGTATCTCTCTGATTTTATCCAAAACAATCGTTGGTTAACAAAAAGGTAATAAAAGAAAATAAAAGAAATCTAGGATTGCAATTTTTCACCAAACTAATCCACTCAAATCATGTTATTTTCTTTTGATTTATATTTTTTAGTACATTTAATTTGTCAACCGAAAACTTCTTTTTTTATTATTCATACATCTCTTTCGAGCTCCGTATAAACACACCTCGTTAAATTAATTTACTATATCTCTATGAAAATTAAATTTCCCGAGATTCATTACGTTCTAAGTTTTCAAATGGCCACACATACAATTAGGGTATATCTCTATCCTTCATCATACATGTCATTCTATTTACGAGCAATATACACACAAATGCCTTTCTCAAGTTTATTCATGTGCCACGGATCGTTTTGATAAGATTCGTAAATAATCAAAAAGCATTAAGAACAAAATAAAACGAACAAATCGAACGTCTTATAAATCTATCAAAAATAATTAAAATCAAGCTTCATAAATTTAGATCAAATGCAACCCTAGAAAAATTAAATTACTTCATAAAATTAAAATAAAAATTACAACAACTACAGAAAATTAAGAAGAAGCAGAAATAAAATTAAAACATCACTTAAAACAAATATTTGGCACACGCAAAACACAACAAAAGCCAAAAATGGCTTCTGCGTGTTTTGCCGTCCAACACACAAACACAATAAAAATTACAAACTGAAAAAACTAAAACACTCTAAAAACTTTCGAAATTAAAACTAAAACTCTACTCCAAAAACTCTACTCCAACCAAACTTTTTTACAACTAAAAATTATCTCCTATTTATAGCAAAAAAATACATCAATAAAATATTAAATTTAAATCTACGCGGGGGGGGACAAAAATGTGTGGCGAAAATAATAAATTAAACGCGTGGGGGACAAAAATTGTATCGAAAATGGGATCGAGGGACGCTGCGCGTTTCTGTTTTAATTTTCTTCCACGCTGCCACGTGTCGCGTTCTGATTCGCGGACACAATTAGTGGGACACGTGGCAGCATCTCATTCGTTGAGGGGAAACGGGCGCACGATAAATGGTCGCACGGGAGCTAACGGCTACAACACGGGCTTGATCCAGCGCGGTCGCGCTCATTGTAACATGCCACGTGTCACAACATGATTAGCTGAAAAATTGAGTGGGACACGTGTCATATCTTTATTGGAGGAAAATCGGGTTGCACGCAGAGATCAGCGCACGGGATCAGAGGTGCGCGAACGTGGGGGACAGCGTCTGCGCGGCGTCAGACGGGTGGGTCCCACGCTGCACGCCGGCCTGCGCGGCAGGTGGGCCCCACTCGGGCGCCGAGCCGCGTGAAGGAATCTTCCCTGCATCCATTCGCTTTGGTCGGATGTGATCAACACGCGCCAATCCTAACCGTTTATGATTTGATCGGACGGTCCACGTTGTACGCGTGGATGATGACGCGTGCATTCTTCTCTCCTGCACGAATATTAAACTTTATTTAATTATATTTTGACCCACAAATTTAATTCAAATTACATTTTAAACTTTCTTTAATTACAGTTGACCCCTTTTCTAATATTAAATTAAATTTTTCAACTTTTAATAATTACAATTAAGCCCAAATTTAAATTTAATTTATATTTTCAACTTTTATAAATTGTAATTAAGAACTCTAATATTTGAAATTACATTTGTGGACAAAAATTTGAAATTAAGAACGTTTTCGATACAATTTATTTATTTTTCTTATAATATATAAAAAACAGTAAATACTAATTTATTAAACTAAAATTAACTAAAAATAGAGAGAAATAGCAATTATGATTAATAAAATAGGTGAAAATAACTATATAAAATACAGTTATCAGGTTCCAAATTTGAGGTTTATGTATAGTCAACAAATCCATAATAGACGGCAAACACATTGGGGGTGTATACCTCCAAGGTTGGTACGTGACCATAATAATCCATGATTACATATATCGATCATTATAATTTTGTCATATATAGACACTATAGATGGATAGATCTCTAAAGATACATGTGATGCATTGCATACCTATAGTCTATCAAAAATGGTCTGCTGCAACCAGTAACCCATGAGTACTATACTCTACAAGAAAATGTATTGGTGTACTTCCTACATATAAAACATTCTTATGATGCACTTATAAAATTCTCGAATGCCATATCATATTTTCAATGTTCATTTCATAGCAACATTTGATACTTGTTTATTTATACAAAACTTTTTTCAATGTATGTATAATAAAACATTTATGATGAATATATCATTTTAAATAAAATTTATAATATTATAAAATTAATTAAAAATAATGGCATTAGAGTTTTCACCTTTATCCATAGTATATTATGCATGACATTATTTATGAAAATAATGCATGCATTTGAAAGGTTAGAGTAAGAATGCCTACCTAAAAAGTTATTCCACTATCAAGCTTTTGAACTTGAACTCCTTCATATTTTATCCTCGATATTCCCTCCAAAATGTTTCAAAAACTCAAACAACTTAGATAAAGACATTTCTAAAGAATGGGAGGGAAGAGGTGAAAACATAGGTGTGAAAAATGGGTAAAGCTTTCCCCTTTTTATAGCCATTCCAAGAAGCGTGCCAATAGTGGTGGCAAGGTAGTGGTGAGATGTATCAAGGTGTTGGAAAGGTGGTATCGAGGTTTTGGTGATGTTTTATCGAGGTACATAGAGATTTCCCAATTTTTTCGTTCGATTTGATATTTCATACAAAAATTTTCCTATATATCTCTACACTTCAATATATTTTTCATAATTTCTTTTAAGGCATTTTAAGTACTTATAAAATTTCACAATATTTAGAGGTCAGATAACTCGTGTGGACTTCAAACTTTTAACTCCAAAATTTCATTTTCAATGCTAGGACGTTTCCAATGAACCTTTACTAAGGGTATTATTTTTTTTTCAAATTTTTGAATCAAAATCAATTATCGCCATTGATTCTTCTTCATATGACATATTTTCCTAAAATGGAAGTTTTATCTACTCAATGATAGTATTCTGACTATGATGTTATAACCCTATAATAATTCTAGGGGTAATTGAAACTGATATGCTACATTGTCAATCCATTTTATAGTTCTGAATGCTCTGAGTTACTATTTTTATTCTTAAATCACTGATATGCTAATCTTTCCTTTTATTCTTAAATGAGTTACTATTTTTCATAGTTGAACCTCGACAAAAACGTAGTCATCCATTTCAAAGTTCAATGACCGTTGTCCATGATCAACATAATTCTTATACCAACTTTATGCTATTCAAAATTGTCTTGTGTGATGTGAATAATTTCAAAATTCCTTCCAACATAATGGATATTTACACAATCATTTATACAGTAACTCTGTATTCAAAGACTCTTGTATACACCTTTACAAATGTGGAGTAAACTTTGGATCTCGATTGGATAAGATTGACTTTGAAAGAGATGTGCTATTCTTGTACAAAGTCCATGATTATTTTGTCCCATTTCCATTCCAACACAAAACGTAGTTTGAGTGGTCCCGTAGCTTTGTTGTGCTCTGCCTTCACTTGTTGACATATCATGCAATTGGGTACGAACTAAGCAATATCTTTCTTCAATCCTTTCCACTTATAGGTCCTTTTTAAATCACGATAAATTTTTGTGTTCCCATGATGTATCTTGAATTTGACTTATGTGCTTACCCATGATTTCTTGCATCACCTTAGGATCCTATGTGGTTTTCCTTAGAAGGTTCATAAACTCTATGTCACATGTTCATAGTATGTTCTTCTAATATTTGAATAATCCTTTTGAACTATCCTTCAGCTTGTATTATGTAGGAATTATATTTGTAAAGCCATTTGTAATAATTCTATAGATGAGAGAAAGACTTTTGGATCTTGACATGGAACAATTGACTTTGATATACCATGCTATGATCTTTTGTGAAAATCATTCACCAAATATTGTGTCTTATGTTGTCACCTTCTAATGTAGTTCACTACAAATTAATCTTCATTTTTTTTCATTCCACTTTACCAATAAGTTCTCTTAAGATCATGATATTTTTCATACTTTCTAGATATACTATCAATTTTTATACATTTTTTTCCATAGCTCTTTGTCTTTAAATAGTCTTCATCTTGGCTTGCTATCTTTTCTTTAAAATGAAATGTTCCAATAGAAAAAATCTATCTATTCACAATTTCTCCTTCCAATAATTCTTCATCATGCTTTACAAAGTTCTATAATTGTTAAATTGAGTCACTCATTACGTTTTGAGGTTAACCATAAAGCTATACTTGTCTTCCATTACTCTACAGTTTCAATTTGTGATTCTTCTATCATTCAAATGTTTCTTCCATGTACCAATATCATTTGTACAATAACTCTAACTTTCAACTAAGAGTGTTTGTTGCTTTCTCTGTATGAAATAGTAATCTTTTGAAGATACCTTTACCATAATTCCTTTCATACTTACAATTTTTTTGTACTTTTCCGTAGAAAATATAACAATTTGTTAGCTCTTTATTGTTAACTTACAACCTAATTATTCTTTATCAAATTCTCCAAATGTTGTGTTGCTATTGCTATCATTACAAAATTGATTGATGTATGTTATGCTACTATTGTTATCATTACAAGTTGATCGATGTATTCTAAATGAATCCTCCTTGGTTAAATCATCAAAACTCTCAATATTGATGTCCCTTAAATCACATAGATTCCCTTCATCTTTCTTTACAAAAATCTAAAATTGCCTTTCAAAATAGATAATGCTTCAAATTTTAAGAGAAGTCACATATCCAAACATTCAACTGCGTCCAAATCCTTTCTATGACATGTCAGTAAAAACTATGAGTGATGCTTCATTATTCAATACAATAATTATTGATGCAATCAACGATCACACTTTTCATTCTTATAGGGTTGCTCCATGTTTACATAATTGTTTGATATCAATTGATGCCCTTTTGAATCAACTGTGTTAAAGGGTATCCTAGTCTCCAAGTTTCCTTTCTTGAGTTTTCACATAAAATCATAAATCTTTGATTACTTCATAGTAGTGATTCCATGAATTCCTCATTCTTCGAGAGTAATTGCTCTAAGCTTGGATGGTAGCCTTGAGACGTTCAATACTCTTAACTTGTAAGTGTCGATTTATTCATTTTGAAACATTGTGTCCTTAAGTTAGTTAAATTATCCTTCTAATGTTGTTCCAATGGTGCTAAAATTAGGATTTACATCCTTCTTTTTAACAAAAGTTTCATAAGGCGATGATCTTGGCTAAACGAATCATTTTGCTAATAATTCACCCAACTGTTTCCTTAATTATTTTCCCTACTAGTGTCATTCGATAGGAAGAGATATTTATTGATGTAGTTACAAGATTCATTTGAATTAAAAAATCACTTTAGAGCTAGGGAAGATCCAAGTAATTCTTTTGTTGGGAAAATTGGGTATATTTTCCTTATTCTAAGTACTTACTATTGACTTATGATTTAAATGAATAGAACTCAAACTAGCCCGAAAAAATAATGCTAAAATAAACTAAAGTAGATATTGAAGTAGAAATATTAAAGCAAAAAAAAAAACACTAGAAATTTAACGAGGTTCAGTATAAATATTAACTATGTCCTCTGGCGTCGTTGACCACTTCCACTATTTCCAAATGGATGAAATCCAAAATTATAACTAATTGGGAAAAATTGAGCTAATCAATTACCCTTACAAAAGAGAGGAAGATTTATAAATTTTGGGATGCTTTAAAAGTGAAGGAGGGGCTTTATTTATAGCCCAAAATACAACACCCATCCTAATTCCTAACCAATGTGGGACTTTTTCAATTTTCTCACTAAGGAGTTATACAAAAAATCTCCTCCTTAGCGACTTAGTGATTCTTAAATGATTTTTTCAATCTCTAGATCTGTGACGCCATTTCCAATTCAAATTTGCAGGATGTTAATCAAGTCTAGATAATGTTTGAACTTGATTATAGTTACTACCTTGGTCATCATATCTATGGGATTCTTTGTAGTATTGATCTTTTGAACTAATACTCCACCTTCTTCAATAATCTCTCACAAAAAATGGTAATGAATGTGAATGTGCTTTGTACGTACATAGTAGACTTGGTTCTTTGCTAAATGAATAGTAATCTAACTGTCACAAAACACCCTAATATGTTTTTTACCAACTCTCAAGTCTTCAAGTAAACCTCGTAACCAAATAGCTTCCTTCACAGCCTCTATATCTGCCATATACTCTACCTCTGTAGTAGACAAAGCAATTATGGATTGCAAGGTAGACTTCCAACTGACTGGTACTCTAGTATGAGTAAACACATAACCAGTAGTTGACCGATGCTTATCTAAATCTTCTACATAGTTGGAATCCCAATATCCGACTACACATTGACCAACACTATTTTCCTACTGAAATACTAAACCAATATCTACAATATTTAAAATATACCATAAAATCTATTTCACAGCTAACCAATGTCCTTTACTAGGAACTGTATGTGAAATCTCAAGTCTTGTACACACCATTGCATACATCAAGCTACCAACCGCATTTGCATATGATACTTTTTCCATGTATTTTCATTATGAATCATTCTCAGAAGATAATTGAGCACTAAGCTTGAAATGAGGAATAAGTAGAGTACTTACAAGTTTTGTCTGTTCATTCATACCAAAACATTGTAGTACCTTCTTCAAATATTAACTCTTGGTCAAAATAAGCTTCCCCTTCTTCCTATCTCTGCTTATCTCCATGTCGAGAATCTTCTTGGCTTTTCCCAAATCTTTCATCTTGAACTCCTGACTTAGTTGAGCCTTCAACTTTTTAATTTTTTCTTGGCTCTTTGATGCAATCATCATATCATCGACATATAATATGAGATAGATGAAAAACTCATCTTATAGCTTGCAAAAATACACACAATGATCATGTGTACTTCTAGTATACTTTTGTTGTAACATAAACTAATCAAATCATTTTTACCACTGCCTCGGGGATTGCTTCAATCCATAAAATGATATTTTCAGCTTGCAAACCCAATTCTCTTTACCAGCAACATTAAACCCTTCTAGTTGAGACATAGATTACCTCTTCTAAGTCACTGTGTAAAAATGCGGTTTTCACATCAAGTTGAACTAGTTCCAAATCCAAATGTGCTACCAAGGCTAACAAAATTCTAATGGAGGAATGTTTTACAACTGGAGAAAATACCTCATTATAATCGATTCCTTCCTTCTGAACATAGCCCTTAGCCACCAACCTTGCCTTGTAGTAAACACCATCTTTGTCAGGAAATCCCTCTTTCTTTGCATACACCCATTCATAGCCAATTTTTTTCTTGCCCTTAGGTAGTTGTGTCAACTTCCATGTCTTATTCTTCTAAAGGGACAGAAGTTCTTCGTCCATGGCTTCCTTTCATCTTTCAACTTTAGGGCTTCTGATTGCTTCTTTATATATGGAAGGAACATCATGCACAATTGAAAGTGCATAGGCCACCGTATTCTTAAACTGAGTAAGTAGATCTTCCATATCTTTGTATCGAGCAGACACCTTAACATTTTTTTTTCGTGGACTATCAATAGTAGTTTCTTCTTGTTACTGTGGAGGTTCTTGGGTTAAAACCTCTTCTTCATCTTATTCATCTTCTGCCAATGGAGGATCAGCTTCTATCTTATCTCCACCAACTAGATTAACAATTCTGCTTTCAAATTCCATCTGCTTCAAAGTTTGTTCCACCTCTTGCAAAGTGCCATCAATCTTCTTAGTTACCTTTCTCAACAAGGTAGATTCACCAAAGGTAACATCTCTGCTTAAGATTATCTTTCTTTTGTTTCAAGGCATCATAGTTGATATCCCCTATAGCTAGAAGGGATCCCAAAAAAATAGTTTTCTTAGCTCTTTGGATCCAATTTTGATTTTCTTACATGGTAGTATGCAATAGAACCAAACACATGTAAGAAATCGTAATCTCTAGTAGGTTATCCATACCATACCTTCATAGGAATTTTACCTTCAAGAGTAGAAGATGGTAGGTGGTTGACAAGATGACATACATATGTCATAGCGTCAGCCTAATACTGCTTGTCTAACCCAACATTTGACAACATACATCGAACCTTCTTTATCAAAGTCTAGTTCATACGTTCTGTAACTCCATTCTGTTGTGGTGTTTTTTGAATAGTGAAGTGTTGCACTATCCCTTCTTCTTCAAAAACTTCATAAATGGATCATTTATGTACTCAGTTCCATTATTAGATCTTAGATGCTTGATCTTTCTACCAGTCTGAGTCTCAATCATCTTATTCCACTTGAGAAAATTTCCCAGCACTTCATCCTTCTTCTTTATGAGCTTTATGAGATACACCCAAACTCTTCTAGAGAAGTAATCAACAAAAGTGGCATAATAATGTTTGCCACTCATGAATGGAGTTCTTGTTGGCTCCCACACATCCGTATGAATGTAATCCAAGATGCCTTTGGTATTATAGAGTGTAGGGCCAAACCTTACTCTTTTATGCTTCCCCAATACAAAATGCTCACAAAATTCTAACTTGTTGGTTCTCACACCTTTTAAGAGGCCTTACTTTACAAGAATCTGTAAATCTTTTTCACTAGCATGTCCCAAATGCATATGTCATAGCTTGGTAGTTTCTAAATCTCTTTCTTCCTCTGAAACTGCTACTAATGTTGTCCCAATAACTGTACTGCCAAGGTAGTACTATATTCTTCTAAACCCCTTTCATCACCACAAGTGCTCCAGAAGTAACCTTTAATGCCTCATTTTGTATGGCTACAGTAAAGCCTTTTGATTCTAAGACTCCCATAGCAATGAGATTCTTCTTCATATATGGAACATAATGAAAATCTATCAAGACTTTGGTTGAACCATCTTGATTCTTCAAAATAATTGTACCAATCCCTAAAACTTTGCATGGATAATCATTACCCATGAAAACAACTCCATCGTCTAGTTCTTCAAAGTTAAAGAACCACTCCTTATTAGGAGACATATGGAAGGTATATGCTAAATCAAAAATGCAATCACCAAGATAGGATGCTGTTGACAAACCAACCAATGCAAAATCTGAATTTGAATTTCTTTTAGCTACACATGCATTAGACGACACAACAATTTTTCTTCCAATGGTTGTTTGCATGACAAAAGGCACATTCATCTTTACCAAGCCTTCCTTTTGAATGAGATCTACCTCTCCTTCCTTTTTGTTGAGTTTACGAACATCCTCTTATAGATAGTGCCTCTTCCTATACAAAACAGTGCAAACTTCCTCAAAACACACTTTATCCTTCCCAATAAGTAATCTCATAATAAGGTGATCAAACTCATTAGGAAGAGAGGCTAACAATATTAAGGCTAAATCTTCATCTTTAAAATTTTTATCCATATTTAACAAATCTACTACTAATCGATTAGAAGCAGTAATGTGGTCATTTATTATGGTACTTGGAAGATATTCAAAATGGGACAACTTATTCTTCAAATAGAGCCAACTTTGTCCGCTCTTCTTCATGAACTTGTTCTCCAATGCCTTCCACAACTTACTTATGGATGTCTCCTTCATGAACGAGTACTTTTGTTCTCTTGAGAGACACGAACGAATTGTACCATATGCCAATCGGTTGATATTTTTCCACTTGACTTCATCTTCTCCATCTAGTTTTTCTTCTTCAATAGAAATGTCTAGACCTTGTTGAAACAGAGCGTCTAGAAATTCATCTTGCCACATGCCGAAATGACCGGTTTCATCAAAATTCTCCACCTCGAACCTTGCATTTATCACCATTGTTCTATCTGACATAAATGGTTGGCCTTTGTTTAAGGAAGACTTTTCTTCCGCCATTTCATCAAATTACAAAAACTAGCAACTATATTCCAATAGCAAACAAACAGAATACAAACAAATGGCTAGGTAGAAACCTTTGGCTATGATACCAATTGTTCGAAAAATTGGGTACATTTTTCCTATTCTAAGTAGTTACTATTCACTAATGATTTAAATGAATAGAACTCAAACTAGCCCGACAAAATAATGCTATTGGAAATATAATGTTAAAATAAACTAAAACAGATATTGAAGTAGAAATATTAAATTAAAATAATAAAAACACTAGAAATTTAACGAGATTCAGTATATATGTTACCTATGTCCTTCGGTGTTGTTGACCACTTCCACTATCTCCAAATAGATGAACTCCAAAATTACAACTAATTGGGAAAAAATGAGCTAATCAATTACACTTACAAAAGAGAGAAAAATTTACAAATTTTGGGATGCTTTAGAAGTGAAGGAAAGGGCTTTATTTATAACCCAAAATACAACATCCAAATTCATTCCTAACCAATGTGAGACTTTTTTAATCTTCTCACTAAGTAGCTATACAACATCTTCAGAAAATACATTCAAATATTTATTCACTACTGGTAGCCGTGTCAAACTCTAATCTAGTCTTCCTACAAGATGATCATAGAGGAAAATATAAAAAGATTCACCTTACATAAAAAAAATTAGACTATTACAAACATAAACAATATCAGAAAAAATCCCAGAGGAAAATTCAAAATAAGAGGGGTTTATAAGATTTAACTATGAGATAAAGGTTAAAAAAGTGAAAAAAATGGGTTACGCATGTGTCATAAAGAATTTGTATCCAAGGGTTATGTAGTGAAATCATCATTGATTTCCAATTCCTCCTATCAGATATCATGAAAACATTCTCTTATGATCCTTGTCTTAGAGTTATATTACTTATGTCCTTATCCTTTCTTCGTACTAATTGATGCCTGATTAAGGGTTTACGAGGGATTTGATTGTTCTTTATAAAAGTTATCAAATCGACTATTAAGATTGGAAGGACGTTTCTTGAAAAGATTATATTGGTTATAAAAATTTTTCATTCAACTCCCAACTTAACTATTGACTTTGACTTACTAAATCCATTTGAGTATTTGGTATTCCATAGTAGAACGTATGTGTCGTCCATTGCTTTGATCCAATTATCTTGAGAAATTTTTACACTTGACATGTATTGACTCATGGCAATACTTGCAACATAAGATCCAATAACTAGGTCGAGACTTTGACAGACTTGTTTTCTTCTTCAACTTGTTCGATCCAATAAGTGGTTGCTACAATTTGTTGAGAAAACTCCTATGCCTCGACGATAAGTGAACATTCATGATTGTTCCTCCAATTGGTTCAATTTTATGAATCGTTCAATAAACATCCAACTCTTCAACAAAATAAAGTTCCAACTAATGCAAAACTATTTAGAAGGTAGATGGTACATCATTTCTTTCAAAACTATCTTATAGTGATAACAAAATTCATCGTTCCTTTAAAGTAAAAAGATGAGTAACAAGTTTTCTATATTTATAAAAACACTCTTTTGAGCCAAAGATGTTAATACTTAAAAGTTTCATGGAGTAAATTAAAATAAATTAAAAATAAATAGACAAAATAAAATATCACAAAAAATGAAGAAAACACTAATTACCAGCTAAAAATAAAAATCAATGAAATTCTCAACCATAGTTGATAATATATGCAACTAAAGAAGAATTTGCAGCCCGCACTCCTCCCTTTTTCTAAGCAATAACAATTTTGAACTAGAAAATAATTCAAAGCTGATCTCAAATAAATCTTAATTATTTATTTAATTGTTCTACACTTGCTGGATTTTTCTAATTTTATAAACAACTCATCTACAAAACATAATACCTTCTTCATCTTCCCTGTCTACAAGCATATACAAGTCCTTTGTGACTAAACCTCTAAAAGCCAATGCATTCACAATATTTTTTTAAAAGTAGAGATGTCTTAATAACATGGTGCTACTCATTGATATAAAATCATTTGTGCTACACATCCCACAAAACGCATCCCTTTTCCATGAAGTTACTTTCTTATGCCCACATTGTTTAAATCGCCAGATATAGGCATTTCATCTTATGTACACTCTCACGTGAGAGTGATGAACAATATAGACTTTTTTGGTTTGTATGTACAGTTAGAATGTAATTCTGTTTTAGTGTTAGTTTCTGTTATAAAGTTTGTTACAACTTCCCTCATTTTCTTTGTATATAAGAGGACTCTCCTCTTTGTAAATAATAATCAATATACAGACCATTTTCTTCCTCTCTTCCATTTCTTGTTTTCTCAACATCTCAGAAATCTAACTTGGTATCAGAGCATAGGTTGCTCTCTTAAATTTTTTTGGGCGTCTTTTTCTTCTTTATGGCAAAGACAAGCAATCGCAGTGCTAACAATGGGGCTAGATTGGATTCCTCTGCACTCAATGGCAGTGCTCACCCGACCAACAATGAAGATCCTATGAGATCTATCATCAACCCTCTCAGCCAGTTGATCACGATAAAACTTGAAGAAGACAACTTCCTCATATGGAAATTTCAGGTAGAAAACATGATCTTGGGTTACTGCCTTGAGGATTTCATCCATGGAACCTACAATGTTCCACCTAGAATTCATGATGGAGAATCAAATCCTGCCTTCATTTTCCATCAAAGACAGGACAAATTACTTGTTTCCTAGCTTCTTGCCTCGATCAACACCAACTACCTCCCTCAACTGATTGGTTGTTCTTCCTCTCAGCAAATTTGGGCCACTATAGAACAACTCTTCAGTTCTCAATCCACTACCAAGGTGATGTTTTACAAAATGCAGATCCAACTTCTCAAGAAAGACAATCTTTCTATGAGAGAGTATATCTTGAAGCTGAAATCTTACTTCGACATGCTTGGAGCTGCTAATTATAGTATGACAGATACTGATTAGATTCTTTCCCTCCTCAATGGCCTAGGGGATGAGTACGAGTCCATAGTTTCCATCATCTGCTTAAGAGAGATCCCCTATACCCTCCAACATGTCAATACACTTCTCTTGTCTCATGAAGGTCGTATATTACAAAAACACTCCGCTGCTAATGATCTTTCTGTCAATCTTGCTAACAACAGGAAAAGATACAATGGTACTTCACAGAACAACCATCAAGGAGGAAGAGGATACAATGGCTATCGTGGTAGAGGAAGAGGGGGCAGATCCAACAATGGCAGACCTCAAAGCCAACTCTGTGGCAAGATTGGACACATAATCATCAAATGTTACTATCGTTTTGATCAGAATTTTCAAGGAAGTGGAGGCAGTAACCCCTCAAGTTCTTCCAACCAGAACTACGATCCTTGATAACTATATTTTATATAGTTATTTTCACCTATTTTATTAATTATAATTGCTATGTTCTTTCTATTTTTTGTTAATTTTAGTTTAATAAATTAGTATTTATTGTTTTTTATATATTTTAAGAAAATTAAATAAATTGTATCGAAAACGTACTTAATTGCAAATTTGTGTCCAAAAATATAATTTCAAATAAAAGAGTGCTTAATTGCAATTAATAAAAGTTGAAAATATAATTTAAATTAAAATCGGGCTTAATTTCAATTATTAAAAGTTTAAAATTTAATTTAAATTAGAAAAAGGGCTATATTGTAATTAAAAAAAGTTTAAAATGTAATTTGAAATATATTTGTGGGTGAAAATGCAATTAGTAAAAGTTATTTTTCTGCGCAGGTGAGAAGAAGCCACGTGCCCTAATCCAAGCGCACAACGTGGACCGTCCGATCAAAGAAGAAACGGCCAGATGCGCGCGTTGCAAGCACACCCGACCAAGGAGAGTGGGTGAAGAATTCTATCTATCGCGTGGCTCGGTGCACCGAGAGGGGCCCACCTGCCGCGCAGGCCGGTGTGCAGGGTGGGACCCACCTGTCTGACGCCGTGCAAGCCCTGTCCCCCACCTTCGTGTGTATGTTTTCGCATGTGGTCGATCCACGTGCGCCTCATTATTCTTTGAATCACAAGTTACCACGTGTCCCACTTTATATTGAATCCAATCAGGTTCTGACACATGGCATGTTACAATGAGCACAAAAGCGCAGGATCACGCCTGTGTCCAACCGCTGTCCCCCACATTTCGCGTGCCCCAATCCCGTGTGACAATTTCTGCGTGCGCCCATTACCTGCAACCAATGAGTTACTGCCATGTGTCCCACTATTTATTTCAGCGAATCATATCGCAACATGCGGCAGAGTTCATCAAAAAGTAAAACAGAAACAAACAGCTCGCCACTCACGCGTTTTCGATTCTAG
This sequence comes from Hippophae gyantsensis, assembly GCA_030763125.1. Taxonomy (NCBI): domain Eukaryota; kingdom Viridiplantae; phylum Streptophyta; class Magnoliopsida; order Rosales; family Elaeagnaceae; genus Hippophae; species Hippophae gyantsensis. The sequence goes on along the minus strand of CM061033.1, from coordinate 7,430,510 downwards.
TTTTTTGTTTTCGATACATTTTGTCCCCCCACGCGTTTTAATTTATTATTTTCCCCACACTTATTTGTCCCCCGCGTATTAAAAAATATATATTTTTAAATGTATTTTTTTTAGAAAATTGATGTTATAAATAGGGGATATTATGATAGAGTTAAGGAGTTTTTGGGAGTTTTGGAAAGTTTTGGAGAGGTTATAATTTTTGTGTTATTCGGTTCTAGACTGTGGAACACGCAGAAGCCATTTTTGGCTTCTGTTGTGTTCTATGTGTGCCAAATATTAACGATACGAGATGTTTTAATTTCCTTTCTTCTTCTTCTAATTTTTTTGTATTTGTTGTAATTTAATTTTTAATTAATGAAGTAATTTAATTTTTCTAGGGTTGCATTTGATCTAAATTTATGAAGCTATGATTTTAATTATTTTTGATAGATTTATAAGACGTTCGATTTGTTCATTCTATTTTGTGCTTAATGCTTTTTGATTATTTACGAATTTTATCAAATTGATCTGTGGCACATAAATAAACTTGGAAGAGGCATTTGTGTGTATATTGCTCATAGATAGAATGACATGTATGATGAAGGATAAGAATATACCCTAATTGTATGTGTGGCCATTTGAGAACTTAGAACGTAATGAATCTTGGTGAATTTAATTCTCATAGAGATATAGTGAATTAATTTAACGAGGTGTGTTTATACGGAGCTCGGAAGAGATGTATGAATAAAATTAGAAGTTTTCGGTTGACAAATTAAATGTACTAAAAAAATATAAATCAAAATAAAATAACACGATTTGAGTGGATTAATTTGGTGAAAAATTGCAATCCTAGATTTCTTTTATTTTCTTATTAACTCTTTTCTTTAACTTTTTTTTAAATCAACGATTGTTTTGGATAAAAACAGAGAGAAATAATTTTAGTACTCAACAAACTGTAGTAACAAATCTCCGTGGGAACGATACTTTACTTATCAAATTTTATTACTTGTGACCGTGTATACTTGCACGTTTTATGTTCTCCAAAAGAGACAACAATCCTACTCAGAACCATGCCAATCTTGCTCACACATAAGAAGAAACCCCTTTTAATCAAGCCACTACTGAAGCCTTAATTGCTACTGCTCGAAACACTACCACTGACAAGTATTGGTATCCTGATTTCAGGGCCACCAATCATGTGACCAATGACATCCAAAACCTGTCATGTGGGACTGACAACAATGGAACTCAGAAAATCCATATGGGAAATGGTAAAGGCCTCTCAATCAAACACATTGGCAAAACTACTATCCCTTCCTCTTTCTACTCTCATTCCTTATCTCTAAATAATATTCTTCATGTACCCTCAATTACTAAAAATCTTCTTAGTGTCTCTAAGTTTTGTCTTGACAATGAAGTTTTCTTTGAATTTCATCCCTTCTTCTGTTTTGTCAAAGATCAGGTTACTAAGAAACTTCTACTCAAGGGGACTTTGCATAAAGGATTGTACCGGCTTGACCTCTTGCTGCCTACCAAGACCCCTGGTTTGACTTGCCAACCCTCCTTCCAATCTCTCATGTCAGAAACCATTCCTCACAAAGAAAAACTCTCTCTTGACCTTTGGCATAGAAGGCTTGGTCATCCTTCTTTTCAAGTTGTTAATAAAATTCTAAATCATTGTAATATCAATTTTTCAGTAAATAAAATGCAACATTACTTTTGTACAGCTTGTCAAATGGGAAAAAGCCATAAACTTCCTTTTCCTACTTCTCAAACTACCTATTCTGCACCTTTACATCTTGTGGAAGCTGATATATGGGGCCCCTCTCCCATTCTTTCTACCACTAGCCACAAATTCTACATTACCTTTGTAGATGTATTTTCAAGATTCACATGGATTTATTTCCTCAAACGCAAATCTAAAGCTTTAGATTGCTTTATTCATTTCAAAACACAAGCAGAAAATCAGTTGAACACAAAACTCAAGATTTTTCAAAGTGATTGGGGTGGTGAGTTTCAATCTTTTTTAAACTTTCTTGATAAATATGGCATCATTAACAGAGTTTCCTACCCTCATACCTCTCAACGAAAAGGTATTGTTGAGAGGAAGCATAGACATGTTGTCGAACTTGGGCTTACCCTCCTTGCTCAATCCTCTGTCCCTAAACCTTACTGGCCAGAGGCCTTCTCCACTGTTGTTTTCCTTATCAACAGATTGCTATCTACAATCCTGCAGCAAAAGTCCCCTTTCCAAGTCCTTTTTCAGGTAAAACCCGACTATAAACCTCTTCGTGTTTTTGGTTGTCATTGTTTTCCTTATCTAAGACCCTACAATTCCCATAAGTTTGATTTTAGGTCCATTCCCTGCACCTTTCTAGGCTATAGCAGTAAACATAAAGGTTACAAATGTTTAGATAACAATGGGAAAATATATGTTTTAAGGCATGTCATCTTCAATGAACATATCTTTCCTTTCCAAAACAATACTTCTCAAACTTCCGAGCCACCCTCTCCTATCATATTTCCTCCACCTATAGTTGCAAGTCATCCACTTCCAACTCCACAAAATTCTCATTTTTCTGGTCATATACTAGATAATACACCTGTTAATCAAGTCTTGTCCCCTCATTCTATATCACAAAATACCTTTTCAAACAACTCAAATCAGCCTATTTCTCATTCTAATCCGACTCAGCCAATGAAGTCTCTGAAACTATCCTTCACAATGTTGTTCCTGAGGTTACTCCCACTAATCACTCTATGGTTACACGGTCCAAAAATGGCATCTTTAAGAAGAAAGCCTTTACTGCTAATCTTTCAAATCCTACTTGTATTTCAGTATAGGATGCCTTTCTCCATAACAGATGGAAGGAAGCCATACTTGAAGAGTATAATGCACTTCAAAGGAATCGGACCTGGTCTTTAGTTGAACTGCCTCATTACAAGAAAACCATTGGCTGTAGATGGGTATTCAAGGTCAAAGAAAACCTAGATGGCTCCATTTCCAAGTACAAGGCAAGACTTGTTGCCAAAGCTTTCCACCAAAGACCTGGTTTTGACTTTGATGAGACATTTTCACCTATTGTTAAGCCAACCACTATCAGAGTCGTCCTCACTGTGGCCCTTTCTCGTGGATGGTATTTGAGACAATTAGATGTTAACAACGCCTTTCTTAATGGAGATTTGAAGGAAGAGGTCTATATGGCACAACCCCCTGGTTTTGAAACCAAAGAAGCTTCTCACATGGTTTGCAAACTCAATAGATCCCTTTATGGTCTAAAGTAGGCTCCCAGGGCCTGGTTCGAAAAACTCAAGGGCACCCTTTTTCACACGGGGTTCTCCTCTAACTGACAATTCTTTATTTCTCCGGTTCTCTGCCACCTCAACCATTTTTCTTCTTGTCTATGTCGATGACATAATAGTGGTTGGAAGTGAGAAACTTGAACTTGACAACTTCATATCAATTCTCAATAAACTCTTCTCACTCAAAGATCTTGGAGAATTGAATTACTTCCTTGACATTGAAGTCTGGTCCACAGATAAAGGTCTCCATTTGTCTTGATAAGATTCAAATTATTGCATTTTTGTTATGATTTAAATGTTGATATTTGTGTGAAAATTGCGTTTATTTGATTATTTAATCCACAAATGTCATTTCACGGATATTTCATGTTTAAAGTGCAATTTCAGGTAAAATCATAATTTTGAAGAAATTTGGGACAAATTTCAATGATCGGGATTGAGTGCAAATAAAAATAAAACAAAATTTCAAAATTTGGAATTTCGCCGCCAACGAGAATATTCTCGCCGTCGGTGAAAACCTTACAGAGAATACGTTGAAAATCATGCAGGGAGCACCGATTTTGGCAAAGAAATCTTGCCGCTGGCCAAGTGAATCTTGCCACCGGCCACATTAATCTCGCAGCCGGCGAGAATTAGCGGAACCAAAATCGTAAATTTTCCAGACATCTCACCACGGCAAGAATAATGTCGCTGCCGGTGAGTTTCGTCCGAAAACACATTTTTTATGTTATTTTGTTCCAAAATTGCCCCCAAAACCCAAGATCTATATATAAAATATGATGGAGAAAGAGGGGGCGGCAGAAAGTGGAGTTCAAAGACATTTTTGGAAGAGAGAAAGAAATTTTGGAGAGAAAGTTTGGAGAAACTTGAAGGATCTTCACCATTGTTGCTACCAAGTCTTCATCATCTAGAGTTTTTCATCTCTTCTCCTTAGCTTTTATATTCTGCAATTTATTCAGTTTTGTTATTCATGGATTCAATTGAAATAATGGTTGTTCTTATTTCCGTTATGAACTAATTCATTTTTCCTAAGGCTATGATGTAGTTGAATCAAGGAAATCTGATTTCTTTTGTTATTGTTATATGAGTTCATTGTTTTTAAGTTGAGTACTTATTTCCATGCTTAATGCTTTCAAATTTCTGGCCAAGATTTAGATGATTAGTTGCATTATATTGAGATCGAGAGGAGATATGTAATGAGTGCTTCTTGTGATAAATACTGTATGTTGAATGCGAGTGTGATAACTAATGCATGATGTATGTGGTTATTCTAGAAATTCCATAAATCGTAATGTGCTTGTTTGTGATTAAATCTTCATAGAAATATAGTTGGTTTTCATAGATAAGTAATTCTAATATAACTCGAGAGAGAGTATTAGGTAAATTTGGGTTTTTTAACCATCACTTTTAGCTTTGATTCTCATATAACATGACTTTAAATCGGATTGAATTGATTTAACGAAATCAGATGGCTTAGCGTTTTTAATCATTTGTGAACAACATTAAATTTTATTATTTGCGTTTAGCTTTAAGTTAATTTGGTTCTTAAACAATTTCAACAATTCGGTTTTCAAATAAAATTAGGGTTAGTCAATTTCAGTACTTAGTAACGTCATTCCTTGTGGGTTCGATATCCATACTTTTGTATACTTTATTACTTGGACAATTCGTACACTTGCGAAAATAAGCATCAAGTTTTTGGCGCCGTTGCTGGGGAATGGTTTGATTTTATTAATATCGATACTACCTAATCTTAGTTTTAATTTGAAGTTAATTTGCTTTATCATTGTTTCATTTTTAATTTTGTTTATTTTGATGTTTTATTTTATTTATCATAAAAAAAAGTAACTTTGTGTTGTTTTTGTGTTAGTTGATTTTCTGGTTGTAGGATTTTTGTATGAGACGTACAAGAAGCCTAAACCTTCTTCCATTTGATCTGGAGATTAATAGAACATATAGGCGTCTAAATCGAGAGAGAAGGTGTTCAACCTCAACTCCTAATAGACAATCAACCATGGATCCATCATTTGTTGAAGGAGGTGAAAATCGTAGAGCTTTGAGGGATTATGTTGCGCCTAATGTTGCTGGAACTATTTTGGGTATAAGGAGGCCAACTGTTCAAGCCAATAACTTCGAGATAAAACCATCCTTTATCCAAATGGTTCAATCAAATCAGTTTGGGGGAATGTCAAAGGATGATCCAAATGCACATATTGCTTACTTTCTGGAGGTGTGTGATCTTTACAAGATAAATGGTGTGTCCGAAAATGCTGTAAGATTGAGGGTTTTTCCTTTTTCACTTCGGGATAAAGCCAAGGAGTGGCTAAACTCATTACCATCGGGATCAATTACAACATGGAATGAATTGATTCAGAAATTCTTGTCCAAGTTCTTTCCTCTTGCTAAGACGGCAAAATTGAGGAATGAAATCACATCTTTTACACAATATGACCAAGAATCATTGTATGAAATTTGGGAAAGATTCAAAGAAATGTTGAGGAAGTGCCCACATCATGGTATACCAATTTGGCTACAAGTCTCTACATTTTATAATGGGTTGGTTTCAAATTATCGGGCAATGATTGATGTTGCAGCTGGAGGGTCTTTAATGGGAAAAACACCGGAGGATGCTCATGAGTTGTTAGAGATTATGGAAGAAAACAACAATCAGTGGCATTCAGAGTGAGTAATTGCAAAAAGACCACCAGTAGTGCATGAAATTGATTCAATGAATGCTTTGTTGGCTCAAGTTGTTGTCCTTTCAAGAAAGATGGATTCTTTGTCATCCAAATTCGAATCCAAACTAACTACACAATGTGATTTATGTGGTGGAAATCATGCTAGTATCGAGTGCCAAGTTGGAAATCCATTTGCTTCACCAAATGCTGAGCAAGTAAATTATGTTTCAAATTTCCAAAAACCTCAACATAACCCATATTTGAACACCTACAATCGAGGTTGGAAGAATCATCCAAATTTGTCATGGGGAAATAACCAAGGGGAATTCAAACCATCATCATCTTCCTACCAACCCCAAGAGAAGAAACAAACAAATTTGGAAGAAATTTTGGGAAAGTTCATTGATGAGACAAGAGAAAATTTCAGAAACTAAGAGGCAAGCAACAGGGACATCCAAAACCAACTGGGGCAGCTTTCAAAGTAGATTGCAGAAATGTCTCAAGGATCGCTGCCTAGTGACACAATAAATCCCACAGAGCATGCAAAGGCTATCACATTGATAAGTGGTAAAGAACTTGAATGGCAAAGGAAATTGGAGAAAAAGATGGAAGAATCTAAAGAAAATCTATCAAGATCCAAAGATATTCAACCTTCCTTATATGCGAAATATGAGCCTCCTATCCCATATCCTCAAAGATTGAATAAGAAAAAGCTTGATAATCAATTTGATAAATTTCTGGATATTTTTAAGAAATTGCATATTAACATTCCTTTTGCAGAGATGTTGGAACAAATGCCCAAGTATGCAAAATTCATGAAGGAAATTCTATCAAAGAAGAGGAAGCTGGGAGATTATGAAACTGTCATGCTAAATGAGGAGTGTAGTGCAATTCTTCAAAGAAAACTGCCACAGAAATTGAAAGACCCAAGGAGTTTTACTATACCTTGTACTATAGGAAGTTGCAATTTTGATAAAGTCCTATGTGATTTAGGAGCAAGCATTAATTTGATGCCACTTTCTGTTTTCAGGAAACTACACTTGGGAGAAGTGAAGCCCACTTCAATCTCTTTACAATTAGCGGATCGATCGGTGAAATATCCTCTAGGGGTAATTGAGGATGCTTTAATTAAAGTCGACAAATTTATTTTCCATGTAGATTTCGTGGTGCTTGACATAGAGGAAGATAGAGAAATACCGTTGATATTGGGGAGACCGTTCCTTGCAACTGGAAGAACATTGATTGATGTTCAGCAAGGAAAGCTCATTCTACGGGTGCAAGATTAACAAGTGACTTTTGATGTTTTTGAAGAAATAAAATTTCCAAGTGGCGTACATTCTTGTTTTCAAATTAACACTCTTGACGGGTTAATCTTGGAAACTTTTGAGGAGAGAACTCCATTGCTACCACTAGAAGCTTGCCTTGTGAAATCTACAACAATTGAGGAGGAAGATGAGGGGATGAGACAATGTTTCGAATTACTGGCAGCACCTGATGAATATTTGTGCAGTGATGAAACATTTAAGAAGTTGGGAACAAATGAATCTCCAAACTCAATGGTAAAGAATGGAGCCAACAAGATTGAGCTAAAGCAAATGCCATCCCATCTAAGAAACAAAAAAATCTTACGTTCACCGCCGGCGAGGGCAATTTCACTGCCGGCGAAAAGGAGATCTCTCTTTCCTTTCTTACATTGAGGACAATGTAAGGTTTTGGTTGGGTGTGCGATAAACGGTAACTCTTTTCTTCTCTTCATTTTTAGTAGTTTTGTTTGTGTGTTTAGTTGTGTTTAATTCTGATTTTCCATTTATTTTTCTGCATTTTGATTTAATTTCTTTTATTTGTTTATTGTCTTATTGCTATTTTTATTTTTATTTTATTTTATTTGCATTTTACTTATTTTAATTTGCACGTTGATGATAATAATGTGATTGTGATAACAAGCAGCTTTTAGAAGACATTAAATTTTGCTTCGGTTTAAAGATAATTTCAAATGTTGATTTTACGTAGTTGGCGACTCTTTTGGTATGTGGTATGATTTGGTTGATTAGTCTAAATGCTTAGAGAAGTCTTATGTGCGAATTTTTCATGGACATTTTTGTGATCTCAACAAACTCTAGAACTCATCTGAAAACCTCTTGAGGCGAAATAATTTGGAATTGCACTGTTTAGGATATGATGTAGGCCATTTTTGGATCGATTATGCCATTTTAAGCCTACCTTGTTATCCTTATATAACTAGTTACCTCTTTAAGCCTATTTAAATATATTGTTAGCCTTACTTTTCTTTGTTTTTGCCTTCTATAACCTACCTTTTATTAAGCCAAATATATATATATATATAATTCCTACCTTATTTATTAAGAGCACTTAATTTTGAACACAAACTTTTCAAGAGCAATTGGAGAAATCTTCCACATATATTGGAAGAAATTGGTTGGGAGTTATGTCTTTTCAAGAACAATTGGAGTAAGGATGAAAAAAAGAAGAAGAAGAAGAAGAAAAAGAATGCCTTCACATTTTAATAAATAAAAGAGTGTTAGTGATGGATGTACTAAGGAGAAAGATTGAGGAAGAATTTTGTTTATCTTTGCAAAAATGGGTTATGATCGGAAGAAACAATTTGGGTTAAATGGTGTTACTATTTTACTTAATTGGTTGTGTTTAATCTAATAAGTGCCCTTATTTGTATTTTGACACTTCCCATTCTTTCTTAACCAAATACATAAGCCTAACATTACAAGCCTCATAAAGTCCTATTGATCCGAAGTGGTGTATTTTCCTTCATTAGTGGAGAGAGGTTTGAAAAGTGAGCCTATGGAGTTCGAGATTTCACCTTTTTGTTTGTGGATGTTATGCATAATATTATCCGGGCATTATGGCTATTGGTTTGTGGTTTGATGGATGTTTAAGAGTCAATAACAAAAGTTAAATTGGCATTTGAGATTTCTTAAAGCTTAGGTGATATTTAATTATTCTATGTGTTGTGTGTTATTTACAATTTTTGAGACATTTGTGCAAATTATTTGTTATGTGATTTTATTGTTTTGAGTTAGGATAGTTATAGGTAAGATGTTTGTGGGTATCATCATTGGAAGCCCTCACGAGACTACAACTCGTCCTACTAGGGTCGTCTAGGGGTTTAAAGGCTTATTGCATACGCTTAATGTAATGTTGTAAATAGAATAAATTTTCTTTGAATTTTTCTTTTCATGTCTCCTTTGAATTTATTCATAGATCGCTTTTCTTGCTAGAGACTAGCAAGAAGCTGGTTGGGGGTTGTTGATAAGAGTCAAATTATTGAATTTTTGTTATGATTTAAATGTTAATATTTGTGTGAAAATTGTGTTTATTTGATTATTTAATCCACAAATGTCATTTCACGGGTATTTCGTGTTTAAAGTGCAATTTCAGGTAAAATCATAATTTTGGAGAAGTTTGGGACAAATTTCAATGATCGGGATTGAGTGCAAATAAAAAGAAAACAAAATTTCAAAATTTGGAATTTCGCTGTCGGTGAGAATATTCTCGCCGCCGGCGAAAACCTTATAGAGAATACGTTGAAAATCATGCAGGGAGCACCGGTTTTGGCAAAGCAATGTCGCCACCAGCCAAGTACATCTCGCCGCTGGCCAAATGAATCTCGCCGCCGGCCACATTAATCTCGCCGCCGACGAGAATTAGCGGAACCAAAATCGTAACTTTTCCAGAAATCTCGCCGCGGCGAGAATAATGTCGCCGCCGGCGAGTTTCATCCGAAAACACATTTTTTATGTTATTTTGTTCGAAAATTGCCCCCAAAACCCTAGATCTATATATACAATATGATGGAGAAAGAGGGGGACGGTAGAAAGTGGAGTTCAAAGACATTTTTGGAGGAGAGAAAGAAATTTTGGAGAGAAAGTTTGGAGAAACTTGAAGGATCTTCACCATTGTTGCTACCAAGTCTTCATCTTCTAGAGTTTTTCATCTCTTCTCCTTAGCTTTTATATTCTGTAGTTTATTCAGTTTTGTTATTCATGGATTCAATTGAAATAATGATTGTTCTTATTTTCGTTATGAACTAATTCGTTTTTGCTAAGGCTATGATGTAGTTGAATCAAGGAAATCTGATTTTCTTTTGTTATTGTTATATGAGTTCATTGTTTTCAAGTTGAGTACTTATTTCCATGCTTAATGCTTTTAAATTTCTGGCCAAGATTTAGATGATTAGTTGCATTATATTGAGACCGAGAGGAGATATGTAATGAATGCTTCTTGTTATAAATACCGTATGTTGAATGCGAGTGTGAGAACTAATGCATGATGTATGTGGTTATTCTAGAAATTCCATAAAGCGTAATGTGCTTGTTTGTGATTAAATTCTTCATAGAAATATAGTTGGTTTTCATAGATAAGTAAGTAATTCTAATATAACTCGAGAGAGAGTATTAGGTAAATTTGGGGTTTTCAACCATCACTTTTAGCTTTGATTCTCATATAACATGACTTGAAATCGGATTGAATTGATTTAGCAAAATCAGATGCCTTAGCATATTTAATCATTTGTGAACAACATTAAATTTTGTTATTTGCGTTTAGCTTTAAGTTATTTTGATTCTTAAACAATTTCAGCAATTCGATTTTCAAATAAAATTAGGGTTAGTCAATTTCGATACTTAGTAACGCCATTCCTTGTGGGTTCGATATCCGTACTTTTGTACACTTTATTACTTGAACGATTCGTACACTTGCGAAAATAAGCATCATGTCTCAAAAGAAATACATTTGTGATCTCCTCAAAAGGTCAAAGATGGATCAAGCCAATGCCACTTCAGAAGTTGTTTGGCTTCAATCCCTTCTTAGCAAACTTAGAATTGATGTGAAGACTGCTCTTGTTCTTTGGTGTGACAACACCAACATCATCTCCTTATCAGCTAATCCTATACTGCATTTGAGAACCAAACATGTGGAGCTAGACCTTTATTTCATCAGGGAGAAAGTTATCTCAAAGCAACTTCTTGTTCAACATGTTCCTTCTGCTCATCAAATTGTAGACATTCTAACCAAACTCTTGTCGTCACAGTTCTTCAATAGACTCAAGCTGAAAATGAGTGTTTATTCACCTCTTCAACAGGCAGGGGGAGGAAAAGAAGAGTGCTTGAATTGAGGGAGAAAGTTAAAATGTAATTCTGTTTTAGTGTTAGTTTTATGTTATAAAGTTTGTTACAACTTCCCTCCTTTTCTTTGTATATAAGAGGACTCTCCTCTTTGTAAATAATAATCAATATATAGACCATTTTCTTCCTCTCTTCCATTTCTTGTTTCTCAACATCTCAGAAATCTAACTTGTATTGTTCATAAGACTTTATGTCTTAAAGAGATTAAGGTGCCCTCGTGATAGAACTGATGCTTATTCCATGATCATTTTTTAGATTGCTTACTTAACACATTGTACCCATGGTGTTAGAATGGTGCTTGTTAGGAGATTGAGAGTGAGCGTTACCTAGATGTGCCACCATATCTCACACCTAAAGACCTCTTATAGAATTTTTCTTTATTGTAAAAGAAAACATCACATAAAGATCAAAATAAATTAATATAATTATTTTATCAATTAATAAATTACCTTTATTATAAAATTATCTTTAAAAAAAATTTGGATTATGGATACTAATCTAAATATATCTTTAAATAAGTTTCATTTTTTAACAAATATTTTATTTTTAAATGATGTTCCATTTTGTACATAAATTAATTAGTTGTTAAAAATGTAAAAGATTGATCAAAAGAAAATTATCTTCTTGAATACAACATTATCATAAATTATTATTGTTATTATGATAATAAATTTTATTAATGAAAAATTTAGATAATAATAATGATATTTATATATAATTAATAATAAAATATAACAAAACAAAATTATATATTTTTATTTAATAATTAAAATTTACAATAACAATACCTTTATAGTTTTTGATTAGTATTATTATTGGTTAAAGTAAAACTAGGCAGAATAAAGAAAAAAAATTGTGTGTATATATATATATATATATATTAGGAAATGAAAGAGTTATATTCTAGGGGCTACGGCCCTATAAAATGATATCGTGGTCAATTTCTTAAAATTTTCCTTCTTCATTTCCATCACACACAACTAAACCTAACCAACAAAATAACATTATTGTTCTTACTTCTTCCTCCACTAGAAATCAAGGCCTAGAATTTTCATAGAAACAAGAAGAAGTGCGGTAACTATTTGCCGAAGGAGGCTTTATTCCTCCAAGATGGCTGAAATCATGAACATAATTCCAACCAGAACCAACCCTACCCCCGCCGCGGCCGCGACCACCACTACCACCGCTGCCACCGCCACAACCAGCACGAAGAAAGAAATCCCAGCTCTGATTCTTGATCGGTACGAGATCGGAAAGCTATTAGGCCAAGGCACATTTGCTAAAGTCTACCATGCCCGCAACATAAAAACCAACGAAAACGTTGCCATCAAAGTCATCGACAAAGAAAAGATCTTCAAGGTTGGTCTTACCGCTCATATTAAGCGTGAGATCTCAATCCTTCGACGTGTTCGCCATCCCAATATCGTCCAACTCTTCGAGGTTATGGCTACGAAAGCCAAGATCTACTTTGTGATGGAATATGTTCGTGGCGGTGAGCTATTCAATAAGGTAGCCAAAGGCCGTCTCAAAGAAGAAGTAGCTAGAAAATATTTCCAACAATTGATTTCGGCTGTTGGGTTTTGTCATGCCCGTGGAGTTTTCCATAGAGACCTCAAGCCCGAAAATCTCTTGGTCGATGAAAATGGTAATCTCAAGGTTTCTGATTTTGGGTTGAGCACAGTTTCCGATCAAATTCAAAAAGATGGCCTATTTCATACTTTTTGTGGAACTCCTGCGTATGTAGCCCCGGAAGTTTTGGTTCGAAAAGGTTATGATGCTGCAAAGGTTGATATTTGGTCTTGTGGGGTGATTTTGTTTGTTTTAATGGCTGGACATTTGCCTTTTCATGATCTGAATATTATGGCCATGTATAAGAAGATTTACAGGGGCGAGTTTCGTTGTCCCAGATGGTTTTCTCGGGAGCTGACTCGGTTACTTACTCGTCTTCTTGATACTAACCCAGAGACCAGGATAACAATTCCTGAGATTATGGAGACTCAATGGTTCAAAAAGGGTTTTAAGCATATTAAATTTTATATTGAAGATGATAAGCTGTGTAACTTAGAGGAAGAGTTGGAGGTAAAGAAAGAAGAGGAGGAATTAGGTTCGTCTTCAGACATGGACCTATCTGAATCTGATTCTGAAATGGAAACAAGAAGAAGGGTTACTACTTTGCCAAGACCAGCTAGTTTGAATGCTTTTGATATAATATCATTCTCACCTGGGTTTGATTTATCTGGGTTGTTTGAGGAAGGTGGAGATGACACAAGGTTTGTGTCTGGTGCACCAGTATCAAAGATTATATCAAAATTGGAGGAAATCGCTCAAGTTGTGAGCTTTGCTGTGAGGAAGAAGGATTACAGAGTAAGTCTAGAAGGGTCTAGAGAGGGTGTGAAGGGTCCATTGAAAATTGCAGCGGAGATATTTGAACTAACACCGTCCTTGGTTGTGGTGGAGGTTAAGAAGAAAGGAGGTGATAAGGCTGAATATGAGCAATTTTGTGACAAAGAATTGAAACCAGGGTTGGAAAATTTGATGCGTGAGGAATCTACTCTTCCAGAAGCAGCTGTAGTTGCTCATCCTTCACATTTACCGTCAGATACTGAGTAGAAAAATGGAGGTGAAAAGGAAGGCAAAAGGTTATGCTTTCCTTCATCTCTCTTTCTCATTTTCTTGCTCAGACTATTGTATGATAATGTTCTTCTTTTTCTTTTGACTGTTCTGTTGTGAGATATGGGCGGATCTTTAGATTCTACTACCATGTAGTAAGTTGTTTTCTTCTATCAATAAGACTGATTTAAATGTAAAGCATCTAACTTTTTATTCTGCTTTTCTTGGGATTTTGTTGGGTCATTGTACATTTTGCATATTTGTCAAAAAGTGAGTTTCTTTTCGAATTGATCCATGCCTTTTATTAAGTACAGGCTAAAAGAAGTTTATTGGCTTTCACCATTTTTACAATAAATTGTGCTGCGGATGAGGAATTCAATAGTTAAAGAATATGCTGATATTATTTTCTTCATCTTTAATGGAATATCTCCTGAATAAACCTTCAACATACGAACATCTAGGAATGAAATATCCTCCTTAGTAAATATTGTTCATGGAAATGTGCTCGTCCTAGTGAGCACTGAAGTTTTGAAATTGCAATACAAAAAGTCTATGCATTTGATAATTGATTTACAGAAGCTCCTCATTTTGGGGTTTTGCCAGAAGCTTTTCACATGACCCTAATTTCAAGGGCATTTGTGTCCATTTAACAGCTTTTCCTACTAACAACGAAAAAATATTAAAATTATTTAATATTACATTATGTAAAAAAGTTGTAAAAAAGTATTAATATTAGTATTACTACAAGTCGACTGTGATTCTTCTTGTTCTGCTGTAACCCTAATGGTATTCAGTAGTTTTCCGGCTCGTTAAAGTTGTTTTTCTTAGTCTTTGGCTTTCACTAGTCTAAGTGAAAAGCTTATGCGTTGACTCTATTATTTTCTACGCTATGAGTTAACAGGTGAGAAGGGCTGTAGTGCCAATCTCCGACATTCCGGCTGACATTGAACTTGAACCGGAAGCAAAAAAAGCGACGATAAAATGTTGGGTTGATGAAATAGTATTTAATATTTTATTGTTATTTGGAGGTAAGCCGTTAAACGGGGAAAAAATGTATGCCCTTGAAATGGGAGTCATGTGAAAAGCTTGTGGTAAAATCTCCAAATTAGGTGGTTCAAAATTGTAAATGTTTGAACCATTTAACAAACATGGATATTAAATTAGAATTCTTGAAAAAAGGTACCCATTGTCAAACTTAGGAAAAATTTTAGACACTTCTCTTTTTGTTTTAACCTAAAAGATTTATATATGATCTTTTATTCATGTTTGGTTGAATGTAATAGAATGAAATCAGAATTGATTATTTTTAATTTTATATTTGATTAGACTGAAAAGTAAAAATGTAATAAAATTGATTCTTAAAATAGAAGAAATTAGAATTCTTTTTTCCCTTTAAGGAATCATGATTCTATTCTCATCTCAAATTTTTTTCCAATTTTATCTCAATCCTAAATATAACTCTAATCTTAAGCCTAAAACCTTAAACTTTAAATCTTAAGTCCTAAACGTTAAATCTCAAATCTCAAATTTCAAATCTCGAAACATTAAATCCTATTTAAAAAAATAATAATTTTAACCCTAAACCTTAAATTTCAAATCCCAAAACCCTATTTAGAAAAATAATAATTCTAACGCTATTTAGAAAAATAATAATTTTAATCATAAATTTTAACCCATAAATATAACCCTAAATCCCAAATCCTAAATCCCAAATTCTAAAACCTTAAACCCTATTTAGAAAATTAATAATTTTATCCCTAAATCTTAACCCACAAATATAACCCTAAATCTTAACCCCTAAATCTCAAATCCCAAAAACCTTAAAGCCTAAATCCCTAAATCTAAACCATATTTAAAAAAAAAAATTTCATAATATATTTTACTTTTAAGCAATAATTATTTAGAAAAATAATGATTTTAATAATGTATTTTTTCTGACGAAAAAATAATAATTAAATGATATTATTTAAACTTTATTAAATATAGAGATATTAAGGTAATATACAATATTTTTCATTTAAATTTAGTTATAAATCAAATACTATAATACTGATTCTTTCTTTGATTTCAGTGGTTAAACCAAACAAAACTATTTTCATTCCATTCCCATTTTGATTACATTATGTCAACCAAACTCCACCTTAAGGTTATGATAAATATATAATCTAATTTTTATGTGTTACATCCATATCATTAAATTTTTCAGTTGTTACAAATATAACACCGATATCACCAAATCACATTCATGGTTTGGCACTTGAAGAATCCCAAGTAACTCCACCTCGATGCCCACTATCATAATGTGAATTGGGAGCATGAATGAGATTATGGTAATTTCGTGATAAATTTGGGACTTTTAGAGTCACACTTGCAACCCATGTGTTATTTACGTTAACTCCTCGTTAATTGATTGATATTGATGGTATATTTGTAATAATTAAAAAGTTTAATGGTATGAAGTTAAGAAATGAAAATTTGATGGTATATTTGTCATAATTTTAAAATTCAATGGTATAAAAATATATTTATAATAATAATTACACATGCATATACATAAATAATGTTGAGTTAGAACTCAGGCTCTTTCATTGTAGACAAGTAACATATGCATACAACCACCACAACAATTTATTTGGTGTCATGGACAACATAAGGTGTCAAATTTTTGGGCTTGTTGTGATGGAACCATGTTAGTGGTAGGAATAGAATTTCAGAAGGGTAGGGGAAGAAAGAACAGTAAGAGGGGAGCTGATTTCTGATATATTCCTTCCCACAATTCTCTAACATTTTCCTCAATTTGTGGACAGTTGTTGTGTTTCCATGACCAGAATAAACTATATGCTTCGTATAAAATGGTAAGTTGGCATGTAGACTATGGATTTGGGTATCCTTGCAAGCTTGTATGTCCTTTAAGTTTATTGTTACATTACAATTGAAATCCTTCTTCTTGCCATTATTACAAGTGAGCAAGGATATATTTCAACAAGTTTACTATTTGACCTCCTCTTGTCATTTTCTTCCGCAAATAGGTTTATTACTGCAGAATCCATAATACTAAACATATTTGATAAGAGTCAAATTATTGTATTTTTATTATGATTTAAATGTTGATATTTGTGTGAAAATTGCGTTTATTTGATTATTTAATCCACAAATGTCATTTCACGGGTATTTCGTGTTTAAAGTACAATTTCAGGTAAAATCATAATTTTGTAGAAGTTTGGGACAAATTTCAATGAACCGGATTGAGTGCAAATAAAAAGAAAACAAAATTTCAAAATTTGGAATTTCGCCGCCGACGAAAACCTTACAGGGAAAACGTTGAAAATCATGCAGGGAGCACGGATTTTGGCACAGCAATCTCGCCGATGGCCAAGTAAATATTGCCGCCGGCCAAATCAATCTAGCCGCCGACCAAATCAATCTCGCCGCCGGCCAAGTGAATCTCGCCGCCGGCCACAATAATCTAGCCGCCGGTGAGATTGAGCGGAACCAAAATCGTAAGTTTTCCAGAAATCTCGCCGCGGCGAGAACAATTTCGCCGCCGGTGAGTTTCGTCCGAAAACAGATTTTTTGGTTGTTTTGTTCCAAAATTGCCCCCCCAAACCCTAGATCTATATATATAATATGATGGAAAAAGAGGGGAACGACAGAGAGGGGAATTCAAAGACATTTTTGGAGGAGAGAAAGAAATTTTGGAGAAACTTGAAGGATCTTCACCATTGATGCTACCAAGTCTTCATCTTCTAGAGTTTTTCATCTCTTCTCCTTAGTTTTTATATTACGCAATTTATTGATTTTGTTATTCATGAATTCAATTGAAATAATGGTTGTTCTTATTTCCGTTATGAACTAATTCGTTTTTGCTAAGGCTATGATGTAGTTAAATCAAGGAAATCTGATTTCTTTTGTTATGGTTATATGAATTCATTGTTTTCAAGTCGAGTATTTATTTCCATGCTTAATGCTTTTAAATTTCTGATCAAGATTTAGATGATTTGTTGCATTATATTGAGACCGAGAGGAGATATGTAATGAATGCTTCTTGTGATAAATAACGTATGTTGAATGCGAGTTTGACACCTAATGCATGATGTATGTGGTTATTCTAGAAATTGCATAAATCGTAATGTGCTTATTTCTGATTAAATCTTCATAGAAATATAGTTGGTTTTCATAGATAAGTAATTCTAATATAACTTGAGAAAGAGTATTAGATAAGTTTGGGTTTTTCAACCATCACTTTTAGCTTTGATTCTCATATAACATGACTTGAAATCGGATTGAATTGATTTAGCGAAATCAAATGCCTTAGCGTTTTTAATCATTAGTGAACAACATTTAATTGTGTTATTTGCATTTAGTTTTATGTTAATTTGCTTTTAAAACAATTCCAACAATTCAGTTTTCAAATAAAATTAGGGTTAGTCAATTTCGGTACTTAGTAACGCCATTCCTTGTGGGTTCGATATCTGTACTTTTGTACACTTTATTACTTGAACGATCCGTACACTTGCTAAAATAAGCATCAAGTTTTTGGCGCCGTTGCCGAGGAATGGTTTGATTTTATTAATATCGATACTACCTAATCTTAGTTTTAATTTGAAGTTAATTTGCTTTATCTTTCTTTCATTTTTAATTTTGTTTATTTTGCTGTTTTATTTTATTTATCAAAAAAAAAAAAGTAAGTAACTTTGTGTTGTTTTGTGTTAGTTGATTTTCTGGTTGTAGGATTTTTGTATGAGACGTACAAGAAGCCTTAACCTTTTTTCCATTTGATCCGGAGATTGATAGAACATATAGGCGTCTAAACCGAGAGAGAAGACGTTCAACTTCAGCTCCTAATAGACAAATAGCCATGGATCCACCATTTGTTGAGGGAGGTGGAAATCGTAGAGCTTTGAGGGATTATGGTGCGCCTAATGTTTCTGGAACTATTTC
Source organism: Hippophae gyantsensis (assembly GCA_030763125.1). Taxonomy (NCBI): domain Eukaryota; kingdom Viridiplantae; phylum Streptophyta; class Magnoliopsida; order Rosales; family Elaeagnaceae; genus Hippophae; species Hippophae gyantsensis. Next base: position 7,411,840 of record CM061033.1, on the reverse strand, counting down.
GGGTATAAGGAGGCCAACTATTCAAGCCAATAACTTTGAGATAAAACCATCCTTTATCCAAATGGTTCAATCAAAACAGTTTGGGGGAATGTCAAAGGATGATCCAAATGCACATATTGCTTACTTTCTGGAGGTGTGTGATCTTTACAAGATAAATGGTGTGTCCGAAGATCTTTGTAAGATTGAGGGTTTTTCCTTTTTCACTTCGGGATAAAGCCAAGGAGTGGCTAAACTCATTACCACCGGGATCAATTACGACATGGAATGAATTGGTTCAGAAATTCTTGTCCAAGTTCTTTCCTCTTGCTAAGACGGCAAAATTGAGGAATGAAATCACATCTTTTACACAATATGACCAAGAATCATTGTATGAAGCTTGGGAAAGATTCAAAGAAATGTTGAGGAAATGCCCACATCATGGTATACCAATTTGGCTACAAGTCTCTACATTTTATAATGGGTTGGTTTCAAACTATCGTGCAATGATTGATGCTGCAGCTGGAGTATCTTTAATGGGAAAAACACCGGAGGATGCTCATGAGTTGTTAGAGGTTATGGCAGAAAACAACAATCAGTGGCATTCAGAGCGGGTAATTGCAAAAAGACCAACAGTAGTGCATGAAATTGATTTAGTGAATGCTTTGTCGGCTCAAGTTACTATTCTTTCAAGAAAGATAGATTCTTTGTCATCCAAATTCGAATCCAAACCAACTGCACAATGTGATTTATGTGGTGGAAATCATGCTAGCATCGAGTGCCAAGTTGGAAATCCATTTGCTTCATCAAATGCTGAGCAAGCAAATTATGTTTCAAATTTCCAAACACCTCAACATAACCCATACTCGAACACCTACAATCCAGGTTGGAGAAATCATCCAAATTTGTCATGGGGAAATAACCAAGGGGGATTCAAACCGTCATCATCTTCCTACCAACCCCAGGAGAAAAAACAAATAAATTTGGAAGAAATTTTGGGAAAGTTCATTGAGGAGACGAGCAAATTTCAGAAATCAAGAGGCAATCAACAGGGACATCCAAAACCAAATGGGGCAGCTTTCAAAGCAGATTGCAGAAAGGTCTCAAGGATCACTACCTAGTGACACAATAAATCCCACAGAGCATGCAATATCACATTGAGAAGTGGTAAAGAACTTGAATGGCAGAGGAAATCGGAGAAAAAGATGGAAGAATCTAAAGAAAATCCATCAAGATCCCAAGACATTCAACCTTCCTCATATGCGAAATATGAGCCTCCTATCCCATATCCTCAAAGATTGAATAAGAAAAAGCTTGATAATTAATTTGATAAATTTCTGGATATTTTTAAGAAATTGCATATTAACATTCCTTTTGCAGAGATGTTGGAACAAATGCCCAAGTATGCAAAATTCATGAAGGAAATTCTATCAAAGAAGAGGAAGATGAGAGATTATGAAACTGTCATGCTAAATGAGGAGTGCAGTGCAGTTCTTCAAAGAAAACTGCCACAGAAATTGAAAGACCCAGGGAGTTTTACTATACCTTGTACTATAGGAAGTTGCAATTTTGATAAAGTCCTATGTGATTTAGGAGCAAGCATAAATTTGATGCCACTTTCTGTTTTCAGGAAACTAGGCCTGGGAGAAGTGAAGCCCACTTCAAACTCTTTACAATTAGCGGATCGATCGGTGAAATATCCTCTAGGGGTAATTGATGATGTTTTAATTAAAGTCGACAAATTTATTTTCCTTGTAGATTTCGTGGTGCTTGACATGGAGGAAGATAGAGAGATACCATTGATATTGGGGAGACCGTTCCTTGCAACTGGAAGGACATTGATTGATGTTCAGCAAGGAAAGCTCATTCTACGGGTGCAAGATGAACAAGTAACTTTTGATGTTTTTGAAGAAATAAAATTTCCAAGTTATGTACATTCTTGTTTTCAAATTAACACTCTTGACGGGTTAATCTTGGAAACTTTTGAGGAGAGAACTCCATTGCTACCACTAGAAGCTTGCCTTGTGAAATCTGCAACAATTAAGGAGGAAGATAAGGGGATGAGACAATGTTCCCAATTACTGGCAGCACCTAATGAATATTTGTGCAGTGATGAAAAATTTAAGGAGTTGGGAACAAATGAAACTCCAACCTTAGTGGTAAAGAATGGAGCCAACAAGATTGAGCTAAAGCCAATGCAATCCCATCTAAGAAAAAAAAAATCTTACATTCACTACCAGTAAGGGCAGTTTCACCGCCGACGGAAAGGAGATCTCTCTTTCCTTTCTTACATTGAGGACAATGTAAGGTTTTGGTTGGGGGTGCGGTAAACGGTAAATCTTTTCTCCCCTTCATTTTTTGTAGTTTTATTTGTGTGTTTAGTTGTGTTTAATTTTGATTTTCCATTTATTTTTCTGCATTTTGATTTAATTTTTTTTATTTCTTTATTGTCTTATTTTGATTTTGATTTTTTATTTTAATTTGCACGTTGATGATAATAATGTGATTGTGATAACAAGTAGCTGTTAGAAGACATTAAATTTTGCTTCGGTTTAAAGAGAATTTCAAATGTTGATTTTACCTAATTGGCGACTCTTTTGGTATGTGGTGTGATTTGCTTGATTAGTCTAAATGCTTAGAGAAGTCTTATGTGCGAATTTTTCATGGATATTTTTGTGATCTCAACAAACTCTAGAACTCATTTGAAAACCTCTTGAGGCGAAATAATTTGGAATTGCACTGTTTAGGATATGATGTAGGCCATTTTTGGATCGATTGTGCCATTTTAAGCCTACCTTGTTATCCTTATATCACTAGTAACCTCTTTGAGCCTATTTAAATATATTGTTAGCCTTACTTTTCTTTCTTTTTGCCTTATATAACCTACCTTCTATTGAGCCAAAAATATATATATATATAATTCCTACCTTATTTGTTAAGAACACTTAATTTTGAACACAAACTTTTCAAGAGGATTTGGAGAAATCTTCCACATATATTGGAAGAAATTGGTTGGGGGTTATATCTTTTCAAGAGCAATTGGAGTAAAAAAAAAAAAAAAGAAATCCATATATTGGAAGAAAGTGGTTGCCTTTTCAAGAGCAATTGAAAAAAAGAAGAAGAAGAAGAAAGCCTTCACATTTTAATAAATAAAAGAGTGTTAGTGATGGATGTACTAAGGAGAAAGATTGAGGAAGAATTTTGTTTATCTTTGGAAAAATGGGTTATGATCGGAAGAAACAATTTGGTTTGATGGTGTTACTCTTTTACTTAATTGGTTGTGTTTAATTTAATAAGTGCCCTTATTTGTATTTTGACACTTCCCGGTCTTTCTTAACCAAATACCTAAGCCTAACATTACAAGCCTCGTAAAGTCCTATTGATCCGAAGTGGTGTATTTTTCTTCATTAGTGGAGAGAGGTTTGAAAAGTGAGCCTATGGAGTTTAAGATTTCACCTTTTTGTTTGTGGATGTTGTGCATAATATTATCTGGGCATTATGGCTATTGGTTTGTGGTTTGATGGATGTTTAAGAGTCAATAACAAAAGTTAAATTGTCATTTGAGATTTCTTAAAGCTTAGGTGACATTTAATTATTCTATATGTTGGGTGTTATTTACAATTTTTGAGACATTTGTGCAAGTTATTTGTTATGTGATTTTATTGTTTTAAGTTAGGATAGTTATAGGTAAGATGTTTGTGGGTATCATCACTGGAAGCCCTCACGAGACTACAACTCGTCCTACTAGGGTCACCTAGGGGTTTAAAGGCTTATTGCATACGCTTAATGTAATGTTGTAAATAGAATAAATTTCCTTTGAATTTTTCTTTTAATGTCTCCTTTGAATTTATTCATAGATCGCTTTTCTTGCTAGAGACTAGCAAGAAGTTGGTTGGGGGTTGTTGATAAGAGTCAAATTATTGCATTTTTGTTATGATTTAAATGTTGATATATGTGTGAAAATTGCGTTTATTTGATTATTTAATCCAAAAATGTCATTTCACGGGTATTTCGTGTTTAAAGTGCAATTTCAGGTAAAATCATAATTTTGGAGAAGTTTGGGACAAATTTCAATGAACCGGATTGAGTGCAAATAAAAAGAAAACAAAATTTCAAAATTTGGAATTTCGCCGCCGGCGAAAACCTTACGGCAAAAACGTTGAAAATCATGCTGGGAGCACGGATTTTGGCACAGCAATCTCGCCGCCGGCCAAGTAAATATCGCCGCCGGCCAAATCAATCTAGCCGCTGGCCAAATCAATCTCGTCGCCGGCCAAGTGAATCTCCCCGCCAGCCACAATAATCTAGTCGCCGGCGAGATTAAGCGGAACCAAAATCGTAAGTTTTCCTGAAATCTCGCCGCGGCGAGAACAATTTCGCCGCCGGTGAGTTTCGTCCGAAAACAGATTTTTTGGTTGTTTTGTTCCAAAATTGCCCCCCAAACTCTAGATCTATATATATAATATGATGGAAAAAGAGGGGGACGGCAGAAAGGGGAATTCAAAGACATTTTTGGAGGAGAGAAAGAAATTTTGGAGAAACTTGAAGGATCTTCACCATTGATGCTACCAAGTCTTCATCTTCTAGAGTTTTTCATTTCTTCTCTTTAGTTTTTATATTCTGCAATTTATTCAGTTTTGTTATTCATGAATTCAATTGAAATAATGGTTGTTCTTATTTCCGTTATGAACTAATTCGTTTTTGCTAAGGCTATGATGTAGTTAAATCAAGGAAATCTGATTTCTTTTGTTATAGTTATATGAATTCATTGTTTTCAAGTCGAGTATTTATTTCCATGCTTAATACTTTTAAATTTCTGATCAAGATTTAGATGATTTGTTGCATTATATTGAGACCGAGAGGAGATGTGTAATGAATGCTTCTTGTGATAAATAACGTATGTTGAATGCGAGTTTGACACCTAATGCATGATGTATGTAGTTATTCCAGAAATTTCATAAATCGTAATGTGCTTATTTGTGATTAAATCTTCATAGAAATATAGTTGGTTTTCATAGATAAGTAATTCTAATATAACTTGAGAAAGAGTATTCGATAAATTTGGGTTTTTCAACCATCACTTTTAGCTTTGATTCTCATATAACATGACTTGAAATCGGATTGAATTGATTTAGCGAAATCAAATGCCTTAGCGTTTTTAATCATTAGTGAACAACATTTAATTGTGTTATTTGCGTTTAGTTTTATGTTAATTTGCTTTTAAAACAATTCCAACAATTCAGTTTTCAAATAAAATTAGGGTTAGTCAATTTCGGTACTTAGTAACGCCATTCCTTGTGGGTTCGATATCCGTACTTTTGTACACTTTATTACTTGAACGATTCGTACACTTGCGAAAATAAGCATCAATATTAATTCCTTCTTGACCTTGCCTTGTCCACATGAAAGCATCACTCGGATCCTCAGTGCACGATTGGATACCAACCAGGAATTCAGAAAGGGTATTGTCACGTGTACATTTCATGCTGGCAGTTGTTAGGATCCTTCCAAAGAACTCCTTCTTTTGCCCAAATGAGGCATCCACTTTAAGCATTTTCTTCGGTGTTTCCTCAAAAATGCTTGTTTTTTCTCCATTCCAACCCATAACCATATTCAAATTCAAACCCAGTAAAGCAACAACCACAGCTATTGAAGAGGATGAGGAATCCTTACCCCTAATTGTAGCAACCATGCTAGTTTGTTGAGTTTTCCCACTATTGATCCTTTCCAAATAGAGTCTATGCTTTTGAGGATGGTTGGTAATAGTTTCTCCAGTCAGCCCTTCAATGCTCATTAGGTCAAGAGTCTTTATAAGAGTAAAGAAGACAATTTCAAGTTGTCTGTGGGCTACCAACTTTCTACCGTAGCTCCACAAGGGTTGAGTTGTAACAAGGATGGACCCATCTAGCCAATAATCCAACCTTAACCTCTTCTTATACACTAACATGATTATCTTCTTTCGATCCAAATCTATCAGTGTGTAAGTGTGAGTAAAGAGACCAGGCTTACAGTTAAAACCTCCTATTAGATCATATGCTTTCCGAGCCTCAACTTTTGATGTCTCTGAACCATGTCTTTTAAAGAGCTTCAGGGCAATCTTTCGTCCAAATCTAGGAACCCCATTTTGGAATCCAAGTATACCATCAACATTATTAAGCTTTAATCCTTCTTTGGTAGCTGCAACACACTTCTTGCTTTCAAATTCCAGTTGTCCCTCCAATGAGAAGAGCTTCACAACAAGGTGCTCTTCCCAATTGTTGGTTAGATTCTCATAGTAGGTAGAATACTCTTCCTTGGTAATCTCCTCTAGTATTCTCCTGTAGTTAGTCTCTAGATTGTTAATCAAAGACCACTCACCAATGGTAAGAAATTGGGGCTATTGGATAGGACTGTTAGGCTCCACATTCTCAGATAACGTGAGCTGGAACCTATGTAAAGCCATTTTCCATCTCACAACTTTACATAAGATTGTAACCAATGAATCACACGAGTCTTGAATTCTCTTAATCAATTTTCCATCCATTTTATGCGCTTCACCATTATCCCCATATTCCCTGATGGTGGATAGTGTGGAGTCTTATAGTGCCTCTCCTACACATTTTTTAATTGCTCTCAATGGCTTCTTTACATAATGGGTTAAGCCTAGAATTTGTCTCTTGCTAGGTATATTCTTTCTACTGATTGAATCAACTGATTTGGTGCTATTTAAGGATGAACAACAATTCAGAACACAATGATCAGTGTGAATCCCATAAGGTTTAATAGCAGTTTTGGTGACAATCTATGTAGCCCATAGTAGTTTTGATTTATGTACTTCAATTCTCTCAACCTCTGATTTTGGATTTCTGGCTAAGTTGAGGAGCTTCAGAGTGACTTTCTCAACGATCTGTAAGGGCATCTCTTTAATTGAGGTAGAATGGCATGTCTGGGCTGAGAGGACATCAATGGTAAAGCTAAAACAAGTTTGAAGAAGTTGAAACATTAGGTTGGAATGTTCTTCTTCTAGAGAATCTTTAGCACTCATAAGAACCTTATTCAGGTGCTTTTCACCCCATGAATTCACCTTGGTACTCATAAGAAAGTAAGACTGTTTGATAGCAATATTAGGTTATACATTCTCAGACAACTTGGAATGGAACCCCTGTAAGGCAGTTTTTCATTCCTTTAACCGACACAGAATTATCATCCATGGGTTACAAGAAACGTACTCCTTCTCTACTATTTCTTCAAACACTTTGCGTGCGTAAGTTGTACCTCCCCACTTCTTATACCATTTTTTCAAGTTACTGGTCTCAAGAACAAAATATGACTTATACTCAGTTTTTATATTACTAGTATGAATTTGAATTTCTTATCTCTCATTTCGAAGACCCGTCATTGTTTTCTGAGTAGTTGGGGAAACCCCTTTATGTGACTGAATAGATGGCTGGTACATTAGAAACTTAGAGGGAGTTTCTGTTGAAGGGTAGTCATCATCTTCCTCATTCTCTTGAAGCCCAACGTGGTCTCCATTTTCTTCGAGTTTAGAGTGAGTGAATTTGGGCAAAACCTCGTCACCCTCTTCTTTGTTTTCTTCGAGTTCAGATTGGGTTGGGTTGGGTAAACCCAGTGCGTGGCTGTTGGTTATAGGGACTACACGACCAGAAAATGGCCCAATTTTGAGCCCTTAGGTACCCTGGGGAATTGGTTCTTACATAATTGGGGATTTATTAAGTCTAACCTTGCGTATCCCATGGCTATCGAGCAAGTCTCTAAGGCGAAGGAACCAGATAGCAATGAAGCTTCCCATTTCATCCCAACATCATGTTTATGGTAATGAGGTATATCGTTTTCTTAGTAAGAGTTGATTGGGCCAAATTATCCATTCATCATCATATTTTGGTCAGTTTGATGTTTATCAGAATGAATATTCCTATTGCCACAAAAAAAATTGGGAATGTCCAATGGTACACATGTACATGGATAAACATCATTGATGATGATTCATACCAAACTTTTGCTTGATGATGCATTGAATATATCATTTAATAAAAAATAAATTTTTAACTATTAAAAGGAGGGTTAAAAATGAAACTCTATTCACCAAATGTTGTTATGTGATGTTGGGGATATTCTTATAAGGTACGCATTACAAGGTGTCATTGGCCTATGTCACAATATGACTGGTCTATAGTTAATGGCCAGCATATAATCAATGTTTAGTTAGCGCACAATCAACATGAAGTTTAAATCAAATCAAAAGGAATTTTTAGGTAATATTCCTCTAATATGGTAAATATCTTATTTATTTAATATTATAAAGACATATTATCAAATATGGAATTTCATTCAATATTAGAATAATATTTAATATCTTTGGCCATATTTGTATGAATATTAGCCCATAAATAGGCTTGATATTCCATTATTTTAGTTACATTCTCTGTTCTTTTACCAAGCTTCAGTTTTCTCCTTCAATTACAAGTAAAATGACTTAGCTAAGCATCGTAATGGCTTTGAAACCACTCGATGGCTCTACCCCTTGCTTTGATGTACAAAAACTTGATAGTCAAATTTTGCATGTATGAAATGCTTACGGGTCCATGAATCACTTATTGTTAGCAAAAAATATACTCCCAAGATGGTCTCTCAAGGAAATGCAGTGATTTTAAAAAGTTAATTTATTTTCTAATTTAATTAAGAAAAGAAACAAGTCCTAAATATTCTAACAATTTGCTAGTTTGTGAAACAAAATCGTAAACTCTAAATTAAATTAACATTTAAAGAAAGTAAAGAAAAGTAGATAAATTAAATTATAAATGAAAACAGATAGATTAACTATAGTTGAACTTAGTATATGAGATTTTAGCGAGCATAATCCTTCATAGGTAGAATAAATTAAATGATTTAAATATAAGTTAGATTTATTGATTTAATTTCCTTTTAAATAAAAAATGTGATGAGTTTATAAATATTCTCATATGTAGGAAAAATTACACGAAAGTTAATTATTCTTCCAATTCAAATAGGTAATCGGGACCTAGCTAAGGGGTGGAAATACCAACCCATGGAATCTTTTTGTGTTCTCTATATCAATTAAGTCATGGAGGCCTCACAGCGTGAATTAAGCAATTAACATAGTAGAAGTATAAATCAACATACTCAATTCAATACAGAACAAAACAACCATAAGATACACGATGTGTCAAAATTTGGTGTATAAATTTTGTATGTTTTATAAAATAGCTCGTAAGTGCACGAATCACTTATAAAAAGTGATAAGTATACTTCCAAGGTTGGTCTAAAGAGGAATCATGTGATTTTTAAATAATTCAATAAATTCTTAAAAACAAAATAATAACCTAAATATCTTATCATAGTTGTTTTGGTTTAAAGATCTAAACTAATGACATGAAAATAAGGATATTTTCAATAAACATTTTCCATACAATGGAGAATTTATGGGATATATTAACTACTTAATTATATTTGCTTAATATTAATTAGGATAGTAAAGATATAAATTAAGATTATTGATTCTTCCTTTCTAATAAGAAAATATCCCAGGGCAAGGATCATATTCTTTTGTTAATAATAAATCAATTAATATCTTAAAGCTAGGACAACAAAATGTTTAATTATTAAATATTGATTTATTTCTAAGGGATTAACAAACCATCTAATTACTATGTTTTCTAATTCGATAGATTTTTTTTTATTTCCCGTGATACTTTTATTTTCACTAGCATTTTCATATATTTTCAAATTTAAAAGAAGTAATTTGATTGGTATAGCCCAGGGTTTAATCTTATACACATTATAAAGTATCACAAATTCTGGGAAGAACCAAAGTTCCAGATTTGATATGGGACAACTTAGTATTTCATTATTCATTCCCATCCAATCCAAAAGTCTTTTTTTTTTATTGGGTAGATTTATTTTTGGATTTTGATGAATTGTAAGATAAAAAAGACTTTTATTATTGATTTTCTTATGATTGAGCATATAATGAAACTTTCATTCAAGGTGTCAAAGTTAGGTTTATGATTTAATTATCTAAAAACTAACTTTCAAATTTTAACATTACTATGAAAGATATGTCGTAAATATATCTTTTAACAATAATGTTTATAAAAATACTTGAAATAGAGTTCTTTAAGGATCCAAATAATCAAATCTAGAATCTAAGAGTTGACTCTAAATCATATTTAGATAATTAAATCATAAATCTAACTCCCCTGTTTATTATTAAAAATACTTCGTCAATATATTTTTCTTTTATAAACTTCGTTAAAATCTTGATGAAGACATATAACTTAATTCATTATATAAAAATGTTCATCTATTTTAATATTTTACAAGCATAACAACATTACTCACACTACTAAAATTGATCAACTTTCAATTGAGAGAACTTTTAAACTAAAAAAAAAAGCTAAAGCTTTAAAGAAAACTAAAAGGAATGAAGGATAAGAGATGTGGATTACAAGAGTAATGATTAATTAAATCATTTTGAAGTTAAAATAGCTAAAAAATAATAAAACATACATGTGATTCCAAAAAGATATATTTGTTTTAAAATACATATCTATTTAATCATCTAACATGCATAAAATTACGATATAATTAGTATTTTTAAGCACTCATTACAACCCACAACCAGATTCTTACTAGTGATTGAGTAAGAATGGTGAAAAGAGCTAAAAATAAAACTAAAATTAAGATTTAAACTATCCTAAATCATTTTCGTATGTTGATACGATTGCATTTATCATATGCAATAAGCCTTTAAATCCCTAGGTTGCCCTAGTGGACAAGTTTAAGTTTCACGAGGGCTTATAGAGATGATACCCACAAATATTAGATTTTAAAAATTAAAAACAAAAACAAACAAGTAATATATGCATGAACAATATAAAAAAAACAAATTAAAAGGATAAAAAAATAAAAAGAATAACAAAAATTTTCATCCTTCTAATTTCTTTTTAAGTTCACAAATAAAATCTATAGCAAAAGTCATTTTAACATTCTAAACATTCAAGATTTACTATAATAGTTAGTTTAAAATCATTTTCATATTCAAATAAAAAATGTATCAACATTAAATTTGACCAATTTCGATGTATGAAATCCAAATTTGCTTTGACTCTATCCTCACAAGGCATACTCCTAATAACAATGATTCTATTGGTCTAACTACTCACAAATACGTATATGTGAATAGAATTTATGTAAAAAAATGAATTAATAGATTCGCACATGTTTAAAGAAAAAAGACTCAAAGTGGTGCATATTATTGATCTCATAAAAAGGAAGTAAATGAAAGGATTTTATAAAGAAATCAAATGTTATTTTCATACATTAATCAAATTCGTCAAATAAAAATTTCAAATAATATGTGTTTTAAGAGATGAAAAAAATGAAAATGACTTCTTGGGGAATTATTTCCTATTTTTCTTTTGTTTTAGACATTTCTCATAACTTTTAGGATCTTTTAAGTCATAGCTAGTATTTAGTTTATAATATTCATTTTTATCACCTTTTCTTATTTCTTTCTCTCCTTTTTTAGAGATATTTTTTTAGAGAGACCCATGTATAGTTTGTACATATTTGTGTATGATATGATGAGTAACTAATTTGTGGTTTTTTCTTTTGTTTTGGTTTAGGTTACCCTAATTATGTCTGTTTTTGAGAAGTAATGCATGAATGAAGAAAAGGGCATATACTTTCAATTTCTACTTAAGTCATTCAATTTAAGCAATAAAAACAAATACATGACACTTATTTAAATGTAAAAATCCTAACATTAAATGCAAAAACCAATGGAGATCATCTAGAAATTTAGAATTGATAAGAAGAGATATTAAAAGAGTAGAAAAATATTATCACTCAGAATGGATGGATAATGGCTTAATATATTCTCACAAAATAATCTCTAGTATTTAATTCCTAAACACTGATTTTGAGTTTATTGTAATTTGAACATTTTATCATGAAATACAAGTTATGAAAAAAACTCATTAATTATCACATTACTCCATGAAATGTTCATGAAATTAATCTAACAATGCAAAGACTTAATCATTTTCTTAAAATTAACTAAAGACATGGTAGCTTTATAAGAAAAAAAAATTTAAATTAGCCAAAAAAATTACTAATCCAATAAAAATATTTAAAAGCACACAAAACAAGTAAAAATGTGAACATAAAAATTTCAAATTAACTTAATTTTATAATGTAATTTTTCCCATCACCAACGTAGAACTTATATTGCCTTTAATTCAAAAAATGTAAATTAAAGATAAATAGTAAAGAATAGAGAAGTTACCCATTTATTGAATCTGCTCAACTATTGGTATGGATTTGCATATGTATCCATCAATCAAATCATTTAAATTTTACATAAATACTATGTACTTCTTACAAATTTTCACAAACAATTCTAAACAATGTTCACATGTTAGAAAATAAACTAAAATAAAATAATTAACATAAAACTAAAGTAAGTATAACATCCAAAAATAGAAAAAAACACTAAAGTTCTTATAATAAAGGCAAACAAAATACATAAATATAATAAAAATTCTAGATCAAATTTGGAGCTCCTCTTCCATATCATTTAGACCTTGTTCTTCTTGCTATTATCATGATCTTTCTGAAGGTACAAAGGTGAAATCATATTGATGATACTTTAGTGTTACTAAATAACTTGCATCGACCCTGAGATGACTTAGTTGCAATTGGTTCATTTCATACATCAACTGGTTCTTTTTCTTGAAATTAAGGCAAAACAAAAATACATAAAACTAATAAAAATTATGGATCAACTTTAGAGTTCCTCTTCCATGTCTTTCGAAACTTGTTCTTTTGGCTGTTATCGTGATCTTTTTGGAGGTACAAAGGTGAAATTATAATGATGATACTCAGGTGTTACTAAATGATTTGCAACTACCTTGAGAAGACTTTGTTACAACCTGTTCATTTCATACATTAACTAGTTATGTTTCATCTGCTCACAAAGTTATTGATTCGAGAATGTAGCTTATTGGGCACTATATGCTTGCTAGTATTCTTCTATATAGCTCAATATTTCACCAAAATTATGAAATTACTCTTCCATAGATAGTTTTGATAAAAGAATGACCCTTATTTCTCTTTATACAATGCCTATACCAGAAGTGAGGTCATCATAGTATGATAGGTTCAATAATTCATGAGGTTGTAAACTAATTTCACCTTTTGAGTAAGATACCTTTCTTTCTTACATAAAGTAGTGATTAATTGAGGGGGGAAAGAAACTCAAATGGTGACCATTTGTAGACAAATTAATCATTTGGTGAATTATATTACCTACAACCATAGGCATTGTGGATGTGATTACATACAGTAAAATTTCCCTTTCTCTACAATGATACTGTAACTTTTATGAGGCATTAGTTTTGAACACATAAGTATTGCATACGAGCAAATTTATCCAAATACTTTGCTTCAAATCACTTATTTTTATCACTAGTAGATATCCATTTAGCCCTTTGTATAGTTAAGCTTTCAATTACTATAGCATAATCAACATTATATAAATAGTTTTCATACACACCTTCCCCATATTCACCAAATAGTAATGAGAATTTATATCATTTGGCCTAAACAGTAATAGTACCTCCCGTACTTTTACGAAATTGTCAACAACATCAGAAATATTCACATAGAATTCTAAATAATGGATTCAATAGCAATATCAGGTTCCTTCAAGAACTTTTTCCATCCTAAAACTTCTATGACATCCGATATTCCCTCAAGTCAAAAATTAAATTCCATCCCCTCTCAAGTATAAAAACCTTATTCACCTCTACTGCTTTATCAAAGTGTATTTTGGCCTCAAAACTAAAAAATTTAGACCTATTATATTCTTCAAAAACTGAAGCCTCTTTTCCTTTCCTACTTTTTTTGGTACCATTTTCAAAAATTTAACAATGTTTAAAAGTCAGAGGTACACATAAAGTCCAAACAACAACACAGATTATACCAAATATTTTCTTACCTCTCTTGTGCTAATTAGGATTTTGAAACTCTTAAAAATCATAAATATTTCACAAATTTTAGAGAATTTAAATTCTAAAAATTTATAAATATTTACTTATGTCATTGTGGATTGAAGAACATCCCTTTTTGAAGATGAATATTTCTTGATTTTGTCAAAAGTTTTTTAAAATTTCTTTGTGGAATGGGTAGGAAATGTTTAGGAAAAGGATTTTTGTGAAATATTTTAAAAAATTATTGTAGAAAGGTGGAAATTTTGAGTGTATTGACATGTTTAGTGTGAAAGAAAATTAGGTTTTATGTGAAAAATGTGAGAAAAATAGAGAAAAATGAGATTGATTTCAGGTGGGAGGGGCTTCTTTGTTTGAGTATAAATTTTGTATGATTTATAAAATAGCTTGTAAGTGCACGAATCACTTATAAAAAATGATTAGTATACTTCTAAGGTCAATTCAAAAAGGAACCATGTGATTTTTAAATTATTCAACAAATTCTTAAAAAATGAAATTAATAACCTAAACATCCTACCATGATTATTTTGGTTATCTAAAATATTGACATAAGAATAAGGATAGATTCAATAAACATTTAAGTAATTAAAAATTTATCATACTGTGGAGAACTTATGTGATATATTAGTTAGTTAATCATGCTTATTCAATATTAAGTAGGATATTAAATATATGAATTAAAATTATTTTTCCCTTTTTTAATAAGAAAATAACCTAAGGTAGGGATCAAAATTCTAAATAACCCAACAACAACACGAAGCCAGGATAGCCAATTAATTAATTATTAAATTCTGATTTATTTCTAAGGAATTAATTAAACCATCTAATTATTGCCTAAGATCGAGCATGTAATTTAGACTTTCATTCAAGGTTTAAAAGTTGGGTTTATGATTTAAGTATCTAAAATTAACTTTCAGATTTTAAAACTTTTACGAAGGATATATCATTAATATTTCTTCAATAATAGTTCTTATAAAAATCTCTGAAATAGAATTCACTCTAACTATACATTTGATATAGATCAAAAGATCTAACTCTTCTGTTTATTATGAAAAGTACTTCTTCAATATATTATTCATTTACAATCTTTTTTTTAATCTTGATGGAGAAATAAAACTTAATTCAATTTATAAAAGTGTTTAACCTATTTTAATATTTTACAAGTGTAACAACATTTAAATAAATTAAACATATATCATGTAAAAAACACTTGGAGATTATCTAAAAAGAATACATTTAAATATACCATAACATAATTCATTTACAATTGCTTCTATTTGAAAAAGCCTCCAAATAGTTTTGTCTAATTGTTTATTGACTTAAAACTAAAATTATTACATAAACTAATTTTTTTTCAACTCTCAAATGGGAGAATAACTTTAAACTAATAAAAAACAAGTTTAAGAAAGCTAAGAAATATATAGTATTAAGAGAATATTGAATTATTGGATTACTTTTACAATAGAAATAAGGTCTTATTTATAGGGTGAAGAAAAGAGAAAAATGTAAAAAATTTAGGTTAGCGTCATGGCATACAACTTTTCTAAGCCATAGCATACATAGCATGTACACAGTTTCGAACACAATCCACTATACTCATGTTGTGGCACACAATGTTTTTGTTTCATAGCCTGCAAAAAATTGGGACACATTCATTTTTTTCATTTTGCCTCACATCGCTAATCATTATAAATTTATGGCGCATCATACTCTAATCTTCATCAATTTGGTACCCATTTTCTTGTATTTACTTTTTCCAAATTGTAAAACATATGTAATGCTTTACAAATATTTTCTTTTTAATACTCTAAGTTCTAATAGATTGACTCAAGTATAATTCTTCAAGCTGAATAATTTTAAACACAAGAAATACCTAAAAACAAAAAAAATATACCAATGCTTTTGAAAAGATAAATTTTCCTAAAATGATAGTAAAACAAGAAAATATAAATTTATATAATCACTTAAAATGCATCAAATCAAGATATATTAAGTGTTTTTAAGCACTTATCATTACTTCCAACTAGCTTCTTGTTTTTCTCTTAACAAGAATGACGAAAAGCTAAATACAAAAACTAGAAATTATGCTATCCTAAATCATTTTAATAGATTGATACGGTTGTATTTAGCATATGTAACAAGACTTTAAACCCCAAGGTTGTCCTAGTGGGCGAGTATATGTCTCATGAAGGTTTTTAGATATGATACTCACAATTATAAAAAATTAAACAATAATTGAAAATAAATAAAAACAAAAAAACATATTGAAATACAATTTCAAACAAAGTAAAAAGAATAACAAAAGAATATGAAAAACAAAACTTTTTTTGCTTTAATTTTTTTAAGTCTACAATTAAAATCAATAGCATAAGCATTTCAATATTCTAAACATTCATTATTTATTATAATAATTAGTTGAAAATCACTTTATATTCAAATAAAAAATGTGTCCATATTAAATTTACTCAATCTCAGTGTAAGGAATTCTAATTCACTTTGACTATATCCTCACAAGACATACTCTTAATAACATTGATCCTATTGGTTCAAGAACTCATTCAAAAATATATGCGAAAGAGTTTACGCATATAAATGAACTAATAAGTTTGCATATATTTTAAAAATAAATGGCTCAAAGTAGTGAATAAATATTGATTTCGAGAAAAGAATCAAATGAAAAGATTTTATGAAGTTGACATATTATTTTCATGCATCCATCAAAATCATTAAATAAAAATTTAAAGTAACATGCCTTTTAGAAGATGAAGAAAATGCAATGAATTTTTGGGGAATTATTTCATATATTTTTTTATTTAGATAGTTCTTACAACTTTGAAGAATAATGGATTATAATATGTAGTTTATACTATTCATTTTTCTCTTTCTTTATTTTTCTTTTATCTCTATCATTTTCTTTAGAGATATTCTCTATTTTTTTTAGAGAAAGGACCAATGTACAAGTTGTATATATATTGTATGATAGGTGAGTAGCTAATTTGTGGCTTTTTATTTTATTGATTTAGGTTACCTTTTATATGTCTTTGTTTTAGAAGTTATGCATAAATGAAGAGAATGACATATAATTTTAATTTCTACTTAACTTATTTAATTAAAGCAATAATAATAAATATATAATACTTTATTAGATGTAAAAATATTAACATTTAATGTAAAGGCTTATAGAGAATATCTAATAATTAGAATTGAAAGGAAGAGTTTAAAGAGTAGAAATATATTATTAGTCAGAATGGAAAGATAATGCCTCAAAATGTATTCTTACAAAGGTAGTCTCTATTATTTGATTCCTAAACATTGATTTTGGGTTCATCATTATTTCAACATTTTATCATAAAATACAAACTATGACAAAAAATAACTATTTCTCATATTACTCTACGAAATATTTTTGCAATTAATCTAACAATGCAAATACTTAATCATTTTCTTAAAATTAACTCTAGAAGATGAGATAATTTTCTAAGAAAAATTTAAAAATTAACCAAAAGTTTCTAATTCAATAAAAATAAATAAAAGCATACAAAAATAAACCAAAACAAACGTAAACATGTAAACTTGTGACCATAAAAATTTCAATTTAGCACAAAATTTTATAAATGTAACTTTTCCTACTCTCAACCTAGAATTTACATTGCACTTATTGCAAAAATTATAAATTAAAGATAAAGTGTAAAGAGAGAAAAGTTACCAATTTGTTGAACCTGTTTAAGAGTTGGAATGGAATTATAGGTACATCATGAATCCAAGCATATTAATATGGAATAGATGTGTACTTCTCACAAATTTCAACAAACCGTTATAAAATTAACATTCCTAAATAATATTCAGAAAATAGAAAATAAAACAACATAATATAATTGACATAAAACTAAAAAAAATAAAAAATAAAAAATAAATAACAACTAAAAAAATAAACCAAAACAAAAATACATAAAAAGAAATAAAATTCTAGATCATATAGAGCTCGGTTTCCATGTCATTCGGATCTGGATCTTCAAGTTCTCATTGCCATGATCATTCTAGAGGTATAAAATTGAAGGCATAATGAGTTGTTTAGTTACTTTTATCCACCTCGAGATGACTTAATTTTAATCGGCTCAATTCATACATTAACCAATTATGTTCCACATGATCACAATGTTGCTGATATAGAAATGTTCTTGGTTAGGTGAAATAAGCTTTATGATATTCTTCCATATAACTCATTTTCTCACTAAAATTATGAAATTTATCCTTTATAAACATTCTTGATGGAGGAATGGCTCTCCTTTCTCTTTGAGTGGTGTTCATACCAAAAGTAAGCTTATCAAAATAAGTCACATTCAATAGTTCACTAGGTTATGTAACAACCTCACCTTTTGAATAGGGTTCCTTTGCTTTCCTACATAAAGTAGTTATTATTTGTGGGAAAAGAAACCCATAAGGTGACTATTTGTAGACAATTTTATTCTTTCGTGAATTATTACTCTAACATCCATATACATCTTAAATGTGATTGCATACAACAAATTGCCCTCTCTTGATCAATAGTGCTATAATGCTTGGTAGGCATCATCCTAGAACATACAAAGTATTACCAAATTCTTGAAATTTTGTCCACATACTTTTCTTTGAAACCTATATGTTTATGACCAACAATAATCAATTCAACAAATTGTATCGTTAAGGCTTCTAATACTACAATATAATCAACATTAAAAAATTACTGCTCATACTCACCATCTCCAATGTGTACTAAATAAAAGTGAGCATTTATATCATTAGGTCCATATCAAACTAGTACATTCCTAACTATAATTTTATCATCAATAGCATTAGGGAAATTTACGTAAAATTCTCAAACTAGAGATTAAATATCATCCGTTTGTTCCTTTACAAACTTTTTCCAACCTAGGATTGCTATTACATCTGTAATCCTTTCAAGTCCATTATTAAATTTCAACCCACTTTCTGGTATAAAATCTTTGTTAACTTCCATTTCCTTTTCAAAGCGATCTTTAGCATCAACACTAGAAACATTTGATTCATCAAAATCTCTGAAAGTTGAAATCTCCTTTCTTTTTCTAGACCTCTTAGGTGCCATTTCCAAATTTTTATCACAATATCTAAACAAGGGTTCAATGAAAATTCATTAGCACAAGATAATCCAATTAATTCCTAACCCTTTCTTTGTCCTAAATAGGCTTTTGGACTCTTTAGTAAATCTAAATTCTCCACAAATTCCAAAAAAAGTAAATTGAAAAATTAAATTCCAAAAAATATGAAGACGTACTTTTCATGGTTGAAGAATTGAAGAACATGTAGAATACCCCTTTTTTGAAAAAAAAATGAACATTTCTTGATAGTATGGTGGAAATTGGTTAGGAAATTGATTTTTATAAATATTTGTGAAAAAGATTGAAGAAAATTTGGCTTTTTTAGGGATTATATGTTTTTTTTGGGAGGGGTATGGGGAAGAAAATGTAGGATTTGAGATAAAATGTGAGAAAAATAAAAACAAAATTGGGTTTCTTTTGCATAGGGAAATTATATGTAGGCAAAAATGTATATGCAGGTTGTGGTGCGGACTATTTCATACCACAACGTGAACCATTCTACAATTATAACCACAATGGAATTACTACCTCATGCCACATCGCACAAGTTTTCATGTTGTGGTATGCCCTAATATGTTTTTTCATATGTTTTATTGCCCCCTTCTTTATTGTTTTTTAAAAAACCTATATTTATTAACCACACATAAATTTAAAATCCAATAATTTAAATAAAATACAAAATGAAAATAAATTAAAACAATAAATGAATAATAATAGTTACCCTTATCTAGGACTATCTTTATCATCTTTGGAGATGTTGCTTTGGGGTATTTCATCTTTTTGTAAAGTCAATACCCTCTCATTATCGAGGTCTTTTGTTTTTTTGGCTTTGCAATTACACCTTGTTGTACTTATACAAGTGTTCAGTTAACTGTTCCACCTTTACTTCCATTTTTTAATGGAAATTTCTATAGAATCCTACCTTTAATTAGTTCTTGATTGGCTATCTCTTTGGATGAATGAATTAAAGTTTTCCTCTAGATTTGGTTTATTGGGAGGATCTTTGGACATTTATTGGTGGAATTTATAGCTCGGTGGGTTTAAGCTTAGGGAAAATAGTGGGTTGTTCTACCTCCAAGAGAAATTGGGATGATTCCTTCATCCAATATTATAGATATTAGCATTGAAGTCATACCTAGGTCTTGACTGGTATCACCCAAGTACATTGACCTTCTCGGGTCCAACTGTAGCTTCTATTTGATAGGGAAAGGTATTAGTGCCATATTCCAAATTGCTGCACACACCATATTGTTCCTTATTTATTGTGGCATGTGTAGTAAAAAGTGCAAGTTGCTTGGTTAGTTGAGCAAGTTGCATTTGCAATTCAATACCATAGTCAATTTAATGGACTCAAACTCTTTTCACTATATATGGAGCTCTTTTGTTAGGAATTTCATCCAACATCTCAAAGAGATTGTAAGTCTCTTAGGTTGTTTTTTCTCCCATCACTCCACTAGAGCTTCATCAATAGCAGACTGACATTGTTATGTCATTTCCTTATAGAAAAATTGGTTTTGCGGTTGTAGTGGGTAGTTGTGATGAGGGCATTGAGTGAGAAAAAGTTTGAACCTATCTAATGATTCATTGAATGGTTCTCCCTCTATTAGAGAAAAAGTTGCAATCTTACTTCTCACTTCTAATGTCTTTTTATAGGAATAGAATTTTCCCATAAATTTGTTATAGAATTTCTTCCAAGCCATTAGGAAACTTGGAGGAAGTGAAGTTAGCCATGTCTTGGCCCTACCTTTAAACGTGTAGGGGAAACACCTCATTTTGAGTTGATCCTTGGTGAGTACACCAAGGGGGAATGTCTAGACTATAGAATAAAAATCCATAATGAAAGACAATGGGTCTTCATTAGGTACTCCATGAAAAGAAGGTAGCATGAAAAAATGCATTCTTCTTAATCCATAATTCTTAGAAGCATCTACCAGAAGATAATCCTAAGAAGAAGAAGAAGAAGAAGAAGAAGAAGAAGAAGAAGAAGAAGATAGATTCTTGAAAAATACCTCAAAGATTTTATAAATGAAAACTAAAAAAATAAGAGTAGGAAAATTAAAATTAAGAGCTGAAAGAGGATACATGTACATTTGCATATTGTAGCATTGTATAGGCTTTTATTATGCGTTCAAAAGAAGGTTACACCTTTACATAAACTAGAAAACCCCTAACTGCCTTAACCACCACAACCAATAAGATTTCACTTCTAAACCAATGTGACACTTGCATTGTTGAATGTGATCTATTATCAAATGTGATAATACTGATATAATAATGTATTATCACACATGAAAACAAACTGTTAATTAGCTTAATAGCTTTGTAGCACTAGCCTCACTAAATATTTTTTTTATCATATGTGATAATGTTGTTATAATAGTCTATTATCCCATGTGGTAACAAAAAAATAAGTATCCCTCAATGATGTTAACCATCCTAGTGATTATTCAATCTAATATGTGAATTACATTTCAATAGCCCCCCCATAACTTATGATTTGGGTAAAACCATGAGTTTGGGTCTAAAAAATAGAGATCAAGAAATAGATGCAAAGGATTGGTTAAGCAATCCATAATTTGGTCACTCGAGGATACATGCTCAACCACTAATGATTTTTGAATGACTTGATCACAAAGGAAGTGATTATCCACCTCTGTGTGCTTTAACAAATGATGCATTTAGTGAACAAAACAAGTATACTATCAAATATAACAGATCATTTCGGTGGTTATCCTAGGCACCACCTTTTGTTTAGTGTATTGCCATGAAATCAAGTTTTCACCAAGATACACACAATAGGTAGATCTGCTACAATGATCATCTCGACAATTTGAATAGTTTACGTCATAATGTGCTATTAAATCAAGCACGTCACACTTGTGTAAATCAAGACCAAACTCTAAAGTACCATTAACGTATTACAATAGTCCTTTAGTTGGAAGCATACAAATATAAGTAGGAAATGCCATAAATTAACATAGTTTATTGATGCCAAAGATAATATCAAGTCTTGTAAGCATAAGATATTGAAGTGATCCTACCAATCCTTTATACTCTGAAGGATCAGCTAAGCCATAGCCATCTTCTTTGCTTAGTAACTTTACAAACGACATTAGAGTGGCCAAATCTTTGGCATGAAGAAGATCAATAATGTCAATCAATGATTTCATAAAATTATGTTGAGATAAATGCATTCCAGTAACATTATAAGTGACCTCAACTCCCAGCAAATAATAGAGAACACCCAAATCCTTGAGAGCAAAATGACTATGTAAATTTGCAATGATTTGATCTATTTATGTTGAGTTTGCACCTATGACTAGAATGTCATCAATATAGACTAGAATCAAGACCATTTCCTTGTCTTTACAAAGAAAGGATAGCAAGGTATCAACTTTAGAGTTATGAAAACCCATTCCAAGCAAACAACTACAAAGCTTTTGACACTAAGCCCCATGTGTATGTTTTAATCCATATAACACCTTTTCAAGCTTGTAAACCATTATAGAATCATACTCTTTGAAAACAGAAGGTTGTTTCATATAAAAATTCTCAAGTAATTCTCCATGAAGAGAGGCATTATTGACATCTACTTGCCTTACTACTCATCCTCTACTTAAAGATATTGAAATCGCTACTCAAATTGTGGTACTTTGCACAACTAGCCTAAAGGTTTCAGAATAATCTACCCCAAATCTTATAAGAAACCAAGAGAAACTAGCCTTGGTTTGTACTTGTGTAGAGTCCTATCTGCCAAAAATTGACCCTAAACCCTTATTTCCATATAATAGGAGTTATACCAATTGGTAGAGGAACTATAACCCAAGTATTGCCAGCATTAAGAACATCAATTTCATCATGCATTACCTTTTTCCACTCAGGTATTTTCAAAGCTTATTTATAAAATTTAGGTTCATTGAAAATGGAAGAAGAAGAAACTACAAAAAATCTTATGGCTTGATAGTGCTCACTTTTGATCTTGTTAGTATTGGATGGGTATTTCAAGTTTTTAGAGAAGCATGAGTTTTAGTAGGTAAACTAACCATGAGTTACAGATCATTTTGGTTGAGGAGATATAATAGAATAACCAATTCATTTCTAGGAGATATAATAGATTCACAAAAGATTACATGATCACTAATTTGATCACTAGATACATTGGGATGAGTATTAGAAATAGCTAAACTAGAACTTTTAGAAATAGAAAGAGAGGAAGATATAGAAGATGGAAAATCAATTGGTTAAGGAGAAGCAACTAACCTATTTATTAGGTGTAACTGTAACAATTATCTCAGATTGAGTTCGCATAGAAAGTTTAGGATCTATATTAGCAAAAGGGAAGGTACTCTCATGAAGCACAATATACCTACTAACAATTATCTTACCATTTGATCTATTAAGACACAAATACCCTTTTTGATTTCAAGCATAACCCATAAAGACACATTTCATAGACTGAGTGTCAAATTTGTCATGATTAAAATCCCTCACATGTGGAAAATATTGGTTGCCAAAAATTTCAAAGCATTATATGTGGTAGCCTTACCATATAGCACCTCAAAATGAGACAATCCAGATAGAATGTTTATGGGTAATATACTAATTAAAAAGGTTGCAGTTTGTATAGCATAAGGCTACAGAGTAATGGGCATATGAGTAGTAAGAAGCATAGCCATACCTCTTTCTACAATATGTCTATGGTGACATTTCAAAACACCATTTGGTGAAGATATATGTGGACATATGAGGCTTAAACTTACCCCACCATTAGTTTGAATTACCCTAATTTTAGCATTAAAATGTCTCTCAACCAAGCTTTCAAAAAAGAAACAACAACCATAGTTTGATATTTTGATTTCAAAAGAAAAATTGAAGTAAATTTGGCATGGTCTTCAACAATAGAGACAAAATACTTTTGAGTTGTAGTAGCACTTTAGAGGTTATTCATAGGTAAATATTAAATATATAAATTAAAATTATTGATTCTTTCTATTTAATAAGAAAATATCCTAAGACAAGGATTAAAATTCTTTTGTTAATAATAAACCATTTAACATGCTAAGGTCGAGATAACTAATTACTTAATTATTAAATTCTGATCTATTTCTATGGAATTAATTAAACTATCTAATTACTACCTAAGGCTAAGCATGTATGTTAGAGTTTCATTCAAGGTGTCAAAGTTGGGTTTATAATTTAAGTATTTGAACCTAACTTTTAGATTTTAAAACTATTATAAAGGATGTGTCATCTATATATCTTCAATAATAATTCTTATAAAAATCTTTGAAATAGAGTTCACTCTAACTATATATTTGATATAGAACAAAAGATCTAAGAGTATAACTCTATATTAGTTTCAAATAATTTAAATCTTAAATCTAACTCTCTTATTTATTATGAAAAATACTTTGTCAATAAATTCTTCATTTGAAAACTTTTTTCTAATCTTGATGAAGAAATAAAACTTAATTCATTTTATAAAAATGTTTAATCTATTTCAATATTTCACAAGCGTAACAACATTACTAATATCTTACATTATTTATAGCCAAACATACATAGTTTAATAAATGATCAATAAATTAAGCATATATTATGTCAAACAACACTTAGAGATTATCTCAAAATATTACATTTCAATATACCTTAGCAGAATTCTTTTATAATTGCTTATATTCTAGAAAACATCTAAACATAATTGCCTTGTTGTTTATTGAATTAAAACTAAAACTATTATATAAACTAAATTTGTTCAATCTCAAATGAGGGAAAAAATTTAGACCAATAAAAGAAGCTCAAGAAAATATAAAGGATTAAGAGATTTCTAAATTATTGGATGATTTTTACAATAGAAATAGGATCCTATTTATAGGATGAGGAAAGGAAAAAAATGTGGAAAATTTAGGTTGAACCTGTTGCATACAACTTTTTCAAGCCACAACATACACATGTATATGTTTTGGACACCATCCACTATACTTGCATTGCGGCACACAATGTTTTCATAGAGCGGCCCGCATAAATCTGGAACACAATTGATTTTTTTCCTTTTGCATCATGCTATGGCTCACTAAAACTTCATGTATTTCCAGATTTATTTCCCTTTCCATATTTTAAAACATATATAATGCTTTTCATATATTTTATTTTTAATCCTATAATTTGTAATGGATTGATTCAAGTATAATCCTTGAAGTTGAATCATTTTAAATACAAGAAATACCTGGAAAAAAACAAAATATACCTTTGATTTCAAAAAGATAAATTTACATAAAATAATAGTAAAATAAGCAAATAAAAATCTATATAATCACTTAACATGCATAAAAATCACAATATATTATGTGCTTTTAAGCACTTATCATGTGCCATGGCGTAGTAAAAGGCATGCTATGCCACAGACATTTTAACTTTAATTCATTTTTGAGTAGAACATTCTATGCTGCTATGCATGAAAAAGCATTTTGTGGTATGATTCAAAATTTTCTTTTAATTTATTTTAACGTTAAGTCTCCACTCTTTTTTTATAACAATAAAATAACCCCACAAAAATATATAAAAACAATAAAATGATAAATAAAATCAGTTTAAAGTAGAAAAATAAATTGAAATAATGGGTTTTCTCCAAGTAAGAAGGATATTTATTGCCTTTAGTGTGGTGTTGCTTGGGGATTTTTTTCTTTTTGCAAACTCAATATCAATTTATTGAGTTATGTTTTCTATCATGGCAAATATTTCTTGCCTTGCTTCTATAATTGCTTAGTTAGTTGCTCCATATGTACTTCCACCTTTTTATTGGAACCATTCACTAATTCCAACTTTTTTATCATTTCATGATTGGTTGTATTTGCTAACTTAGGTGAATGCATTCATGTTGTCTTCTAGAGTTGGCTTATTAGGATGGTTGGTTTGCGTTTTTGGAAAATGAATAGTTATTATGCCTCTAGAAAATATTAGGATGATTCATCTACACAAGATTGTAGGTATTAGCATTGGGATCATACCTTAGTCTTGGCTGTTATCCCCCCAATGCATTGACCTACTTAGGTTATGCACTAGCTTCTCCAAGATAGGGACAAACATCAGCACTATGTCCCAAAGTACTATATAAGCCACACTATTCTCTATTTGTTGTGGCATATGTTGTGAAAAGCACAACTTGCTTATTTAGTTGTGGAAGTTGCATTTGAATTTTAGTATTGGAGTCTACTTTATGGACTTCAACTCTCTCACTTTGGAGTTTTTCTATCGAGAATTAATGTCTAATGTATCAAAGAGATTTTAAGTCTCTAAGGCAATATTTTATCCTATTTCTCCTCCATTAACATTTTCAATGATGAACTAATATTGTTGGGTCAATTCATCATAGAAAAAATGGTTCTACATCTACAAGGGTTAGTTGTGATGGGGGAATTGAGTGAGAAATGGTTCTAACTTATCCTATACTTCATGAAAAGGTTCTTCCTCCATCTGAGAAAAAGTAGTAATCTTAGCTCTAAGTCACATAAACTTATTATATACATCCACTATATCATCAAGGAACCAAGGGGAATTGACATTAGAGTACACTAAGGGGGAATATTTGGAATATTGAGTGAAATTCACTAATGGAAGACAATGAGACTTCATTAGGCAGTGTATTGAATGAAGGAACCATGAAAAAAATAAATGTTTCTCAATTCATAATTCTGAGTAGCCTCACCCAATTGGATTGAGGTAGTAGTAATGCCAATTATTGGCCTCGTATGCTCCTTTATTATTGTTCCCCTAAGTGGTCAATTTTCTCCAATAATTGATGGTTCAAGTATAGGATCAAGTTCTAGTTCAAAAATATGTTTAACTAAAGGCTATGGGACCCCAAAGGCCAGCCTTCCACACAGTCTATTAGGTATATTTATATTATTTTTATATAGTGTGAGAGGGTTTCCCTAAGGACACTTTGTCTCGTATATACTTATAAAAACATATATTTAAATCACCTATCTCACATAAACTTATAAAAGCATAAATTTAAATCACCTGTGAAGTAGAAAAACAAAAAGATAAAATAAATATACAAGTACATAACAAATTACATGTTTGTACATAGAATACTAAACATGTAGAAATTAAAAGACTACAATAATACAATGTTATACTTGTTAGTAAAAGAAAATAAATTGTACAATAAATAATTGAAAACATGAAACAAAACAAATAAAATAATCAAAGAATTAGTAAAGAAAAAAATTAAGTTAAAATTTAAAATAAAGAAAAAGAATTGTTTTAAATAAAAAGAAAACTATTTTTAAAAATAAATAAAATATTAAAATTTTCAAATGTTTTAAGATTTTAAATCATTATTATTATTAACTAAAATAATTTTTTTATTTTATTTTATTTAAAAATAAAAGACAAGAACGTTTAGAAAAATATTAGTTTTTATCTTTTTAATTTACTTTTTAATAAAATAAATGAAAACTTAAAATATCTAAATTTAATTAATAACTTAAATATTTTAAAATTTTAAATAAAAATCATAATATTTATAGCACAAATAATTTTTAAACTTTGATAATAAAAATTTAAGGGCATTATTCCTACTCGGCAATAGCACCAAAAACTTAATGATATAATATTTATCAAGTTTTTGATCCTATTACCATTTTCTCGACAATGGTGCCAATCCTTGATTATACAAAATTTAGTTAGTTTTTGATGCTGTTACCAATTCTCCAACAACGATGCCAAAAAGTTGGTGTATAAATTTTGTTTGATTTGTAAAATAGCTCGTAAGTACACAAATCATTTATAAAATATGATAAGTATATTTTTAAAGTCGATCTAAAGAGGAATCAAGTGATTTTTAAATAATTCATCAAATTCTCTAAAAAGAATTATAACATAAAAATCATGTCACAATTGTTTTGTTTTAAAGGTCTAAACTAATGACATAAAAATAAAGATACAATAAATAAACATTTAGGAAAATAAATATTTATTATACAATGGAGAATTTATTGGATATATTATCTAGTTAATTATGCTAGTTCAATATTAATTAGGATCGTAATGATATAAATTAAGATTATTGATTCTCCCTTTTTAATAAGACAATTATCCTAAGGTAGGGATCATATTGTTTTGTTAATAAAAAACCAATTAATATCCTAAGGCTAGGCTTATCAATTGATTAATTATTAAATTATGATTTATTTTTAAGAAATTAACACACCATCTAATTATTTCCAAAGGTCGGATATGTAATTAGACTTTCACTCTAGGTGTCACGGTTAGGTTTATGATTTAAGTACCTGGAAACTAACTTTTAGATTTTAAAATTTCTATAAAGGATATGTTGTCAATATATCTGTCGATAATAATTTTTATATAAATCCATGAAATAAAGTTCTCTAATGAGTCCAATCCTTTGTAGGAACTACCCATAATAAGAAATTTGCAAAACAAATCTCTTTATTGAAGCACAAAATTGGTTGAAAATCATAGTGTTTCAAATAAGAGCACTATCTTTATATTTTTATATTTTCAATGATTTAAAATTCTTATTTCTTTTTATTTAGTTTTAGTTTCAATTGATTTATTATAAATAGTTTTTATTTTTGTTATAATTAATTATATGTTGAAGATCCCTCTTATTAACTAGAATCAAAGAATTAGTAGATCTATTCCCCCCAAAATGGGAATGCACTAGGGTTATGAACTTATAATCTCTAATCTGATGATTTCACTTCAAAGTGAATTTTCCCTAGATACATTTTTTTATAAAATAATCCATTAAACATAAAAATTATTGAAAAATGGGCAAAAGCACTCTACTAGGCTGACACTGATATTGAGACACGAAAGCTAGGGAAGAAAATGGAATTAGATACCCTAGTAGTGCTAGCCATAAACGGTGGACACTAGGTGTTATTATATCGATTGTGCGATGCTATAGCTAATGCGTTAGGTATCCCACCTAGGGAGTACATTCGTAAGAATGAAACTCAAACAAATTGACTAGAGCCCGTACAAGTGGTGAAGCATGTGGTTTAATTTGATGCCAAGCGAAGAACCAACTTTATATGCATTCGTGGGATCAGGGCGATCCAGGAGGGACCACTATGGCTCCTCTCTTCTCGAGAATCCATACATCCCTTATCAGTATGTGGACAGTTATCTCTTAAGCATAGATTTAGGTTCGACCTTAATGACAAAATAAAATGAAGCACCAAGCAACATATCTTCATAGAACAAGGACTATGAGATCGCCCCTTTCATTCTAGGGTGACAGAGGGATTGTACCATTCGAGTCCTTTTTTCAAGATTTTCCTAAGGGTCTAGAGAAACCTACAATCAATAGGATTTTCCTAATCCTCCCTTCCAAAAAGGAAGAATGTGAAATTCTTTTTCCTTTCCATAGTTACCAAGAGATTGGATTTAGTAGTAAGAAGAATACTTGGCTAATAAATAACTCACTTCTTGGTCTTCGACCCCCTCAATCACTATGAAATCCCTTGAATAGAGTAATAGGATGTGTCTATTTATATATCTCTTGATTCGAAATGGAAGAAGGTTTTAAAAAGTATCTTAGATTGCCTAGGGTTGGGCTAGGAAGGTCTTTTAATGTAACACCTTCTTTTCTGGAGTAATTTAACAAAGATGTGACATGGTAAGGAATTTCTCATTTTCTTTACATATGTATCTATTGTAAATCAAATTCCGATTTGAATGTAAAAATTCCCTTCATTCCTCCATATTTCATACATTCCATATATTATATAGAGTGGGTACAATTTCATGTGATTCATTAAACATAAAAGAAATTCCATCATTGCCATTTTGATCCATATTATTTGATGAAGAATGAGCAAATAATGGAATGTGATTTTACTTCTATAAAAAAGAAATCAAAAAATGCTTGGAGGTGGGAATGAAGAATTTTTATGATACTTTGATTGAATCAAATGCAACATGGTCACCTTGGGACCACAAAAAGGCCCTCATTATGATTTCCAATAGACATAGTTCAGCCCATCAAAAAGTGGAGGTCTACCTATATTACCTTATTCTCTGGACTCCATCAAAGAGAATGTGTGTATGGAACAGTGAGTTAATACAATCAACACTGAAGCGATTAAGCTCAAAAAGGTAAGCCTACTCGGATACCAATTAAAAGAGTCCATAACCCAGTAAACAACTAGGATAAGGAGATACATACTTCTAATGTACTTGACCCTAACTCGTACGAATAAGAAAATAAACACTTATACAAAAAACACAATAGAGTCATTGATAGTATAATATCAAAAAATAGATAACTTGAATAACAAATATTATATATCAAAGCAAAAAGCTAGTAAATAACAAATACTTTATAATCATATTTTATGTTTTAATACGTTGAGACATATGCACAACAAACTCAGATTATACTAGCTCAATAAGAGATCAAGCATAACACTCGATATAATGAGGTAAATCCATATAGAGACAGTATCTATATGGTAACATCCTCATGTTGCTTAAGACAACCACTCGATAACAATTAATTCACTATATAGTAAACAAGTTACAACACCAATAGATAGTAAAACCATTATTTCCTATATCATCCAAAAACTCTATCCAAAGTGCCTATTGTTGCTCTTCATTTGTTACTTTCACATTTGTTTGGTTCAACCCTCGAACCCAACTGTCCTCCACAATCAAACCATGTACTCACAGAAAAAAATTTGTTAACTAACTACAAAAATGACCCACTCTTAAATGTATGCTCTCCAGAATAATTTTGAAAATAGATAAAAATATTAGCATGAATTTTGGTGGAGTTTCAAATCTTAAACAATGGGTGAAGATAAAAGAAATGAATGTGGTATTTATAGAGCTTGGAATGCATACCTTGCCAGCCATTATGCAAGCCATCTTTCCAGAGGTACTACTGAGGGGCTAAAAAATTTCTTTATTTGTTCCTAAAAATGTAGAGTACTATTCATAAATACCAACGTCTAAAACATGCCAAAAACTATAAGTAAGAACGTTGGCTCACTTTTATGCTCGCTTATTGAAAACAAACCCATGGTGTGTGTAAACAAGCTTACATACAAATTGTACATAATTATGTGCGTGTGTGAACTACTCATTTACAATAACTAATCTTATACAAAGGAAGAAAAAACACACTAAGTAAAATAAAACAAAAATAGTGTTTTTTACCAAGGAAACCAACACATAGACATAAGTACAATGAGACTTACAATAAGGAATAAAAATAAGAGCTATACTACTAGATCCAAAAAGGATTCTTTAAAGAAATTGACTAAGTAAAAGAACCAAAGAATCTTCCTAGAATAGAACCTTTTACCCAGATAAATGAAGTTCGCTAAACTTCTAAAGAGTATTACTAGAAATTGCTAGCATTCACAACAAACTTCTAGCTTTTAGTCTATTTTTTTTTACTTAGATTGTGTAAGTGTTGTGTGAGCCTTACATGACATAACTGTCACCAACACATCCATCTTTAGAAATTCAAATAAAATAATGAAGTATTAGACCATGTTTGCTAGAATATACACGTCTTAATGAATATATCATTTTGTCATCCTACCAAAGCACAACGAGAACTAGACTTACATCAAGAAAAATAATTTTCATTGGGATGCGCTTCCATGCATCTAGAACAAATATCATCAAGATACACTTTCATGAATCCAAAATTATTATCGATGATGTGTGCTTCTACGCACCAAATCTATAGGCAATATTTTTTTCATCATTCTCCCATGGCCAAAAGCAGGTAGTTATGAAACAACCAGGGATCCAAGATAGTATTAATTATACTATTCCTCAATCTAACCCACACATGGATTAGAGTTGTGTGGAATACTTGACCAATCAACTCTAGACATAGTGGAGTAAAAATACGACAAAAGCTCAACACTATATAGGATATCAACTCAAGATCTAGACATAATTTTCACTAAACTATCACCTAGAAAACACACTATGCTTGCACAAGTCTCCCAAGCAAGGGACTTGGAGATTAAGAGGCTCTAAAGTGAAAACACCATATATAGTAATCCATCCAATACTTAGAATATATTTTAAATATTTAAAAAAAATATAAAAAGTTAGACTCAATAGATCCATGCGATGTATGATAACAAAGTTCACTTACAAACCCCAAATGTGAAGAATTTAGTCATTGAGCTCATAAGAATGGAAAACCACCATTTTGAAATGACAACACCCGCCAACTACCAGCCAACCTTCTCCATCAAGGCCTCAACTAAACAATCAACTAGATGGCCTGTCATCAATCAACCAGCTAACTAAATGACCAACCACCAACACCAACCACCATCTAGCCAGCCATCAACCAACAATTGTAAGGCTAGCCACTACTCATTTCAATGTCAAACTATTTTGGTCATATCATAAAATCTATGCATCGTATGAAATATCTAATACTACCCCTAGAAAGCTCATCATCTGATCTTTTTTCCACAAAATTTGGGCTTCATCAATCATCCCTAAAAGCTACATGTGACTCAATGCACCACTAGGGAGAATGGTCACAAAAATTTTCATTTCTGGTCAACAAATCAATCTGGTATGATCCAAATCATCATATTTAAATATAGCAAAAATAGTTCACAATGATTTAAACCAATTTTATGAGATGCGAGACCAATTTTGAGATTGTCAAGTTTAGATGCTTTTGACGATTGACTAATCAACCAACCCACCAACTAGTTAGCTAGCCAACCATGGTTCAATATGTCCAAATCTGACCAGAATTGGCTGAACCAGGCTTAGTCTAAGCAATTGAGTATATAGATTCAAGCACGAGACATATTGTTAGAAATCTCGTAATCTTATGCTCGTTATCATTATAATAAAACCATGATATCAACTACAAAATACTATAGGCATTAATAATTACACCTAACCTCCCCTACATGTTGGAAATTTATGTGCCTTTCATAACCATACTATAATTCATAAATCCTAGATTTACCATGATCCTATAGTGAACTTTTAATCATTAATTCTAAATTACCTTGGTCTATTTCCATGATCTTCCATAGAGACAAAATTACTGGTGATCACTAGAAGCCTTTAGATCTCCAAGTAATCCCTCTCAAGTCTGATGAAGAGAGCTAGAAAGGCGATAGTAACAACGTTTTGTTATTTGTACAATAAGAGATACCTAAATTGCAAGTTCTTAACAAAAACAAAAAAAACTCTTTTTTTTCATCTCTATCTTTTTTCTATTTTCTATATATTTAATATATAAAGAGAGAGCCAAACTATATTAAGAGAGAGAGAGAGAGTATGTGAGTGAGAGAGAGAAAGAGACGCTAGTAGAGGAATAAATGCCTCTAAATTTAAAAAGGTGATCTATAAACTATTTCCTCACTCTATATTTCCTTATTTAATATTTCCTTATTTAATATTTCCTTATTAAATCCTAAGCGGATTCAAATTCTGAATTCAAAACTTGCTTTATTAAATATTTCCTTATTGAATCGTACACGGATTTAAATTCTAAATTTAAAACTTACCTTATTCTAAATTTAAAACTTACCTTATTAGAAATTTCCTTATTGAATCCTAAGTGGATTCAAATTCTGAATTCAAAACTTGCCTTATTGAATATTTCCTTATTTAAAGAACATTGTCATATTTAATTGTGTTCTCTAGGGACCTATAGCATAATTATATTATTTCCAAACTTTCTATAATTTAGACCATCACTAAGTTTTTAATATGCATTCTACACATTAAAGGCCCCACTTCTCATGACACATATTAAACCCGATAAATAATACTTAATTTGATCACTTTATAACAGATCTAATTAAATATTTGACAGCTTATTATTCAATATATATTTATATCACATATATGCCCATATATGATGTCATTAATTGAAATTAATTCCAACAATCTCCCACTTGGGCTACATGTATATACATATATTGATAAAACTAAATTGAGTACTCAAACTGTGCTGTCATAGCCTTTTGCGTCATAAACCAATTATGTCCATCAATCATATTCATAAGGACTTAATTAGTATTCATCTCATAAAGTGAAACTAAACCAACATAAATTACTATGTAAACATAACTGAATGACATGAATCGTGAAGGGGATGTGTAGTTTGGAAATTACATGTAATGTGATCCACATGCGTATTTCCAATTTGGTCACTTTAACTTAACTTCATTTTCAAGTCAATCAAAAATCAGAGTGCATAATAAATTGAATAATTTAATGCTAAATAAATGAAGTCTGAATAATTGCATGATACATACAAATAACAGAATATCATATAAAAGTTAACTGCATGATATCTATAAAAGTATATCATATAAAACATAAAACATGATACATAAAATACAAATTCCCACTAAATTTGACAATCCTCAGTGGCATAGATACCCATGTGAGCGACATGCTCATGAAAATATTTGGGTACCAATCCCTTAGTCAGTGGACCTACTAGCATGGAAGCTATACCAATATGCTCAATACTTATAAGTCCACTCTGAACTCTTTCCTTCACAGCAAGGAACTTAATGTTGATATGTTTGGATTTTGACGAGCTCCTGTTGTTGTTGGAATATAGTACTACTAAATTATTGTCACAATATATCTTGAGTGGTAACTTAATAGTATCCACAATATGTAGCCAAGTGACAAAATTCCTTCGCCATATTTCATGGTTTGATGCCTCGAAACACGCAATGAATTCGGCTGCCATGGTGGAAGAAGTAATCATAGTCTACTTTACATTCCTCTAAGAAATAGCTCCTCCAACCAACATAAAAATATAACCAGATGTTGACTTCATGCTATCCACACAGCCCGTAAAGTCAAAATCAGTATATCCAATGACCTCAAGCTTATTTGATATCTAATATGTCAACATATGATCCTTTGTTCTTTGCAAGTACCTAAGTACCCTCTTAGCTGTTCTCCAGTAATCCATACCAGGATTACTGAGATACCGACCTAACATTCTTGTGATGTATGCAATATCCGGATATGTACACACTTGAGCATACATTATACTTCCTACTACTGAAGCATACAGAATCTAGTGCATTTTTTATTTCTCAAGTTCTGTTTTTGGACACTAATTAAGACTAAATTTTTCTCCTTTTGCAACAGGGGTGTTTCCTAGTTTATAGTGTTCCATTCCATATCGCTTAAGAATTTATCGATATATTCTTGTTGTGAAAGCCCCAAAATACCTTTATTTCGATCTCTTTGTATTTTAAGTAACACATATGATGCTTTGCCAAGATCTTTCATATCAAAATGTCTGAAAAGAAATTTCTTAGTTTCACGTATCATTTTTATATTGTTACTGGCAAGCAATACTCCCACTAAATTTGTGATATATGCATTCATCCACCAAGTTAGGCTCAAATCCAAATGAAATAATTACTTGATGAAATTTGAAATTCCACTATCGAGATGCTTACTTGAGTCCATAGATGCATTTATTTAATTTGAAAACCATATACTTTAAGTCATCAAACTCAAAGTTAGGTGGTTACATCATATAAATGGATTCATCAATGTCACCATTGACAAACGCAGTCTTAACATCCATCTAGTGTAACTCAAGATCAAAATGTGCCACTAAAGCCATGATAATTCTGAAGGAATCTTTCATAGACACAAGTGAGAAAGTTTCTATAAATTCAATGCCTTCTTTTCTATGTAAATCCCTTAGCAACAAGTCATGTTTTGTATCTTTCCACATTACCTTCTAAATCCCTCTTGGTCTTAAATATCCATTTGCAACCAACAGGTTTCACACCTTCAGGTAATGGGACAATATCCCAAACTTTGTTGTCATACATTGACTTTATTTCCTCATTCATGGCCTCAATCCATTAACAAGAATTCGTACTTTTCAAATCCTAATGGAGATTAAGAGGGTCATCCTCCATCATGCCAATGTTGAATTCATGTTCTTGAAGGAACACAACATAATCTTTAGAGATTGCACTTCTTTTCTCTCTTGGGGGATTGCCTTAAAGGCACTTATTCTTGAAGTTCTTGAGGTGGTATAGGTTCCTCTTCAACATCAATATTGTCTTGTACCAAATTCTCTTACATTTCTGAAGGTTCATTCACTATATGATCCTGATCTAATGAATCTCGAGATATTCTTATTACAATTGGTACCATTTTTGCCACCCCTTGTATAGAAGAATCCTGTTTCTCTTTAAAGATAATTTGATTTGCATTTCCCCCTTGAACCATAACATCCTCAAAGAACTGAATTATATTTGTCTCAAAAATTATTCTATTAGTGAGATCATAAAATTTATACCCCCATGACCTTTCCGCATATCCTATAAAATAGCAGCTAATTGTCCTTTCATCTAGTTTTTTCTCTTATGGCCTATAAGGCCGAACTATAGTCAAACAACCCTAGATTCTAAAGTGCTGGAGACTATGCTATCACCTAGTCCACAATTCATATGGAGTTTTGATCGCTACTTTAGTCGGTACCTGATTCAGAATATATGTTAAGGTATGAGAAATCATACTCTGCACCATCTCCATTAATGTTCGATTGCGCCTTTCAGCCACACCGTTCATTGTGGGTGAACCCGACATTGTATACTATGGCACAATTCCATTTTCCTCTAGAAATTTAGCAAAAGACCCTGGATGTTGATCTCCTGAGCCATCATACCGAGTATAGTATTCACCACCATGTTCCAATCTGACGCCTTTAATCCATTTGTTGAGTTGTAACTCAACTTCAGCATTAAAGGACTTAAATATGCCAAAGCTTGGGCCTTTTCTTTAATTAAAAATATATAACCATATCTAGAATAGTTGTCAATGAAATTGATAAAATATACATGCCCATTCCTAGTAGCTGTAGGAAATGGCCCACATATGTATGTATGTATCAGCTTAAGGACATCCGTCATACAATTGGCTATATATTTACACATGCTTATTTGTTTTCCCTTTGCACACTCAATGCATGGATCGAGATATGACATATCTAAAGGCTATAAAATATCACTTTGAATAAGATGTGTAATTCTCTATTGAGAAATATAACCTAAACCCTTATGCCAAAGTGCAGCTGAATCCTAATGTGTTAATTTTTGTCTAACGTTTTGAGTTTCATTGTTCAAGGTTTCATTATAGGAAGCAACAGTATCTAAAGCATAAATATTATCTAAAATAGATAGAAAATGAGAAGCAACCATATTGTAGTTTTGATACAAACCAAACTTTCTATCTCCAAATGAACAAGTAAAACCTAATTTGTCCAATGCAGAAATAGAAATTAAGTTCCACCTAAAAGATGGTACAACAAAAGTATCAAACAAATCCAAAAAAAAGCCATTTTTCAAAAGTAATCTAAAATTCTCTATAGCTTCAACTTCTGCCTTGTTTCCATCGCCCATATAGATGTATCTTTCACCATCATTTGGCTTTTGGTAACTTCGGCAACCCTAAATAGACACAGAGATGTGAGTAGTTACACCCGAATCTACCCACAATGTGTCTACTGAAACTAAAACTTGATTAACTTCTTCACAAACATATGAAAAATTAATACCTTTCTTGACACCCCATGTGTGATAGTTGGTACAATTCTTCTTCACATGCCCTTTAGATCCAGAGATGAAATAACCTCCCTTCTTTTCTTTATTCGACTTTGATCTGGTAATTGATTTCTTGTCCTTAATGGGCTTCTTCTATGAACTTGTAATTTCAACATCTGAATTAGCCTTACGTTTATGTTTTCCTTTTTTCCTTAGAGGTATAAGAAATGTTTGTGCTTTCCCTCTTATCCAACTTCAATCTCTCTTCCTCTTGAAGACAGTGTGAGATAAGTTCATTAACTGTCCATGTTTCCTTCTAATAGTTGTAGCTCACCTTGAACTATCCAAATGAGATAGAAAGAGAGTTAAAGACTAAATATACTAGCATATCATCCGATATAACTAGCTTATGTCCCTTAAGTTTTGAAGTGGTATGCATCATTTCAAGAATGTGCTTTATGGCATCATTCTTACCATTATATTTCATTGTGTAGAGTTTGTTTAATAGAAGACCTATTTTAGCCATCTCATTCCTGGAAAACCTTTACTCAAGTTCCTTAAGATAGTCTCTAGCAAGAGTGGAATTAGAAACTGGTCCCTTAAAACTTTCAGGAATGGTCTTCTACATGACCTAGAGACACAAGCGATTTGACCTCATCCACCGTGCATGTGCATATTGTTCCTTTTCAAAACTAGTTTCAATAGGCACATGTGATTCGGCCTACTACAATGCTATGTCCAAGTCAAGGCACCCAAGGATAATCTTTAGATTATCTTTCCAATCCTTGTAATTAGAACCCATCAGCATCGGAATGCTATTGATGTCGGATGTAAGATAAATAATTTTTGCTAAAAATATTCACAAAGAACTAATCAAATGACCGAATAATTATAATAAAAAATTTAAATATGGCATATTCCATCTACTAAGTATCTTCGAACAATAAGTGCTCTTTGGAGTCATTCATTATTCTAAGATAATTAGGTGTAGCAATTGAATGTAACAATTCATTTGATATCAATTAGTCAACCTTCTTTTGGGGTGATTAACTAATTACATCCAAAACTTAATGATTATTACCCATTCATTATGACAAGTATACACATATAATACTTGACTATTGTCTTTCCTTTGGGCCAGTCCAATAATCAAACACTATATGTATATCTTCTATGTATAAATTGGAAAATGATCAATGCTGGTATGAGAGCTTACTTTGGTAAGATGATACCTTGGTCAATCATTTTCCAAAATATATCTTAATTTGAAGCCTTTATAATGACTTGATATTATCCTTGGCAAAAACATTCATTTATAAACATGATTATTACAAACTTATTAATTCTTAAAACAATCAATTAACGAAATAATCATCTAAACAAAATCCAAAGTCAAGTTTTGTTTTAATCAAATTATTGCATACTCTGTTATGATTCAAAAATAATTGCAGCGGAATACCAAAATAATGGATATGTGGAAATACATATCAGAACATAATAGTGCTTAATTTGAATAATTGACTATTGACTATAAATAATTTGAATCAGGAAAAATTATGCCATTATCTAAATATTCGTCTTAAACATTTCCAAACAGAAAGACCTTTTTGTTTAGAAAACTTATTCAGAAATTTATATTTATTAATTTTCTTAAAAAATTTCCAAACCATAAAAATCTGAACGAAAATCAAAATTTAACGGTTCAACTAAAGTTGCCTCTGATACCAATTGTTGGAGATTTATGTGTCATACATAACCATACTGCAATTCATAAATCCTAGATTTAATATGATCCTCTAGTGAACTTTTAATCTTTAATTCTAAATTACCTTGGTCTATTACCATGATTTTTTAGAGAGACATAATTACTGGTGATCACTGAAAGCCTTTAGATCTCCAAGTAATCCCTCTCAAGTCTAATGGAGAGAGCAAGAGAGGTGGTAGTGACAACGTTCTGTTCTTTGCACAATAAGAGATACCCAAATTGTATGTTCTTAACAAAAAAACTCTTTTTTTTCATCTCTCTCTTTTTCCATTTCTATATATTTAATATATATATATAGAGAGAGAGAGAGACGAAGAGACGCTAGTAGAGGAATAAACGCCTCTAAATTTAAAGAGGTGATCTGTAATCTATTTCCTCACTAGATATTTCCTTATTAAATCCTAAGCGAATTCAAATTCTGAATTCAAAACTTGATTTATTAGATATTTCCTTATTGAATCCTAGGCGGATTCAAATTATGAATTTAAAACTTGCCTTATTAGAAATTTCCTTATTGAATCCTAAGTGGATTCAAATTATGAATTCAAAACTTGCCTTATTGGAAATTTCCTTATTGAATTCTACGTGGATTCAAATTCTGAATTCAAAATTTGCCTTATTGAATCCTAAGTGAATTCTCTAAATTCAAAACTTTCCTTATTGGGTGTTTTCTTATTTAAAGAACATTACCATATTTAATTGTATTCTCTAGGGACCTATAGCATAATTGTATTATTTTCAAACTTTATATAATTTAGATCATCACTAAATCATAAAGTTATTAATATGCATTCTACACATTAAAGACCCCATTTCTTATGACACATATTCAACCTGATAAATAATACTTAATTTGATCACTTTATAACAGGTCTAATTAAATATTTGACAATCTATTATTCAATATATATTTATATCACATATATACAATTAAAACTTAATCACTCAGTTAGCATACAGTCAACATGTGATTTAAATTAAATCAGACAACATATTTAAGGAATATTTCCTTAATATGATAAATATCTTATTTATTTAATATTATGACAAAATATTATTAGATTTGAAATATCATTCAATATTTGAATAATATTCCATAAGAAGATAATAGATCTAGTGTTCTTTGTTAATTACAGAAAAAATTGACTTTAAGTATTGGAGTATATTTGACACCATCCAATGTCACTCTCTCCTATTTGGAAAAATCTAAACGTCAATGAAAATGAAGAACGCAACTAGCAAAAATCAAATTCAACATGCATTATTATGACACCCCAAAAAATTGGTACGTGAGATAGAAAATGGGTAAATTTTTAAAGTATAATTAAAAGATATTCAAAAGATTTATTTAATAAAACATCAACTTAATTTGGGATATCCCTATTTAAAAACATAATTTAACAAAACAATTTAAATTACAAATCATAAAGTACATATATTAGAAATAGGATTCATTTCACATCATGTCTTAGCATTTACTCCAAATAAAGGTTACAAAATGAAATACAAATTTATAACTTGGAGTTCTCTTTTTTTTCCTTGTCTTTGAGTCGTGCACCACTTTGTCAAATCCTAATCTAGAGTTAAGAGAAAAATGGGATGAGCTACACGTAGCTCAGTAGGAATCTACTCTAATATATGTTTCCAATGAATAATTATTTGGCATACATGTTATTTATTAATAAAATTTCATGAATGTTAAGCATTATTAATATATAAAGTAGGGAGATTTTTATCACAAAATCTTGGGCATACCTATACCTCATCACTTCAGGAGAAACCAAGGTAAAGTACCATACAGATATCTCAATACATACTCATATAATACAAATTATGTTATGATATAAATCCAATATATGAAATGTAACCCCATATGTATTGGTCATCCAAATACATGGACACATGAATGGTCATAATGTATCTATCAAATCACATTGTATGGGCCCTCATCTACGGATAGGTCAACTCCAAACACAAGAGAGGGTCTAACTCTAAAGCCCATGTGTAGTCAATGAATCTAAAATAGATGGAAAACACAACGAGGGGTCCAACTCCAGGCTTGTTTGCAACCAAAGTAATCCACGATCACATATATCAACCACAATAATTCGGTCACATATAGACACCATAGATGAATACATCTCCAAAGACACATGTGTATGTAATGCATACATATCGAAAACTGTCTACTACAACCAATAGCCTATGTGTATCATACTCTGCAAGATAACGTACAGGTGTACTCTCTACTTATAAAACATTCTCATGATGCATGTATAAAATTCTAGGATGCCATATCATATTTTTAATGTTTATTTCATATCAAGCTTTTATATGATATTTATTTATACAAAACTTTTTCAATGCATTTATAACAAAACATTTGTGATGAATATCTCATTTTAAACAACATTTATAACATTATACCATTAATTATAAAATAGTGGCATCTAGTTTTCCACTTTTAGAGTAGGAACCCTTACCTCTAATTCTTGAATCAAAAATTCTTATATTTATACCTAAAATGCCCTCTAAAATGTGTCAAAAATCTCAAACAACTTAGTGAGAGAAAATTTTAGAGAGAGGGAGAAAAGAGAGAAGAAAAATGGGTGGTTCACCCCTTTTCAAAGCAAAAATGAGTAGCACACTAGGGAGCTCGCCATCAATGGTGGGATGTGACAACAATGGGTTGGCGAGGTGGTGATGGCCAGGTAACAATGAGGCATGTAAAAAATTTCTCCTTCAAACTGATATTTTACACGAAACTTTTCCCATTACATCTTTACATTGTAAAACATTGTGTACTATAATTATTTATATTGAAATTACGGGATTTTACCGTTATGCACTTAATTAAAAAAATCTTCACTTAAACAAGATTGGTGTTAATCATTACATGCCCGTGTGTATTAATGAACCCACATATTTTAGAATTGTAAGGTTTTATGTTATTTGATATCACCAAGTACGAGTGTTTGGTGAACAAGATGCTTCAGTTAGTGCAAGAAGGATCTAGATGTTATAACAGCCTACGCAAAAGATGCACTTATGGACAAGGAGGATCAAGATGCTAAGCTCAAAGTTGTGGATTTTGGGAAGAAACACAAAAATAACAAGTTGAGGATTGGAAATTTTGGAAAGAACTGCAACCCACGTAGTTGTTTTTAGACCATTTTTTTCTGCTTTTAACAAAGTCAGAAGCATGCATGTCTGCGTGGTTGTTGCGCAACTTTTCGGATATATAACTCTAAAACTAATGGTTCAATTCAATCACAAGTGTGGGTAAGTTATTTAATTAATATTATTTCTTATTTTTTGTGTTTTGAGAAACACGTACAAAAATTTAATGTTTGTTCATTTTTTTTGTCAAGTAAAGCTCTCTATATTTAATTTACAGAACTGTAGAATTGTAACATTTAAAAATATTGATGGATATTTTTGTTTGCAATGAAAAAAAAATAGTAATAACTAGTAACCATGCGACGAATTAATGCAAGTCGAAAAATTGTTGCTTACTTTTCTTTCTTATGGTTTTGTTTTGTGTTGGCTGCAAATTGGGTTATTTGTTTGCTATATGTTACATTGTAGGTTTCTTTTGGGGCACTACAATCTAAAATTATTTTATGCATGGCTATCTAACTCGGAAAAGCAATTCGAAAAGGAAACTATGTTGATGGATACCAGCCATCAAATAAAATATTCAAGGTTGATGAATTTTCATATAAAAAAAGTTGATGAACGTATATTAAATAAACACTTCCACCGAAGGATGTACTTGAATTCATTTTCAAACTTAAATTAGTCTATCTTTTACCTAAATTAGCCAAGAAAGTGGTGTGTAAGAAAGAAGATTTTAATGTTTAGATATTAAGTGTTGGAACAAATACGTAAAAACAATGTAAGAACAGTATTACCGATAACCTGAAATGAACTACTTAGGTTGAGTCACAGACTAGGTCGTTTTCTTTAAAAATTTTCATGGCTCTGCCAAAACATATGCAAGCAAACATATCTCTATCGTCTCTAGGATTAAATAGCCTAGAAACTTTATTTTTTGTCTCGGAACTTTACTGCACTGATGAAGATCTAAATGTTACACCTCTAAAGTTTATGTTGCTTAGAAAACTCAAAAAAAAAATTAGTATCTTCTTCTTATCTTTCTGAGAACTTTTTCTAGTAACAGATTTTTTTGATTGGTGTGTTTAAACTGAGAGTTGACACCTTCTATTTATAGGTTTGAGAAAATGTGTGACATTTAAGATAATAAAGGTCGTGTCTTGAAAGAGTAACAGCCATTTATGAGGAAAAGTAACAGATATTTCTGAGAGGAAAAGTAATGGATATTTTTATGAGTAAAGAAATATAATGGCCATTTTCTCAGTAAAGAAAAATAACATCCATTTTTTGAGTTAAGAAAAATAACGGTCATTTTTTGAGTAAAAAAGAAACGACTATTTTTCTAAGTGGAAAAGTAATTTAAAAAAAATTCCAAAAAATAAAATACGACCTCACCTTACACACACGCATACACACTCGGACTCAGCTCCACTAGGCATGGAATGGCGGATTGGTCGGACGGCAACGGCAGCAGTGCATGCGCGTGTGTGGTATCATATTGACCTAGGTCATCTCCCCTTCCACAAAAGTCTATACCCCTTGGGGCCCAAACCCAATAAGCAATCCTTTTCTATTTATAAATCTCCTAAGTGATGTAAAATAGCAATGTGGAACAAGGCACAAGATGGCATCAATTTTTTTTTATAAAAATTCACAATTTCCATCAATCCCCCACTTGAATTTTATATAAAAAATAGTTTTCATCGAGCAACTGATCAATCAAAAGTATAAGATTATGCATAAGCAAAAGGTGTCTATCAACTTGAACCTTTGTATAGTGTTGATGCTTTAGAATATACTAGAGTAACTTGTAGTTTCGAACTCTATCTCCAACAACATTACACACATAACCTTTCCAAGGTGTAGTTCGAAATACCCATGCTTTACGACCATGCATATGTATCCTAATGTAATGAATGCTCTAGTAAATTTTGCCCAAAACTTTCATAGGAAGTGACCACACTTCCACATTCACATAGGTGAGTCTATCAAGAGTACTTATGTAACTATATACTCCATTCCATATAAAGTATAGAACTCATTAAGAGTTTAATAATTAACTCATCCTTTTTTGTCACTTCAGAACTTCATGCTTCTAACAATATAGAATGAGATTTAAAAATAGCATGATTCATCTCATTTCACTTCATGACTTGTTATTAC
This sequence comes from Hippophae gyantsensis, assembly GCA_030763125.1. Classification (NCBI taxonomy): domain Eukaryota; kingdom Viridiplantae; phylum Streptophyta; class Magnoliopsida; order Rosales; family Elaeagnaceae; genus Hippophae; species Hippophae gyantsensis. The sequence goes on along the minus strand of CM061033.1, from coordinate 7,367,091 downwards.
CAATTGAACTTATTTCTTAGGATCTCCAATTTATAAGTTGGGTTACCATCACGAGTGACTCTTCATTCTAAGGGCATCACTCTCATTAATTTTGAGGTTTTGAAAACCTTCTCTCTTGGTAATCCTTTCGTCAAAGGATGAGCCAAATTTTCATTAGATTGTACACGATCCACTATTACAGCTTCTGTAGAGAGAAATTCTCTAACAGTACTGTGCTTATGATGTATCAGTCATCTCTTGTTGTTGTAATAATGGTTATAAATCTTAGCAATAGCCGCGATATTATCCCAGTGGATTAGGATAGCTACTATCAGTCTTTCCCATAAAGGGATCTTAGCTAATAGACTTCTTAACCAGCCTGATTCTTCACTAGTAGTAACTAGTGCTATCATTTGATACTCCATTGTAGAATGAGCCAATCTTATCTATTTCTTAGACTTCCAAGAAATAGCTCCACCAGCTATCTAAATATATATTCGCTAGTTGTTTTGGAATCTTATGATAAAGTGTTTCAATCAACATTGTTGTATTCTTCTAGAATAGAGGGAAACTTTTTATAATATAATCCAAGGTTCATAGTTCTCTTAAGGTATCTCATGACCTTTTCAATAGCATTCCAATGCTCTATACTAGATCTACTAGTAAACCTACATAGTAGTCCCACAACATAAGCTATATCTGATCTAGTGCAGTCTGTAGCATAACGTAAGCTACCAATGATGCTCACATACTCAGTTTGTCCAACACCATCTCCGGTGTTTTTGAACAACTTTGCACTAGGATCATAAGGAGTATATGCAGGTTTGCAGCTAAAGTAATTATATTTCTTTAAGATCTTCTCAATGTAATGAGATTGATCTAGAGAAAGTCCTTTTTCACACCTAGTAATCTTTCAAGGATTACACTCGCTTCTCCGAGATCTTTCATAGCAAAATTAGCACATAACAGAGTTTTCACTTTTCATTCACATATAAACATATAATAGTGCAAATGTCATTTTCTAATTTATAATAAATGTATTTTTCACTTTCATTTATTTTGAATCCATGTGAGATAACTAGATTATCAAATTTTCCATGTCATTGCTTAGGTACTTGTTTTAGACCATAAAGAGATTTATCTAGTTTACAAACTTTATTTTCTTGACTTGGGACAACAAAACCTTCAGGTTGGTCAATATAAATTTCTTCTTCTAAGTCACCATTTAATAAAGCAGTTTTGACATCCATTTGATACACTACTAAATCATAGATAGCATCAAGAGAGAAAAGTACACGTATAGAAGTTATTCATGTGACTAGTAAAAAGGTATTAAAGAAATCTACATTTTTCCTTTGCCTATAAGATGAGCTTTGTACTTTTCAATAGTACCATCGGGTTTTAATTTCTTCTTTAGTATCCATTTACATCCTATGGTTTTGCAACTAGGAGGTAAGTCATGAACTAAATGCCAAGTTCTATTATATTCAAGAGAGTACATTTCATCATTTATGGCTTCTTCCCATAAGTTGGCATCTAAAGAAGATAAGGCTTCTTTAAGAGTTTTGGGATCTTTCTCCAATAAGCATAAAAATCATATCCAAAATCCTTAAGAGTTTGAGCTCGTTTACTTCTCCTAATTTCAGTGTTTAATTCCTTATTTTATTAACTAGTTCTCGTTATGGGTAAACTACTAGAAGACGAGCTCCCACTATTTTTCAATTTGAAGGGAAACTTATGTTCATAGAAGTCAACATCATTTGATTCTATAACTACATGATCTTTTAAGTCATAGAATTTATAAGCTTTACTTTTCATAGCATATCCTATGAATACACATTCATATGCTCTACTAGCAAGTTTATTTCTTTTAGGATCAGGGATACTAACATAGGCTAAACAACCACAAGTTTTAAAATAAGTTAAGTTAGGTTTCATATTTTTCAAAATTTCATATGGTGAAATTTTACTAGTAGATTTAGGCTCTCTATTTAGCACATAGCAAACAGTTAATAAAATTTTCCCCACCAATGGGAAGCAATATCAGAGTTTAATATAATTACAACAACTAATTTAGTAAAATTTCTATTTTTTCTATCAAATTTTCCATTCATTTAAGGAGAATAAGGTGCATTTTTTTCGTCAATGATTCCATGAGTTTTATAAAAATCATTGAAAATATTGAAAACTTCAATGTCTTTATCACTTCGAAACCTTTTTATTTTTCTGTAAAGTTGATTTTCAATTTCAGTCATAAATATTTTAAACATGTCAAACACTTCATTTTCATTTTTAATTATATATACATAGGTATAATTTGAACAATCATCAATAAAAGTTATAAAATAGTGTTTTCTATTTCTTGTTAAATTTCCATCAAGTTCACATATGTTAGAGTGTATTAAATCTAAAGGTTCAGGTTCTCTAACTATTAACTTATGTGAAGTTTTAGTTATTTTAGCTTGACTACAAAAGTCACAAATTTTAAAACCATTCAAAGATAGTTTAGGAATTAGTTCTAAGGTACTTATGTTCTTGATTATGCATTTATTAACATGACAAAGTCTAGCATGCCAAATATTAAAAGAACTCAACATATAAGCAAAAGAAGAAGCTTTATTAATTTTAACATTTAATTTAAACATGCCATCAGTGGCATTCCCTTTCCCAACAAAAATATTATTTTTAGTTATTGTATATAAATCAGCCCCTATAGTTTGAGTAAACCCAACATTGTTAAGAAGATATCCAGAAACTAAGTTCTTTCTCATCTCTGGAGTATGCAGAACATCCTTCAAGATGATAGTCTTTCTAGAGGTAATTAAACTTCAATTCCACCTCACCAATACCCACAACTTTAGTATAGTAGGAGTCACTCAGTAGCACTTTCTTATCATTAGACTCAAATAGGATTTGAACATGTCTCTATCATAACAAACATGGCGAGAAGCACCAGTGTCCACCCACCACCCCTCAGATCTACCAACAAAATTGATTTTAGATATCATAGTAATAAGTTGATCATCCGTAACGTTTGCCTACGGGGCAGAATGATTCCTATTCAGGTAGTTCTTGGCCAAGTGGCCAGGTTTGTTACAACTATAACACATGAATGTGTTATTTTTTGAAGGGGTTGAAGTCCATTCTGGGGAGGATAATTTTGGTTTCTATTTGGTGGTTACAGTTTTGGTTATTATTATGATTATGAGTTTTCATGTTTCTTCTTGTATGTTTCAGAATTACAGAAGAATATTTCTTATTGGTATTGTTGTTTGAGACAATGAGTACTTCCTCTCTTTTATCTTGTTTTTGGGCTTCTTCTTCTATTCTTAGTCAGGTTATAATACTTTCTAAAGAAAATTCCTTTGTTTATGTCTAAGTGCATTCTTAAAATATTTCCAAGCAAGGGGTAATTTATCTATAATAACAGCAACTTAAAATTATTCATCTAAAGTCATACCTTTAGAAGTTATTTCGTGTGATATCTTCTGCAGATCGTGTGATTGAGATTCCACAGATTTTCCATCAATCATTTGGTACTTCATGTATGTACTGACAATGTACTTCTTACTTCCAACTTCCTCAATGTCATACTTCTTTTGAAGTGCATCCCAAATTTCCTTAGCAGAATTATAATAATCATACAAGTCATCAACTAATCCATAGAAAATCATTTTTTTTTGCATAGAAAATCATTTTTTATCCAGGTGTCTAAATCCTTTTTGTAGCTTCAGTACGAGGATTAGACAGTGTTGGTTTTTTAGTAGTAAGAGCATAAGCGACCTTTTTCATGGTTAAGAAAAATAACATTTTTTGTCTCCATCTTTTAAAGTGTAGTCCTTCAAAATGAAACAGTTTGTTGAGATCAATAGTTAACATTTCAGTAGACATGGCAGATAGAAATTTTTCTTAAAATTCTTGCAACAAGTATGTGAAAACAATGTAAGAACAATACTACCGATAACATGAAATGAACTGCTTGGGTTGAGTTGCGGACTAGGTCTCTTTCTTTAAGACATTTTGTGGCTCTGCCCAAACTTGGACAAACAAACACACCCCCGTCGTCCTCAGGATAAAACAGTCCAGAATCTTTATTTTTTATCTCAGAACTTCACTGCACTGATGAATATCGGAATGCTATACCTCTAAAGTTTATGTTGCTTGGAAAACTCAAAACAATTTAGTATCTTCTTCTTTTCTTTTTGAGAGTTTTTTTTAGTAAGAGATGTTTTTGATTGATGTGTTTAAACTGAGAGTTAGGGCCCTCTATTTATAGGTTTGAAAATGGTGTGACATTTAAGATAATAACAATTATGTTTGGAAAGAGTAATAGACACTTATGAGTGGAAAAGTAACATATATTTTTAAGAGGAAAAGTAATGGATATTTTTCTGAGTAAATAAAAATAACGGCAATTTTTTGAGTAAAAAAGTAACGACAATTTTTTCTAAGTAGAGAAGTAATTTTAAAATTTTTTTCCAAAAAATAAAATGACACCTCACTCAGACTCAGACTCATACTCGGACTCGGTTGGTCGATCATATGCGCCCATATGTGGTATCACATTTATTTAAGTCTTATTCCCTTCCACAAAGTAGTTGCTTCTTGGGTTCCGAACCCAATAGTCAATCATTTTCTATTTATACATCTTCTATGTAAAATAATAACGTAAAATAATACACAAAATTGCATCAATTATTTTTTTATAAAAATTCATAATTTTCAACATTAAGCGTGTATACTAATTCTTAATATGAATGAATAAGAAATGATAAACATGAATAAAAAAAGAAAAAAGAAGAAGGTAAAACTCATCCCGTTCTTTGTATTTACTAAAACACTAACAAATTATAATAAAAATATTAATTTATTAACATGTTTTTTTTAAAAATTAATAATAAAATTATAAAAATAATATTAAAATGAGGAGATTTTTAATTAGACATTGTAAATTTAGAAAACTAAATAAATATCAACACAATAGTTAAAAGATAAAAATGATTTTCAAATTTAGATGATATTTATTTCTTTTTTACCATATTTTTAATAAATAAATAAAGGAAATGAATTTTCCTATCATTCCCTAACCCGGTGGACTTTTATAGAGGTTTGTTTTCTTCTCGGATCCAAACCGTTAATCAATAGAAAAAGTAACGTCGGGTTGCGTTCTATCAGATGTCATACAAAGAGGAAATATAATATCATCTTAATTGTCTTAATGGCGTGACTCGTACTCTAGCATAATAATAATAAATAAATAAATAAAATTCACAGTAGATCATGTATGCAACCTGGAGATACTGCGTGACTCGTACTCTAGCTAAATTTATTTAAAGTTAATTAAATACTAAATTAACAATTTAAATGATATTTACCTATGGTTTTAAAATAGCATGATTGAGTCCTTTATGCATAAAAAAAATGATTCATTGATTAATGAATTAAAAAAACTCACTTAAATGAATTTGCTTGCTTCTCATTTAAAACAATATATTTATTAATGATAGAATTTGAACAATTATAATTAATAATACTATTATAAAAAATTGTTATTACAAGATAATATTTTTATTTATTTTCTTGTTTTATAAAAATATAATTAAGATGTAATATTTATATAAAAAAATTTGTTTTTAAACAATTATAAATATTTTTTAAAAAAGAGTTTGTTAATGAATTCTTTCGATTTATTTAAATAAGATTTAACTGAATTTTTTTTTATAAAATTTAAATAAAAGCTATAACTCAACAGGAATGAACTGAAACTAAATAATATTTCCAACTCATAACTTATATATATATATATATGAAAGCATTATTTTTAGAAGATGTGCATGTACTTGAATGCAGAAAAAACACAAAGATTGTAATCCTTTTTTTCTTTTCGACGGTCTATTACTTTATTACACGTCCCCGTTGCGTCTTTTTAACCATAAAATTGTAAACATCCCTTAAATTGATTTCATTTATGATAATTAATAAAAAATATATGTATTATGAAAATATTGTATGATAATAATTCGATCCAAAAACATTCATGGAAGCATATAAATATAAATGTAAATACAAGTCCAACCATTAATCAAGCTTTCACTATTGTAACAAAGAATTTAATGGGTTTTTTGTTTGATGTTTTTAAACTTTTTCCTCTTATCACGATAGTGTATAGAATAATTTACCAAAGATTGTTTTTAAATCAATTGAATTCTCTTCGTTTTTCACATAGTAGGCTTAGGGACCAAATCATATATTTATAGACAAGTCTCAAATGCTCTGTCCATCAAAGAGCAATCAGACGTGCATTGAGGGGCTGAAGTATGTGTGTGATGGAAGTTATGGACCACTCTTCTACCAACTGTGGCCAACCACTCAGTTGCGATCGGTTGGTTACCAAACTTCGCAGAGAGAACAAACATTCTCCCACTTAGTCCATATATTTCATCATTCAACTTTATGAGAAACAAAACATATGAACTATGGTGATAGGTTCTCTAATGACTAGTATTATCTTCCATGTATCATGATGCATTATGCATCTCAAGCCCATACAACTTCATGAATAAACCCTATGTTTATTCGAGGTCTATTACTTAAATATGTTTTCTCAAAATATATGAATAAATGAAATATACGCATAAAATTAATGAGAAAACATCAACTGAATAATAGTTTCATGAAAATATCAAATATATGTACAATGAATACTTACATCATGGAACCAAGTCTCATTCGAACTACATGATCCTTGAAATTATTTAGTGGCATGCCTTTAGTCAAAAGATCGACAATCATCAACTTAATGCTAATTTGCTCAATGACCACATTCTTTTCTTTAACATGTTATCTTGTGACCAAGTATTTGATGTCGATGTACTTACTACGATTATCACTTTTGTTGTTCTTGGTCATAAACATAGCAACTGAGTTGTTACAGTATAATCTCAATGGCCTAAAGATAGAATCAACTACCCTAAGCCCAGAAATGAAACTCTTTAACCATACATCATGTGATGTAGCCTCAAAGCATGACACGAATTCAACCTCTATAGTGTAAGTAGTAGTTAAGGTTTGCTTTGCACTCCTACAAGACACGGATGCATCGACAAGCATGAAAATGTAACCAGATGTTGGTTTGCATAAAGCAACATTACCAATGAAGTCCACATCAAAGTAGCCAATCACTTCCAGATTGTTCGTTCTTCTATACATAAACATGTAATTATTTTTCCCTTGAAGGTACCTCATCACCTTCTTTGCAGCTCTTTAGTGGTCAACACCTGGACTACTCTGATATCTCCCTAGCATTCCAACAAAAAATGCAATGTTAGGTCTGGTGTAGACATGAGCATACATGAAGCTTCCAACGGTTGAAGCATATGGAATAGTTTTCATCTATTCCCACTCGAGCTCATTTTTAGGGCATTAGTTTAAACTAAATATGTCACCCTTCACAATAGCCACACTTGGTGAACAATCCTTCATTCTAAATCTCTCTAAAACTTTATTGATATAGGTCTCTTGAGACAAACCCAAAATGCCTCAAGATCTATTCCTATGGATCTTAATGCCAATGACATAAGATGCCTCACCCATATCCTTCATATCAAAGTTCTTCAAGAGGAATTGTTTCACCTCATATAACAAACCCTTATCATTAGTTGCAAGAAAAATATCATCCACACATAGCACCAAAAAACAAACATTGCTCCCACTGACCTTCTAGTATATACATTGATCCATGACGTTCTCTTCAAAACAAATGAAGTTACGACGTTATGGAATTTCAAATAACATTGATGGGAAATTTGTTTTAATCAATATATGGATTTATTAAGCTTATAGACCAAGTGCTCACTATCACTAGAGCATAATCCTTCAGGTTGTTTCATGTAAACCTCTTCCTCTAGGTTACCATTAAAGAAAGCCATTTTCACATTCATTTGATGGAAATTCAAATCAAAATGGGCTACCAATGTCATGATCACACAAAGTGAATCTTTCTTAGATATAGGAGAGAATGTCTATGTAATAGATTCCCTCCCTTTTGAGTGAATCCTTTGGCAACGAGTCTTGCCTTATGTCTCTCAATGTTTCCTTGTGAGTCTTTCTTTGTCTTGAAGACCCATTTACATCCAAAGGCTTTTATACCATCGAGAAACTTGACGAGATCCCAAACTTGATTAGATTGCATAGAATCTCTTCCTTCATAGCATTGTACCATAAGTTTGAAATCTCAAAACTCATGGCCTAGGAAAATGTCTCAGTATCATTTTTGGCTTCAAAACTATAGTCACACTCTTATAGATACACAACATAATCACTAGGAATCACCGATTTCCTTACTCTAGTAGATATTCTTAATGTTGCAACAAAATTCTCCTGAAGAAAAGGAATATGTTGTTCAACTAGTTGTTCGCTAACTTCAGGTATCTATTGAAAAACTTAACAAATGGACCAGACACTTATCCATTCTTAGTATATCTACCATAATATTCACCACCTCTATCTAATCTCAAGAAATTTATTTTCTTTCTGCATTCTTTCTCTACTTCAGTCTTAAAGATCTTGTAGGCATCTAATGCTTCATTCTTGTTATGAAGCTTATAGAGATACACATATCGAGAAAAATCATCAATAAAGGTGATAAAATATTTCTGACCTTGTATGTCCATGTGTGTACAACATATATCAGTATGTATGATTTCTAATATGTCTAAACTCCTATTGGCACGTTGCTTTGACTTGTTAGTCTCCTTTCCCTTAATGTAGTCCACATATGTCTCAAAATCAGTAAAATCTAGAGTATAGAGTACCCCATATTTCACTAATCTTGTAATTCTTTCTATTGAGATATGTCCTAATCTTCTATGTCATAATGTAGAAAAGTTCTCATTAATAATACAACTTTTAGTATTAGTTTGAACATACATAGCGTTATGAGTGGAATTATTTCGTAAATTAATGTAGTAAAGACCATCAAACAAAGTACCATTCCCAACATAGTTAGATTTATTAAATAAAATGAAAGATGTTTCTAAAAAGTGAAAGGAATAACCATAAGGTACATGTCTTAAAATCGAAATCAAGTTTATAGAGAAACTTAGAACATAAAAGGTCTTTGATGACTTGCATAATTTGGCATAATTTATCACTTCTCGACTTTAAATTTAGTCTAATTTTATTTTTTTTATTGATTTTAGACTTCATCATTATTATTTAAATTTTATTGCAGATTTGAAGAAAATAAAGGTCCAAAAGTTTAGACGCATATCATCTAAGGACTCTTACATTTAAATGAAGATTTATTTAAATCAAATTTAAATTAAGATCTCTATCTCTCTCTCTCACTCTCAATATATATATATATATGAGAAGAAAGAGAAACAGGGTGACACAAGAAAGAGAGCAGAATAGAAAAAGAAACAGAAAGCGGTGCTGGTCACAGGAGAAAAAAAAAAGAAAAAGATAAGCAAATAAAAAAAGCAGGAGAAGCATTGCGGAAGAACGCACAAAGAAATCAAAACAGTGGAGAAGATGCGAAAACATATTCTTTTTGTGATTCAATTTTATTTTAATTTCTCTAAGAAAATTATGGTGAATTCATTTATGTTAAATTTAATTTTTTACATGAACTAATTTTTCTTTACTCTAGGAAAAAGATTTAATTTAATTCCAAACTATGCTTGATTTTCTATGTTAATTTGAATTAATTCTCTTCATGTTTGTATGGTTTCTTTTGAGTTTAATGCATCTAATTAACTGGCCATTAATTAGACAATTTTAGTCTTGTGATTTACTATCGAAAGAGTGAATTATATGATAGATTTGGAATATTTTAGCATAAGTAAATATAAAGATCGAAAGATTTGTATAAACTTGTGTAGTTTTAAAATCATTGGCCTTAATGCTTTCTTGCTTTATTAATTGCATACTCTTGTGTAAATTAATGAACAAGAATATTTCTAATTGATTATCGAAAGAGGAATTTGGATGTTTTTTGGAGATTGCTATCAAATAGAGAGAATTAAATTCAATTAGCTAAATGAGAAAAGCATAGTGAAGGATTAGGTAAAATCAATTTCCTAGAAGTTTTCTTCCTATTAATTTGTTGTTCTTTGAACAATATTTTTATTTTCCTTTTCATATAGACACTCATTTTCTTGGACTTAAACCTTATACCTGCCTGTGGTTTAGTAAATGACCTATTTTAATATTAGTTGAAGAAAGTCATAAATATTATATGAAAAGGTAAAACAAGAAATGCATGTTAAATGTTTCATGTATGATAACTTAGCATATTTCCATGGCTTAATCCCATGTGTGTAATACATGTATCTTGATAGTTAATAGTAGACAATAATTTTGAAGATTAAGATTCTTATTTAACATTTAAATATATTATATTAATGATTAGTTTATCGCCATATTTTGCAAGCATTTTATTTTGTTTTAAATATGTCTAGTTTAAACTTTCCTACTTCTTCTCCTGCATTATCAAAATCATCATCTTCTTTTTCGAAGAAAAAAGACATTATCAATAGTAACGAATTCACTATTGAATTTTTTTCAAAATTAATTTATCACTAAAAGATCCCAAAGGTTAACAGAGATCAAATTTACAAATAAAGATGATGAATCCTTTACATCATTAAAACTGAGGAAAGGAACATCCAACTTTCTTCACCTTTTGAAAGTATTCAATTATTTTAAAAAACATCATTAAAAAGCCATTTTGAAAAAGGTTTCAAATATGGTCATATCGAATTAGTTCATGTTGGATTATGAATGATATATTCAATCCTTATTCAGAATTATGTATTGTGTACATCAATGATGTACTTATATTTTCTAAAGATGTCAGACAACATATCATGCATATCAAAACCTTCTTCCATATCATCAAAAAGAGTGGACTGGCATTATTAGCCAAAAAGATGACTCTTTTCCAAAATCAATATCAGGTTTCTTGGACATAATGTGTCTAATGGAACCATTATTCCAATCGAGCGGTCTCTTTAGTTTACTACCAAATTTCTTGATAAGATTATCGACAAAGCACAACTACAAAGATTTCTTGGTAGCTTAAATTATGTTTTAAGTTTTTTTCCTAATATCAACAGATTGGCAAAGACATTACATAATACGCTCAAGAAAAATCTTGAGCCATGGATAGAAGAACATACCAAAATTGTGCAAACAATAAAAGTACAAGTTGAAAACATTCCCTATTTACATCTTGCAGATCCAACACTTCCCAAGATAGTAGAAACCGATGCCAGTGAACTCAGCTACTGTGGGATATTAAAACAATTCTAAGAAGATAAAGAACTTATAGTTCAATTTGTCTCTAGCCATTGGCATGATTGTTGATAACTCTGTGTTTTAGAGTTATTTTGTCAAATTTATTATTAATAAATTGCTATGTTCTTAATGTTTTAAGTTAATTCTAATTTCTTAAATTATAATTTACTGTTAGTTTTTAAGGAATATATTTTCAGAGAAAATTATATAATTTAAATAAAAAAGGACTTAATTGCAAATAACAAAATTTGAAAATTTAATTTGAATTAAAAAGAGGGCTTAAATGCAATTAACAAAAATTTGAATTAAAATTTGTTTTCTACATAAAGATGGAATCCCACGTGGGCGATGGACCAACACCTGTCACACACCATCAGATCAAAAATTCAACTGTGAAGATCAGGAGAGTGAGATGCAAATGCAGAGTGGGAGAGTGGATGAGATTTTAGTAAGCTTTTTGTACCGTTCGACGCGTAGAAGTAGGGTCCACTTGTCTCTTAGCTCTACGCGTAGAGTGGGGCCTACCTATCTGCATAGTTGATTTTCTCTAAGATGCATCCTCTATCACGCACCATCAGATCAAACCACGAACAACTTAGATCATGCGTGCTTCCCATGCCCCACGCGAGAGAGTTATGAGTGGAGGCCAGCTATTGTGCACAGGCCAACGTGCATAATTTCCTATGACACGATCCATCGAAGCCATGTGCAACTTCACCTTTCACCCAATATGAAGCGGCTATGTGTCGTGTTATTCTTCCAACGAATCATATGTCACCACGTGTCATGCCTATTGTTAAAATAAAAATCCAAAAAACCTTCTCTCGCCAGCTTGTTTTGCACGATTTGTCTCCTAATTTTTGCACGCGTGTTTGAAGAATATTTTGTGATGTATTTTTGGAGAGAGCTAAAGGCATAAATAATGGGTTATTCTGATGCTGAAAAAGAGGGAGAGAACACACAGAAGCCATTTTTGGCTTTTGTTGTTGTTTTGTTTTGGTAAAAATAGAGAGAAGGAAGTTTTTTGGTTTTTGCTCTTCGTCTCTGAAAAATAGAGAGAACACGCAGAAGCGTTTTTTTTACTTGTGTTTTGTTTTGTTAGGTAAAATACATAGAAAGGAGATAGCAAAGAAGAATAAAATGGAAGGAGTATCATTTTTTCACTGAGGAGTCGTGAAAAAATTTCTTCTAATATTTTTTTCTTCTTAATTTTATTTCTCTGAAATGTCTAAATATTTTCGTATTGTAATGTCAATTTTTGCTATGAACTAAATTATTTGTTATAGGGTTGTAATGTAGCTTAAGTTATGAAGCTTGGAATAATTATTTTTGAATGATTTATGGGATGGTTTTAATTTTTTTTATTCTATTTGTGCTTAATGCTTTTGATTGTTGGAAGATTAATCAATTGATCTGTGAACGCTAATGAACTTGAAAAAGGAATTTTCATGTTTTGCTCGTGGATAGAATAATATATATTTATAGGGGATAGGAATATACATTTATTGTATGTGTAACTATTAAGGACTTTGAGGTTAATGAATCTTTGCAAAATTTAATTCTCATAGGAATATAGTGAATTATTTTAGCGAGATGTGTTTATTTGTTATCGGAAGAAACATATGGATAAATTAGGAGTTTTTGGTTGACAAATTAATGCGAGAACATAAATCATAAGGAAATAATATAATTCAAGTGGATTAATTTGGTGGAATTGCATCCTAGAATTTTCTTATATATTGTTATCAAAAATTAGTTTAGTTAAACTCTATTCAACTATCGATTGTTTAGATAAAATTAGGTTAAAACAATTTTAATACTTAACAAAGATTAGTAACAAATCTTAGTGGGAACGATATCTTACTTATCATTTATTACTTGTGACCGTGTATACTTGCACGTTCATGTTCTCTTAAGAGACCAACAATTGTCAAAAGAATTATTCCACTCTCAAAAAAGAAGTATTAGCAATAGTACTTTGTATTTCTAAATTTCAATCGGATTTATTAAATCAAAGATTTTTACTAAGAATTGATTGTAAATCTGTAAAAGAAATTTTATTAAAAGATGTTAAAAAAATTGCATCAAAACAAATTTTTTTCCAAATGGAAAGCATTATTAAGTGTTTTTGATTTCGATAATGAATTTAGCGAAGGATAAAAGAATATTTTACCAGACTTCCTTACTAGAGAGTTTCTCCAAAACAGGTTTAACGATGAGTAAGAAGAAAAAAATAAAAGGAGGAAAGGAAACCTCCTCCAAACCCTTCTATCAAAACCCTCACATCATCAAAGCCAATTATCACCTGGTGCAAAGGTGCCCAAACTAAAATTGCAGAAGTAGAACCATCCTCCTAGCAATCCCTGGAAGAATTATCACCAGAACTATCTCCAATTGATGAAGTTCTGTATCAAAGAGTTCAACAATGGATATTGGATCTCAAAGATCCAAAAGCATTACAAGCAACTTTTGACAGCATCCCAAGTTTAGGTGCACCACTATTACTTTCTGAAGTAGAGGCCCTAGCCTCCAAAGGTATAGAAAAGGTATCAAAGGAAGCAATGTCTTCCAATTTAAAAATAATTTCAAAACAATCAACTGGTATAATTTCTATTCCAAAAAGGAGGATAACAACCTCTACATATTTTCCCCAAAAGGGAACAAGGGAAGTTATTCACAAATCTATTTCAAAACTAACTTCAAGTATATTTTAAAATAACAAAATCAAATAGTTACAATTGTTGAAAAGAGATTTTATGATCAAAATCCTTATTTAGTAACTCAAAAATTATTTGGAAAGGGTTTCTTTTACCAGCATTTTGCCAATTCAAAACCTCCACAATACTATCAAAGTGTTCTAGAAATCACTGGTAGTGTTGAATTCAAACACTTACTTTATCCAAAATCATCGGATGCATAATTTTCAACTACTAAATTTCATAAAATCATATCTCTAGCAGACTGGGGAAATGATCTTTCCAAACTACTGTCGTTTCCGATCAGTGTCATATATTCCCTTTTACATTGTACAACATATAATTACTAGGATTATTACCAGGCATAGTTCAATGCATTCCTTATCCAAAACAAAGATAACTAACATTCTTGGTTATTTTGCTTTGTCAACAAATCTATCAATCCATTTAAATTTCCTTTTTTGTGGAAATTATTTGGAAATATTTCCTCCATTATCATTTCTCTTGTAAAAGAGAGTTATGAATCTTTTCAAAAACATTACAAAACTACATCAGAGGAAGCTAGATTCCCTCCTTTGTGTATTTTTTATTCAAAATTCTATCTTCCTTGGGTTTGTCAATGGGTCTTAAAAATTATTACATCTGAGGTAATCACCATTACTCGCCTATTTCAAGTTAAATGATGGTCATCATTTACAATCCCTAACACTTTATTTCAACTAGATGTTGACAAATGGCTTATACAAAAGGGTCACAGAGAGCCCCAAATGAAGGAACTCCAAGCATCTTCACTTCTATTAGCACAAAAGGCACATACAAATGCCTTAATTTCTCAAGCAAAATCTCAGGAGGAACTTCTCGAAATTATTAAGCAATTATCACAAGGATCTTCTAGCCAAAATTCTGGAGTAAAGAAAGAAGAAGAAGATTTAGATGAGACTCAATCACTCAATAAAATAGTCTCACCATCATCCAAAGCTTCATCAGCTGATCTAATGAACTTAGAAATAGCTAGTGAAGATATCCTATTTTGGACCGGCAAAGCTTGACCATAAATCCTTAATGGGCTTGCGAGTCCATTTACTTATTGGACCTTCGTGTCTATATTAATTTAGGCCTATGAGTCTATCTATTATTAATTAGGGCCTACCAATCCATGCACTATTTGGGCCTATGTGTCAATTTACTATTACTATGGGCCTACAAGTCCATTTGTTATTTTGGGCCTATATGTCCATTAATTTATTAAGGGCTAAAAAACCCATTTATTTGTAAAGGCCTATCCAACGGCACATCAAAGTCTTCAGAAGCAATCACTACTGTTTTCACAGAAAATGACAAAACATCAAATGGTACCGACAAAGCACAATTCATTTCACCCAAATAGTGTCGACAACACACTTCCTTCATAGTCTCAACAAGAAAGGTATTTGGATCCATACCAACGTTCTAAAAACTTGAGTTACACGAGCTATCAAACCCATTCAACTTGTACCTAAAATGTTTGTACAATAACACATGTGAAAATATGTGTTCTAAAGCAGATTCAATAATGAGTAACCCTAACTAGATGATTTAATAATATATCAAATAAATCGAAATCAACTAGCAACCCTAAAATAGATGTTTAAGCAAAATATCACTAATATTGTAGGCTTCTAGTTATGTCTTTCAATAAAATTTTCAAGTCCAAGAAACTATTGAACTCTAACGATCACATCTCAGGTATATCTTTGTTCCCATGTATGTCAGATTTCAAATTAGACACATGGGAACTAGATCGATCGAGATTAGTAATTTGATTGATCCATTTATTTCATATCTAGTTAATTATTTCACTAGATCGATAAAGTGGCCATGTTCGATTGATTAAACTAGTTCTAGATCGATCGAGCGGCTAGTTTTCAAGCTTGAGCTAATCTTTACTCAAGGAGATATTTGTAATAGAGCTTTGACATAGGATTTTTACTCAGGCTATTTAATCATACCATTGGTACACAATTTTTTCAACAACACGAGAGCATTATTGAGCATTATTCCCTTCATCATATTCTCTTTGTCTTGCTTTGATAAAAATATTTTAATATGCTTTTTCATTAAGTTAATTTGCCAAATATTTATGTGTTTGATGAATTAACAAGCCTACAATATTTATGAAATTGGGCTTTAAAATGATTGTTCTAGGGTTACTTGTTAGGACACAAATTTACACTTGTGGCATTGTGCTAATTTTTTAGTTGCCAACTGTATGGGTTCAATTATCTCATGTGGCTCAAGTTTATCAAAACATTGATCCAAATCCAAAAACCTTTCTTGTAAAGACTATAATGAAAGTAGTGGCTTGTAAGTAGATTATTTGGGGACATTAACTTGGTGGGTAGTTTGAGTCCTAGTCTTCTAATTGTACCTTATTTTTCATAGTAGATAGTTAGGTGGTCTGATGAATCAGTGGTTTAGGTCATTGGTGATCCCTAAGTTATTTCCACTTAAAAATCTCACGTGTTAAGGAGTCTAGTGTCTATCAGATTCTTGAAAGTTGATTGTAATAGTGCTTCACCCAACCATATTTATCCTTATTGTCAACTGGAGAAGAAGACCAAACTACTACTTTCTCCGTGCAATAAAAGAGTTAACTATTTTTTTTATTTTTTCTTTCGTTTTCTATGCAGGGTTTTGTACCTTCTTCTTTTTTATATGGTTCACGTTATGTTGTAATACATGGTTTTTTATTTATTTATGCCAAATCTTAAGTTTTTGATGTTTTTCAAACCTTTAACTTATAACCAAGCATTTTTAGAAACCCATGAAAATTTTCAGAAGTAGTGGTGGTTGAGAGTTCACTTCTAATTGCTTTAATGAGTATTGCACGCAACATGAAATTCAAAAAGAATTTTCCTGCCTTTCTACTTTAAAGCATAATGGTGTGAGTGAGGATAAGCATCACCATATCATTGATACATGCCTTACTTGTCAAGAGCAAAGCAAGAGGAAGCCTGAGCCATTCTATGCTTTGTCATTCCATAGTTCCCATGTATCTTTGTTTCATACGATTGTTATTGTTTGTTATCAATAACCTTTATATTTCTGCATTACTTTATTTACATGTAATTGCATGTCTGCCAGTTCTGTGAAATTTTAATTTGTCATTCTTTCGCTGAAATTCTATTCACTTGCCTTCTAGCTAATAGATCCATGCATAGCTAAAAAAGTAGCCTTTCATTTGGTATCAGAGCAACCACTAGATACACTTAGTATGTCTAAGACCTTGTTATGGATTATCTTGTTGAGGATGATAGCTTATATGTTGAGGAAATAAACTTTATATTCCATCTAAAAATAAGATTATGTAAGAGCAAAAAAATGCTTTGAATTTGAGTCTTGTAAGTTTGAAAGAAGAAAATAACATGCTTGTTGCTGATAAAGGAAAATTGGGGAAAGAGATAAAACAATCCACATAAGTTGTAAAAAGGCTAATAATTGGAGCTAAAAGGTTGAACAAGATTCTTGATTATGGAAATATTTTTCCAAATAAGAGAAAGCTAGGATATATATATATATAAGTACACTACACCAACCTCTTAAAAATCAACTATGCTTGTAAAGCCTTATGATCCCTACCATTCACACATATCTCATGCATTTCCTTCTATTCCTATATGTTACAACAATGGTAGAAAGGGACATATTGGACCTAGATGTAAATTCTTGATGATCTATAATTATGCTGATAATCTACATGCATCCTATTCAAGAAACAATAGTCATATTTTTCAAAATAAGCATATGATTCAAAAAGCTAGAAAATTTTGGATTAGAAAATTTGACTTAATTTTTTATGTAGCTCATACTATATTTAAAGTTAAATATTTTATTACCTGGTATTTTGATAGTGGTTGTTCTAGACATATGAGTGGTAATCGTTTGCTTTTCAAAACTTTTGAAAAATATAATGAAGGAACAATTACTTTTGATGATGGAAATATATGAAGGATTATTGGTAAAGGTACAATTTAGATTGATGGTATGCTTAGGTTAAATGATGTACTACATGTTGATGGAATTTAAGCCAATCTAATAAGCATCAGTCAAATTTGTGACAAAAATTGTAGTGTATAATTTACCAACAATCATTATATTATAACAGATCTACAAAGTGAATGTGTGGTTAGAAGAACTAGGTCTCAGTATAATTGCTAATGCATTGATATAGGCCCTATATATTACTACTTCTTGTAACTTAGCTAGTGATCATTCTATTTCATTGTAGTATCAAAAGATGGGACATATCAATTTTAAAGATCTTGTTAACTTGAGCAAAAAGGAAATTATGCATGGTCTACCTATGTGTTTTGAAACTCAAAGAAATTTTTGTGGACCACGTCAACTTGGCAAACAAACTCACCCCTCTTATAAGAAAATAAAAAAAAGTTAACACAAGTAGAGCAATTGAGTTAACTCACATTGATCTTATAGATCCTATCAGAACTGAGAATTTGGGTGGCAAGAAATATATTATTGTTGTTGTTAATGAGTTTTCTCATTTTACATGGATTGAATTCTTGAAAGAAAAATCTGATTCTTTCAACTTTTTTAGTTCCTTTTGTCTTAAAGTGCAAATTAAAGTAAGCAATAGAATAACCAATGTAATGAGACTAAGGAAAGATTATAGGAAATAATTTGAAAACTCAAGATATGTTCAATTATGTAAATAACATGGCATAGCTCATGAGTTCTTAAACCCAATTACCCACAGCAAAATGAGATAGTAGAAACGAAGAATAGAGTTTTGCAAGAGATGGAAAAAGTCCTACTACATGCAAAGGACATTCCCAAGAATTTTTGGGTTGAGATAATAAGTACATTGTGCCACATAATGAACTGTGTCTACCTACATCTAGGTACAAACCAAACTTCCTATGAGTTATGGAAAGGTAAGAAATCTAATCTTAAACATCTACATATGTTTGGAAGTAAATGTTACAACCTTAGAGATCATGAGAATCTATGTAAATTTGACTCTAGAAGGGATGAAGGTATCTTTCAAGGTTACTCATTAACAAGTTGTGCCTTTGGAGTTTTCAATGTAAGAATTAATACTGTGATGGAGTCCATCAATGTTGTTATAGATGATGCATGTACTTGTACTCTAGTGATTGATGAAAAATTGAAACTTTAAGCATAAGCTTGAAAATTGAGAAATATTTGAAATAACACCTGCCACTAATAAGGTAGATAATGAGGTAGATGGAGAGTCATCCTGGGATGCTAAGGTTACCATATTCAACAATCAAACTAAGAGGTCAATGCATACTACCAAAAACCACCCAATTGAAAACATCATTGGTGATCCAAATGTAAGTGTGGAAACTAGAAGAAGATAATTAAGTGAGATAACTCATCTCTGTTATGTTTATGAAATAGAACCAAAAAATGTTAATAAAGCTTTAAAAGATGAATTCTAAATAAATTCCATGTAGGATGAGCTAGGTCAATTCACCAGGAATGATGTTTTGACTATAGTACCTAGACCTAAAGATAAAAACATCATAGGAATTAACTGGGTGTTTCAAAATAAATCTGATGAACATGATGTTGTGATTGGAAACATGGCTAGACTAGTTGCATAAGGATATAAAGAAGTTGAAGGAATTGATCTTGATGAAACATTTTCTTATGTAGCTAAGTTAAATTCAATTAAAATTTTACCTTCCATTACATGCTTTATGGAATTCAAACTTTTTCAAATGGATGTAAATTTTTCATTCTTAATTGAATTACTTAGTGAAGAAGTCTAGATTGAACAATCAAAAGGTTTTATAGATCCATAATTTCCAGAATATATTTACAAACTCAAGAAGACCTTTATGGTTTGAAATAAGCCCCTAGAGCTTGGTATGAGTGACTTATAGCTTATCTTTTGAGCAAAGGATATGCTCGAGGGTGAGTTGATAAGACTCTTTTTATTAAAAGGACGAAAGAAGATATATTCATAGCTCAAATATATGTTGATGATAGAGTCATGAAGTCAACATTTAATTCTCTTTTTGATGATTTTGTGAGCATAATGACCAATGAATTTTAAATGTCTATGATGGGTAAGCTCAGATATTTTCTTAGTTTACAAATTAAACAATTAATAAATAGGATCATTATTTCTTAGACCAAGTATCATGTGATTTAATTAAGAAATTTGGATTTGAAACAAGTAAGTATTTGAGAACACCCATAAGTGTTAGTGCTAAGATTTCAATGGATGAATTAGGTAAAAGTATTAAACAAATGCTATATAGAAGCATGATAGAAAGCTTGTTGTACCTCACAACAAGTAGACATGATATTTATTTTAGGGTTGGTGTTTGTGCACATTATCAATCAGATCCTAAGGATTCATACATTGACCATGTCAAAAGAATCATGAGGTATGTATTTGGAACAAAAGACTTTGGAATTTGGAACAAAAAAGGGTGATAATAAAATTCGAATATTAAATTTTAGGAGGAGAATCAGTTTTGAATTATCTTTTGAAGTATTTCACACAAGGGAGTTATGTTTTTGAATTTTATGTGATGATTACTCACACTTATGAATATTCTTCTTTTTTATATTATTAGATACAATGAACTAATGAATAATGAGTCTTTTGGGACAAGTGGTTTAGTTGTTTGTGTATTTTTTTCAATATAAACATAAGCTGTCAAGATTCAAGCGAAGACGATTCATTAGATCATAGGATAGTTCCACTATGTAAAATATTTTTTTCCTATATGTGTTATGCAGTGAGAGATAATTTTGTCACATGAATATGCCAAAGAGGGAGATTGTAAGGTTTATATGAGTGTTGGTAATATTCAGGAACAAAACATACAAATGTTGTTTTAGTTTCTAGGTGTGTCTTTCAAGAATATTTTTAAGCCGAAGAAACTATCGAGCTCCAACGATCAAATCTCAGGTATATATCTATTCCCATGCATGTTAGATTTCATATTATGCATATAGGAACATTGTGCATATAGGCTACTCAATGAATTGAGCCATATCTAGACTAATCGAGCTTAATTACCTAGTTGAATTAATTTTTACATGACTAGATTGATTGAAGAATTAATACTCAAGATTAATGAGTAGATTTATCTTCTTATATTAGATTTAATTAACACCAACTTGATTAAGCTTGGCTAGATCGATTGAGTATACATGCTCAATAGATTGAGTTTGCTCTTAATCGATCGTATGGCCAGGTTTTCAAGTTTGTCCTAATTTTTACTTAAGCTAATTTATTTTATTATGATATTGTCCTTATGTTTTAATGATATTTTAAATATTTTCATGGAGAGATTTGTAATAGACTTTTGACCTAGAGTTTCTAGTCATGTAATTAATGATACTATTGGCTCACAATTTTTCCAATCACATAAATGCATTTTTGAGAATTATTCTCTTACTCTTATTCTTTCTCTCTTGTTTTGATAAAACTATTGTAGAATGATTTTTCATTAAGGTAATTTTTCAAACAATTGTCGTTTTGTTTGATGAATTAACAAGCCTGCAATGTTTTTAATATTATGCTTTAGATGTATTGTTCTAGGGTTGATAATTGGTTTTGATTTATCTAATATATATGTTCAATTATCTAATTATGATTGTTCATTATTGAATCTACTCTAGGACACACATTTGAATTTATGGTACCTAATGTACGAGTTCGATTAACTAGTGTGACCTTCATCAAAACATTGGTCTATATCTATAGACCCTTTTTATAGAGACTATGATAAAAGTAGTAGTATGTAAGTAGATTACTTGGAGGCATTACCTTGATGGATAGTTTGAGTCCTATCTTTATAATTGGATCTTATTTTTCATAGTGGATATTTAGGTGGTCTGGTGGACCTATATTTTCCCTCTTAGGTTATTGATGTGGCCTAGGTTGTTTTCATCTAAAAATATCGTGTGTTATAATCTTTATATTTTTGCATTACTTTATTTACATATGATTTAATGTCTAGCCATTCTGTGAAATTTTAATTTGTCATACTTCTGTTGGTATTCTATTCACTTGCCTTCTAGCTAAGAAAGTAACTTTTCACAATTAATATTCTAGTTTTCTCCCACTTTTTGCCTTATATAAACAATATAATCATAAAGCAATGACAATAAGTTGAGCAAGCAAGCAGTGTATTAATGAATGAAGAGAGTAGTACATATTCTAAAAATCTCAGAACAATCAAAATAGAGAGCTAAAAAAAGGTGTTTCCAAAAATGATTAAACTCCCCCAAGGTCTATGACTCCTCTAATTAAATTAGAATAAATTTAAAAAAAAAACTAGTATATATATATATATATATATATATTTGAATTGATAGTAGTTGACTTAGCTTAATATGACTACAACAGTACATACAAAAGATAGAAATAATTTTGTTCAAAGTGTGACTATCCATTGATAACATAAAAATATGTAGAAAAGTCACACAAACATTCTAACAACTATAGTGACATATTAATAGTCAGCAAAAGTGAAATAAGTATCAAAACTGTAACAATATGTCAATTAGACCATTTATGATTAGTTATGAAGGATTTAATGAAAGGAGTATCACCTATTATAAAAAATTGCAGTTGAATTCATATTTGCACAAAATAAAATTTAATTATCAAGAGAAAAACTTAATCTGTACATTTTTTTTTAATTTTTTTGAATTCTCCTCTTGTATTAATTAATTTGTTTTATGTGAGGGATTAGTTGTTTATTTTCTTTTTGTATAACAATTTGTGGCTCTTTCTCTTTGTATATGCAAAAGCTTTTATATTTTTCTTTTTCCTTTAATATCATTCTTATTGCTTTTTAAGAAAATATGTATGAGCTAAAAACCTAGAATGATGACTTTCATACTAGTTGTGAGGTAGTCCTCTCCGCTCACTATGGTAGCTTCACACATCAAAGTAGGTAGCCCCCTCAAAACTGTGTGTCTAGTAGCATTTAAGAAAGTGAAAGATAAATCTCAAAAATAACTTTGTAGTCAAGATTTGCTCATTCCCTAGAATATTGCAAAATCAATTATAAACTTCAAGAATGACATACATATTTTTTCAATGAGCGTGTGAGTAAGTTCATGTCAAATTGATCACTAAATGTGAAATATACTAAATGCACAAGTCAAAACATCCATTTGTGTAATGTATAGCCAGTCAAAATAAATCTGAATGGAGTATATAATGTCATGTCAATGTTAAAGGATATCTACTTTCCTCTTTTTTTATTTTTTAAATTAAAGAAAAATCAATAAAAATAAAAATAAAAACAAACAAACAAACTAACTAAATATGTTCAACTAGGGTCAACTAAGTACTCAATAAAAAGTATCTGGGTGAACAATAAATGATGATCAAGTGACCGAAAAGAGACATTCTTTTATAACCCAAACTTTCTTGCATTTTGATTTCTTTATAACTTTGGGTTGGAAATCAACTACCTTAGTTGCCATTGGCATATTCTTGGACTTCCCTTTAGATTTCCCATTCATCCAAAATTAAGATGAAACATGCATGATAGGATGATGGTACTTAGTTTTAGAATTACAAATGTTGAATTTTACATGCCTCTTTAAACCAACAACTTTATGCTTTCTATTAGAATTTTTGAACATTTTATTAAAATTTCCATTCATCCTAGAATATGATGCAACATGCATGTACGGATGATGATTATGAGTCCTACTATATGAACCATGGAAATTTTTATTAAATTTAGGAGTAGAAGTATGGTTAGAAGGCCTTGTAAATGTGTCCAATGAAATACCCACTAATAGTCCTTGGGTCCTGCTTCTTCTCTTGTGGATTATAAATCCTCACTTCAAATGGGCATCCCCAAACGTGCATATGTTACAAACTCGGTTTCCAACCTTTTCATAATTCAAATGGCATCTTTGAGACACCCTTTGTTGGAACTCGATTTAATATATACACAACCATATTTAAAGCTTCAATCCACCAGGATTTATGAAGATTAGAGTTATGAAGCATACTCCGCACCATGTCTAATAATGTTTGGTTTCTCCTTTTTGCTACACCATTCTAGTCTGGTGAACCATGAATAGTGTATTGGGCAACTATCCCATGTTCTTAAAGAAACTTAGCAAACAGACCAAGTGTTTGTCCATTCTCAGTGTATCTATCATAATATTCACCACCTCTATCTTATCTCATGACCTTTATTTGCTTTCTGTATTGTTTCTCTACTTCAACCTTAAAGCTCTTGAAGGCATCTAATGCTTTACTCTTATTATGAAGCATATAGAGATACATTTATAGAGAAAAATCATCAATAAAAGTGATAAAATGTTTTTGACCTTGAATGTTTATGTCTAGATAACATATATCCGTATGTATGATTTCTAATATGCTTGAACTCCTATTGGAACCTTTCTTTGACTTGTTAGTCTACTTTCCCTTAATGCAGTCCACACATGTCTCAAAATCATTAAAATCTAGAGTATTAAGTACCTCATCTTTCACTAATCTTTTAACTCTTTCTATGGATATATGTCCTAATCTCCTATGCCATAATGTAGAAGAGTCATCGTCAATAATACATCTTTTAGTATCAGCTTAAATATGCATAGTGTTATGAGTGGCATTATTTTGTAAATTAATGTAGTAAAAACCATAAAAAAATACCATTCACAACACATTAGATTTATTAAATAAAAGATGTTTCTGAAAAGTGAAAGGAATAACTAAAAGGTACAAGTCTTGAAATCGAAATTAAGTTCCTAGAGAAAATTGGAATATAAAAGGTCTTTTCTAATTCTAAAATAAAACCACTACTTAAAATAAAACTGCACATTTCTACAGCCTCCACATGTGAGCCCATCTTGTTACCAGATAAGATGTATTGCTCACTTCCCACTGGCTTCCTTAGATTTATCAAACCATGTAAGGAGTTTGCAACATGGATTGTTGATCCAAAATCAATCCACCAGGTGTTAATATTAACATTAACCATATTAGATTCATAACAAACAAACGAGGTTGGATTACCTTTATTCTCAAGCCATTTCTAAAATTTGATACATTCCTTCTTCATGTGTCCCTTCTTTTTGTAGGAGAAATACTTGGCTTCTTTCTTAATATCAGCTTGAGGTGGAATTATCCTTTTTCCTTTATGCTTGTATTGAGATTTTCCTTTCCCGTACGTTGTAGCCAACATTACACTTTCACCAAATTCCATAACAAGCCTCTCTTCCTCTTGAACATATATGATCATTAGTTCATTGATTGACCATTTATCTTTATGTGTATTATACAAGATTTTGAATGGCCCATACTGATGTGAGAGAGTGTTAAGGATATAGTGCACTAAAAAGGATTCTGACATCTCAACCTCAAGATTCTTAAGTTGAGCCGCTATGTCCCTCATTTGAATAATGTGTTCATGCACTCCTTTCACACTAGTGAGTCTTAAGGAAGAGAACTTCATAATAAAGGTGCTTGCTAAACCCTTATCAAAAGTGACGAACTGATCATTGATGGCCTTTAGCAAGTCCTGAACATTGTTATGCTGATTAATAGAACCACGAATACTAGCAGAGATCTTAGTCTTAATGAACATCATGCTAAGGCAATTAGATCGCTCCTATTGTTCATAAAGCATTGTATTCTCTAGAGTGCTAGTTTTAGTAATTTTAGGTATTTTGTTTTTCCTAATAGCATAGTCAATATCCATCCACCCTAGATGAAGGAAAATTCTTTCCTTCCATATTTTATAATTATCCCCTTTCAGATTAGGAATGTCACAGTAGATATTAGAGAAATTTACACATTGAGAAGCTACAATTAAAGATTATATGCTTATTAAAATTTGAGACCTAAATTATAGTCATTCTTTACCAATGTATATCATGACACATATGAATCTAGTGACATAAAACTTGTTTGGGAACTAAAATTCTAATTCAATTAGATTCATCTTAACTTTATGATAAAACTATTAAATTATGTTCTTTTTCCTAATCTCTATGGGTAAATTAGAAAATATAATTTGATATTTTATCATAATTAATCACACAAAAAATATAATAAAAATTCCTCTAGAATAAGATTTATTATATCACATATGATTAATTACAATTAATGTTTATTTTATATATGTGATCCTAAATAAACCTTATTATAATTTTAATTAATTAAAAATATTGTGACTACTTTCTAATTAATTAAACTATATGAATCACTTCAATATTAGCTAAATCCTTAGGCTCAATTATTGCATAAAACCATAAGCAATATTAATTTAATTGTAAATGTGCAAATATTATCTATCTTAAGATTGCAGGTATGACAATAAATTATAGAAGCAAAAATAAATAATATAAGCACTAATTAAATCCATAAATATCCATTAACAATTAATTTCATTATGCATAAATTATTTAACCAAATTTTCATATGTATAGTTCATTACAAAATTTATACATACAAATACCAAAACAAATAATTTAAGCATAATGTATTTAAATAAATTTTAATGTGCCCAAAAATTATTTTAATAAATGTCACATGTATATAAATATTCTACACATAACAAACTTAAGTTAAATAATTAATCACATTAAAATTATATTTAGATTTTTCTTAATAAAAATTAAATTCTGAATGTATATAAAAATAAGTCGGATACATAACTAAACAAAGATGCGTCTTGGTCTAGTGGATAGCTCGTATGAGACCACAAATTGAGTCCCTTTGACACCATTGTTTTTTTTTAAAAGTCATAAACGACATGTCGTACTAATTGTCTTCAACCTCCAGTCGGGTCGTGCGACCTATTTTGGACCCGATAGGAGGATCGATGGTTTCTATCTATTTTGATAATGAAAAACTGACGTTATATTTATCAAAATTCTCAGAATTTAATTTCCAAGTGATTCATAGTCTCAGTTTGAATAAAAAACGTCATTTTAAATAAAAAGTTAATTAATATATTCCAATGAACACGAATATTAAATTAGATTTATTTTTTTATGGTCTTTTAAGTTTCAATTCATAGAATCATTATAATATCAACACTGGAATAATTTATAATTTCCATATGCATCAAAAACAAGAAAAATAAAAAACCTAAATTCTCAGTTTCTCATGAAACAGAGCAAAACATGGGTGTTTTCAAAATGGCTATGATACCAAATGTTGGATCATAATTCGATCCAAAAACTTTTAGGAAACTATATGAACGTAAATTTATACACAGCGGAAGCAAAAATAGATTGAAAACATACCTCCTGTCATCAATCAAATTTCACCTCTTCACGGGAATTCCAATGGGTTTTTTTGGTTTGATGCTCTTATTGGTTTCTCACACTTACTCTCTCTCTCTTTGATAGTGTATATGAATTATAATTAGTAAGCAGTGAGAGTACCCAGTGCCTTTATAAAGGTCTCCCATCAATAACCTCATATGGTTGCGTAACTGACGTACGGTTACGAAACCAAACCGTTACCACCGTTGCACCATAAAAATATTACATGACAATCTTGTTCATGAAAATTAATTCACTCTTTTCACATTCATTATGTTATGGAATATTTTGTATCAGTTGAACCATACAATTTGCTTTGATATATCCTTAATTTTAACTTACAATTTGGCCTCTTCTCATATTTTCTCCTTATAATTTATTCCATTTATTTTTTCAAATTTTTAAATTTTGAATATTTTTTTTTAGATTGTTAATGCTTGATTTCAAGTTATTTTCAAATTTTTTATTAAATGGGTAAAAATTTAAAAAAATATATGGATTAAATCATTAAAAAAAAGATATAAGTATAAAATGTAAAAACATTTGTGTATATAATTTTGTATTGTTGAGCTTTTATATTTTTTTAATAAATAAATACACATGTAAAGGGCGGAGCAAGCGGGTGATGGAGTGTGTCTATGTAATATTTTATAATTCGAGATATTTTATATGAAAAAGAAGACCTCGATTTTGTTGTAATAAAATTCTTATCTTTATATGAAGCACAATGTAAATAGAAACAATTTATCATGTACTTTTTTTTGGGATATTTACAATTTTTAATTTCTCTTTTAAAATTTATATATTTTTTATACATACTATCATATACTAGTTGACATTCCTTGAAAAATATTTATGATTTTAATCTTCAACAATCAAATGGAATATAAGTCATTGTGCTAAATATAATTTGCACCCCTTGAATACTTATTAAAAAAACATATAAAATACTATTATATATCATAAATATATTATAATCACACCTCATTTTAATACACAACCATTAGCTAGAGGTCAATTGATCAATAAAATTACTATACAAAGAGCTGGATTATATAGGCAAAAGGTTATATAGTGAAAAAGCACACCAATCCATAGTCCTATATAGAAAACAACTTCAATGTAGCTAAAACTTAGGAATGACACCTAGACCAAATGAGTCTTATCTTGCTTTGATCAATCTAAAAGGACCCTAACACCTTTGAGCTATGATAGGTTAAACGAGATACTTATCATGTAAAGAGGCTCTAAGATCAACTCCTAGCCTCTAGGGATTACTTCAAAACATTACCTTAAGCTTACCTAAAGGAAGCTTCCCGAAAAAGTCCTTAGCTACAAAATACTAAGGGATTAGCTCCCTTGAGCTATGGTAGATTCAACAAGAGGCTTATCATGTAAAGGTGTTCTAGGATTAGCTCCTACCCTTTATGGATTACATCAAAATGTTACCTAAAGCTTACTTTAAGGAAGCTCTTGAACAAAGTCCTTAGCTTCAAAACACCAAGGGATCAACTCCACCGAGTTATAATAGGTTCAACGATAAGCTTAACAAATAAAAGGGATTAGCTCTCTCCAGCTATGATGGGTTCAATGAAAGACTTATCCTTTTAAGAGGCTCTAAGATTATCTTATAACCTCTGGGAATTATCAAGGCATTAGTTTAAGGTCACAATGAAAAAGCTCTCGGACAAATTCCTTAGCTTCAAAACACCATAATGAACCAGCTTCGATGGGTTCAACACTCAAGATACTCCAAAGCGACTCTAGGAAATAATCCTAGTCTGTAAGGATCACTTTGAAAAAAGATACATGAAGCTATCTCCATGAAACTTCTCTAAGAAGCTTGAAGCTAAGGGAATTATACCCAAAGCAGTTTCAAAGATTAGAGATACTCTCCAAGTAACTTCTCAAAGAAGCTCGAAGTAAAAGGAATTATAACCGAAACAACTTTGAAGATTATAGATGCTTTCTAGGTAACTTTATAAAGAATCTCAAAGTTAAGGAAATTATACCCAAAATAGCTTTTGAGGATTAGATGTTCTCCAAGTGATTACTCAAAGGAGCTCGAAGTTAAAGGACTTATACCTAAAATAAATTTAAAGCTAAAAAACAACCTCTGATATAATTAACTCAAAGCTAAGGGAATTATACCCAAATACCCTATAAAACAAGAATTTCCACTAACGAAGCTAGAAGCTAAGGTAATTACATCCAAAAGAACTTCAAATCTAGGAGCTAATCTCCATTACAGTTTTGATGTTATTATAAGTCAAATAAAAATAGCCTCATTTAAAAAGAGGAAAACTCCACACAAAAGATAAAAACAAAGAAAGTATTAAAATTAAAAAGTAGCTACCACTAGGTAGAAATTTTTATAAATTTATTACAATAATAACCCCAAAATGTTCGCGTCCAAACAAAATAGAGACAAATTACAAGAAAAGCTCAAGGAACAAGAGCATCATCTTCTCCACTAGGAAGGAACTAGAGGGTAGAAGAGATGACTCATCCAAAGGCCTTTATTGAAGAGGAGTCACCACAGTAGGATCACCAACTATCAATAACTCAAGAGTCTTTATGTCCTCCTCTACATCAGTGACATCTACCTCTAAGGAAGCCATAGGGGATAAAGCGTCACCCCAAGAAAACTAGCTTTGACATCTTCACAACCTGCAAGCATGCCAAAGGTGTAGTGTTTATTAGCATAAGCCTCTATATTCTTCAAGTCAACTTTAAGTCTCAGCTTCCCTCAAAGCCTCACCAAAGTAGTGCTCATTTTCATACCATTTGTTCTCATCCTCCCTATTATGAACACTTGCCTCATTAGTAGCCTTCTTGGCTTCAACCTACTGGTCTAGTGTAAGGTTATTCTCTTTCTTTAGATCCTTCAGTTACTGCTCTAAGGAAATTACTTTGTGAGCAAGGTCTTTTTTGTCATAAGCATCGCACAGGGTCCCTCTTGCATTCCCTTTAAAGTATATATAGAATAGTCTTAGAAAAAGGGTGTAATACTTACCATCACCAGCTTCTCGAATAGATATTTTTAAATCTTCAAAGATTCCATACCAAAAATTTAGCCTCTCAATTGGAGACCTTCCACTGAGTCCTCGAGCTAGTCTCTCTACAACTACCCAAGAAGGTAGTATTTCCCCTTTTCCTTATGCAACATAGGACCTTTTCTTATTAGATATGCTACACTTTAATTTCTTACTAGGATTTGCTTCTATAGTTAGTTCTAAGTCAATAGCAAAGGAACTACAAGACAACATCCAAAAAATGTCAAAGCCATACAAAGAACTAAAAAGGAGCAAAAGGAAGATAACTATTCCTAGAGTATCCTACCAACTTGTATATATATGAAGCCAAAGGCCACTAGCTTTAGAATTAGTAGAATCCACCTTATAATATTATCAATTCTAGGTTAATATTTGAGTTGATATGTACAACAAATTGAGAGAAAAATGATTTCTTTTTTTTGGAAAATTTGTGAATAAAAAAATTCGTTTGGGATTGGAAAAAACTTAATTGGACAGTTTGGTCTTCTCTCAAATGAGTGAAACCGTTTTAATTTTTTTTTCTTTATTGATTAATACTTTAATGCCTCATACGGTTTCTAAAACCATTTTCTCTTTTATTATTATCATTATTATTTAACTCTTTTAGTCCATTTAATTTGTTAGCTCCATCTATAAGTAGATGAGAAAACAAAATTCAGATGTACGGGAAAATAAAAGTAAAGTATAAAATTATCCATTTTTTTTATAACATTATATAATTTTCATTCTTAATTTATTTATCTTATGTATATATTTTACTACAATTTTAACGATAGATAAATCATTCGACAAATTGTTGGTAAATATTAATGGTGGTCTCCTCCAGGTTTCAATATTTTTCAAACTGCCCTCAAAATTCAAAAGTTAGTTAATTCATGTATCAAGTTTACTCCTTGAGATGCCGGCAAAATACGAAGATAAATTAGCATAACTCAATTTCATAGAAAAAAGCTCACTATTAAGTGACGTCGTCACAAAATTTGTTCAAATGAGACATGCATCATTTAAGGTACGAGAAATTAACAAACCAAAAAATTAGTAATTAATAATTTTTTGAGTCACATTTACTAGAGAAACTTACATACAATGGGACATGTATACATGATGAAATGGAATCATCTTCTCATTATTTTTATAAAAAAGTAAAAGATATTAGAAATGAGAACGAAATCAACAACTAATATTAATAATAAACATATAACTTCTTGTATGTTAGATTTTTTCTCATTTACACGTGTATCAATAGTAAAGTAATTAATATAAAAAATAAAAAATAAAAAATTTTATTTTTATTTTTATGAAAAAGTAAAAGAATAAATATTTATTAACATAATTTTTTAACAAATATAGGTATAAAATATAAATTTATATTTTCATTGTGCTATAAAATAATAAAGAAGCCAAATTTACTATAAAATATGTCATAAAATTTAATGATAATACAAAACAAGGAGAGGTGTCATTTAATATATTATATTAGAAATAAGATAATTTAATCTCTTAACTATGAAAAAAGGGTTAATTAAAGACAAATAATATATTTTAATAGTTTTTACTATTAAAATTTTATTTTTTTCTATGAAATGATCAAACCAAATTAAAATATGAGCATTTAAAAAGTATATAAATGAAATTTAATAGGAAATTATTTAAGAAACAAATCCACAATAATAATATTCAAACAAAATTTTTTATTTTTGAATTTTTAATTTTTAGTAAAATATTAAAAATTAAAAAATATTAAAATAAATACTTTGTAAACTGTTTTTCTTATTAAGTAACACTTTATTATTTTTAATTACTCATGCTTTATTCATATTTAATCACTTGAAAGATAAATAATAAAATTTTAATAGAAAAATCATTAAGATATTTTGTGTCCTTAATTTATTCATTTTTTCTTAACTAAGTGACTAAATAATATAATCTAAGTGACTAAATAACATAAATAAACTAATTTAAGATATTTATGTGATATTTTTCTATACAAATATATTAGAGGATGAAAGTTACAAAAAATAACTATTGTTAAAATTGTTGTTTTATACAACTTTTTCATTAAGGGTTAATTTGCATTAATGATTCAAATTAGGCTATTTTATGATAACAAACTTAGCATTTTAGCACTTATTGGTGTAATTTTTAATGTTAAAAAATTTAAAAGATAAACATTCAAAAATATTATTTTTCTTTATAAGATAAAAATGAAAAAAATTGCAATTTTATTTATAAACTTGTCAAACTTAAAATTTATCACATATTTGAAAAAAAATAGTTTACTGAGGGGGCACAAATCAAATTACATTACACAATAAAAATACCAAAATACATAAATATTATAAATAAAAGATACATTTAAAAAAAATGAGAGTTGGCACGTGTCCTCCTAGGTCATACATGCCTCCATCATTACTATTGAATCTCCAAACAATACAAAATATCACCATGAAAGGATACAAAGGAAATATAAGGTTATAGGCCAAAGATCACCACTCTAATTGATCACTAACATGGTACACATTATCATCACCTAAAGATCACAATAAGAGATACACACATTCTCGAACTTATTAATATAAGTCTCTAACCTAAGAGATAAAGATAAAACTCTTAAAGAACTCTCAAGATACAAAATCACTATCAGGGTTTAAAGTCAGCTCTAAAAAATCCAACTTATAATGAATTTTTAGTCAGTATGCATATAAACTGACTTAAAACTTAAAGCTTCTTAAGTTAAATACCGACTTTGAATGGACTTAAAATTAAAGAATATTAAAAAAATTAAAAAATAACATCAATTGACATGTCCAACTGACGCTATATGTGGCAATTAGTATAGGTTGTACATGTTAACTGATGCTACGCCACGTATAGCATCGGTTGAACATGTCAACCAATATGTAATGTAGCATGGGTAGTACGTGTTCACTGACGCTACACGTGGAATTGCATAGAACCGATGCGACGCAACTTATAGTGTTGGTTAACACGTAGGATAGATGTGTAATGCATAGCGTTAGTCCTACATGTCAATTGACACTACATATGGCACTTAGCATTGGTTCTATATGTCAACCAATGCTACATGTGCCATTGCATCGATTGATGCATAGAACCAACGCTACCTGCCACGTGTAGCATCAGTTGATAGGTAAAACAGATGTTAACTGGATTTTTTCCTATTCTTCTTATAAATTCTCCCTCTACCTATTCTTACTACTCTTCCCATTTTCTCTTTCACTCTCTCACATCGTGCACACCGTTTTGACCATTTTTTCCACCATTTCTTGCACCGTCAAATGGGTTTTGTTATCCTCTATTTACTAATCTAGATCCTTCTTTTTTTGAGCTTAATACTCAATATTTTTTTTATTCATTTTTTTGCACTATCTCACTTACCTAACATATTTTTTCTTCATTTTGTTTGATTATTGTAAGTATTTCTATTAATTATTTTACACTTGTTATTAATGTTTTTATATCTTTATTTAATTTTAAAAAATTATTTTTTTATTTTTTATATATATTATGTGTTATTGATTACTTATATATATATATATATATATAAAGAAGATAAGACATTTATTTATTTATTTACATTAAATAAGTTTTTTATGTTAATTTTGTGCTCTTATTCTTTAGTATATTCAAAAGTTTATAACTTATCGTTTTAAGCTTCGGTTTTCATTTTTCTAGTTTAAATTTATTCCAGTTTTCAATTATCACCTTCTAGTTTAATTTAAAAAAAAAACAAATTTTAATTTCCCACTTTCTACATTTACATCAAAATCATCATTTTCCTCTTCGAGGAGCAAAAACATTATCAATAGTGATGAAATCACTATTGAAATTTTGTCAAAATCAATTGATACTTGGACCATTTCGAGGATTCATAAGGATCAAATTTATAAAACAAAGATGATGAATCTTTTCAAAACCGATTATACTATTAAAACTGTAGAGAGGAACATCCAACTCTCTTCACCTTTTGAAACCATTCAATTGTTTTCAAAAACCTCGTTACAAAAACATATTAAAAAACATTTCAATTATGTTTATATAAGATAAGTCCAAGTTGGATTAAAAACCTTGACCAAAGAAGGTCTAAACACATCAATCCTAACAACTCTTCGAGATGCTAGATTCAACAATTTTAAGGATTCTCTGTTGGGAATAGTAGAATCGATTTTTTGTTTGGGACCAATATCATTTGACTGTTTTCCTAACTTTGTAGTCTTTTTAAGTGATAAAAATATAATGGAGTCACTTACATTACAAATTAAAACCCATAATTATGACATGAAATTGGGATCCATCCTAGTTGCATTAATTTACAAAGTGCATTACAAAGCAATGATGTATGCGTTTAGTATTGGACACATTCATGAATCAAAAAAGGGAGAAACACTCATCCTACAAGCTAATCTCACAAGATCCAACGAAGTTATTCCAAAACCTATCACATGGAACCAGATTACCTTACCAGATGAGGGGCTCCTTGAAGGTGTGACTCAGCCATAGTCAGAACCACAAGAACCTGAGCAAAACACCGAGCTTAGGAATATAACCAAATTTAATGATGCTAGTGTCAAGATAAGCTTTGACAAAGCTACTAGTTCGAGGTATTCTTCTATTTCGTTAGCTAATATCTCAGACTTGTCGTCTCTTAACCTACCTCTCAAAACCAAACCTAGGCATTCTATATCAGATATACCTAGACCAACACTCAAAGGCATAGACTATAGTATACTAGTACCTCTACCAGTCTACACTATTGATCCAACATCGGAGATGAGGGATTCACCTCCAACTTCACCTACAGTGTCTCAGGCCCCATTACTTAATGTGTCCTAGGAACATAAATTAAATGGCTTAGATAAAAAGTTTAAATTACTAGACATAAAACATTACTTATATGTCAACAAAAAGTGGGTTGACAATAACTATGAACCACCCTAAGCATGCTTCATAAAAATATTACCTATATGTCAACCACTAATAACAAAACTCAGTCTTCTTTGATTTTCTTGAATTATATTTCTTTCAAAAGGGTTGGAACTACCCTTTCAAACAAGCCATAAAACCAAAGAAAACCAAAACTGTTGACCCAGTTAAATCAATTGACATGGTCAACACCAAAAAGAAAATACCAATATGGAAAACCATAGATGCTATAATCGAGGTTAAAAATCTTCCATTGAGACCAATAACTTTTCCATATGCTCAAACCACGGTTGAAGCCTGCCCTCTTGAAAACTCTCATGAAGATCAAGCTAGAAACCTCAAAAACATAGTTATCCAAAACAACTTTACTAATATCAGCTTAAGCACTATAGGTAAACATTTTACTAGGATAAAGAAAATTAGAAAGCTGGCATCCTTTTTACCTCCTAAAAAGCTATAGATAGTAAAGTTCAAAACCCTATCTTCAAACCCTTCTAGGACTCCAAATTAGCCTAGGAAGAATTATTAACTAAAATTGTGTTTTATTGAGGCATCCATAAGTCTCAAATTGAAGAACAAAACTCAAATTCCAAACTAGGTCCAGTTGTCCCAAACTCACCTCAAACACCTAAGACCCACAAAATCTAACTAAGAGTATCAGTGTTCTAAACAATCAAGGACCTACAACCTTTAAGAGGAAGCTTTTGAGAAGCCGTTTCTTGAATTGACTTCTCAAATTCAAAAATTATTTTGGAAGCAACCTATACTAGTTTGGTATCCAAATTAGATGTCAATACCCAACCAAACTTAGTTATACTTTCAAAGTACAACACATCATCTATCTATGAATGGAACATAGATGGTATGATAGAACATCAAATTTTAAATACACTACAGCAAATGAAAATGACCCCAAATGCTTATAAAACCTAGTCTGGTTCAACGGAAAAAATAGTAGTTTAATTATTAATAGCTGGCTTCTCAGGCCAACTAAAAGGATGGTGGGATCACCACCTATCTAAACAGTAACAATCAGATAAGTTCAACACAATTCTGACCGAAGAATATGGAGAACCCATAATCGATCATCATAGAGAATCTATTTAGGACGCAATCTCTATATTACTTTTTACAATATCACATCATTTTATGGGATATTCTTCCCATTTAAAAGATATAAACGTTGATTTTCTCTCTAACTTACACTATGAGAAGATGAAATATTTCCAAAACTATAAAACTACTTTTCTTAGTATAGTTATGTTAAGAGAAGATTCAAACCAACCCTCCACTTCTGGGAGATAAGGTTTGAAACAAAATCCACGAGACTTATGGGAATCACTTCATCCCTTATGATCAACTAACCTATAGTGAATTGATTAGTTTCGCACAAAAACAAACACTTCAAGTCTACCAAGATTTGAAGATCCAAAAACAAATGAAAGAGCATCTTAAAATATCCAAGAAGGAAATTGGATCATTTTGCAAACAAATTGATAACTCTCTCCCACTATCAAACACTATGGTGGAAGCTGTAGTAAACCTATTTCAAAACCTTATTCAAAACCCCATAAATCATTTTCAAAATATAGAAAACCTTATGATAAACCTCATAAGAAATTTTATTCAAAATTATACAAAAGACCTTTTAGAAAGCCTTACAAAAGTTCTTATGAAAAACCTGAAAAATATTTTTTCAAAACTAAAAGACTTAAAATGCTTTAAATGTGGTAAGAAAGGCCATATTGTAAATTATTGTAAAATGTCTAAAAAACTTCACGAGTTAGATCATGAAGAAGAAACATTACACAAAATCTATGCCTTAATGGTATATTCATCTTCATCATTTGAGTCTGAACCTTGGACTAAGGACTCTGATGATCAAAACCCACAAGTTAAGGAGTTAGCATCCATTGACTCTGACACTCATAATTCAAAAAAGATCAATATGTTAACTAAGGAAGAAAACCAAATTCAAGATAATATCCTTAAGTTAAATGACCTTGATCTTACTCAATTATACTTGGATCATTTGACCAATACCTTGGCCAAGACTCAAGCACAACCAAAACCCTCTAAAATTCCCTCAACAAGCATAAACCATTATGACCTTATGAAAACCCTTGACCAGAAGAAGAATAAAACCCAAAGGCATAAAGTCAAATCCAAGACTTGAAAGTTGAAATCAAAACCATTAAGCTAGAACTTCACTAGCTTAAAGAATATTTTCAAAACATCAAAACCTTGGTTGCCAACCAAAGGATTAGGAGTCAAAACCCTAAACCTATGAGTGATTTCGTTGAAGAACTCGACAAAATTGGTGAACAAGTGCTTGAAAACATGGAGAAAATTCCAAAAAAACGTTCTACACCACTTAGAGAAATCACCAGTAGGAAATATAGAATCATTGTCACTCTCATATTTCCTAACAACTCAAAACTTAAGATAATAGCACTATTTGACACTAGTGTTAATCTTAATTGTATCAACCTGAAACTTGTCCCTAGATAGTTTCGTAAAAAAAATAAGCAACTCAAATAAGCCAATAGTTCAAAGATGAACATTATTGGAAA
The DNA here is from genome assembly GCA_030763125.1 of Hippophae gyantsensis. Taxonomy (NCBI): domain Eukaryota; kingdom Viridiplantae; phylum Streptophyta; class Magnoliopsida; order Rosales; family Elaeagnaceae; genus Hippophae; species Hippophae gyantsensis. The sequence goes on along the minus strand of CM061033.1, from coordinate 7,329,243 downwards.
TGCTGAAGTTGCAATCCTTAACGACAAATTATTAATCAAAACCCCATTCTTCATGGTATCTGATATCAGCCACAAGGTTATATTAGGTACACCATTTATGAATGTTATCACCCCATATCTTATCAAACATGATAAGATATCCTTCAAAATCAAAGATGAAACATTTAGTTTCTCTTCCTCAAAGAACCTAAAACCAAGAATCTCAACCTCATTCAAGCCAATTCTATCCACCAAAATGAGATTTCTACTCTTATCATGCATAGGGAAAAGAACCTTCTCTAACTTAAAAGCAAAGTTAAATTTCATATAGTTGAAAGAGAACTTCAACTCCTATAGATACAACATAAAATCTCCAAATTACAAAAATATTTTGAGAAAGAAGTTTGTTCTAACCTACCCAGTGCCTTCTGGGCTAGACAAGAACATATGGTAGACTTTCCATATGAACCAACCTTTCATGATAGAGATATCCCAAAAAAGGTGAGGCCAATCCAAACTAATGGTGACCTCAAACAATTTTGTAGAAAAGATATCAACTATCTCTTATAAAAAAATTGATTAAAAATTCTAGATCACGTGGAGTGGTGTGGCTTTCTATGTCAACAAATCAGTTGACATAAAAAGAGGAACACCTCGATTAGTCATCAACTATAAACATATCAATAAGGCCTTAAAATTAATTAAATACCCTATTCAAAATAAAAAAGGACATTCTCCAAAAACTCTACTCATCATCTATCTTTTCAAATTTTGATATGAAGTCAAGTTTCTGGCAAATTCAAATTGAACCTCGACATAGATACAAAACAACATTCACTGTTCCCTTTGGACAATATGAGGAATGTCATGTCCTTTGAGCTCAAAAATGCACCATTTGAATTCCAAAAGATTATGAATGATATCTTTAATCCTTATATCAGAATTTTGTATTGTTTACATTTAATGATGTATTCATATTCTCAAAATCTGTTAGAAAACATATTCGACATCTCAAAACATTCTTTCATATAATCAAAATGAGTGGTCTGGCTTATTATCCAAAAAGATGACCCTTTTTCAAACTAACATCAAATTCCTAGGATATAATGTGTCCAATGGAACTATTATTCCTATCGAACGATCTTTGTAGTTTACAACAAAATTTTCTGACAAGATCACCGATAATACCCATTTTCAAAGATTTCTTGGAAGCATAAATTAGGTTTTTAATTTATGTCCCAATATCAATCTCTTGGTAAAACCACTCCATAATAGGCTAAAGAAAACCCTTGCACCTTGCACAGAAGAACACACAATAATTGCTCAAAAGATAAAAGCACAAGTCCAAAACATTCCTTGTTTACATCTTATGGATCCAACACTTTTCAAAATAGTAGAAACCGATGCTAGCAAAGTTGGCTTTTGAGGGATCCTTAAACAAGTCCAAGAAGGAAAAGAACTCATCGTTCAGTTTGTCTTTGGCCATTCGAATGATTGTCAAAATAATTATTTCATTGTCAAAAAAGAAGTATTAGCAATAGTACTTTGTATTTCAAAATTTCAATCAAATTTATTAAATCAATTTTTTTACAAAGAATTGATTGTAAATCTACAAAAGAAATTTTTCAAAAAAATGTTCAAAACAATGCATCAAAACAAGTATTTTCCAGATGGCAAGCTTTATTAAATATTTTTGATTTTGATATTGAATTTATCAAAGGAGAAGCCAATTCATTACTCGACTTTCTAACCAAAGAGTTTCTCCAAAATAAGTAAACATGTCAAAAAAGAAGAAAAAGGAACCTCTACCAAACACTTCAATCAAAACCCTTTCGTCCTCAAAACCTATTATTACCTGGTCCTACATGACCCAATTATCACTAGTAGATGAGCCAACATCCTCAGGTGAGGCTCGATATCAAGAGATCTAAGATTGGATCTTTAGCCTCAAAGACACTCCAGAATATTTGTAGGCCACTTATGATAGCTTCCAAAGCCTTGAAGCACCATCATCATCCAAACCAGAGATCCCAATCTTCAAAGGTAAGGATAAGGTAAAACTGGAAGAACCATCTTCCAACAAAAATATTATTATTACAAAACCTAGGGTTGGAAAAATTTCCAATACAGGAAAAGATGCAACATTCTCTTCTAAAATCATCTATGTGCACCACGGAAAAGGAAATTGTCTCCCAAATTATTTCAAAACCCTTATATGAGTATTTTATAAAACCTGACAACTCAGATGGTTATGACTATTGAAAAAGGATTCCAAGACAAGAATCTTGATTTAACTATCCAAAACAATTTTGGTAAAAAAACTATTTTACAAGCCATGGGAAACTTCCAAAACACCAAAATACTATCAGAGTATTTTGGTAATTACTAGTATTGTGGAATTCAAACATTTTCTCTACCCTAACCAACCTGATGCCCAGTATTCTATTGCCAAAATACTTAAAGTCATACCTCATTCAGAATGGGATTATGACATATTAGAACTTCTAGCTTTCCCAGTCAGTATTACCATAACCCTATCACATTGTAAAAACTACAATTATTGAGATTATCACCAGGAATGGTTCAATACCTTTCTCATCTAAACTAAGTATAATAAATATTCATGGTTATTATTCCTCTTCCAAAAAACTATTAACCCAACCAAATTCCCATCATGGTTTCACTATTGGTGGAAACTTATTGGTTATGTTTCTTCCATCCTCACCTCACCGGTGAAGCAAAGTTATGAAACATTTATTACCCATTTCAAACCCACACTAGAAGAGAAAATATTTATTCCTCTGTGTATCTTTGCATCAAAATTCTACCTTCCTTGGGATGTAAATGGGTCTTAAAATCTATTATATTCGAGGTAGTAAATATTACCTATCTGTTCCAAGTAAAATGGTGGTCGTCATTCATGATCCCTAAAACTATTATAAAACCAGCCATAGAACAATGGCTAACCAAAACTTATCATAGAGCAACAAAGGTTGAAGAACTTCAAAACACTTTGTTGTTCCTAGCTCAAAGGGCTCATACCAACACCATATTTGCCAAAGCTCAAACCCAAGAAAAACTCTTGGATATTATTAGTTATCACAAGATCCCTCTAGCAATTAGAAGGAGGATTCAGATGAAATTTTATCACCATTATAACCAATCCCCAGCACTTCTTTAGGAAATATACCAAGACCAACTAATGAAGAATTATTATTTTGGATGGGTAAAAACCAGCCATAAAAATTCAAATATTTGTATAAATGGGCCTACGAGTCCATCTGTATCAAGGGTTAAAAGCCCAAGTTATGTATTAGGGTTAACAACCCAAAATCATTATGGGTTTAACAACTCATTTTGTTTTATAAAAGGCCTAAACAACAGCCCATCAAAAGGCCCTTACAATGGCCCACCAAAAGGCCCAAGCAACTGCTCACCAAAATCCTCAACCCAAAACTATAGCAGTAACTATAGCATCAGTAGTAGACAAAAAAACAAGGAATGGTACAGACAAACCAACAGTAAAAGATGCTTTCTATTCACAACAGTACTAGAATCTTCTACAGTACAAAGTTGGCAACAAATTACTGTTCACAAACAGTAAAAGCATCTCCAGCAATACATCACTCTGGTTATTAAAGGAAGGTTCATTCTCATTCAAAGACATCACATAATTTACCATTCACTTTCATTTCTCTTGAGCTTCCATACCCATCCTCTCTGATAATTGTTTTCTTTTGTAATCACGCAATTCTTCAACTATAATTCTTTAAGTAAGTTTATATTTTATTTAAGTTTGTTTTAATTTTCTGTATTTAAGTATATATATATATATTAATTTAGTTTGAATTTAAATTTTTTGAACTTATTATTACATGTTTAAATAGTATTATATATTGTTAATGTTATAATAAATTTAATAATTGTTTAAATATTATGTATTTATTTTTATATAATGTTTTCATTGATATTCTTATAATTTATAAACTTCATATAATAAATTCTAAAATGTATTGGTGATTAATATATTTATATTTATTGGGCACATATTTAATATTTTTGATGCCATTAATAGAAAATTGACAAATCTTAGATGTCAAAGTGTAGAATTGAGCATGATATATTTCTAGAGTTGAAACTTTCTTGGAATTTGCTCATACAAGTAATAATAGTGAAATTAATATGATTCAATGCTCATATATTAAATATAAAAATGAGAAATTTCATGATGTTGTTGAGGTTAAGTATCACCTTATTCGTAGTGATATCCTTTTGAGTTATAAATGTTGGTATTATCATGGAAAAAATATTGATGATAACTATGGAGAAGAGATAAATACGGATGTGAGTTGATTATATACATCCTATCTGGATTAGCACTCTAGACATAATATATAGATAGAAAATATGTTTCATGCTATGGAAGATAAACTACATGAAGATAAACTTGAAACTTTTAGAAGATGTCAAAAAGCCGTTGTATGTAGAGTGCAAGAAATACACTAAAATGTCAGGATTGCTTCATTTCTACAATATGAAGGCCGAAAAATGGATTTTCAAAAAAAGGATTCGTATAATTTCTAAATGTACTAATAGATATGTTTCTTGAGGGTAATAAGTTGCCATCTTCATATATGATGTGAAGAAATCTCTTAGTTGATTTGGCATGGAATATCATAAGATTCATACTTGTCCAAATAATTACATTCTTTGTAGGAAAGAATATGAGACATAAGATGATTGTTCAGTGTGTGAAGAATCAAGATAAAAGCATTCTATAAATGAAACAACACCTAAAAAAGGCGTGCCTGGAAAGGTTCTCTGGTACTTTCCTTCGATTTCTCACTTTTAGAGGTTGCTTAAAAGTAAAGAGACATCAAAGATGTTGACTTGGTATTCAGAGAATCAATCAGAAGATAAAATGCTACATCATCCTTCAGATTCTCCAAAATGGAAAGTAGAAGACAACTTATCCACTCAATTTGCATTTGATCTGCATAATCTTCATCTTGCCATTGCTATTGATGAAATTAATCAACATAGTTCCCTTAGTAGTAGATATAGCTATTGGCCAATAATTATGGTAACATATAACCTTATTTTTTGTTGTGTATGAAATGAAAATTAATGATGCTAACATTATTGATATCAGGGACATTAATATTGATGTGTATTTACAACCTCTTATATATGACTTAAAGACATTATGGAATGATGATGTAAATGTTTGTGATGCATACAAGGAAGAATACTTTAACTTAAGGGGGTCTTTTATTGAAAATTAATGATTTTCCTACCTATGGAAACTTATTAGGACATACAACAAAATTTTATATAGGATACTCTATTTGTAGTGATTATACTTCTACAATTCATCTTATTCATGGACGAAAGATGTCTTATAGAAGACATAGAAGATTTATGCCATCTAGACACAAGTTTAGATACCAAAAAGAAACCTTTCGATGGGAAAGAAGATTATGACCCTACACCAAGGAATTTCTAAGGGGTTGAGATATTAAGGCAATGGAATGGTATGACATTCAAATAATATGGAAAGATGAAATAAAGAATACTCACTGATGGAGAGAAATGAAAGAGGTCAACTAATAAAAGAGGTGAAAATGAAAATGTTACTCAAATAGTAGAACATGATTGTTGGAAGAAAAAAATCAATATTTTGGGAATTACCTTATTAAAAAGACCTACACATTAATTTGATCTTAGATGTCATGCACATTGAGAAAATTGTATGTGAGAACTTGATTGGATTTAAAGAAACTAGGCATACAACCTGAATTGGCACCAAGGACGAAAAATGACAAGCATAGAATATACTTACCACTGGTATCATATACAATATCAACAAAAGAGAAAGATGTATTTGGTAAATGTTTGGTAGATGTGAAGGTTTTTGATGGTTACTCATCCATCTTAAGAAATTTTGTAAATCTATGCAATACCACTTCATTATGGAGCTATATTTGATGACTTTCCACATAGGCAATATCGTTACTTAGTGTATTGTCTTTCACTGTGTACGGTTAGTTACTAATGATTCAGTAATGCGAGCAAGTTTATACATATTATGAGGTTGGTTTTTAAAGTATACGTGCTAGGGTATGTTGTTTGTGGTTTTGTATTATTTTACTTGTGAGTATTTGTGAAAAATTACTTGATAATTTTTGGAAGAAAATCATATTTTGAGGGCTCACTAAACCCTCGCCAACCTTGGCTGGTGAGATTGTAATGGGTATTACCCTCACCATGTATGGTATTACCCCTACCGACTTAGGGTTGGTGAGGTGGTCAACGAGGCCTTGAATAGTTAAGATATTTTCTTTAAATACCCTCCCTTTTCTTTGAAATGGTAATTAAAAAAATTAAAGTATAGATGTACTAAAATTATATCACTTCTTTTCCATTCTATTTCCCAATTAACTTGAGTGTCTGTTCAGTATTTGTGAGAGTAGAATTATGCTCTTGAGTTGTGTGTACTTGAGATGGTGTTTTCTATTTTGGTGTTATTGAGGTGGATACCTCATTTTATTACACTATTGACCCTTGATGACTAATCACACTACTTTGTATAGTGGAGCTATGGAGGAGAACCAAAATCATGTATTATACCATAGTTTTTATGGAGGTAGCAAGTGAGGATAGCATAGGCAATTAGGATAGGTGTCCCGACTGATAAAGGTATTTGTATTTATATTTTCTATTGAGATATCTATTTATTTTGTTTAGTTGATTATATCCTATCGAGTGATTTTAATAAATAATCTCAAGATTTTACCACACAGTCAGGGGTTCTATGTGGGTTTACCTCGTTATGTTATTGTGTTTGTATTATTTGCTTTTGTGTTAGAAAGTCTGAGTCTCTCTCGTGTATGTGCTAGCATATGAGACTTTTCCTCTAATTGGAAAGCCTCTCTGACTTTCTATTATTATATGCACTATTACATTCCTTACTTAGTAGGCCTATTGACTCCTAATTGTTATTTCCGTTGATATTAAATTAGTTTGCCTACTTTTTGATTAATTTAATATGTTTTGACTTTACTTATGCTTTATGTATTATTTTCTACTTAAAAGTTAGGTGTGAGTGTCTAATGAGTCCTTATCTCCTTACCATAGTTTTTCACCAGGTGTTGGACATTCTTAATTGGTATCAAAGTGAGTACACCTTTAGTTGGGCTTAACCACTCTAGTGTTGATTATTTCTAACTCACTGTTTACACACACCCACTTCTCTCCTTATGGAATCTTGAGAAGGATATAATATAGGTAGGCCTCATCTATTCATTGTGCTTTATTATATCTATTGAAAGTCCAAGACGTGGGCCTATTTATGGTCACTTGTAAACTGTGTTTGGCTTTTGATAAAATATGGATTGATGTATCTGATGAGTGCTTAAAAAGCACTATAATTACCATGTTTTAATGTACTTTAATTGATTAAAAAGATTAATATTTATATGATTTTATCATATTTTTATATAATTTTTTCTTTTCGAAATCACGGGTATTTTTTTATTATTTTTCAGGTATTTTTGTTCAAAAATAACTTAAAGGCTCGAAGAAAAATACTGGAGACAATACATCACAAATATGTTGAGAAAACAAATGAGGAAAAGTCAAAAAGATGGAAAACATTGGACAAAATGGGTCAAAATGGTCAAAATGGTCAAAATGCCAAAATTATGTGCATAGTTGCCCATTTACGTTGAAGTCTGGCATGCTCCAACACATACCCATGCCGAATCCACCTATATTCCTAGCACATGCCAATACATAACCACACATAACCAACACATTTCGAGCACATGCCCAACACACTTTCGTATGCGTAGCTAGTGTAAGTAGCCAACACATGCCCACGCACAGCCAACACACCTCTATGCTTATCCCACGTGTGCCAAACACCTATCTACCAAAAATATCATGCCCTAGACACGCGCCAACCTATCCAAATGTGTCCAAAATCAAGTTTTGAAATATTTTCCCACATTTTTTTGCCTTTTCCAAACCTATAAAAGGACTCTCTCCCCCTTTGTAAAACACACACAATTTTCGCAACTCTTTCTCTCTCTAGAAAGTTTTCTTAGTTTTTATTTTAAAGTTCTTTTGTTTTTGAGAAGAACTAGTTATAATCTTGTAGATTTCTATTTTTTGATTCAATAAATGGGAATACAAGTCTGTTTGAAGATTTTTCAGCAAGAAAATTAGCATCAAAGTTCTGTAAGGATTCTTTTAAGATATAATTTTAAAATTAATTATTATAATTATTTTTATATTTTATTCTTGTATGTTATGTTTAATTTGTGTGTGATTAAATTTAACATGGTTAGTTGTTTATAAATATGATATAATAATAACGTTATTATGCATGTGAAATATTAAATAAGTAAAATATTTCTATAAAATAAATTGATTTTGTTTTTATTCAAGATTTTATATTAAGCGTGTTAGAGAAAAATATATTATTTTTAATTACAAACTTAAATCTAAAAATTAGATTATAAGTTTAATTATTCGATCTAATTTAGAGTAGTGTTCTTTTATTTGTTAGTACAATCCCCTAATAGTTAGAGTAAATCTCTATTTCAAAATTTTTCTAGAAGAACTATTATTTGAAAATATATTGACACATATTTTTAGTTATGGTTTTAAAACTTGAAAGTTAGTACTCTGATAATTAAAATTCTTAGGTTTAATTTAGACACCTTGAATAAAGTTTAAAATGTCTAACCCTTCCAAAAGTGGCATTTAAATGGTTCATTTTCATTCACTTAAGAAAATGAATTGATTTATTTAACCAAATTAATTATCGATCTCACCCATAGGTGTTAATTGATTTTTTTAATAAACAAATATTATCTAACCCCACCAACGGTGGTATTCGTATAAAAGAGAGAGAATCAATAAATATCAATTTATATCTTTAATAACCTAAATAATATGAGCAACCATAATTAACTTAATTATTATATCCATAAATACTCTATTGTTATGAATGATAAAAATTTGTATAATTGTTTATTGAATCATATCTATATTTATTTTTATGTTACTAGATTAGGAAACAAAAATCAAAATATCATGATAAGATGTTTATGATTTAATTTCATTTGTAAAAATTTGAATAATAAATTAAAAATCACATATATTCCTTACTTAGATCAAACTTGGGAGTATACTTGTCATTTTATATAAAATGATTCGTGTACTTGTGAGAGTTTTACAAATATAAAATCAAAGTAGTTGCAAGATCGACATTGTCGATTTTGACTCATAAAGCTTTTGACATTATTGCAGGGGAAGGAATAACATTTTTAAGTTATTTATCAAATTTTTGAAAACTTTTTGTATCGTAAATAATTGTATTTTATTTATTTATTTTGAGTTAAAAAATTAAAAAATACTTTATTTATTTAAATAATGAGCTCTAAATAAATAATAATAATAAAATACTATACAAATTTTTTTTTAAAAAAATTAACTTAATTCTTAATTTATATTATTAACTTATATTATTAACGTAACTGTTTTTATTAAGTTTTTTTCATGATTAAATTTTTTAGATTATATTAATTTAAAAAAAAAACTAACTTTATAATAGTATGAAAAGTAACGATCTAAGAGAGTTATGTATAGGAGACTAGTTCTTGAAAACCTTTATGTCACTAGTCTTTCCTAGAAACGTTGTTTTGTTTAGGATGATGGTTTTTAAGGAGGTTTTGTCCCACCATTCTTTCTTGGGAGTACTCTTGGTTAATACTGATTATGTTATTTAACTTGTTTGTTTAGTATTTTTATTTTCTCTAAATTTTTGTATAGTTAATTTATTATTCTTTTCCTTTTTAATTATCAGGTGTTTTAAATTTATGCTTTCACTAGTCTATGCTTGGTAGAATATCCTTAGAAAATCGTCTTATACCATACATAGATAATATTCATAAATTTAAACAAGTGTCCATAAGGATGGATTCTAACCATCAACCTATTTTTGAGCCAAACACACAACCAAGCCTTGATCCTCTATCGGAACCAATAGAAATGAGATAAAACCCATATGTTAGGGAAACCACTATGAATAGGTTTGCATGTTTAGTAATTGGTACGAAAACTTCCTCTATCCAACTAGGTAAGGCTGCTCAGAATTATGAGTTGAAAAATATTCATTTTTCCATGCTTCCTTCATTCTATGGGCTGCCTAATGAAGATTTTCTTTCCTTTATTAGGGACTTCTATGCCACAATCCAAATTTCCCCCTCGGTATTCTAAATGAGGATAAGCTTAGAATGAGGTGTTTCCCTTACACCTTGAAGGACAAGGCCAAAGCTTGGTTTATGCTACTTCCTCCAGGTTCTTTGATGATCGGGGAGGATGTTTACAACAAATTCATGGGAAAATTTTATTCCTACCAAAAAACATCAGAGTTGAGAGCAAAGATTGCCATTTTCTCTCAGATGGAAAGAGAACCATTCCATGAAACCCAGGATAGGTTCAAACTATTCCTCACTCAATGACCCCATTATAGCTTCCCCTATAGTTGCAAAACCAGTTCTTTTATGATGGACTTACATAGCAATGCTAATTCATTATTGACAACACTGTTAGAGGAGCTATGAGAGAGAAGAAAACCTTAGAGATGTACAACCTCTTTTAGATGTTGGTGCAAATTATCAACAGAAAAGCTCACGAGTAAGAAGAGTTGGAGTTCATGAAATCGATTCCAACAATGAAGGTCAACAACAACTTCTTTAATTGACCAAGCAAGTTTCCCTTCTCTCTACACAAACCAACACCAATATTGAACATTCTAGTTTGTGTAGCAATACAGGACATGATACTAAAGGCTGTCCATATCAAGGAGAAACACTAGTTGGACTTGAACATGTTAATGTTTTGGGAGAATATCAATATAGACTAAGATTCGACCGCAATATATCTACAATCCTGGGTGGAGAAATCATCCCAACTTCTTCTAAAGGCAAACCAACCCTCCTTTCTCCCAAAGCTTAAATCAGTCAGGCCAAAAATTCCACCAATCCATTTCAAGAAGCCTTCCTAGTAAACTAATCCTAGAGGACAACTTGAATTCCTTTATTCAAGTCTGTAGAGATTACTAGTCCAAACCAATCAACGGTTGGACTTTGTGAAAGATTCTATCAAAAAGGTGGAAGTCTAAGTAGAGCAGTTAGCTGAGCATTTGTAAAAACAATGCAAAGACTACTGAATAGTCAAATTGGATCAAATAAGTTCAATGAAGAGGAGACATTGAGTTTTTTATTCTGAAATCTCCAAGCAATGTCTTGAAGACAATAAATTTTAGTCCTAAGTGAAAGGTCACCCATTATTATATTTTCCTTTCTTTTAGTTTGTTTTATTTTTATTTTAAGAATGTGTGTTATAAAATTCAAATGAAATAATAGAAATTTATTTGTTTCAAAAATTGTGTCTATTCTTTAAATTTTGCATTACAAAAAAAAATATAAAAAAACTCAATATATTTACTTAATTAATATATATTTTTACTTAACTTAATTAACTTAGAGTTTCACTAAAAAATAAAATATAATAAAAATTTAGGTTCCATGCATCTTTCATCTTATTTAAGCCTATACATTTTGTCAAGTGATAAATATTTCTTAAAACATTCTACTATATTTCAATTTAGGACTTAGACACACAAGAGGAGAAGGATCAATTTCAACTACAAGTAGCCATGGGAGATGTTGGAGATAGGTAGAAAATGATGAAGGACTATGCAACGCCAATCATTGGCAATGCAACTTCCGGCATACAATTGGAAGAGGCTACAAAGAACTATGAATTGAAAAAGATTCACTATTCTTTGTTGCCTTCCTTTTATGGTATCCCTAATGAAGACCCTTTGCATTTTATTAGAGAATTCTATGCTATTGTCCAAACCTTTCCAATATAGAAAATTGATGAAGACCAGCTTAGGATGAGGTGTTTTCCTTACACCCTCAAGGATAAAGCTTGGTCATAGTTCATTACTTTATAGTTGGGTTCTCTAACAACTTGGGATGAAGTATATGAAAATTTTATGGGTAGTTTCTATTCCCATCAAAAGACTACTGATCTAAAGAAAAAGATAGCAACATTTTCTCAAATGGCTGAAGACCCATTTCATGAAGCTTGGAAAAGATTGAAACTTCTTTTCATTCAATGTCCTCGTCATAGCTTTCCATTATAGCTACATAACCAATTCTTTTATGATGGATTGATATTGTAGAGTTAATACATGGTTCATAATGCTACTTGAGGAGTTGTGGGAGAAAAGACCACAAAGGAAACCTATAGTCTCTATGAGCTGTTAGGTTCTAATTCCCAATAAAGATGTACTAGAAGAAGGAGGGTAGGAGTCAATGAAGTTAGATTCGGTAATGAAATGACCTTGTAACTTGCTGAATTGACTAAGCAAGTACAACTTCTCACTACCTACCAAATTCCAAATCAAGTGGTGTGTGAAATGTGTTTTTCAATTGCATATGATGCTCGTAATTGTTCATATATTTTTTATTCAAATGTGGATTCCTTAGAGGAAGTCAATTCCTTCCAAAGGTATCATCCAAACATCAATAATCACCCTAACCATCATTGGACACCAAATAATTACTAAGCCTACACCCAATGTCAAACACTAAGGACAAATAAAAACCACCCTTATCCACCAAATCAATCTTTTAAGCTAACCTTAGAGGATAGCTTGAATGCTTTTGTTGAAGTTAGTCACAACAACCAATCGATGAATAATCAAAGGTTGAGCACCATAGAGGCTTCGGTTATGAAGATTGAAAGTAAAGTTGGGCAGCTAGCAAAACAAATGCAAAGGTAAGAACCAAGAAAGTTGCCCAGTCAACTCGAATAAGTGAAGGATGTAAGAACCCTTCGAAGTGGTAAGGTAGTCAATACTAGTTTACTTGAAATATCTAAAGATCTACCTTGTAGTTCAAGTAACAAAGAAGGTGAAATTATAGTTTTGTAAAAAGGAGAGACAAGTGCTAAACTTGAAAAACCTATGAAAAATATCATTGGGGAGTCATCTGACATCCCCAAAATTCAAAAAGAACATAACCACACCAGTTGCAAGTACCTTTTCCACACCAACTGAAAGAATCCAAACAAGATAAGCAACTTTATGATCTTTTTAATATGCTTTCTAAAGTAAATATTAATTTACCATTATTAGAAGTGATCATGAATGTGCCTTCCTATGCTAAGTTTTTCAAAGAGTTGGACACTAAGAAAAGGAGGTATGAACCTAATGAGTGAGTAGCAGTATCAAAAATTTCTAATACTGTACTTCAGCACCGACTTCCTTCTAAGTTGAAAGACCCTAGAATTTTTATCATAAACATAACTATAAGGGATAAGAAGGTCGCTAAACTAATGCTTGATTTAGGTGATAGTATAAACATGATGCCCTATTCTATATTATTACATCTTGATTTAGGAGATTTAAAACCTACAACTATGTCCTTTCAACTTGTAGATAGATCTCTTAAGTATCCAAAAGGAATATAGTTAAGGATGTGCTAGTATAGGTAGATAAGCTGATAATACCTATTGAATTTGTGGTTTTGGATATGCAACAAAATCCACCCTTGGACAGAGAGCACACAATACTACTTGGTAGACCATTTATTGCAACTACCAAGACTATTATTGATGTCCAAGATGGAAATTTGACAATAACAGTCTTACGAGAGACTGTTCATTTTAAAGTTTTTGATTTTTCACCTTTTCCTTCTATTTTTACCATCGATGAAATATTTAATGTTGACCCTTTGGATAATCTTGTCCAAAGCACCTTTTCCCAAACTAGAATAGAAGACAAGCTTGAAATTGTTCTTACAGTTGAAGAGGTCGAAGAAGATTTAGATAAGGAAACTAAGGGGTACCTTGAACAACTAGATAGTGATGAACTAATGAAAAAATCAAGTAAACTGTTAAATCTACCCAATTCCACATCTAGTAAAGAGGCCAATCCACGTGAACTCGAACTCGAACTTAAAGACTTAACTAAGTAATTAAAATACATGTTTCTAGGAAAAAAGAAACTTATCCAGTGATAATTTCTTCAACATTGACCAAAACCCAAGAAAAAGAACTTATAAAGTTCTTAAGAAGTTTAAGAAACCCATAAGTTGGAGTATCAGAGATATAAGAGGCATTAGTCCTACCATGTGTATGCATAAGATGAACTTGGAGGATGATGCTAAACCCGTATACGAGGCCCAAAGAAGACTAAACCCAAACATGCATAAGGTAGTTAAGAAATAAATTCTCAAATTGTTAGAAGAATGAATTATCTACCCTATTGTCGATAGTAAATGGATTAGTCCAGTGCATATGGTACCTATGAAATTTACGATAATAGTTGCTAAAAATGAAAAAAAGTGAATTAGTACCCAATAGAATAATCACTAGATGTAGAATGTGTATAGATTTTAGGAAAATGAATTTATATACTAAAAAGGATAACTTTCCTCTTCCATTCATTGATCAAATGTTGGAAAAATTAGTTGGGCACGAATTTTACTATTTTCTAAATGGATTCTCCGGATATTATCAAATACCCATAGCACCAAAAGATTAGGAAAAAAATCACATTTACATATCCTTTTGGGACATTTGCTTTTCGAAGAATGTCATTTGGGTTATGCAATGCCCCTATCACATTCTAGAGATGTATGCTGTCTATCTTCTCGGATATGGTAGAAATATTCCTTGAGGTTTTCATTGATGATTTTTTTATCTTTGGAAACTAATTTGATGAGTGCTTAAAAAGCACTAAAATTACCATGATTTAATATACTTTAATTGATTAAAAAGATTTATATTTATATGATTTTATATAAATTTGTCTTTTCGGAATCACTTGTAATTTATTTATTTTCGGTATTTTTGCTTCAAAAATTATTTAAAGACTCAAAGAATAATAATAGAGGATTACATCACAAATATATTGAGAAAAAGTGAGGAAATGTTAAAAAAGGGAAAAATGGGAAAAATTGCCTAGCCGCACACATCTCGTTGAAAGTATGAGCGTAGCTGTGCCTATTCATGCCACAAGTCCATGCACAACCACTCCCTCTTCATGCCACAAGTCTGTGAGTAGCCACACCCATTCAAGTTGCAATTCAATGTTGAGTTGTGAGCGTATCATGCCGAATTTCTACACGCATCAGTGCTTGCATCAACACCCATCCATTTCTCGAATCCTATGCTCCTCAACACATTTTTAGCCATGAATCTTGCCCAATCGTATGCATCAACGTGCCACACGTATGCCAGCCTATCCAATTTTCTCAACTCTTTCTCTCTCTAGAAATTTTTCTTTTTTTAGTTTTACAGTTCTTCTCTTTTTGAGAAGAACAAATTTTGCTTTTATAGATTTTAGGTTTTGATTTAATAAATGGAAATGAAAATCGTTTGTAGGTTTTCAAACAATAGAATTAGCATCAAAGTTATGTACGGATTCTTTTGAAATATAATTTTAAAATAAATTCTTTATAGTTATTTTTTATGTTTTATTCTTATATGATATGTTTAATTTGTCCTTTGACTGAATTTAACATGGCTGACTATTTGTAAATATGATATAATAATAACGTTGTTATGGTTGCGAAATATTAAATTGGTAAAACATCTCTATAAAATAAATTGGTTTTGTTTTTATTCAAGATTTCATTCTAGTATTTCTTGATAAGATGTGGAAATTATATTAAATCCAAAATTGGTGTTTAGGAATCAAATAGTGGAAACTACCCATGTGAGATATAATTTGAGTCTAATTTCCTTTATTCTGACTGAAATATATTTTTTCTACTTCAAACACATTTCTTATTTCTTCAAATATTCAGATGATCTCTATAGGTTAATACATTGAATGTATGAATTTTTTTTCTCATCTTAATGGAGTGTCGTATATATATATATATATATATATATATATGCTTAGATTAAATTATTTAAGTAGAAATTGATAGTATATATTTAAAAATCTACAAAAAAACATATATGGGGTTACCTAAACCAAAATCAAACAAAAAGCCACAAAATTAACCACTCACCAAAATCCTATAAAAATGTACAATTTGTACATGGGTTTACTCTCTAAATATATATATATATATATATATATTTAAAAATCTCTTAAAAAAATAGAGAGCTAGAATATATAGTATAATCTACATACTATAACCCATATAGCCTACAAAGTTGTGAGTAAATGCTAATTACAAAAGAGAGTTATAGGAAGTAATTAATCCCTAGAAGTCATTGCATTTATTTTTCCTACAATTCTAAAAGGCATATATCTTGAAATTTTTGCTTAATGATTTTGATTGATGCATGCAAATAATTTTTATATATGATATCTTTATAATTCATACATTCGATTCCTTTCATGAGATCAATGTTAAAATATCACTTTGAGTCTTTCTTCTTTATACATATGCGAACATATTAATTCATTTCTTTACATCAACTCTTTTGTATATATATTAGTATGAGTGTTTAAACCAATAGGATTCTGTGTTTTTGAGAGTATTGACTTGTGAGAAATGTAGTCAAAGAGAATTCGAATTCTAGACACGAAATTTGGGTGAAATTAAATTGATATACTTTTGATATGAAATATGAAAATGATTTTCAACTACTTATTATAGCAAATCATGACTGTTTCAGAAGATGAAAATAACTTATGCTTTAGATTTTAATTATGATCTTAAAGGAGATTAAAAAGTATGAGACATTTTTGTGTTTTGTTTCATTTTGTTTTCTTTTATTTTATTCTTAAGTTAATTTTTGATTTTATTTTTTGATTTTGTTGTAATTTTAGTTTTTGAGTTATTATTTTTTTATTTGATTTGTTTATGTTTTTTATTTCTTTTAAAGGCATGTTGTATACGCTAAATGCAATCATGTCAATCCATGGAAGTGATTTAGGATAGTTTAATTTTTAATTTTTATTTTAGTTTTTACCGCTCTCTTGTTAGGGACTAAAAAGAAGCTGGTTGGGGGTTGTGATGAGTGCTTAAAAAGCACTAAAATTACCACAATTTAATATACTTTAATTGATTAAAAAGATTTATATTTATATGATTTTATATAAATTTGTCTTGGCAAAATTACAGGTATTTTTATTATTTTTTTAAGTATTTTTGCTTCCAAAATAATTTAAAGACTCGAAGAATAATACTGGAGGCAATACATTACAAATATCTTGAGAAAAATGAGTAAAAGTTAGAAAAGTACTATTCATGGTAAAAAAAAGTACCAAGCTCAACGAAACCTGTTGACTGACGATTCAAATGGAGGAGAGCACAAGTAATATGAAAAAGTTGTCCGCATTTAATTATGATATTTGGAAGCCGAAGATGGAGGATATTTTATACATTAAAGATCTATGGAAGCCAATTATAATGCCAAAGAAGAAAGTAGTGTCTACAACTTTGATGGATGAGAAAACGACGATAAGACACCAAAAATAACCAACCGAGACATTGATTGGGTCATGCTGAACCAAAAGTGTGCTCCTCAAATCAAACAATGGATTGACTAGAGCATTTTTCAAAAGCAATTTAATCAATATGATGCTTACATTCTTTGGCAAAAGTTGGAAAAAATGTATATGAGGACAAGTGCATAAAATAAAGATAATCTAATTGGACGATTAGTCAATTTGAAGTATAAGGATGGAAGTAGTGTGTTGGTACATATGATAGAGTTCTAAGGCTTTTTAGATCAAATTAATTCTATGAAGATGACCGTAGATGATGAGCTATAAGCGTTTTTGATGATGAGTTCTATACCAAAAAGTTGAGATACTCTAGTTGTGTCAGTTAGCAACTCAGCTCATGAGGGCAAGGTTACCATGGATATAGTAAAAGACAAAATGCTAAACAAAGAGTCTTGACAAAATGATGAAGGATATACTCCTAACATTAAAGCTCTTGTCATGAAGAAACAAGGAAAGCAAGAATGGCATAGAAGAACTAAAAGTAGAAATCCCTGTAACCAAAGTTAGTAAAGGGGATGGTTGAAGTCTAGATCAAGGCATGACAAGAAGTGTCACTACTATAGCAAGCCCAAACACTTCATTTGAGAACATTGAAAGTTAAAGGTAGAATGATCCAAAAATTAGGAAACAAAAACCCGAACAAATGACACTACAACTGTCACTAAAGAAGTTGTCATTGTTCGATATGCTGGTTATGTCAATCTTGCATGTCAAGACACTACTTGGGTTGTTGACTCAGGCACCTTCTATCATATCACTTCACGATGGGAATTCTTCTCAACCTACACTCAAGGTGATGATGCATAGAAAATTGTCGGCATTGGAAACATTTACCTAGAGACTATTCTTGGATGCATATTACTTCTGAAAGATGTGAGGCATGTTCCTGATATCCACCTCAATTTGATCTCTACTAGTATGATTGATGATGATGGATATAATAATTATTTTGGTGAAGGAAAGTGGAAGCTCACCAAAGGAAATTTGGTAGTAGCTAAAGGTAAGAAAGATACATCACTCTACCTTATAGAAGCCAAACTATGTAGAGGAGAAATAAATACCACTAGTAAAGAAGTTCCCATCGAGCTATGGCATAAGCGACTCGACCATATGAATGAAAAAGGTCTCATAATTCTTTCCAAGAAGGAGCTCTTACCAGGAATAAAAGGTACACCCTTGCGAACTTGTGTTGACTGTATTATGAGAAAATAACATAGAGTTGCATTTCATAGTCTCGCACCATCTAGGAAGGCAAATATTCTAGATTTAATACACACAACTGTCTATATAATGAGTTGTAAGTCACTAGGAGATGCTCATTATTTTGTGACTTTTATTGATGATCATTCTAGAAAAGTGTGGATTTTTTCTTTGAAAACTAAAGATCAAGTGCATGAAGTTTTCAAGCAATTTCATGTAAAATGGAGAGAGAAATTGGCAGATGTTTGAAGTGTGTACATGCAAACAATGGCGATAAGTATCATGGACCATTCGAGGAGTACTACAGAAGTTTTGGCATCAGAATGGAAAAATCAGTACCAAAGACACCTCAACATAACAGCGTTGTGAAGAGGATGAACACAACCATTTGTGAAAGAGTCAGATGTATGCTCTCAAATGCAAAAATGAAAAACTCGTATTGGGGGAACCAATAAGTATAGGAATCAAATTAATCAATCTTTCTTCATCAATTCCCACTACTACAAAATGTGGTATTTAAGTCGATATGTAAAGTTGGTTTTTGGATAAAATCAACTTATAATCAATTTAAAGTCGGTTCAGTGAAAAATCGATGCTACATGTAGCGCCGGTTCTACGTGTCAACCGACACTATCCATGTAATTAATTTTTTTTGATAAATTATTATTGCATTTGAATTGTTTAAAATTATAGAATTTAGTCAATTGGTTTTTAAAATTATAGAATTTATAGAATTTTTGTATTTGATTGGATACATACTTAATTTTATGTACATGTTTTCATACGCAGTTATCGAATTTGAATAGCATGAAAAACACAATATATAGAAAAGTTTTTAAAAATATATAAAAAGTCTATAGGTAATTAAATTCTTAAAAAATAATTGACAAAAAAAATAAAAAAATTGTATTGTTTAATTTCAATTTTAAAACCGTTAAAATAAAAAAAACTTCACTACATGGATACGTAATTAATTTTATGTACATGCATTCCTTACGTAGTTATCGAATTTGTATAGCATGAAAAACACAATACAGAAAAGTTTTCAAAAAACTATAAAATGTATATAGTTAATTAAAATCTTAAAAAATAATTGACCAATAAAATATAAAAATTGTATTGTTTAATTAATTTCAATTTTAAAAATAGTCAATTAATTAAAATAAAAAATTAATTACGTGGATAGCGTCAGTTGACGTATTGAACCGATGCTACACACGTGGATAGCATCGGTTCTACGTGTCAACCGATGCTATCTACATGTGTAGCGTCGGTTGACACATAAAACCGACGCTATCCATGTGTATTTTTCCATTTCTTTTCTCTTTTCTCCATGAGAACCTTATTTTTGCATGTAGCTACCACCCATAAAAACTCTAAAACCGAGCTCACCTCCTCCACTCTTTCTCATTTTTTGGCCACCTTCGATCACCATTTCCAATGCTATTTAGTGGGTTATCTTCCTTTCCATATTATCTTTCAGATCCACTATTTTTTTTGAGCAAAATACTCAAATTTTTTATACCAATTTTCTCACTTACAAAACACCCATTTTTTCTTCATTTCCTTAATTTAGTCACTTCATTTACTCTTGTAAGTATTGCTATTAATCCTACGCACTTATTATTCAGTTTGCTTTATTTTTTGTACAAATTTTTGATTTATGTATGTTTTATATTATGCTTGTTATTATATGTTTGGCTAATTTTCTATGGAAATAATATCTAGATGTTGTGGGTTTGAGGAACTACAATATTTACCGTACGTGGATAAATTTATTTACATATAAATAATTAAATTTTATTAAGTAAAAGTAATAAAATTTTAAAACGATTAAAATGATAAATTTTTGTATTATGTATGTTTTAGTATAATAATACTTGAAATATATTGATTGGATACATAATTAATATGCTTAATTAGTGTCATTAATAGAAAATGGACAAATCTTGGATGTCAAAGTGTAGAATTAAGCATGATTATATTTTTGGAGTTGAAAGTTTCATGGAATTTGCTTGTATAAATAGTAATAATAAAATTAGTATGATTTGATGTCTATGTGTTAAATGTAAAAATGAGCGATTTCATGAAGTTGACGAGGTTAAGTATCACCTTATCCGTAGTGGTATTCTTTTGAGCTATAAATGTTGGTATTATCATGGAGAAAATATTGATAATACTTATGGAGAAGAGATAAATAAGAATGTGAGTGGATTACATACATCTTATCATAATGTATAGACAGAAAATATGTTTCATGGTGTTGAAGATGAACTGCGTGAGGATGATCCCTAAACCTTTAAAAAACTTCTAGAAGATGCCGAAAAATCGTTGTATCCAAAATGCAAGAAATACACTAAAATTTTAGGATTGGTTCATTTGTACAATGTGAAGGCAAAACATGGTTTTTCTCACAAGGGATTCGCAGAATTACTAAATCTACTAATAGATATGTTTCCAGAGGTTATTGAATTACCATCTTCAATGTATAAAGTGAAGAAATCTCTTAATCGATTTGGCATGGAATATCATATGATTCATGCTTGTCCAAATGATTGCATTCTTTATAGAAAAAATATGAGACATTAGATGATTGTCCGATGTGTAAAGAATATAGATGGAAGCATGCTACAAATGAGACAACACCTAAGAAAGGCGTGCCCACAAAGGTTCTTTGGTACTTTCTTCCAATTCCTCGCTTTCAAAGGTTGGTCAAAAGTAAAGAGACATCTGGCATTCAGATAATCGATCTGATGATGGGGTGCTACCTCATCCTTGTGATTCTCCAAATTGGAAAGTAGTAGATAATTTATCCCTTCAATTTGCATCTGATCCTCGTAATCTTCATCTTGGCACTACTGCTGATGGAATTAATCCACATAGTTCCCTTAGTAGTAGATATAGCTGTTGGCCAGTAATTATGGTAACATATAACCTTCCTTCCTGGTTGTGTATGAAAAGAAAATTCATGATGTTAACATTATTGATCTTAGGACCAAAACAACCCAGTGTTGACATTGATATATATTTGCAGCCTCTGATAGATGATTTAAAGACGTTGTGGAATGATGGTGTAAATTTTTATGATACACATAAAGAAGAAAAATTTAACTTGAGGGGGTTCTTTTATGGACAATTATTGATTTTCCTGCCTATAAAACTTATCAGCACATGCAACAAAAGGTTATAAGGGATACCCTATATTTAGTGATGGCACTTCTGCAACTTATCTTGTTCACGGACGAAAGATATCTTATAGAAGACATAGAATATTTTTGCCATCTGGACACAAGTTTAGATACCAAAAGAAACTTTTCGATAGTGAAGAAGATCATGATCATACACCGTGACCTTTGCAAGGGGTTGAGATATTAAGGCAATTGAATGGTATGACATTCAAATGATATGAAATGATGAAAAAAAGAATACTTACCAAGGTATGGAAACAAAAGTGGTCAACTAATGAAAGGGGTGAAAATGAAAAGGGAGGAGAATCAATAGACCATGTTGTTGGATGATAAGAGTCAAATTATTGCATTTTTGTTATGATTTAAATGTTGATATTTGTGTGAAAATTGCGTTTATTTGATTATTTAATCCACAAATGTCATTTCACGGGTATTTCGTGTTTAAAGTGCAATTTCAGGTAAAATCATAATTTTGGAGAAGTTTGGGACAAATTTCAATGAACGGGATTGAGTGCAAATAAAAAGAAAACAAAATTTCAAAATTTGGAATTTCACCGCCGGCGAAAACCTTACGGAGAATACGTTGAGCAAAGCAATCTCGCCGCCGGCCAAAGAAATCTCACCGCCGACCAATGTAATCTCGCCCTCGGCCAATGCATTCTCGCCGCCGGCGAAAATCCTACAGAAAGCACGGCGAAAATCTTCCCGAGAGCACAAAATTTGGCAAATTCATCTTACCACCGGCCAAATGCATCTAGCCGCCGGCCAAAATCGAAAACCCAAAAAAAATTTATTTTCCAGAAATCTCGCCGCGGTGAGAATAATGTCACCGCCGGCGAGTTTCGTCCGAAAACAGATTTTTTTTGTTGTTTTGTTCCAAAATTGCCCCCAAACCCTAGATCTATATATACAATATGATGGAGAAAGAAGGGGACGACAGAGAGGGGAATTCAAAGACATTTTTGGAGGAGAGAAAGAAATTTTGGAGAAACTTGAAGGATCTTCACCATTGATGCTACCAAGTCTTCATCTTCTAGAGTTTTTCATCTCTTCTCCTTAGCTTTTATATTCTGCAATTTATTCAGTTTTATTATTAATGGATTCAATTGAAATAATGGTTGTTCGTATTTTCGTTATGAACTAATTCGTTTTTGCTAAGGCTATGATGTAGTTAAATCAAGGAAATCTGATTTCTTTTGTTATGGTTATATGAATTCATTATTTTCAAGTCGAGTATTTATTTCCATGCTTAATGCTTTTAAATTTCTGATCAAGATTTAGATGATTTGTTGCATTATATTGAGACCGAGAGGAGATGTGTAATGAATGCTTCTTGTGATAAATACCGTATGTTGAATGCGAGTTTGACACCTAATGCATGATGTATGTGGTTATTCCAGAAATTCCATAAATCGTAATGTGCTTATTTGTGATTAAATCTTCATAGAAATATAGTTGGTTTTCATAGATAAGTAATTCTAATATAACTTGAGAAAGAGTATTAGATAAGTTTGGGTTTTTCAACCATCACTTTTAGCTTTGATTTTCATATAACATGACTTGAAATCGGATTGAATTGATTTAGCAAAATCAAATGCCTTAGCGTTTTTAATCATTTGTGAACAACATTAAATTTTGTTATTTACGTTTAGTTTTATGTTAATTTGCTTTTAAAACAATTTCAACAATTCAATTTTCAAATAAAATTAGGGTTAGTCAATTTTGGTACTTAGTAACGCCATTCCTTGTGGGTTCGATATCCGTACTTTTGTACACTTTATTACTTGAACGATTCGTACACTTGCGAAAATAAGCATCATTGGAATAAAAAATCAATATTTTGGGAATTACCCTATTGGAGAGACCTACACATTTGTCACATCTTAGATGTCATGTATATTGAGAAAAATGTATGTGAGAGCTTTATTGGTACATTACTTAATATACTTGGTAAAATGAAGGATGAAATTAAAGCAATACTGGATTTAAAGAAACTAGGCATACGACCTGAATTGGCACCAAGGGTGAAAAATGATAAGAATCCAACATACTTGCCACTAGCATCATATACAATGTAAATAAAAGAGAAGGATGTGTTTTGTAAATGTTTGGTAGGAGTGAAAGTTCCTGATGGTTACTCATCCAACTTAAGAAATTTTGTGTCTATCACTCATAAGAAACTTTATGGATTAAAATCACATGACTGTCATTTCTTAATGCAACAGTTATTACCAGTTGCTATTAGATGAATTCTTCCAAAACATGTTCGATTATCAATAATTCATCTTTGTTCATTCTTCATTACAATATGTAAGAAATCTATATCAAATGACGAGTTAAACTCTTTACAGAAAGATGTTGTAGAGACTTTGTGTCTAATTGAAAAATATTTTCCTCCTTCTTTCTTCGATATAATGATTCACTTGTGTGTTCATTTAGTTTGAGAGGTTCAATTGTGTGGTCGTAATTACTTAAGATGGATGTATCCTTTTGAGAGAGATATGCAAGTCCTTAAAGGATATGTAAATAATAGAAATCGACCTGAAGGATGCATAGTGGAATGTTACATTGCTGAAGAGGCCATTGAGTTTTGTTCTGAATACTTTAGTGGTTGCACTAAAATTGGGAATCCTATGCATAAGTTGTTCTTAGAACATCACATGATCCAAGTAGGTAACCCTATGCTTGGTGGAAGTAAGAAATATTTTATTGATTGCACTCGATAGGCAAAAGCACACCAGATCATTTTGGTAAATAATAATGAGGAACAACCGTACATAGAGTAAGTGATGTTTAACCTTTTCATTTATGCAAAAAATATTTTTTATTTAACTATTAATGATGATATCTACTTGATATATCTTTAATAACATTACAGGATGCATTTTAACTTATGGAAGATCAATCCTCGTTATAAAAAAAAGGAGGAGAAAAATGGTTGTATGATGAACTTAAGCGAGAGCTTATTAATTGGTTTCGTAACCATGTAAGTGTCACATACCAGAATTCATTAGTACTTCTATGCAATATTTTAAAATTTGCTTTAAACAAATTTCATGTTCTTGTATACATAGATTCAAGATGAACTCAAAAAACCCAATCATAAAATAATAGAAAGTTTAGAATGGCTTGCACATGGTCCAAAATTTGATGTCAAATCATTTTCTAGTTTCACAATTAATGGATCAAGGTTTACGACTCAAGCTAGGGACAAAGTCCAAGTAAATCAAAATAATGGTGTGAAGATGGTTGCACAAAATATGCAATTTTCCAGTTCAAAATATGGTAATCCTGTACTTTCTGATAGAACATATTATGGTATAATTCAAGAGATTTGGGAATTAGATTATGAGGTCTTCCATGAAATAGTTTTCTTTTGTGATTGGGTCGAATATGTTATCAATGTTGGATATAAAATAGATGATTGTGGATTTACCCTTGTAAATTTATCCAAGATAAGTCACAATGATGATCATTTCATGTTAGTACTTCATGCAAAACAAGTATTTTACGTGAGCAATCAAATTGACACAAGATGGTATGTTGTGTTAATGCCTCCACAAAAAGAGTTTTACCATTGTGATGCTTTAGAAGATGATGACCTTATGCTTGATACATTAACCAATATTAGTAATTTCTCAAACAAATTGCCTAATTTTTGTGATAATCTAGTTTATGACAATGATTATTCGTCAAGGACTCGAAGTGATTGTGAAGGAAAATATGTATACGATCGACAACCTAATTAAACATAATGTATGTTCTATATTGTTGTAATAACTCTTGGATTTTTATATATATGTATGTTCCTAAAATTTTCAATTAATTTATATTTCTTCATTGTTTGCAAATATTTCATGGATCTTCGGGTAATAGAGCTTTTAGATCCAAATGATCCATTGGGGCATTTGAAAAGAAGGGGTTGGGCGAATATACCTAATGCTCCACTTACCCAGATGATAGAGTACCCATTCTATTTGATGCTACTAGTAACCCAATAGGGGAAAATGGCCAACAATCAAAAATCTCTACTGGTAGACTTGTGAAGTCCAGTATACCAATCAACATAAATGATTGGACTCAGGTTGGCGAAGTTGAAAAGTTAAAAATATGGAAAACCATTTGTGTAATTCTCTTATATTTTATAGCTAATTACATATATTATATCTTTTTTGTATTATATATATCTAATCTTTCGTAGTGTGTTTTTACATAATCGTTACCAAGTCGATGACACTTGGAAGAGAAAGTGTTATAAGATTGAAAATAAGGCATGGAAGGAATACAAAACTTCCAAATTGCCAAGAAATTATATGTTTCCATATTTGGAACCACTTGATGAAGTAGAGCTCTACAAAATCCCTGAAGGACACCCCTGGATTACACCATAAGCTTGGAAAAACTTCGTGGATTATTGATGTACGGATGAATTTCAAATTATTAGGGAAGACCATCAGAATATACAAATGCATAAAATTCT
Organism: Hippophae gyantsensis; assembly: GCA_030763125.1. Classification (NCBI taxonomy): domain Eukaryota; kingdom Viridiplantae; phylum Streptophyta; class Magnoliopsida; order Rosales; family Elaeagnaceae; genus Hippophae; species Hippophae gyantsensis. The sequence goes on along the minus strand of CM061033.1, from coordinate 7,302,836 downwards.
TCCTAACCGTACTGGGAGGTCTTCAAATTCTGAAGTTAGCTATAAAATGATATTATTAATTTGTGTTAATTATAAATATTTTTATATTTATTTTCCTCAAATTTAAGTTGATGTCATGGTTAATAAATTTTTCATAATTTATGTAGGAAGCTGAATTAGGTAGACTAGTTACCCGATCTGAATTGTACATAGAAACATAGGCTCCCAAAACAAAGAAGTCAAGACCGATGACTAAGCGAGGAGAAGAATAACTAACTAAGTTGGTTAGTAATTTTGATTGACACAAAGTCCATATGATTTTTAATAATTCATGTAATAATGTATGATATGTTTGTTTATTTTATTATTTGTAGAGAGCTGTTCAAGAACAAATATCCAGGGGTGAAATAATTGAAGTGCCTGGGAGAGATGTTATATATCATGCATTCAGATGTGAGCATCCTGGTTGTGTTAGGGGAGGTAGCCAATATGATGGTTATATGGAGAATTTTAACATTCCAAAATAAAAGCTTTAGACGGCTAGTAAAGAGTACACTAAAATAGAAGAAGAACTCAACTCCTTTAAGGCCTCAATGTTAGTGAGATTGCCATTATAAAAGAATATCAAGCACAACACATGTCAGGCATGGCATCATTCTACAATCAGGGCATGCTATATTGGCCAAGCATACAACCATCCATACCAGGCATGCCACCATCCATTCCATACATGCCACCATCCATGCCAAGCATGCCACCCATGCAATCTCATGGTGCTCAAACTATATCCAGTAGGGATATAGTCATCCTATTGGTCCTCCCTTTATGCCAGGAATGCAGATGCAATCAAGTAGTGGTTCATTTTCTCCAATGCAAACTACGCTTTCTTACCATCAATCACATCACGATGAATGTTTTGGTGAGAATGTACATCCAATAGGTACCCCACATGAGAGTCATCCTCTATTTGATGAATCATATGTGGTAAGATTTTAATTTCTGGTGTAGATAATTTATTATTTTATTTTTTATTATATGTTTTATTTATTATATATTACACTTAAATTTTTTACTGAATATGAAATGTTTGTTGAAATATCTTTCATCAACGGACTTTGTGGCTATTGGAATGGTACAACAATTGAGCGATGATCGGATGATTCATAATCAATATTTTCCAAATCATTGGTGAATAGTAATAGATCAATCATTGCTCCATGATTGTCCACTACCTGTGCCTTTTTATGCTACCATAGTCCAAGAGGCAGTTGGATAGTATGTGGCTTGGCCATCGATTCAAGTTGTTCTAAATTTTGACGTGGTACTATTTTTTTACTTAAAAGATAACACTTGTTTACTACTATTATTTTATTATATCTTTTATTGTTACTAACATACATAACACTTCTTCTTTAGTTTGTTATACAAGAACTCTTAAATGTAGCATAGTTAAGAGATACAAAGCAAGTATCTCGTGCTAAATCTATGTCTAGTGGCCAATTATCATGCACTAAGTCATTCAAGAAGAAGCCTTGGAAAAAGTATAGTTATCATTTTGCTTTAAACTTCAGTAGAAATCTTGGCACTTTGATGACTATTATTGAGAGGGCATCTAACATAAATGATGGATGGACTATGCCACTTCCCATAGAAAATTCTGGTGTAGACATTGGCCAAACTTATATATCGATTGAGTGCATATTGCAACTATTTGAATATCAAATGATCGATTTAAGTATAATTCAAGTGTGGACAAGGTGAGTCCTCAATCATTAAATTTATTTCATTTATGTAGAACATATATAATTATATTTATATTATCTAATTACTTATGTATATTTCTTTTATATAGGGCATGTTATTATCGACTTTAATATAATCATTCATCACATTTAGCAATGTTCTATGATTCTTCATATGTCAATTAATATCAAGAGAAGGATGTTAACATTAGAGCTAAACAATTATGTGATATGGCATCAACGCTTAACAAAAATCAAAGTTGATAATCCCTTGGCCACTAATGTTTGAACAAGATCAAGTTCATTAGATGTTGGTAATCCTTGATCTGTTTAATAATCATGCTTGGTACTATGACTCAGCTTCCATAGAACTGAGTAAAGATACAAAAGCAATTGTTGAAATGTAAGAGTTATAGCTAGCTATTTTTCTTCTATTATTCTTTGTAATATTTTATAAAAAACTAATCATTTTAAACCTTGATAGGGCAGGAAATCTGTGGAACAAGTTTGGAGGCATTGCCCTTAAAAAATTTCATAAGCTTGTATGGCATAAAGTTATGGTATGTAAAAGCGAATATTAATAATTTTATTAATTTTACTATTTAATAATAAAGATGTTCCAATATGGAAAATCATGTACACTTGTTTTTTGTAGGTTCTACAACAAAATAATAGTCATGTGTGGTTATTTTGTCATGAAATTTATGAGCAAAATCATCACAAATATCAAAATTCCAATTAATGAAGTGGTAATATCTTTTACTAATATACAGAAAAGTTTTTAACATATATGAGTTATTTTTTGTGAATTCATGAAATTACATTCTTATTTTGATTTTAAATACATGTAGTTCTTTGGTTGGAACAAGACGGGCTATGATCAACAAAGTTTTGATAATTTATGAGAGAAATGGGTAGAACACATGGTTCAAATTATATCATCACAAGAAGAATGAGGAGAAGATTCTAATGATCTTGAATAGCATGTGACAACATAACGGTAATTTTTATAATGATTTAATTTTTCTATTCCTGTGTCTGAAGTCCCTTGTTTGATGGATGTTTATGTACTCATGTATTTAGGAGAATGCATTGTTTTATGGACCTATTTTTTGCCCAAACTTCATCTCATCTCTCTTGCCTACTTTTCTTATGACAACATCATGGTATCACTTTATTAATCACTTGTCTATAAATATAAAGCTATCTGGAATCAAGTTGGTATTTTTAATGCTATAATGAGTTCTAAATATGAAGTCAAGTGTAACTCCGATTTGTTACTTGGCTTAGTTGAGTTTTGGTGCCCATAAACGTATTACACAATTTAAATTGAGTGACTTAAAATGTAAAGTCAGTTCACGCGATGAACCGACTTTACACGTACATTTTATGAATTTTTTTTATTTTTATTCTCATTTTTCATATTATTCAATATATATAGCATAAAAAAACTAAAATATAAATAATAATACAAATAATTAAAAATTTAAATATAATTAATTACTTGATAATTAAATTTATTACAAAAACAAAAAATGTATATACAATATATATAGTTAACTTAAATTACAAATAAAATAATTGATAAGAATCAAATTATTGCATTTTTATTATGATTTAAATGTTGATATTTGTGTGAAAATTGTGTTTATTTGATTATTTAATCCACAAATTTCATTTCATGGGTATTTCGTGTTTAAAGTGCAATTTCAGGTAAAATCATGATTTTGGAGAAGTTTAGGACAAATTTCAATGATCGGGATTGAGTGAAAATAAAAAGAAAACAAAGTTTCAAAATTTGGAATATGCAAATCTCGCCGCCGGTCAAATTAATTTCGCCGCCGGCGAGTTTCGTCAGAAAACACATTTTTTATGTTGTTTTGTTCCAAAATTGCCCCCAAAACCCTAGATCTATATATACAATATGATGGAGAAAGAGGTCACGGTAGAGAGAGTAGATCTGAGTCATTTTTGGAGGAGAGAAGATAATTTTGGAGAGAAAGTTTGGAAAAGCTTGAAGGATTATCACCATTGTTGCTACCAAGTGTTCATCTTCAAGAGTTTTTCATCTCTTCTCCTTAGCTTTCATTTTCTGCATTTTATTCAGATTTGTTATTCATGGATTCAATTGAGATAATGTTTGTTCTTATTTTCGTTATGAACTAATTCGTTTTTGCTAAGGCTATGATGTAGTTGAATCAATAAAATCTGATTTCTTTTGTTATTGTTATATGAGTTCATTGTTTTCAAGTTGAGTATTTATTTCCATCCTTAATGCTTTTAAATTTTTGGCCAAGATTTAGATGATTTGTTGCATTATATTGAGACTGAGAGGAGATGTATAATGAATGCTTCTTGTGATAAATACCGTATGTTGAATGCGAGTGTGAGAACTAATGCATGATGTATGTGGTTATTCTAGAAATTCCATAAATCATAATGTGTTTGTTTGTGATTAAATCTTCATAGAAATATAGATGGTTTTCATAGATAAGTAATTCTAATATAACTCGAGAAAGAGTATTAGGTAAATTTGGGTTTTTTAACCATCACTTTTAGCTTTGATTCTCATATAACATGACTTGAAATCGGATTGAATTGATTTAGCGAAATCACATGCCTTAGCGTTTTTAATCATTTGAGAACAACATTCAATTTTGTTATTTGCATTTAGTTTTAAGTTAATTTGCTTCTTAAACAATTTCAACAATTCGGTTTTCAAATAAAATTAGGATTAGTCAATTTCGGTACTTAGTAACGCCATTCCTTGTGGGTTCGATATCCGTATTTTTGTACACTTTATTACTTGAACGATTCGTACACTTGTGAAAATACGCATCAATAATGTCGTCAAAGTGTAATTGGATGCGAGTAAGCTTGGTTGGCTTAGAATCTTTGTTGGCTTAGAATTTTGGTTGACTTAGAATTACCAGCATTATGATAAGAAAACTAGACAAAAAACAGCTAATCCATATAACAATTCATATTCCCCTACATACATGAGCACGTAAACAATCATCAAACAAGTAGTCTAAACTTCAGAGACATACGAATGAATAAATTAAATCATTATAAATATTACCATAAAAAAGAGATTACCACAGTGACATTTTAGTGATATAACCCTTCGACGAACTCATATTAGCACTTTATTAGTCATTTGTCTATAAATATGAAGTTATCTGAAATCTCTGCTAGTATTTTTTAATGCTATAATGAACTCTAAATATGAAATCAAGTGTAACTCCGATTTCTTACTTGGCTTGTGTGATTTTTGGTGCCCTTAAACATATGGAACACGTTCATGGGCACCAAAACTCATACAAACCAAGAAACAAATCGGAATTACATACACCTGATTTCATATTTAGAGCTCATTATAGCATTAAAAATACTAGCAGAGATTCCAAATAACTTCATATTTATAAACAAATGATTAATAAAGTGCTAATATGAGTTCGTAAGGAAAGTAGGAAAGAGAGATGAGATGTAGTTTGGGCCAAAAATAGGTCCATAAAACAATGCATTCCCCTAAATACATGAGCATATAATCATCCATTAAACAAGTGACTTCAGACACAGGAATAGATAGAGAAATTAAATCATTAAAAAATTTAATGTTATGTTGTCATATGCTATTCAAGATCATCATAATCTTTTCCTGATTCTTCTTGTGATGATATAATTTGAACCATGTGTTTTGGCCATTCCTCTCGTAAATCATCAAAAATTTGCTGGTTATAGTCCGTCTTGTTCCAACCAAAGAACTACATGTATTTAAAATCAAAATAAGAATGTAATTTCATTTATTTACAAAAAATAACTCAAATATGTTAAAAACTTTTATGTATATGGGTAAAAGATATTACCACATCATCAATTAGAATTTTGATATTTGTGATGATTTCGCTCATAAACTTCATGACATAATAACCACACATGACTCCATTATTTTGTTGTGGAACCTACAAAAAACAAGTGTACATGATTTTTCATATTCGAACATCTTTATTATTCAATTGTAAAATTAATAAAATTGTTAATATTGGCTTGTACATACCATAACTTTTGTCCATATAAGCTTATGAGATTTTTTAAGGGCAATACCCTTAAACTTGTTCCACAACTTCCATGCCCTATCAAGGTTTAAAACGGTTAGTTTTTATTAAATATTACAAAAAATAATAGAAGAAACTAATATGTAGCTATAACTCGCCAATTGATATAGACTTCTTGCATATTGTATTGAAGAATGAACAAAGCCGAATGATTGATAATCGAACATGTTTTGGAAGAATTGATCTAATAGTAACTGGTAATAACTGTTGCATTAAGATATGACAGTCATGTGATTTCAATCCATACAGTCTCTTATCGGTGATAGACACAAAATTTCTTAAGTTGGATGAGTAACCATCAGGAACTTTCACACCCTCCAAACATTTACAAAACACAAAGGTGAAATCATGATGACGACATTAGAGTGTTATAAATGAATTGTATCCACTCCGAGATCACTTACTTATGTATAGTTAATTTTGTACATTAATTGGTTATATTCCATCTAGTCATCATGCTCTTGATTTAGGAATGCAGCTAGTTAGGCACTATAGGCTTCCTATTATTCATCTACGTAGCTCCGTCTTTCAAAAAAATTATAAAATTTATCTTTTATAGATACCTTTGTTGAAGGAACAACTCTATTTTTTTTTATACTCATGTGTTATAAATGACTTATATCTACTCGGAGATTACTTACTTATAATTGGCACATTTCATAAATTAATCGGTTATATTCTGCCTAATCATGATATTGTTGATTCAGGAATGCATATTGTTAGGCACTATAGGCTTCCTATTATTCATCTATATAGTTCCATGTTTCAACAAAATTATGAAATTTTTCTTTCATAGAGAACTTTGATGAAGGAATGGCTCTTTTTTCTTTATTCGAGTTGTTGTCGTGATCTTTGTGGAGGTACAAATTTGAAATTATGATGACATTACTTGGGTGTTATAAATGGTTTATATCCATCTATGTAGCTGCATCTTTTCAACAAAATTATGAAATTTCTCTTTCATAGATAACTTTGATGATGGAATGGCTTTATTTTCTTTATTTGAGTTGTTGTCATGATGTTTCTGTAGGTGAAATGGTGAAATCTTAATGACGATACTTGGGTGTTATAAATGACTTGTATCCATTCCGAGATGATTTACTTATAATCACTTCATTTCATACATTAATCGGTTATATTCCACCTAATAATGATGCTATTGATTCAAGAATGCATATTGTTAGGCACTACAGGCTTCATATTATTCATCTATATATATTTCAACAAAATTATGAAATTTTTCTTTCATAGATAACTTTGATGAAGGAATGGTACTTCTTTCTTTATTCGAGTTATTGTAGTGATCTTTCTGTAGGTACAATGGTGAAATCATGATGACGATACCTAGGTGTTAAAAATGACTTGTATCCACTCCGAGATGACTTACTTATGGTTACATTCAGTGTAATAATGATACTATTTAATTAGTTATACAGCTTGTTAGGCACTATAGGCTTCCTATTATTCATCTATATAGCTCCATCTTTCAATAAAATTATGAAATTTGTCTTTCATAGATAGCTTTGTTGAAGGAATGGCTTTATTTTCTTTATTCAAGTTGTTTTCGAGATGTTTCTATAGGTACAAATATGAAATCTTAATGATGATACTTGGGTGTTATAAATGACTTGTATCCACTCCGAGATGACTTACTTATAATCGGTTCATTTCATACACTAATAAGTTATATTCTACCTAATCATGATGTTGTTGATTCAGGAATGCATATTGTTAGGCACTATAGGCTTCCTATTATTCATCTATATAGCTTCATCTTTCAACAAAATTATGAAATTTCTCTTTCATAGATAACTTTAATGAAGGAATGGCTCTTCTTTCTTTGTTTGAGTTGCTATCGTGATCTATCTGAAGGTACAATGGTGAAATCATAATGACAATACTCGGGTGTTATAAAGAGATGACTTACTTATAATCAGTTCATTTCACACTTTAATAGATTATATTCCCCCTAAACATCATGATGTTCATTCAAGAATGCAGCTTGTTTGGCAATATTAGGTTTCCTACTATTCATCTATATACTACCATTTTTTCACAAAATTATGAAATTTCTCTTTCATATATTACTTTGATGAAGGAATGGCTCTACTTTCTTTATTGGAGTTATTGTCGTGACCTTTCTGGAGGTACAAAGGGGAAATTATGATGACGATACTCGAGTGTTATATTCGGCCTAATCATAATGCTGTGGATTCAAGAATACAACTTGTAAGGCACTATAGGCTTCCTATTATCCATTTATGTAGCTTCATCTTCCAACCAAGTTGTGAAATTTATCTTTTATAGATAGCTTTGAATAAAGAATGGCTCTTTCTTCTTTATTCGAGTTAATGTCGTGATCTTTCTGGAGGTACAAGTGTGAAATAGTAATATCGATACTCGTGTTTTATAAATGACTTGTATCCGTTCCGAGAAGACTTACTTATAATTGGTTCATTTCATAAATTAATCGATTATATTCTGCCTAATCATGATGTTATTGTTTCAGGAATGCAGCTTGATAGGCACAATAGGCATCCTATTATTCATCAATATGGCTCCATCTTTCAACAAAATTATGAAATTTCTCTTTCATAGATAACTTTGATGAAGGAATGGCTCTTCTTTCTTTATTCGAGTTGTTGTCGTGGTCTTTCTGTAGGTACAATGGTGAAATCATGATGACGATACTTGGGTGTTATAAAGGACTTATATCCACTTTGAAATGACTTACTTATAGTTGGATCATTTCATACATTAATCAGTTATATTCGGCCGAATCATGATACTATTGATTTAGGTATGCAATTTTTTAAGCACTATTGGTTTCCTATTATTTATCTATGTAGCTCCAAAATTATGAAAATTGTGTTACATAGATTGCTTTTATGAAGGAATGGCTATTCTTTCTTAATTCGAGTTGTTGTCATGATCTTTCTGGAGGTACAAAAGTGAAATCATGACAACGATCCTTGGGTGTTTTAAATGAATTGTATCCCTTCCAAGATGCATACTTGTCATTGGTTCATTTCATACATTAACATGTTATATTCTGCATATTCATGATGATGTTGATTCAGGAATGCAACTTGTTAAGCACTATATGTTTTTATTATTCATCTATGTAGCTCCATCTTTCAACAAAATTATGAAATTTCTCTTTCATATATAACTTTTATGAATGAATGGCTCTACTTTCTTTATTTGAGTTGTTGTCGTGATCTTTCAAGAGGTATAATGGTGAAATCATGTAGACGATACTCGGGTGTTATAAATGATTTGTTTCCACTCCGAGATGACTTACTTATATTTGGTTCATTTCGTACATTAATCAGTTATACTCCATCTAATCATGATGCTATTGATTCAAGAAAGCAGCTTATTTGGTACTATAGGCTTTCTATTATTCATCCATGTAGCTCAATCTTTCAAAAAAATTATGAAATTTCTTTTTCATAGAAAGCTTTGATGAAATAATGGCTCTTCTTTCTTTATTCGAGTTGTTATCGTGATCTTTCTGTATGTACAATGGTGAAATCATGATGATGACACTAGGGTGTTATAAATGACTTGTATCCACTTCAAGATCACTTAATTACAATCGATTAATTTCATACATTAATCGGTTATATTCTACCTAATCATCATACTGTTGATTTAGGAATGCACCCTGTTAGGCAGTATATGCTTCCTATTATTCATCTATATAGCTCCATTTTTCAAAATAATTAAGAAATTTCACTTTCATAGATTACTATGATGAAGGAATGGATCTTCTCTCTTTATTAGAGTTGTTGTCGTGATCTTTCTGGAGAAACAAAGGTGAAATCATAATGATGATACTCGAGTGTTATAAATGATATGTATCCACTACGAGATGACTTACTTATAATCGGTTCATTTCATACATTAATTAGTTACATTCCGCCTAATCATCATGCTGTTGATTTAGGAATACAACTTGTTAGGCACTATAGACTTCCTATTATTCATCTATGTAGCTCCATCTTTCAACCAAATTATGAAATTTATCTTTCATAGATAGCTTTGATGAAGGAATGGCTCTTCGTTCTTTCTTCGAGTTGTTGTCGGGATCTATCTAGGGGTACAAAGGTGAAATCATAATGACGATACTTGGGTGTTATAAAGGACTTGTATCCACTCCATGTTGACTAACTTATAATCTGTTCATTTCATACATTAATCAGTTATATTCGGCCTAATCATGATGCTTTTGATATAGGAATGTAGCTTATTAGACACTATAGGAGTCCAATTATTCATCAATGTAGCTCTTTCTTTAAAAAAAAAAGAGATTTCTCTTTCAAAGATATCTTTGATGAAGGAATGGCTAGTCTTTCTTTATACGAGTTGTTGTTGTGATCTTTCTAGAGGTACAAAGGTGAAATAACAATTACGATACTTGGGTATTTTAAATGACTTGTATCCACTATAAGATGACTAACTTATAATCGGTTCATTTCATACATTAATCAATTATATTCTACCTAATTATAATGTTGTTGATTGTGGAATGCAGTTTGTTAGGCACTATAGACTTCCTATTTTTCATCTATGTAGCTCCATATTTCAACTAAATTATGAAATTTATCTTTCATAGATAGCTTTGATGAAGAAATGGCTCTTCTTTCTTTATTTGAGTTGTTGTTATGATCTTTCTGGGGGTACAAAGGTGAAATCACATTGGCGATACTTGGGTGTTATAAAAGACTTGTATCCACTCCCAAATGACTTACTTATAATCAATTCATTTCATAAATTAATATGTTATATTCTACCTAATCACCATGTTGTTGATTCAGGAATGTAGCTTCGTAGGCACTATAGGCTTCCTATTATTCATCTATATAGCTCCATCTTTCAATTAAATTAAGAAATTTCTCTTTCATGTGTAGCTTTGATGAAGGAATGGCACTTCTTTTTTTATTCGAGGTGTGGTCGTGATCTTTCTAGAGGTACAAAGGTGAAACTAGGATTACGATACTCGGGTGTTATAAATGACTTGTATCCACTCCGAGATGACTTACATATAATCGATACATTTCATACATTAATACTTTATATTCAGCCTAATCATAATGCTCTTGATTCACGAATACAGCTTGGTAGACACTATAGGCTTCCTATTATTCATATATATAGCTCCATCTTTCAACAAAATTAGGAAACTACTCATTCATAGATAATTTTGATGAAGGAATGGCTCTTCTTTATTTGAGGTATTGTCATGATATTTCTAGAGGTACAAAGGTGAAAGCATAATAACAATACTCTGATGTTATAAATGACTTGTATCCACTCTGAGATGACATACTTATAATCGGTTCATTTTATACATTAATTGGTTATATTCGGCCAAATCATGATGTTGGTTCAGAAATGAAACTTGTTAGGCATTATAGGCTTCCTATTATTCATCTATATAGCTCCATCTTTCAAGAAATTTATGAAATATCTCTTTCATAGATTGCTTTGATGAAGGAATGGCTCTTTTATCTTTACTCGAGTTATTGTTGTGATTTTTCTGGAGGTACAAAGGTGGAATCATAATGACGATACTCGGGTGTTATAAATGACTTGTATCTACTCCGAGATGACTTACTTATAATCGGTTCATTTCATACATTAATAGCTTATATTCCGCCTAACCATTATGATGTTGATTTAAGAGTGCAACTTGTTAGGCACTATAGGCTTCCTATTATTCATATATATAGCTCCATCTTTTCAACAAAATTATAAAATTTATCTTTCATAGATAGCTTTGATGAAGGAATGGCTCTAACTTCTTCATTCGAGTTGTTGTCGTGATCTTTCTAGAGGTACAAATTTGAAATCATGATGACGATACTCGGTTGTTTTAAAAGACTTGTATCCACTATGAAATGACTTACTTATAATCAGTTCATTTCATAAATTAATATGTTATATTCCACCTAATCACCATGTTGTTGATTCAGGAATGCAGCTTGTTAGGAACTATAGGCTTCCTCATATTCATCTATATAGCTCTATCTTTCAACAAATTAAGAAAATTCTCTTTCCTGCATAGCTTTGATGAAGAAATGGCACTTCTTTTTTAATTCGAGGTGTGGTCGTGATATTTCTAGGGTACAAAGGTGAAACCAAGATTACGATACTCGGGTGTTATAAATGACTTGTATCCACTCCGAGATGACTTACATATAATCGATAAATTTCATACATTAATACTTTATATTTAGCCTAATCATGATGCTCTTGATTCACAAATCCAGGTTTGTAGACACTATAGGCTTCCTATTATTCATATATATAGCTCTATCTTTCAACAAAATTAGGAAACTACTCATTCATAGATAACTTTGATGAAGGAATGGCTCTTCTTTCTTTATTTGAGGTGTTGTCGTGATCTTTCTAGAGGTACAAAGGTGAAATCATGATTACGATATTCAGTTGTTATAAATGACTTGTATCCACTCCGAGATGAGTTACATACAACTGGTTCATCTCATACATTAATCAATTAAATTCCATTTGATCATGATGCAATTGAATGAGGAATGCAGCTTGTTAGGCACTATTGGCTTCCTATTATTCATATATTTAGTTCTGTCTTTCAAAAAAATTATGAAATTTTCATTTCATAGATAACTTTGATGAAGGAATGGTTCTACTTTCTTTATTCTGGTTGTTATCGTGATCTTTCTGGAGGTACAATGGTGAAATCATAATGACAATACCCTAGTGTTATAAATGACTTGTATCCACTCCGAGATGACTTACTTTAATCGATTCATTTCATACATTAATTGGTTATATTCTGCCACATCATTATGTTGTTGATTCAAGAATGTAGCTTATTAGGCACTATAGGCTTCCTATTATTCATCTATGTAGCTCCATCTTTCATGAAATTTATGAAATTTCTCTTTCATAGATAACTTTGATGAAGGAATGACTCTTCTATCTTTACTTGAGTTGTCGTTGTGATTTTTATAGAGGTATAAAGGTGGAATTGTAATGACGATACTCGGGTGTTATAAATGACTTGTATCTACTCTGAGATGACTAAATTATAATCGATTCATTTCATACATTAATAGCTTATATTCTACCTAATCATCATGATGTTTATTTAGGAATGCAACTTGTTAGGCGCTATAGGCTTGTTATTATTCATATATATAGCTCCATCTTTTCAACAAAATTATGAAATTTATCTTTCTTAGATAGCTTTGATGAATGAATATATATGTCGTGATCTTTCTGGAAGTACAAATTTGAGATAATGATGACAATACTCGGGTGTTATGAAAACCTTATATCCACTCCGAGATATTGGCTTCCTATTATTCATATATTTAGTTCTGTCTTTCAACAAAATTATGAAATTTCCCTTTCATAGATAACTTTGATGAAAGAATGGATCTAATTTCTTTATTCGAGTTGTTGTCATGATCTTTCTAGAGGTACAAAGGTGTAATCATAATGACAATACTCCAGTGTTATAAATGACATGTATCCAATCCGAGATGGCTTACTTATAATCGATTCATTTTATACATTAATCGGTTATATTCGGTCAAAAATATCATGATGTTGATATAGGAATGAAGCTTTTTAGGCACTATAGACTTCCTATTATTCATCTATGTAGCTCTATCTTTCATGAAATTTATGAAATTTCTCTTTCATAGATAACTTTGATGAAGGAATAACTCTTCTATCTTTACTTGAGTTGTCGTTGTGATTTTTATAGAGGTACAAAGGTGGAATCGTAATGACGATACTCGGGTGTTATAAATGACTTGTATCTACTCTGAGATGACTAAATTATAATCGATTCATTTCATACATTAATAGCTTATATTCTACCTAATCATCATGATGTTTATTTAGGAATGCAACTTGTTAGGCGCTATAGGCTTGCTATTATTCATATATATAGCTCCATCTTTTCAACAAAATTATGAAATTTATCTTTCTTAGATAGCTTTGATGAATGAATATATATGTCGTGATCTTTCTAGAGGTACAAATTTGAGATAATGATGACGATACTCGCGTGTTATGAAAACCTTATATCCACTCCGAGATGACTTACTTGTAATAAGTTCATTTCATACATTATTCGGGTATATTCTGCCTAATCATAATGTTGTTGATTCAGGAATACTACATGTTAGGCATCATAGGCTTCCTATTATTTATCTATGTAGCTCCATCTTTCAAAAAAATTATGAAATTTCTCTTTCATATATAGCTTTGACGAAGGAATGACTCTTCTTTCTTTATTCTAGTCGTTATCGTGATCTTTCTAGAGGTACAAAGGTGTAATCATGATTACTATACTTGGGTGTTATAAATGACTTTTATTCACTCTAAGATGGCTTACTTATAATCGGATAATTTCATACATTAATCGATTATATTAAGCCTAATAATGATGCTATTGAATCATGATAGTAGCTTGCTAGCCACTATAGGCTTCCTATTATTCATCTATATAGCTCCATCTTTCGTCAAACATATGAAATTACTCATTCATAGATAACTTTGATGAAGGAATGGCTCTTCTTTCTTTATTTGAGGTGTTGTCGTGATCTTTCTAGAGGTACAAAGGTGAAATCATGATTACGATATTCGGTTGTTATAAATGACTTGTATCCACTCCGAGATGACTTACATACAACTGGTTCATCTCATACATTAATCAATTAAATTCCATTTGATCATGATGCAATTGAATGAGGAATGCAGCTTGTTAGGCACTATTGGCTTCCTATTATTCATATATTTAGTTCTGTCTTTCAAAAAAATTATGAAATTTCCATTTCATAGATAACTTTGATGAAGGAATGGTTCTACTTTCTTTATTCTAGTTGTTATCGTGATCTTTCTGGAGGTACAATGGTGAAATCATAATGACAATACCCCATTGTTATAAATGACTTGTATCCACTCCGAGATGACTTACTTTAATCGATTCATTTCATACATTAATTGGTTATATTTTGCGACATCATTATGTTGTTGATTCAAGAATGTAGCTTATTAGGCACTATAGGCTTCCTTTTATTCATCTATGTAGCTCCATCTTTCAAAAAATTATGAAATTTCTCTTTCATAGATAGGTTTGCTAAAGTAATGGCTCTTCTTTGTCTTTGAACATTATTCATTCCTAAAGTGAGCTTATCATAATATGTTAGGCTCAATAATCAAACTTATTTAAATAGTTTTCATACTCACCTTGCCTAATATTCACCAAATAGTAATGATCATATGTATCATTTGGCCTAAACAATACTAGTACATCTCGTAATTTTACAAAATTATCAACAACATCGGGAACATTCATATAGAATTCTTAAACAATGGATTCAATAGTAGTATTAGGTTCCTTCATAAACTTTTTCCATCTTTGAACTACTATGACATCTATTATTCCCTCAAGTCAAAAAATAAATTCAATCCCACTCTCACATATAAAACCTTTACCCATATCCACTACTTTATCCAAGTGTATTTTTGTCTCAAAACTCAAAAATTTAGACGTATCATATTTTTTAGAGTTTGAAACATCTTTTCCTTTCATACTTTTTTTGGTTTCATTTTCAAAAATTTAACAATATCTAAAATTTAAAGGTTTGACAAAAAATCTAGATAACAACACAAATTATACCAAATTTTTCCTAACCCTTTTTTTTGTCTATTTAGGGTTTTGGAACTCTAAAAAATGAAAAATATTCCGCAAAGTTTAGAGAATTTATTTTAAAGACTTAAATTTTAAAAATTTATGAATACTTAAGTGTCTTGTTATGGATTAAAGAACACTCCTTTTTGAAGACGAATATTTCTTGATTTTGTTGAAAGCTTTTGATAATTTCTTTGTAGAATGCATAGGAAATATTTAGGAAAGGAATTTTTGTGAATGATTTTGAAAAATTATTGAAGAAAAGTGAGAGTTTTTAAAGTACTGAGGTGTTTGGTGGGAAAGAAAATTAGGGTTTTCGTGGCAAATGTGAGAAAATGTGAGAAACATGAGAGTGATTTTGTGTGGGGAGGTTTTTCTATCCAAAAATTGTATGCGGGCCATAACGCAAGAAAAGGAATCTACAACACAAATGTTTTAAACTTTAATTCATTTTTGAACAAAAAACTCCATGTTGCGATGCAAGAAAAATCATGCCACAATGAAAACATTTGAAAATCAATCCTATTTTAAACAAAAACCCTATGTCATAGTGCATGAAGAAGCATGTCAGGGCACGATTCCAAATTTTCTTCTTATTTATTTTAATGTCAACTCCATTCTATTTTTTTTAATAAGATAAAAGAAAATTTAAAATTTAAAATATCTAAAATTAATTAATAAGTTAGATATTTTAAAATTTTAAATAAATATCACAATATTTAAAATTCAAAAAGTTTTTAATATTTTAATAATAAAAATTTAAAAAAGCTATTCTTCTCCCGGGAAAAACACCAAAAACTTGATGATTCAAAATTTAGTGAGTTTTTGATGGTATTACCAATTCCCCAACCATGGCACCAAAAACTTGATGATAAAAAATTTAGCAAGCTTTTTTATGCTATTACTTGTTCTTCGATAATGGTGCCAAAAACTTGATATGCCAAAATTTGGTGTATAAATTTTGTATGATTTATAAAATAGCTCTCACGTCCATGAATAACTTATAGAAAATGATATGTATACTTCCAAGGTCGGTATAAAGAGGAATCATATGCTTTTTAAATAATTCAACGCATTCTTAAAAACGAAAATAATAACCTAAACATCATGTTAAGATTGTTTTGGTTTGAAGATTTAAACTAATGAAACAATAATAAAGATAGATTCAATAAATTAACATTTAGGAAAATAAACATTTATCATGTAGCAGAGAATTTATAGGATATATTAGCTAGTTAATTACGTTTGCTCAATAGTAAAGATATGAAATAAGATTATTGATTCTCTCTTTTGAATAATAAAATTTCTTATGGCAAGAATCAGATTCTTTTGTTATTAAAAAACTAATTAATATCCTAAGGTCAAGATTACCAATTGATTAATTATTAAATTCTGATTTATTTCTATGAAATTAACAAGCCATCTAAATTATTGTCTAAGATTAGGCATGTAATAGGCTTTTATTCAATGTGTCAAAGTTAGGTTTATGAATTAAGTTTATGGAAACTAACTTTCAGAATTTAAAATTGGTATGAAGAATATATCATCAATATATGTTTTAATAATGATTCTTATAAAAATCATTGAAATTGATTTCTCTAACAATCCAAATTATCAAATCTAAAATCTAAGAGTTGATTCTATATTAGTTTCAGATAATTAAATCCTAAATGTAACTCTCTTGTTTATTATGGAAAACACTTCGTCAATATATTTTCATTTTACAAACTTCATTTAAATCTTGATGAAGAAATAAAACTTAATTTATTTTATAAATTTTTTTCACCCATTTTAATATTTCATAAGCATAACAACGTCACTAATATCGATTAGTATTTTTCAGCAAGATATACTTAATTTAATAAATAATCAATAAATTAAACATAGCATGTAAAAACAACACATAAAGATGATCTAAAAAGAATATATTTAAATTATACTTCGATAGAATCTCAGTATCATTTCCATTCTAGAAAAGCTCCAAATAGAATGTCCAACACCATTTTATGCGGACCCTTTAGGCAAATAACTTAGAAACCCACAAACTCAAAGGAATAGAAGCAATT
This sequence comes from Hippophae gyantsensis, assembly GCA_030763125.1. Taxonomy (NCBI): domain Eukaryota; kingdom Viridiplantae; phylum Streptophyta; class Magnoliopsida; order Rosales; family Elaeagnaceae; genus Hippophae; species Hippophae gyantsensis. The sequence goes on along the minus strand of CM061033.1, from coordinate 7,285,234 downwards.
GATTTGCTAGGAACATATTGAAGATGATCTGATTAGAACCCTAAGGAAACAAAGTCCTTAAAACCCCAATCTTGAGATGCCACAAAGGAAGGTCACTCTCTTTGATAAGTCGAATTCAAGCATTCAATTAAGAACACAAGAAGGAAAAACAAAAGCTTTATGAAATATACTTTTCATTAATAATATTTGTTATTTCCTCCAAATTACATAACTCTTCTTCTATATAAGCAAGAAATCCTAAAAGAAAAAACCCTAGATGAAATAGGCCTAATGGGCCTATTTAGTTATGGATTAGGTCTAACCCAACCTTAAAAATAAAAGACTAAAAGAATTAAAATAAAAATTTACTAAAATAAACAAATTACTTTCCTCAATTAATCATTGCATCCAATTTAATATTCCAAATATATCCCTTCTGTAGGATCTTGAGAATATTTGTAGAATCTTGAGAACCTTTAGAATATTTTTAAACATAAACTTGGTTAGCACCTCAATCTCCTTTATTCCCCTCCTATATGAAAAGATTTGTCCTCGAATCTTAGCTTTATAAACAGGCCAATTTGGTATTTCCAATTTATGTATGAAATCTATTTGATGTTGCATGGCTTGCAAAGTACGTAATCCTTGGGGAATCTCTTCAAAAATTTTATCCTCAAAGTCTTGCAATAAAGATACAATGACACTAGGAAAATATGTGTCAAGATCGTTAGTAGAAAGATAAACATCTTTGTACATACGTGTAAGTACTTGTTGCCTTGACACCATAACACTCTTAATCTCATGTTTTCCAGAAAATGCACTCATTCTTTTATTCTCTCCTTGCTCACTTTTCTCTCTTTTTTGCTCACTTTTCTCTCCTTTTTCCTCACTTTTCTCTCCTATGTGCTCACTTTTATCTCTTTTGTGCTCACTTTTCCCTCCTTTTTGATTTTTCTCTTGCTTACACTTTTGTTTTTCTCTCAACTTGCACTCTCTTTCTACTCTAATATAGTCCTCATAAGATTGTAAAGGTTTCAGAGGGGCTAATATAAATTTTTGGTTGTTCATTTCAAAAGAGTATCGATCTTTATACATATCATGCATTACCCTCCTATCAAACTGCTATAGCCATCCAAGCAAAATATGAGCAGCATACATTGGTGCCACATTATAAAGAACCTCATCCTCATACTTTCCAATTGAAAAAGGAACCCAAACTTGTTTGTTGACATTCACTTTTCCACAATCATTCAGCCATTGTAGCTTGTACGATTTGGGATGCTTTTTCCACTTCAAATTCAACTTTTCTACCAAAACAATACTAGCAACATTAGTATAGCTCCCACTATCAACAATAACCATGCATACCTTATTCTTCACATGGCTTCTTGTGTGAAAAATATGCTCACGTTTCTCCTCATCTCCTTCATTCATAGGTTGTATACTCAGGGCTCTTCATATGACAAGTAACTCCCCATGCACAGGTTCTTTCAATTCTGCATCAGAAAAATCCTTTACTAGTGGTATCTCTCTGTCACATGAATTGACACTTTCAATTTCTCCACATTGGAATCATTTTTTTCTTTGTCTAACCCATGTCTTCTATGTCTTTTTTTAAGTAATTTAGAATCGAAAGAGGATTCTAAATCATCCAACCTTGCATTCATTCTCTTCAATTAGTCATGAATAGATTTGATGAAGAATTTCAAGTCAACCTCTTGTGATTCTCCTCCTTCCTTACTCATGTTGTCAACCTGTAAAATAAAATGAGATAACCCACGCACTCCCTCATGTGTTTTCTCTCAAATAAGATTATTATCACTCTCATTTTTTAACATTATTTTTGCTCTCTCTTTTTTACTACTCAAAGCCCACGCCAAACTCCTTTGTGTTCTTAACAAAATCAAAGAATGCAACTAATCTCAAAAGTAACCATTTCATTGGTAACAATCTCAAAATTTAGAATTCTAAAAGAACTAAATGGAAAAGTATGACAAAAGGAAAGTCCAAAGAGAACTCCACAAAAAGAAAGTCCAAAGAGGATTCTAAAGAAATAATTTTTACCCAAAGAGAACTATAAAGAAAAACTCATGACCAAAAAGAACTCTAAAGAAAGACTTATGACCAAAGAGAACTCTAAAGAAAGACTCTTGACGATGGAGGACTTTAAAGAAAGACTCTTGACCAAGGAGGACTCTATAGAAAGACTATTGACAAAAGATGACTCTAAAGGAAGACTCTTGACCAAAAAGGACTTTAAAGAAAGACTCTTGACCAAGTAGGACTCTTTACTAAAGAGGACTCTAAGCAAGAAACCCTAAATGAAAAAAAAAACTATATGAAATGGGCTAATTTAGTTATGGATTGGGCCTAATCCAACCTTAAAAATAAAAGACTAAAAGACTTAAAATAAAAAGCCCATAATTCACTAAAATACAAATTTATAAACATAAAAGGTCTATAATTACCTAAAACAAAATTGCTAAATATAAAAGGCCCATAATTAATTAAAACAAAAATTACTCCCTAAAGTAACCCTTGCACCCAACTTGATCTTCCAACTATCCCTAGTCATTGGACCACCAATTCCTTGCAAAAGATTATGTGAATATTTGGAAACATCAACTTGATAAGCACTTGGATACATTAACTTGATTAGCATTTCAATCTTCATTATTAAAATGATGCTGATACTTTAGGAAAACAACCTAGGAACCCACAAAATTAAAGGAATAGAAATGATTGATTTGCAAAGAATGTGTAGAAGATGATTAGATTAGAACCCTAAGGAAACAAAGTCCTTAAAACCCAAAACTGGAGACATCACCAATAATGTTCACTCTCTTTGATAAGTTGAATTCAAGCATTCAATCAAAAACACAAGAAAGCAAAGTAAGAAGCTTTCTAAAATTTTCTTTTCAATAATTAATATTCGTTCTTGCCTCCAAATTACACAACTCTTCTTATTAATAAGAAAAAAATCATAAAAGAAAAAAACTCTAGATGAAATGGGCGTAATGTGCCTATTTAGTTATGGATTGGGCCCAAACCAACCTTAAACATAAAAGACTAAAAGACTTAAAATAAAAAGCCCACAATTCACTAAAATAAAAAGCCCACAATTCACTAAAACAAAAATTGCTAAACATAAGAGGTGCATAATTACCTAAAACAAAAATTGCTAAATATAAAAGGTCCACAATTAATTAAAATAAAAATTACTTGCTAAAGTAACCCTTGCGCCCAACTTGATATTCCAAATCTATCCCTAGTCATTGGACCACCAATTCCTTGCAAAAGATCATGTGAATATTTGAAAACATCAACTTAATCAGCACTTGGGTACATTAACTTGATTAGCATCTCAATCTCCATTATTAAAATGATTTGGATCCTTTAGGAAAAAAACCTAGGAACCCACAAAATTAAAGGAATACAAATGATTGATTTGCAAAGAATGTGTAGAAGATGATCAGATTAGAACCCTAAGGAAACAAAGTCCTTAAAACTCAAACCTTGAGATGCCACCAAGGATGATCACTCCCTTTGATAAGTTGAATTCAAGCATTCAATCAAGGACACAAGAAGACAAAGTAAGAAGCTTTCTGAAATTTTCTTTTCAATAATTAATATTCGTTCTTGCCTCCAAATTACATAGCTCTTCTTATTAATAAGAAAAAAACCATAAAAGAAAAACTCTAGATGAAATGGGCCTAATAGGCCTATTTAGTTATGGATTGGAACCAATCCAACCTTAAAAATAAAAGACTAAAAGACTTGAAATAAAAAGCCCATAATTCACTAAAATAAAAATTGATAAACATAAAAGGCCCACAATTAAATAAAAGACTAAGATTTAAAATAAAAATACCACAATTAACTAAAATAAAAATTACTAAACATAAAATTCTCATAATTAACGAAAACAAAAAATTTCTTCATAATTTATTCCTTGCATCCAATTTGACATTCCAAATCTATCCCTTGCATAGGATCTTGAAAATCTTTAGAATACTTGTAAACACCAACTTGGTTAGCACCTCAATCTCCATTATTCCTCTACTCTTCGAAAAGATTTGTCCTCAGATCTTAGCTTTGTAAGTACATCGATTTGGTATTGCAAATTTAGGTATGAAGTCTATTTGATGTTGCATGTCTCGCAAAGGATGTAATACATGGGGAATCTCTTCAGGAAGTTGATCCTCAAAGTCATTCAATAAATATACAATGACATCATTACTTAAAAATAAAAGTAATGAAAGACTAAAAGACTTAAAATAAAAGTCCATAATTCACTAAAATAAAAATTGCTCAAGATAAAAGGCCCATAATTTAATAAAACAAACAAATTTCTTTCCTAAATTAATCATTGCATCCAATTTAATATTCCAAATCTATCCCTTGTGTAGGATCTTGAGAATCTTTAAAATGTTTTTAAACATAAACTTGGTTAGCACCTCAATCTCCATTACCATTTATTGAATTGAACTTAAAGTTACTACATAAAATAAAATTTTTCAACTCTCAATTGAGAGTATAACTTTTAAACTACTAAAAATAAAAGCTTAAGAGAAAATTGAAATTAATGAGGGATAAGGGATATGGATTAAAATTCAATCGGGTCTACTTTATAGGTGTGGAAAAGGAGAAAATGGTGGATCATAAGGTTGGCATCGTGGTACACATTTCTTTCACACTGTGGCATACACAAGTTGTAACTAGTTATCACTCGATCCAATATGTATGCATCACGACACAAAATATTTCCATGTTGTACATGATTCAATTATAGAGTGTATGAATTTAGTCCATTAGCTCATGCCACGGCACATAAAACATCCACGCCTCAGCCAACGTTGTTCTTATCAACTTGGAACCCATATTTTTTTGTACATCCATATTTTTAATGGTTTGGAACATATGTAAGATTACATATATTATCTTTGTAAGCCTAAATATTGTATTGGAATGCTTTATTGTACTATTCTTTGAGTGTTAATTAATCAAATCATTTTGTAGCTAAAATACCTGAAAAAACAACAAAACATGTTCTTGATTCTGAAAAGATAGATTTGTTTTAAAAGATAGTGAAACTAAGTTAATACAAATCTATTTGATCATTTAACATGGATAAAATCATGATATATTTAGTGCTCCTACTAAGTATGATCTATTTTTCTAATGTAACAATAACTACAAGTAATTCTTTTTCAGTGGTGGAGTAACTAGGTTGGGCACCATTGATAGTTTTGGAGACATAGTAGATGACATGTGGTTGTTTTCCAACTTGTTTTCTAACATTTCCAACTCCAGTTAGGTGCCTGAGTGAATGGAGATATGGTGAGTCACTCTTTAAGTTTTTCATAAGCTTTCATGCAATCTTCATCAAATATAAAGGAGTGTATTTTTGTAGCAGTGTGCACATTTGTCTTGCAAATTTTTAAAAGTCCTTGATGGACCTTTTATAAAAACCTACATGATGAAGAAAAGAACAAACCTACAATTTGAATTTTAGCTTTATCTACTTCTATGCCCTAAGAAGAGATTACATGCTCTAAGATTATCCCATGGTCTACCATAAAATGACACCTTTCCAATTTAAAACTAGATTATTCTCTACATATCTCTGAGGACGAGTGTTAGATTATGCAAACATAGGTAATGGAGATTGAGGGATCCCCAACAATAAGTCCAAGGAATCACCAAAAAATATGTAATCATCCATAAAAACCTTTATAATATGCTCTATGTATTCAAAAATATGCTTACCATACACCTTTGAAAGTTAGTAGGGGCATTGTAGACAATACTATAATAAAGGGCATTTAAGTCACGGTTTAAAGTCTAGAATAAGAAAAATCCATCTTATAATGAATTTTAAGTTGGTATGCCTATAAATTGACTTAAAATTTAAAGTCAATTCTTGGAAAAACTGACTTAAAATTGACTTAAAACAAATATTAAAAAATCAATAAATAGCATTAGTTGACATGTACAATTGATGTTACAAATGGCATAGAGTCTTAGTTTTAGACTACAACCGATGCAAAATCACGTGTAGTGTAGGTTGCACATATCAATCGATGCATCATGTAATGTTGGTTTTACATGTCAACCAACACTATAGGTGGTTTACATCGATTGGTTGAAATAAGGACCGATGCATGATATGTTGCGTCAATTCTATAGGTCAATCAACTCTACATATAACACTTTGCATCGATTCTACATGTCAATCGATGCTACACATGACACCTCATTGGTTGACGTATATAATTAACTCTACGTTCCACGTGTATCATGGGTTCACACGTAGGACTAATGCTAACTGGCTTTTTTTTCATTTTCCTCTTCTTCCCCCTCCCCCTACAATTCTAGCTGTTGTTTCTGTCCATTTTCAACTGTTTTAGATCACCATTTTTTACACCGTCACTTAGGTTTTTTTCCCTCCACTTACTTATCTAAATCCACCCTTTTTTAGTGCTTAACACTCAATATTTTCTTACCCATTTCTCCACACTTTCTCACATAGCAAACACATTTTTTTCTTTATTTTCTCACTTTTTTTATTCTTGTAAGTATTTCTATGAACTATTTTGCACTTATTATTCATATTTTTATATTTTTATTTTATTTTTGTGATTTTAAAGTTTATTTTTTATAATGTTTTTATGTACATCATTTATTATTGATTATTTATATAATGTTTTTGTGTTATGTAGGTTATTCATTTTTGTCCAAGCTTAAAGATCACAATTTATTTTTTATAAATTTATTCCAAATTTAAAATGTATTTTGTGAACTTATTCTTACATGTATTAAATAACATATTTTTGTAACGAGGTTGCTATATTTATTTATTAGGTTACTATATAGGTGTTTATAATTTATATTATTAAGTTGTTTTATTATTGTTATTAGGTTATTATAATTTATATTATTAAATTGTTTATATAAGAAAAGAACATTATATATCGTTAAAGTTACAATGAATTTATTAATTGTTCAGATTTTCTGTATTTATTTTTATATGTTGTTTTGATTGATATTTTGATAATTTATAAAATTTATATAATCAATTCTAAAATATATTGGTGATTAATACATGTATATTTATTGGGTACATATTTAATATGTTTAATGTTCTTAATAAAAAATTGACAAATATTAGATGCCAAAGTATAGAATTGAGCACGACTACATTTCTAGAGTAGAAAATTTCTTGGTATTTGATCATAGAAATAATAATATTGAATTCAATATGATTTGATGCTCATGTATTAAATGACAATCCTTGATCTATATGGTAATCATGTATGGTATTATGACTCAACTTCTATAGAATGCAATGACACAAAAATATTTGTTAAAATGTAAGATTTCTAACTAGGTATTTTTCTTATATTGTTCCTTGTAATATTGAATAAAGATGAAAATTATAACTATTTTGAACTTTAATAAGGCATGGAACTTGTGAAATAAGAGTAAGGGCCTCGTCCATAAAAAACACAAAAGCTTATATGAGATAAAATTATGGAATGTGCAAGTAAATATTAATAGTAAATTTGATTAATTTAATTAATTATACTATTGAATAATAAAAATGTTCGAATTGATAAACCATGCATGCTATTTTTTGGTAGGTTCCATAACAAGAAGATGAAGTTATGTGTGGCTACTTTGTTATGAAGTTTATTAGTAAGATCATCCCAAATATCAACATTCAATTAAAGATGTGGAAATCTCTTTAACTAATATACTCTTTTAACATATGAACAATTTTTAATGAATTTATGATGTCAAATAACAAATTAAATTTAAATATATGTAGTTCTTTGGTTAATATGTTCAACACTTAGAATAACTATGAAATAAGGTTTTTGTTCATTTACTTTTCTGGAATACTAATACTTGATAGGCGTTTACATTGAACTTTTATACCCCAAAGATCTTAGATTCAATATTTCACATAGCAATTTCAGTTTTAAGCCTTTTCATATAAGGCCACGAGAACAGGAAGGTACATGCCACATGTATATTTGTTAAATATATGTATTATATTGATCTTTTTAACATATAAGTTATTTTATAATTAATTTATGATGTTAAATTATTATTTTGAATTTAAATATATGTAGTTCTTTTCTTGGATTAAAACAGGCTATGATAGGTAAATTTTCTGAAGATTTACGAGAAGAATTGGTGGAACACATGCTCCAAATTATAAGGTCATAAGAAGAATCAGAAGAAGGATATGATTATATGTAATAGCATAGGTATCTTATTATCATATGTTTATCTTTCAAATAACAAGGCATACATATGTGATATGTATATATATTTGTTTATAATATTTAGTGATATTGTATTTAAGTTAAATTTGTATATACACATTATATGTAAGTTATGTTTTATTATAAGTTGGTTCTTGAGTAATTAGTATATAGTTTTTAAATGAATAAGAGGATTTAAAAACCCTTTAAACATATTATGATTTTATTTAACTAAAACTATGTTTTAGGGGTTATGTCATTTTAAGTCAATTCTAGGATAAAACCAACTTAAAATTTTACAATAACTTATTTAAAATTTTATGTTAGCTCTGCAGTAGAATCGACTTAATTTTTTAAGTTAGAGGACATGCAGGACCTACATAAAATTTAAAATCGGTTGACATATAGGACCAACTTAAAATTTTAAGTTAGTTGAAACATAGGAAATACATAAAATTTAAGTCAATTGACACGTAGGACTGACTTAAAATTTAAAGTAGGTTGTCACATAAAACCAACTTAGAATTTTAAGTCATTTCTAAGGTTGAGCAGACTTAAAATTTTAAGCCACCTCATTTGAAGTCAGTTCACTAAGCTGCCTTAACACCCTTTTTAAGTTGGTTAAAACCCAACTTAAAAGCTCTTTGTTGTTGTAGTGAGAGACCAAATGGAATTCTTTGAAAAGTAATGGTTCCAAAGGGGTAAGTGAATGTATTTTTCTCTTGGTCTTCAAGTGTTATGGAATTTTGGTTATAACATGAATAAAAATTAAGAAAACAATAAAAGGTCTGACCTACTAACCTTTCTACCATTTGATCAATGAAAGGTAAGGGGAAGTGATCATTCATAATGTTGGTTTGGACATTTCTATAATGCATGTATACTCTCCAACCTATTTGGATTCTTGTTGGTACCAATTCATTCTCATCATTTTTCACTATTGTTATTCTAGATTCCTTTAGTACCAATGATGCACAAAAACTTGACGCACAAATTTTGTTTATTTATAAGTAGCTTGCAAGTACACAAATCACTTTGTAAAAAGAGACAAGTATACTTCCAAAGTCAATCTAAAAAGGAACTACGTGGTTTTAAATAATTCAATAAAACTCCTAAAAATGAAAAAATAAACCTAAACATTTTGTCACAATTGTTTGGTTTTGAAAAGTCTAAACAAATATCATAAAGTTAAAGATAGATTTGACTCAACAAACATCAAGCAAATAAATATTTTACACTCAATGGAGAATTTATGTGATATATTAGCTATTTAATCATACTTACTCAACATTTATTATGTTATTAAAGATATAAATTAATATTATTGATTTTTTTCTTTTTTGTACAAAAATATCATAAGGCATGGATTAGATTATTTGTTAATAAAAACCAATTGATATTCTAAGGTAAGGATCACCAATTGATTAATATTAAATTATGATTTATTTCCAAGGAAATAGAAATCAATCTAAATTACTGCTTAAGACGGAGCACATAATTTAGACTCTCATTCAAGCGATTAAATTTGGATTTAAGATTGATATATATGAGAACTAACTTTCATATTTTAAATCTATTACAATGAATATGTTCTCAATATAATTTGCAATACTAAATCTTTGTAAAAAGTATTTGAAATATAATAATGATTATAAATTAGATCTAGATAATCATATCCTAATTCTAACTTTCATATTTTAAATTTACTATAAAACAATATTTCTTCAATATATTTTTTGTAATAAACTTTGTAAATTCTTGAATAAAGAAATAAAAATCACTTATATTTACTGAAATTAATATTTCACAGCATAACAATATAACTAATATCCCATAGAATTTTTAAAGAAACATTTTAGATTTAATAAATGATCAGTAAGTTTACAATAGCATTTAAAATAGTACATAAAATTAATTCTAAAAATATAAGAATACAATTAAAATTAAAACCTCAATTGTATCTTTCAATGTACATAATTTTAGTACTGATCTATATCTAGAAAATCTCTAAATAGATCTGCATATATTGCTTAATTGAAAAACTATTAAATAAGACTAAAGAAATTTAAACTACAAAAAACTAATTAGAAAAATGAGAAGAAAAATTATTTTTGTTATGTTTATTAGTGAGGGAAGGCTTGTTTATATAGGTATAGAAAAGATGGGAAAAGGAGAGAAACGTGGATCATGAAGTTCCACGCTTTGGCACACTTTTACAATCATCGTGGCATGTGTTGATTCAATACACATTTAAATTACAATTTAATACACTTACTTTACAGCACGCATTGATCACTGCCATAGCCCGTGTTAAACTACGTGTCTCCAAGTTTCTTTTCATCTCACCCTCTTACATTTGGTTGAATCATATATAAGCCTTATATATGTTATTCTTTTATTCTTCTTGGTCATCATTAAGTGCTTTTAGGTAAAGTACTTCATGTGTTTATCAACTAAATCATTTTGAAGCAAAAAATACTTGAAAAAGAATAAAACATACACGTGATTTGGAAAACATAGATTTGTTAAAATAATGATAAAATTATGCAAATATAAATCTATTTTTAATATTAAAGTGTAAATAAATCACGTAATATTTTGTGTTTTTCAAGTAAATCTATGTTTTCCAAATCACTTGTATGATAAAAATAGAAAATCTATGTTGTCTTCTTGTTCATGAGACAAATGGCTAGCGATGATGATCAATAGTGTGTCATTCCCTCCCAAATACTAAAGTTTCAAGTTCATAAGGTCCAATAAACATTCAAATATCCAAGATTTTTCAAGTGGGCCACAACTGAAGTAAAGAAATGTCCAAGATTTGATTATACCATGGCCTATAGTGGAGTCTATTGGTTTGGAGTAATGATGCACAAAAACTTGATGGTCAATTTTATAAAATTTATAATAAGCTCACAAGTGCCCGATTCACTTTGTAAAAGAAAATGCATATACTTTCAAAGTCGATTTAAAGAGAAATTACATGGTTTTTAAATAGTTCAAAAAAATTCTTAAAAACATAAAATAAGCATAAACATTCTATCATAATTGTTCGGGTTTAAAAGGTATACACTAATAACATAAAATAATAAATGTTAAATGATAGATTGATTTACACAAATTCCAAACATATATGCATTCAACTAATCAATGGAGAATTAATGGAATATTTAGCTAGTTAATTATGTTTGATAAAATTAATTGGGTAAATGAATTATAAACTCATATTATTGATTCTTTCTTATTTGTATAAATAACACCTTCGATAGGGTAGTATTCTTTATTGATTAAATGCACTTAAAATCTTTAGTAGAGCCGTCAATTAATTTTAATTAAATCATACTTGGTATCTAAGAAATTATCCAACGATTTAACTTGGCACCTTTGGTAGGCCAACAATTTAAACTCCTATTCAAGCTTGTGTAAATTATATTCTAGATTTATGGAACTCAAACCTAATTTTTAGATTTTAAATCTATTACGAAAAAATATATTCTCAAGATATTTTCAATAAAAAATCATTGAAATAGAATATGATTCTAAATTAGATCCATCTTAATTTATATTAAATCTTTTTTTCATATTTTAAATTTATTATGAAAAATATGTCATCAATATATTTTTTTAATGGTAAACATTGTGAAAAAAAATCTTGAATAAAAAATAATTTGTGTATAATTATTATTTAAAAATATTTCCCTAAATAACTTTATAACAAGATATCAACATAACTAAAACTCCATTATCCTACTCAGCCAGATATGCTCAGTTTAATAAATGGCCAATATATTAAATATAATATTCAATTCAATATATAAAATTAAATCTATAAATAGAATATGATTAATATTAATATCTCAACTGTATTCTTATAGATAAATTCCACAGCAATTTGTTATATGAAAACTCTCCTTATTACTGTCACTTATTGTGATAACCTAATCTAATCTATTTATAAACTAAACATAAAAATTTGTAACTCTCAAAAACTTGAGAGAAAATAAAAGAAAAACACTAAAAAAAACTATAAGAAAGCTACTAATTGATAAGGTGAGGTGAGGGATAAGGATGGCTTGAGAAAATAGGTAATGGTTGTATTTATAGGTGGGGGAAATGCTAAAAGTTGGAAATGATTATGAATCATGAGTGAGTAATTACTAGCCACTGTGTAACAATTTATCCCAATTGTTGCATACATTGAACTAGTATATGCTTAAATTATGATCCAATTGTCTCACTCTGTGGCACACATTGCTAACCCCCCGCGGCCCACGTTATATTAAGTATCTCCAAATTTCTTTATATTTCAACACCCTACATTTGGTTGAAACATATGTAAGGCTTTACATATGTTATTTTCATTCTTCTTATATTCTTCTTGGTTGTAATTTAGTGCTTTCTAGTACAATTAATCAAGTGTTTATAAATACAATCATTTTGAAGCAAAAAAAAACCTAAAAAAACATACTTGTGATTTTAAAAACATAGATTTGTGAAAATAATAATAAAATTATGCAAATTTTCATATATTTTGGCACCAAAATACAAATAAATCACGTGTTATTTAATGCTTTTCAAGCACTCATCACACCTAAACAAGCTTCTTAGTCTTTTAGTAGGGAAAGCAACAACCTAAAAATAAAAACTAAAATAAGTAAAATTAAACAATCCAAAATCACTTCTATAGAATGATATGATTGAATTTGGAAATTCTATATGTAGGAACAATTACACGAAGGTCAATTATTCTTTTTACTCAAATAAGTCACCAAGACCTAGATAAGAGGTAGAGATGCTAATTAATGTAATATTTTTGCGAGCTCTAAACCAATTCGACCAAGCTAGCCTTACAAATGTGAATAATGCAAATAACATAGTGTAATTACAAAACAACATGCTCAATTCAACACACAATAAAAACAACTAGTAGTAAGAAAGAACAAACTATGGTAAACACACAAATGAAGGTGTGCATCACATGCTCCTATCCAGTCTAGTAGCATGCATAAATATAGTAAACAATACACATAATGCAAAATAGACATACATATTGAAAAGTTATAGAGGATTTTCAATCACTTCAAGGCCTTATATGTATGAAATTGCACAAAACAAATAAGTTTTCTTATATGATTCTAGATCTAGTATATTTCAACATACATGATAGAAATTCAGATTATACTAACACAACAATCTAATCATGCATAAAAATATTGAAGGCTTCCAAGACCTGATACACAATTAGGTTAAAAAGGTAGTGACTCCTTAAGAACTACCCAAACATGTATACAATAGAAAGATAAACACTTAACTGTTATTTATAACATAGTACAAATAAGTACAAATAGGTAGAAAATAAGCAGCTAAAATATTGTCAGTAATTAGAAAGTAAGAAATAAATATTAAAGACTTTCTAATCAGATTTTAAACCTCTGTATGTAGAAACAAACATAATTAAAATTCAGATTGTATTAACCAAAATATTTAGCAAGGAAAATACTAAATATAATGAGGTAAACCCACATAGAATCCCTACCTATGTAGTAACATCCTTGAGTTTCTTATGGCAACCACTCAGTAACAAACAAATCCACTAAGAAATAAAACAATTACAAACTTAGTAGAAATAAAACCAAATTACCTCTATCAATCAGAACCATTGTTCGACCAACCTATTATTGCCAAGAGCTCAACACTCCGACACTCTATTTTACCCACAATACTCAACCGATACACGGCTCAAAGCCAAATAGGCTCCTCACATAAATCCATTTACAAATACTAACTTAAGTACACACCACCCAAGAGCATGATTTTTCCTACTTAGTCACGAATCACTAATACCTAACAACTCTCAAGGTAATAGTGATCTAAAAATAGAAAAATGAGATGTCAATTTGCAAAGCTCTACAACATATTTTCTAGATGAGAAACAAAAAGAGATAGAGTATTTATAGAAGATATTCATACTCATCACCAACCTCACCATGATTCTCACCATAGACCTTGCCAATCGTTTCACCAAGGGTATGGATAGGGGTGTGGCAAGGCCCCTTGTCAAAGGGTATGTCAAGGTGCCAAAAATTGGCATTCACGACCTAGCATGCATACTAACAACCAACCTCATGGTGTGTGAAAACATGCTTTCAATCATAATGTACCTACCTATGTGCATGTGCATTACTGATCAACGATAACCACGCTTATACAAAGGAACAAAAAACACTCAGTAAAAAATACTCTGAGTTTTGTACTCGAAAATCCAACACATAAACACAGTAAAATATAACTTATATACTTCCCCTTTGGCTTTCTATATCAATCCATTGCATAAATAATTTTAGATGTATATCAATCATAAGATGATCATAGATATGACATAAAGATGTTTGTTTCCAAGAAAAACATCAATGCACACCCAACACCCAAAAACACACCTAAACCAAATGCATATCCATCTTCTTTGACAATTTATCAACACAGTTGCACACTAAACATCTTAAGTTTGATGACTTCAATCTACACCTATAACCTTAACATATGAAACAAACACACTGCCTATGAGTGTATCATGTAGAAATAATGTGTAGTCTATCAAAATACTATCATGTTATCCCAACACAAGTACACATAGATAGGCTAAGCATAGTGAACATGTAGTAGAAATAAAATCTACAGCACCATAAATATGAAAACTCCCCCAAGTGTATGCATAGCATGTAACTTACGTGTAGTGCAAACTACACTCACCATCCTAGGGAGCACATAACACGTTAGCAAACAATGCACAAACAAACATAAGCTATGCACACTTCTCCCTCTTTGTGACATGGAAAGTAAAACAAAGCACACACAAACAACATGCAACATTCCACACTACTATATGAAGGAGAGAATTCAAACAGAAATGCAATAATTCTAACACTCATACAATAGAGCAAAGAAGATTAGTGCAAATTTAGTAAGAAATAACAAATGAAGTCATATGAAATAGACATAGAACAACACCAAGGTAAGACCATGCAGCAAGAAGCAAATTGAATGCACAAAAAAATTAATAGAATTGCAAACAAAAAATATATCCCTAATGCGATACATAGCTCAAAGCCTCACGTTTATATGTGTATTGGATGGACATAATGGGTTTCATAATGTGCTTAAAACACATCATAAGGATGGGTGATCAAGCACTAATGCCATATAGATGTGTCAGTAAATTTGAAAGAAGAAGTTGACTAGGAGTCCAACTATCTTCCAATGAGACACTCTCCTAGTGGCTCAGCTATGAGTCCAACTATCTTCCAAGTTGACACACTCGTAGTGGCTCAACTATCTTTCCTCAAACATCAACATTACATAAATGTTTCAGTGAATTCCTAAGTAGAAGGATACTATGAGTTCAACTATTTTTCTAGTTGACACTCTTAGGAATTGAACTATCTTCCTCCAACAACACTTGGGTGTATTCAATCTTGCAACCTTACCCCATATTGTGTACAGCTATATGGAATGAAATCCTACTCTACCAAAGAAAACATGTGTTATAAAATCTAATAGCTAATTCCAAGCAAACAATTGCATGTAGGAAACAAGAAATAGGCCACATCAAAGCAAGATGATGGTAAACACATAGGATAATATGTGAAACAAGAGAATGAAAACTATGCATGCAACATGTCATACTGATAGTCCTATTTATGCATGGTTTATACAAGTGATGTCAATCAGAAAAAAGCATCACAAGAACATACATCATAACATAAACTCATAAATAGGACAAAAACCAAATATGCAAGAACAAACACTCATGTACACTATCTTGTAACATACCATAGTCTTCTCTATATGACATCTAAAGTACAATAGAAGGAAGAGAAGGTAAAAAATGAACTTTAAACAACAAAAGACAAATAGAGAGCCAACACACAACATAGTAGGTACAGGAAAGAAGAACCTAGTAAAATAGGTGAGATGCATTCCATATGACAATGTATATGAATGATACGACTACAAATAGAAAAACCCTAATACTTTGACACTACATGATGAACACATGAGACGTGATGCTTATGTAAATAGCCACATATAAAGAAGTAAGCAATAGGCAAGGCAAATACAGATAGAGAACATGTCAAAGCAACTAGCAAGGGAGAAAACTAGTAAAGGATCAAACAATAAGGTATAACAAAAATATGGAAATTTATAAACTATGGAAGATAAAGAAGTAGTGAGAAAGAAATGTGCATGAACAAGAAAACAGGAAAAATATAAACAACAAAAGATCATGAGATAAAAAATGCTCATAGAACAGCAACATCCCACACCATTGGTGATAAATGGCACAAATAACAAGGTGTATGTATGTGTAGATAGAGCTTTAGGATCGAGCATAGAGGTAGTTAAGCCAAAACAGAGGTGACTAGTGTTGTCTCTTTTGGAGAACATAAAATCATGCAAGTATACACGGTCACAAGTAATAATATGATAAGTAAAATATCGTTCCCACGGAGATTTGTTACTAGTGTTCGTTAATTAATAAAATTATTTCAACCTGATTCTATCCAAACAGTCCATAATTTGATGCAGTTTGACTAACTAATTTTTATAACAGTTTATAAGAAAATTCTAGGATTGTAGTTTCACCAAATTAATCCACTTGAATCATATTATTTTCTCTTGATTTATGTTCTCGTATTTTAAGTTGTTAACCAAGAACTCCTAATTTATCCATATATCTCTTCCGAGCTCCATATAGACACATCTCGCTAAAATAATTAACTATATTCCTATGAGAATTAAATTCAACCAGATTTATTAAGTTCTAAGTTCTTAAATAGTTACACGTACAATAAAGGTATATTCCTATCCCTTAAATATATATGTTATTTTATCACGAGCAACACACAAAAATGCATTTTCCAAGTTTATTTAAGTGTCACAGATCAATTAATTAATCTTCCAATAATTAAAAGCATTAAGCATAGATAAAATAGACAACTTAAAACCGTTCCATAAATCATTCAAAAATAATTAATTCAAGTTTCATAATTTAAGCTACACTGCAACCCTAGAACAAATAAATTAGTTAATAGCAGAAATTAAAATTGCAATACAACAAAAATCAGACATTTCAAAGAAATAAAATTTAAAAGAAAAAGATTAGGAGAAACTCTTTCACGATTCCTCAATGAAAAATAAATTTCTTCCCTTTTCTTCTTCTTCATTGTCTTCTTTCTCTATATTTCCTAAAAAAATAACAACATAAAAATGTTAAAGAAGAGTTTCTGCGTGTTGTAGAAAACACGTAGAGAAGAAACTAAAATTGAAGTGAAAATGAAAAAAATGAAAAACTGACAACTCTATCTCTCTCATCTAAATTATATCACCCCAAACAATTATTTTTCATCAAAATTCATGTAGTAGGGGACAGAGATACATGGAAAATAAAAAAAAAGCAAACACGCATGGAAGACCATTCTGTGTTTTATTTTTTTCTTTAAATGCATACCACATGTCAGCATCTTATTGGCTACAAGAAATAACGAGACACGTGGCAGACTTTCATTAGCTATGAAGAACAAGCGCATGAAGAATAGCTGGAACGCATCGTACCGAAACTTGGCGCGTTGGAAGTGCGCGACAAACTACGCTGACACGTGGGTGATGCAGAACGAGCTGGAAAATGGGCGTCGTTTCTACATTTTCATTTTACCAAACACATGCCACGTGTCATCATATGATTTGTTGGAAGATTAGTCTAGAGATGTGGTAGCTTATAATTCGATGTAATGGGAAGGTGCACTTAGTTTACATGGTCTACGTCACACGGACCGAGTTTTGCGCAATGACACATGGGTCCCACCCTACATGCCAGCCTGTGTGGTAGGTGGGCCCTACTCAGCGCCAAGCAACGTGCCATCCAGGAAACCAAGTCCACTCACTTTTGTCGAGTTTGGATTCCATATGCCTGATCCTGACCATTGATTGAATGATCTAACGATGTGTAGTACACATGGATAATGGAGTGCGTGGTCCTTTTCTTGCACAGAAAAACTAAATTTCCTTAATTGCATTTTGACCCTCAAATTTAATTCAAATTAATTTCTAATCTTTTAATATTTTCAATTTCACCCATATTTAATTCAAATTATATTTTTAGCCTTTATTAATTTCAATTAAGTCATTTTTTCATTCAAATTCATTAATTTTCTTAAAAATATGTTTATTAAAAAAATAATGGTAAATATTAATTTAATTAACTAAAATTAACTAAAAAAACATTAAGAACATAACAATTATAAATAATAAAATGGATAAAATAATTGTATAATATACAGTTATCAACTAGCTCTAATACGAATTGAGAATTTCATATGTAGGAACAATTACATGAAGTTCAATTTTTCTTCCGACTCAAATAGGTAACCAGGACCTAGATGAAGAGTGGAGATGCCAACCTAGGGAATCTTTTTGTGAGCTCTATACCAATTTGCCCAAGTTGGCCTCACAAACATGAATTAAGCAAATAACATAATGGAAGTACAAAACATCATGCTCAATTCAAAACACAACAAAATAACTAGTAGTAAGGAAGAATAAACTGTTGTAAACACAATACTGATAGTGTGCACCACAGGCTCCTACCCAGGCTAGCAACATGTATAAACATAGCAAAAAATAAACAGTATGCAAAACAATCATACATACAAAAAAGCTATAAAGGATTTTCAATAACTTCAAGATCTCATATATGGGAACATATTCGACAAATGAAGACTTTACCTTCATAGCATGCAATCAAATAAAACACAACCTGTTAAGAGAAAGAGTCTAACATCTTGCACACAACCAAAGTAAGAAGATAATGACTCCTTAGAGACCCATACCACACTTACATATAGATAAGTAGCAGAAGTAATATAAATAAATAAGGAAGTAGATAAATTAATTTTAATACTACAAAAGCAATAAACAGAAAGCTATAAGCATGCTACAAGTAAAGAAAAAAGAATGAAACTATATAAATAAATAAGCTTTCTGATCACAGTCTAGATCTAGTATGTTTGCACATATATGATAGAAACTCAGATTATGCTAACACAACAATCTAATCTTGCATAATAACATTGAATAAGTCCAATACCTGATATATAATCAGGTTAAGAAGATACTAACTCCTTAAGGACTCTATCTAAACATGCATAGAACAGAAATACAAACACTTAACTTATAATTGTAGCAACAATACATATAAGCCAAAATAGGCAGTAAATAAGCAATTGAAATATTTTCAGTAATTAGAAAGCAAGGAACAAATATTAAAGGCTTTCTAATCAGAGTTTAAATCTTAGTATGTAAAGACATACATAATTTAAACTTATATTGTAATAGACAAACAATAGGTCATGCATAACACTAAATATACCGAGGTAAACCCACATAAAACCCTACCTATGTGGTAATATCCTCGGGTTACTTATGACAACCACTAGAAAGCAAACAAATCCACTAAGTAATAAAATAATTACAACTATGATAGAAATAAAACCCCTATTACCTTTACCAGTAGGGACCACTATCCAAATTTTCTAATGCTACCCTCACTTTTTGCCTCCACCACAACTTGGTTTGACCTAGAAACAAGACTTTCCTCCAAATCCAACACCACTCAATGTAGTGTTATCATAAACTATAAATCAATAATGTGAAGGGAAGAGAATTATTGACCTTGATGACCACCCTCAATCACAAACCACTAATAATCGCATGGAACACACATTTCACCATAAACCATGAATAGTTTACTTAGGACACATAGTCAATCCATAAATCACACATTACTAACGAGTTGATATCTCACCGCAAAAAAACAACCCAATCTCATAATGTTATGTCTCACTCAAAAAGTAAAAGAATTAAGAGCTCAACCCTCAAGAACTCGATTTTACTTAAAACACTCAGTCAAGACATGATTCATAGTCATATAGGCTCCTCACATAAATCTACATGCAAATACCGCTCCGAGTGCTCACCACTCAAAAGTATGATTTTCCCACATAGCCATGAATCATTAATGTCTATCAACAATAAAGGTAATAGTGATTCGGAAACAAAAAAAAGATGTTGATTTGGCAAGGCTCTACTACATATTTTCTAGATGAGAAACAAGAGAGTGTGTATTAATAGAACAATCACACCATGGTCCTTTCCATAGACCTCACCAACCACATTACCTTGAGAGTGGTGAGGCCCCTTGTTAAGGGGTGTGTTAAGATGCCAAAAATCAAAATTTTTCTTTCAAAAATTATTGACTTATTTTCATTAATATCCATACCTAAAACAAACCAAAAATCGGCACTCACAACCTAACATGCATACTAAACAACCAACCTTATGGTGTGTGAAAAGCATGCTTTCAATCATAGTATTCCAAGCTATATAAGTGTGTGCATTACTGATCCATAGTAATCACCCTTACATAGAGGAAAACAAAACATTTAGTAAAAAAATAGAATCTATATTTTGTACATGAAAAACTAACACATAGGCACAAAATACAATAGGATTACAACATTTAGCATATTCAACAAGCCTTTACACTTTTAAAATTTATAAAAGTAAAACCTAAACATTTTGTCACAAAGTTTGAGTTTAAAAATCTAATCTAATGACATAAAAATAAAGATATATTCAATAAACAATTAGAAATTTAGACATTTATTATACTGCGGAGAATTTATGGGAGATATTAGCTAGTTGATTGTACTTGCTCAATAATAAGTAGATTATTAAATATATGAATTAAGATTATTGATTCTTCCTTTTTGTATGAAAATATCATAGGGAAAGGATCATTCTTGTTGTTAATAATAAACAATTAATATCCACCAAAGAAGCCTAACCAACCCTTACCGAAACCAAAACCATCAGATAAATCACTAGCTACTACTAGCCTTGCCTACGAGACCATCAACCCAATTGTAAACATGCAACCATTATCCCATACAAAATTATGAAGCCTATCGTAAACACCTAAACACCTAACCATCACCCCTATCATAATATAAATCCAACCATGAACGAGAATCAAAAAAGGCCTCATCTTTTCCACCATAGTCTCCAAAATTTATTACAAAAAGAGAAGGCGATGGGTCAGATATAAGAACAGAATCTTTGATCCAAAGGTTCATATTATTTGGATTTTCCTTCACTAGTGATGGTGGAATCACAAGCTTATCACCTTTAGATTCTAATGACATCTTCAATTTCATCGTTGATTTAGAGTTCCTATCTGTCTCTCTTAAACCACTCTAAACATCATAAACCCAGAGAATAATATAGGGAAGACAAAAAAGGGACCAAAAAATGAAGCCAAAGCTACGAAACCCATTAACGATCCACACCCAAACCACAAGTGAGCAACACCATCCATCCACAACCAATCAGCATCCTAATCAAAAGAATCATTTCACATATGTATTCAACTAAATTTCCACCACCACCACTTCTTCCATAGGATTGGGATTCATTGAATATAATTGTACGACCATCAAGATTCAAAGGTTTGTGTTTTTTGAATTAAAGCCCAATTATTTTTTTTATTTTTTGTTATGCATTAGATGTTATTAGATGTTAATTAAAGCCCTATTATTATCATAGATGTTATTTGTAAAAAAAGAACAAAAACAAAACAAAAAAGGAGCCAAATAAAAAGAAGAGGGACAAGGAAAAAAACGAGTGAACAAATTGAATCCTTCATAATCAAATTTGTTCCCATTTTTCAATATGAGGGTTCCTTTAATATACACATTCTAATTTCCAAAACAAATTAGGATGTATGGTCTCAATTTATGGAGATGCAATTGCTAAACAATAAAAACTCTCCTACATCATGGACAAAATCTCTCCATCTGTTGTGTCGGACAAGGGATATAAAAAATGGTATGCTAAAAATTAGAAGGTAAAATGACGGCTTTTAATATTCTTATCTCCTAACATTATGAAGTGTTGTTCCCATATGCCCACTGCCTATGAACTCTAGAGTACTTTTAATAAATCCTTTTATGATGCTAATGATGAGATGCATGTCTATTCTTAGCATCAGAAAGCCTTCTCAACCAAACAATATGCCAAATCACTCTCAGTATATTACAAGGAGTTAATACAAATCTTTAGGGAACTAGATCATCATGATAAAGTGGTTATGAAGGATTCTGATGATGTTACAACATACCAGTAGTCCATTGAATGAACTTGAGTACACATTTCTTACTATATTGGATAAATTTTTTGATCAAATTTGATGAGAAAGTTTATAGCATGAACCACTTCTTGGTCTAGAAGAGTGTTATTCCTTAGTCCATCATGATGTCATACAATCTACTACTTTGAATGAAGAAATTGTGAAACTTAAAGCTTCTATTATGATTTCCCATCATTGACCTAGTCAGACGTCACAAGACCATCCAAAATCTACCAATCAAAATAATTCTAGCAATTTGAATAAACGTATATACAAATGCATTCATTGTAATTAAACAAACTATTCAAAAATTCATTACTTTGAACTTGTTCGATATCCAAATTAGTAGGACCCAACACAACATAGGAATTCCAAGCAATCACCTACTATAGAAGTTATTCAAACAAAGAGACAAAACCATTCTTATGTCATCAACATTGGTCACCAATATAAACCTTGGAGGTAAGGTCTTAAACATTTCTACACTTTTTTTGAATAGTACATGGATAATTAATTCTGGCGTAACTAATCATATGACATTTGATGTTAGATGAGTCTTAACCCTTAACTCATTTTCCTAAAATTATGTCTCTATGGCCAACAGTAATACCACCCAGTTATTGGGGAAGGATAATCACATCTTATTAATGCTTACACATTGATTCTATATTAGTTGTTCCTTCAAATTATAACCTTTCATCAATCTCTCAAGTCACTACTATTTTATCATGTTTTGTTATTTTTTGGTTGACTATTATGTTTTAATGAAATTTAGACTTGACAAATGATTTAAGAGACGAATGCTATATCACTTGGACTTGGAGTCAAAAAATTCTAGTAGATTGAAATAAGCTTTAGTAGTAGAGATAAGTAGTTCACCAAAGAAGATCACTAAGATCTGGCTCTAGTATTGACGTTTAGGACATGCCTTATTTGGTTATTTAAAATAGTTGTTACCTACTTTATTTACAAATTTGGTTATTTAAATAAAATTCCAATTCCTTTTATGCTTATTCACTATGATGTTCGGGGGCCATCCAAAGTTCTCACATTATGAGGCTCACATTGGTTTTTTACCTTTATAGATTATTGTACTCGGATAACTAAGTTGTGTTTGATGAAGTCCAAATAAGAAGTTACGTTATTGTTTCAAAAGTTTTATAACACCATTTGTACACAATACAATGCCCAGATACAAGTGTTACAAAGTGATAATGGCAAGGAATACCTTAGTTCTTAATTTTAGCAATTTTTAGAATCTCATGGCTCAATTCATCAAATCAGTTGTCCAAATCCACCTCTACATAAAATAATTGTGTAGCTGAATACAAGAATTGGCACTTATTAGAAGTTGTCTGTGCTTCCCTAATCGAGGCTCACATGTCCTTATGCTACTGGGCATAGCTATTCTCTATGTCACTTATCTCATCAATCATGTTTTATCTCATCCTATCAACTTCAAAGCATCCTTCCATATACTTATAGAAGCTGTTGTTAGTCCAATAGTACTAAACTTACCCCTTCATGTCTCTGGATGTGTTTCCTATGTTCATCTTCACAAATAATAACGTAGTAAGTTAATGGCTCAAGCCTTGAAATGTGTTTTTGTCAATTATGCTATTCATCAAAATGGATACAAACATTATCCTTCCCCTACTAAGTATATGTTGATCACTATGGAAATTTCCATTCAAGAAGATACTATGAATTTCTATAACTCTAACTTTCTGGGGAAGTATCTTGAGGAAATTCAAACTCTTGTATACAACCATGAGGAAGATGTGTTGGAAGTATCTCATCAAAATGTTGGTGACTTGGATTGTATTGGTTAAAACTTGGATATGAGTGGTGATACCCTCCATAACGACACAATAAGCATAGAAATGGATGAGTTGGAATCTAATGGTCAAAACTTGGATCTTAGTGGAAATGAACAGCTAGAAAGCCAGAAAACTTCTAAAATTGAGTTTTTTTCTCTTCTAATTGATACACAAAACTAATTGTTGTCTTAGGATATATTCTTATAAAATGTCTGAGTCATTCAGGATATAGTTACCAAAATGTCTCACCAAAGGTATTCCAAAACCTACATATGAACTGCGATTGTCAAGTAAAATAAAATATCCCATGTACCATTATATTTCTACACATTGCTTGTCCAAAATAAATCAATCACTTGTCAATCACTTATCCTCTATATCTATACCTAATAGTGTATATGAAACCTTAGTTGATCCTAGGTGGAAAGAAGTTATGAACGAGAAGACTAAATCTTTGGAAAAAATAAAACATGGGAACTAATTAATCCTCCATCAGGGAAGAAACGAGGGTGATTTCAGTGGATTTTCATCGTGAAGCACAATGCTAATGAAAAAATTGAATGCATTAAAGTAAGATTAGTAGCAAAGATATATAGTCAAACCTATGGGATGGATTACGCAGAAGCATTTATACTTGTAGCCAAAATGAACACAACTCATGTTCTATTATCTTTAGCTGCTAATATTTGATATAAAGAATGCATTTATATATGTGAATTATATAAAGAAATCTACATGAATCTCTCATCTACATGAATAACACAAAAGGATATAGCCATAAGGTATTTAGATCAAAGAAATCATTGTATAGGCTTAAACAATCTTTGAGAGCATGGTTTGGAAGGTTCACAAAATCTATGATTGCTTTTGATTACCATCATAGCAACACAGATCATACTCATTTCTTAAAATTCGGTAGAATAAGATCACTACACTCATTATATATGTGGATGATATGGTTGTTACAGGGAATGACCCTAAAGAAAGAGAGGCCTTACAAAATTACTTGCCCAAAGAGTTTGAAATTAAAGATCTAGATCCTCTAAAATATTTTCTTGGGATTAAAGTATCTCAATAAAGGAATAGTTTTATCATAGAGAAAATATATCTTAGATCTACTAAAAGATACTAGTAGAAGAAGGTCTATATGCTGAGTCCAATCAGGTACCTGTTGACAAAGGAAGATACCAAAGACTTGTAGGGAGAATGATGTAATTGTCTCATATCAAACCAAATTTAGCTTACACTCTAAGTATTGTCAACCATTTTATGCATAATCTTGGAGAATAACATATGAATATAGTTAGCATATTTTGAGGTATCTGAAGTCTATTATAGGAAAAGGAGTATTATTCACTAAAAATATAGAGTGTTAAAGTATATAAGCATATATTGATGCCGATTGGGCTGGTGATAAGGGTCATAAGTGATCTACTTCTAGCTATTTCACTTTTGTAGGAGGTAAAGCAAAAAACAAAACATTGTTACTCGCTCAAGTGCAGAAGTTGAATTCAGAGGTTTAACAAATATACTTGTGAGGCATTATGGTTAAGACTCCTCTTACCAAATTTGGGTTTTCTTTCTGAACAACATGTCCAAATATTTTGTAACAATAAAAAAACGTGTAATATCGTACATAATCAAGTTCAACATGATAGTATAAATCACATCAAGGTAGAAAAATATTTTATCAAGAAAAAGTTGGATGGAAAGATACTACAATCACATAATAATCATTCAGAGAATCGATTGATTGGCATCCTTACCAAATTAGTCTCAAATCGAGTGTTCTTCAATTTTTTGGACAAGTTGGGCGTGTGATATCTGTCTACCAACTTGAGGGGGAGTGTTGAATTAACTATTACAAATTTGAAAGGCTACCATTAATTGTTATTAGTAGAAGTGATTAATGTTAAATAACTATTATGGATTTGAAGGGTTTGATTACCCTCTATATATGTCATGTACAAATACATGCCAAATATGAAAAAAAAGAATATTTTTCATCAGTTAAACAATATTGATCTAGGGCTAGCACATTATATACACATTTAAACCTAGGTTGCACTACTTTGGCCATTGGAATTTTATTGAGAACTTTCACACTCACTTCAGAAGCAATTTTATAAGGCAAAATTCACACTTCATGAATTATAGAGCAAGAGAAATTTTTGTGAAAACATTTTCTTATTAGTTTTGCATATATCTTTTGGGATAAAACTACATGCAATTTACAATTTTTGGGAAAATTTTAGTCTTGATCATCTCAAAGGAATAAAAACACTAACACGCTCCATTCAATTTCCTTGGAAATCCTTGGAAGATCAATAGTACCAGGGACATTACATTCATGCTACAAATGTATAATCATTTATCTAATTAGACAAATAATACTATAATGATCATATTAATAGTTAAAAAAAATTTGTTATACATCTATACAAATTACTTTAGCAAAGTCTAATTGTGATACATTGATCAATTTTATCAAAGAAATTGGAGAGAGAACATGGCTGGTATAGTGAAGAAATTGAGATATGCTACGTAAGTTTTTATTATTTATTCATGATTCGAGTAAACTATTTTTCTTAGTTTTTAACTTAAAATTATTATCTACGTTATTAATTATAGAAGAAGACGATAGAGTTACAAGAATAAAATTCAAAACTGTATGAGTTGAAGATATGTTTCAAGGTATTGAAGCATATATCAAGCCAAGTTAAGGGCAATGGTTTGGGTTGTTGAAATGCACTACATTCTACCCGGTCTAATTCATCCAATAAAGAATTTGAGTTACAAGGCCAAGTTTAGGAAATACAACAAGAACTTCACCAAACCAAATTACAAGATCAAGTGGAAGTTCACATTAGTACACAACAACCAAGAGGAGTGAAACTATCAACATTTACAAATTCTCCCTCATAGTGGAAACATAACAACCACAAGCATACAACAGAACCTTGGATAGAAAAGAAAATAAAAGACATAAGAAATTTTGAATTAGTTCACCCTATTGTATTTGAAACCAGATAAGAAAAGCAATAAAGAATAACAATATAAACAGGCAGATAGTGAAAGTAGTGAAGAAAGATAAACTATTTACATTCAACTCAAAGCATCTTATGGGTAAACATATTCGATGATAAATTGATTGTATTAACTAAGCATATGATCGTTGATAACACATCATATAACTTGGTAAACCGGCATAAAATCTAACACCTTCATCATAACACCTACAGGTTACAACAACACCCACTACAAGAAAGCAATTAACTATGAAAAGTAAATCAATAGTTCATAACCTAAATATAACTCTATAAGTTGGAGCATTACGCTCAACTATGCCTAAGTTTTCATATGCAATCTACAAAGTACCTTATCAAAGTCCACCAATGACTCATTATAGTGATCTAAACAACCTAGGCTAAGACACTCATATTCTCCTTGAAATATTGTAAAATGCAGATCTGATTAACTTAGAGGGGGTGAATAAGTTATTTTTAATTTTTATCGATTTATAATTTGATAATCTAAACAAAAAGGCCAACCATGCAATCGTGTGTAAGAATAAAGTGTGGAAATCAAAGAATAACACACAATATTTTTAGGTGGAAACAACCTAGGCCACAATAATGACCTAAGAGGAAAACCATCGGTCCACCGAACCACCTAACTTTCCATTATGAAAATCAAATGTTTAAGTATAAACTCAGTTTTATACTATCCTCTCTAGGATACTGCCCCAAAGTAATTTACTTATGATTCGTTACTCTATTTTAATAGTTTCTAATGTTGGCGTGAGCGGTTTCCAAACCATCGTTCTAATGAGTTTCCCGCCAATCAGATACGTTCATGAATGGATTTAACAATGTGTGTTCTATAATGGATTTAACAATGAATAATCCTAACTAGATGATTCAAAATATATATCATTTAAATCAAATCAACTAGAAAATTTTAGAGCAAAAAGATTAAGCCCAAATTCACTGAAAATAACTTCTTTAATATTTAATAATTAAATCAAATAATCATGATCACTTATACAATTTTTAGATTTAAATATGTAAGATCCTAATTGATGAGTGTTCAAAAAGCACTAAAATTATCATGATTTTATGCATGTTAATTGATTAAAAATATATATATTTATATGATTTTATCATATATTTATATAAATCTATCTTTTCGGAATTACGGATATTTTTATTGTTTTTCAGGTATTTTCGCTTAAAAAAGTAACTTAAAGACTCAAAGAAAAATACTGGAGGCAATACATCACAAATATATCCATTTATTAAATGAGGAAAAGTCAACAAAGATGGAAAAATTGGATAAAATGGATCAAAAGGGTCAAAAAGGGTGAAATCGCACACGTAACTGCCCAGCAATGCCTAACTGTGCCCAAAACACGCAGAAGCTGCGTGCCCATCTACGCCCAGTCTGCGCGCCTCTGCTCCATTCCGCATGCACCAACGCGCCCCACCTACCATGACGTCAGCTGATATCATCATCACCTACCACGCGTTTCCTCCATTTTTTAATCATTTTTCCACCCACTTTTTCTTCCTCTCCTCACCTATAAATATCCTCATTCTCTACACATAAAAACACACCTCAAAAACATCTTCTTCTCTCTTTCTTTCTCTCCATTTCTTAGTTATTTAGTTTTTCTTAGTTAGTTTTTCTTACTTTTAAAGTTCTTCTCTTTTTGAGAAGAACTAATTATGTTTTTGTAATTTATTTGATTTTTGATTCCATAAATGGAAATGCTAATTCTGTTTGGAGGCAAAAACTTGATGAGCAAAACCGGGCATCGATAATCCTACCAATACTTTGGTTTTATATTTATAAACTCTCGCAAGTTCATGAATCATTTCATAGAAAATGATAAGTATACTCCCAAGGTCGATCTAAGGAAGGAATATATGTGGTTTTTAATTTATTATTCAAACTCTTAAAAACAAAATTAAATCTTAAACATCCTATCATGATATTTGGGGTTTGTGTTTCTAATCTAATAACATAAAATAAACATAGATACAGATTCAATAAATATTTATGCAAATTTTATCATTTATAATAGTGGAGTATTTATGGATATAATAACTAAGTTAATTATGCTTGCTCATATTATTTAGGTTATTAAAGATATAAATTGATATTTATTGATTCTCTCTTTTTTTATATAAATACTACCTTTGGTGGGGTTAGATATTCTTTGTTAACTAAACAAATTAATTAACACCTATGGGTGGGGTTAATAATTAATTTGGTTAATTAAATTAATTCTTCTTTCTAAGAGATTGAAAATGAACCATTTAAATGTCACCTTTGGTGGGGTTAGACAGTTTAACTTTATTCAAGGTGTTCAAATTGAACCTAAGAATTTAGTTACCCGAGTACTAACTTTCAAGTTTTAAAACCACTATTGAAAACATGTTCTCAATACATTTTCAATTAATAATTCTTATAAAAACTTTTGAAATAGAGCTTCACTCTAACTACCGAGAGATTATACAAATAAAAGACTAATACCTATTTTTGAAATAGAGCTTCACTCTAACTACTGTTTATATGCTTTAAGAATGATCAAAGCTGACGAAGAATGAAGGGTGAATAAGTGATAGACGAAAAGACTAATACCTAGAGCTTTAGTATTTTACTTTTAGCAGCTCACCACGTTAGGTTTTCTTTTCTGTATAAAATTATTTTAACACACCCTTTTAACCCTAACCATATGTATATATATAAGTGAAAATGATAACCTACTAACATTAGGATTAAAATATTTTGGGCTTATTATTCAAGGCCCATTCAAAGCCTTAATAAAAAAAATTAGTTTTTAAACCATATCTTAAAAATATTAAGACACATCAAAAATATTTAAGCATCAAAAATAATTTTAGATTTATAAACATGTACGATTAAAATTATGAATGCAATCCTACGTGTCGTAGTTATGAAAAATATACCATAAATACGATTATTACGATTATATAGAACTCGAGCATTTGTTCGGCTTTTCTTGATAGACTTGATAGTAAGCCTAAAAACATTACAGATAAATATTTTGTCCATATGCTCACCAACTTGTCCAAACGTATCCAAATTCAAATTTTGAAATATTTTTCCCCCTTTTTTAACCTTTTTCTCATCTATAAAAGGACTTTTTTTCCACATTCCAAAACACAATTTTATGAGCTCTTTCTCTCTCTAAAAAGTTTTCTTTTTTATTTATTTTTTTTAGTTTTTATTTTTAAAGTTCTTCTCTTTTTGAGATGAACTAGTTATGTTATTATAAATTTTTAGTTTTTGATTCAATAAAGAGATATGCAAATCCGTTCGGAGGTTTTCTAGTAACAGAATTAACATCAAATTGTTATAAGGATTCTTTTTAAGGTATTATTTTAATGGATTATTCATAGTTATCATTTTACATTTTATTCTTATATGTTATATTTAATTTGTCTATGATTAAATTTAACATGATTGGCTATTTGTAAATATGATATAATTATAACGTTGTTATGCTTGCAAAATATTAAATAGGTAAAACACTTCTATAAAATAAATTAATATTATTTTTATTCAAGATTTTATATTAAGAATGTTAAAGAGAAATACATTATTTTTTATTGCAAACTTAAATCTAAAAATTAAATTTTAAGGTTTAATCAACCGGTTTGATTTAGAGTAGTGTTCTTTTATTTGTTGGTACAATCACCCAGTAGTTAGAGTGAAACTCTATTTCAAAAAAAATTTTAAGAATTATTATTCGAAAATGTATTGGCGATATATTTTCAGTAATGGTTTTAAAACTTGAAAGTTAGTACTTGTAAAATTAAATTCTTAGGTTTAATTTGGACACCTTGAATAAATTTTAATTATTTGACTCCGCCTAAAGCTGTGATAAGATGGTTTGATATTTTCTTATAAATAAAACTGAAATTTAATATTTAATTAATTAATAGGCCCCACTTAAGGATATTAGTTAGTTAATATTAGACAAAAGAATTTGGGCCCTACCTAAAGACATTTTCATACCAAAAAGAGAAAATCAACAAATATTAATTTGTATTTTTAATAATCTAAATAATACGAGCAAACATAATTAACTTATTATTATATCATTAAATATTCTACTGTTATGAATGATAAAATTTGCATTATTATTTATTGAATTTATATCTATGTTTATATTTATTTTATTAGATTAGGAAACAAACAAACCAAAATATCGTAACAGGTTGTTTAGGATTTAATTTTGTTTTTAAGATTTTGAATAATAAATTAAAAACGACATAAATTTCTTCCATAGATCAACCTTTGAAGTATACCTATCATTTTCTATAAAATGATTCATGCACTTGCGAGAGTTTTACAAATAATAAAACGCAAGATCGGTATTTACAATGCCGGTCTTGCGATTTCATTAACCGTCAGTACGTGTTGTGCCTAGTGTGCTGGTGTGCTGGTGCACCTGGTGTACTGATGCGTTGGTGAGCATAGTGTGTTGTTGTGTCTGGTGCCTAGTGCTGCTGCGCTTGGTGCCTGGTGCTACTGCGCCTAGTGCCTACCATGAAAAATAAAATAGCAAAAAAAAACTAATTGAATCTAGAAAAACTTTTATGTAAAATCAACATTTTTTGTCCTATGAGTAAGAACCCACTTAACCAATGATTTTTGTCTAGCCTCAATGCTAAGCTCAACAATCTAGAAGAGAAAAATGATCCAAACAGATCAAGTGCATAAGAGATAGAACTTGGACACAAGAAGAATACCAGAAGTAGTATGAACAAATACAAGAAGAATACCAGAAGTATGAAGAATAAATTTTCATCTTAAGATAGGCCTCTTTAATTACAATAAGAGAAAACCTAGATTCTGTAACTCAAAGAAAAAAGGTTCTAAGTGCATAAGAGATAGAACTTGGACACAAAATCCACAAAGAGGAATACACGAGTGAGAAAAAATTCTAGCTAGGGAAAAAGGAAAAAGAAAAATGAGTGCGTAATAAGGGCAAGGGTAAAATTAAAAGGTGGAAAATTGAGGGGAAAATTGAAAGTAAGAAAAAAAAGAGGGAAAAAAATTGGGGATAAAAAATTTTGATATAAAAATTTGGTGTGTGCATGGTATAAAAGAGATAAAATACATTAAACTCAATTAATAGAGAAATGAAAAAAATTGTAAAGTAATTTGTTTTATTTTTTTAAATAAATAACACACATAATATATTATTTGATTTGGATTTAAAAATATAGAAAATTAACTCTACTATTTTAATTATTATCATGGTAATTTAATAATCTTGACTATATAAGTTTCTTTATATTTAAATATTTTTTGTAGTTTAAGGGAAGGAAAAAAAGATAGGGAAAAAGAAAAAAATTGATAAGAAAATTTAGTTTTTGGTGTAAAAGAGAGAAAATTGATTGGATATGCCTATGACATCGGTTATTTAAAAACCAAGACCATAGGGTTTTAGCCTCATTTTTTTGTGTGTGTATGTTTTGTAGTAGTGCTTCTACTTGCGTGTAGCCTTAGCTACCAACCTAGCCTTATTTCTAACAATAATGTCATGCTTATCAGATTTATTTTTGAACACCCATTTTGTTCCAATAACATTTTTGTTTTTAGGCTTAGGTACTAGTATCCACACATGATTTCTTTCAAATTGACCTAACTCATCATGAATGGAATTTATCCAAAATTCATCCCTAAGGGCTTCATTCACATTTTTTTATTCAAATTGAGAAATATAACATAAATGGGTTACCTCACTTATTTGTCTTCTTCTTATTACCATCCTTGCATTAGGATCTCCAATTATATTCTTAATAGGATGATTTTTTGAAGATCGGGTTGGATTTAACATTTATGAGGTTGATGCTTCTTTCTTCTCTTCTTCTCTTTCCTTTAACTCCTCTTCTTTTGTTCCAATTGTCACTGGTCATTGTTAATTGAGGTGTTGTGAAATTTTCTTCATTACCAACTTCTTCACTTGTAATCTACTTACCTCCATCATCTATAACGACATTTATGGATTTCATAACTACATTAGTTCTACAGTTGAAGACTCTATAGGCTCTACTATTTAGAGAATAACCAAGAAATATAACTTCATCACTTCTTGAATCAAACTTACCCAACTGTTCTTAATCTCTAAGTATATAGCATTTACTTCCGGAAACATGCATGAATTTCATACTAGGTTTTTTTGCCTCTCCATATCTCATAGGGAGTTTGGTTTGTACTTGGGTGAAGATATACACAATTTATAATGTGACATGCGGTGTTTATAGCTTCACCCCAAAACCTTTTGGAGACTCCCTTGGCATGCAGTATTACTCTTGCCATTTCTTGAAGTATCATGTTTTTCCTTTCAACTACTCCATTTTGTTGAGGTGTGATGGGAGTAGAGAATTCATGAAAGATACCATGTTCTTTGCAGAAGTCAGCATACTTGGTAATTTCAAACTCTTTTCCATGATCTGTTCTCAATCTATTGATGGTTACTATTTTGTCACCTGTTTCAACCTGCACTCTTGTACAATATGAGATGAAAAACTAAAAATCATCTTACTTATCTTTAAGAAAGTCTACCCCAAGTGTAGCGAGAAAAGTCATCTAATACAACTATGATATATTTCTTACCCCTAATATTTTCTATTCTCATAGGACCCATGAGTTCAATATGTATCAATTTCAATACTTTGTTTGTATTTATACTCTTAATCTTCTTATGAGCAATCCTAGTTTGTTTACCCAATTGAAATGGTCCACATGTAGGTGCTTCCATTTTTAAGAGAACGGGTAAACCACGCACAGTCTCAGTTTTACTTAATCTAACCAAATCTGTAAAATTCATATGACCTAGCTTTTGTACCACAAGGTAGTTGAGTCATTTCTAGCTAGGTTACATGTTATTGTGGGTGATGTATCAATACAATAACAATTGTCATGTAATCTAATTCTCTCAATCATATATTCACCCTTTTGATCTATTACAATACAATGATTGTTTGTAAATTGCACATTAAAATCACTGTCATATATTTGACTTATGCTAATCAAGTTTTCCTTGAGTCCTTCCACATAAAATTTCATCAAGTTTAGGGATACCCTTTATTTTAATAGAGCCTTTTCCCACAATTTCAGATGTTTTACCATCACCAAAGGTAACTATCCCTTCATTGTATTCCTCAAAGGTTTTAAACAAAGAACAGTTTCTAATCATGTGTCTAGAGCATCCACTATCAAAATACGAGGCGGTATTTGACTTAGCTTTAAATTCTATGTGGGTCACAAAGAAGTACAACTTAGATTTCTTAACACATCCTCTTTTAATGTTGGAAATTTGAGTTACTGGTTTCTTAGGTTCCACTTTTTATGTAGTTCTTACAGTAAAAAATTTATGTTTTGAAATTTTTTGAGGTGTCCTAGAAACATTTGTACTCGTGATAGAATCATAAGCATAAAGAAATCTACACTTAGGTCTAATGTGTCATTTCCTACCACAATGATGACAGATGAAAAAAAACTTAATTTGCTTAGAGTGATAAGGTGTAGAAACTACTTTCCCTACCTGAGCAACAGTAGGTTTTACAAATTGAGTTTTGGATGATAAATGTGTTTACTATTCATCTATATATCCAAGACCTCTCTTATCTCCAAATGGCTTTCCATAGACTAGGACTTTGGTCAATTTTTCAGCACTAATGGTCAAATTCCTTACCATTTATTTAGCAATACTAAGTTCTTACCTAAGCTTTTTGTTTTCCTCAATGGTTTCTACAAGTCTCAGATTCAAGGTATTAATATGTTCAGACAATTCCTTTTTATCTTTCTCTAGGCTAGAGAAATTTGTTTTGTGAACATTGATGATATCATTAAGTTTAGTT
The DNA here is from genome assembly GCA_030763125.1 of Hippophae gyantsensis. NCBI lineage: Eukaryota > Viridiplantae > Streptophyta > Magnoliopsida > Rosales > Elaeagnaceae > Hippophae > Hippophae gyantsensis. The sequence continues at coordinate 7,250,016 of CM061033.1, read as the reverse complement.
ACTTCCCCAAGTAATTTATCTCTCTATTCCCTGGCACCTAGACAATCTATGAATAGTTCCTCATAATTTAATACATTAAAGTTAGACAATAAAAGAGAAGAGTTTACTTCCTCAATTTCTTCATCCGAGCTAAAGTCGGAGTCATTGTGGTGTGCTTTGGCAGTTGCAGTGAAGGCACAATAATTAGTGTCATCATCCTCTGAGTTACTAGCATTGTCCTGCTCACTTTCTCTGTCACTGAATGTAGCATTAAAGGCTTTTCCAAATTTCTTTATTGTTAGCACATTCTGTAGAAATATGACCAAATCCGCCACAAGTAAAGCATTGAAGACTAATGGGCTTACTTATCTTACCATCAAGGCTAGGAGGCTTGATTTCCCTTGACTTTCATTCGAATGACTGGATTGTCCCTTGTTGGATTAATTATTTTGTTGACTCTTCTTCTTCATGAACTTCTTAAATTTTTGGGCTAACAAGACTAGAGATTCATCATTCATATCATCATCACTCTCAAAGATGTCATTTTTGGAGCTTTTAAATTCCATATCCTTATTTTCTTGGGTGGATCAAGAGAAAGCTCATAAGTTTAGATTGACCTGACAAGTTCATCAATGTTTAGTGTGTCCACATTCTTGCATTCCTCTATCGTTGTAACTTTCATCTTGTAATCTGCTGTTAAGGAGCTTAGGAGTTTTCATACTTGTATAGGTTATGGAATTTTCTCACCAAGGTTAGAACAAGCATTAGTGATATCACATAAGCGAGCATAGAATTGACCAAAAGTTTTAATGTTGCTCATTTTGATGAAATCAAACTAAGTGTTAGCAATCTCAATTTTGTTTGATTCACTGGGAAGTTCCCTCATGAGTAAGAGCAAGTGCATTCCATGCATCTTTAGTAGTCACACAGTTGGATATGCGATGGAAGTCATCCATCAACACTACAACAAATATTGAGCTTAAACCTTTTTGGTTTGCTCAATAATGGTGCGCTCTTCAGTGGTCTAATCTATTCTTGGCTTTATGATTGTTATACCATCTTTCGTTGCCGAAGGTGGTTCCCAACCATCAAGAATAGCATACTAGACTTTTTCATCTTGTCTAAGAAAGGCTTGCATGCGAGCCTTCCAATATAGGTAATTATACCCATCAAAGAGTAGGGGTCTAACATATGACCCATCTTCTTTCATTTGATCCATAAGTAAGAGTGTGTGTTCCTAAGGATCAAAGTCACTAAGTGTGTCTAGTGTTTGCTCTAGTACCAATTGAAAGTTTATAAAATATGAATATGATTAACCTAGAGGGGTGAATAGGTTATTTTTAATTTTTATCAATTTATAATTTGATAACCTAAACAATGCGGCCAGGCATGCAATAGTATGTAAGAATAAAGTGCAGAAATCAAAGAATAACACATAATATTTTTAGGTGGAAATAACCTAGGCCACAACAATGACCTAAGAGGAAAACCACCGATCCACCGGACCACCTAACTTTCTACTATGAAAATCAAATGTTCAAGTACAAAATTGGTCTTATGCTACCCTTTCTAGGATGCTCCCCCAATGTTATTTACTTATGAGTCATTTCTCTATTTTCACAATTTCTAATATTAGTGTGAGCGGTTTCCAAAACACCGTTTTAATGAACTTCCCGCCAATCAGATACATTCACGAATCAGCTACAAAAGGATTAGCACCAAAACACAAGTGCACGTGTGTGCTCTAGAACGGATTTAGCAATGAATAATCCTAACTAGATGATTCAAAATATATGTCATTTAAATCAAATCAACTAGAAAATTCTAGAACAAAAAGATTAAGCCCAAAATTCACTAAAAGTATCTTTTTTAATATTTAATAATTAAATTAAATAATCATGATCGTTTATTCAATTATTAGATTTAAATATGCACGATAGAGAATAAGCTATATGAACATGAAAAATTTGAAAAATAAAAAAACAATCATCAATTTGTAATTATGTCGATTAATATCACTTCTCGCATATATCTTCACTCAAACATAATATATATATTACCTATAGGTTGCTTATATGCTTTAACAACGATCAAAGCTGATGAAGAATGAAGGGTGAAAGAGTAACAGACGAAAAGAATAATATCTAGGGCTTCAATAGTTTTTTTTAGTAGCTCGACTTGTTAGGTTTTCTTTTCTTTTCTGTATAAAATTATTTCAACACACCATTTTAACCCTAACCCTATGTGTATATACAAGTGATAATGATAACCTACTAACATTAAGGTTAAAATATTTTATGCTTCATTATTCACGCCCCATTCAAAGCCTTAATAAAAAATTTTGTTTTTAAACCACATCTTAAAAATATTAAGATACATAAAAAATATTTAAGTACCAAAAATAATTTCAGATTTATGAACATGTACTATTAAATGTATGAATGTAATCCTACGTGTCGTAGTTATAAAAGATATACCTGAAGTGCGATTATTACGATTATCTGGAGCTCGAGTATTTGTTCAGTTTTTCTTGATAGACTTGATAGCAAGCCTAAACACAAATTTATAGATAAATATTTTGTATACGAAAATAGTTAATACTAATGATCCTTGTACTCTTGAACAAGGATGGTCAACTATGTTTTGATTCTAAATCTATGTCAATTTGACCCACCCAAAACACATTTTCACAAAACCTATTTTAAAGTGTATACTGAGTAGTCAATGAGGACTCGTTGACTACTCGACGAGTTCCATCCCCCAATAGGCCTCGTTGACATGAACTTAGCCAACCCTTGCTAGCCACGCTAAGGATCTCATCTAGCCCGCATGTTGCAAGTCAACGGTTTCAACAAGCCTTCGTTAAGTCTTAACAAACTCCACAAAATTTTTTAAAATTTTAAAAATATCAAGTACTTTTTTATAAATACTTTTCTACTCATTTAATGCAAACATATACAAGAAATATGCATACTATATGTAAACCCCAAAAAGGTGATTATGTGTATGATGCAAACGAAATAGTATATATCTTAAGTGTGTATTTGATACTAAATCAATAGTATTTAACTTTATATAAAAATAGATAAAAACATTAAATCAAATATAAATAATATTTTACACGCAAAATATATAAATACAAAATGCAATATCTAATACAAGAGATGGAATAAATGAGCGAAAATTTGATGATTTCAAGAAAAAGTTGGTTGTGTCGGGATTTGACATGTCTTTATCACTAAAGTTTTATTAGATAATAAAATTATTTTTAAATACTAAGTTCTTTTACATTTTTATTGGTTTTCAAATAACGTTCACTAGATAGACATGGTTTATGTCAATCTTTATTTCAGCCTTTGTCAGGCAGTAATTTTGTTTATTTGATCTTGATTAATAATATATTTTAGTTTAATATTATTATGTTGAATATATGATTTTTTTTCTTAAGTTTTTATCCTAAAAATGTTTTAAAAAATCAGAGCGTTAATTGAATAATTTGAACAAAAAAATGAATAAAATGATTTCTTTAAATAAAAGATATTGAGTAAATAATTATCCTTTATTATTTATTTTTATATTATAAATTACGTATATATCTAATGTACAATTATAAATTAAAAACAGTTACCTTTTTGTGACTAGCAACTTTGCTCACGTGGAAGGTTTTTATTTACATAATTTATTAAGCAAATTGAATATATCATTAAAAAACACTTTTTTACAACAAAAATATATAACTTTAAGAATAAAAGATTCAATTTAATAAATGTTTATAAAAATAACAAAATTAATAAATAAAAAGAACAAAATTAGTATGCATAACAATTAAAATAGATATTTTATTATATATATAATAACCATAAATCTATGGTTTAAGATTTAGAGTTTCAAAATTTATGGTTTAGGATCATATAGTAAAATTTAAAATTTAAGATTTATAATTTAGTCATTCATAAAGAAGTATTATTGATAAGTTAATATTTTTTTGTTTAAAATATATTTTTTAATTATTAATTCTATTTTTTAAATAACACCTATATTTTGATAACATTGTGTCTGATAGATTATATTTAAAGATAAATAAATTTCATTAACAGAAATATTTTTCAGTCATATAACTTTTATTGACAGAGTGCATCCTAACTGAATATGAGCATATTTATTGAGAAATTATATCTCATAATTATAGTAAGTATATTGTGACAAGCATCTCTAGAAAACCTTTCATTTTTATTTTTCTGTTTTTTAAATTTCGTTTTGATGAAATCTTTGTGCTTCACTTATAAATTATTTAATGTCTAAATGTCATTGGTGAAATAATACCATTTTTTTCTCTAAAAATTTATTGCGACAAAATTTTTGTTTCACTTCTCATAATTGAAAGTTATGTTTCTCGCAATTATTTTCTAAAACCAGCAACATGACCGATGGATGGTTTCAGGGAAAAAAAATTATTTAAATTAAAGAGTAAATAAATTTTTCTACCTCCTAATTTTAAGGTTATTACAAAAATAATATCAAATTTTAATTTTTTACTTTCATATCATTAAATTTTTGTAATTGTTACAAAAATATTATTGAATTATTTTTTTGTTATTTTCATACTAATAAACTTTACATGATGTTATAAAAATATTATGAAATTAAAGGCAAGTTAAAATTATAATATTTTGATTATATTTATAAAATTTAATAGTATATAAGTAATAAAAAAAATATTCTATAATATTTTTGTAATAATTATAAAGTTTAATAGTATAAAAATCAAAATCAAAATTCCATTTTATTTTTAAAATGATTCACAAAATTTGATGGTAATTTACCCTCAATAATACTAATCTACTAATCTTTTAAGCACAGAACATTATTGTAGTACTACGAACATTGATAATGTGAATCAGGATTCCATGGACGAACAGATAGACAGCAAACAAATATCACAAGCTAGCAGCATAGAAATGGGTAGATATATATAAAGGCAAATCACTACTCTTCCCCTTTTGAGAGAGAGATCATGTCAAGCACAAACAGACTGAGTAATCATATTGGAAACCGAGATTTAGAAAGATAAGAAAGTGAGATTGTGTATGAGACAGATAGGGACATGCACCCTCCTGCCTGTCTAGCTCTCCGTAAAGGAAAGAAGGCAACTACATCTAGCAAGTAGCAAATATGACAAACACTAAAGCATAGTAATAGGATAATAATGCATTTTGAGATTTATGAAACTGTACGTACTATAATCCATAATGTCCTTTTGTTCTTTTGACCCTTTCTTTTCTTTGTTGTACGTGTGTTTTAATTTGAAGCTGCTTATGGAGTAATTAAGAGCAATTAATTGGGAATTATCATGACCAGTCTGGTCAAATTAGTAAATTGGTCATGCTTGAACTTTTCATATACAAATTTAATTTGAACCTAGTTGATTCAGCTATTCATTTCTGCTGCGGTTTTGAGTTTGATCATTGTAATTCAAATCTCAAAAGACATCAATCTTATTAAAGCATCATGAAAATTTTAACTTCCATTCTAGGTAGGTATGGATGGAGATATATAAATTGAGAAGTCTGATCTTTGTCTTTAGATTCCTACGAGATTAGAGGGATAGATTTTATAGTTGAATTATATTTAGTTTAGATTTCAATCGTAATATTTTATAATAAGTTGTAATCTTATCCTGTTTAGGGTTATAATTAAATTATAAATAAATATATATTTTATTTTAAATATTTAATAATTAATAATTCTTTTAGTATATTTTTTATTTGTGTAATTATTTTATTTATGATTATAAATAATAAATTTGGTTAGAAATATAACAATTTAAAATTAAAAATTATATACAATTATAATTTATAAATAAACTCAATCCAACGTATGGATCTACAAAAATTCGATTTACTTTTAATTAAATTGATTACTTCATGTTATTAGTTTCATATTAAATTTTTTAAATCCAATTAAGATAGTATCAGTTTTGAATTGATAATTACATCAGCTTCGATCCGTTACTGAGCCTTGGTTGTAACTCTTATCTTCCATTCCTCCAATACCAATGTATGTCGGCTGTTTATAAAATAAACATTTTCTTTTATAAATAAATTAATTTGCAAAGACTAGTCTAATTAAATTCAAAAGTTCATAATACATGGATGATGTAAGTTAGAAGTACCTGTGAATAAAATGTTAATTAACTGATATTCTATTTAGCGATGGATATATACCTACGAGAAGAGTAGTTTTCTATTGTAATTATTAGCTGTCAATCCGAGCTAATTGTGGTCATATCTATCGTGGAATAATTTTATTTGTATTCAGCGGACTGCAATTTTACTAATATGATTGAATTCTTGTGTGTGACTCATAATAACTTATAAAATATTTATTTTATATTTGAATATGAGTGTGATAACTATGTATAAAGATTTTCATTTAATATTTATTTATATTATATCTATGTATGAATAAGGTATGAATATAGACGATTTACATACATAAAATACATAATATTTTATTTTAATTTTAAATTTTAAATTTTTAACGTTTAATATTTAAAAATAATAATAATTTTAACATTTTTTTACTAAGATCAATTTGTTATGGATCCTCTGTTTTTGTCCATACATGATCAAAATCTCTAATCTTATCATTGAAACCAGAATCCACAACACATTATTGGGCTTAATATCTCTATGAATCACAAGCAAATTACAAAAACAGTGAAGATACTCAAGACCTTTCGCAATGTAAAGGGTAATGCTAAACCTTCTCTTCCATTTCATCAACTCAATACACTTTTGATCAAGAAGTGAATCTTGGAGGCTTCGATAGGGCATTAATTCATGCATTAGTATCAGCTTGAATTGAGCCCTAAGAATCCTTGACCTTAATGGCCAAAGACTGGCTAGCAGGTAGCGTAGCCTTGTAAACAAAACTAAATCCACTATTTCCAAGTCGATTCAAAGTCGAAAACATGCAGGTAGCTCGTCGTAGAAGTGAGTAGGAGAATCATCGGGTTCCAACTGCTATGTTGAGTTTGGTCAAAAGGTATCGTATGGTTATAAGGGAGCTTGCAATAGAAGAAGATAATGAGAACGAGGATTTTGATGACCATTACCATTAAGATTCCGACAATTAGTGGAAGTAAGATTAAATAGTTTAAGTAGATATGATGATGTTTGTTCTCTATGGTGGCAAAATCGTCGGTAGTGGTGAAGAAGATGGAGTCGATGGCATTGGTTGTAAGTAACTAGAAAGTTGAGTACTTTTAAAGAGCCATCAGTAGAGGACTGGAAATTGAGTCCTATAAACTAGAGATTTGTTGAGCTTAGCAGTTAACATTTCAGTAGACATGTTAGATAGAAAACAACTTAAAATTGTTGAAAAAAGTATGTGAAAATAATATAAGAATAATGTTACCAATATACTATATACAATGTTTAGCGGCTTTGACCAAATTTGGCAAACAAACATAGCCACGTCGTCCCTATAATAAAATAACCCAAAATATTTTTTATATCTCAAAGTTTCACTGTACTGAGAAAATTCAGAATAATACACCTCTAAAATATTTATGTTGCTCGGAAAACTGAAAAAATAATTTTGAATTTTCTTTTCTTGGGTTTGTATGAAAAGCAGTTTTGAGTCTTTTTGTTGTGTCTTGAAACTGAGAGCTATTGCCCTCTATTTATAGTTAAAAAGAGATATGCAATGTTCACACAATTATGAAAATAACGGTTATAAAATAATTATAAAATAACGGTCATGACTATTGGAAAGAATAGTGTTAATAATGATTTTTTTTCCAAAAACAAAAGTGTCACACATACGCACTCGCACTCGAACTCAGCATGGCACGGCCGGTCAGACAGACAGATGGCGACGCTCGCGTGTATGTGAAATCATAATTACTTAGGTCCTCTCCTCTTCCATAAAAGTGGGTGTCCCTTAGGGTCCAATCCCAATTATAAATCTTCATTTATTTAAATATCTTCTAAGAGATGTAAACTAGTAATGCGAGACAAAATTTTAAAAGGGTAAAATTTAACACTTATTCTCATTATTTTTTTTTTATTTAAATTAATTTTCAATAGTTGCCAATCTGAGCTAATCGTCGTCATATCTATTGTGGAATATTTTTATTTGTATTCAAGAGGCTGCAATTTTACTAATATGATGAATTTTTATCTGTGACTCATAATAATTTATAAAATATTTATTTTATTTTTAAATGTGAGTGTAGTAACTATGTATAAAGTTTTTCATTTAATATTTATTGTATGGATAAAGTATGAATATAGATAAATTATATGCATAAAATAGATAATATTTTATTTAAATTTTAAATTTTTAACATTGGATATTTAAAAATAATAATAATTTTAACATTTTTTTACTAAGATATCTATATATATAAATACTTTTTTTTATAATTAAAAACAAATGACAATAAAAAATTAATTAATACAATTTTTTTTAAAATATAAATCCTACGTCCATAGGTAATATAATAAAATCTCACTTTAAAAGTTAATATATTAACTTATTAAGATTAAGAATAGTAAAAAAAATATAAATAATCTTGTCAAGCTCTAGCAAGGTATGAACTTCATTATTCCGGCTTTTAGGTTACGTAGGTTCTCTTGTTTTGCTAGCACATTTATCCTATGTTGCAATTCTTTGGGGGGAAAGAATTAAAAAAATCGTATGTTTCAACTTTAAATTAAGTTATTTATGTAATTTAATTCTTTTAAGTTAAAAATAATATTTTGGTACATTAATATGAAAGGATATACCAGTTAAAAATAAGTGATAAATATTTTAATAATTTTTATTAAAATAATATTATTTTTTATAAGTGATTAAAATATAAGTTTTAAGATAGATAAAAATGAAATTTGGTATGAAATTTTTTAAGAAAAATCAATAATCATAATAATATTCAAACAAAAAGTTATTAAATATATATTTTAATTTTTAATAAAAAGTAAAATCCATAAAACATTAAAGTAAAAAATTACAATTAACAAATATTAGAACATATTTTTGATTAATAATTCATTTAATTGTATATCTTTATTATAATTAAAGAATTAAATGATATAATTCTTAATTTAAGAGACATAAATAACCTAATATATATACTTTTATGATTTTTTTTATAAATGATAAATTAAATGTATATTTTAAACGAAAGAATGAATGAAAAAAATGATAAAAAACAATTATTTTCATATCATTTTCATTCCTCTATTAGTTGATTTATACACGGTTTATATGGACGTCGTTCAGAGGCCCTCTGCATAATACAAGCTACAATTAAGATTTATACATTCTTTAAAAATTAATGGAAGTTAGTAAATTTTTTTTTTGCTGAGAGACAATCAGCAAATATTAAAATAAATAGTTTGTGAATACACTTCACATTAACTTTCACTTTATTTACATTGTTAAACTATTTTGTTTTAATCAATTTTAAACTTCATAAAAAAGTAATATTTTAATAAATAAATTATTTAAATAATATTATTTATTTTTAATTGATGTATTTTCTCAAAACTAAGTAATTAAAAAAATACATTTTATAACTATGTCGCCATGCGCATATTAAGGCTTAATGTAAGGAACTTGTCCAACACTTTTTTTCTTCTATTTTTATTTTTTTTTAATTTATCAATGTTAGATTTTAAATGTGATCTCACATTTAATAGCTTAAATAATATATCTTATTCTTTATTTTGTTTCTTTTAGTGTTATTTTTAACTCCTATTAAGCTTCTCATGTTTGATTTTGCTACCCGTGTAGATTAATTTTTATTTCATTAATTTAATCCACTCATGTATGATTTTATTACTTTTACTTTATTATATATATATATAATTTTGTTCCTAGGTTAATGTCATAACTTTAGGTATTGTATTGCATGTAATATTACATAAACAATTTAGACTTCAGTCCCACCGTTAAAAAATTTGTCTCCGCCCCTGGTTGGAATTAGTTGGTGCCATGTGTCGGAACAACAACCTCAAGTTATTTTATATATGTTTTGCATACCCAACTTGTATAAAAAATTTCTGAATAATCAATTCTAATATCACTTTAACATGTCAGCCAACTCTTTTTTTTTTTTTTTACCGAATCTTCGTAACTCCATAATTTTTCCTTCTAACTTATTCTTAATGAAGAATCAGTCCATTTTGACATTCATGTTGAACCCGATTTTGAATAATATCACATGTTGTCTAGAAGGACAGCCCAACTCTTACAAGAGAAGCCATAGCCACAATGCTTCACAAAGCTTAAGTTTCAAGCCTCAGTATTTAGCCTAGGCACTTGAACGTGTTGTTCCTTGCTTTTCCATGAAAAGGTGAAGTACCTCAAACATAGATCTTCTATCATCTGTTGATGCAATCCAATTAGTATCTATATATGCATCTATTCTTTGAATTTGTATTTTTAGAGAATAAAATTCACTTTTCAAGTGCTACATCAAATATCTCAAAACATGTATAGCTGCATTCATGTATAAGTCTCAAAGATTATGCATAAAATAAATAACAATACTCAAAGTATAAGTAAGGAGATCTGATCATGTGTGTACCAATAATGAATAAAATTGGCATTGAGTTAGCAATACCGGATTTCTAAATACTTGGGTTATATATTTATAAGACTTTCATAAGTGTACGAATCATTTTATAGAAATGACAAATATATTCTCAAGATCGATCTAAGGAAGGAATATATGTAGTTTTTAATTTCTTATTTAAATTTTTAAAAATGAAATTAAATCATAAACATTCTATCACGATATAGTGATTTTTTTGTGTATTTCCTAATCTAATAACATAAAAAAATGATATGGATTCAATAAATAGTTATGTAAATTTTATCATTTATAATAGCGGAGTATTTATGAATATAATAATTAAGTTAATTATGTTTGATCATATTATTTAGGTTATTAATTATATAAATTGATATTTATTGATTCTTTCTTTTTATATAAAATACCACTTTTGGTGGGGTTAAATATTCTTTGTTAATTAAACAAATCAATTAACACCTATGAGTGTAGTCGATAATTAAATTAATTTTTTTTTCTTCTAAGATATTGAAAATGAACAAAAATGTCACATTTGGTAAGGTTAGACATTTTAAACTTTATTCAAGGTGTCCAAATTAAACCTAAGAATTTAACTATTTGATCCCCTACACTCGCATAGTGACCTACAATATTTTCATGTCGTGGCTACATCAATTCTAGAATGTGTGATTCTCAATCCTTTTATCTCGCACCACATCATATAAAACTTCCATTCCACGGCCCATTTGTTCTGAACAAATAGATCCCTTGTTTTTTATACATCTTTTTCATGGTTTGGGACATATGTAATACTTTACACATGTTATCTCTAAAGCTTTTAAAGTTGTAATAGAAGCTTTCAGATATATTATTCAAATGTTTGATCAATTAAATATTGTTAAAGTTAAAATGCCTTAAAAACAACAAAATATACTTGTGATTCTTAAAAGATAGATTTGTTTAAAATGATAGTAAAATTAAGTAGATACAAATCTATTTAATCATTTAACATGCATAAAATCATGATATATTATGTGCTTTTAAGCACTCATCACAGGTATCTTTGGAAATTACTTGACAATTTTTGGAATATTGAAAAAATATGATTTTTGGCACCTTGCCACACCCCTCGACAAGTCCATGGGGAGGTGGTCCAACCATTGGTACTCCTTTATTTATATCCCCATCTCTTTGGTTTTCTCATCTAGAAAATAAGTATCAGTTCTCTGTCAAATTGACATCACATTTTTTTATTTTCATATCACTATTACCTAAAGTGTTGTTAGGTATTACTAATTCTTGGATGTGTGGGAAAATCATGCTCTTGAGTGATGAGTACTCGAGGTGGTGTTTGAAAGTGAATTAAGCGAGGATAATGTATGGTTGTGTACCATGTATCAACTAGTAGTTGCCTTCGTACAACTTTTTCTTATTTGAGAACAGTTCTATGAGAGTAGTTTGAGCTATATTGTTGAGTTCTTATATCAACATTCTCAAATTATTGGTTGTGTGTAGTACACGGTTAACTACATGTCTCACGTAGACGATCTGTGACTCATGGTCAAAATTGGTTCCCACGGTGGTTGTTGGGTGTTCGTGATTGAGGGTAGTCGTCACATTTGATTGTTCACTTCATATTACCGATATAACGTAGTTGATCATACTACATAGTGTTGTGTTGGCTTTGGAGGAAAGCTAGGTTTATGTGTTAAACAAAGTCATACAGAGGTAGTAATTGAGGGTGGTAATAAACAATTCGAACAATGGTCCCGATTGATAGAGTTAATGGGATTTTTATTTCTATTAGGGTTGTAATTGTTTTATTACTTAGTGGATTTATTTGCTACCGAGTGGTTTCCATAAGGAACTCGAGAATGTTACTACAAAGACAAGGTGATGTAGACTTTTTTGAAGAACAACCTAGGAACCCATGAACTCAAAGGAATAGAAATGATTGATTTGCTAAGAATGTGTTGAAGATGATCATATTAGAACCCTAAGGAAACAAAGTCCTTAAAACCCAAACCTTGAGACGCCTCAAAAGATGATCACTCCCTTTGATAAGTCAGATTCAAGTATTCAATCAAGAACACAAGAAGCTTTTTGAAATTTTCTTTTCATTAATGAATATTCGTGTGCCCATCATATGGTTGTTGTTTGTTTTATAAGAAATAAACCCTAGGTGCCACTTCAAGAGCCAAAAAACTAATGGGCTTAATTATTGGTGGATTAGGATTAATCCATTCTTAAAAAAATAAAAGACTAAAAGACTTAAAATAAAAAGCCCATAATTCACTAAAAAAACAATTGCTAAACATAAAAGGCCCATAATTAGCTAAAAAAAATAGTACTTCCTACAACAATCTTTGCTCCCAACTTGATCTTTCAAATCTATCTCTTGTATAAAAAGGTAATAAACCATCCTTGGTGAAGCTTTAAAATCTTCAAATTTAGTTTTTGATTCTTCTAGTACCTCTTTGTATTGCACTTCCATGATCAAGCCTTGCAAAGCTTCCTTCATCCTTTTAGTCTTTTCCTTAGTCATTAGACCGCCAATTCCTTGCAAAGGTTCTTGAGAATATTTGGGAACATCAACTTGATCAACATCTTGATATCCATTATAGGGGTTCTATATGGGTTTATCTTGTTATATTTTATGTTGTGCATGCTCCATTATTTGTCTAGTACAATCTAAGTTTAAATTATGTATATCTCTACATACAGAAGTTTAAGCTCTAATTAGAAAGCCTTTAAAATTTATTACTTGCCTTTTCATTATTGATAATATATTTATTGCTTATTTACTGCCTGTTTGGGCTTATTTGTACTATTACTGTGATTATTAGTTAAGTTTTCATCTTTTTATTGTTATTCATTATTAGATTATTGTGTTAGTATAAAATGAGTTTCTATCATATATTTGCAAGCTCACTAGATCTAAACTTTGATTAGAATGTTTATTTGTTTTGTGTAGTTGCATGATTTCTTTCCTTTACTTGTAACATGCCTAGCTTTCTGTTTATTGTTTTTGTAGTATTAAATTAATCTACCCGCTTCCTATTATTTTATATTACTTATGCTATTTTTTCATGTGAGTTTGGTATGACTGTCTAAGGAGTTACTATCATCTTACTTAGATTGTGTACCAGATGTGAGACTCTTTCTTTTGATAAGTCATGTTTTGTTTGATTGCATATTATGAATGTATAATTTTTATTTATCGAATATCTTCTCACATATGAGATCTTGAAGTGATTGGAAATTCTTTATAGCTTTTCAATATGTATGATTGTTTCGCATGTTGTGTGTTGTTTACTATGTTTACATATATTGATATCCTAGATAGGAGCCTATGAGGCATATCATCACAAGGGTGATTACTACAATTTGTTCTTCCTTATTACAGATTATTTTTTTGTGTGTTAAATTGAGCATTTTGTTTTGTACTTTCGCTATGTTACTTTCTTAATTCACTTTTGTGAGACCTATGTGACCGACTTTGTATAAAAGTCATAAAAAGATTCCATGTGTTGGCATCTCCACCCCTCATCTAGGTCTCGATTACCTATTTGAGTCAAAAGAGAAATTGACCTTTGTGTAATTGCTCCTATGTATGGAATTCTCAATTGGTATTGAACTTTCATCTCTATTTAGGCTTAACTGCTTGGGTGCTCGATCTTAGAGCTCTATCTACACATACTGATCGGGGCAAAACCGACATCGCCGATCCTGCCCGTTACTTTGGTTTTATCTATTTATAAAACTCTCGCAAGTGCACGAATCATTTCGTAGAAAATGATAAGTATACTCCCAAGGTCGATCTAAGGAAGGAATGTATGTGGTTTTTAATTTATTATTCAAACTTTTAAAAACGAAATTAAATCCTAAACATCCTGTCACGATATTTTGGGGTTTTGTGTTTTTAATCTACTTACATAAAAATAAACATAGATTCAATAAATATTTATGCAAATTTTATCTGTTAAAACAGTGGAGTATTTATGGATATAATAACTAAGTTAATTATGCTTGCTCATATTATTTAGGTTATTAAAGATATGAATTGATATTTATTGATTCTCTCTTTTTTGTATGAATACCACCTTTGCTAGGGTTAGATATTCTTTGTTAACTAAACAAATCAATTAACACCTATGGGTGGGGTTGATAACTAATTTGGTTAATTAAATTAATTCCTTTTTCTAAGAGATTGAAAATGAACCATTTAAATGCCACCTTTGGTGGGGTTAGAACGATTTAAACTTTATTCAAGGTGTCCAAATTAAACCTAAGAATTTAGTTATCCGAGTACTAACTTTCAAGTTTTAAAACCACTACTGAAAACATGTTGTCAATACATTTTCAGATAATAATTCTTATAAAAACTTTTGAAATAGAGCTTCACTCTAACTACCGGGCGATTGTACCATCAAATAAAAGAGCACTACTCTAAATCAAATCGGATAACTAAACCTTAAAATCTAATTTTCAGGTTTAAGTTTGTAATGAAAAATAATATATTTCTCTCTAACATTCTTAATATAAAATCTTGAATAAAAACAAAATCAATTCATTTTAGAGATTTTTACCTATTTAATATTTCGCAAGCATAACAACGTTATTATTACATCATGTTTACTAAACAGCCAACACAGTTAAATTTAATCACAGACAAATTAAATATAACATGTAAGAATAAAGCATAAAATATAACTGTAAAGAAAATAAAATCCTTACAGAACTTCGACGCTATTCCCGTTGCTGGAAAACCTCCAAGCGGAATTTGCACTTCCATTTATTGAATCAAAAAGCTAAAAAAATTACAAAAACATAACTAGTTCTTCCCAAAAAGGGAAGAACTCTAAAACTAAGAGAAATTAACTACAAACTAAGAAAAACTAAAAAAAACCTAAAAATCTAAGAAAAGAGAGAAAGAAAGAAGAGAGAAGTGTGTTTTGAAGGTGTGTTTAGAAGTGAAGGGAAGGGGGGTATTTATAGGTGAGGATGGAGAGAAAAAATGAGTGAAAAAATGTTAAAAAAATGTGAAAACGCGTAGTGCAAATGCTGAGGTCATTGATGACGTCAGCATGACGTCATGGGGCGGCTGCACGTGAAAAATGGGGCGAAATGGGCGTCGGCGTGCGCGAGGAGCCTGGGCGCGCACGGCGCGCGCGGGGAGCGGGAGATACGCGCGGCGGGCGCGCGCAAAACCGGGATCGGCGGGCTGATGCGCGCGGACTTGGGGCGTGCTGCGCGCGGCTGGGCGTTGGCGCGCGCGGGGCTCGGCGCGGCGGCGCGATTTTCTCCTTTTTGACATTTTTGACCCTTTTGACCCATTTTGTCCAATTTTTCCATATTTGTTGACCTTTCCCCATTTATTTATTAATATATTTGTGATGTATTGCTTCCAGTATTCCTCTTTGAGTCTTTAAGTTACGTTTTTAAGCCAAAATACCTGAAAAACAATAAAAATACCCGTGATTCCGAAAAGGAAAAATATATATAAATATATGATAAAACATATAAATATATATATATATATTAATCAATTAATGTGCATAAAATCATGGTTATTTTAGTGCTTTTTGAGCACTCATCACAACCCCCAACCAGCTTCTTGCTAGTCCCTTAGCAAGAGAAGCGATAAAAACTAAAAATTAAACTATCCTAAATCACTTCCGTAGATTGACACGGTTGCATTTAGCCTATGCAACAAGCCTTTAAACCCCTAGGTTGCCCTAGTGGACGAGTTTGAGTCTCGTGAGGGTTTTCAGTAATGATACCCACAAACATTGAACTAAATGTAAAAATTAAAAGAAATAATAACAACAATCAACTTAAAAACTAAAATTACAACAAAATCAAAAATTAACGTTTAAGAATAAAAGAAAACAACATATCACAAAAATGTCTCATACTTTTTAATCTCCTTTAAGATCATAATTAAAATCTCAAGCATAAGTTATTTTAATCTTTTTAAACAATCATGATTTATTATAATAATTAGTCGAAAATCATTTTCATATTTCATATCAAAAATGTATCAATTTAATTTCACCCAATTTCAGTGTTATAAATCCGAATTCGTTTGGAGTCTATTCCTCACAAGTCAATACTCTCAAAACTCTTCATCCTATGGGTTCAAACACTCATACTAATTTATATGCGAAAGAGTTGATGTATAGAAATGAACTAATATGTTCGCATATGTATAAAGAAGAAAGGCTCAAAGTGTTATTTTGACGTTGATCTCATGGAAGGAATCAAATGTATAAATTATAAAGATATCATATATAAAATTATTTTCATGCATAAATCAAACTCATTAAGAAAAAATTTCAAGATATATGCCTTTTACAAATGAAGAAAGTGCAATGACTGTTTAGGGAATTACTTCCTATATCTTTCTTTTGTAATTAGCCTTTACTCACAATTTTGTAGGCAATGTGGGTCACAGTATGTAGATTATACTATATATTCTTTCTCTCTATATTTTTCTGAAGATATTTTTCAATATATATCATTTTTTAGAGAGTCAACCCATGTACAGATTGTACACATTTTTTTTTTTAGGATTTTGGTGAGTGGTTAATTTTGTGGCTTTTTTTGTTTGATCTTGGTTTAGGTAACCCCAGATATGTCTCTTTTTTTTTTGTAACAGTCATGCACAAATGAGATAAAAGCATATACTATCAATTTCTACTCAAATCATTTAATCTAAGCAAAAATAATAATAAAAAATATACGATACTCTATTAAGATGAGAAAAAATTCATACATTCAATATTAATGCCTATAGAGATCATCTAAGAATTTGAAGAAATAAGAAATGTGTTTGGAGTAGAAAAAATATATATTTCACTCTCAATAAGGGAAATTAGGCTCAAATTATATCTCACAAAGGTAGTCTCCACTAAAACAAATTTACAAACACCGATTTTGGGTTTAACATAATTTCTACATCTTATCAAGAAATACTAGTTATGACAAAAATTAACTAATTATCAAAAATAATTACATAATATTTCATGATATGTTTTCAAAAATTAATCTAACAGTACAAAAGACTTAACTATTTACTTAAATTTGATTTAAAGAAATGATAAATTTTTGTGAGAATTTTTTTTTTTTTTTAATTCCAAAAATTACTAAATCACACAAGGAAAATAAAACCAAACACAAAAAATGAAGATGTGAACATAAAAAAGAAAAAAAATTAATAATTTTTTTTTTTTTGAATTTTTGTTTTTTTTTGAATTTTTAAATTGTTAAATCTTTTTTTTTCTTTTCTAATTAAGCATGGTAACTTTTCACCACCCCCAACCTAGAACTTACATTGTCCTCAATGTAGCAATTGTAAATTAAAGATAAAGAGAAAAGAGAAGAAAGATTACCTATTTCTTGAGAATGTGTAAGTAGTAATGGAGAAATGCAGGTGCATTCATCATATTCATCATTAAAGTGTATACGCATGATTCTTTGTGAACTTCTAACAACTCAACAAATATTTTTAGTTTTAACAATTTAAAAATTATTCACATATAATTAAGCTAAAATAAACAATAAAATTAAACAAATAAAATAAAATAAAATTACCTAAAATGATGGGTTGCTTCCCATCCAGCGCTTAGTTTAACGTCTTAGCAAGACGTAACTTGGGGATTTCATTTTAAGTAAACTCAATGTCCCCTCATCAATGAGTCAATCAAACCTACAAGTAAGACAAGGTTGTCTACCTATACTTTTTCAGTCATGTCCTATGGATTTTTAAATTTTTCTGTACTTAAAACTAGGGACATGCTTGTGAGTTTCAGATAATCCATGTCTAGGTAAAAATCAAATAATTAAAGGCATCAAAACACAATTGTACCTAGATCAAACAAAACAACTAACTCCTTAGATTGTAATTAAAGCTTTAAAATTTTGGAGATAGTTTTAATTTTTTTTTTTTTTTAATTTTTTAAGTTAAAATAACATAATCAAGATTAACCAAGAGTGCTCCCAGGAAAGAATGGTGGGGCAAAGGCTCCTTAAAAACCATCCTCCTAGACAGCAACGTTCCCAAGAAAGACTAGTGGCACAAAGGCTTCAGGAACTAGTCTCCTGTATTTAACTCCCTTAGATCTTTACTTTTCATGCTATTAAAATTAAGTTAATTAAGTTAAGTTAAGTTAAAATTTAAGTTAATTAAGTTAATAAAAAGGTAGGTTAATTACGTTAATGAAAATCTAAGTTAATTAAGTTAGTAAATTAAATTAATATAAGTTAGTAAATTAAGTTACTAAAAACTTAAGTTAATTAACTTAAACGAAAATTAAAAAAAAAGTAGTTAAAAAAAATTTGAAAAAAAAAAAAATTTAAACCAAAAATAAAATAAATTGAAAAAGTAAAAGAAAAATAAAAAAAATAAAAATTAAGCCAAAAAAAAATAAAATAAAATAAATTGAAAAAAAATAATTGGAAAAGGTAAAAGAAAACAAAAGCAAAAGAGAAAACAACAAAAATAAAATAAAAAATAAAAATAAGAAAAATTGAAAATAATGTTTTTGATTTTTTTTGATTTTTTTTGATTTTTTTTGATTTTTTTTTTTATTTTTTTTTCATTTTTTTTTGATTTTTTTATTTTTTTTTTATTCTTATTTAATTTTAAAATTTATTTACTTTTTTTTTACTTCAAATTTCAAAATGCAAAATTATTTTATTATTCATGCTATATTTTTTTTTATTTATTACGAAATTGAAATTTGAATTTTTTTTTTTTTTCACAAACAACAAAATTTTTTATTTTTTTTAATTTTTTAATAAAAAAAAAATCATAATTATTTACAACACAAAAAGTTTTTAAAATTTTGATAAATAATTTAAAAACGTTATTCCTTCCCCGGCAACGGCGTCAAAAACTTGATACCATCCCCGGCAACGGCGCCAAAAAGTTGATCAGGGCAGAACCGACATCGCCGATCCTGCCCGTTACTTTGGTTTTATGTATTTATAAAACTCTCGCAAGTGCACGAATCATTTCGTAGAAAATGATAAGTATACTCCCAAGGTCGATCTAAGGAAGGAATGTATGTGGTTTTTAATTTATTATTCAAACTTTTAAAAACGAAATTAAATCCTAAACATCCTGTCACGATATTTTGGGGTTTTGTGTTTTTAATCTACTTACATAAAAATAAACATAGATTCAATAAATATTTATGCAAATTTTATCTGTTAAAACAGTAGAGTATTTATGGATATAATAACTAAGTTAATTATGCTTGCTCATATTATTTAGGTTATTAAATATATGAATTGATATTTATTGATTCTCTCTTTTTTGTATGAATACCACCTTTGGTGGGGTTAGATATTCTTTGTTAACTAAACAAATCAATTAACACCTATGGGTGGGGTTGATAACTAATTTGGTTAATTAAATTAATTCCTTTTTCTAAGAGATTGAAAATGAACCATTTAAATGCCACCTTTGGTGGGTTAGACGATTTAAACTTTATTCAAGGTGTCCAAATTAAACCTAAGAATTTAGTTATCCGAGTACTAACTTTCAAGTTTTAAAACCACTACCGAAAACATGTTGTCAATACATTTTCAGATAATAATTCTTATAAAAACTTTTGAAATAGAGCTTCACTCTAACTACCTAGGGCGATTGTACCATCAAATAAAAGAGCACTACTCTAAATCGAATCGGATAACTAAACCTTAAAATCTAATTTTCGTGTTTAAGTTTGTAATGAAAAATAATATATTTCTCTCTAACATTCTTAATATAAAATCTTAAATAAAAACAAAATCAATTCATTTTAGAGATTTTTACCTATTTAATATTTGGCAAGCATAACAACATTATTATTACAACATGTTTACTAAATGACCAACACGCTTAAATTTAATCAGAAAAATTAAATATAACATGTAAGAATAAAGCATAAAATATAGCAGAAGAAAATAAAATCCTTACAGAACTTTGACCCTATTCCCGTTGCTGGAAAACCTCCAAATGGAATTTGCCGTTCCATTTATTGAATCAAAAAGCTAAAAAAATTACAAAAACATAACTAGTTCTTCCCAAAAAGGGAAGAACTCTAAAACTAAGAGAAATTAACTACAAACTAAGAAAAACTAAAAAAAACCTAAAAATCTAAGAAAAGAGAGAAAGAAAGAAGAGAGAAGTGTGTTTTGAAGGTGTGTTTAGAAGTGAAGGGAAGGGAGATATTTATAGGTGAGGATGGAGAGAAAAAATGAGTGAAAAAATGCTAAAAAAATGTGAAAACGCGTAGTGCAAATGCTGAGGTCATTGATGACGTCAAGATGACGTCATGGCGGCCGCACGTGAAAAATGGGGCGAAAATGGGCGTCGGCGCGCACAGAGAGCCGGGCGCGCAGGGGCGCGCGGACGTAGGCGCGCGCGCCGATGCGCGGTGGCTCGGGCGGCTGGGCGGCGCGGCGGCGCGATTTTCTCCTTTTTGACATTTTTGACCCTTTTGACCCATTTTGTCCAATTTTTCCATATTTGTTGACCTTTCCCCATTTATTTATTAATATATTTGTGATGTATTGCTTCCAGTATTCCTCTTTGAGTCTTTAAGTTACGTTTTTAAGCCAAAATACCTGAAAAACAATAAAAATACCCGTGATTCCGAAAAAGAAAAATATATATAAATATATGATAAAACATATAAATATATATATATATTAATCAATTAATGTGCATAAAATCATGGTTATTTTAGTGCTTTTTGAGCACTCATCACATACACACACCTTGTATGTTTTTTCCTTTGTCACCGATGATATGGATTATTGTTGCTCTGTGTGGTTGTTTATCTTTATGACCATTTATTGTTTGCATGTTTTCTGTTTTCTTGTTCAATCCTATCCTTTTCTCACTACTTGTTTATCATGCACAACATGTTAATTTTCATATTTGTGTCTATGCCTAATTGTTTGATCATTTACTAGAATTCTCCTCTCCTAGTTGCTTTGACATGCTCTTTGTGTGTGTTTTCCTTTCTTACTACTTACTTCTTCTTCTGTCACTATTTGCATGAGCATCATATCACATGTTTTCATTATGTAGTGTCAAAGTATTAGGATTTTTCTTTCTATACTCATATGATTCATATACCATGTCATATAGAATGGATCTCCTATGTTTTCCTAGTTTCTTTGTTCTTATACCTAGCATATTGATTATTGGCTCCCTATTTTTCTTTTTTAATTTATAGTTCATCTTTTTTTCCTTTTCTTCTTTGTCTTATGCTTTAGATGACATTTCGGAGAAAACTATTATATGTTACAAGCTTGTGTACATGTGTGTTTCTTCTCTTTTTTGTGTACTATCCTTGTTTAGGTTTGCCTTGTGTATTTGTATGTCATATAGATTATTTACCTATATTTAGGACTATTAGATCAAGAATCCTTGATTCCAATAAAGTATTTCAAATGATCTAAATTATTCATCTCAAACTCTTTTGAAAAATATATTTGGCAAGCTTTCCTTTCTTCTTCATTATTTCCTCTAACCACTTTGTCATCTACATATATAATTAATGCAATAATCATACCATGGTTTTTAGGTATAGGATATGGTCTGAATTGCTTTAATAATATCCAAATTAGCCTAGACTTTGTGAATCATCCAAACTATACCCTTGGAGACTTCATTAACCTCATATAATGACTCCTTCAATCTACACACCTTTCGGTTATTCATTTATGATATCATACATCTTGGTGAGACATCCATATAAATAGTTCCCCATTTAGGAGTATACGTTTTATATTGAATTGTTTCAATGCCTAATCTAAATTTCTATCTAAAGAAAATAGGACAAGAGCTATATTAATTTTTGCTATAGGTACAAATGTATTTGTCTACTTGATCCAATAGGTTTTAGTATATGTTTTTGCTACATGTATACAATTTACTTTGTATTTCATATTGTAAATGTATCAACAACAAACTAGTTTTTTTTTCATAGTGGGAAACCAACAAGTTTCCATGTTTCATTCTTTTGGAGAGATTTCATGTCTTGATTAATGGAAGCTTTTTATTTAATGTCACTCAAAGCTTCATGCACACTACTAGGAATAGATATAGTATATAATTGATTTATAAATAATTTATTTGATTCTAAAAAGTGATGGTTAGACACATAGTTACTCAAGCTCATATGTAGTTTGCGGAATAACTCTATTGGGACATGATGAACGTATTTTTCTCTAATTCAATAGCAATATCATCCTCAAAAAATGATTCATTAGGTGAATAAGCAACTTGTGGTATGGGGGACTTATACTCAAATAGTGGTGAAATGAACTTGTTTCAAAATCTAGGAGTTGATGATAACATGATTCTACTACACTTTTTTCTTTATCGCACTTCTCAATTTGAGAGTTATCATAATCTGAATCCAACCTATATGTGTTTAGATAACTTCTTGGTTCACGAATCTAACCTTCTTCATAGGGAAAAAAATCTTATGTGTGGGTCACAATTTCTATCTCGTTATACTTCCCTTAAAATTAAAGCTTAGAAGTGAAATAGATTCCATCTTCATGAAAACATATATGGTGATAAACATTTGTTTTGTTGAAGAATTAGCACTAACTAGCACCCCTTTTATTGTAAAACATATTTGATAAAGACAACGTATTGATTGAGAAGCCAAACTCTTTTCGTTGTTGATTATGTAGGCATACAAATGCCAAGTTGAAAATTCTTGTTTTGGAAATAAAAACTTATCTAACAGGTTTCAAAGTTTTAGATAAAAAATGTAGGGAAATAACATTCAGAACAGTTCTCACATAATATATACAAAATGGAATATTTAGAATAACATACCTTCAATCTTTGAAGATGTAAAACCAATTACAACTTTATTTTCGTGTCCATTTCTCCATAGATCTTCCAAGGTATGACTAAGATGTAATCACTAGGTGTATGAGCACCCAAAAGAAGAAAAAACTTTCAAACATGCTATTGAATGGTTAAATATAGTGTAAGAAATAAAATTTCACAATGAGTAATTGTTTTTTTTTTCTCATTAACACATAAGTCAAACATTCGAGGGGAGAATTGAAAAATTATTTTGATTCAATCAACAACTCAGCTCAAACTGCGAAGTCTATATTTTTATATCAAAATACATATATTAATTCCAATATCCAATAGTAATGCTTATATTAATTCCAACATATTTTCTTTAAACAATAGGAATTAACGCCCAATTAGAAAATGAATCCCTTCTTTTTCTTCTTTCCCATTACACAATTCCTTAGTTTTGTGTATACAATTTGCCTCTCGTTGAATCATTGTCCAGTCTATTGACCTGGCCATATCAACACTGAACTGCCAGTTCACCTGAGTCGGGTGGATAGGCCAATTTACCATTCGTCGGCCTGTTTAGGCAATTTTTTTTCCTTTTTATTACTTTTCCATTATGAACCAATCTCATGTCTGAATCTCATAATGATATAGCACGATTGAAAGATCTCATTCCTTATAAATAGTAATCGTTTATCTGGTTATCTTGAGACATATGAGACTTTATTACGATGCTCACGATAATTAGTCTTAAGATCAAGGAGCAAAGTACTAATTTAAGTGCTATTTCATTAAAACCCTAGACCGTAACTCTTGGTAATATAATCATGAACAAAGTGTTTTTGAGGTCTCTTAAAATAGGTTATTAGTTTCATTTAATTCATTTTTTTCTAACTAGAATCGTTTAATCTCCTAACTTTATGTTCGTGTTATTATTATATTTTAGAGAGGTTAAGGAAGAAAAAGAATAGTAGAAGGAGCTAGAATTTGTATAATATTTCTTATCCCATTCTTGAAATAACTATGGCTGTATATAGCCTTACAAGAAAATTAAAGAAGGCAAAAGGATTATGTGAAAGAAATGGGTGAGTGTGTGAGGGAGCATCTCTTCCTAGTAGCCTAGTGGTCCCCCTCCCCATTATGTAACCACCTCTGCGCCAAGCCACTCAATTCAGCACATATCATTTCTCTCTCTCTTTAAAATCCTTGTCCTCAAGGATAAAATGGGGGTATGTATTGAGACCATCCATCCAATTATCACCACCAACTCTATCATTGAATTGTTCCTTCTTGTTCTTCCTCTTGAACTCCAGGGTAAGGTGGTTCACCATCCTGTTATTAAAATCTTCACCTATGAGATTAGAAATCAAAATATTCTTTTCTCCAACATTGGTAGCTTTCTTGTCCAAACTACAAGTAATGGCAGGAATGATTGGCTCATTAAAGATATGCATGTCGTTAAGACCAGACATTACACCAGTCTCCTTAGTGACCTGACGTTGGAAGTCATTGAGACATGCAGGAACAGTGATAACAGAATTTGTTATCGTAACACCAAGGTAAGCCTCTATAATCTTACGCATCTTAATGAGAACCAGGGAAGAGATCTCTTCCGTAGTAATTTGCTTCCTTTCACCCTTGTAGTTAACTAAAGTTATAGGCTTATCAACCTCAGGTCTGCTATAATTCTTAGTTCTCAAGTTGGCAAGACTAGCAATCATGTTCATATGGTTGTTGGTATTATCATCCTTCTTCAACTGAATTGGTTTCATCTTGAAGCCAAGTAGGAAATTTTGCCAACAAAGCTCTAACTTTATGATCAACTTCTCAATTATCTTATCTTTGCATCATTAGTAGATGCAATCATGAGATTAGTAGCCTTCTTATTTGTCACAATTCTGACATCTTTCTTGAGCTAGAATTCGAAGGTCCTTACTCTGTCCACAACTTCAGCTGATTTCATCGGTTCTTTAACCCAATCAAGAATTTAAATCCCAATTGTCTCTACTTGAAGTATTGTTATAGCTCTTGAAATGGAGGTGAGTAGGTGAGAACTGTAGAGGTTGGAGAAATCGTTTAGGAGTAGACCAGAATGGTAATCTAGTACTAGTTGCAGCACCTTCAGGGAAATTATAGATCTATTGCTTCACGAGGTTAGCAACGTCTTTTCCCAACCAAAGGTGAGCCCAAGTAATGCAATTTTGAAAATTTTCACATTTTTTTGTGTCAAGGCACTCAAGCACATGTTCCAATTTACCTTTTGCTTTTGTATCACCAGTATTTCTTATTCCACTAGTATATTCAACTAGATTAAAAAGGTATACATTCACTTTAACAGGAATCTTCTCAAGAAAACCTCCCAACTTGGATCGGGCTCTTCCATCAATTGCTAGTTTGGGATAAACTCTGGAAATGATACAAGTCTTTCCTTCCCCACCAAAACTCTCAATGATTGAATGATCAATTAAGCTTCTTAATGATATATTCTCATGAAGTGGATCTATGTAAACAAAAACTCCATAGGTTGTTTTGTCAAGCCCTTCCCTCAAAGAAGACCTACTTTGATCACTACATATTAGAACAACATATTTATAATTATTTCTTAATATGCAAAAGAACACAACAGTTTGTTCTTCTAAATTATTAGAAGCCAACACCAGCAAACCGAATGGTCCAATTGTGCCACCGACAGAGGCATCCTTTTGACTGCATAGCAATTGTGGATCAACTAAAATTGTGTCCATTGACTCAACATTTTCTATATTCATCTCATCAAATGAAACTTCCACATCCGCCTGTGATGCTGTGATACCATAAATTTCAAAAACTGATCCAACTTTGAGCTCCTTAACATAAATACTGACTTTTTCCCCCACAAAGTCTTTCAATTTCTTTGACAGGCCGTTGTACTAATTTCTTTCCAAATTTACTTAGAAAAATAGTTCTAGGAATGGCCTGAAGACCCACCCATCCTTTAACATAGGCATCTGAATCACTATTTAATTCATTCACCCAACCTCATAGTAACCTTATCCTATTAGCACCATCATAGAAGATTTTGGAAGTATAAAAATTTCCATAATTATATCTCAAATTTTTACTAATATCGACGAATTTGAATTTAGCCATAAATTTTTTCTGTTTCAGGCAGGTACTTCCCAAGTAGATAACAATCATGTTTGTAAGATTCATCTTGATCAAATGTCTATACTCCATTTGTGCTACTAGTACTAACAGGAAAAAAATCTACACATTCCCACATTTCAGTTTTTGAAGATAAGTGAAGAGGATCTTCAGACCTAGTCCAGTTTATATAATCTCTACTTCTATACAAAAAATCCATTCCCAGTCCATCAATCTCACTTCCAATTATAAGATGCCACATTTCATCGTGGCCTTTTCGAGTAGTTGTTGGGTCTCTAAAAATTTTAACACCAATTCCATCAAAAGGTGTCATTAATGGATTTTGAGGCACTTTTTTCCATTCTCTTAAGTAGGGATCAGAGAAATTCTTAGGAACTATTAAATTTTGGACTTCACGGCTTAAGGAGTCAATTCTAGTGTACATAATGACAGGTTTAAGAGAATCATACCTTCCAAAGTACAACCCTAGGTTCACAATGATTCCAACACAAGAAAGGTTGAATCCACGATAAGAGCCAGCAATACCTTCAGTTTTTTGAGTCTTTTTGTAGACACCAACTAAACCATCGAGTTGTTTTTCTCTTCCTTTCTTTGCAGCCTTTGAATCATCAACCAAACGGGTGCTAACATAGTCCAAGGAGTAGACAAAGAAAAAGGAAGAGACACCATCAGCACCAATGTCTTTGTAATATTTAGAAAGCCTACCCTAGTTTATCATCTCATCTTGATTTTTGAATCCACAGTTTAACACATTCGGTTGGGCAGCAGCTGTCTGGGACACATCAACAGGAACTCCACCCATAAGGAATTCAACAAGGAAGTTTCCTTACTTGCAGGCGTAGGAACAAAATTACAGAATGATGTTGATTGAACCCTAGATAGGTCAGTAGGAGCTCTACACGTTGGGGAAGATTGATTCCACAATGCAAGGTTTAAGTATTTTTTATAAGCATACTGCCTCTCCTGCACATCAGGTCCTCGAAAACCCCTATAGGCTTTTAAGCAAGTGAAATGTTAAAAGTTAGATGGGGCTGCACAGCAAATTTTTGCACAATAGTTGGTTGTTGCTACTTATCAACCATTCATTTATGAGCACACAGAAACCCCTTTGAACTTAGCCTTCGGATTGTGAAAGAAATAGAGAAGAACAAGGACAACTGTGGAGCTATAGATGAGACATGGGCATATCACTTCTAGTTAACCTTAGTCTTATGGTGCCTCCAACGCCATATCTTAGTGGGAATGAACATGTGACCACCACAACATTTATTTCCGAAAGCACCTTAGCCAACCCTATAAGTACCACCACCAAGAACACTAGGGATATGAGGAACAACGTGTCTGCTACCCCATGATTCAAGGGAGGCTTGGTGGCCAGCCTTCTCTCTAATTGCGTAGGGTTTCCATTTGTTCTTAGAGTGAATGAAGTTGACAATGTCAAGTTGAATCAATGCCTTCAGGGCATCAAGCAAAGGTTTTGGGTGTTGTTAGTAGCCCTGTTACCTACAAGAGATGGGATAGTGACGTGAGGATGAGCAGCAGTAGCTACTATTGAGGTTAACAGCATTAGAGCTTCTCTAATTGGGTACACGGGTTCAGGTGAATGATGGGTGTTTGAAATTTTCTGAAGACGTAGTGAACATTTAAACTGCGTGTTTGAAGTTAGAAATATCATCTTGAACAAATGTTGTTGGATATGGATTTAATTCAGATCTGGGTGTGAGTTTTGGATTCAAAGGTGGGTTGTGGGAGATGCGAAGAACTCGCAATTCGATCAACATCGCTTGTAAGGCAGCGCCCATTCACTCGAATCTAGACTCATGTCGTGCCAAGATCTTAGATACCTCGTTGAAAAACTCAGCGTCAGAGCGGTTGTCCATGGCTGGAACCGGCTCTAATTCAATTGTTATGATTATATTTTAGAGAGGTAAGGGAAGAATAAGAATAGTAAAAGGAGTTGGAATTTGTATAATATTTCTTATCCCATTCTTGAAATAACTATGGCTATATATAACCTTACAAGAAAATTAAAGAAAGCAAAAGGATTGTGTGAAAGAAACGAGTGAGTGTGTGAAGAGAATCTCTCCCTAGTAGCCTAGTGGTCCCCTCCCTATTATGTAACCACCCCTACGCCAAGCCACTCAGTTCAACACATATCAGTTTGGTAAACCATATCGACTAAACTAAGTATAATCATATTTGACTGAATTATATTGAATTGTATTATAATTATTTTGTACAATGTTTGATGACAAGCTTATATAATAATCGAATAAAATATTTTAATAAAATAATATATAATTAAAATAGTTTTTTATTATAAAATTTATTTAAATTAATATTTAATTTATTTTTATATTTTTATTGCATCTTAAAAATAAAAATATTATTTTAAATTGACATAAAATAAAAATTCAAGATTCATAATTTTAAAATTAAAAATTCAAATAAACAAAGTTAATTGCCTAATATGATTTAGACTTATACCTCTTGATTGTATAATTTTTTTACATAATCGTACTATTTTTATACTATATGATACGGTTTAATTTTACAACTAAACACATGACAATATACAAATTATACAGTCAGGATCTTTAATATTGTGTAACAAACATGTCATTAATTTTATAAAATGTGCTAAATGAGGACATAAATTATTATTTTAATATATTATGTAAAAAATTATTATTATTTTATAATAATTTGATTTGGTAGAGGTAAGCTTGAAACAAACATATTTAAGAAAACTAAAGCCATTCAGGTTGCTCTTCATACAGAGGAAATAAAAAAAAATTAGCAAAAATAACCCTACTAAAATTAATATTAATCATTTCAAATTTTAAATATTAAAATATTATCTTAATGGTACTAGTTGTCCATATTGGGTACTTTTGAAAAAATGAAGAGACTAAAAATCACCTCATATAAACAAATTGACTAAATGATACTATTTGAAGGGAACTATATGGCTTTGCTCCCTATAATTATTTATATATATAAATGATTTCCTATGCCACCCTACACTAGAGTGAGTATCAATAGAGTGAGTATCAATCAACATATTGTTTCCATGATATACTCAAATGCAACTGTTTTAGACTATCAACCTAATGAAATCTTCTTATGTCATTATAGTCACCAGTTTCTCTAATGAATAAATGCAATATATTTTGTTTGTTGAATGGTAAAGGCTAATGACCACTGGTCACAAACTGTGTTGAATCCATTAGAATTATCATGACCAAGGATTAGAGTAGTCAAGGACTAGAACATCTCACATATGAATACCTTAACTCTTATAGAACCAGGAATATCGCTTTATCTATTTTGCGTTTCACTTGTCATCAGAATAAGCGCATCAAAACCATGTGAATATTGGTCCTAAAGAATGGTAGAACCTCGCACCTAAGGATCAAATGAGCACTTTATCCTTAAAATTGAAGCTATAATAAACTTAAAATTAAGAGCATGTGTAAGTGCCATTAGGATTCAACTATAGATAATCGTTCAATTAAAATGAATCATAATAGTCAAGTTCATTCTAGTGTTATCCACACATGACTAATGCAAGTCATCCAAGCATAATGCCTCGGTCTAAACTTAAAAAAACACCCAAGTTTATTTATCAAATGAACTATTCATTGATTTCTATGATTCTATGCTCTTATATTCTGTGAGTGTGGCACTCACAAGTAACACATATGATGATAATCAATTGAGTGAATACACACACATATTTATATTGTTAAAATCAAATAATAGAGAACAAACAATTAATATAATATATATATGTAATGTCAATGCATATGTATCTATTATCCAAAAAGTATTACACAATTTTAAACAAGAGCATATATCCCAACATGTCACATAAACAAATACATGAGGCAGTAAATTTGGGACACTCAATGCAATAACTATTTTTGTCGGAAAATTAGCCTTTGAAAATCAATATAATTGGAAGGTACATAGTTATTCAATATGTTTCAAAGGTAAGTGCTTCTTCTAATAAGATAATGAAACAAGCTTTGACAAGAATTTTTTTTTGCTTTGAAAAGTCATTTTGTTGAGTTGTATCAAAACAAGTAGTTTTATGAACAATCTCTTTTGATTTCAAATATTGATGAAGTTCAAAACTTTTATATTTGTTTTATTTTTCATTGTGTAGAGCATGAATATATATATTGTATTGAGTTTAAACTATTTTATGAAAAAAATTAAAACATCAAGTTTACTTCATTTTTTGACTTCATTAATTTTTAATTTGATAAAATTAAAATATACATTTAATTTTTTATTTAAATATTTATTAGATATTAGTCCTTAATTCAAGGAATAAAACAAGGACCTTAATTCAAGGAATAAAACAAGGAGCTTAATTCAAGGAGTAAAACAAGGAATCCTTAATTCAAGGAGTAAAATAAGGAATCCTTAATTCAAGGAGTAAAACAAGGAATCCTTAATTGAAGGAGTAAATCAAAGAATGCTTAATTTAAAGAGTAATTGAAGGAGTAAAATTTTCTTATAAATAACTATATAATTGTAATAAAAACATGAAGAAAATAATACAAGCCGCTAGGATCAGAAGCTGAAAGTTCATCGGTGCTTTCCTTCATAAATATGCATGAGGTGGATGTCAACCTAAATCAAAGATTAAGCTCAGTCTTATTGAATGAGTTTAATTACTTGCCTTGGTCAAGAGCAGTGTCTTTGGCTCTAGGTGAAAGGTCCAAGTTGGGATTCATAAATGGAAGCATCGAAGTACCTGATGTTTCCTCACCAACCTATGAATCCTGGCTTAGTAAGGATCAGTTGGTTATGTCATGGCTCCTAAATTCCATGGAACGTAAATTAGCTGAAATATTTAGTTACTCTGAATTTGCATACCAACTATGGGAGACGGTCAAGGAAATGTATGACAGTCAAAATAATGGTGCACGAGTTTTTCAATTAAAGAAGGACATCTCAGATCTGCAACAAGATGGTAAGTCTTTTGTACAACTCTTAGGAAGCATGAAAAGCATGTGGAATGAGTTGGAATTATATCGTCCTCATACAACTGATGTAGCTCTACTACGAAAGAGAGCAGAAGAAGATAAGATATTTCAACTTCTGTCCAATCTCGATTCAATATATGAAGATATACGATGCCACATACTCATGAATACTGAACTTCCTTCCTTCACTAATGTATGTGCGACAATTCAACATGAAGAAGTAAGGAGGAAAGTCATGAATAAGGGTACAATGGCTACTGCACCTGAGGCAAGAGCCTATCTAACCAACGAGAGGAAGTACAAAAGGAAGCATCCAAACTTGAAGTGTCAACATTGCAACCATACGGGTCATGTTAAGGACACATGTTGGATTCTACATCCAGAATTAAAACCTGATTTTATAAAGGATAAGAGTTTACAGAAAGTGAATCATATAGCACACCGTGCAAATCATGCTTTTGCCTCTACCTCTAATGGGTATGATCCATTCAATAACTTCAAAGCGAATCCAGCTGAACTTATGAATGACTTTATGTTGTATCTTCAAAGCAAGACATGAGGAGCTAGAATTGACTGTGTGGATAGCATAGAAGAAGGAAACTCGACAACATTGTTAAGCAAGTTTGCGGGTTTCTTGGCAGATACAAAACTCATACCACAAGAGGACATGCAAGGTATCATAAAAGCCTTTAAAAATGCTCTTAAAATAAATATGTTGCATGATTTTTGGGTTGTAGATTCAGGTGCCACAGATCATATGACAAATCATGTGTCAAAGTCTCATAAGTTTGAAAAATTAGCAAATCCTTCTCAAGTTTCAATTGCAAATGGTGAGAATGTAAAGGTTTTAGGAAAGGAAAAAATAAAATTAATGTCAGATGAAATCGAGTCAGTGGTTTTATATGTACCTTCCTTTCCCTTCCAACTTCTATCTGTAAGAAAAATCACAAATACCTTGAATTGCTTAGCCATTTTTTCTCCTCACAATGTCATTTTTCAGGATTGTGCCACCAAAAAGACGATTGGTGAAGGGTTTTACTTAGATGGTCTATATTACATATCTAAGAGCAATCCCAGAGGTTTTCAAGCCAAGTTTAACCCTATCCAAGATAATCAATTGTGGCATCAACGTTTAGCTCACCTTTTTCCACCAATTTTGTCAACTTTATTTCCAAACTTAGGAAATGATGCAATTGCATGTGAAACTTGTCACTTGTCTAAGGCCACTAGATTGCCTTTTAATTCTTCCTTGTCTAGGGCTAGTAAGTGTTTTGAACTAGTTCATTCAGATGTATGGGGACCAACTAATGAATCTTTTGATGGTTATAAGTATTTTGTGATTTTTGTTGATGATTTCTCTCGAGTCACATGGTTATATCTTTTAAAGTATAAGAATGAAGTTATGGAAGTATTTAAGGACTTTCATAATCTTGTTAAAAATCACTTCTCCTCTAAAATTCAAACCTTAAGGTCTGACAATGGCATCGAATACATGTCTCATATCATGAAACAATATTTGAGCATTCATGGCATTATGCATCAAACAAGTTGTGTTGGCACACCTCAACAAAATGGTGTAGCTGAATGCAAAAACCGGGACTTACTTGAAAAAACTAGAGCATTAATGCTACAAATGAATGTACCAAAGAGATTCCGTCCCAAGCGGGTTACGGCCGCTTACATCATCAATAGATTACCTAGCCGAGTCTTGGATTTCAAGTCTCCCCTAGAGGTCATGAAAGGAAGGAAAATTAACCTCTCACATCTTAGAGTCTTTGGCTGCATCTGTTTTGTACATATTCAATCTCATCATCGAGATAAATTGGATCCTAGAGCTGTTAAATGTATTTTTCTTGGTTATTCATCTACACAAAAGGGATATAAGTGTTATGATCCCCAACTTAAGAGATTAATTGTGTCTAAAGATGTTCGATTTTATGAAACTAACCCTTTTTTCAACAAGTCACATGAAATCACAAGTCAAGGGGATGGCATCTTGGATATATTTCCATTACCAAGAATCGAACTTGAGGCTCCACAACAACAAGATCTCAGCCATGTCAACATTGATGCATCTCTCACTGAAAGTAACAATGAAGGGTCTCATCTTAATGGTACACTGTATGAAGATGGTGATAATCAATATGATCCTCACAATATGGTACAAGATATGAACGAGTGTGAGATAACTCCTCCTGCTCCATGATGTAATCCAATGCGTGTTAGGAAACCTCCCACAAGACTTCAAGACTTTTTCACCTACAAACCCACACATCCCATCTCAAATTATGTGTCATACAAGAGAGTAACACCAACCCATGCTGCATTCCTCAGCACTATATCGAATTACAGTGAGGCTTAAAACTTTCATGAGGCCAACAACCAAAAGGTATGGAAGGAAGCCATGCAAGAAGAACTTAAAGCCCTAGATCAACACAACACATGGAGCATCACTAAACTTCCAAAAGGCAAGAAAGTCGTGGGTTGTAAATGGATCTATATGCTCAAATTCAAGTCAGATGGATCAATTGAGAGGTATAAAGCAAGATTGGTGGCTCGGGGATTCACTCAAACATTCGAGGTGGATTACAAAGAAACATTTGCACCTATTGCAAAAATGAACACAGTAAGAGTGCTACTGTCCGTGGCTATAAACAAGGGGTGGTCCATGTACCAAATGGATGTGAAGAATGCATTCTTGCATGGTGATCTCAAAGAAGAAGTCTATATGAAATTGCCACCCGAGCATCCTCAAAGCAATGAACTGGATTTAGTGTGCAAATTGCACAAATCC
The DNA here is from genome assembly GCA_030763125.1 of Hippophae gyantsensis. Classification (NCBI taxonomy): domain Eukaryota; kingdom Viridiplantae; phylum Streptophyta; class Magnoliopsida; order Rosales; family Elaeagnaceae; genus Hippophae; species Hippophae gyantsensis. The sequence continues at coordinate 7,215,679 of CM061033.1, read as the reverse complement.
ATTTATGGTTTGAAATAGTGGCTCGGGGATTCACTCAAACATTCGAGGTGGATTACAAAGAAACATTTGCACCTGTTGCAAAAATGAACACAATAAGAGTGCTACTGTCCGTGGCTGTAAATAAGGGGTGGTCCATGTACCAAATGGATGTGAAGAATGCATTCTTGCATGGTGATCTCAAAGAAGAAGTCTATATGAAATTGCCACCCGAGCATCCTCAAAGCAATGAACTGGATTTAGTGTGCAAATTGCACAAATCCATTTATGGTTGAAATAGTCCCCACGAGCTTGGTATGCCAAGCTAAGCTCAATTCTCACTAGTGTTGGTTTCAAAAGCAGCAATGTCAATTCCTCACTATTTGTTCGCACAGGAGCTATGGGCAAATTGGTTGTGCTTATTTATGTAGATGATCTGATAATTACATGTGATAATGCTGATGAGATTTTTAACCTCAAATAGTCCCTCAGAAAAAGGTTTGCAATTAAAGACCTTGGGATATTGAAGTACTTTCTTGGTATAGAAATGGCAACCTCGCACAAGGGACTCTTTCTTAACCAAAGGAAATATGTCCTAGATTTGCTCAAGGAAGCTAACATGAGCGATGCTAAACCAACCATTACCCCTCTTGACAACAAGCTCAAACCTAGCTTGAAGGGCACGCCACTCACGGATATAAATTATTACCAGCGACTGGTTGGTAAGTTGATCTACCTAACAATCACCATGCCTGACATCACATATTCTGTAAGTATTGTGAGCCAATTCATGCACTCCTCGACACTTGAGCATTTGACCCTTGTTAAAAGGATCTTACGCTACTTAAAAGGATCAGTGGGTCGTGGTATCATCATGAAGAAGAATGACAACACACAAATCATGGGGTATTGTGATGCTGATTGGGCAGGGAATGCAATCGATCGCAAGTCCACCACTGCCATCAGACATTTTTCGGTGGAAACTTGGTCACATGGAAGAGTAAATAAACCGTCATCGCCAGATCAAGTCTTCGAGTATCGTGCAATGGCTTCAACTGCGTGTGAGTTGATATGGCTTAAAGGTCTTTTGTGTGATTTAGGTGTTCCTACAACTCTTCATATGTCCTTATTTTGTGACAATCAGGCAGCCATGCATATAGCATCAAACCCAGTGTTTCACGAGATGACAAAACACATTGAAGTTGATTATCATTACGTTCGTGAACAAGTTCAATCACATGTGATTCAGACACATTATACAAGAAGCTTCGACCAATTGGCTGACATCTTCACCAAGCCCTTGGCTTCTCATCAGTTTCAACGACTTTTGTCCAAGCTTGGATCCATAAACCTTCTCGATATAGCTTGAGGGGGAGTATTAGATATTAGTCCTTAATTCAAGGAATAAAACAAGGACCTTAATTCAAGGAATAAAACAAGGACCTTAATTTAAGGAGTAAAACAAGGAATCATTAATTCAAGGAGTAAAACAAGGAATCTTTAATTCAATGAGTAAATCAAGGAATGCTTAATTTAAAGAGTAATTAAAGGAGTAAAATTTTCTTATAAATAACTATATAATTATAATAAAAACATGAAGAAAATAATACAAACTAGAGAACTCTTTTGTGTAGAGTTATTTTTTGTTTTTTTTACAATATTATTATTGTTGCTTTAATTGTGATTTATGATTTGGGAAGTGTTGCTAATGAACACACTTTAGCACGATGTTAGAAAAGATGGTCCAATATTCAAACCCTTGCACCCCATTTGTTTAATTTCAAGTTTTGGCCTAAATTGAGTATAAAGCCTACCCTTAAGAGAGAGACTTTTAGATATTTAAGATTATTGTTAGTTCATCTTTCAATAATTTTAATTTATTGAGAGAAAAAAAATGTTATAATCAAAAGAGAGAGAGTTGTATGGTGTTGGGGTTGGTGTTGTTCATGTTTTTCTCAAGATCTTTTGTATTTATTATATTTTATTTAATCTTAGGATCATAGAGAAAAAAATGAAATTATATAAATTAATACCTTTAAAATTTATAACAATAAAAAAATAAAATTTTAATAATATTAAACAATGTTTAATTATACGATATTCAATATTAAATTGATCAAAATGATAATAATTTAACTTGAATTAATATATAATTTGATGGCACTTAATCAATGTGAAATGATATGATTGTTTTTCAATAATAAAATTATATTAACTAAACATAAAATATATTATTCATGTTTTTTACGATGTTGTTTTGGTTGTTTCTCATAAAAAAATTACTCTTAGGATTATTTTAATAAGAAAAGGATCGTAACTAACAATTTAGCCCGTCTAACTATTAATTTTCAAGTTAACAGTAAGGATATACACTAGTGATATTATTTTCAAAATTATGATTTATCCACTAATTAAGTAGACTTCATGATGTTTCTTTTATATTTAACCATTTTATCTTAAATAATAATTTGATTAATTATATTATATAATCTCTTAATATATAAATTTTTATTTTTAATAAAAAAATATATGTTTATTTTTTTAGATTAACATATATTTTTAATATTATATAAAAATAAATATTTTTTTATTAGATGAATTACATTTTGGATTAGCAAAAAAAATTAAAGTGGATAATGAGTTGTTAATTTGGAAGCATACTAAGAAAGCAAGGGGGTGGGAACCGGGAAATGAAGGATAAAGAATAAAACAGACAAGTGTCAGAACATGTGAACTATACGGACTCTGGCTAGCTTGCCACTCAGTAAAGTATTTTGGTGGTACGTAAGAGCCAAAGGGTCGACAAATCGAATCCAAACGAGAGGCTCGTGAAACTCCTGCAAACAATTTATAGAGCATGCCCCTGATTGACTGCCCAAAACTCGGTATACTACTCTTGCAGTCACTCCTACTACCGAATTCATATGTCTCTTACACACACACCCGTATCATCTCTCTATAATCTCCTTTCCACATCTGACCACATCAAATCCCGCGTCCGTACTTGTAAACAAACTTAGAGATTTACATTATTTTACAAACTAATTTATTTTTTACAAATTTTATAATAAAAATTAAGTTAAATTATGAAAATAAAGTATAGCTTGTTGGAAAAAAAAATAAATTTATTCAATTTTAAAAAAAAAAATTTACATAAACATATAATTAAAATTTTAACGTGTAATTCAAATTATATTATAAACATTAATATAATACGATCTTAAAATTTAAATTTATCATCTTTAAACTAACTTGTGCATACATCAATCATTGATCATTTCTATTGTTTTTTAATTTATTTCCTCTTGGGTGTGATATTTTGATTTTTTTGTGTTTGAACTTACAAATATTACAAAGTGTTTAGAAAAATTTAAGAGAGATAAACAAATCCCAACAGCGGATTATATAGGTCTATATATATAGATCATTCAATTAACCTCTTAATGTTGGCACCTCTAATGGAACAGTCATATCTGACTTCACTTGACATAGACTGATTCACTCTCCCATGATGAGGTAATTTACATGCACCTCTAAAATACATAAGTCATTCTATCTCTTGTTAAGGTCATTCCACATCACTATATACATAGCGGGTTGATAATACCTCGTGGGAAAGCACCCCGTTGGTCAATACTCCAATGTACTTTGTTGACACATTCTTCATATACTAATACCTCGCCATGGAGCATCTTATTAGCAGGTACCTCGATGTACCTCATTGTTATGCACCTCAAGGTACCTTGTTGATGAACACTTCATATGTATGAGATACCTCGGTTCGTAACAAACAAATATTAAGTCCCTCATTTTTTTATCTTGAAGCAAGGTGAAATAATTCTTTTCTTACCGAAGTGTGTTACCTTCGCGAGTAGTCATTCTAATTCAAAATTTAAGGGTGCAAACTTTTCAACTTCTTTTGAGGGTGAACCTTCCAGTTTCTTTTTACGGTATAAACCTTTCAAATTCCTTTATTCAGATCTCCCATCTAGTATATTAGAAGCCTTACCACCCCTCTGGGGACTTCATTTCCCACAAGAACTCTCCAAAATCCTAAATCTTCCCTTATAGAAATCCAGTTCGTATGTAGAATTTCAGCCCACATTAGGGGATTTTCATGCCATGTTTAAGGATTTTTAGATTTTTTGGAGAAGTAATTCAATCCATTATTCATTTTTAGGTGCTTTACTTTTCCTCATTTTAAATTTCTTGAATTTGTTGTTTTTTTCTATATGGTCGAGCAATAGTCTGGTTTGCAACCTAGAGTTCCATCTATGTCCATTCCTATAACAGAAACCGAGGATATTCTTCCCCTCGTTATTAGAAGATACGATGATTGAGGTATAAAAAATGCATGTAAGAAGTGAGCCCATAATTCAAGATGGGCTATTGGTCTTCCTTATATCCACCTTGGTCCAAGTGTTTGTGGGTAAGGAAACACGTAGTTTTGTATAAGACATTTTGGAACACCCAAGGAGGTGAGTCAAACACCTCGTGATGCTACCTTAGGTCATATTCAAGCTGTTACAAGTCAAATTCAAGTCCTAGCATCCATTAGTACCTTAATTCAAGATCCTTTGGGTGCTTCCACTTCAGGTCTTATTCCCCTATCAATATTATAGTACCTCTCAAAGTTCAAAGGAAAAAGAAGGTATATCGTTAGCCTATCGGGAAAACCCTTAGAAAAACCTCAGATATAAAAATAAAAACATGTATAGTAAACTAACCATGAAGGATATGTATCGTATCAATAGGACATACTTAGTTCCTCCTCGGGTAGGTTTGGTCCCAATCCCTAACATCTCCTCAAGATAGACGAGCCACTCATGGGATGGTATGTTATTCACAAGGAAGCTTTAAGAGTAGGTTTAAGGTATCCTATACCTTAATTCGTTGCTCGTGTTTTGTTCATCTACAACCTGAGTTTGGCACAGATTAACCCTAATAGGTGGACGACACTTCTAAGATTAGTCATATCTACTAGGGAGCTTAGCTATAAGCTGAAGGAGCCTACTATATGAGCTATGTATTGTATAAGGAGGAATGAGGTTGATGAGAATAGAACGTACATCTTAGTAATCTCCACTAAAGGTCTCATCCTAAATTTATCCGATAGTCAACCAAAATGGAAGAATAAATACTTCTATATGGGTGGCGATGTATGGGCTAAGAACCTACATCCTCGATGTGCACCACATGGAACCACAATTTTGAAAAAACTACACCTCAAGTACAAGAGATGTTAGTTCATCTAGGGCCTGATGAAAAGGAAAAATACCCTACCTCGACCTACAAAACTCATTACACATTACCTATAAGGATATTCTTATCACACCCCATTTCATGACCTTAGGGGTTTGGAAGAACTACCTAGCTATACCTCAAGGTTGATTTATATGATATTATATATTATAAGTCTTTTGCTTACCTTGGTTCTCATCATATATTTTTTATTATGGAGATATAGATTTCTCCAACATTGGTATTGATGATTTGGTGGCAAGTTTGGGGGTTGATGAGCAGATATCCATAGACGCCCCTAACCAACCTAAAAAAGCTCCTTATGAAGTGGGGACCTCAATGGAGCAAAATACACTTTGTTTGGCATGGTCTCCCTAAAACAAAGAGGTTCACAAGAAATTAACACCTCATGAAGAACCATCCTTGGTGTCCAAAAAGGAAGTTGGACTCCCCTTCCTATGATGTGGATACTTTCTTCATTCCCATACTCAATCCAGATACACATTAGATGGATGATGTGAATCTAAAAAGTGTCAACATGGAGAGTACCTAGTGATAATTTTTGAAGAGAGGTATATGGTAAGCCCAAGGTACTTATGGATATTTATCACCACACTCGACATGAGTTGGACTAGGCTCACATATAAGTAGACATTAGAAAGCATGGCCTAACACACAGGGAGATGGCCTCTAATCGCATATTAGAGGTACTTTTCATATTTGTACTTGGATTTATTTCTTTTGAATTATTATAATCATTTTTTTTAGAATCTGTCGTTAATAATAGAGGGTGAATTTTCCAACATATCTTATCGTGCTTATGCTCATGAGGTTGAGACTCTAGTTTCCCAATTTCAAGGCACTATTGAAGAAGAAGACAAAGTATTAAAGAGGAACACCTTAGAACTTAGAAGGCAAAGATTGTAGATTTTGGAAATGATCTTGTAGTTCATACCTAAAAATTGAAGGCTACCTCCAATTTTTTCTTGAAAAGGAACACTTTGGCAAAAGAGGCCAAAAAATAGGCTAAACTAACTAAGGAACGAGCTAGGCTTACCAAGGAATGTGTATAGTTAAGTGAGGATGCAATGGGGTCCATCAATAATGTGGTTTATATGCTAACAAAATAAGTGACCTCGGTTAATGACTTGGTGGCCAGGCTGAAAGAAAACTATACTCAAGGATACCATTAGGGGGTATCACGGGCTATGAATAACTTGCAAACTCAAGTAGTGAAGTTTAACAACCTTAGCACTTTTGGCATCTATAACCTTCTTAGGAAACACCCTTAGGAACATCTAGAGCTACAATGCCTACCACTAGCTAGATCATGGCATCTATGACGGGGAAAGACAAAGTACCCCTAGTAGATGCTCAGGACAAGGCTCAGTAGTTTATCTTTTTCTTGTATACAGTAACTTATATTTTGTGTTCTTTTTTTATTTTTTTTCATTTTTATTGCATTGAATGTTGAAACTATTGGAAATGCATTATTATCCATTTTGCATCTCATACATTGTAATTTGTTTTGTGAATCCTTGATAGAATTCCAATTATTTCATTTAAATTTTATGATCACATCAAGTTTTTTAGTCCATTTATTTTTTCTTTCTTTCCATCAATTTGAGAAATCGAGTCCAAATACCTCAATGTCATAGAATTTACAAATATTGACCTTGAAGACCTTGTGTCAAATTTTGTCATGGACATGACAAATATGGTGGATCTAATGACTTTATGAAAGTAGAGTCATTACTATACTTTTTACTTAATATTTGCTTGTTTATTTAATAAATAGTATTTTTTTAGGGTTAAAATATAAACTTTCTAGTTAAAAGGGATGAAAATATATTTTTTGGGATTTTTTTGGAATTTGTCTGGATATTTTAAAGAATTTTTAATGAAAAATCAATTAGAAGTTACCACGTGGATGCCACATAAGAAAAAGAGAAAATAACTCAACACCATATGTTCCCAATGATGTAGTGCTATGTCACATGTCAACACGACATTCATTCCAAGTTGGTCGTGCAGTCAAAGGTCTTACCATGCGACTTTATCTAATTCAGCAATTTATTCCACTTGTGCGGTACGCCTTTTGATCGGTGCAAAACTGTAAGTGCATAGTATCGTAGTTTTATAATAAAGTGATAAGAAGAGTATCGTACTCTGGGATTAGTAACTTATTTTTGACAAATATCAAAATTATGATAACCTCAATTTTATCCAAAGAAGTTATTAAAGTTGTTGTATTTAAAAATTTAAATAAAATAAATTGAAAGAAAATGTGCAAAATAAAATAAAGACATTGTTTGAAAATCAGATCAATGGGAAGAAAACTTCTAGGAAATCGATTTCACCTAATCCCTCGCCATGCTTTACTCATCTACCTAATTGAATTTAATTCTCTCTGTTTGTTAGGAATATCCAAAAATATCCAAAAGTCTCTTTCGATAGTCAATTGGAAATAATCATGTTCATTAATTTACACAAGAGTATGCAATTTAATAAAGCAAGAAAACATTAAGACCAATAATTTTTAAAACTACACAAGTTCATACAAGTTTTTCGATCTCTATATTTACCTATGTCAAAATATTTCAAATCTATCATATAATTCCCTCTTTCGATAGTAAATCACAAGACTAAAATAATCTAATTAATGGCCAGTTAATTAAAAGCATTAAACTCAGAATAAATTAGACAAACATGAAGAGAAATAATTCAAATTAACATATAAAATTAAGCATAGTTTGAAATTAAATTACATATTTTTTCTAGAATAAAGATAAATTAGTTCATGCTAAAAATTAAATTAAACATAAACAAATTTATCATAATTTTCTAAGAGGAATTGAAAAAAAAATTGACTTGCAAAAAAAAATCTACTCTTTGTGCCCCTTTCCATTCTACCCAGCATTTAATTTTCCCCTCCTCTCTCTCCTGCGTTTTTGCTGTTTCTTTTTTAGTTTTTGTATTCCTACTGCCGATGTTCTCCTCGTCTCTCTATTCAATATATATAACCTTTTTGCCATTTTTTTCCTTTTTCTCGCAGCATGTCTCTTCTTGTTTACTTATATATATATATATATATATATATATATATACTCTCTTCTTGTTTACGTGTATAGATATATATATATATATATAAATCTTCATTTAAACTTGAGAGTCGATATGCTTCTACATTTTTATATCTTCATCTTTTTCAAATTTGAAATAAAATTTAAATAATAATAATGAAATCTAAATTTAATAACAAATAAATAAAATTAGACTAAAGTTAAAGTTGAAAAGTGATAAATTATGCAAGTCATCACCTTCTGTAACTATGAATCAAGCTACACCACATGATACTGATTCAACATATGTTGATTGAGACCAGTCCTCCCACCATACGTCGCTATCTAATTTTCTCAATAAATCTCGCATGCCACGTTTTGTGCTCTTATTGGTTGGCATTGTTAATTTTTCTTCTTTTATCTCAATCTTTGATATAAAGCTGATCTGAAGGTCCAGATTTCACTTGAGCTATATTTAACCCCTTAATTTTTCCATAAACCTTAATGAGCAGAAATTAACATAATATTTATCATATTTTGGAGCCAATAAGAGAGAAAAATACAAAACAAGTTAAAAAGAGATACAATTTTGGTGGAAATTCAAAAAGAGATACAATTTTGGTGGAAATTCAAAAAGAGATTGATATTACATTTCAAGAGCTTGATTGTATTTCTTCTTCTTTTTCTTTCTTTATCAATTTTTATGTCTTTCTTTATGAAAAATATAAGTCGTGTGAACAAAATTATGTCTAGTTAATTTATTAATCTAGGGATCTTATGAACCCAATTTTTACCATGTAATGATCTAATATTTTACCCCAATTATGATTTCAATTTAATTATATTATTTAATCTGATTTTTATGCTATTAATTGTTTGGCCAACAATTGATCTATAGAGACAATTAAATATATTTGACAAAATTAAATAACATGCATAATTTTTAGGTAGAGATGTATGATTCTTATGTATGTGATCCATAATTGATGAAATTAATGTATAGTATGCAATTTAATTAATTAACATGAGATTGTGATCAGATCAATTACTATATGATGTGTAGCTTAGTTGAGAGAGTAATACATGTTAGATTATATTTAATTAATCATATAGTTGGTTGATAATTATATTGGGGGGATTTTAGTGATTCACATATTTAGAAAATTGGAAGATTAAGTATTAATTCCTAGGTATTTCCTCGTATATCTTTTTACTTTACATACATGATTTATTTAATTATTGTTATTGATATTTAGATATTTTAATTTTTCTTTCTTAAAACATAAAAACACCAAATAAAATTAATTTTTATTTTTTTAATTTTAAAAATTAGTTTATAATAATATAATCTCTGTGGAAACGACCTTTTTATCATTATATTACTTATTATAATTCGTATACTTGCATATTCAGTAAACACAGTTCGTGTCTAATTAGGATCCATGCATTCCTTTGATCGAATGAGGAGATTCACACTTCCGAACCAAGGGTGAAATACATACCTCAATGAAATTTTTGGTAATAAGGTTGCCTAAGGTGACGTGTATCACTACTTTGGAACCCCAAAAGATCATTAAGCTATCTCTCAAATAAGAAAAGATAAGGATTCACTGTGGCATATGCTTGAGTGACATTTACCCGATGTAAGTATTGTTAATGATTTGCTCCCATTTTTCACCTGCTCAAATTTTAATACCTCTTTTATTTACAATATATACTAAATTGGAGTGCTCTGCTCAACATCTATACAAATTATGTCATCGTGTCTAGAAAGATCTTGAGGCAAAACATGCCACCTACATAGAAGCATCCCAAGAAGTTGACTACTGAATGAGATGAATTATGCCACAAGGTTGATGTTTCAAGGACTAAACTTAACGAGGCAACTAAGGAACACCTTATTCTGCACCAAGTGGTTGATGACTAGAAAAGAGATTAATTTGAGACACAAAGATCTTCAAGTATGATGCACAAAAATTTGATTATCAAATTTTATATTCATAAAAAGCTCACAAGTGTACGAATAAATTATAATAAGTGATAAGTATATTTCTAAAGTTAGTCTCTCATGAAATTGTGGTGGTTTTTTAAAATTAAATTATTTTCTAATTAATTTAAGAAAAATAAGTCTTAAATACTCTAACAATTTGTCATATTGATGAAAAAGAATTCTAAATTCTAAATTAAATTATATATAAAGAAAGTAATCAAATTAAAATAGATAAATAAAAGCAATAAATTTAAATAGTATATTATAGTGATAAATTAAAGCATTAAATTAACTATAACTGAACATAAAATGATGGATGAATATGAGATTTTAGCAAGCATAACCTTCGTTGACAGAATGAATTAAGTGATAATTTATTGGTTTTTTTTCATTTTAAATAAAAACTTCTATAATTATGATGAGTTCCCTATGATATTTAATTAATCAATTCTTCCAAAGCAGAGGTTGAAATTGTTTAATTGATAAACTAAAGAAATATATATGAACAAAGTTCTTTAATTAATTAATAATTTTCTTTAGTCCGATATGAAATTAAAATTTGATAAATCTAAGGTAGATATATTAATTATAAATCAAGATTTTCTCTATCATTAATTCATAATTAAATTTATTTTTTAACTATCTAATTTAATACAAATCAATGAAATTAAAATAGGTTTTTATGTATTTTACACAACTAAGTAAAGATGATGTGTCTAATATTTAATTCTAAAATGATTTCTTTAATCAAAAATCAATACTTGGTTCATCATAAATTTATTATTAACCATTTGATCACTTACATGTTAAATTTTTATAGATACTAAATTTTAATATTAATTTACCTACTATTTACGGTATTCATGAATTATGTAATTTATTTTCAAGTAAATATAATACGCAAGTTGAGATATGTATAGAATTTCCTTATATTAATAGTCGCTTCACATTCCCTTATATATTCCGCTTTACTGCTCCATTAATTTTACTCACCGCCCAATAATTGATTGATCAACCAAGATTTACTACTTTTCACACACAAATCACTACACTTGCTCAAACACACAAAATGGCTTCAAGCACAAGGATAACCTTGCGCCGAAAACTCCACGATCTCCAAACCTTTCCTATCTTCAAATCTGTACTCATTAGTTGCCAAATAATTTTCTTCTTTCTTTTTAAATAAATTCTTCTTTTTTTGCTCCTATATAATATCTGATTTTATTTATGTTTTTGAGTTGAAGGTGAAAAGGAGTACAACCATAAGGAATGCTTTTCTCCACATCTACATGCTGAAACTGAAACTTGAAGCAGTCAAAAGAAAGTATGCAAACCCTATGGCTATAAGAGAAGAGTACCTAAACCAAATGACTCAATATTCCCACGTCCCTAATAAGGTCTATTAATCAATCAATAATTAATTTCCTCTTTATATATAATAAGGTTTATTTATGGGATTGATTGATGATGATCTGTAGGAAGTGAAGGTAGAGAAGATTGAGAAAAGTTTTCATGTGAAGTTGAAATGTGAAAAGGGTGGAGACACTTTGGTTTCAGTTTTGGAGGTGTTTGAAGAAATGGGTCTACAGGTTTTAAAGGCCACAGTTTCATGTGAAAATTTATTGGCAATGGAAGCCACTGTTGTGTCCCAAAACCAAACCCTGGATGCTAGAGATATCACACAAGCTTTAGTTAAAGCCACTCAGAAACAAGAGTAAAGCCACTCGTACCAAAGCTCATATAGCTACTAATTGCGTATTAATTTGAGATAGATTTGTATCTCAATAGACTAGTATTTGCACTAAGTATTTGATATTTTTGGATTTTAATTTTAGGCAAAAGTTTGTAATATAATGAGGCTTTGTGAAAATTGGAGTTGACATTGGAATTTCGTTACTTTTCGATCGTGGCTCAAATTATATTTGTTTGTGGCTTTGTGCATTTTTCTATGGGAAGGTTGAAGGGGATATTGTTCAGCACTAGGCCCTGGAGTAGTGCAATCAAAGTAAGGATTAAAGTAGGAATTATAAAATAATAAATTTATAAATTAAGTAAAATTTAAAAAACAAAGCTTTTTATTTAAAAATATTATGAAAAAAAAAGAAAAAATAATGGTAAAGATAATATAAATACAAGAAAAGATAAAGTATTTTATTGTATTATAATGAGTGTTCTTGTTACTAGTGGATTGTTTTCAATCCATTCAAAATTATAATAATAAACCCTGTGTAGAATAACATCTAATTGTATTCACGCATGAATACTGCTGTAATGACATTACAAGCATTATGGCTGGGCCTGGGCTCCTGGCCTTTATTAATAAGAGTTAGGCCTAATAGTGTGTGGTAGATGAATTGTGGTATAGTGTAGAGAGGTATAGACAATTGTGCTGGCGATATATATAAGCTAGTTAGTGCAGTACAACAGTTTTGTGGATGTACTATTGCTGTTCAGTTAGAGTTCGTAAAAGGCACTTTGTAAGTTCCCTCTGTAATACTCCATTTGAGCATTGAATTGAATAGTGAAGCAAGGAATTGTAGTAGTTCCCATGGAATAGGCTCGTTAATGCCGAATAATATAAATTTGTGTGTGCTTCACTTAGGTAACGTTTGGTTCACATAATGAAATCGAAATGAGAATGAGAATAAGAATGGAATGGAATGGAAATGAAACAATTTTGTTTGGTTTGACCACTATAATAAAAAAATGAATCAATATTAAAGCGTTTGGTTTACAACTAGAATGAAATAGAAAACACTGTATATTACCTTAATATTCGTATATTCAGTAAAGTTTAAATAATATCATTTAATTATTATTTTTTCGTCAAACAAAATACATTATTAAAATAATTATTACTTAAAAATAAAATATATTATTAAAATTATTATTTTTCTAAATAGGATTTAAGGTTTCGAGGTTTGGGTTTAGGGATTTAGGGATTTAGGGTTTTGGGTTTTGGTATTTGGTATTTGAGATTTAGGATTTGGGATTTGGGGTTTTGGGTTATATTTATGGGTTAAAGTTTAGGGTTAAAATTATTATTTTTCTAAATAGAGTTTAGGGTTTTGGGATTTGGGGTTTAGGATTTAAGGTTTATGGTTATATTTATGGGTTAAGGTTTTGGGTTAAAATTATTATTTTTCTAAATAAGGTTTAGGGTTTTAGGATTTGGGATTTAAGGTTTTGGGTTTTGGAATTTAGGGTTTAGGGTTTAGTGTTTATGGTTATATTTGTAGGTTAAGGTTTAGGGTTAAAATTATTATTTTTCTAAATAAGGTTTAGGGTTTTGAGATTTTGGATTTAGAGTTTAGGGTTTATGGTTATATTTATGAGTTAAGGTTTAGGGTTAAAATTATTATTTTTCTAAATAGGGTTTTGGGTTTTGGGATTTGGTATTTGGGATTTAAGGTTTAGGGTTTAGGGTTATATTTGGGGTTGGGGTAAAATTGAAAAAAATATTAGATGGGAATGGAATCATGATTCCTTTAGGGTGAGAAGGAATTATCATTTCTTCTCTTTTAGGAATTGATTTCATTCTATTCCCACTTTTCAACCCAAATAAACATAAAATTGGAATGAATTAATTCTAATTCCATTCTAGTAAACCAAACATGCACTTCGGTGACGTTTGGTTCACAGAATAGAATGGAAACAATTTTGTTTGATTTGACCGCTGGAATCAAAGAAGCAATCAGTATTACAGTGTTTGGTTTACAACTAGAATTGAATGAAAAACATTGTATATTACCTTAATACCCCTATATTCAGTAAAGTTTAAATAATATCATTTAATTATTATTTTTTCGTCAGACAAAATACATTATTGAAACCATTATTTTTCTAAATAATTATTACTTAAAAAGAAAATATATTATTAAAATTATTATTTTTCTAAATAGGGTTTAGGGTTTTGAGGTTTGGGATTTAGAATTTAGGGATTTAAGGTTTAGGGTTATATTTATGGGTTAAGGTTTAGGGTTAAAATTATTATTTTTCTAAATAGGGTTTTGGGTTTTGGGATTTAGGATTTAGGATTTGGGATTTGGGATTTGGGATTTGGAATTTAGGGTTTTTGGATTTGGGATTTGGGTTTTAAGGTTTTAAGTTTTAGGATTTAGGGTTTAGAGTTTAGGGTTTAGGGCTTAAGGATTTGGGATTTGGGTTTAGGGTTATATTTGGGGTTGGGGTAAAATTGAAAAAAAAATTGAGATTGGAATGGAATCATGATTCCTAAAGAAGGAGAAGGAATTCTAATTCCTTCTCCTTTAGGAATCGATTCCATTCCTGACTCATTTTTCAGCCTAACTAAACACACAAATGGAAGGAATCAATTCTGATTCCTTTCCACTCCCTCCAATCAAACACAACATTATAGTTTTCTGCCTTTGGATTGCTTTGGTGTTCTATATGCTTTTTGTCTTTGTGTATTGCATGACTTATTGATTGGTATTGTGAAAGCATCATTGTATAGATAAGGGATTGGTTTAACAATCGTGGTATTAGAGCTCAACATTGAAATGTCAGTCCAAGGAAACGAAGTTCTTGATTTGATTTCAGAGATTCTTTGTATTTGGAGAAGTTCAATTTTCAATCAATGACCATCTTATTGCTATGGGTTCACAATGTAGCTAATAAAGATTCAAGAATGGGGAATATAATATTTGAGATAGAAAACTTCAATGGGTCTGGGGCCTTCTCTTTATAGAAGAGGAAGATGAAGCTTATGTTGATCCAACTAGATATAAACTTAACATGTAATGAGACTTTCTCTCCTAACTCTAAGGAAGAAACAAAGAAAACAACTATAAAGAAAGCTTGTTGGGCATAGAATTCTACCTCTTAGATAATTTATTATGGCAAATGCAAGATCTACGTACTACAAAGGAGATACGGGAAAGGTTGGAGAAATTGTATGCACACAAAACACTATCAAAAAAGATCATCCTCAAAGAAAGGCTATTTGGCTTTCGTATGGATATAAGTAAGTCTCTAGACTTTAATGTATACCTAATTAAAATGGTTAATGCATAACTTGCCAATATAGACATGCTAGGACAATCACCGGTTCCTAACCCCCATAACACATGCATATGCCCACAGGCTTTCCTTAAGAGGTAGCCCAATTTGATGACAAAAAACAAGCACGTAAAATCATAGGACACAAATTTGTTATGTGGTTCTTCCTCAATGTGAGGTTTACATCCACGGGAACCAATGCAATTCCAATCCACTAGCAATAATGAGAAATCCTTACAACAAATTCAGCCCCTTCACAACTAGATCTTTCTTGCCTACAACCAAGAAATATGAGCATAACCCTTTAAGAAATGCTTTTTTACTAGAATTTCTCTCTCTAGAATTCCACAGCTTATACAACTCAATTTTACAATCTACAATCACAGGTTACAATTATATATCGAATATAAGTGATTATCTCTTATTTATAGGAGAGAAACCACCTTTCATTACACATTGCATATATGATCATAAATTTATTTAGAAATGCATTTGTTGCACGCATAGCCCTAGTGACATGTTGTGCATCATGTGCTGCGCATTACCCACGCTGCTTGAGGCTAACCTTTGCTTCAATTTTCCAAGCACTTGTTATCACATGCCCATATATTTGTTATCAAATGTCCACAAATCTCCACCTTGATGATAAATAATCCATTTTCTAGTTGAATTGAATCTAGCACTATTTGTTCCACCCATCATTCCTAACCTTCACCAACCCTAAGCAAGTTTATGTAGTGCTTGAGCTTGCTCATTGTGACCACCTTGGTAAGCATATAACATGGATTGTATTATGTGAAAACCTTGGTCAGTTTAACTAGCCCATTGCTAATGATATCCTTGATGAAATGTAGTCTTACATTGATGTGCTTTGTCCCCTAATGGAATACTAGATTCCTTGATAATTAGATTGAACTCTAATCATCACCCCCGATTGCAATAGCTTCTTATGACAATCCCAATTTACTAATGAACCCTTTTATCCATAAAGCTTCTTTAACTGCCTTAGTACACACATTGTATTCTGCCTCAATAGTGGAAAGAGCCATAATTGATTACAAATTTCTCTTTCAATTCACAGTGTTTCCAAATAAGGTGAAGACATAACCAGCAAGTGACCTTTGATCAAGATCTCCTACTTAATAATCATTTGTGAACTCTTCTACTTTTACCACGCCAGTTGAGTTTCTTTTGTAAATCAAACCCACCTTTGTAGTCCTATTTAGGTATTGTAAGATTCATTTTACTCCTACCCAATGTTCCTTCCTAGGTTTTGACATAAACTTGCTTACAATATTGATTGAATGAACTAGGTTTGGTCTTGTTACAATCATATCAAGCTTAAGATTGCCAATAGCACTTGAGTAAGGCACACTTAATATTTCTTTTATCTCTAGATCAATTTTAGGAGATTGATCTACCAAAATTTTAAAATGGGACATTAGAGGAGTTAAAACTAGTTTAGCTTATTGCATTCCAAATTTATTGAGCACCTTTTCTAGATATCCAGTTTGAGTTATTAGAAACTCTCTTTTTTCTCTATTTCTTGAAAACTCCATATCAAGGATCTTCTTAGCCTTCCCTGAGTCTCTCATTTCAAACTTAGTTTTTAGAAACTGTTTGAAATGTATCAAAACTTTAAGATCTTTGCTTGCTAACAACATGTCATCTATATATATAGTAATAAATATACTATGTTCCCACTGATTTCTTTTTTGAAATAAAAAAAGCATCATACTCACATCTTTGAAACTTTATATCAATCATAAAGTTATCAAACTTCTTGTACCATTGACATAGGGACTGTTTATGTCCATACAATGATCTCTTAAAGAGACAAACATCATTCTTTCTTCCCTTAACCTCGAAGTCCTCTGGTTGCTTCATAGTATTTTCAGCCAGACATGCTTCATTTAATCAATGATCAGTAAATTAAACATAGCATTCAAAACAACACATAATGTCAATATGAAAAAATATATTTAAATTATACCTCAAGTGTAACCTTATAGAACTTTCAATATTTTTTTTGTACTTGAAAAACCTCCAAATAGAATTACCAATACTATTTATTAAATCGAAACAAAAATTACTACATAAACTATACTCATTCAACTCTCAATTTGAGAGAACTTTTAAAGTATAAAAAGAAAAGAAAAGCTTGAGAGAAACTAGAAATTGTAACTAGTAGAGAGCTTTTTGAAAAACCTCTAAACATAATTGCCAATTGCTATTTATTGATATGAGACGAAACTATTACATAAAACTATAACTATGTTCAACTCTCAATTGAGAGAAGAACTTTAAACTAAGAATAGAAAAGCTAAGAAAGCTTAAGAGACTAAGATATCATCTTAAGAATGAAGATGTGGGATATCATTTATAATAGAATTAGGGTCCTATTTATAGGTGTATGAAAGAAGAAAAATATGGATCAAATGATTGGCGCCTTGGCATACAATTCTTCCATGCCATAGCAAAAAACATATGTACATGTTTTGGAGCTTAATCCACTACACTTATGTCATGGCATACAAAATTTCCACACCATAGCCTGCATCAATTCTAGGACGTGTGATTCTTAATCCTTTTGCCTTGCGGTGTGGTACATAAAACTTCCATGCCGTGGCCCACATTGTTCTAAACAAATGGATCCCTTATTTTCTTTGTACATCCTTTTCATGGTTTGGAACATGTGTAATGCTTCATATTTGTTATCTTTTAAGCTTTTAAAGTTGTAATGGAAGCTTTTAGATATATTCTTCAAGTGTTTGATAAATTAAATTTGTTAGGATCTAAAATATCTAAAAAATTGCAAAATATATAAGTCATTTTAAAAAGATATATTTGTTTAAAATGATAGCAAAACTAAGTAAATACAATTTGTTTAATCATTTAACATGCATAAAATCAAGATATATTAAGTACTTTTGAGCACTAATCATTGAGGCAAATCTATCTTTGGTTTATTTAATTATTTTATTATTAGATTAGTATTTTCAAAATCCAAATATTATGATAGAATATTTAGGTTTTATTTTCATGTTTGTTTTTAAAAATTTGATGACTTATTTAAAGCTACATAATTTATCTTTAAACTGACCTTGGGAGTATATTATTTCTTACTTTAAGTGATTCATGCAATTGTAAGGTTTTTATAGATATACAAAGTTTGACCATGAAAAGATTTCATGGGTTTATGTTTTCACTCTTAATCTAGGTCTTGGTTAACTATTTGAGTTAGAAGAACAAATGATTTTTGTGAAATTGTTCCTAAGTATGGAATTCTTAATTGATATCAGAGTAGGTCACCCTTGCTTAGGCTTAATTGCCTTAGTGCTCAATTATAGGGCTTTATCTACACATATGTTCACCTTGTATGTTTATGCCGATTATCTCTAGTGGAGAGAGCTATTGTTGTTCTGTGAGGTTGCTTATCTCCATGACCTTTTTTGTTTACATGTTCCCTGTGTTTCTTTTTCTTGCTTATCTCTTTCTCACCACTTATTTTTCTTGCATAGTATGTTTATTACCATATTTGTTGCTATGCCTAATTGTTTGATCTTTACTAGTATTCTCTCCTACTAGTTGCTTTGACATGCACTTTATGTGTTTTCCTTGCTTACTACTTGCTTCTTTCTCTGTGGTTGTTTGCATGAGTATCATGTCATATGTTTTTTCATGTATTATTAAAGTATTAGGATTTTTCTATCTATAGTTGTGTCAGTCATATACCTTATCGTATAGAATGCATCTCATATGCTTTACTAGGTTTTTCTTTCCTGTACCTAGTATGTTGATTGTTGGTTCTCTATTTGTCTCATATTGGTTTTTGTTCATCTTTTTCTTGTTCTTCCTTCTCTTGTGCTTTAGATATATCTTTGGAGAAAACTATGGTGTGTCATAAGCTTGTGTACATGATTGTTTCTTCTCTAATCTATGTACTATGCTTGTTTGGGCTTGCCTTGTGTATTTTTATGTCATATAGATTATTTATCTTTTGAAGAATATATTATGAGAGATGATTGAGATAATCTGGAGTATGTTTTCCCTCTTTATTCTGTGATCTTGTTAATGCATATACAATCCTATAAATAGGAATAAGAACTAGTGGCCACTAAGCTAGGAATATAATAGATGGTATCAACACATAAATATAGTTAGTTTTACACTAATACTATAGCTTATACAACACTGATATAGTATAATATTCTCATCCAGTTTACACTCCCCCTCAAGTTGGGTAATATATATTAATCATTCCCAACTTACAACTTAATTCTTCGAAGATTGTTCGAGGTAATGTTTTGGTAAGGATATCGGTAATTTGATGATGTGTAGATGTATTTAGTAGGTCCACGATTTTTCCATCTAACTTATCTTTAATGAAATGAAGATCAATTTCTACATGTTTGGTTCGGTCATGATGAGCTGGATTTTTTGCAATTCTTATTGCAGCTTGATTGTCACAATGCATACTGATAGATTCAAGGGTTATGAAGTCCAGTTCATTGAGTAGTCTTTTTAACCACATTCCTTCATAAATCCCATGAGCCATAGCTCTAAATTTAGCTTCTACACTACTTCGAGCGACTACTGACTGTTTCTTACTTCACCATGTTACAAGATTTCCCCATACGAATGTACAATATCCAGTGGTAGATCTGCAATCCACTATAGAGCCTGCCCAATCAGCATCTACAAAGACTTCAATTTTTCTGGTGGGATTCTTACTGAAGTATAATCCTTTCCTGGTGTCATCTTGAGATACCTGAGTATACGATAGATGGCTTCCATGTGTTCTTCAGTGGGACTGTTCATAAATTAACTTACAACACATACTGAAAAACTAATATCTGGGCTAGTATGGGATAGGTAAATGAGTTTTCCCACTAATCTTTGGTAACGACCTTTGTCCATAGGTGTACTATTTTCTTTGATTAGTTTTACTGTAGACTCCATTGGAGTTTCTACCGATTTACACCCGATTATTCCAGTTTCCTTGAGAAGATGAAGTACATATTTCCTTTGAGATATAGATATGCCCCTTTTTGTTCGTGCTACTTCCATTCCTAGGAAATATTTGAGATTTCCTAGATCTTTGATCTCAAATTCCTTCGCAAGGAACTCTTTGAATTTATTCATCTTAATTGTAGAATTACCTGTTAGAACAATATCATCTACGTACACAATTAGGATAACTATTTTGTCATTGGAGAAGTGTTTGACGAATAGTGTGTGATCTGATTGGCATTGAGTGTACACATATCTCTTCAGAACTTTAGAGAACCTATCAAACCAGGCACGTAGAGACTATTTTAATCCATATAAGGATTTTTTAAGTTTGCAGACTCTATTGGTTAGAATAGGAGATTCAGTTCCAGTAGGAATGTCCATGTAGACTTCTTCTTCGAGATCACCATTAAGGAATGCATTCTTGACATCTAATTGGTAAAGAGGCCAATCCAAGTTAGATGCTAAGGAGAGAAGAATACAAATAGTGTTGAGTTTTGCTACAGGTGCAAAAGTCTCCTGATAGTCAAGCTCATATGTCTGAGTGAATCCCCTAGCCAGATGGTAGTTCTGTGATCTCCCAAGTCTTGTTTTTCTCTAAGGCATTGAGTTCTTCTTGAATAGTTGTCTTCCATTCAGGTATCTGAAATGCTTCATGAACAGAATTTGGAACCTCTATCTGATCAAGGTTGTTGATAAATGCCTTATAACCTGGTGAGAGATTTTTATAGGAAACAAAGTTGTAGATGGGGTGGTTTGTGCACGATATTACACCTTTCCTTATAGCAATTGGAAAATTCAAATCATTAGGAGGTAATTCAATAATATGAGGTTCAATGATGTTACCATGTGAATTGTCTGAGTGGCCTGTACTCGGGTTGGATTCCTAGACTGGCTCAAGATATGCTCGGTTCTCCACTCTTTCTTGAGTTGTTTTCCTCCTAGAGTAGACAAGAAGATCATTGTTTGGGACAAGGAAGTTTGGATATGTTGGTAGAGAAGTTGAGGGTTCACTGAGATTAGTAAGAGTATTTATTTGAGACATTGATTCACTCTCTATAATTTGCGGGATAGGATTTGTGGGAGACTGAGTGGTTATGATATTCAAAAGCTGGTATTCATTACCTATGTTCTCCCCTTGAATGGCAGGTTTGGAATAATACGGATATTGTTCAAAGAATGTGACATCCATTGTATTATAGAATCGTTTTGTGGTAGGAGAAAAACATTTGTATCCTTTCTGGTATGATGAATACCCTAGGAATATGCATTTGATGGCTCGAGGATCAAGTTTTCCATTATGATGTACATGGACATAAGTAGAACATCCGAAAATTTTAAAGGGAATGTGGGACACGATTTTGGTGTGTGGGTATGACTCAAGTAGAGTATTGAGAGGTGTTTTAAACATGAGGATACGAGGGGGCATCTGATTGATAATATAGGTAGCTGTAAGAACAGCCTCCCCCTAGAAATGTTGAGGGACATGAGTTATGAACATAAGTTGTGAACATGAGGGATCTAGCTACCTCAAAAAGATGCCTATTCTTTCTTTCGACCACCCTGTTTTGTTGAGGTGTATCAACACAAGAGCTTTGATGGACAATCCCTTGACTTAACAAATAATTAGTAAGGGTGGAAGCGATGTATTCTTTAGCATTGTTAGATTTCAATACTTGGATTTTTGTTTGAAATTGGGTTTGAATCATGGTATTGAAATTTTTAAAAATTGGACATGCTTCAAATTTTTCTTTCATTAGGAATTACCAAGTGATTCGAGTATGATCATCCACAAATGAAATGAACCAACGTGTCCCTGTGATGTTTTTGATTTGAAAAGGTCCCTAAATATCAGTGTGAATTAATGAGAGAGGATATGATTTTTTATGTGGAAGATGAGGATATGAAGTTCTAACATGTTTTGAAAATTGACATACTTCACATTGAAAATCCTTTGAATTTTTATTTCTAAAGGATGAAGGAAAAAGTTTCTATAAATACTGGAAATTAGGATGACCTAAGTGATAGTGATTCAACATGATTTCACCATCATTATTGGACTTAAGATTTAACAAAGCTTTATTCTGATAAGAAACTTCAGATACAACTTGGTGGACTTGTCTTGCTAAAGGTTCTTCAGTTTGTCAGCTTGTAGGTTAAGGGATGCCTCAGTATTATAAGCAGCAATGTTGCCTTCTCCCTGGTATATGTGGGACTTATTTCCTCAACACTCCCCCTCACATCGACTGTGTCGATGGACGGTGGTGGTCTTACTTTGTTGCTACGGGTGGTAGTGCCAAGTGGCTCCTCCACTACCAAGGGTCCTGCTCTGATACCATGAAGAATATATTACGAGAGATGATTGAGATAATATGGAGTATGTTCTTCCTCTTTATTCTGTGATCTTGTTAATGCATATACAATCCTATAAATAGGAATAAGAATTAGTGGCCACTAAGCTAGGAATATAATAGTTGGTATCAACACATAAATACAGCTTGTACAACATTGATATAGTATAATATTCTCATCCAGTTTACTTCTTTCTTTGGGACTTTTGACTTACACTTATTGTTATGACTAGACTTGTTTGCTTAGTTGACATTTTCTAGTGGTTGGGTTGCTCCCCCCTATCTAAGCATGTCTTTTGTTTCTATGTTGAAACTTAAGTCTTCCTCACATGCTTAGATGTTTTAGTAGCATCTCTTGTTTCTTATCTCTCTTATTGATAATAAGAGTATCGTCCTCAAGGATTGGTAACTTACTTTTGACAAATACCAAAATTATGCTAATCTTAATTTTATCAAGAGAAGTCACTAAGGTTGTTATAAATGGAATTTAAAATAAAATCAATTTAAAGAAAATATGCCAAAGAAAATAAAGATGTTGTTCGAAAATCAAATTAATGGGAAGAAAACTTCTAGGAAATCTATTTCACCTAATCCCTTACTGTGTTTACTCATCTAGCTAATTGAATTTAATTCTCTCTATTTGTTAGTAATCTCTAAAAATCATCCATAAGCTTCTTTCGACAATCAATTGAAAACATTTGTGTTCATCAATTTACACAAGAGTATGCAATTTAACAAAGTAAGAAAGAATAAAGACCAATGATTTTAATACTACACAGGTTCATACAAGTCTTTCGATCTCTAAATTTTCGACGCTGAAATATTCTAGGTCTATCCTATAATTCCCTCTTTCGACAACAAATAATAAGATTAAAATCATCTAATTAATGGACGGTTAATTAGAAGTAATAAACTCAGAATAAATCAGACAAACATGAAGATAAATAATTCAAATTAACATGAAAAATCAAGCATAGTTTAGAATTAGATTATATATTTTTCCTAGAAAAAGAAAATTTAGTTCATGCTAAAAATTAAATTCAACATAAACGAATTCACCATAATTTTTCTAAGAAGAATTGAAAGGAAAATGAATGCTGCATAAAGAATTAGCTCTCACATTCCTTGTTTCTCTGCTTTGTTTCTTCTCTAGCATTCTCTGTTTTCTTTTCCCTGGTTTTTATGTTTCTTTTTGTTTCTGCGTCGTTACTACTTTATCTCTGTTTTTCAATTCGCCTCCCTCTCCTATTTCTATCTTATATATATATAAATTACATGCCCTTTTTTCGTTTCTCTTTTTTTTTTCTTTTTTTTTCAGCTTTCCTTTTTATTTATTGATATCTATATTTAAATTTAAGAGTCCTTAGACGATATGCTTCTAAAATTTTGGGTTTTTATTTTCTTCAAATCTACAATAAAATTTAAATAATAATAATGAAGTTTAAAATCAATAAAAAATAAATAAAATTAGACTAAAGTTTAAATTTGAGAAGTGATAAATTAAGCTCAATTATGCAAGTCATTAGGTACCAATTATCTCCATTATGATTTTGTATTGTCAAAAATTTTCTTAATAGGTATCTTAGATAGTTTGGTAACTGTTGATTCCTTCCAATTTCTTCATGTAGAGAAAACCTTGCATTTACCCTCTTTTTATATATAGATGAACTTATTATCTTTAATCGTGCTTGCTTGTTAAATCTTCAAGTTTTATTTAAGTCTTTTCAGTTTTATAGACATATTTAGGGTCAGATGGGTCAATTTGGATAAGCATTGTTTACTTTGGATAAAGTTTGTTGATTTCAAGGATTGGTTGATAAAATAATGCAAGAATTGAAGCATGGAAAGAGCTCACACTCTCTTTGGTAGAGCATATATGTTTGATTTCTTGGGTCATTCAGAATATGTTCCTTCATTCTTTTCATATATATAAATAGATGAAATTAATCTTGAATGGTCTAACAACTACCATCCATAATTTCTTCTAGCCATGAAAGATAAAAAAACTGACATTGGTTTAAGTTACTTGGAGGTATCGTTGTCATTCTAAACAAAAAAGATCTCAGATTGTGGTACCTCGTTCTTTTAAATAAGACTATGTTAAGAAATTTTCCCTAGAGTGTTATCATAGAGAACTCTAGCATACTACTTTATTTACGTAGATGGTACATGGATAGTGAGGAAGTTCCACGGAGCTATCAACATTCGCCATATGTCAGCCATTCTCGCCTATCCCTCGTTGCAACATGTGGCACCTTGCTAATCAATCTACACAACACGTGACTACCTAATTCCTCAGGGTCCAATCTAATTGTGACATGTGTTAATCATTGTTCATAATAATTATATCTCATTTGACACGTGTACACGCATATATTTGTCATTTTCAATTGATCTAATAGTCCAAAATTATTACTGCATTCTCTTAAATTATTTATCAATTAAATCCCCCATTTTTGGGGTATTAGAGTATGGATAAAGTGATAAACTTTCTACACAATAATGGAGGTTCTAGAGAGAAAATATATAAAATAGTCATTTTAGAAAGAAAAAAAATGAGCCACTTTTGAGCATCGAAACTTGAGAATGCTTATTGGTTGTTCTCTTTTCTTTGTTTTTTTTTGTTTTTCTTTTGTATTTCTCTAGATTTCTACTAAAATATTTATAGAGTAGTTTCTATCTCTACGATGGAACCCAAATATTTAATTTGAACTTTTAGTTTAATTTTACATATAAAATTTATTTAATCCTTAAAGCTCCTAATTAATTAATCACTAATTAAGTTGATTTGGTAACATATGTGCATTTGGAAAAATGATATATATTATGTCGTAAATAAATTGATATATACTTTATGAAGCTAGAAATATCCATTTATGCATATATATCCATTAATAAATTATTGATGCTTAATAACCCATATAATGCTAAATGGTCGTAGACATGTGGGTTAGGATTATATGGTTAAAATTTCCATGATTAAAGGCATGTGATTGGTTATTACTTGAGATATAATTTGATCAACAATTCAATTAGATTAATTATATGTAAGTTGAGTAAGGAATTAAATGAAATGGTTGGGGAAATTTATAATCTTAAGAACTCGTTATCTTAGTTTTTATATCACTTTAATTATTATAATTAATTAATTTAGATTTTTTTTACTTTGCTTGAAATGACATTGTGTTAGTTTTGTTAGAATTAGAATGATCTAATTTCATAAATCGATAGAACTAGCAAATCTTTGTAAGTACGGCACCCTTTTTTATTATATATGATTTGAAAAATTAAATAAATAAAAATAGATTCACTCTACAAATTAAACAAACCTAGGAATTCAATTTCTTACATCCTAATCCCATGATTTTCTATGTCTCATTAACATTAAATAAATGATTGAATTATTAACTAAATCCTACTCCATTAATTCATATGTCTATGGTATAGGAATCCTAATCCATATATACCTTGCCCTCATTTCTAAGGCCATATAAGCACACAAGTGTCAATTAAGAATAAAAGACTCAAGTAGAGTTACACAAATAGAGAATTTCTTACCATATTATATTAATGTCAATTTGATGCATATCCATCATTCATTGCCGATCTTTTAATTGTGTACAAAATTAATAAATCATCTAATAAAATGACTAAATTATATAGAAGTATTAAGCACATTAAATTAAATAATCTAAATACTTAAATAACATTAAATAAACATTAAGAAATCATGTTATAGCATGAGTTCAATCAAATCCCTAGAATAAATTATCTACTTCATAATGATAAGTACTCAAAAGAACCTAACATATTGTGATTTTATGCATGTTTAATGATTATATAAATTTATATTTTCTTATTTTACTATCAATTTGCACAAATCTACTTTTTCAAAATCATAGAAATATTTTGTTGTTTTTTTAGTTTTTCTTGTATTAAAATAAATCAATTTGAAGAATTATACTTGAAACACTCCATTACAACTTGAAAAATTAAAAGAAAATAATTCCAAAATATTACATATGTTTAAAAAATTAGAAAAAGAAATCACTTGAAAATTAGGGCTTCAAAGTGATGCAGTTTGAAGTGTACCACAATGTGAAAACTTTGTAAGTCGCGATGCAAGGCCAAAGAAAAAGATTAAACACATCCTAGATATGATGTGGGCCACAGTGTAAAAATATTGTGTGTTATGGCACGAAAAGAGTGGATTATGCCCAAACCTTGTAGAGGCTGTGTATGTTGTGGTGTGAATAAAATGTAAATCACAATGTCAAGTTAAAAATTTCACCTTTTCTCCTTTCCTTGCTCTATAAATAGGACTTTATTTTTATTGTAAAAATATATCCTAGAATCCTATAGCTCTCTTAATAACTGATTTCTTAGCTTTCTTTAGTTTTTTTATTTCTTTTAGTAGTTTAAAGTTCTCTTGTTTGAAAGTTGAACAAAATTAATTCATTTAATAGTTTTTAGTTTCAATTCAATAAACAATACAACAATTCTTATTGGAGGTTTTCTAGAAGCAATTCTAAGAATTATATTGAGATATATTTAAATGTATTCTTTTGAGAATATCTCTAACTCTTATCTTACATGCTATATGTTTAATTTGTTGATCATTTACTAAACTATGCATATATGGTTATAAATAATATCGAATATTAGTAATGTTGTTACGCTTGTAAAATATTAAAATTAGTAAACATTTTTATAAAATGAATTAGTTTTTATTTTTCTTTATTAAGATTTAAATGAATTTTGTAAAAAAAAATATATTGACGAAGTATTTTTCATAATAA
The DNA here is from genome assembly GCA_030763125.1 of Hippophae gyantsensis. Classification (NCBI taxonomy): domain Eukaryota; kingdom Viridiplantae; phylum Streptophyta; class Magnoliopsida; order Rosales; family Elaeagnaceae; genus Hippophae; species Hippophae gyantsensis. The sequence goes on along the minus strand of CM061033.1, from coordinate 7,188,228 downwards.
ACAAGAGAATTAGATTTAGAATTTAATTATCTGAATCTGATTTAGAGTAAACTCTTCGATTTTGAATTTGATTATTTGGATATTTAAAGAATTCTATTTCAAAGATTTTGATAAGAATTATTATTGAAAAATATATTGACGACATATTTTTCATAATAGTTTTAAAATATGAAAGTTAGTATTCAGATACTTAAATCATAAACTTAACTTTGACACTTTGATTAGAGTTTAAATTATCAACCTAACTGAAGGTGAAAATTAAATGGTTTGTTAATTTCTTAGAAAATAAATATAATTTAATTAAAGTTTTAATTGTCGACTTGATCAAAGATGATAAGTTAAACTTTAATTAATTAAGAATTTGATCCCTATCTTACGATATTTCTTATTAAAAATGAAGAATCAATAATATTAATTAATATATTTAATATCTTACTTAATATCAAACAAGTATGATTAACTAACTAATATATCTCATAGATTCTCCACTGTACGATAAATGTTCAATTGTTTAAATATCTATCAAATCTATCTTTATTTTTATGTTATTACTTTAGAAACTCAACTCAAAATAATCGTGACAGAATGTCTAGGTTATTTAATTTCGCTTTTAAGAATTTGTTGAATTAATTAAAAATAACTTGATTCCTCTTTAGCCCGACATTGGAAATATAATTATCTCTTTCTATAAGTGATTTGTGCACTTATGAGCTATTTTATAAATCATACAAAAAATTTACATAATAATTTTATGCATCAAGTTTTAGCGTCGTTGACGAAGAGGAATAACAGTTTTAAATTTTTATTATCAAAATTTTAAAAACTTTTCGTGTTATTAAGATTATGATTTTTATTTAAAATTTAAAATATCTAGGTTTTTAATTAATTTTTTATATTTAAAATTTTTTAGATTTTCTCTTATTTAAAAAAAATAAAACAAAATTCTTTTTTTTTAAATAAAAAATTCTTTTCTTTAAAATAACAAAATTATTTTCTTGAAAATGATAAAAATATTAATTTAATTTTCTTTTCTTTTAAACAATTATTTATTATTTATTTTTAATTTAATTTAATTTATTAATTTTTATATAAATTTTGTGTAATAAATTATTTTATGTATCATTTATTCTACAAGCATGTGTATAATTTTATTATTATTTGTTACATGTTTAGTATTTTGTGTATGAACATATACTGTTTTATAATTTTGTAATTTTTTTCTTTATTTTATTTTTTAACTTGATAAGTCAAATTGAATTCTACTTTTATTATTATATGCGAGGTGGGAGGTCCTTAAGACACCCTCTCACACCTTTAAATAATAATATTTATAGAACCTCTAGACTATCAAGAAGGCTAGACTTTAACATCCTTTAGCGTTTTGTTGAACAAAGTTTTGAACCTCATCTTGACCCTTCACCTAAACCATTAAACATAAGGAAAACCTACCACTTAGAGATACTACAATGAAGGATTTTGCAAGGCCAATAATTGGCACTACAACTGCCTCTATCCATCTAGGAGAGGTTGTTAGGAATTATGAACTCCAAAACATTCATTTTTTCATGCTTATTCCTTTTATGGACTACCTAATGAAGGCTCACCTTTATTAGAGACTTTTATTCCACGTATAGTCCTGACTTTCTCACTCCGTGTACTTATTTAGAACTAACTCAAAATAAGATGTTGCCTCTATACCCTTAAAGGCAGGGTGAATGCATGGTTAATGTTAGTTTCTCTAGGTTCCCTGGAGACTTGGGAGGAAGTCTAAAGCAAATTTATTTGAAAAATCTTATTCCCATCAAAAGATATCAAAGTTGAGAGGTAAGATTACCACTTTCCCATAAATGGAGGGAGAACCTTTCCATGAACCGTGGGATAGATTCAAACTCTTTCTCATTCAATTCCCTAATCACAGCTACCTATTAGAGCTTCAAAACCAATTTTTCTATGATGGATTGACACAACAATGTCATTCCACCATTGATAATGCTGCTAGTGGAACAATGGTAAAGAAAACAGCATCAGCGACATACAATCTCTATTATGACCCATTATCCATTAAAGTTGTGAGAAATAGCTAAAAATAAAATAAAATATATATAGGAAATAATTCCCCAATAAGTCATTGCATTTTCTTCAACTCCTAAAAGGAATTATTTGATATTTTTATTTGATGAATTTGATTGATGTATGAAAATAATATGTGATATCTTTGTAAATTCTTTCATTTGATTCCTATCACGAGATCAATATGATGCACCACTTTGAGATTTTTATTCTTTATGCATATGCAAACTATTATTTTATTTCTATACATAAACTTTTTCGCATATACTCTTGAATGAGTGCTTGAACCAATATGATCAATCTTTTTAAGAATATGCTTTATGCGGTTAAAGTTAAAACGAATTAGAATTCCTTACATTGAAATTGAATAAATTTTAGATAGATATATTTTTTATTTGAATATGAAAGGGATTTTTAAACTAATTATTATAATAAATCATGTATGTTTAGAATATTGAAATGATTTATGCTATATATTTTTATTGTAGATATAATTTTTTTTAAAGTATAGGAAGTTTTGTTTTTCTTATTCTTTTATCTTTTTACTTTATTTTTAAATTTTATTTACTTATATGTTATTTATTCATTTTTTGTTTTTTGTTTTCCTTTTTATGTTTGTAGATACCATAACTGAAAGCCCTCACGAGGCTTAAACTCATCCATTATAGTAACCAAGGGGCTTAATGTCTTGTTGTATATGCTAGATGTAACTGTATCAATCTATAAAAAAGCTTTAGGATAGTTTAATTTCTAATTTTTGTTTTTCATTTTTCACCATTCTTGTTAAGGGAATAGCAAGAATCTGGTTGGATATTATGATAAGTGCTCAAAAGCACTTAATATATTGTAATTTTATACATGTTTAATGATTATATAGATTTATTTTTTCCTGTTTTACTATCATTTTACGTAAATTTATATTTTCTAAATTATTGGTATCTTTTATTTTTTTAGATATTTCTTGTGTTAAAATAAATAAACTTGAAAAATTATACTTGAAGTTATCTATTACAACTTCAAAAATTAAAAGAAAAAAATTTGTAAAACATTACATATGTTTAAAGATTGGAAAAATTAGAGGTTCAAGGTGATACAACTCGAAGTGTGCCACAGTGTGAAAACTTTGGAAGTCGCGACACGAGGTCAAAGGAAAAGATTAAACACATCCTAAGTATGATGAGGGCTGCAGCATGCAAACATTGTTTGCTGCAGTGCGAATAGAGTGGATCGTGCTCAAACTGTGTACAAGCTATGCATGTCGCAGCATGAATAAAATGTATACCGTGGCACCAAGTTAAAAATTTCACATTTTTTCTCCTTTCTTCACCCTACAAAAGGGACCTTATTTCTATTATAAAAATATATCCTAGAATCCCAAAACTCCCTTAGTAGCTCATTTCTTAACTTTCTTTAATCCTTTTTATTTCTTTTAGAAGTTTAAAGTTCTTCTCTCATTTGAGAGTTGAACAAATTTAGTTCATGTAATAGTTTTTAATTTCAATTTAGTAAACAACGTAGCAAATCTATCTAGAGGTTTTCCAGAAACAATTCTAAGAATTCTATTGAGACATATTTAAATGTATTCTTTTCATAATATCTTTAAATGTTGTTTTACATGCTATATGTTTAATTTATTGATCATTTATTAAATTATACATATTTGGCTATAAAGAGTATTGGACATTAGTAATGTTGTTACGCTTGTGAAATATTAAAATAGCTAAATATTTTAAAAAAATAAATCAAGTCTTATTTCTTTATCAAGATTTAAACGAAGTTTGTAAAAGAAAAATATATTGGAAAAATGTTTTTTTTATAATAAACAAGAGAGTTAGATTTAGAATTTAATTATCTGAATTTATTAAAAGTCAACTCTTTGATAATTTGGATCTTTAGAGAACTCTATTTTAAAGATTTTCATAAGAATTATTATTGAAAAATAATTTGATGACATATTTTCATAATAGTTTTAAAATTTGAAAGTTAGTTTTCAGATACTTAAATCATAAAACTAACTTTGACACCTTGATGAGAGTTTATATTGTCGGTCTTACTAAAGGTGGCAATTAAATGATTTATTAATTTCTTAGAAAATGAGCATAATTTAATTGAAGTTTAAATTATCGGTCCACAACCGAAAGTGGCAAGTTAAAGTTTAACTAATAAATAATTTGATCCCTACCTTAAGATATTTTCTTATTAAAAAGGAATAATCAATAATTTTAATTCAAATATTCAATATCCTACATAATATCAAACAAATGTGATTAGCTAACTAATATATCACATAAATTATCTACTACATGATAAATATTCAATTGCTTAAATGTTTATTGAATCTATCTTTATTTTTATGTTATTAGTTTAAAGGCTCAACCCAAAATAATAGTGACATGATGTTTAGATTGTTTAATTTCATTTTTAAGAATTTGTTGAATTATTTAAGAATTACTTGATTTCTCTTTAGATTGACCATGGAAGTATACATATCATTTTATATAAGTGATTCATGCACTTACAAGCTACTTTATAAATTATACAAAATTTGTACGCAATAATTTTGTACATCAAGTTTTTGGTACCGTTGTCGATGAGGAATAATTTTTTTAATTTTTATTATCAAAATCTTAAAAACTTTTTATGTAGTAAATATTGTGATTTTTATTTAATATTATAAAATATCTGAGTTACTAATTAATTTTTGATATTTAAAAAATTTAAAATTTTCTCTTATTTAAATAAAAAAAAATTAATTTCTTTTCTTGAAAATAAAAAAAAATTAAAATAAAAAACAATTATGACATAATGTTAAAGTTATTTAATTTCATTTTTAAGAATTTAATAAATTATTTAAAAAAAATTTGATTCTTCTTTAGAGCAACCTGTATAGTTATTATTTTCTATAAGTAATTCTTGCACTTAAGAGTTATATTATAAATCATACAAAAATTTTAAGTAACAATTTTGTGCATCACATAATATCCATTTTTTAAACCACAAGAGAAAGGAAAAAAATTAAAACAAAACATAAAGATTACACATAGTAGGGATAAATGATTAAATCCTTGTGAAGAATCTCCTAAAAAATGCTCCCAACTTGCATCTTTTTGCTCCAAAAACCTCAAACAATTGCCTTCTTGTCCCAAAAATTATGAAATTCACTCTAAATTGCTATATTTATGGGTTTGATGATGTTTTGTGGCTAAAACCCTTGAAAAATGGCTAAGCTAAAATATAGGCCGTTATATCAATTTCAAATCAAAGGCTAAGATGAAAAGGAGATTAAAATGTTGGATCAATGGATGATTGACATGTGGCATGAAAAATGGGCTCTACGCACGTGATGGCAAAACATTGCTTATTGTAGAGGAAGATGCATCACACTTTTGACACGTGGCTCGCGGGAAGGATACAAAATGCGATGTGGCATGCAATGATTGGTTTCTTGATAGTGATGTGGTAAATTACGTGGATGGGATAAGTCTTCAGAAACATGATGGAACGTTTGTATGACATGTGGCTTACATATGTTGATGTGTTGCCACGTGTACTGTCCAATTGGATTTTTAGAAATTTCTAAGGACATCTTGGAAAAATTATATATACATCCATTTGTATTAAAAAATTCATAAAAAATCCCTAAAACTTCTCAAAATTTATATTTTCTCTATTTTTTTACCCTATTATCTAAGGTGTTATTTTTACGCCTAAAAACACCATTTAATTAACCAAATAAGTAAATATCAAACATGAAAATAATATAATAATTCTATTTTTATAGAGTTTTATTAGTTGGAAAGAAATTATTTTTATAGTGTTTTATTAGTCGGAAAGAACTTTATAATATAATTTTGGATTGATAATTAGTTGAACACTCCTCTAATTGAAAGGATAAACAAATACCTAGTGGGTTTGTCGATCCATTCGTTAGTAGGGGATTATTTACTACTAGATGGATGTCATCATCCATAGTATTTTGAGGAGTCTTATATGAATATTACTTTGGAGATTCGATTGATCGTTATCGGGATTATTATGGATACCATAGTTTGGACAAGGAAGGAATCATAACTAGTAAGACTTATAATTCACTAGTGTGGTCAAGGAACCAAAGAGTTGGAGAAAGGTCAATTGCAGCCTCACGGTCTATTTTATTATAGTATGTTATTCATAAACAACTCCTCGCGGATTGTTAGTTAAAATAGAAGGTACAGTCTTTCCTTCTAAATACTCCTTGTGTGGCTTAGTAGGGGGCAATTTATCTCACCTTTCACCTTATTTTGAGTCATCATTTTACATGTACACTCTAAGTTGTTAGATCCATAATTTATAACTTACAATAATGAATTTTAGGTGATTAAATAATTACTTAAGTGTAATAATGTAAAAACAATATATAATAAAATTACTAAAATCAATTATGATAAAAGTATGATTTATTTATTATAAGAGCATTTTAATATTTATTGGTTTACAAGAAATCCAACCAAAAAAAAAAAACAAATGCTAAAAATGATATAAAAAAGTTTTGAAGGAAAAAATTGTACATGCATGTACAATACAACCGTTACAACATTGTTCCTTTTTATATAGGAAACAATGTCATGAAAGTCCCTTTGTTTAGGTTTTAGGGGCTCCTTAGTCCTTTTGTTAAGAATATGAGTTTCTAAGTTTCTTTGTTTGTGAAAATGGTGTCAAAAATGATAAAATTAATTTTTCATCCAATTTTTCGTTAAATATGATGAAATAACATATGTAATACATGCATGTTTGTATTTTTTGATAAACAAATCTAATGAAGTAATGTTTAATTTAAAAATTACTTGAAGTTTGTAGCAAATTATTTCAATTAAACTTAAATAATTTTTTTTATCATCTAATATGTTATTTTGTGTATTAGAAAATAGGAATTTAGTTTAAGTATTATTGAAAATTTTGTTCAAGTTTGAAAGAATAAAAGTTTCTTAAAAATTTTGAGTAATATTTTTAATTAAATATTTATTTTTTACGTATCTATCACCGTGTGACATATATTATATTTCGTTATATGTAACGAAATATTGGATGAAAAATTAACTTTGTTCTTACCTTGTATTATTTTCACAAAAAAAAAGACTTAAATGATACTTTTTTCACAAATATATGAATTTAAAAATATATTTTTTAAATTAGGATATTAAAGAATGCATTTGCCTAAACAAAGAGGTCATCTAAAGACTTTACCCTTTTAGATACAAAGATATAATATAAAGATGAAGATACAAAAAAAAATTATGATAAAAATTTCATTTTTTTAATTAAAACAAGAAGATACAAAGATAGAAGATGCAAAAGTTACTCGAGAAATATGATAAACAAAAATAAGTATTTTTGTACCCATTTAAGTTATATATCTAGAGTTATAGATACTTTTTAATTAATTATTAGGAGTTTATTTATGACAAATACATGTATATAATTCATCTAAATTAAATACTACAATATGCTTAGCTCACGTACTTTTTTTTAAATTAATTAATTAAATTAGCAATTTTTTTTGTTAATTTCTTATTACATATATTAGATTCTCGGTGCTTTTCATAATTTATAACTTTTTAAAGTTAAATTTGAGATAATATCAATAATATTTAAAATTTTAAAGTTATTTCATAAATATTATTAAAGTTTTAAAAATATCATAAACACTTTCAATTAAGAAGTTAAAATTAACAAAAATGAATAGTTTTTTATACATAAAAATAGAAGAAATAATATAAAATCAAGAAATAATGAAAATAAAAACACAAGACATCTCAAAAATATTTCTCACAAGAAATGATAATTAGTAATTTTTTTTTGAAAAAATACAAAAAGTAAATTAAATCTTAAAGAAGAAGGTGGATTAAAATATTCATTATTCTTAAAAATAAGGAAAATATTGCTAAGAAAATATATAGTTTATTATGGAATGAATAATAAAGAAATGAATATTAATATTACAGACGTAAAAAAAATGTATAACATACTATTAATTGACAAAGAAACAATTATAGATAAACTACCAAAAAATTTAGAAAAACATAAATGAAAATTTGAATACATCTATTTAAAGGAATCCAAACATTAATAAAAGTACATTTTGAAAAATCAATCGACATACTAATAAAATTAGCATTCCAAGACAATATAATAATAAATAGTAAATTTGATTTATTAGGAATTATTCATAGAAACCTAGGATATCAGAAATTAAAATTCATAACATATCCTAAATTTGTTATTAATATTAATGATAAAAACTTAAACCAAGTATTAAATTTAACATATAAATTCGAAATAGAAGATTTAATAAAAAAAGAAAATCATTTATTTTTAGTACATTACATAATAGGATATTTATTAACAAACATGCATAATAGTTCAATATATTAACAAAATAAATTTATAGAAATAGATAATTTTTTTAAGAAATTAGACAAATAATAAAACCAAAAATAAATACAAACTTTGAAATACATTGAAACTTATATGTTAGAAAAACCACTTATATTAGAAAGAAAAAATAATGTATCACGAATTGAATTTACAAACGATCAAACAAAAATAAATAAATAGAATGAAAGAAAGAAAGAAAGAAGAATAAATAAAAGAATTTAAACAAGAAATTAAAGAATTAAAAATCTTATCCATGAAGTAATAAGACAATAACAAAAAAGTTGATAAGCTATAAAGTAAAAATATCAATAGATAATTCACAAGGAATAGAATTAATAAATAATGTTTCCCTAATAAGCATATCAAAAAAACAAAAAATTATAATGAAAGTCTTAATTCTTTTAGAAAATAAAATAAAATCTCTACAAAATAAAAATAAAACCCAAGAAGAAATCCTTAAAGAAATAAGAAAAAATAGTTGTGATAAAATATTACAACTAGACATTTTAAAATGAGATCCATTAAAAGGACTAAAAGAAGAACCAAGAAGAAAATCTAATGGGGTGATTCCCCATAATGAAAAAAGAAAAAATGAAGAAATATCTGTAATTCCAACCTAAGAGAATATAGACAATAATTAGAAGAACAATTTATGGATCTAACAAATAAGGATAAAGGAACATTAGTAAGTCTATTAACATGAATAGATGAGGAATTAATAAAACATTGTGAAGAAAAAATATGTTTTAATAAAAAAGAAGATGATATGATAGTAATCAGTAAAACTGATTCTGAATTATAAAATTTCAAAATTACTACTGAAAGAAATATAATAATGCTCCCTATAATTCAAGGAGAAACTTTTGATCCTTACAAAAAATGAAAGAAATAAGTAAAGACCAAATGAATCTAATCATTTAGAAAGGAGAAGGCAACAACCAAAAATAAAAGAAGGATTATAATGAGTAAGGGATCTATATTATCATAATTCAAACTTTGCAAAAATAATAATAAAACTGACTATTTAGACCTAGATTGTATTACAGATGCAAAATATATAATAAGTGAATGTGCTAGTGCAATGAGTGTACTAATATAGACATCCAGAACTACTAGTACGAATCCATCAATCCATAGAGTATTATTAAACCATAAAATGACTGAAAATATTAAAGTATGATTTAGTAAGGATATTCTACAACAGGTATATAGTAATTAGATAAAGTAGTAAATGAAATATATAAAGAGTTCAAAGAAAACGATAAAGGAAACTATATTACTAAAAAATGAACTAGAAATAAATGAGATTAAATAACATTTAATAAATATGTAAATATGTGATATATGCTACATAGATTCTTTTATAAGCGAATATGAAATGTATTACCACAAGATACCTAAAATACAACGACAATAATTTAAGAAAATATTTTATCAAAAGTTATCAAGAACTCTATGTAAAACTATTGAAGAAAATTTTAGATATAGAAATATTTTAACAGTACTAGATACTTTAGAAAGGAGAATAAAAAAACTAAAAGCTTTAATAATTTTACAATATCAAAGAAGAAGTGAATATAATTATACTAAAGAAAATTCTAAAATATTTTTTGATAGTAAAAATTTTCAGATGATAGAATAGTATGGAGATAGTATAAAACCTTAAAAATAAAAATATATAAAATATAAAAGGATTGACAAATATAAATTCAAAAAATAAGATTTTTCTATATATAATAGAATATATGACCTGGAACCTTATAAGAAAATATATTTTGAAAAAGAAAATTATTTTTCATTAGGGAAGAAAATTTGTAGGTGTTGGATAAGTAAAGATAAGGTCATTATGCCAATGAATGTCTTAAAAGGCTAACTCATAAAAAGATATATAAGAAAAATTTAAAGATAAGAGAACAAACCTAAAGATTTCTAAAAGTAAAAACAATTACACAAAAGTTAATTGTTCTTCTAACTCAAATAGATAACCGGAACCTAGATGAGGGGTGGAGACCATGTAATCTTTTTGTAAGCTTTATATCAATCCAACCAAACAGGCCTTACAAAGTGAATTGAGCAATTATCAAAACAGAAGTACGTAAACAACATTCTCAATTCAACACATAACAAAAACTATTTGTAGTACGGAATAAGAAACTACAACAATAATATAACTAATCCTAATAGTACTTACATAAAAATAGGATATAAATTCAAAGGATATAATATATACTATTTACATGCTTATATAGATAATGAAGTCATTATGTGTGTAACAAGTAAAAATGTATTTCCATAAGAACTTTGGATTGCAACCCCAAAGGACTTGATAGTAAGAATAGAAAATAATACAACAATTAATCCTAATAAAGTTATAATAGATATTGATATTATAATAGGAGGAGAAAAGTTTCATATCCCTATAATATTTCACAATAAATGGGAGTTGATTTCTTGATAAGAAATAATTTCTTAAACTTATATAAATCATTTATACAGTATATAGATAAGTATAAAAATATTAGAAAGAGAAACAATATATATTTCAAAGGTTAAAAATGTTAAGAATGTGTCATTAAAAAAGTTTATTGAACAATATAAAAAGTAAAAACGTGATGAGATGTATCAAAAACAGAAATGACGTTTAGAAATATTGGCTTTGATCAAAGGAAAGAAATATTTTTCTAGTATTGATTGCAATAGTGGATTCAAGCAAATCAGATTAGATAAAGAGTCTTAACTATTAATAGCTTTTAGCTATCTATAAGGACAATTCCAATGAACTATTGTACCATTTTGATTAAAATAGGAACCATGAATATTTCAATGATATAAAGACAACATTTTTAATGAATATTACCCCTTTTACTGTGTCTATATTGCTAATATCAACTAGCATTATTTTGCCATATTAAAAATCATAATGAAATGTAAGAAAGAATGAATAATATTGTCTGAAAAAAAAGTAGCATTAACCCAACAAAAAATCAAGTATTTAGGACTTGAAATAGAAAATGGATAACACCACATTCAACCTCATTTGCTAAATAATATATAAGAATTTTCAAGTATTATTACTAACAAAAACCAATTACAAAGATCTTTAAGATGTTTGACATGCACGAACACATATATTAGAAAATTAGCAAAAAATAGAAAATATTTACAAGCAAAACTTAAGAAAGATTATGTCAAGAAATGGACTGATCAAGATACTCAATACATGGAAAAAATTTACCAACATTTTACTATCTAAGACCAGATAATAAAATGATAATAGATACAAATGATTCACATGAATATTAGGGAGCCATAATAAAAACAAGAGTAGATGATAAAGAATAATATTTGTATAGGTTTACTTTAGGAGCTTTTCAAGGAGCTAAACTAAACTACCATAGTAATGAAAAATAATATTTAGTTGTAAAAAATGCAATAAAAAAGTTTAGCTGATGTTTTAACCAAGGAATTAACCTCACTAATAATTTTTACAATAGCATGAAAGATAGACAATCTTGACATAAAAATCAAGATAAAAGAAAATTAAATAAAAGTTCTAAAAGATCAATTAGATATTTTGTGTCTCAAAAAGTTACCCATTTGTAAAAAACTAGAATAATCTAATTTTTCAACAAAGAAGAGATCAAAATCTCAAAGGAAGACGATAAAACCTCATAATTAACCAAAAGAGAATAAATGATAATTACTCAAGCTTTATAGTTTGAAATCACAGATGAGAAAAAACTCAAAAAAAAAAAAATCAAGAAGAAAAAGTCAAGGAATATATAAGACATGGCCAGAAACAAGTAGAGAAATAACTCACTTCTTCGATATAACACATAAAGCATTCATTAATAAGATTGAAGTAGAAGAAAGTTTTACCAATTTCAAAACCCCTAAGTTTTTAAGATCCAGTGATGTAGTAGCCAACATAGAAGGTAACTATGCACAAGCACTTAAAAACCTAACACCTGAAAAAAGGAAAGATGACATTACTAAAAAAGATACCAAGATTAGCAATTTTCAGGGAAAAATATGATACATTTCTTATTCTCAGAGAAGAAAAGGAAAGACAAATACACATAAACTCTGATCAATGGTTAAATTTTTATAATTTAGTAAGAAAATTAGAAAAATATCAACTTGAAACCATTAATTTTTTCACATCAAAAAGCTCATACAATGGGAAGAAAACTAATCACATACAGTAGATTCAATATTATTAAAATAATTTATCCAAAACTTATTTACTAATTTTTTTATTGAGGGTTGATTAAAAATATTTACCCAAATAACAATTTAATGGAATTTAATTATTCTATTGTGACTTATATTTTATTATTCTTAATTATTTTGTAAATATATTATGTTATCATTAATTATAATTACATGAAGTTAAAGTTTAAAATATTCATTTATTTTAATTTTAGGTACTGACTTTTTGAGTTGTTTTGTAATATATTTATTATTTTTATATTTTATATTTTTTAATTTTGTAAAAATTTGTAATAAAATTTTTATTTATAGTTTAACATTATCAAAATACATTCAAATTTAATTCAAAGCTTTTATTTTTATAATTATATTAAAATTATAAGAAAATTTATAATATTTTAAATCAACGTAAGTAAGATTAAAAAATATCAATTAATACGTATAAATATAGGTTTACGTACGTTCCGATTAGTTTGTGTCAATCTTAAAGTTTTTGATTTGTGTTAGAATTGATAATTTATAACACAAGTTACGTTAAGTTTAGATTCAAATTGGACCAATTTAGACACCGTCAATTTAAGCTGCTCCAAAACTATCACAACCCGCAGGCACCGCCAACCATTCACCCTTACAAAAATCCAAATTAACATAAAACAGCCACGCAGGCAATTCTAGAACGTGCGATGAACCACCAAGTTTCAAGAACAGTGACAGTGGTGTGTTATTTGTGTGGTCTACATTCATTTTCCCGTTCAAATATCGTGTAAACGATAAAGAAATTGCCCAAAGTGAAACTTTTTTTCCTACTCCTTTCAGAAAATGGAGAGCTACTCCTTTAAGCTATCTTCGCCTCTGTCTTCGTCTACTTTCAATCTTAAGGTAATCAAGAATCATACTACGACTTTTATTTTGATGAATTTTTCCTTTTTGGGTGGCCCATCATAAACTCATTTGCATATTTGTCTGTGTTTATGGGAGAATTACGATAAACTAGCTTGCCCTCTGAGTTCTGAGCCATTTTTATGCATAGGATAGCCTAAACGTATGATTTTTAACTAGACTTACCCGATGGTTTTACGGTTAGAATAATTTCATTGAAAAACTTAGAAGCTAAGGGAGTGGTTGGCCTCTGTCTAAGGTCTACTTTCATTTTATCCAATTTTGTTTTTCATGTTGTTATGAACGATGATGATGAATATGGATTAATACTATTGGAAAAGGAACAAATGACGGCATGTACAAAGAAAATTCATAAGTAGTGTGCAGGTAGTTGGCTTGTGTTTGGTGGTTAAGATTTGTTTCCCCAACTAGACGATTGGGGCCTTAATTCTTGTTTATAATGGTTTTATTTGCATGTCCAAATCAGCATTTTCTCTCATTACAAGTATCTCACTTCTTTAGCATATCCTTAGCAACCCAGCAACAGCAGCTTGATGACACTCCTTTTCAATCTTGAAATTTGTTGCATGACCAACAACTTCAAATATAGTATCAGAGTTGGAGGTCTTACGTTCAAACCCAGTAACCCCAATTGTTGAGTTGCTTGTGTTTGATCTGCATGGTGCATAAAGCTAACACTTGCGGGGAGTGATAAATGTATGAAAGTATTCTTGACTTTCATAACTCATAGGTCCTAGGATCGAAACCTAGCTATAACATCATATGTAATGCCCTACTACAAAACATAGTATGATATTGTCCAATTTGGCCCTAAGCTTGCATGGTTTTGCACTTGGATTTTCACCCAAAAAGTCTTATACTATTTAGATTGGAACCCATACTTATAATTATTACAATCCTTCTTTTTCAAGTAATGTGAGACTGCACAGCTTACCCTGTATTGTCTTCACCCTATCTTGCCTAAGCTCAAGGGATTTCCTCTCAAGGGATTGATGAATGTCACAATAATTTCAATAGAGAAAATTAGAATTGTATTTGGTCCAAAAATATTTGTTATCTTGTTCAAATAATATATTATAGTAAGTTCTAATGGCATGTACTCTGTAGTTACAATAAATTGCAGGACATTAAGCCAAAACAAAAGAATGAATTGCAGGAAACAAAGTACTTAACAAAAGTAGTCAAAAGGCAAACCCTGTTACACATACTGATCTTTGCATGTCACTGAGGAAAGAATGGGCATTTTCACTTACCATCAATGGAATAAGCTGCGTTCCTGTCCTTTTGTTTAATTTACTAAAACAAAGTAGAAAAGTATTGAGGGCCACATGAAATTAGAATCAACTCCCATTTAGATTTTTCCCCCTCCACTGGGATGATAAACTTGACTGAATTCTACCAAGCTGATTGGATTGGGTTACAAACTTATGCTTAGCTTCGATTGCCTTCATCTCAATATGGATTTAGTAAATGATTCTAATTTTATTAACACATTTCATGAACATAATTGATTCTATATCAAAATATGCACAGTTTGTTTTCCCATCTTTTTTCCCCTGAAATGACACTATCATTCAATGCCATTACTTATTGGTGTGGTACTCATTCATCAGCTATATTCCTTTTATACATATTACATAATTCTAATTTTGATGAAATTCTACGCGATGTAATATGGCGAACAAGTAAATGCAGAACCTGTCCTGGTAAAGTTCAATTCTAGCTTAAGACAAAGAATAGTGATATTCTTGTCATTATTTTTGGAACTGTGGTATCTATAATCCCTTTATTTTATCAATGCACTCCAGGGTTTATCATCAGCTGTTGGTAAAAAGTCTTCTTACAAATTCTTACATCCCCGATCGCTATCATTTCAACTTCCTAAGCCATTTCTTCAACATAATGACAGAACTCATTCCTGCCTTTATCAACAAAATTCAATTTCTCTCTCTCCAAAGTCGTATAGAGGGCTCATATCTGCAGAAGCTGGAAAACAAAGCTGGGACTTTGGCCGATTCGTAAAAACATTATATTTCTTTAACGGACCTCCATCTCCTACCAAGGTTAGACAAAATTTTCATTTCATTTTTTGTCATTGTGGACTTGATAATTATGGAGTTCTGTTGTTAACAAGAATATTTTATTTTTTTAGTTCTTCGAATTTCTAATTGAGAAGCTATCCAGTCCTTCTCCCACTAAACCAGCAAAGATGGAAAGCTCTGGTATTGTCCTAGTAGCTGGAGCAACTGGTGGTGTAGGCAGAAGAGTTGTGGACATCTTACAGAAGAAAGGGTTTCCAGTTCGAGTGTTGGTAATTTTCTGATACATTGCTATCTTTCTTGAATTAATATTCTAGTTTAATACAGTATTAAAAGAAATTTTAATTTAAGATGCTTACTTTTTGAGGGTCATTACTGTAATATGAACTGTTTGCAGGTAAGAAATGAAGAGAAGGCAAGGAAGATGTTGGGCCAGGACATTGACATGGTGAGCTGTCCCATTGTGTGTCTGTTTGTAATATCCTACTTGTTCTGTTATGCTTGTGGAAGCTGTTGGTTTATTAATTATGCTTTGGGTTCAATGCGTAAATGGTAGCCATTCTTTAGTATCTTTATCATCTATTGATAATTTCCATATTATTAAGCATGGTAAACCTATATTTGTGATTCTCTTTAGGTTAATTAGGATCCATTTATAGTGAGAACTATTTCTAGTTTTACACTTTTTCCTTCATATTTATGGGATTGTGTATCCTGTAAATGCTCTAGATGATCCTCACGTGTTTTTGGATAGTAAGTATTTTATTGATTTGATAACTCACCTAAAGTCACAGGATAGCTTGTCATTTAATTCCTGTAAAATACATTCAAATGAAAATTTAATTCTTCACTGTTTTATTATTCTAGTAAAACTCGTCTATTCGGCACCCAAGTTCAGATGCTCCGAGGTTAGATGAATCAAGATGCAATCAGGAACCTCTTATTACCATCTTTAGCAAAAAAGGGAAAACAATAATAAGAAGATAAGCTATTGGATTAGTTATTAATTGATCCTACAAGAGTCACTCATAGTATACTTGTTTATTTCATTCCATGTTATCTAGGTGACACTTTTCCATTTATATTATTAGATTGTTGGAGACATTACTAAGGAGAGTACACTAAGCCCTGAGAATTTCAAAGGAGTGAGGAAAGTTATTAATGCTGTTTCTGTAATTGTTGGCCCAAAAGAAGGGGACACTCCTGACAGAGAAAAATACAGTCAGGTAAGTATGCAAACTTTGTTAAGATGAAGAAACTTCTAGGTTTTCACTTAGATGTTATAGAGTTGAGAAGTGAGAATGGATTTTCCTTTCTTTGTTAGTTTGTAAGAGTTTATGTTGACAAGTTGTAAGCTTCTTACCATATATTTATTATCCATTATATCCTATTTATTTGACATCTATTATATGTGGTACAGGGAATCAAATTCTTTGAACCAGAGGTGCTCAATTGATTTCCTGCTTTGCGTTTGGAGTCCAGTTTATTTTGAAATTTGAAGTTAAATTTGCAACTTGATTTTTTTTTTGCTTACGTTCTAAATTATACTTGTGTTTCGCTTGGTAACCATTTGGTTCGGTTTGCCTGTTGAAAACAGATCAAGGGGGATTCTCCTGAAAAGGTGGAGTACATTGGTATGAAAAATTTGATAAATGCCATCAAGGGGAGTGTGGGGCTTCAGAATGGTAATCTGCTTTTTGGATTTGAAGGTATAGTCTTCGGTGCATCAAAACCATTTATGATCTGCATAAATCATGCTGTGTATTACTTGTACAACTTTTGCAAACAATTGTGATTTGAATAACTAGAATATATATAAAATAGAAATGGAGTGTGGAACTATTAGTTAATCCTGAGATTCTGGGCTAGGAAAATCTGAAATTTTGCTATATCAGTGGGATATCTTTGTTTACCTGTGTATAACTCAATTTCTAAAGTAAACTTGAATACACAAAGAAATAACTGGCTAAGCTTGAGTTGCATCTGTAAAGGTCGTTGTTATCTCTAATATATAAAACATGCAGACATTCTAAAGTTCCCTTGGAAAACTTGAATATGAACTTTTTAAGATGACGTTTGAACTGAGATTCTTTCTTCTTTTTATATTTTGAAGGTGAAAATTATAGGGAGCTTCCTTGGGGAGCTTTAGATGACGTTGTAATGGGTGGAGTTAGTGAAAGTACATTCCAAATTGATCCAAATGGTGGTGAAAGTGGTGGACCAACTGGACTTTTTAAAGGTTCTTGTAAAACTCACTGTATAGTTTCCATGCGGAAAAATGATGTACTTTTTCTTTATATGGATTTGATTTGTCACCTTCAGGTGTTGTTTCAACTGCAAACAACGGTGGCTTTACAAGTATCAGGGCAAAGGTAGATGGAAATTGTTTTATTTGACTTCTTTTTGGCTGTCTATTATATTTTGTGCTGTTCTAATGGCTGCTGCTATAACATGCCAATAGTTAGACTCTTTTTAAATTGAAGTAAAATCTTGAAGTTTCAATGGCTCTTATCATTAATTCCTAAAAAAGACAAAAAAATCTAGCATTTCTCTGCAGATTCTAGAATACAGCAATATTCAAAACTCGAACTTGTTCTTAGAATAAATCTGCAGTATCCAATAGCGTTTGGTAAAGATCCTTTACTATTGCATCTTGACATGTTGCTAATTTTCATTGCCAAACTGCTCATTATCAGATTTTCTTCAAATTTTAGCATTGATAGGAGTAATGTGCAATCACATGTACTCTCAAGTTCTCACGCGTAAATTGTGATTGCCTTTTCTGTCAATACTTTTCTAATGGAAACAAAAATTAAAAAAACTTGTATTCTTAGTGAGGCTTATATATGATTAAATCAGGAATTTATTTGCAGTAAAAAGTCACGGATCTAGACATAGTTGTCTAATTATAATAATTATTGAGGGGTAAATTTTATTTTAAGGTTGTGTTGGTGTAAAGTAATTTTTAGGGCCCGTTTTTGTTGGAGAAAATTGAACATTTATTTTTAGAGAGGGTAGCTGTATAGGTCCAATATTTATTCTAAAAATGAAATTTAGATATTGTATTTATGTTTTGTGACAGTTTAGTCCTATTATTATTAAAAGTGACCGCACAAAAACAAATAACTATTTTTTATGTTTTTTATTTTTGTTTATTTTTTCCTTCAATTTATTTAAATTAAAATAGTTTCTATCTAATATAGTTGAAAAAATAAAAAAAAAATAAAAAGATTAATATTTTTTTTGTGCGATCACTTTTTAATAACAATAGGACTGATTATTATAAAAATAAATATAGAACCTAAGTCTCATTTTTGCAATATATAAGAAACCTTGGTGGTATTTTTCTCTTATTTTTATTAAATATGTTCCCACTAAATCTACTTGATTATATCACGAGCTTTTGTTTTTCAGAATTTTTCGGTACCAGAAGACCTTTCTGCATATGATGGTTTGGAGCTGCGCCTTAAAGG
Source organism: Hippophae gyantsensis (assembly GCA_030763125.1). Classification (NCBI taxonomy): domain Eukaryota; kingdom Viridiplantae; phylum Streptophyta; class Magnoliopsida; order Rosales; family Elaeagnaceae; genus Hippophae; species Hippophae gyantsensis. The sequence goes on along the minus strand of CM061033.1, from coordinate 7,169,120 downwards.
TGATGGGTGTCGGTATAAAATAATCATTCGTACTAGCAGTGATTGGGATACAATTGGATACACTTCAAGCTTTGACACCGTAAAAGGGCAGTGGCAGTCTGTGAGTATTAGATATTGAGTTCTTTAGCCACTGAATTGGGATGAAAATATTAATTTTGCACTTTGTGCGGTTTGGTTTCTTTTACAGGTACGATTGCCATTTTCTTCTTTGAGGCCTATATTTCGTGCACGAACTGTATCGGATGCCCCACCATTTGATCCAAGCAATGTTGTTTCATTACAGGCATGCCTTCTATGTCACTACTTTCCCCCCCTCCTCCTCTCTCTCCTGTTTCTGCTCCAAGATTTACTAAAATTTATTCACCAAAAATCTAATTGCAGCTTATGTTTAGCAAGTTTGAGTATGATGGAAAATTAAATCCCACTTTCCAAGAAGGTGAGTTTCAACTTCCATTATCCAGCATCCGGGCATATATAAATGATCCTATAAGTCCCAGGTATGGTAATCCTTATCGTTTAAGTTGTTGATGGAGAATTAGAAGATATTTTACAGGAGTTATATTTGAAAAACTGTTGATATTTTATGATTTAGTAGCTTGCAAGCCAAAAAAAAAATGAGGTAGACCTAGACCTTGAGGGGTGAATAGGTCTACTACTTAACAACTAACTATAGCACCTAAAACCAAATACAAAAGTAATAATGCAGCAGAGTTTGAGGACTATGTGCCATGTCCTACATCAAATAAAAACATAAAGCAATCAGTAAACAGTATATTCGGACCCAAAAAAAGTAAACAGTAGGTGATAGACATGGGTTTCTCCTCCCACAAAATAACTAAAAGAAGGGTAGGATCATCAGAATATAATAGGATTATGTCTGTTCTATGATGGTCAAGAGAGCTTGAAGCAAATTGTGCTAATTGGCCAGATATATCAAAGAACTGAGATTTCAGTTTAATATGGTTGTATCCCAAAAAGCAACATACAGTAGAATCAATACAACAATATAACACAAAACCCATTTCGATCAGTCTTACTGGTAAAACCATAGGTGGCCATGAGAATCAATACAACAATATAACACAAAACCCATTTCGATCAGTCTTACTGGTAAAACCATAGGTGGCCATGACCTGGCAATGCAAGATTGCTATCTTAGAAATAATTGTATGGACTCTGATATAAGACTCACCTTAGTTTTAGTGGATGCAAACCTGAGCTAATTGCTGACTCCTCAGTTCTTTCTGTCTACAATGCCGCCATTGTTTCAAAAGGTGCTTCACAAGGCCTTGCTTGCCCGCCACAAACCAGTTGCAATTGGCTGTGCTCATATTAACGATGTGTTGATTTCTTAAAGTGGGATCCCAAGTTCTAAGGATATACAAGTGTTTTGAAGCTCAAGTTCCCCAAAACAACATGGGTCTCAAAAATAGGTTTTCCCCAAAAAACCCTTTTGGATCCCACATATAAGCTACAAAATCTTGTATCAATTTTCCCAAGAACGAAGTATTTAATGTGCAAGAATCTGCTCAAGTTTCTCTAATTCTCAGCCAAATTTCTAAATGAAATTACAAGGGTATTTATAGAAGGATTGGAGGTCTATGGTACTAGCAGCCCTACGTGTAATTTAGGCTGCAGGACTTCACAAGGTACAATGCAAGAAAGCAAAGAGGGGCTTTAAAATTTCAGCCTCTTTATAAATCCCTACTTTGTTGGTCTAACTGAGAAAAACTTAAAGTTCTACAAATGGAGTTCAACTAGCCTTCTAATCCCCTTCATCAATATCTCCTTTCGGCTATATATTATTTTGGTTACAGTGCCTGACTCTGATTTCCCCTGTACTATCTTCTTTTCAGACACTAGAGAGTGATTAACCTATGGGATGAAACTGTCAATTCACTTAATGAAGTTGTGGAAGCAACGTATGCCTGCTTTGCAAATAGCACGCCCTTGAAAAACAAGCAAAAACATGATAAAATATAAAACCCTAAAGAATCTCTTATAAACTATGGTAGAATTCTCCATCAGCTAAAATATTCAAATACAATTTATATTCCATAAGTTTTGTTTATTTTTCTGCACGTAGTTAACGGTTATCCTTTTTGGTCATCTCACTTGCAGATTTGTTCATGTGGGCTCTGCTGGAGTTACCCGACCTGATAGGCCAGGACTTGATCTCAGTAAACAACCTCCTGCTGTACGCTTGAATAAGGAGTTGGGTTTTATCCTGACATTTAAGCTGAAGGTTTAATCCTTTTCCAGTGAAAGTTTGAGTTAATTATGTTATAAATATTGTTTACTGTTACAAAGTTCGATGCAGGAGCCTAGTTAGCCTTTTAGCTGTTGTTTATTTACATTTTTTGTCGATCATTTTATTCAGTTTATTGCTTGTTATGTTTGCTTTATTTTATTGTTTTATTTGCTCCGTAGGTGAGGTGTCAAGCTATTATGCAATTTCTCCTTTTACATAACAGAATTCTGATTAAATTTGACTGAGGATATTAGCTTTTGTTTTGCTGCTCAAGTTTTATACCAAGAGAATTCCTCTCTGATTTTATGACATTTTCTGAGTTAGAATCATAGAATTCTATTTTCTGGGGAGTTTTGTGTACTTCAGATTAAAATTAGGCTTTTACTCTAAGTGGTATCAAAGCTCAGGCTTTCCTGTGTGATGATGGCTAACTCCAATGAAGAAGACCAATGTGATGCGAACGATGCATACGTGAACAAAAACAGAAAAATGAGTTTCAATTCCGAGCTTTTCTACGAGAGTTTCAGCATACCATGACGCAATTTTGTGGCGAAATGATGACTGAGCTGCGAAGCTTACCAATCAACGACCCTGTTCGAACTATTTCTTTCTCATGACAACCATCCTCATCGAACCCACCTCCCAACAACACCCAAACAAAATCTATGGAAGAAATTGACCCTCATAAAACTACTCTACCTTTTCCACGAACCCAAATCCATACCCATTTACTAGACACCTATACACTTGATAACCATCCATACTTGCAACCCATGCGACCTTATCCACTCATTGAACTAGAATATCCTCGTTAAACACCACCCCATTCAGGAACAGACAATCAAAATTCTTAAACTATCGTAACAAAAATGATATCCTTGTTTATAATGGCTAGATGAATAGTTCTGAGTTTTTAGACTGGGTTAAATTAGTGAACAACTATTTTGATTATATGGAAGGTCCAGAGGATAAGCAAGTAAAGATGGTAGTCCATACGCTTAAGGAAGGAGTCAGTGCTTGGTGGGACAAGATCCAAGCTTCATTCATGGGTTCTAATGAAGAGGCTCATGTTCAAGCATTTCTTACCCTTTGATTACCACAAATACTTTTCAAATAATACCACAACTACCATCAGAGAATCAGAGCTGTTGTTGAATATGTGAATGGGTTTCAAGAACTTAGAGTAAGAAATGACCTAGATAATTATGAGATTTATCACTAGATTGAAGTATCCCTTAAGGAATCCGATAGATGTTCAAAATGTGTAAAGCTTCCTAGAGGCTATTACCTTAGCTTCCAAGTATGAAACACAATTAAGCAAATCCAACCCTCGAAATACCTTTGCTAGAAATTTAAGTAGTGAACCTTTCCAAGTAAGCAGCATTACTTCCATTCATCCAACCCACTCATTAACACGTAAAGGCCCTCTTGACTCAAATCCCACTGCTAGAAATATTGGAAAACAGCTTATGGTTGATGTCAAAAACAACCCATGTGTCAAAATTGGTACCTTTAAATGCTTTAAATGTAATAAGCCAGACCACAGATCAAGTGAATATCCATCGAGGAAAGCTATCTACATTGTAGAAGGCATGGAGGAACAAGAAATTAGTGAGTGATGAGAAAGGGGTAGGTTTTGATGAAGTTGAGTTTGCTTTAGGGGATGAAGAAGAGAAGTTTGCCTGCATTGCTCAAAGAATTTTATTGACACCCAGAAGAAGGAATTCCTAAAGACATTCCATCTTTAGAACAAGTTATACAATCAACCGAAAGGTGTGTGAGGTAATTGTGGATGGTGGTAGTTCAGAGAATGTGGTGTTTAAGAATTTGATGAATGCTATAGGGCTTGCAATTTTGTAACATCCAAACCCTTGCAAAGTGGGCTAGATAAAGAAGGGTGTTGAGTCATAGTGATTGAAAAATGCCTTGTTCTCTTGTCCATTGGGAGATACTATTAGGATGAGGTAGAGTGTGACATTATTGATATGAATGTATGCTCTGTTGCTTGGAAGGTTGGCAATTTGATAAGGAAACTATGCATAAAGGGAAAGAGAATACTTACTAATTTATGTGGCATAACAAGAAGATAGTCCTAGTTCTACAATTTGAAAGTTCCCAGGTAGCTGTTGGTAGAACCCAAAATAAGCCAATCTTATTAAATATCATTGTAACTGAAATCAGTAAAGAACTCAATAAACATCACACTGTGTTGGTTCTAATGTTTAAGAAAATTGTCCAAAACAGTCAAGAACTACTAGTATTGTTGGAGTCTCTTCTAAAGGAATTCAAGGATGTAGCACCTGAAGAATTATCAAGTGAATTGTCACCTTAGAAATATCAAGCATTAGATAGACTTAGTTCCAGGAGCTAAGTTAGCCAATTTGCTATACCACATGATGAGTCCCAATGATCATGAGACTTTACAAGAGATTGTAGTGGACCTATTACAAAAGAAGCATGTCAAGGAGAGCATAATGTCACGACCTTATTTTTCAAGTAGCGATCGTGCGACACTTAGCACGGTCCGTTGCACTAAGCCTGTCTTTCCCCAAACGAATTCTCCAAAGAGATTAGAAAGAGAGTTTGTAAAGAATGCTTTGTATTGCTCTAGAGAGAGTTTATGTTACAATTTGCTAAAAATTCCCAAGTTTTCCTAAGTTTCCTACAAATGGAGACCAATGGGTCTATTTATAGTGTGGCTTTAAGCTTAAGGCTATGCCATAACTTTTTAGATCATTCTAAGCTTAGAATGTACAAGAGTGTTCTAGGTTTATGTACAATGTGCCACAAGGTTCTAGGACCTTCTAGCCTACTCTAGAGTCTTCTAGGTTTGTCTAGTTTCTTCATGCAAGTTCCGGGATGTTCCGTAAGATTCCAGCGGCTTCTACATCCTTCATGAACCATCCGGCATGTTCTAGAGTATTCCAGCCCATTCTAGCACCCTCCAGCGTGCTCTAGAACATTCTAGGGTCTTCAAAGCTTGAGTTGAGTCCATCCAACTCTAGCCCTTTCTAGACTTCTCTAGGCAACTCTAGAACTTTCCATGTAGAATAGTCTAGATCCTTTATGCAACCATCATTTATTTTTGGATTTTTAGGGACATTTGAGCGGGACGTGACAATAAGCTCTTATGTTGTCCTTGTGCTATTAGTGTCTAAGAAGGATGGGATTTGTAGGATGTATGTGGATAGTAGAGCTATCAACAAAATCAAAGTGAAATACAAATTTCCCATACCCAGATTAGAAGACATGCTGGACATGTTGGGAGGGGCTATGATATTTTAAAGCTGGACCTTAGAACTGGATATCATAAAATAAGGATCAAGCCTGGAGATAAGTGGAAGATTGCTTTCAAAACCAAAAAGGGATTATATGAATGACAAATGATGCTCTTTGGGTTGTGCAATACCCCTACACTTTCATGAGATTAATGAACTAGGTATTCATACCATTCATAATATTATACAATTAATTACATAATATATATTTCTAATAATTAGGGATTTCATCATTAAGGCATCTTTTTACACACTTCCTCTCAAGTTAGTTTGAAGATATCCATCATTTCCAACTTGCAAATACATGAAAGAAACACAGGTCGAGGTAATCTTTTTGTCAAAACATCAACTAGTTGATTTCCACTTGAGACAAATAGAATACAAATTTCACCGTTTTTAATTTTTTCCTTGATAAAATGTTTGTTGATCTCAACATGCTTAGTTCTATTATGGTGAACAGGATTATGAGCAATGCTAATAGCAGCTTTATTATTGTAGAAGAGTTCCATTGTTTCTAGTGTGGTAACACAATTATTTTAGCAAAATATTCAACTACAATAGTTCATAAATTTCATGTACCATTGCTCTAAACTTCGTTTCAACAGTCAATCTAGATATCATAGATTGTTTCTTACTTCTCTAAATAACTAAATTTCCTCCAATAAAAGCGCAAAATCCAAACGTTGACATTTTATCTTCGATTGAACCTACATAATCAGCATTTGTGTAGGCTTTAATGTGAAGGTGATGATTCTTTTAGATGAGCAAGTTTCTTCCAAGTGTGTCTTTAAGATATCGTAGAATCTTCAAAACTGCTTCGGTATGAGTTTCATAGAGGAAGTGATGTACTAACTGACTACACTCACAACAAACGCAATATCCAGTCTATTATAAAATAAGTATATTAGCTTTTCAACCAATATTTGATAGCAATTTTTGTCAACTGCGGCACTTTCCATTGCACTTCCATAGTGTTTTGGATCAATTGGAGTTTCTACTGGCTTGCAACTCACTATTCCTATTTCTTGGAGTAGATTTAAGACATACTTTCTCTCAGATACAAATATCCCTTTCTTCGATCTTGCAACCTTAATGTCCAAAAAATATCTTAACTTTTCCAAATCCTTGATCTCAGACTCTTTGGCAAGCATTTTCTTAAGTTTATGAATTTTATCAATGTCATTGCTAATAAGAATGATGTTATCCACATAAACAATTAAGATTATGATGCTCCCATTTTTAAAGTATTTGTAAAACAAAGTATGATCCCCTTGACTTCCTTTGTGAACCTTCTCAAAACGATGAACTTTCTTTGTGAACCTTTCAAATCATGATTTGGGTGATTGCTTTAGTTTATACAAAGACTTCTTGAACTTGCACACTTTCTTATGTCCAAACACATCTTCAAAATCAGGTAACAGCTCCATGTATACTTTTTTTAAATCTCTGTACAGAAAGACATTCTTCACGTAAAGTTGGTTAAGATCTTAATCTATATTTGCTGCAAGAGATAAAAGAACCCTAATTGAATATATCTTGATAGTAGGAGCAAAAGTTTCTTGATACTTAATTATGTAAATTTGCATAAATCCCTTTGCCATAGTCTTGCTTTATATCTCTCAACTGTTCCATCTGCATTGTGTTTCACTATAAACACCAATTTACTTCCAATTGGTCTTTTTCTTGGAAGAAGAACAACAATCTCCCATGTATTATTCTTTTTCAAAGCTTTTTTTTCTTCGAAGACAACTTTTTTCCATCTTGGAATGGAAAAAGCTTCCTGTATAGTACTTGGCATAGCCTCACCAGAAGATAAGTTAGCAATAAATGTTTTAAAAGTAAGGGAAATTTTTTTATATGAGACAACTTGAAATAGGATGTATTGTACAAGATCTAACACCTTTCTTATTGGCAATTGGAACATCAATATTGAAAATATCAGGAGGTTTAGTCAAATTAAGTTTCCTACAAAGGTCAAGGGTTGAAGGATTATATATATTTTTTAGAGACTTTGTGTCCCGTTTAGATGACTGGTTTTGTTAAGGAGATTGTGCCTTGTTCCTTCTTGAATAAATTTTTAGTTCCTTATCTCTATCTTTTACATATTCAAGTGGTGTTTTTGGAATTAGAGATGAAAGCTAAGGTGATGTTTGGTTGGAGGGAATGAAAAGGAATCAAAATTGATTCCTTTCATTTTGTGTGTTTGGTTGGACGAAATGGGAGGACGGAATGAAATCGATTATTAAAGGAGAAGGAATCACAATTCCTTCTCCCCCTTTAGGAATCATGATTCCATTCCCATCTAAACTTTTTTTTCCAATTTTACCCTCACCTTAAATATAACCCAAAATTCAAACTCAAAACCCAAATCCCTAAACACAAAATCCCAAAACCCAAAACCCCAAATCCCTAAACCCTAAACACAAAATCCCAAAACCCAAAACCCCAAATCCCTAAACCCTAAATCCCAAAACCCCAAACCCCAAACGCAAAACCCAAAACCCAAAACCCAAAACCCAAAACCCTAAACCCTAAACCCTAAACCCTAAACCCTAAACCCTAAACCCCAAACCCTAAACTCTAAAACCTAAATCCCAAAACCTTAAGCCCTAAACCCTAAACCCTAAATCCTAAACCCTAAACCCTAAATCCAAACCCAAAACCCTAAACCTCAAATCCCTAAACCCCAAATTATAAATCCTAAAACCCTAAACCCTAAACCTTAAATCTAAAATCTCAAATTCTAAAACCCTAAACCCTTTTTAGAAAAATAATAATTTTAACCCTAAACCTTAACCCATAAATCCTAAACCCTAAATCCTAAACCCTAAATCCCAAACCTCAAAACCCTAAACCCTATTTAGAAAAATAATAATTTTAATAATATATATTTTTTTAATTAAGTAATAATTATTTAGAAAAATAATGATTTCAATAATGTATTTTATTTGATGAAAAAATAGTAATTAAATGACATTATTTGAACTTTACTGAATGTAAGGGTACTAAGGTAATTTATAGCTTTTTCCATTTCATTCCAGTGGCAAACCAAACATTGTAATCCTGATTCCGAGCTTGATTCCAGTGGTCAAACTAAACAACATTGTTTCCTTTCCATTCCATTCCGATTTCGATTTCATTCCACGAACCAAACGCCACCTAAGAGTTTTTAGAGTTTACATGCTCATTTGATATAGAAGTATCAATAGATACCAAATCATTATTGAGAACAATATGAGGAATACAAACAGGAGAGGGTACAGTTACTTGAGAAATATTAGAGAGGGTAGACTAAGCTGAATCTTCCACATGTCTACTACCCCCTGAAGAGAAGGGTTGGTAAAGAATTAAGTTTTTTTTAAAGAATGTAACATCCATGGACACCAAAAAATTGTGTTGGAGGATAATTACATACATAATAGAAGAATGTCCTACGAAAACATAACAAAGAGCTTTTGGATCCATTTTTTCCTATTGTGATAGTGTATGTGAACAAATTCTACACAATCAAAGATTTTGGATGGGAGACGAGAAAAGATGTTAGGATGGATATGTCTTCATAAGGTTATCAAGAAGAGTTTTGAAATATAAAATTTTAGATGACATTCTATTGATAAGGTATGTAGCGGTAAGAACAACTTGCCCCAATAAGTTTTTGGAATTTTCATAGTAAATATTAAGGTTCTTGCTACCTCAAAAAGATGTATGTTTTTCCTCTCAGTTATCACATTTTGTTGGGTTATATCAACACAAAAATTATGGTGTATAATTCCATGAGTTGTGAGGTATGAATCAAGAATTGAAGAAAAATACTCTTCCATTTTCGGTTCAAAGAATTTAGATTTTGGCTTCAAATTGAGTTTTAATCATTTGGTGAAAATTTTGGAAAGGTATGGTAGCTTTGGATTTTTCTTTGAGCAAGAAAACCTAGCTTGCACGAGTATGTTCATTAATGAATGTTGTGAACCATCTAAAACCCAGATTGGTCATTGACACGTGAGGGACCTCAAATATCACTGTGAATTAAGGAGAAAGGTTGTGATTGTTTATGCTTTTGTGCATGAAAATAAGCATGATGGTGTTTGGCTAACTCACATGTCATATTGAAAATCATAAGGATCTTGATTTTTGAACATTGTAGGAAATAATTGTTTCATATATGAGAAATTTGGGTGACTTAATCGTTTCTGTCAAAGTATTATCTATCGATTAAGATCAGAGGAATTTAAGTAAGTATGAGAAAGATTACCTGAACTAGGAGGTTCACCCTTGTAGTAATAAAGTCTATTAATGTCCTTTCCAATGCCAATCACCTTCTCCGTGTGTAAGTTCTAAAATTCACATTAATCGGGAAATAATTTAGCAATACATTAATGTTCTTTGGTAATCTTACTTATTGAAAGGAGATTACAAGATACTTTTGAAACATGCAAACCAGAATCAAGTGAAATTTTTTGAGATGGGAATACGGCCTTGTCCTTCCACTAAAATGAAAGATCCATATGTAACTTTAACTTTCTATTTACCTTAACAAAGAACATGTGAAACAAAAAGATTAGAATGACTGGTCATCTGAAGCACATAATCAATGATCCAAAGATAATTGGTGAAAGAGGCAACATTTAAACTTGAAGAGTAAATCATGACTAAAAAAATGTTGAAGTTGATGAACTACTTTATCTTTTATCTTCTTTGAATATTTTCATTAACCACAACACTATCAAAAAAGCAACTCAATATCAACTATAATTCATTAATCACTACTACTGTTCATATTCTCAATGCCTTGTCTGACAACTCATCGTCAAAAACTTCAGACGTGAAGATCATTTGTCTGTTAAAGGATAATATTTATGTTGTGGATGAAACTATTAAAAAGGAGATTAATTTGAATGGTTTGTGAAAGATAGATTTAATTTGTGTTACTATGAAGCTCTTTGGACAAGATATATGGCTTATTGGAATAGGTTTTAGAAAAAAAGGGATTGGGGTAAAAAAAAAATTCAATGATTCAAGAAAAAATAAGATAATAATAATTGAAAATTTTGTAGAATAATGGCATAAGGTTAATTTTTTTCTGATTTAAATAGGTAACCGTGATCTAAATGAAGGGTAGAAATGCCATCTCATGGAATCTTTTTACGAGCTATATACCAATTCGACCAAGTAGGCCTCACAAATATGAATTAAGCAAGTTACATAATGGAAGTATAAAACAACATGCTCAATACAACACACAACAAAAACAAATAGCAAAATCAAAACAATATGTAATAAACACACTAGTGACGGTGTACCTCACAGGCTCCTATCTAAGCTAGCAACATGCATGCATGACAAACGACACATAGCATATGAAACAGATATATATACTAAGAACCTATAAAGGATTTCCAATAACTTTAAGACCTCATATGTGAGAACATATATAATAAATTATGCTTGTACTCTCATAGCATGCAATCAAATATAACATAGCAAACCATAATAGAGTTTGACGTCTAGTACAATACCATGGTAAGGAGATACACTCCTTAAAAACTCGTACTAAAAACGCATGATCATAAAACAGAAGCAATAGTTAGAAAGTTATAGGCATGCTACAAGGAAAGGAAAGAAAACATGCAATTACACAAATCAAATAAGCTTTCTAATTAAAGTCTAAATCTAGTATGTTTGCACAAAAATGATAGACACTTAGGTTATACTAATACAACAATCTAATCATACATAACAACATTGAAGGAGTTCAAGACTCAATATACTATTAGGTTAAGGAGATACTGACTCCTTAAGGACTTGTTCCAAGCATACAAATAATATAGAGATAAACACTTGACAGATAATCACCACAGTAATGCAAATAAACAAAGATATGCAATATTATAAAGCAGATGCAATATTCAAAATCCAGAAAGGAAGTAATAAATAATAAAAGCTTTCTAATCAGAGTTTAAACTGTAATATCTAGAGACATACACAATTTAAACTTTGTTTGTACTAGCCAAATAATAGAGCATGCAACACAAGATATAACGAGGTAAACTCACATAGAAACCTTATCTATGTGTGGTAACATCCTCGGGTTGCTTATGACAATCACTCGATAACAAAAAAATCCACTAAGTAATAAATCAATTAGAACCGTGACAGAAATAAAACCCTTATTACCTCTATCAACTGAGACCTGTGTCCGAACCGTCTATTGTTGCCCTCGCTTGTTGTCTTTGCAATAACCTGGTTTGACACACGAACCTGACTCTTCTCCAAAGGTAACACCACCTAATATGTTGTAATCAGAGACCACAGATAATCCATGTACACACACAGCTAACGATTTGATATTTTAGCTCAACTTATCACGCACAGCTAATTATATAAGAACTCAAACAGTTGAAGTTAATTAACTCTCACAAAGATGTTCTCACAAATAAAAAGTTACGAAGACATCTACCAACGGATATACGGTTCACATATAAAGCTCACTTGCAAGCAACACCTCAACTACTCACCACTCAAGAGCACGATTTTGCTTACACAGTCACAAATTACTAATACGGAAGAACCTTTAAGGTAATAGCGATTTTGAAATAGAAAAATGGGATGTTAAACTGACAGAGCTCCATTACATATTTTATAGATAAGAAACAAGAAGAGGGGCATTTATAGAAGTTACCCAACGGTCGGACCACCTTGTCACGGTTCTCACCATGATCCTCGCTGATCACCTCGCCACGGTCTTGTTGAGAGGTGTGGCGAGGTGTTAAAAAACATATTTTTTTGTTCTAAAAAATGCCGAGTAATTTTCATAAACATTTGCACCCGAAACGAAACAAAAACATGAGTGATAACGTCGGCTCGCTTGCTCGTCAAAAAACTACAATGCTCAAAGTAGCATACACACTACGAAAATCAACCTTGTGGTGTTTGTAAATATACTCACAATTGTACTATTCTTAACTAAGTGTATGTGCGTTACTGATCCACAGTAATAAATCTTATACAGAAGATGCAGTAATCAATCTTATATAGAGGAAGACAAAATATTGAGCAAAATTAACACCTTCTCTCTATTTTGCACACAAGAAGCCAACTCGGACACAAATGACTACAGGACTTACAATAATAATATTGGAGTTGAATGCAAATAAAGTATAAATAAAATAGGTAACAAATAGGTGAAGAATTTAGCATGCTGTTTGGTTCTATGCAATGCACTCTGTTTTTTACTCAAAAAGGGTATTAAATGATAGTAATTTCAACAATGAAGACTAAAAAATTCTGGGCAGTTTTGAACACAAAAATCATGGTAAAAAGAAGGAAATTCCAGTACTAAAGGCTGAAAGAAAATGTAGTATACTCTTGGTGATTAAGGCCTGAGAATTCAATCTAAAAAAAGAGCCTAAAGTTCTAATACCATGAAAATGTTTTTGAATTTTACTTTGAATATATTGCTCAATGTTATCTTTTGTACATTGCCTTCATATACTTATATACAATTTAGAGGAGAAAAAAAGAAAAGAAAAAAAAAGGAGACTGGCATTGCATAATATGTTCCTTAAATTAAGCTCCCTAATTGACTCATAATATCACAAGTAATTACGTAATAACTATTCCTAATAATTAAGGATTGCATCATTAAGACATCTTTTTCCACAGTATCAAAGGAGTTTCTGTAGACTAGAGGAAAATTACAACTATGCAAGAATGGCTAGCCCAAACTAAAGCACATGAGGCTCGAAGCTTCCATGGTTTTGTCCCTTTTTACAGGAGGTTTGTTAGGAGTTTCAGTTTCTTAGTGGCATCTATTATTGAGTGTTTGAAGAAGAGTAAGTTCTGTTGTGAAGCTAGTCCGCAAGAAAGTTTTGAGTTAAACAAGGACAAACTCACTGTGCTCCTATCCTTGCCTTAACTAATTTTGATTTTGCTTTTGAAGTTAAAATTGATGCATCATGCTTAGGAATTGATGCAGTATTAATTAAGTGATGCTATTAAAAAGTGGTCAGCTTTTGAACAAGAATTTTAGGCAGTGGTAAGGGCACGACAATATTGGGAGCACTACTTGATACAGAGGGACTTTATATTACACAATGACCATTAGTCACTCCAGTTTTTGAACTCACAAAAGAATTTGAGTAACATGAATACTAGGTGGGCATTGTACCTACAAAGGTTTACCTTTATATTCAACACAATCATGCAAGTAGAATGTCCTATCTGATGGTCTTAGTAGAAGAGCTCATGTCTTAGCTGTGGCCAGAGCTGGAGATCCTAAGCTTTGATTAGTTACTTCCTCTGTATGAATCAGAAGAAGATTTTCAAGAGAATTGGGCAAGTTGTCATAATGAAATTCCTAGAGAAGGATATCACATTGACCAAGGGTTCCTATTTAAGGAAAACAAGCTTTGCATTCCTAGAACATCCTTGCATGAGTTCCTTATCAAAGAGTATCACTCTAATGGATTGTCAGCACCCATTGGCAGAGACAAAACCTTCCTAGCCTTAGAAGACAAATATTATTGGCCACATTTAAAAAGAGAAGTTGCAAAGCATGTGTAGAGGTGCTCTATTTGTGAAATTGCTAAAGGGACATCACAAAACACAGAGTTATACTCTCCCTTGCTTATCCCTAAGAGAATCTGAGAGGACCTAAGTATGGATTTTATCCTAAAGTTACCCAAGATACCAAGACATTTTGACTCGATAATGGTGTTATTTGATTGTTTCTCAAAAATAGCTCATTTTTGTGGCTTGTAAGAAGACTGCAGATGCTAGTCATGTAGCAGTGTTGTTCTTTAAAGAAGTGGTGAAACTTCATGGTGTACCTAAATCAATAGTGTTTGACAGAGATGTCAAGTTTGCTAGTCTTTCCTGGAAGGAACTTTGGAAGAATTTTAGGACTGGGTTAAAGTTTAGTGCTATTTACCACCCTCAAACAGATGGCAAGAGTGAAGTAGTTAATAGACCCTAGGAAACATGATCATGCCTTTCTGGTGACTGAACTAAACAATGAGATTTAGTTTTAGCACAAGCTGAATTTGTATTCAACAGTATGGTTAGGACACTCATCTTTTATGAGAATTTACACAAAGGTGCCAAACTTTGTGATTGATATCATTGTAATTTCTCTTTTCAAGAGTCAGCTAGCTAACAACAAGAGTGCTGAGGAGGCTGTGAAGTTTTCAAATGAAGTTAGGCTCACTTAGAAGCTAGTACTTTATCATACAAGCAGCATGCAGACAGAAATAAAAGATTTAAAGCCTTCTCAATGGGTGATTTGGTCATGGCACACATTAGTAATGGAAGAGCACCAAAATGAACTTATTCCAAGTTACATGACCGAAAGATAAGCCCTTATAGAATTAAGAAGAAAATAGGTGACAATGCATATGCGCTTGACCTTTCAGAGTCTCTCCATGTATCCCAAACATTCAATATTGTAGATCTTTATGAGTACTTTCCAATAGAGATGGCATGGTCCTCTGTGAAGAAGTTATTATATCAGCAGCTAAAGTTCACACAGTTCGGGGAGGAACATTTCTTCAAAAGAGGAGCAATGATGTAGGAGTCTAGTTAGCTTTTCAGTTGTCCTTTATTTACATTTTTTTTGTCGTATAACCTTATGCTCTTGCTTTGTAACCAACTGCTGACTGAGAAGCGGACTTGATTGATCAGTTTATTTTATTCAGTTTATGGCTTGTTATGTTTGCTTTATTTTATTATTTTATTTGCTCCTTAGGTGAGGTGTCAATCTATTATGCAATTTTGAGTTTTGATTAAATGTGAGTGAGGTAGTGGAGCATATTAGTTTTTGTTTTGCCGCTCAAGTTTTGTACGGAGATAATTCCTCTCTGATTTTATGACATTTTCTGGGTTACAATCATATAACTCTCATTTTCTGGGGAGTTTCTTCAAATTAAAATCAGGCTTCTATGCTACAGTTAGTCTTGCTATCATTGTAAAGTTGCTATCCTTTAGCTTTATGATGTAGCATTGGAAGAGAATATTAAGGGGATGATAGAAAGAGGAAAATTGGGGTTTGAAAAAAGAAGCGCTAAGGGGAAAAACTATAAGCAATACTCAAATTATTATAGACTAGGGCTAATAGTAAGTGACAAAGAGTCCTTTGGCACATATATTCAAGATTTGGCCTCCAAGCAATAAAACTTGAACCATAATTTTTTATTTTACCCATAAAATAAATACTGTCAATAAATATTAATAAATTTTAAATTACTAAATATCAAATTTTTAATAAATAAGTTTTAAACAAAAGTAGAAGTTCTTGATTGCTATTATTTCAAATGAATATACAAGTTGGTGATGAGAGGAAGTTTATAGTAGAAATATAAAATAGGACAAGAGGAGAACTAAGAAGGAAATGCGAATTAAATATAATATTCTCCAACAAAAATGAATGTCAAAAAATGAAAAGAGAAAAACGCAAAATATGGCATTTCTCTATATTGATTCGCTATCTGACGAGATCCTGAAAATTGTAAGGGGGAGGATTTGATACGGGAAAGTGGAATGCCATATGCAATTGTGAGACCTTGTGCATTAACCGAGGAACCTGCTGGAGCAGATCTCATTTTTGAACAGGGAGACAATATAACGGTAAAGATGTATATATAGTTCTTTGCAACTGTGTGCTTGGCGTTCTGATCATTTGTTAAAATCAACCTTCTTAACAACAACAATCTTTATTTTCTTGGCATATTCAGGGGAAAATATCAAGAGAAGAGGTTGCGCATATATGTGTTGCCGCTTTGGAAAGCCCATACGCTTGTGACAAGACATTTGAGGTCACAAATTAACTTTCATTTTTTCTAGAATAAATATTTCTCCGTTTTATAATCTCAAAGTTGTATCTTGTTAGCATGTTACATGAATTGTTTATTATTAATGGTTTTTACTTCCATAACATGATCTTCAGCTAGATAAGTCCATCTATGATGAGGTTGGCTCTGGTGCTTGAAGTATACTTTTTTTTTGCCAGCAGGTCTTTTTTATTTTGTTAAAAATTTGTAGACATTTGTCAATTGTCACTTTACAGGTGAAGAGTGTTGTACCATTTAGTGAGCCATTTACTGTTGACCCTGAAAATCCACCTCCTGAGAAGGACTACAACATTTATTTCAGAAGTCTGAAAGATGGGATTACAGGGAAAGAACCCCTAGAACAATGTTCCAAACAAAGTCCCTTACCAGCCTGATTCAGCGGTTTTCCTTCATGGCAGGTTTGCTTTTAAACATAAACTCATAATCTTTGTCTGCCAATTTTGTTAATGTGTCTGAAGAGGATTTGAAAACAAAACCTCTAGTTAGGGCTTCGTTTTTTTAGTACCTACGCCCCCTTCCTCCCCAAAACATGAATGCACCTAGAGCAGGCACAAAGAGACAATTCTGTGTCCCGACTTCGTCCCCAAAAAAAATAAAAAAATCTGTAGGCTCTGCTGTGATTCGGCATATACATCACGTGTGTATTTATAGTTTTTACCTCTCACCTTGTGTGCTTTGTCAACAGAAGACGGCCTAAACTATTGAATTTAATTGACTATTTTTTTGTAATATACATATCAATTGTATGAAAATATTTGTGGTTTTGGTTGCAGGAAGAGTCTTTTAACGAGACAAAAGTGATGAAGAATATTTTGGCTTATTTATGGTCTGTGCTGTCATTTTCAGTTGTAGATTAGGCTGCCTATAGCTCGCCCAGGAGTATTTTCTCTCTCTCTCTCGTAATTATTAAAATTCACTCTCTACATGTTTTATATTGCATGTAAGAACTGTTACATAATGTTTAGAAAAGTACAATTTTAGAAGCTGATAATCCAAGTACAATTCATATACTAGTTTTGGAAATTAGGTAAAAAGATGCATATGGCTCCTGCAGAGATTCAAAGTCCTAGATGATGTTGAATTAAATCCAAAATTAGTTGAATTAAACCAATTTTTCTAAATTTCTCCAAATGATTCAAATTGAAGATTTTGAAATATAAATGTAGAAAAATCATGCAATGCAACGAGTATATACCAAGACTCAGATGATGTGGAACCTATCACATGCCAGACACGCATATTTGTCTCTGGAAGTTCTTATTCCCACTTTACCATGAGTTATCCCATAGTATGGAGGTGGTGTTGTAGCAGTGGTTCCGAAGTTTCATTATGAGGTGCGCAAATATAGTAGTTGCTCTGAAAAATTAAACTTTTTCTCGTAATTGGTACGTCCAAATCATTCCACATATAACGTCAGGCTTCGGTACTTTTTTAATAGTTGCTTTTTTCATAGTTTCATACGATACTTTATTACTTGACCACATTCACACACATTGTATTAATGGTCGGAGAGGGAGACTTATATGACTAATTATTATTGGACGATGGGCTGCAGAACTGTTTACTGGAGGAATAATTATTCTGTCTTTGGGGTAAATGATGTTCGGTTTAAATGTTTATAGTAATTTTGACTTTATAGGTGTATTGCACACTTTACAAGAAAATAATTGCATTAAATAAATATGTAAATGTAATATGTTTCATTTTATTTAACATTTTTATCTAATTAATAATAGCACCATATAAATTCCATATTCTATCTTTTCAGCATTTTATTCGTGTGTTGTGGTATATAATATAATATAATATAATATAATATAATATAATATAATATAATATAATATAATATATTGAAAATAACGATCTTTTTAATATTTGTCCAGTCATTGAACTTGATTTCTTATTTAGAAATAGTAGTTGTGAAAAAAAAATCAAAAAATGGATTAAAAGATAGTTTTAAAAATTCTTGTATAACTCATATGTTGCAAGTGAATCCTTTTAAAAAAAATTAAAATAAAATATCTTACCACATTATTTAACGGGAAAACGTGAGGCTACCGAGAGTTCAATTATGTTTGTGAAAACTTACTTTCACCTATCCTGCCAGGCAAACCATGTAACTTGTGATTTAAAAAATTACCCAAAATCACTAGGTAATATTTTTTTTATTTTACTAAAATCATTTGAAAGTAAGGCTTATCATAACAATATTAAGCCTTATTTAGGAATAGTTTTGATAAAAAATAAAATTTGTGGTAAAACTTTTTCTGATGTGAGAAAGCATGTACCTAGTATGGAAAGGCTTACCATTGACATCTAGTGTCGTAGTAAGAATTATCATGACAAGGCATTACTTTACCATAGTAGTGAAAGACCTTATTTTAGAGTAATTTTAGTAAAATAAGAAATTCATGGTAAATCACTAGTTTAGTGTTAGAAGGTTTTTCGTTGACATCTAGCGTTATGGTAAGACTTACTATGATATGACAACGTTAAGGCTCACTATGATATGACAATGTCATACTATAATATTGGTAACCCTCAATTCACGAGCAATTTTGGTAAAAAAAATTTATTCACTCAAATATCCTACTAGTTTGGTAAATCACTTCTTATGAATTGACTTATTTAACAAGCTTACTACAAATTTGATACCATTTGAAATTAAATATAGAAAGGTCTAAAAACATTTAACCTGTTGTACTAAAATGTGGCTCCTGTTTAGTTAAGAGCTGGATTATGAAACAGAGTTGCATCATATTATTATCTTATAAAAATTTCATACCATATTCCTTGATCTAGGTGGATCTTCTCAAAGTATTTATTCTAAATATAAAAAAACTATTATTATTGAAGAATCTCATTCATATGAATAATTACTTGAAGTATAATTGTTCTTTCAACTTAAATAGTTAACTGGGATTTAGATGAGAGGTGGAGATGTTACTCATGAAATCTTTTTGTGAGCCCTATATCAATTTGACCAAGCTGATCTCATGAATGTGAATTAAACAAATTATACAATGAAAGTTCAAAACAACATACTTAATTCATCACACAACTAAAACACTTAATAGATACAAAATATACAATCTGTAGTAAACACATTAGTGATGTTGTGCCTTAAAGGCTCTTGTCCAGTCTAGCAACAAACATACATAATAATCAATGCACATCATGTGAGATATGAATGCATACTAATTAATAAATAATTTCCAATCACTTCAAGACTTCATATGTGAGAACGTATTCGTTAAATGATCACAATGCTCTCACAACATGCTATCAATATTGTGGTAAAACAAAGTACTAGTCTTGGATGAGCAAATAAGGTGAAGGCATAAACGAATCTTGATAGGATGTGCATGCAACTGGTTAAGTCCCTTTTTCCTGATGAATCGAGCTGAGTGAGCCCCCTTAAAATTTTGTGTCTCCTAAATGTTAGGGATACAAAGGCACAAAAGATCCCATCGTGCACATGCTCATCTTCAAGACAATAATGGCTCCCCTTAGCATGCCTTAAGATAAAAAAGGATGCGATGATACCACTCTATATGATTTGATGATCAAATGGTTCATTGATCTAAAGCCAAGATATATCACTTTTTTCGTTAAGCTGGTAAGATTATTTGTTACTAATTACACCAGCAACAATCTATTGAAAAAAGAATCACATCATCTATTCTTCGTTTTCCAAAATGTGGATGAATCTATAGAGGTGTTTATGAAGACGTTCCGTGAGGAGATGATTGAAATATCTAATTGCTTGAATTCTATTACTGTTCAAGCCTTCCAGTTGAGTGTGTTGAGAAGTTTGATTTTTTTTTTGAACTCACTAATATGGTACCCTGAACTATGGAGGAAGCTTATGAGAAAGCACATTAATTTTTTAACCTAGTAAGAAAATTAAAGCCGCATAAGAAAGAAGTCACAACCACACCTATTAGAACAAAAGGTGAAGCGAAGTCAAACAATTCCGTTGTTGTTCCTAAAGGTAAACCTGAAATAAGAACTCCTACTAAGTCACATGATATTAAGTGTTTTAGGTGCCAAGGGCTCAAACATATTGCATTTGAATACCCAAATAAAAGAATTATGGTTTAACGGGTAGATGGAGAAATCGAAAAGGCTAGTTCAAGTGACGATGAAATGCCACTATTGGAGGATTATTCTGATGTAGAATTGGAAGAACTTGTGCATAGGGAATTACTTGTCACAAGGAGAGCCCTATGTATACATCCTAAGAATGAAGGAGATGAGGAGCAATATGAGCATATTTTTCACACAAGATTCCATGTGAAGGATAAGGTATGTACGATTATTATTGATAGTGAGTGTTGCACTAATGTTTTTAGTATTTTGTTTGAAGAAAAGTTTAATTTGAAGTGGAAAAAGCATCCCAAACCGTACAAGCTACAATGGCTAAATGATTGTGGAGAAGTGAATGTCAACAAACAAGTTTGGGTTCCTTTTTCAATTGTCAAGTATGAGGATGAGGTTCTTTGTGATGTGGCACCAATATTTATTGCTCGTATTTTGCTTAGACAACCGTGGCCGTTTGATAGGAGAGTGATGCTTGATGGGTATAAATTGGTACTATTTTGAAATGAACAATCGAAAAGTTGTATTAGCCCCTCTCAAACCTTTGCAAACTTATGAAGACTAAATTAGGATAGCCGGAGAGTGCAAATTGAGAGAGAAAAAAATAATTGAGATCAAGGTGCTAATCAAGTTGATGTTCCCAAATATTCTCAAGATCCTTTGCAAGGAATTGATGGTCCAATGACTAGGGCAAAGACAAAGAAGATGAAGGAAGCTTTACAAGGCTTGATCATGGAAGTGCAATACAAAGAGGCTGTGCTAGAATAATCAAAAACTAAATTTGAAGATTCTAAAGCTTCACCAAGGATGGTTTATTACCTTTTTATGCAAGGAATAGATTTGGAAGATCAAGTTAGGAGCAAATATTGATTTAGGAAGTAATATTTTTGTTTTAGTTAATTATGAGCCTTTTATGTTTAACAATTTTTATTTTAGTGAATTGTGGGTTTTTTTTATTTTAAGTCTTTTAGTCTTTCATATTTTAAGGTTGGATTAGGCCTAATCTATAACTAAATTGGCTCATTAGGCCCATTTTATCTAGGGTTTTTTCTTTTTGGGTTTCTTGCTTATAAAGAAGAAGAGTTATGTAATTTGGAGGTAAGAAAGAATATTATTAATGAAAAGTATATTCCATAAAGTTTTTTTGTTGCCTTATTGTGTTCTTCATTGAATGCTTGAATTCTACTTATCAATGAGAGTGATCATCCTTTGTGGAGTCTCAAAGTTTGGGTTTTAAGGACTTTGTTTCCTTAGGGTTCTAATTTAACCATCTTCAACGCATTCTTAGCAAATCAATTATTTCTATTCCTTTGAGTTTGTGGGTTTTTAGGTTATTCGCCTAAAGGGTCCGCATCATTTGGTATCAGAGCCTTGGTTGCTGAAAAATGGTTATCTATTTTCATCTATCTTGGTTTTGAAATCTAGATTTAAAAAAAAATCGTCCTCTGATTGTTTTCTGCATTCTTGAATCACAAATCACAAAAATAAAAGAGAAATTTTGTCCTTTTTGAGTCTTGTGTTTTCTTTAAATTTTGTTGTCGTTGTTTTCAAATTTGGATTTTGTTTCATAGTTTTCTTTGAATTCTTCGTATCTTTTTATTTTTTCTTTATTTATGTGTTCAATCTATCTTTGTTTTTCAAAAAAAAAAAAAGAAAAGAGGAGGGCTAATGTCTAGTTAAAAAAAAAAAATTTGATAAAACAAAGTTGTAACTTTAAACGGCCATAACTTTTGACTTGGGTAACAAAACAACTATTATAATGTATCAAATCGAAGCTCGTTTTGATTCCTATAATAATTCTAGGATCTAACTTTGTTTTTTCAAATTTATAGTCCAAATTCCACCGTTTATAACACTAATTGTGTGGTTAAAGATTTGTTGCTAGTATTTTATTGGTAGAAAATATAAATTTGAAGTGGAAAAAGAATCCCAAACCGTACAAGCTACAATGGATGAATGATTGTGGAGAAGTGAATGTCAACAAACAAGTTTGGGTTCCCTTTCAATTGACAAGTATGAAGATGAGGTTCTTTGTGATGTGGCACCAATGTATGCTACTCATATTTTTCTTGGACGACCATGGAAGTTTGATAGAAGGGTGATGCATGATGGGTATAAAAATTGATACTCTTTTGAAATGAATAGCCAAAAAGTTGTATTAGCCCCTTTCAAACCTTTGCAAGAAAATTGAGAGGAAAAAAAGTGTGAGCAAGAGGAAATAAAAAGGGAGCAAGTGAGGTTGAGTGGAAAAAAGGAGAGAAAAGTGAGCTCAAAGTATAGAAAAGTGAGCAAAAGGGAGAGAACAATTTGAAAAAAGAGAGAAAACTTAATAAAAGAGAAAAAATTAAGCAAACAAGAGAGTAAAGTAATTAAACAATAAGGAAAATAAAAAAGAGTGTAGTTGCTGAAAAACCTGAGATTAAGAATGTAATGATGGTAAGGCAACAAGAACTTGTACTTATGTACAAGGATGTTTATCTTTCTACTAACGATCTTAATTTATCTTTGCCTAGTATTGTTGTGTCTTTATTGTGAGATTTTGAGGATCTATCTCTTGAGGAGATTCCCTATGCATTACATCCTTTGTGAAGCATGTAGCATCAAATAGACTTCATACTTGAATCCGCAATACCAAATTGACCTACTTACAAAGCTAAGATTCATGGATGAATATTTTTGAAGAGGAGAGGGAATAATGAAGATTGAGGTGCTAACCAAGTTGATGTTTATAAATATTCTAAAGATTATCAAGATCCTACACAAGGGATAGATTTGGAATATTAAATTGGATGCATGGATTAATTTAGGAAGCAATTTTTTGTTTTAGTTAATTATGGGTCTTTTATGTTTAGCAATTTTTATTTTAGTAAATTGTGGGCTTTTTATTTTAAGTCTTTTAGTCTTTTATTTTTTAAGGTTGGATTAGGCCCAATCCACAACTAAATAGGCCCATTTCATTTAGGGTTTTTTCTTTTAATGTTTCTTACTTATAAAGAAGAAGAGCTATGTAATTTGGAGGCAAGAACGAATATCATTAATGAAAAGTATATTTCATAAAGCTTTGGCTTTACCTTCTTGTGTTCTTGATTGAATGCTTGAATTCAAATTATCAAAGGGAGTGATCATTCTTTGTAGCCTCTCAAGATTCTGGTTTTAAGGACTTTGTGTTCTTAGGGTTCTAATATGATCATCTTCAATATGTTCTTAGCAATTCAATCATTCCTATTCCTTTCAATTCGTGGGTTCCTAGGGTTATTCGCCTAGAGCATCCCCAACATCATGTTAAATGGACTATTGGTTTTTGAGAACCTTGTCAATGTTGTCATTTGTGTTTTGGATCATTTTGAGTGCGAGTATTTACGAAAAGTACTCCATAGTTTTTGGAATGGAAAAATATGAATTTTTACCACCTAGCTACTAAGCACGCCAAGGACTTTGTCTTAGGTTTATGGCGATGTGGAAAATTTGGGTTCTATAAATACTTCCATTTCTTCTTATTTTATGATTATGCAAGAAAAATCATGATTTTGGGTAGTGAATACTTGAGGCAGTGTTCAAGTGGTTTATGTGAGGTGAGCCATGTGCCGTCTAATAGTTGCCTTCGTGTAACTTTTTATATTTGAGAACCTCTTGGTTAGAATGGGTGGAGTTAAATTCTTTGAGTTATCATAGCTTAGACTATGTGTCCTTTGGTGGTTTATGGTGGACTATGTATCCTTCATTTTTTATTGGGTATTCATTTTTGAGGCTAAGTATGTTGTTTGTGCGCTTCACTCATTATCGATTCATGGATTATGATTGCACCACA
Source organism: Hippophae gyantsensis (assembly GCA_030763125.1). NCBI lineage: Eukaryota > Viridiplantae > Streptophyta > Magnoliopsida > Rosales > Elaeagnaceae > Hippophae > Hippophae gyantsensis. The sequence goes on along the minus strand of CM061033.1, from coordinate 7,144,841 downwards.
ATGGGTGGTGTTGGATTTGGAGGTGAGACAGGTTTGTTTGTCAAACTAGGTCATTATGAAATCAATAAACTAGAGCAGTAATAGGAAGTTAGAATGAAGATCCTAGCTGAGGTAATAGTAGTTTTATTTCTTTTAGAGTTACAACTAATTTATTGATTAGTGGATTGTTTTGTTGCTAAGTGGTTTCCTTAAGTAGCCCAAGGAAGTTACCATATAGGTAGGATTTTTATGTTAATTTACCCTGTTATATCGAGAGTTATGCATACTGAAATGTGTGGCTAGTATAATAAGAGTTTAAATTGTGTATGTCTCTACATACTAACGTTTAAACTCTTATTAGAAAGTTTTTAATATTTATCACCTACTTTCTGTTTACTAAATTCTGTGTCTACTACTTTTGAGGTTGGATTGAGTCCTTAGGGAGTCAATATTATGGGTCCTTAAGGAGTCAATATTATGAGTCCTTAAGGAGTCAATATTACCCTAATTTGATTGTGTATAAGGTCTTGGAATTTTTCTTTATAGATATGCATGTTTACATTGTGTTTTAGTATAAATCATCATTTATCTACATACATGCTTGGTGTGAGTCTCTACAGAGTTAAATATCTTTATCTTGGATATGTATCAGGTGTTAGGCTCTTTATTAGATTTGCTATGTATGTTGGATTATATGTTGTGAAAGTCAAATCGTCATTTACCAAATATGTTTCACATACAAGGTCTTGAAGTGATTGGAAATCCTTTTAGCTTTTTGGTATGTATGCCTATATGACAAGTTGAGTATTAGTTGGCAGGTATGCATGTTTCTAGTCTAGATAGGAGCCTTAAAGATACACCATCACTAGTATGCATTCTATGGATTGTTATTATTGCATTTACTAGTTATTTTTGTTATGTGTTGAATTGAGCATGTTGTTTTATACTATTGCTATGTTAATTGCTTAATTCATACTATGAAATTTTCTTGGCCGAAATGATATAGAGGTCGCAAAAAATTCCATTGGTTTGCATTTTCACCTCTTATCTAGGTCTTGGTTATCTTTTTGAGTCGAAAGGACAACTGGCCTTCATATAATTGTTCCTACATATGAGGATCTTCATTTGGTATCAGAGTAGGTCACCCCTATTTAGGCTTAGTTGCCTGAGTGCTCGATCCTAGAGCTCTAACTATATATACACACACCTTGTATGTTTGTGCCCATTGTCATCTATGGTGTGGGCTATTGTTGTTTTGTAAGGTTATGTATCTCTATGATATTTTTTTGTTTAAATGTTTTGTTTTTTCTTGTTCATGCATATCTTTTTCTCTTTCTAATTCTTTGCCATGCATATTTTTTAATTAATTTACTTTCTCTTATGCCTGACTATTTGATCCTTTACTGGTTTTCTTCCTTGCTAGTTTCTATGACTTTCTGTATGAGCATCACATCACATATCTATCAACATGTACCATTAAAGTATTATGATCTTTATTCTTACAGTCTTATCATTCATATGTCATGTCATATGGAATGCATCTCTTATGTTTTACTAGGTTCTTCTCTCTTATACCTAGTATGTTGAGTGTTAGTTCTCTGTTTGTCTCGTGTTGATTAATGTTCATCATTTTCCTACATTTCCTTCTCTTGTGATTTAGATGTTTGTTTGGAGAAAACTGAGGTGTGTTGCAAGTTTGTGTATTTAAGTGTTTATCTATATTATTCTTGTTCGATTTTGCCATATGCATTTTTATGTCATATAGATTGTTCACCTATCTTTAGGAATCTTGAATTACATGAATTGTTGTGTCTAGACTAGTGTGTCTTGTTGGTATTCCTAGTATTTGGAGTGTTGATTCTATCTAAGTATGTCTCTTGTGACTGTGTTGGAACTTAAGCCTTTCTCAAATGCTTAGATGTATTTGTAGCATCCCTAGTTTCTTCTCTCTTAAGTGTGTTACTTATGTTCGTCACAAGTTAGTTAGTATCTTTCCTTATCTTGACTAGCAAGAATATGAGTGTTGCTAAAAATCTCTTTGGAGACAATTATGTGTAGTTTATTGCCTTTTCTCTCTCTAGAGGCATATGGTTTGTGTTGATAATCTCTCTTGACACATATCCTTTTCTTTTTGGCCTATGAACTCCTTTGAGGCCATCATTGTCATCTCATTTTTTTATTGTATTTGTCTTTTTGACACTTATTTTTTTCTCTTTCTCTCTTCCACTCTCTTCCTAGGATAGTTCTACACATTCTTTGATCATGATATCCTTTTTTGCATGCAAAATGAACTTATTAGGGACCATTAAGGTTATACGATTGGCATGCATTCAACTTGGATTGAAATGTGATTATTTTGACATATGCATTTATTGAGAATATGTATGGCTAAATTTTTGTATTTTATTTGAAATGAACTTTTTCTTGCATATGCCATTTGATGCGGACCCTTTAGGTGAACAACATAGGAACCCACAAACTCAAAGGAATAGAAATGATTGATTTGCTAAGAAAGTGTTAATGATTATTAGATTAGAACCCTAAGGAAACAAAGTCCTTAAAACCCCAATCTTGAGAAGCCACAAAGGATGATCACTCCCTTTGATAAGTTGAATTCAAGCATTCAATCAAGAACACAAGAAGGCAAAGCAAAAGCTTTATGAAATATACTTTTCATCAATGATATTCGTTCTTGCCTCCAAATTACATAACTCTTCTTCTTTATAAACAAGATACCCTAAAAGAAAAAAAAAACCATATAAGAAATCGGCCTAATGGGCCTATTTAGTTATTGATTGAGCCTAATCCAACATTAAAAATAAAAGACTAAAAGACTTAAAATAAAAAGCTGACAATTCACTAAAATAAAAATTACTAAACATAAAGACCCATAATTAACTAAAACAAAAACTATTACTTCCTAAATCAATCTTTGCTCCCAACTTGATCTTCCAAATCTATCCCTAGTCATTGGACCGCTAATTCCTTGCAAAAGATCTTGTGAATATTTGGAAACATCAACTTGATCAACACTTGGGAACATTAACTTCATTAGCACCTTCATCTCCATTATTCCCCTCCTCTTCGAAAAGATTCATCCTTGAATCTTAGCTTTATAAGCAGGCCGATTTGGTTTAATGGATCCCTGTGCTAAGTTTATTTGATGCTCAATTCCTCTCAAAGGAGGTAATCCATGGGGAATCTCTTCAGGAAGTTGATCCTCAAAGTCCTATAATAAAGATGCAGCGAAACTAGGCAATGATGATTTAAGATCATTAGTAGAAAGATAAACATCCTTGTACATAAGTTCAAGTACTTGTTGCCTTGTCATCATTGTACTCTTAATCTCTTGTTTTTCAGAAAATGTACTCATTCTTTTATTTTTCTCTCATTTTTACTCACTTTTCTCACTCTTCTTCTTTTTTTGGTCACTTGCTTCTCTTTTTTGCACACTTTTCCTTCCATTATGCTCACTTTTCTCTCCATTTTTGCTCTCTACCTCACTTACTATTTTTTATTTTCCTCTTGCTCACACTTTTGTTTTCCCCACATTTTGCACTCTCCTGCTAACATAATTTAGTCCACATAAGCTTGCAAAGGTTTGAGAGGGGCTAATACAACATTTTGGTTGTTCATTTCAAAAGAATAGCAATTTTTGTACCCATCATGCATCACCCTCCTACATTAATGTACATTGGTGCCACATCACAAAGAACTTCATCTTCATATTTTCCATTTGAAAAAGGAACCCAAACTTTTTTTTAACCTCCACTTCTCCACATTTATTTAGCCATGGTAGCTTGTATGGTTTGGGATGCTTCTGCCACTTCGAATTTAAATTTTCTACCAACAAGGTACTAGCTACATTAATGTAGCTCTCACTATCAATAATTAATGTGTATACCTTATCCTTCAAAATGGCATCTTGTGTGGAAAATATGATCATGGTTCTTGTCATCTCCTTCATCCTTAGGCGGTATATTCAGGACTCTCCTTGTGATAAGTGAATCTCTATGTACATGTTCTTCCATTTCAACATTAGAACAATCCTCCAATGCTGGAATTTCTTTGTCACTTGAACTAGCACTCTTGATTTCTCCTTAATCATGTATAACCATAAACCTATTGTTTTGGTATTTAGAAGCAATATGTCTGAGTCCTTGGCACCTAAAACACTTAATATCATGTGACTTAGTAGGATTTTTCATTTCAGGTTTACATTTAGGAACAACAATTGAATTGTTTGACTTTGCTTCACCTTTTGTTCTAAAGGAAACTTTATTCTCTTTTCAATTTGATTTCCATGGAGAACTAGAATACGAACTATATCTGAACCTATTGGACTTGATTTTGCTTCTCCACTTTAAAGGATTTATGCATTAGTTCATCCATCTCTACATAATTTTACAATTCAACCATGTCAGCAATTTCCCTGTTTAACCTGATAATGAATCTGGCCATTGTCGCTTCTCCATCTTCCTCTATGTTTGCTCTAATCATTGTGACTTACATCTCCTTATAATAATCTTCTACCCTCATGGAACCTTGGACTAACCCTTGTAACTTTCTATATATATCCCTATAGTAATGGCTAGGTATGAGCCTCTTACGCATCACCAATTTCATCTCTTTCCATGACCGAATATGTCTCTCACCATTTCTTTGCCTATTGACCACTAATTGATCCCACCATATATCAGCATAATCTGCAAATTCTAATGTTGCTAGCTTTACTTTCTTATCCAAATTTTCACAAGATCTTTTACATGGAATAGGAGGTCCAAGGACTAGGAGATAAGGACCCTTTGAGCAAACAACCTAAGAACCTATGAACTCCACGCAATAGAAACGATTGATTTGCAAAGAACGTGTTGAAGATGATCAGATTAGAACCATATGAAAACAAAGTCCTTAAAACCCAAATCTTGAGACACCACAAAGGATGATCACTCCCTTTGATAATCGAATTGAAGAATTCAATCAAGAACACAAGAAGGCAAATAAAAAGCTTTATGAAATATACTTTTCATTCATGATATACGTTCTTGCCTCCAAATTACATAGCTCTTCTTCATTATAAGCAAGAAACATTAAAAGAAAAAACCCTAAATGAAATCGGCCTAATGGGCCTATTTAGTTATGGATTGAACCTAATTCAACCTTAAAAATAAAAGACTAAAAGACCTAAAGTAAAAAGCCCATAATTCACTAAAATAAAAATTACTAAATATGAAAGACTCATAATTAACTAAAATAAAAAAGAATATTACTTCCTAAATCAATCTTTTCTCGTAACTTGATCTTTCAAATCTATTGCTAGTAATGGAGATCGAAGTGCTAATCAAGTTAATGTTCCCAAGTGTTGATCAAGTTGATGTTTCCAAATATTCACAAGATCTTTTGCAAGGAATTGGCAGTCCAATGATTAGGATCGATTTGGAAGATCAAGTTGGGTATAAGGGTTACTTTAGGAAATAATTTTTGTTTTAGTGAATTGTGGGCTTCTTATTTGAAGTATTTTAGTCTTTTATTTTTTAAGGTTGGATTAGGCCCATTCTACAACTAAATAGGTCCATTAGGCCCATTTCATCAAGGGTTTTTTCTTTTAATGTTTCTGAGTATGATGAAAAAGAGCTATGTAATTTGGAGGCAAGAACGTATATCATGAATGAAAAGTATATTTCATAAAGCTTTTTATTTTCCTTCTTGTGTTCTTGATTGAATACTTGAATTTGACTTATCAAATAGAGTGATAATCCTTTATGGCGTCTCAAGGTTTGGGTTTTAAGTACTTTGTTTCCTTATGGTTCTAATCTGATCATCTTCAACAGGTTCTTAGAAAATCAATCATTTCTATTGCATTGAGTTCATGGGTTCTTAGGTTGTTTACTCAAAGGGTCTCCATCTCCTAGTCCTTGGATCTCCTATTCCTTGTAAAAGATATTGTGAATATTTGGAAACATCAACTTGATCAGCACTTGATAACATTAACTTGATTAGCACCTTGATCTCCATTACCATTACTTACTAAATTTGTATGTTTATTTTGAGAAGCTTGTGTAGACCTATTTCTCTTATGATATGTATGCCTTTAACAAGCTCTAGAATCCACTTCAAGTGTCTCTCTAGGTGAAATCCTAGGTGTTACATGGATTGAAAAATGATTTAGGTTATTATTGAATTGTTTGATCATTTCTTTCCACCAACATTTTCTTGTCCTTAGTCTTCCTTCTTCGAGCCATTATATTTTTTTCCATTTCTTTACACCTACTTATCAAGTTCAAATATTAAATCCCACTTACCTAGCACTCTTTTTTTTTGAGTTTTAACTTTGAGTTATTGAACTTATTTGCTTTGGGATTATCTATACTACTCTTGAGCTTAAAGGAAAAGAAAAGAAAGGGAAAGGAAAAGGGGAATGAAAGAAAAAGAAAAAGGAGGAAGAAAGAAATAAAAAGAAAGGAAAAATAAAAAGAGGAGGTTCATTAAATGAATGATAAATCCCAATTGAAAAAGATCTCCTATTTGGGAAATTTCTTTGTTTTTCAAATTTGAGAAGTATAAAGAAAAGATCCTAATTTTAAAGGATTACCTTTTATTTTTTAAGCCCTGTGCTTAATGTGAAAGTTTGATTTTCTAAAGGTGTGCCTAAACTTAAATATCTCTTCTCTTCTACCTAATCCTTGCCTTTCATTGCAAGCTTTAAAAGACCTATTGATTTTTTTCAAGCTTGCACTTATAGTAGTGGAGAGAGAGAGGGTAATAGTAGACATATGAAGTTTTGTTCTTTTTGAGTCTATATTTCTATTTTCTTGATTTGCATAAGCATATCACAATGGCATATAGAGTAAACAAGTTTAGCATATCACACACAAAGTATGTCATCAAAAATTTAGTCATACCCTTACATGAATGCATCATGGTTTGATGGACATGTGGCTATTTACATTGAATGTATTGAATATTCTTTAAGAACCCTCTAGTTCTTTGAACATGCTTAGGTTGGTTCACTCCTTCTGTTTTACTTATTTTCTACATTTTGTAGCTACTTTTGTATTAAATAAGTGTTAAGTGTGAAGAATGCATAACATGTTTATTTCCTCTCATGCACACTTTGAGGGGGCAATTGTGTGTAAAATACATGTTGACAAGGGGAGTATTATGATTTTTTTGCATTATTATTGTTTCTATTTATGTGTTTATATTATGCTATAGTGTTGTTGTGATGCCTCCTTATTCTTTACATCACTTTGTGTGAATCATGCATAAATATGACCATTAGTATGACATGTTACATGCATAGTTTGCATTTTCCTATTTCACTTGTCTTATCATGTGTATACTTGCATCCCTGTTATAGTGAGTTATTGCATGATTATCGCTTATAGTTGATAGCTTGGTATTTATTGTTGGATTGCATGACACATGTTTTCTTTGGTAGATTAGGATGCCTTTCCTCATGTAAATGCATAGTATGGGGTGATGTTATAGGATTGAATACACCCAAGTATTATTGGGGGAAGATATTTGAATCACTAAGAGTGTGTCAACTTGGAAGATAGTTGGGCTCCTAGTCAACTCCTTCTTAGGGATTTTCTAACACATTTAAGTGATTTTGATGTTTAGGGGAAGATTTTTGAGTCACTAGGAGTGTGCCAACTTGGAAGATAGTTGGACTCCTAGTCGACATCTTCTTTTAGTTTCATTGACATATTTATGTGCCATTGGTGTTTGACTGCTTGTCATGTTGATGTGTTGTATGCACATTATGAAACCTCTTATGCTTTCCCACCTTACGTATAGATGTGGGGCTCCATGCTATGTATCATATTAGGGAGATGTTTTCTATCTGCATTATTATTGACTTGTCTATGCATTCAGGTTGTTGTTCGTTACATTCTTTTACCTTGCTATTGTCTCAGTGTTATTCTTTATATTTCTCGCTAGATTGCATGAGTTACTTCCTTTTGTGTTTGCTTTAATCTTCTTTTCTATTTTGCATGAGTTTTAGGATTATTGCATTTCAGTTTGATTTTTCTCCTTCTTATAAAGATGTGGTATGTTGCATACCTATGCATGCTTGCTTTGAATTTCTATGTCAGAAAGAGGGAGAAAAGTGTGAACAACTTGTGTTTGTTTGTGCATTGTATTTGCTTACAAACATGCTATTTGTTGCATGGGATGAGTGTAGTTTGCACTGCATTATGTTATCTAATATGCATTCACTTAGGGAGAGTGTTGTATATCTTTAGAGGAAGTTTCTATATTTGTATTGCATGTAGATTACATAGTTTGCATATTTGTATTGTAAATAGATAGTGTCTAGTTGTGCTATATGTTAACTGTGCTTAGACTATTGGTTTGTACTTGTGTAGAGGTAACATGATAGTATTTGGACAGACTATGGATGTGTACTAGTGTAGGGGTAATACGACAGTATTTGGATGGACTACACAATATTTCTGCATGATACATTCATATGGTATGTGTTGGTTTCGTGTGTATAGATTATAAGTGTATAGTGAAGTCTTCCTACTTCAACTGTGCTTTATGTATAGTGTTGTGTTCCTTGTGATAGAGGATCAAATGAGTTGATTCATGAAGTTGGATGGAGTACTTAGGATGGAAGCACTTGGAATATATGTGTCTTTTGGGTTTTGGTCTGTGTGGCTATGTTCTTCATGGGAACAAACAACTTTAGGACATCTTCATGATCATCACATGTTTGATGAGCTTTTGTATTTAGTTATACATTGTTTTAACATGGAAAGCCAAAGGGGGAGAATGTAAGTCCTATTGTTCTTGTGTCTGTTTGTTCACTCCCAATGTGCAAAACATAGTATCTATTATATTCTTACCATTTAAACCAAATGATATAAATACTCATTACTATTTGGTGAATATTGGGTAAGGTGAGTATGAAAACTATTTAAATAATGTTGATTATACCACAATAATTGAGACTTTAACTATACAAGGGGCTAAATAGATATACGCTTGTGATAAACATAAGGGATTTGAAGCAAAGTATTTAGATAAGATTTCATGTTTTTGACAATACTTTGTGCGTTCAAGACTAATGCCCATCAATCATTGTAGTACCATTGATAGAGAAAGGACAATTTTATAGGATGCCTATGTATATTGGTAATATAATTCACCAAAGGATTAAGTTATCCATAAATAGTCACCGTTTGAATAATTGTTTCTCCCAATTAATCACTACTTTATGTAAGACAACAGAGGTGTCTCACTCAAAAGGTGAAATTATTTTACAACGTGGTGAATTATTGAACCTAACATACTATGATGAGCTCACTTATGGGATAAACATTGTTCCAAGAAAAAAGGGCCACTCTTTCATCAAAATTATCTATGAAAGAGAAATTTCATAATTTTGGTGAAATATTAAGCTGTATAGAAGAATACCAGTAAGCCGATAGTGCCTAACAAGGTGCATTCATGAATCAACAATATCATGATCAAGTGGAACATAATAGTTAATATATAAAATGAACTGATTGTAACTAAGTCATTTCGCGACGAATACAAATGATTTTATTTTTTGGATATTATATTTAATTTTGTTTTTTGTTAATTATTTTATTTTTTGACATGTAGACATTGTTAGGATTGTTATTTTATAACTATTTGTTGAAATTTGTGAGAAGTAGACAATGTTTATGTAAAATTTAAATGATTGGATTGATGGATGCACCTGCAATTCCATTCCAACATTTGAGCAAGTTCAACAAATGAGTAATTTCTCTATTCTTTACTCTCTTTTTTAATTGACATTTGTTATGTTGAGGGCAATGTAAGTTCTAGGTTGGGGGTGGGAAAAGATACATTATAAAATTAAATTAATTTGAAGTTTTGTTGTTCACATTTTTACTTATTTTTATGTGCTTTTAATTATTTTATTGGATTAGTAATTTTTGATTAATTTTAAAATTTCTTCTTACAAAATTATCATGTATTTTAGTTAATTTTAAGAAAATGATTACGTTTTTGTATTGTTAGATTAATTTCTTGAACATTTTATGGAGTAACGTGATGATTAGTTAGTTTATGTCATAATTTTATTTTATGATAAAATGTTGAAATTACAATAAACCCAAAATTTGTATTTTGGGAATCAAATAGTGGAGACTACCACTTGAGAATATTTTGAGACATTATCTTCCTATTCTAAGTGATGATATTTTCATTCCTTTAAATACTCTTCTTATCAATTCTAAATTGCTAGATCTCTATAGGTTTTTGCACTGAATGTTGGGATTTTTACATCAAATAAAATATTATATATTTATTTTTATTGTTGAAATTGAATGACTTAAGTAAAAATTTAAAGTATATTCCATTCTCTTCATTTATGCATGACTTCTTAAAAAAAGACATGTATAGAGTTACCTAAGCCAATACAAAAAAGAGAGCAACAAATAGTCACTCACAATATCATACACAAATATGTACAAACTATACATTAGTTCTCTCTATATAAAAAAGAATGTATCTAAAAAAAGAGAAATAAAAATAAGAAAAAGACAAAAAAAAAGAGTAGTATAAACAAAATACTATGATACATAAAATCCTACAAAGTTATAGGAATGGATAAATCACAAGAAAAATAGGAAATGATTCCCTAATAAGTCATTTCCCCATAGTATTTGATTTCTTTATAAAATCCTTTCATATGATTCCTTTCATGAGATCAATATTATGTATCACTTTGAGCCTTTTATTTTTTAAACATATGTGATAATTGTATATTATACAGTTATTTTGTCCATTTTATTAATTATAATTGTTATGTTCTTGATATTTTTAGCTAATTTTAATTAATTAAATTAATATTTATTTTTTATTTTTTAAGGAATATATTTTTAAGAAAATTAAAGAATGTGAATCGAAAAAGGACTTAATTGCAAATAATAAAGTCTGAAAATATAATTTAAATTAAAGGAGTGCTTAATTGCAATTATATAAACTTTGTTTTTTTGCGCAGAAAAGGAAGACCATGTGCGACTTTATCCACTTGTGCCACACACCTTAGACCATCCAATCAACGGTTAGGATCAGGTGCATGTAAGCCAAACACGACATAGGCAATTAGACCCAATTTTCTAGATTACACGCTGCACAGAGCGTTGAGTGAGGCCCACTTTCCACGTAGGCTAGCGTATAGGTGGGACCCACGTGTCTGCACAAGAACCTTTCCCCTACGACGCATTCCATACAACCTGAGTGCATCTTCCCATTCCAACGAATCAGAAGATGCCATGTGTCTCAAATATTCTTTCAGCAAATCAAATCAAGACATGTGGTATGAGTTGGTTAAAACAAAAATGCAAAATCGATGCACGCTTTTCCAACTGGTTCTATGGAGCCCATGTGTCTCGCTGGCAATATTCTCGTGCGATGTGGTCCACGTGCATCCTGTCCTTACCACGAATTAAAAGCTACCACGTGTCTCAATTAATCTTTCAACCAATCAGATGTTGACACATGGCATGCGTTTTGAAAAAATGAAAATGTAGAACCGATGCACTTTCCAATTGGTTTTGTATTTCTCCCACACATGTATTAAAATAATATTTTCGATGTGCCCCACTATTTCACGCGTGATTGTAAAAAAAAATTTTGATGTATTTTTTTAGAGAGTTAGAGCTATAAATAGGGGATATTTGCGATAAATTAAGCGGGGTTGGACGGAGCCACACAAAAGTCATTTTTGGCTTCTGTGATGTTATGGGTAGTAAAAATTAGAGGGCATAAACAGATTCTAATTTTCTTTTGTTCTTCATCTAATATTCCTTAAATGCTTTAATATTTGCGTATTGTAATTTTAATTTTTGTTATGAGGTTGCATTGTAGCTAAATTTATGAAGCTTGAATAAATTATTTTTGAAAGATTTATGAGATTTTTAATTTGTTTATTCTATTTGTGCTTAATGCTTTTGATTGATTGGAAGATTAATCAATTGATTTGTGACACATAAATAAACTTGAGAAAGACATTTTTGTGACACTTAAATAAACTTGAAAAAGGCATTTTTGTGTAATTTCTCGTGGATAGAATAACATATATATATAAAAAGGATAGGAATATACCTTTATTGTACGTGTGGCTATTTGAGAACTTTGAACGTAATGAATCTTGATGAATTTATTTCTCATAGGAATATAGTGAATTATTTTAGCCAGATGTGTCTATATGGAGCTCGGAAGAGATATATGGATAAAATTAGGAGTTCTTGGCTGAAAAATTAAATTTACAAAAAATATAAATCAAGAGAAAATAATATAATTCGAGTGGATTAATTTGGTGAAAACTGCAATCCTAGAATTTTCTTATTTATTGTTATAAAAATTTTAATTTGTTAAACTCCAATCAATTTTCGTTTATTTGGATAAAAATCAGAGTGAAATAATTTTAGTACTTAACGAACACTAGTAACAAATCTCCTTGAGAATGATATCTTACTTATCAATTTTATTACTTGTGATTGTGTATACTTGCACGTTTTTATGTTCTCTTGAAGAGACAATAATATGCAAAACTATTAGTTCGTTTCTTTGCATAAACTCTACTTGCATCTACCTTTGAATGACTACTTGAATTAATAAGATCAATATTATTGAGAGGATGCCTTGTGATGATAGAGTAGAAGCGAATTCGAAATCCATTTACTGAAATTGGGTAAATATAATATTGATACATTTTGATTTGAAAATGAAAGTGATATTCAATCAATTATTATAGTAAACCATGAAAATTTAGAATATTAAAATGACTTATGCCATAGATTTTAGTTGTGAACTTATAAGAAATTAGAAGCATGAGAAGTTTTGTTATGCTTTTTATTTTTATTTTTAATCTTGTTATAAATTTTGTTGTTTATGTGTTATTTGTTTTTTTATTTGTAATTTTTGTAATTTGATGTTTGTGAGTATCATCTCTAAAAGCCCTAATAAGACTTAAACTCATCCACAAGGGCAACTTAGTGGTTGATATGATTCTTGCATATGCTAAATGGAATCGCATCAATCTATGAAAATATATGCTTCCTTGGTTGGCCCATCTTTAATTTATAATTAAAGTTGTTTTTAACCATAAAAATTAATGAAAATCAATGAAATTAAAATGGATCCTTATTCATTATGCACAATTTAGCACATATGATTTGTCCAATGCTTAATTCTAAGATATTTTCTTACCATCATTAATTTATGATTAAAGATTCAAAGATTGTAAATAAAAAATAAATATAAATTTTTATTTATTTAAATCACAAATCTTTTATTCCAATCATTCAAAGCAGAGAAAAAAATTCTTGGATATATCAATAAAATTACCCCTTCTTGATAAGAATGATTCCAGATCTCTGAATGGGTTGTCACTACCTTCTTAAAATTCTTGGATCATCTTTATAATTGATGTGTTTTCTATCTATATTTGTACATGGTGGTGGAATGGCTAACATTAAAACTAATCTAAAAATATTTCGATAGCTATTGATAATTATAATGCAAAAGCTCCCAAAACCTAGATGAATAACTTTCTATTTATAGGAGAAGGAGTGAATAGAGGGTTTTGGGACATTTATTATTCACGTGCCACATCCCACATTAATCCACCTCATGGCATAGGACTCACAAAGATTCACCAAAGGTGGTTCTAAATAGGTTGCACTATGGCTCAACAATTCTTCTCCGCTAGACAGGACAAACTGCATGAATATTGACATTAAACAGTGAGGAGTATGCTAAGAACCGCGATGGTTGATTTTACTTCTTGTTTTCACCCCTTATAATGGCTAGATTTTTATGTATTTTTCTTTTGATCTTATTAGGTGCAAATGAATTCTTTATGTATGATTCGTCATGTGTTGATCAATTTATCAAATTAAAGCTAAAAATAGTTAAAAACAACAAAAAATACCCATGTTTCTAAACATATAAACTTTCATGCATAATGATAAAATCATGCATATCCAAATATATTTATTATATTTAAGTTTAAATAAACCACGAAATATTAATGCTTTTTAAGTACTCATCAAAATATCCAACTACCTTCTTCCTAGCCCCTGGTAAGGAAAGCAATAAAAAACTAAAAATAAAAATGAATAAACTAACTTAAATTTTTTCCATAGATTGACACAATTGCATTAAACTTATGCAACAAGCCTTTAAATACCTAGGTTGCCCTAATGGATGTGTTTTGGTCTCGTGAGAGCTTTCAATGATGATAGCCACAAACATCCTAAAATACAAAAACTAAAAATAAAAATGAACTACAAATAACAAAATAAAAATAAATAAAAATAAAAATTAAAAATAATAGAATAAAAATTCAAATAAATTAAACATAATCAAAATCTCTAGCACAAGTTATTTCAATATCCCAAAGGTTCACAAATTATTATTCAAATCAGTACAAATCACAAATTCATATCTTAATACAAAAATGTATCGATTTTGACTCATTTAATCCTAGTGTTAGGAATCCAAATTTGTTTTGATTCAAATCCTTATAAGACATACTCTCAACATCATATTGATCCTATGAGTTCAAGCACTAAACAATGATATATACGAATAGAAGTTATGTAAATAAGTAAGCTAAAAGGTTCACATATGATTAAATAAGAAAATGCTCAAATACTCTTTAACATTGATCTTATGAAAGGAATCAAATGTTAGGATTTATGTATATATCACATAACAATTTAATGTATCAATCAAAATCATCAAGTAAATATTTGAAGTGTGTGTCTTAAGATGAATGAATCCTATTTCTTTTGTAATAACTATCTCATAACTTGGAAGAACCTAGGCTATAATATTCAGTCATACTATTTGTTTTTATCTCTTTTTTATATTCTCTCTATTTTAAGAGAGAGGACTCATGTATATATATGTTTTCTGGTAAGTGTCTACTTTTTCACTTTTTATTGGCTTTAGGGAACATCGTATATATCTCTTTTTACTAGAAGTCAAGCATGATCGAAGATAACACACACTTTAATTTTTACTCAAATCATTTAATTTAATCAATGAAATTGAGTACATGATACTTTATCAAATATTAAAAAAATTAACATGCAATGCAAAAATTATAAATATCATCTAACATTTTGAAATAATAAGAAAAGTTTTTAAAGGAGTATAAAAATATTCACTCAGAATAGAATAATATAGGCTCAAAAATATTTTCACAAGATAGTCTCCACTATTTGATTCCTAAACATCAATTTTGGGTTTATCATAATCTGAACATCCAATATACAAACAATGAAAAGTAACTAATTCTTACAATAATGCAAGAACTTGTTTAAGATATCAAATAAATAGTACATAGATTGAATCTTTCACCTTAAATTAATTAAAAACATGATAATTTTGTAAAAATTTAAAATGGTCCTAAATATTCCTAAACAACTAAATAAACTAAATGAATGCAAATATAAACACATGTTTAATATAAAATTTAAAAGTTGCTAATTTTATATGTAACTTTTCTTCCCCTCCAACCTAGAATATTTATTGTCCTCAATGTATCAAATATAAATTAAAGATAATGAATAAAAGAAAAGAAAAGAAAAGTTACCCATTTGTCTTAGCTTAGTATGACTACACAAGTGATGTGATGCGTCCATCATCTTGTTCAATAATATCACACAAGCAAAACATTGTGTACTTCTCAAAAATCAAATTTGATAAAACAATTGTGAATTTAACATTATTAAATAAAATAAAAATAGTTCACATTAATAGATGATTAAAATAAAATAAAGTAAATTAAATTAAAGCAAAGAAAATATAATAAAAATAAAAACCAAATAAATTAAAAGAAAAGAAAATATGAAATCAACATTTTTAGATAAAATAAAAATAGTTCACATTAACATATAAAAATAAAATAAAGCACAATCAATTAAAACAAAGAAAACATAATAAAAATAAAAACCAAATAGATTAAAAGAAAAGAAAATAATACTACCTAAAACTGATGGATTGCCTCCAAACAAGTGCTAGTTTAATGTCTCAACTAGACGCTACTAGAGGCTACGATTTATAGAATTTGTTTTACTCGATGTTCCTTTTTTCATTGAGCATGTGTCTGAATGTTCTTGAAATGTACAATCTCTCCTAAGATTGTTATTGTTAGACTCCTTGTATGGATATCAAAAAATTTTGGGTAGAGGTCGTGAATGACCTACTAAGAAGTACATTGTGCTCCTTATCCATTTATGGTGATTTATACATATTTGAAATCACAAAATCTACAAGTATAATTAGATTATCTACGTGCACCATTAAGTCCTTTACCATGCCCTTTGGATATGTTTTGGAATTATTTGCCAATTTTATGGACATGGTTGTGGGTTTTAGATCACCCACTTCTAGCTGCAAGTATAAAGAATATCGCATATGTTAATGCTTGCACTTAGATTTAACAAAGAAGTTACCTCCTTTTTATCACCAATGATGATATTGATATTAAAACTTCCAGAATCTAAGGAGGTAAAAAGGGTTTGTGTTTAGGATGTGGGAAAAATAGGGTTTGTGAGTAAGAAGAAGAAAACAAAAAATTGGTTTGGTACACCTATACTGGGGCTTTTATTGAACATGGGCCATGGCCTAGTTTAGTCAATGCCAGGCGCAATATAAAATATGTCCCAACTCAAATGATCTGAGTTCAATGTGTTGTAGTGACAAGTACTTCATGCCTTGGTGCGAAGTCTAATTCTTCACCCCTTTTCATCTTGAGAGCCCTATACCGTGACCTATAAAAGGCCATGCTTTGTCATATTTATATATATATATATATATATATGTATGTATAGATATATGTATATATATATATATGTATATATATATATATATACGTATATGTATACATATATGTATACATATATATGTATATATATATATATGTATATCTATATATATATATGTATATGTATACATATATGTATACGTATATGTATATATATATATGTAAATCAACATAATACTAAATACTAAACAATTGCAATAATATAAAAATGTAATAAAAGGAAAATAATTAAAGAACATTTGAAAGAGTTTGATAGCTAGTACACTACCAAGATAAGGAGAAAATGACTCCTAATGTATATATATATATATGTACATACATACATATAAATCAACATAATACTAAATACTAAACAATTGCAATAATATAAAAATGTAATAAAAGGAAAATAATTAAAGAACATTTGAAAGAGTTTGATAGCTAGTATACTACCAAGATAAGGAGAAAATGACTCCTAAAGGACTCATCCCACAAGCAATAGGAAAAAAAATAACAAGAACATATATAATCTCAAGCAAGCAGTTCATATACTTAGATAGAAAAGATAATCAAAGGATGCACAAATATGAAGTAAAGAAAATAAAACAGAATTAAGCATGTTTCCAAACAAAGTCCTAATGCTATATGCGGTAACATACAATATCAAGACATAGATTGTATTAACAACACAACAAATTATTCAAACATAATCAAGTAATGAGGTAAAACCACATTGAACTCCTATCTATGTGGTAACCTCTTCAGGTTCCTTGTGGAAACCACCCGATAGTAAACAATTTACTAAGCAATAAAACAATTACAACCATTGGTTACGACCTCTATCTGAATTGCCTATTGCTACCTTCACTTGCTGCCTCCAAAATAACCAGATTTAACACATGAACTTGCCTTTCCTCCAAAGCCAAAAACACTTGATATGGTGTGATTAGTAATCATAGATCATTAAAGTGTAATGTGAACAATCTATCATGATGACCACACTCAATGAAAAACAATTAATAACCTCTATGGGAACCACTTTCAACCACCAACCATAATTCATCTATATGTGACACACAGTCAATAACATATTGCACACAACCAAAGTGGGAAACACATTCAACCACTTATCACATATAACCAAAGATATGAGAACCTAAATAATTCAGCTCAACCTACTTTCATATTTTTTTTCACACAAACTTCAAAAAATAGTCATCCATATAATTATACTATCACATAAACATATAACAATTATGGAAACACTTCCAAGATGAAGATTCTCATATGTAGGAACAATTACATATGTGACTCAAATAGGTAACCGGGACCTAAATGAGGGATGGAAACACCAACCCATGGGATCTTTTCGCGAGCTCTATATCAACTTGGCTAGACAAGTCTCATGACATGAATTAAGTAATTATCACATTGATAATACAAAAAATGTGTGTAATTCAACACATAACAAAAATAACCAACATATATGACAATAATAATCTTCAGAATACACACTAGTGATGGTGTGCCTCATAGGCTTTTGTCCAGACTACCACTATACACACAAGGCGAATAATACATAGCTTGGGATACATGCATACATACCAAAAATCTAAAAGATTTCCAATCATTTCAAGGTCTTGTATGTGGAAACATATTCGGTAAATGATTATTGTACTTTCATAGCATGCAATCAAACATACATAGTAGACACGAATAAAGATTCCAACACCAAGTTCACTTTCAAGGTAAGGAGATACAAGCTCCTTAGAGACTTACGTCAAACTTGTATGTAGATAAAATGTGGATTATACTAACACACAATCTAAACATGCTTTTTTGCTAAGGAGTCAAAGAGAAGATACACAATCAAGTTAAGAAGATGTTGACTCCTTAAAGACTCAATCCAAACCCATAAAGAACAGAGATAAAAACACCTAATAGATAAACAAAATTGCAGAATAAATAAACATGTACAAGTAGTATAATAAAGTGATAGATATAGACTTCAATAAACAAAAAATAGGTGTTAAAAATAAAAGCTTTATAATCGGAGTTTAAACTTCAGTATTTATATAATACACCATTTAAACTCTAATTTTACCAACCATATATTTGAGCATGCATAACACCAAACATAACGAGGTAAACATACACATAAACCCTATCTATGTGATAACATCCTAGGGTTGCTTAAGATAACTACTCAATAGTAAACAATCCACTAAACAATAATTCAATTATAACTCTAAAAGAAATAAAACCACTATTACCTCTCTCTGGCGAGATCTCTATCTGAACTGCCTGTTACTACATTTTCTTAAAGCTTTTGCAATGAACTAGTTCAACACACGAAGCTAGCTCTCCTACAAAGGAAACACTACCGAAGTGGTATACTCAAGGTGTTAATGATCAAAAAATAGAAATATGAGATGTCAATTTGATAGAGCTATGTTATATTGTTTTGAATACCAAACAAGAAGAAATAGGAGTATTTATAGAGCCTCGACCTACCACCTAATCAACCAGCTCACCAAAGGTTATGGAGAGGGTGGTTCTGAGCTTGGTGGAAAGGTGCTATAAAGATATTTTTTGTTTCAAAAAACGCAAGTAAATTCCACAAAACTAATACAAGAACAACAATGTTGGCTCACTCGTATGCTCGCTTGGAGAAAACCAATACTCCATCTAGCATACATATTATGAAAACCAATCCCGTGATGTTTGTAAACATGCTTTCATAAAAAGTGTTCCTAACTATGTGCATGTATCCATTAGTAATCCATAGTAACCAACCTTACATAAAGGATGGTAGAACAATGTCTAAAATAAAGCAAGCACCATATTTTGCACATGGGAAGCCAAAACATAGGCACAAGTACAATAGGATTTACGATATCCTCATTTGGGTTTCCATGTCAAAATATTGTATAGCCAAATACATACTCAAATATGTCATGAGATGATCATGATGATGACCTAAAGATGTTTTTTCCTATGAACAAAGTATCGATGCACACCCAAACTCAAAAAACACACCTAAACTAAGTGCATCCAACTTGTGTGCTCAAACCATCTTCATGTAACATCTCTTCCACTTTGTCACTCTGAAATATGAGGATATTTGCACCACTCCACATAACATAAATGAAGCATGAAGACTTCACTCTACACCTGTAACTTGTATATATAAACATAACATATACCACATGAACATAACAACTTGTAGTCTAACCATTTACTATCGTGTTATTGCTACATAGATGAATGATGATAGGGTAAACACAATCAACATATAGCACAAATAAACACAATTTACATGCAACATAAAAATGAAAAATCTTCCTAAATATATACAACACTCCTCCTAAGTGTGTGCATATTAGATAATCATGATGCAATGCAAACTACACTCACCATTTCCCCTTGAACATATGCAACAAATTCATGTTAACAAACAAATACAATGGACACAGAAACACAAGTTGTGTACACTTCTCCCCTCTTTTGACATGGAAAGTCAAAGCAAGCATGCACACAGTATACAATATACCATACCTCTACATGAAGAAGAGAAGTAAAAAAATGCGATAATCCTAACACTCGTGTAACACAATAGAGAAGATTAGAGCAAACACAAAAAGAAGCAACACATGAAGTGAAAAAAAGACAAAAACAAATAACATTGAGACAATAGATAGGTAAAAGCATGTAACAAACCACAACCTAAATGCATAGAAAAACCAAGATAGGTGTCGAAAGAAAACATCTCCCTAATTCAATAGAATTATGTAAACTATGCATGTAACATGTCATACTAATAGTCCTATTTATGCAAGTTTCATACAAGGTGATGTGAAGAAGAAAAAAGCACCACAAGAACATAACAACATAACAATATCTTATAAATAGGAAAAAATAATAGGGAGCAAAACAAACTTAATATTCCCACTGAAAACATACAATTGACATGTACCTCTTCCCCTAAATAGAAGTATCTTTACACAATAGAAAATAAGAATCTAGGAAGAGGGAAGCAAACAAACTGCACAAAATATGTAAGGAAAAATGAATATGGAATAAGGAACATAACAAACTCAATCTCATTAAGTAAATATTATTTTCCAAACTTCAAAGGATAGAGTTGAAACAAACTAAAGAAACTAGGAAAATATAAGAAGTTCCACACTCTCTATACCCTTATTTTGCATCATCATTCCCAATAACAAAACTATAGGAAGACTATGCAACATCAATAAAGGTAGAAGGAGATATGCTAGATAGAGGATGGAGAAAATTAGTAGCAAACTAGTCAGAGGAATGGTTAGGCTCACAGGGGACATTATGTTCATCTCGACAAAACAAGGTAAATAGGGAGAATAAAAAGCCAAAGGAAGAAGCACTAGAGCAAGGGATAAATGGGAGCTATGAATATAAGGTATAATAGGACAAAAGAAGCCACAACACCTTGAGAAAAATGTAGAAAAAAATGCATATCCAAGAAATTTTCAAACTCAAGAAGGATGATAGGAAACAAAGGAAACTAAACAACAAGAAGAGATAATGAGTTACAAATATCATCTTAAGAAAAGGTAACTCGATGCTCGTTCAACACAAATGAGTTAGAGATACTAGTGAATAAGTAGGAGGTAGGGCATGACATAATCTGGAGGGCCTTTTGAGATGAACCAAAACATTCAACAAAAATGTCCATAAGGTTATCAATCCATAATGCATTCTTGTTAAGGCATGACTAAGTTTTTGATGACATGTATCGTGTTGGATATGCTAAACTTGCTTACTCTATATGCCATTATGATATGCTTATAGGAATCAGGCAATTAGAAATATAGACTTAAGTAGAACCAAACTCCATAAGTCCATATTTATTCGTTCTCTATACTAACGTAAGCACCAACTTAGGAGAAATCAATAGTTCTTTCAAAGCTTAAAATGATAGGCTAAGGTATGGGTAGGAGAGATGACATTTAGGCTCAAACACACCTTTGGAAAACCAAAAGCAAATCAATAACTTCAATTCATATCAATATACCATCAAACATAGGTTCTTTTCTCTTTACTTCTTAGAATTTCATTCACTAACATTGTTGTTGTGAGGACTGCACAACAAATTCAACAATTCATACACCTCTTTTTATCATAATTTCTCTCTCTCACTCTTTTATTTTTCATTCATTTTTCAATCTTTTTCTTTCTTCTTTATTTTTTTAATTGAAACAATGAGAGTAAAACATACAAATTCTAGGAAAATTCAACTAGGGTGAGAGGGATAAATTATTTAGGCTAGGTTTAAAAAAGGTGCAAGGAAAATAAGGATTACCACAGAGGCTCAAATAGGGGTAAACAGGGATATATATAATCAGAGGTAGCTTGAAAGGTTCAAATGATCAAAAGAAGGCCTAAATCTTCTTTATCAAAGTAGCACCTAGGATTTTTCTTCAAGATGCATTAAAGTGGATTCTAGAGCTTGTTTGAGACATACAAATCATTAAAGCATGAAATCCACATAAACGTCTCAAAATATTCATACAAATTCATAGAGTTATGGCATGTGTATAAGAAAA
Organism: Hippophae gyantsensis; assembly: GCA_030763125.1. NCBI lineage: Eukaryota > Viridiplantae > Streptophyta > Magnoliopsida > Rosales > Elaeagnaceae > Hippophae > Hippophae gyantsensis. The sequence continues at coordinate 7,122,449 of CM061033.1, read as the reverse complement.
AGTTGTTTTCAAATTCAACACAGGAATTTAGCCATACATATGTTTATTGAAAGTAGATGTCATAAAAACCACATTTCAATTCAATTCAAATGCAAGCAACTAATAAAAAACAAAGTCCCTATAAACTTCATATTACTTGTAGTAAGAAATTTGAATGAAAGAACAAGTAGAGCATTGTTAGGAAGAGAGAGAAAAAGAGAAGGAGAATGCCAAACAACCAAAGACATTTTTTTTAATTTTAAAGTAGTAAAGGAAGATAAACATAATTTAAAGAAATATACAAGCAACATAATAACAAATAAAATATTGCCTCAAAAGAGATCATAGGCCTTAAAGACAAGAATGTGCATTAAGATAGATCATCAACACAAGCTATATAGTGTTACCTCCAAAGAGAAAAGGGAAAAAATATACACAATTGCCTTAAAAGAGATCATTGACAATACTCATATCATCGCTAGTCAAAAGAAAGAAGGAAACTGACTAACTAGTGAGCAACACAAGCAGCACCCTAAGAGAGAAAAGAAACAAAGGGTGCTACTAAAAAAATCTAAGCTTGTGAGAAAGACTCAGGTTCTAACATAGAAACAAGAGACATGCTTAGACAAGATGAATAAACCCATCAAAATACACAAGTCTAGATATAACAATGCATATAAATCAAGAGTCCTAAAGACATGCAAAATAATCTCTATGAAAAATAGATGCCTATGGAAAACCAGAACAAGCACGATAGAAAGAAACACTCAACTAAACAAGCTTCTAACAATATCTCAGTTTTCTCCAAAGATACATCTAAAGCACAAAAGAAGGAAGAATAAGCAAAAGATGAATATAAACCAATGGAAAACTAACAAAAAACCAAAAATTAACATACTAGACACATAATCTAAACATGCGTGTCTTCTAAGAAGAAGTCCAAGACCCAATACACAATCATGTTAAGAAGATGCTAACTCCATAAGGAATCAACCCACCATTACAAACAACGAAGATGAATGAACTTGATAGATAATCATAATTGTAGTATAAATAAACACAGATAGGAAATATAATAAAGTAATAGATATAGAATTCAGTAAACATAAAGTAGGTGATAAATATAAAAGCTTTCTAATTAGAGTTTAACCTTCTATATTTAGAAACATACAATATTTAAACTTTAATTGTACCAGCTATACATTTGAGCATGCATAACACTAGATATAATAAGGTAAAACCACATAGAAACCCTATCTATATGGGAACATCCTCGGGTTTCTTAGCATTAAACAATCCACTAAACAATTAGTTACAACTTTAAAAGAAATAAAACTACTATTACCTCTATCAGTCGGGACAATTTGTAAAGGAGAGTCTTAGCCCATATTCGGTTCCTATCATCTTAGCCCCTAAGAAAGATGGAACATGGTGCATGTGTATGATTTCCGCGCTATTAACTAGATAATGGTGAAGTATAGACATCTTATCTCGTGCTATTAACTAAATATGGATTGTATGAATGGTTAGTAATGCCTTTTGGTTTAACTAATGCACCTAGTACATTCAAGAGGTTAATGAACCATGTCTTTTGTGTTACGAACCCCACTAACAATTGTGAAGAAACCCTATAAAAATGATGGATATAAACCCAAAAATCGTGAAGATAAGGTTTGTTGAGTCTTAACCCATCACCTAACAAGATGAAAATAAAGACTATGGAGGATTGAAATGCCACACCAAGAAAACCAAAGTATTCTCTTAAGAATTCAAGGTGATAAGTTTGGTTTTCTGAATGCCACAAGATTAACTTTATAAGTTCAAGAGTTATTTTAAGAACTAAGAGGAACACAAGACCTCAAAAGAAGATAATTTTATTAATAAATCCAATATCTTCTTTAAAATTCATAGTTCTCCTCTTTATACTTGGAATAACCCTCCAAGAATAGGAAAATTATAACTATAGCACAAAAATTAGACTAATCAAGTTCTTTACATTTTTGGACCCTTAGTCTTCTAAATACAGTTAATAAATAGCTATTTATTGACTTTTAAAGATAGATAATAAATGGCTATTTTGGACTTCTAAAGACAACCAATTTGGACTTCTAAAGACAGCCAATAAATAGATAAATGACTATATTCAGTGTATTTTAACATGCCCAGCCAAGACCAACTTATTCTCCTATTTAATATTCTTGAAACTCTTCAAATTCACACCCTTTAATGGTCAAACTATGTTGGCTACGAATTTGCATCCTAATAAGCCTCTTCAATTTCTATAATGACATAATATTCTTGAAACTCTTTAAATTCACACCCATTAATGGTCAAACTATGATGGCTATGAATTTGCATCCTAATAAGCCTCTTCAATTACTTTGATGACATGCACTAGGCCTTTATTATTATTTGAGTCCATCTTGGTCATTTTAGAATCAACTAAATTCTCATGGATCAGCCCATTTAGCGCTTCCTTGAAACGTTTGGCTCTATGTCTTGTAATTGGGCCACTAGGAAGTGAAAAAGGGTCTTGTGCAAATTCATCTCCATTCTCACTTGTATGATTGACATGTCCAGCTCCTTGGTTTGCATCATTGCGTGCTTTCATGGGGAAATTTGTGGTAGTTTAATTTGATGATATTTTAGTATAACAAAAATTTAAAGGAATATGTGGAACACTTGCATGCTATTTTTAGTGAGTTGAGTTAATGGTCAAACTATGTTGGCTACAAATTTGCATACTAATAAGCCTCTTCAATTACTTTAATGACATAAATTCTTGAAACTCTTTAAATTCACACCCATTAATGGTCAAACTATGATTGCTACAAATTTGCATGCTAATAAGCCTCTTCAATTGCTTTGATGACATGTATTAGGCCTTGATTATTATTTGAGTCCATCTTGGTCATTTTAGAATCAACCCAATTCTCATGGATCAGCCTATTTAGTGCTTCCTTGAAACGTTTGGCTCTATGTCTTGTAATTGGGCCACTAGGAAGTGACAAAGGGTCTTGTGCAAATTTATCTCCATTCCTACTTGTATGATTGACATGTCTAGATCCTTGGTTTGCATCATTGCGTGCTTTCATGGGGAAATTTGTGGTAGTTTAATTTGATGATGTTTTAGTATATAACAAAAATTTAAAGGAACATATGGAACATATGGAACACTTGCATGCTATTTTTAGTGTGTTGAGAAAGAACAAGTTGTGTGCTAATCTTGATGGTAAGAAAAAGGCAGATTTTGTGAAGGATTTACATGCTAGAGTTCTAGCCAACATTGAAAGGAAGAATAAGCAATATGCTAAGTAAGACAATAAGGGGCGTTTGGAGGTTTTTTTCAAACTTGGAGATTGGATTTGGGTGCACATGGGTATGGAGAGGTTTCCCACACAAATAAATCAAAATTGCAGCCTTGAGGAGATGGACCTTTTCAAGTCTTGGAACGGATCAATGATAATGCCTATAAGATAGATTTTCCTAGTGACTATGGTAATGTTAATGGAACTTCTAATGTCGTCAATTTATCTTTGTTTGATGTAGGAAATTAAAGGATGAATCTTTTCAAAGAGGATGGGAATAATAGAGATCAAGATGCTGATCAAGTTGATGTTTCCAAATATTCTCAAGATACTTTGCAAGGAATTGGTGGTCTAATGACCAGGGCAAAGAAAAAGAGGATGAAAGAATATTTACAAGGCTTGATCATGGAAGTGCAATACTAAGAGGCTGTGCTAGAAGAATCAAAAACTAAATTTGAAGATTCTAAAGCTTCACCAAGGATGGTCTATTATATTTTTATGCAAGAGTTAGATTTTGAAGATCAAGTTGGGAGCAATGATTGATTTAGAAAGTAAAATTTCTTTTTAGTTAATTATGTGCCTTTTTGTATAGCAATTGATGTCTTAGTTAATCGTGGGATTTTTTATGGTAAGTTTTTAGGTCTTTTATTTTTAAGAATGGGTGCAAGGGTTATTTTAGGAAACTATTTTTGTTTTAATTAATTGTGGGCCTTTTATGTTTAGGAATTTTTATTTTAGTAAATTGTGAGCTTTTTATTTTAAGTCTTTTAGTCTTTTATTTTTTTAAGGTTGGACTAGGCCTAATCCATAACTAAATAGGCCCATTTCATCTAGGGTTTTCTTTTTGGGTTTCTTGCTTATAAATAAGAAGAGCTATGTAATTTGGAGGGGCAAGAACGAATATCATTAATGAAAAGTATATTTCATAAAGCTTTTTCTTTGCCTTCTTGTGTTCTTCATTGAATGCTTGAATTCAACTTATCAAAGAGAGTGATCATCCTTTGTGGCATCTCAAGGTTTAGGTTTTAAGGACTTTGTTTCCATAGGGTTCTAATCTAATCATTCTCAACACGCTCTTAGCAAATCAATCATTTGTAATCCTTTGATTTTGTGGCTTCTTAGGTTGTTCGCCTAAATGGTTCGCATCACAAAAGTGTGAGCAAGAGGAGAATAAAAATAGAGCAAGTGAGCTAGAGAAGAAAAAGGGAGAGAAAAGTGAGCAAAAATGAGAGAATAGTATGCAAAAAAGAGAGAAAAGTGAACAACAAAGAGAGAAAAGTGAGCATAATAGAGAGAAAAGTGAGCAAAAAAGAGAAAAAAGTAAGCAAACAAGAGAGGAAAATAAAAAAAGAGTGTAATTGTTGAAAAATACGAGATTAAGAGTGTAATGATGGCAAGGCAACAAGTACTTGTACTTATGTACAAGGGTGTTTATCTTTCTACTTACGATCTTAACTCATCTTTGCCTAGTTTCATTGTATATTTATTGTAGGACATTGAGGATTAACTTCCTGAAGATACTCTCTATGGATTACATCCTTTGTGAGATATGTAGCATCAAATAGACTTTATACCTGAATCCACAATACAAAATTGACCTGCTTACAAAGCTAATATTAGAGGACGAATCTTTTCAAAGAGGATGGGAATAATAGAGAATGAGGTACTAACCAAGTTGATGTTGACAAATATTCTAAAGATTCTCAAATCCTACACAAGGGATAGATTTGGAATATTAAATTGGTTGCAAGGATTAATTTAGGAAGGAATTTTTTTTGTTTTAGTTAATTATGAGCATTTTATGTTTAGCAATTGTTGTCGTAGTTAATTGTAGGATTGTTTTATGTTAAGTTTTTATTATTAGGCCCAATCCACCAATAATTAAGCCCATTAGTTTTTTTGGCTCTTGTTGTAGTGCCTAAGGTTTCTTATGGTATAGAAGTGGCACCTAGGGTTTATTTCTTATAAAAGAAACACTAGCCATGTAATAGAGACACACAAATATTCATTAATGAAAAAGAAAATTTTAGAAATCTTCTTGCTTTGCCTTCTTGTGTACTTAATTGAATACTAGAATTTGACTTATCAAAGAAAGTGATCATCCTTTATGGCATCTCAAGGTTTGAGTTTTAAGGACTTTGTTTCCTTAGGGTTTTATTCTCATCATCTTCAACACGTTCTTAGCAAATCAATCATTTCTATTTCTTTGAATTCATGGGCTCCTAGGTTGTTCACCTAAAGGGTCCACATCGCTCTGCATTCTTTTATAGCCTCTATAAACAAAGGTGTTCAAATCTGGACCAATGTTTGGATAAACTTCAATCATACATGTTATCATACCCTTCAAATTGGTACCTGAAAAGTCACAGGAGTCATAATAACACAAGAGAAGTGTATTTCTTAGAGCGTATTAAGCAATGAAAAATGCTAGCTAAATGATTTAATAAATTTGTAAATAAAAACAAAATCACTAGAAAACCCTAGATCAAGTAGATTAAGCACAAGTTGAATAAAGATAGCTTCTTTAAAGATAAATAATCAAACCAAAAATTATGATATTACACACAATTATTTGATCGAATAATGCATGAACATAATAAGGAAGAAGTTATAAGAACATTTAATTAAAAAATCATAAACTAATTAGGCTTATTAACTAATTAAACACAACCATTAATGTTTGATAGATTAGTTAATGTAGCCTAAGGAAACATGATCTTATTTTTGCAAAGCAATTTGAAAGAGACAGCTTAGGAGGAAAAGAATGATGCACTTGTGGTTAATTAAAATATGGAGCATTAGGTTCTTGGTATAGGAAAGCTTCAAGCCCTAAGGCAAGGTTAAATTCTAATTATAATTCTATCCATCAAACAATTTGTAAAGTAATAAATAATAGGGATAAAATGGTAATTAAAAGGTTTGGCTTGAGTGAACAATTTGGTTAAAGTTGAAACCCTAACTGCTCGATCCATCGAGCCAAAAAGGTCGATCAATGATCGATCTAAGCTATTAAAAAATAAATCCCTAGATAGGTAGATTGATCTACACATTTCTCGATTAAAAAAAGTAGATTAATTCTTGATCGATCCAGACATGTTTTGATTGATCGAGTAACGTAAGTGCAAAATATTCGTATATGTCTAATATGAAATCTAATGTGCATAAGAACAACGATATACATGAAATGGGTTCGTTTGGAGGCCAATATTTTCTTCTTCTTGAAAATTATTCTTAAAAGACTCACCTAAAAGCTAGATTACATTTGAATATTTTGTTCATGAATATCGCCAACACTCAATAAACCTTATGATATCTCTTTTTGGCATATTTATGTCATAAAACCTCTCTCTCACTACATAACACTCATAGGAAAAATAATTTTACATAGTGGAACTAGCCTATGATTCAATGAAACGATTTTCACTTCAACCTTAACAACTCATATGTACACTAAAAAAACAAAAGCACAAAGATTCACACAACATATCTAGAAAGACTATTTGTTTATTAGTTTAGTATATATAATAACTTAAAAGTGAATAAATAGACATAAGTAATAAGTAACAACAGATAGAAAATTTAAATATTATTCCCTTTATATGAATAAACTTGAACATTCAATTTGTTCTCCCTCTATATGTAACCTTTGTCAAATAAAATTTTCAATCAATAACTCTTTCCCTCAATTAACTCTCCACATTTATACATTTTAATTAATGCTTAATAAGTATCTTTTCCTTTTTGTTATATGAATAAATAATATGATTATAAAGCAATAAAAAATAGGTAGAGCAAGAAAAAAGTGTATTTAATAATTGAAAAGAGGAGTACATATCTTGAAAAGCTCAATAACAGTCAAAACAGAGAGTTAAAAATAATATGTTTTTCAAAATTAAATAAAACACCCAAGTTCTTACGACTTTTCTAAATAAGTTAGAATAAAATGAAAATTTATAAAAATTGATATATATATATATTTAAATCGAGGATAATAGACTTAGCTAAACATGGCTATAGTACACATAAAAGATGAAATTAATTTTATTCAAAATATGATAATACATTGATAACAAAAATATATGTAGACAAGACCACTAATATACTAACACATATGGTGACATATCAACAATCACCAAAAGTAAAATATGTATTAGAACTGCAATAGGATGTCAATTTGTTTATTTATGATCAGTTATGAAAGATTCAAGGAAAAGAGCATCAGTTATCATGAAAAAGTTATAGTTAAATTCATACTTGCGCATAATAAAATTTTACTTACCAAGAGAGAACTTGATTAACTTTTTTTTTATATTCCCCTCTTGTATTTTTTTGTGAGGGATTGGTTTTCTTTTTGAATAACCATTTGTGGTTTTTTTTTGCATGCAAAAACCTTTGCAATTTTCTTTTTTTCCTTTCGATATTATAATTTTTAAAGTAAATATACATGATTCAAAATGCTTAGTATGTTGATTTTCACACTAGTTGTGAGGTAGCCCTCTCCATTCGTTGCGGTAGCTTCACATATCACTATAGGTTGCCCTCTCAAAACTAGATGTCTCTCTATAGTAGCATTTTATAAAGTTAAAAATAGAGCTCAAACATAATTTTATAGTCGAGATTAAATCAAGCCCAAAAATCTCACATATTCAATTATAAACTTCAATCATGACATACATATATGCCCAATGATTATGTGAGTAGGTTCATGTCAACATCGATCATCAAATGTTAAAAATATGTAATGCACAAGTCAAAATACTCAATTAATCAATGTAAAGTCAATCAAAATAATTGAAGTAGTATGAAAATAATATGCAAAGTTCATATCAATGTTAAAGTAAGTCTATCCCTCTTTTCCTCTTTTTCAAAAAATAAACTAAAGAAATATCAATAAAAATAAAAAACAAACAAATAAACAAACTAAATATGCTCACCTAGGGTTAAATAAGCACTTAGATGACTGGAAAAAGGTAATATTTTCTAACACAAACTACCTTTAATTTTAGTTTCTCTATACTTTTTGGTTGGAAATCAACTACCTTAGTTGTCATAGGAATTTGTTTGGACTTACATTTGGATTTCACATTCATCCTAAATGAAGATGCAGCATGCATGAAAGGATGATGATAATTAATCCTAAAATTAAATGTGTTAAATTTGACTTATCTCTTTGAACCGACAACTTTATGTTTTCTAGTATAATTATTAGACATAATACTCATAGATGGATGATAATTATGAGTCCTATAACTAGAACCATGGAAAGAATTATTAAATTTATGAGCATTTACCAAAAATCTACACTTTGGTCTTATATGAACTTTCTTACCACAATGATGACAAATAAGCACAAATTCAATAATGGTTTTCTATTAAAGGAACAATAGTTCTTTATGCATAATTAGTAACAGTAGGAGTATATTAGAATCCCTTACAAGTGTGGTCTTTGATGTTAGAGGTGAATGTGTAGCATGTGAATAAGGGTTGGAGGGTTTTACAAACTTAATTGTATTTGAAGATGATGGCATGCTCATCTACATAGCTTAGCTCTCTTTTTTCTTCAAAAGATTTTCCACAGTTAAGGACTTTGTTTAGCCTTTTAACTCCAATAGTCAATATCTTCACAACTTCCTTTGATTGTCCCAAATCCTACACAAGATTCTTATTTTCCTATTTGAGATCTGTAAGGCTTGAATTCAAACCATCAATATGTTCAAACAACTCAATTTGTTCTTTCTCTAAGATGGAAGAATTTACTTCATAGGATTTGAGTTTATCATTCAATTTGGTTACTAGTACAACCTATCATTTTCTTTCTTACAACCCAATAAATCTATAAATAGCTTCTCAATGTTATTAGCATGAAATTTAGTAAGTAATAATACACAATAACTTCCCTTACTATTTGTGCCAATGTCAAACTCATTGGAGTGTCCACCAATAGTTGAAGTAAGCGCCTGGTAGTTGGTGCCATAATTTTCTGAGCCATTATAATTGTTCTTTTCTTTTTCTCACCACACTCAGCTACAATATGACTATAATCCATATATTCAAAACATTGTGGTCTAGTGGTTTTAGATTTCTTACCTTTGGAATACATAGGTTTGAGTTCTCTTTGATTTTGATCAGTTGAGTGGCTTGGTTTCTAGTTACTCTATGAATTGTGGCTAAGAGTATGAGTTATTCATTATCCTTATCATTCTAACTATCACTATCATTACTCATGGTAGTTTTGAAAACTACACCTTTGATATTTAGAGGTGTTTAAAAACACATCTCAAAGGTTTGAAATGAGCCAACGAGTTCCTTAATTTTGATGGTGTCTACATACTTGCTTTCATCAATGGAAATGACCTTTGCATGGAAGCAACTTGGTAATGAGTAAAGAATCTGTTGAACTATCCATAAATAATCAATTATCACATTATTTAAAATACAATTTAGGAAAAGTTCATCTTTTTTCATCTTAATGTTTTCAAATTGAGTAGCAAGCATTTGAATTTTAGTTAATTTAACTTGCGTAGTACCCTTATGGGAAACCTCTAAAAAATTCCAATTATTCTTAGTAGTATCAACATTAGAAATATGATGAAATTAATCAACAGACAACACAAAAAATAGTATTAGTACCCTTTTGATTCTAGTTACTAGCAGTTTTATCTAGAGTGGTCCATTCATTCTTTGGTTTAAGTATTGAACTTTATTTTTGGTAATTGTAGGTGGTTCCTAACAAAAAATAACATAGTTCAATACACTCTCATCTATAGAATGTAGAAAGTCTCTCATACGAGCCTTCCAATATGGATAGTTGGACCCATCAAGCAAGGAAGCATAGGTTATTGACAAATCCTCTCTCAAATGGTTTGTAACAAGGTCCTAGGAAGCACTAAGTGTATATAGTGGCATACTCTAATACCAATTGAAAGTTTATTTAGTTATAGATCTAATTAACTAGAAGGGTATGAGTAGATAATTAACAAAAAATTGCTAAATTAAAATTTTATAGAATGACCAGACATGTAATCACATGTAAAATAAAATAAATTGGAAAAATAAATAACACACAATATTTTTATATAGGAATAACCTAAGCCACAATAATGACCTTAGAGTAAAATTACTGGTTCATCAGACCACCCAGCTATCTACTACGAAATAATGTTTGATTATAAGGCTAAGAATCAAATTACCCACCAAAGTAATTCCCCAAGTATTCTACTTACAAGCCTCTACTTTCTTTCATAGTCTACATAAGAAAGGTCTTCAGATCCATACCAACATTCCAATAAACTTGAGTCACATGAGTTATAAAACTCGTTAAGCTAGCACCTAAAAAGTTAGCACAAAGGCCTAAGTGCAATGTGTGTCCTAGAGTGGATTAAATAATAAAAAACCTAGCTAGATGATTTAAGAAATTTATAGATAAAAAAAAGTCACTAGCAAACCATAGAGTATGAAGATTATGCATAAGTTCAATAAAGATTGCTTTTTCAAAGATAAGGAATCAAACCAAATAATTATTGTAAGTCTCGCTGTTCTTGTGTCTGTTTGTTGGCTTTCCATGTACAAAATACGAGGTCTGGTTTATTCTTACTTAGTATATTTTCCTCCTTTGTGTAAGGTTGGTTTCTATAGATTAGTAATACACATACACATATAGTTAGGAACACTTTTTATGAAAGCATGTCTAAGCACACCATGGGGTTGGTTTTCATAGTATGCATCTAATGGAGATTAAGGTGCTAACCAAGTTGATATTTACAAATATTCTAAGGATTATTAACAACCTACAAATATTTTTAAGATCCTACATGAGGGATAGATTTGGAATATTAAATTGGTTGCAAGGTTTAATTTAGGAAGCAATTTTTTGTTTAAGTTAATTATGGGCCATTTATGTTTAGCAATTTGTATTTTAGTGAATTATGGGCTTTTTATTTTAAGCCTTTTAGTATTTTATTTTTTAAGGTTGGACTAGGCCCAATCCATAACAAAATAGGCTCATTAGGCCCATTTCATCTAGGGTTTTTCTTTTGTTTTTTTTTCTTATAAAGAAGAAGAGCTACGTAATTTGGAAGCAAGAACAAATATCATGAATGAAAAGTATATTTCATAAAGCTTTTGCTTTTCCTTCTTGTGTTCTTGATTGAATGCCTGAATTTGACTTATCAAAAGGAGTAATCATCCTTTGTGTCATCTCAAGATTAGGGTTTAAGGACTTTGTTTCCTTACGGTTCTAATCTGATCACCACTAATTGGTTCTTAATGTGTCATCAAAGTAATTGAAGAGGCTTATTAGCATGAAAATTTGTAGCCAGCATAGTTTAACTATTAAAGTGTGTGAATTTGAAGAGTTTCAAGGATATTAAATAGGAGAACAACTTGGTCTTGGTTGGACATGTTAAAATACATTGAATCTAGTCATTTAGCTATCTATTGGCTGTCTTTAGAAGTCCAAATCGACTGTCTTAAGAAGTCCAAACTAGTCATTTATTAGCTATCTTTAAAAGTCAATAAAGTGCTATTTATTAGTAGTCTTTAGAAGACTAAGGGTCCAAAAATAGTAAAGAACTTTCTTAGTCTAATTTTTGTGTGGTAATTATGAATTTGAGGGTTGTTCCAAGTATAAAGAGGAGTACTACAAATTTTAAAGAATAGATTGGAATTATTAATAAAATTATCTTCTTGTGAGGTATTGCGTTCCTCTTAGTTCTTAAAAGAACTCTTGAACTTATCAAGTTAATATTGTGGCGCTCAAACAACCAAACTTATCACCTTGAATTCTTGAGAGAATCCTTAGGTTTTCTTGGTGTGGTGTTTCAATCTTCTGTAGTCTTGATTTTTATCTTGTTAGGTGACGGGTTAAGACTCTACAAATCTTGCATGTTTTCACTATCTTGGGGTTTCGATCCATCATTGTTGTTGGGTTTCATCACAACTGTTAGTGGGATTCGTATCATGAGGTACGATCTAGTACTTATAAGAATGCCAAAAAGTACAAAATGAAAATAAAAATATGGCATGATAAAAGAATTGAGAACCTTGTTTTTAAATCAGAACATAAACTGATTCATGGCAAACTAAATGGTAAATGGATGCAGAGGGATGCATCTTAGAAGTTGATATGACCATCTACTTAAGGATGTTAAACATGATGCTAGTTGGGAGCTAATGTAAATTTATTTTACTTATATTTTTTGTGGTAGGTGAATAAATGTAGAGAGGAATCGCACAATAAGATTGAGAATTTCAACCACAAATGTGGTGTGCCAAGACTAAGGGAGTTTTCTTTCCTTTTTCATATTTATATGTGAAATTTGGGGACAATGTGCAACTTAAGTTTGATGGAGGAAAATTCATTCTCCACTTTAGTATCTTGTGCACATTTTCAATTTTTTAGGAAACTTTTTTTAGTATGATTTTAATCATAATTTGGGTAGAAATATATAAATATAATGAAATCAAATGCATGCATACTTGACATGAAATGTATGAACCCAGTTATAAAAATTCGTTGTCATGAGTAGTATAAAGAATGTAATATATTCTTTAAGATACTTACACTAATCAAGTGATATTCTTGCTAATTTTTACTTGGATCGATTCAAATTTTTATGCACATCTTTATAATTAATATTGGTGTTCTTATTGACAGAAAATTTGTAGTGAGTTATGTGAATTGATGAGATCTACCATGTTTTAGAATCTATTTGATCATCCCTTGAGGCAAAATAATAAATAGTATTTAGCATAAGAAATGATTTATATTTGGATCGATTGAGCCTCTCAAGTTAACCATTGTTAATATCTTAAGTCACCCATTTAAGCCCAATTAAGAAGCTTTCATATCTTTAAGCCAAATTTTATGTCTAACCAATAAGCATTACCTTTATCCTTACACCTTTAATTTTTATAAAAAGAAAAAAATGCAATCATGTGTTACGCTATGGAATAAGGTTAATGATATTGCACCTTATTTGAATAAAAGGGAAGAAAAATAAAAACCCACAACACAATAAACCCTTTCTAAACAAGAAAAAGAAAGTGTGTTGGTGTTGTGAAGTTACAAGAAGATGTGAAATAAAAGAATATAAAAAGAATGATAAGATATGATACACTAGAAAAAGAACATAAAAGCTCAATTATAGTTAAAAAGTGTATGATGAATAAAAAGAAAGCTAAGGTGTGGAAAAAGCCTAATTGTCTTCATTTATCGACCCTCACCTAAGTCTTACATTACAAGTATGTAAAGCCCTTATTTATCTTTACCTAAGTGTACATTTATATTTGTGGAGAGGTATGTGAAAAATAAACTTATGAGATTTCTTCTAAGATTTAACTGAATAGTATGCTCATATAGGTTGATTTCATGAGTGTATTAAATGATGTTATACACACACGAATATAATTTGTCAAAAAACTTGCATATCCTTTTATTAATGGAACGTTAAGTGATGAATATGTGAACATTCTTGTCATAGAACTTTATGACATTTTAGAAGGATAGTTTTTGCTAAATATGCATGTATTAATAAATATATATTTATGAATATACTGTGCATATCATTTTATCTAGTTAGACTTGGTTTTACTTGAGGATGAGCAAAGTGTTAAGTTTTTAGGGTGTGATAACTCTATGAAAGTATAGTCATCAACGCACTATTATGCTTAATATTTGTATGGTTTATTGAATAAGTAGTACTTCTAGTGCTAAAATATCAAAATATTAACTCAATTGTGAAATGATATGAAAATATATTTTTTGAGAATATTTTGGAATTTTTCTCTATTTTCTTGAACTTTTTAACGCAGACCAATCAAAACAGGACCATTGGATGCCGTACAAGTGAAGAAGAGCCAATGGAAGCACACAGTGTGTACAATTGACCAGTCATTTCCATGTGGATGCCATACAAGCAAAGAGGAGCCAATTGGAGTGCACTACATGGACCAACTAACACATGCATTGCCACGTGTTGCGACAACGTTCATTCTGAGCTTTGTTGAGTAGTCAATAAGCATGTCATGCCATGCATCATTAAGTGATTCTTTAAATTAAGGTTCAAATGGAACACACCATTAGTCATACTTCTTAATTCTCATCAGTTCCCTATTCCTCAAACTGATTTTCCTTCGAATATTTGTGGTAATGTTAGAGATTTCCTCCATCATGAAGGGTGATTCAAGTGCATAATTCATTAATCTCTTGTTTGGTCTCTTTGAAATTATTGACCCAAGTGTAGAATATACTGTATGGTTAACCCATATAACATCAATGTATTGCTCAACTAAAATAAAATCAAACGTTTAAGTAACTTCCAAGTTCTATGAAAGAGGAACAATACTAGGTGAAAAAGTAAAACAAATTCTATTGGCCAAAATTTCAATGTCTTTTTCATTCTCTTTTGTATCACTCTTCTCAAGAATCTCTTTTTTTTCACTCTTTCTCTTCTTCTATATCATACTCTTTTTTCTATTCACTTCTTTTTTTACTCAATCTCTCTTTTTAGCTCACTCACCTTATTCAAACCATTATTGTTTTTACTCACTCTCTATTTTTAGCTCACTATCCCTTTCCAATTCAATCTTTTTTTGTAATTCACTTTTTCTTTCCAACACCATCTCTATGTTAATATCAATCTCTCTCTTTTTAAACTCAACATCTCTTTTTTGTTCTCTCTCTCCTTTTAACTCACTCTCTCATTTTAAGAATAAGTTAGTCTCCTTGTTTATTATATACTTATCACAACTATTGTCATCAAGCAAAGCATATTGTCAAGATGGATCTCTTTTAGGCCACTTCTTTTTCAAATTTTAAAACATATATAGGTGGTCATGACTTGGAATGAAGCACCTTTTTCATAATAGCCTTTGTCTCTTCCCATGTGTCTGTGGGCCTTTCAACATACCTTCTACAACTCAAAATATCCTACCAAATAATAGCATAATCAATGAATTCTTTTGCAACCAATTGTATCTTCTTTTTTTAGAGTAGTTGTGACAATAAAACACCACTTCCATATTTTTCTCCTATTCTATATGAATTTTAGGGTTGTTTTTCCCCTTAAAAAGATAGAATCTTCATCTTGATGTTGCTCCAGTTGTTGTCAGTTTATTCTTACCACCTAGGTTCAACCAAAAAGCCCTTTCTAGGTCCCCCTCCTCTTAAATAAAATTTTCCAACACAATGCATGGAGCCATAGTCCTATTCCTTATCATTTTCACCTCCTTGGTCAACAAAATCTTCCATTGGTATGTGTCATGCATTCCTTCTAGTTTTGGGGACACTTTGTGTGTAGTTATTTTGTAATTTAGTCACATTTTCAACCTCTTCCATCCTGCCTTGAATGCTAGCAATCTTGTAATTCATTATTCAAGCTATCGTTTATGGCTTCAAGCGTGAAGTTTGGATCCATCATTACTTCTTGGTTTGAAAAACATGGTGAGACAACAAAAAATCACTAGAATGTAAACTAGTGAGTTTAGTTTTAACAAAGTCACTCATGTAGTTGAAATATTTTTGTCACTGACACTCATGTTTACACTCTCTCACTCTAGTTCCCTCTATTAGTTCTTTATTTAACTAAAAATAAACTCAATCAAAGAATAATTTGCAATTGATAACTCTATAGGAGAAGAGTTATTTAACCACTTATTTTCCTTGTTATATGTTAAAATAAGATGGAAAAGTTTAATTTGTGTTTAATTATGTTAATGTCGGTGAATGAAGGAAAACAAAGTTAAAATTATCAAATGTGGGAAAATTTAGCACTATACCATGATTGGATTTTTCTGTTTTACGACATAGTCCATGCTATAGCATGCTTTTTTTTGGTGCCATAGTGTGTGATCTATGGATAGACATTTATTGTTGATTAGTGCGCTTTCATTGTAGGGAAAAATCCTAATCCTAATCAAACATTAATTCTCATCTTTAATCTTCAACCCTTGGATCATTTTAAGAGATAATCATATTAGATCTATTTCCTTTAAAACACATAACTAAGAATCAAAAACCCTAGCAGATGCCAAGAAGAGGGAAAAAGAGAAAAACTTCAAGATGAGATTAAAGAATACACAATTTTGTGAAGATTTAAGAGAATATTAATGTTACAAATCAAGAGATTGAGTATATTGCTTATTCTTCTCCATTATTTACACTATTACAATAAATGTATTTAGTCTCAGGAATTTAGCCTCGATTTTTTTTAAAATCGAGGCTATAGTGTATATATATAGTCTCAATTTTATCAATAATCGTGACCATAAGTTAAATTATAAAAATTATTTAAACATATATAAATAAATTTATATAGTTACGATTACTAAATAATTATGATTATAATTAAAATAATATAGTTTTCAATATTTTCAAAACCGAAATAAAATAATATACTGTATGTTATTCATTTAAAAGAAATATAAAAATTACTTTAAATATTTTTCATTTTTCTCTATTAATTTAATTTAATATGTTTTATTTTTTTTATAATACATATATATTATATCAATTTTTTTCTTTTTTTATCTCTTTTTTTTTTGCTCTTTCTTCTTTTTCTTTCTCTTTTTTTTTTCTCTTTTTTTTTTCTTTTTTCTTTTTTCTTTTTCTCTCGTTCTCTCCTTTTCCTTTTCTTGGCACCAGCTCTCTCTTTTCTTTTCTTTTCTCTTCCCTCCGTCGCATTTTCCCTCTCCCCGAGCCAGCGTTGCGCCCTCACAAATTTCCCTCTCTCCCCTAGTAGCTCCATCGCATCTAGTACCAAAAGCTCACTTGCTCAACCGATACCAGCAGCTTCCTTTCTCTTATCTTCTTCCTTTTCTTTTTTTTCTTTTCTTCTTCCCCTGTTTGCAACTCATCGGATGGCTGTTTGTAATGTTGTCGCTTGTGACCTAGCTCTGGGCATGTGTGATACCTTCTTTTTTTCCATATCAATTCATAAACGTGTTTATTATTAGTGAAATTAGGTCTCTGCGCATAAATTATTGAATTAGGGTTATGCATTTATGTATGAATCTATATTTCTTATAAACATGGTGGTTAAACAGAATGATGGAAAATCGTACACAGATGAGATATTTATTGAACTTAAGGTGTTTCTTCTTTTTTCTCTTGTTCTCTTTTTCTCTTTAATATATTTGTAAAGAATTTGACTGTATCTTGATTAAAATTTTTTGAAGACAAGTTCATTTTATTTGACAGATTGGGGTTGTTTAACTCAATGATCAATTGGAGAACGCAACCTTAGAGGGGTATACTAAATGAAAAATATCTGAATTAATTATTTGCTTCTTGTTCTCTCTGCAAGCTTGTTGTGCAATTCTTTACGATATGTATTGTTTCCAAAATCCAGTTCGACCCTAGATTTCATGGTTAATTTGATTTGATTTTTTCAAGATCCAGGATTCGTTTCATTGCCTGATTTATCTTATGTTTTACTTTTGTTTTGTACTTTTTGGCTTCACATACATATAAAAGAAAATGTTTGGGAGAGCCTCAAAGAAAAGCAATAACACCAAGTACTATGAAATTCTTGGCATTTCAAAGACCATCAGCGAAGAAGATTTGAAAAAGGCTTATAAGAAAGCTACCATTAAGAACCACCCCGATAAGGGCAGTGGTCCGGAGAAGGTACTCTTATTTCTTGTGGAATTTCTAACATAAATTGAGATTGATCAGTTTTAATACTGAGACTTGAATGGTATATGTTTTCATGTTTTTATCTTTTTTGTTTGTATGCTATTAATTAGATTAATGCATGTTTTTCGTAGCTCTATGTACTCGATGTGGAAAGTTTTTGTTGACTTTAGTTACATATTTTTATTTGTGAATTTTGTTCAGTTTTGCTCGGTTGTTATTTGTCTTGTTTCTAGATTTTATATTGGCATGGTTACGATATTTAGGATCCTTGGCTGCTTCTTAGTTCTAGTTAGTAGTAACTGTTAAATTGATGAATGTAAGTATCGTGTTATTTTTTTAGAAATTTTTTTAACTGTATGCAACACACTACATTGTTGGATTTTTTTTTTTGCATGATTTCTATCTTCTTTTTCGTACCTGAATATATTATTTGGAGCTTTACAACTTTCTATTTTGTAGATTATTTTGTAGATAGGGTTGTTAAATGGGTTATTTCAATTTCATCTCATGTGTCATTCAATGTTCCAAATGGGTTTATTGGTTAAAGCTGCCTCATCTTATTCAAATCTCAGATCCCATTCTAGTGTTGTAATTGTTACCTCCACTCTACACCCTTAATATTTTTTACTTTATATATTAATTATTTTTATTAAATTGAATTTATGTTTTTTGGGTAAACATATCTCTATTAATTCACATGAAACAATAGATATAGTATATTAAATTATTACATGCATATTCAAAGTGTATATATAACTTTAAATTTTTGGTTATAATAATTAGGCCTAGAGAATCAATTAATTTGATGTGAATTTGACACAAAGAGTATTTAAATATATATGCAGGTGAACAAAGCTTCAATAATAGTGGATGCAACAAAATATATAAAGGATTTGAAGCAAAAATTGGACGAAACACTAAATGTGCAGGAGATTTTTGGAATTACTAATTCGGCCCACCAATTTTCCATTGAACAAAATGATCAATCTCCTGTGGTAATTAATTAATAGAAGCCACTTAGTTATATATATATACACGTTGAAGTTAAAAAGGCTCATTTTTACCTATAATATTGTTCATTGTTCAGTACAACTATATAACTAGTATATAAGTAGCTACACAAAAAGTGTACATCTTCTTATTAAAAAGGGTGAATGTCTCATTATATGTATTATTCTTTTTAATAAGTGTACTATAAATAAATTAATTGATTAATTTTCCAACAGGTTTTTGTACAAACTCTTGAAAAGGGGTTCCAAATTAACGTGTATTCAAAAAAGAATTGTCGAAGCTTGGCGAAGTACTTGATGCTAGGGATCCTTGTTCAGACACTTTTTAACTAGAAGCTATTAGTGGAGAAGTAAGCTATTCAAGTCTACCTATATTCTTTGTAATCAATTCCTCTATACCATTTTCGGCATCTCATTCTGTGTACCATCAATCTGTTGATGTCACAATAGTATTTTATTTAAAACTACACTCTCAACATTTTTAAGACTTACTATGTGCCATCTGTTGTATATTCATGAATAGATATAGATTGAAGACTTTGTTATGAAAGTCTGAGGTATTTTTTATATTCATGGAATCTGGATGTTGATATGTTCATAATAGATATTTATATTCACAGATACTATCACACGGTGTCATTTATTATAGACAGTTTTATGACACTATAATCATGGTGTAACTATATATTAAGAATAAATAAGTAGAGAGGACTCTTGTGCAAGGGTGCCTTATATTGCAGATGGATTGAAATTAAATTACTATTTTATTGATATTCTTTTAGTTATTTTTTATTATTTTTCTTGACACTATTGTTTCCTTTGGAAGCTTTTTATACTAATGATAATAATGCTATTGTTGTTATTGATATGGGTATTACTAATTTCGTTGATTTTTCTCTCAAGTTTTCATATTAGATTGAGTACCATAAATTTACTTAGAGGCTAGATATGCATTCCACCATTCACTCTTGAACAGGTTCAAGAACTTACTATGAGCCATTTGTTGTATATGCAGGATTATATTTACAGAATTTGGATGTTGGTATGCTCATAGTAGATGCTGTTTTTTTTATGAGGAAATTAATGCGCATAGTAGATGTTGTCAAGGAAAAAGATTTGGAAGAAAAACATTACAATGAGACATTTAAAATATTTTTAGATTGAGTTATATTGTAGACAATTTGATTAGTTACATTAGTAAATTTTTATATTTTGGAGCACTTTAATTAACTAGTTATATTAAGCTTTTTTTATGTTTAGTATATCTATTAAACTCTTAATTAATGTAATATCCCTTTTAAGTTTAATATAATGATTCTTAATTTTCTCAATTTCTCAATTTATTTTAATTTATAGTAAAAAAGGAGATAAATTGAGATATATATGGTCATAGTTTAAGTAACTAAGACAATAGAGACCTCGGTTATAGATAACTGAGGTCATAGATACACCCTATGTTCTCAGTTATATAATAACCAAGGCCATAGATACATCATACGACCTTATTTATATAATAATCGAGGCCGTAGATACATCTTATGGTCTCCGTTAAAAAATCGAGGCCATAGGTAACAGTCTATGGTTTCTCTCACTTAGGCCTCAGTTCTTATAATCGTAGTCATAGATCTATTATCATGGTTAAAATCGAGGTCATATATATGTATTGTAGTAGTGTTATTAGTTTTTATGTCGTTCTTTATAAAAAAATATGGGCTTTATAAACATAATTATGTCTAGCTAATTTATTAATCTGTATGTTTTATGAATCCAATTTTTTAGATTTAATGATAAAATATTTTACCCCATTATTATTTCAAATCAATTATATTATTTAATCTTATTTTTATGCTATTAATAGTGTGGTCAAAATTAATTTATAGATGCAACTAAATAGATTTGAGATAATTATTCAATTTTTTTATCGATAAAATAGCATGCATAGTTTCTAGGCACAAATATATGATTCATATATATGTGATTTATAATTGATGATCTTAATGAGTAGTGTCCAATCTATTTGGAGAGAATTGTGATTAGGTTAGCTACTATATGGTGTGTTGTTTTCTTGAGAGAGGAATACATGATAGGTTAAATTCAATTGATAATGTAATTGGTTGATAATTATTTTATGGGGAAATTAAGTCATTCTAATGGAGATTGAGGTGCTAACCAAGTTGATGATTAAAAATATTCAAAGATTCTCAAGATCCTAGCAATATTCTTAAGGTCCTACATAAGATATAGATTTAGAATATTATTTTGGATGCAAGAATTAATTTAGGAAGCAAATTTTTTTTTTTGGTTAATTATGGGCTTTTTATGTTTAGCAATTTTTGTTTTAGTGAATTATGAGCTTTTTATTTTAAGTCTTTTAGTCTTTTATTTTTAAAGTTGGATTAGACTCAATCAGGACTATTAGGCCCATTCCTTCTAGGGTTTTTGCTTTTAGGGTTTCTTTCTTATATAGAAGAATATTATGTAATTTGGAGGCAAGAACGAATATCATTAATGAAAAGTATATTTCATAAAGCTTTTGCTTTTCCTTCTTATGTTCTTGATTGAACGCTTGAATTTTACTTATTAAAGGGAATGATTATCCTTCATGGCGTCTCAAGATTGGGGTTTTAAGGACTTTGTTCCCTTAGGGTTCTATTCTAATCATCTTCAACATGTTCTTAACAAATCAATCATTTATATTTCTTTAAGTTCGTGGGTTCCTAGGATTGTTCGTCTAGAGGGTTCACATCATTTTTTATTAGAGCCTTGGTTGTTGAAAACTGGTTATCTATCTTTATCTATCTTGGTTTTGAATTCTAGATTTCAAACAAAAAAAAAAATCATCCTTTGATTATTTTCTACGTTCTTGAGTCAAAAATAAAAAAAAAAGTGAAATTTCGTTTTTTTAAGTCTTGTGTTTTCCTTCATTTTTTGTATTTAGATTTTGTTTCATAGTTTTTTAAAAATTCTTCGTATCTTTTTCCTTTTTTTATTTCTATGTTCAATCTATTTTTGTTCATAAAAAAAAGAAAAAAAAGAAGAGAACTATTGTTCAGTTTAAAAACAAATTTGATTAAACGAAGTTGCAATTTTAAATGGCCACAACTTTTGACACGGGTAAGGTAATGACAATTATAATATATAAAATCAAAGCTGGTTTTGATTCTTGCAAGCATAATTGAGCTCTGCCTCTTTTCTTGCAATTTTTGAGTCCAAATTGACCGTTTACACCACTAATTATGGGATAAATATTTGTAGCATCTTTTTGTATTCTCGATTCTTCTTTATTAGGGCTACAAATATTTTTGTGAATTTTCTATTGACAACAGTAGCAGTAGTAGTAGAAAAAAATAAAAGAAATAAAAAGAAAAGGAGAACAAAGTAGTAGATTGTTCAAAATTCTAATTCTTGTTTTCTTGGTGAGTTTTCTTCTTGCTGTTTAAATTGGTTTTCCCATTATTTTGTTATTACTGCCGAAGACTTATTTAAAAAAATTAATCATATTTGATCAAGAGTCTTTCTTTAGAGTCCTCTTAAGTCAAGATTCTTTCTTTAGAGTCCTCTTAGGTCAAGAGTATTTCTTTAGAATCCTTTTTGGACATTCTTTTTGTCATACTTTGCTACTAAGTTTTTAGAATTCTGAATTTTGAGTTGTCACCAATATAATGGTTCCTTCTTCAGATTAGTTGGATTCTATGATTTTGTTAAGAACACAAAGAAGGTTAGTGTGAGCTTTGAGTGGTAAAAAAAGAGAGAAAAAATAGTGTTAAAAAAGTGCAAAAATAGTGTAAAAAAAGGAGAGTGATAACAATCTTATTTGAGAGAAAAATGTGAAGGAGTGCGTGGGTTATCTCATTTTATTTTACAAGTTGACAATATGAGTAAGGAAGGGGGAGAACCACAAGAAGTTGACTTGAAATTCTTCATCAAATCTATTCATGACCAAATTTAGAGAGAGCAAGTTGTAAATAGGATAAAAATATCATGGTTGTATAGACAAATGGAGAAATTAAAAGTGTCAGTTCATGTGACAAAGAGATACCACCAATGAAGGATTTTTCTAATGTTGAAGTGGAAGAACTTGTGCATAGAGAATCACTTGTCATAAGGAGAGTCCTGAATATACCGCCTGAGGATGAAGGATATGACAAGCACCATGATCATATTTTCCACACAAGATGCAACGTGAAGGAAAAGGTATACAAATTAATTATCGATAGTAGAATCTACACTAATGTTGCAAGTACCTTATTCGTAGAAAAGTTAAACTTGAAGTGGCAGAAGCATCCTAAACTGTAAAAGCTACCATGGATGAATGACTATAGAGAAGTGGATGTTAACAAATATGTTTGGGTTCCTTTTTCAATAGGAAAATATGAAGATGAGGTTCTTTGTGATGAGGCACCAATGTATGATACTCACATATTGCTCGGTCGACCGTTGAAATTTAATAAGAGGGTATCGCATGATGGGTACAAAAATTACTATTCTTCTGAAATGAACATTCGAAAAGTTATATTAGCCTCTCTCAAACCTTTGCAAGCTTATAAGGACCAAATTAGGATAGAATAAGAGTGCAAGATGTGGGAATAACAAAAGTGTGAGCAAGAGGAAAATAAAACGAGAGTAAGTAAGGCCAGTAAAAAAAAGGGAGAGAAAAGTGAGTACAAAGTTGAGAATAATGGGTGGAAAGAAGAGAACAGTATGCAAAAAGAGAGAAAAGTAAACAAAAGAGAGAGAAAAGTGAGCAAAA
Source organism: Hippophae gyantsensis (assembly GCA_030763125.1). Lineage (NCBI taxonomy): Eukaryota > Viridiplantae > Streptophyta > Magnoliopsida > Rosales > Elaeagnaceae > Hippophae > Hippophae gyantsensis. The sequence goes on along the minus strand of CM061033.1, from coordinate 7,098,767 downwards.
GAGAGATAAAAGTAAGCAAAAGAGAGGAAAAATTAAGCAAACAGGATAAAAAAAAGTAACCAAAAGAGAAGAAAAAGTAATCAAACAGGAGAGAAAATTGAGCAAGCAAGAGATAAAATAAAAAAATGAGTGTAATTGCTAAAAAATGTGAGATTATGACTACAATGATGGCAAGGAAACAAGTAATTGTACTTGTGTACAAGGATGTTTATATTTCTACTAACTATCTTAACTCATCTTTGCCTAGTGTCAATGTATCTTTATTGAAGGACGTTAAGGATCAACTTCCTAAAGCAATTCTACATGGATTACATCCTTTGTGAGGCATGTAGCATTAAATACACTTCATACTTGAATCCACAATACCAGATCGACCTACTTACAAAGCTAGGATTTGAGGACGAATCTCTTCGAAGTGGAGAGGAATAATGGAGATTGAGGTGCTAGCCAAGTTCATGTTTACAAATAATCTAAAGATTGTCAAGATCCCACAAATATTTTCAAGATCCTACATAAGGTATAGATTTAGAATATTAAATTGGATACAAGGATTAATTTAGGAAAGAAAGTTTTTGTTTTAGTTAATTATGGGCCTTTTATGTTTAGAAACTTTTCGTTAATGAAAAGTATATTTTAGAAAGCTTTTTATTTTCTTTCTTATGTTCTTCATTGAATGCTTGAATTCGACTTATCAAATAGAGTGATCATCCTTTGTGGCATCTCAAGATTGGGGTTTTAAGGACTTTGTTTCCTTAGGGTTCTAATATGATAATCTTCAACACGTTTTTAGCAAATCAGTCATTCCTATTCCTTTCAGCTTACGGGTTCCAAGGGTTGTTCACCTAGAGGGTCGGCATCAGGTTCACATGCTTAGGAAATTTGGGGATTAAGATTCCTAGGCCGTTTTTTCATATATCTTCCTAATTGTTGAGTTTTATGATTTAGAATTAGTTGTCATTTATTTTTTAGTTTTTACAATTTTCTATTGGCTAGATAGTATCGGTAATAATAATGTTGTACTTAATTATAAGTGAGACAACTTCTTTTTGGATTGATATCTATAATTATGTATATTATATTACTTGCATGGTTCATATATTTGCAGTTAGCATGATCAACTTTTTGGTGCCATTGATGGGGAATTTAGTAGTTGTCACATTATTATACTAGTTTGGATCTCTTAATTTTTGCAATGCTGCTACTTTGCTTATGAAAGGAATGAATAGCACAAGACTAATCAGAAGATATGGTAGGACAAGGGAATCAATGAGCTATAGTGGCATATAAACCTTTAAGGGATTTTGTAGTCCCTGAAGGGGTGGAGCCCAATTATTTATCAATAGATTGGGAATCAATGCTAATAATTTCTAACTCAAGCCACATGCCATTTAGATTCTACAGGAAAATCAATTTGGAGGGTTAGTAAACAATGAATCAAATCTTAACTTGGATTCATTCTTCGAATATGTGACACCTTTAAGATGAATGGAGTACCAGATGATGCAATTCGCCTTCATTTATTTTCTTTCTTATTGAAGGACATGGGTAAGGCTTGGTTACAACCACTACCTATTGGGTCAATTGGATCATAAATTCTTAGCAAAGTACTTCCCATCTTCAAAGACAGCTAAGCTAAGAAAAAAACATAGGAACTTTTTAGTAATTAGAAAGGGAATCCCTTTGTGAAGCTTGGGAACACTACAAAGAACTGTTAAAAAGATGCACACCTCATAATCCTCCCAATTTGCACACCTAAGGAGAATGGTTGGAGTAGTATATATAACAGTATTGCAATCTCAAATAAATACTATATTGATATGTTTAAGTAAGAATCTAGATGGTGGCAGTGTGATTATTGTAATGGACTTCATTTTACTAAGTCATGTGGGAACCTCTTAAAGCAATAAACTTTGTCAACAATCAAAACCACCATGGAAACCCATACACAAACACATAAAACCTAGGAAGGAGAACCAACCCAAATTTCCATGGAAAAATAACAATAATCAAGGTGGTAATGGATTCAATAGTCAACACTTTCCATTGCCTGGTTTTCAACAACCATAACAAACACAAGCCTAGGAGAAGAAGCTACTTAGTGAGGACAACATAATGGATTTAATGAGAATGTTGAAAGATTTCATCCATTCAATAAATAAAAAAATGTATCACATAGAGTCCACTCATTGGGCTTCTATTCTAAATTTTGAGATCTAAATGGGGCCACTAGCCAAAATTATAAATCAAAGGTCTCCAGATAACCTTCTAAGTAGTAAAGAAGTTAATCCAAAAAGAGAAGGTGATATAAACCCCACCAAAAATTGTGATGAAACTCGATAACAATGATGGATCAAAAACTGCAAGATTGTGAAGAAAAGATTTGTTGAGTCTTAACCCATCACCTAACAAAATAAAAACCAAGACTACGAAGGATTGAAATGCCACACCAAGAAAACCTAAGGATTCTCTCAAGAATTCAAGGTGATAAGTTTGGTTGTTTGGACACCACAAGATTAACTTAATAAGTTCAAGAGTTTTTTAAAGTACTAAGAGGAACATAAGAAATCATAAGAAGATAATTTTCTTAATAATTCTAATATCTTCTTTAAAATTCGTAGTACTCCATACTTGGAACAACCCTCCAAGAATAGGCAAAGTCATAATTACAGTACAAAAAATTAGACTAAACAAGTTCTTTACCTTTTTTGAACCCTTATTCTTCTAAAGATAGCTAATAAAGAGATATTATTGACTTTTAAAGATATCTACTAAATAGCCATTTTTGACTTCTTAAGACAACCAATTTTTTACTTCTAAAGACATCCAATAAATAGATAAATGACTAGATTCAATGTATTTTAACATGTTCAGTTGAGACCAAGTTATTCTCCTATTTAATATCCTTGTAACTCTTCAAATTCACACCCTTTAATTGTAAAACTATGCCGACAACGAAATTGCATGCTAATAAGCCTCCTTAATTGCTTTGATGACATGGACTCGCCCTTGATTATTATTTGAGTCCATCTCGGTCATTTTGGAATCAGCCTAATTCTCATGGATTAACCCATTTATGCTTCCTTGAAACGTTTGGCTCTAAGTCTTGTAATTTGGCCACTAGGAAGTGACAAAGGGTCTTGTGCAAATTTAGCTCCATTCCTACTTGTATGATTAACATGTCCAGCTCCTTCGTTTGCATCATTCTCCCCCTCTTAAGATGGATTTTTCCTTAAATTATCACCAAAGTCAAAAGGAGAAAAATCAGTAACATTAAAGCTTGCACTGAAACTATACTCACCTAGTAAGTCAAACATGTAGGCATTATCATTTATGTGTTCCATTACTTGAAATGGTCTGTCACCCCAAGGTAGGAGTTTTGAACATCGTTTCTTCGAAAAATGGTCATTCCTTAAGTGCGACCAAACCCATTCTCCTATTTCTAACACTACCTTCCAACATCCTTTGTTAGCTTGTTGGACATAAGGTTTGGTCCTCCTATCAATGTTCAGCCGTGCCTTTTCTTGAATCATTTTTACAAATTCTACTTTCTTCTTTCCATCTAAGTTAACACGTTCACTCAAAGCTAAAGAAGTTAAATCCAAAGGTGACAATGGGTTAAATCCACAAAAAATTCAAATGGTGAAAACTTGGATGTAGAATGTATACTTTGATTGTAAGAAAATTCAAAATGTGGCAAACAATCCTCCCATGTTTTCATGTTCTTTTTAATGATAGGATGCATCAAAGAAGACAAAGATCTATTTACTACTTCAGTTTGGCCATCCGTATGTGGATGACAAGTAGTAGAAAACAACAACTTTGTTCCCATCTTTCCCCATATTGTCTTCCAAAAGTAACTCAAATACTTTGTATCCCTTTCAGAAATAATAGTCCAAGGCATACCATGTAACCTAATAATCTCTTTGAAGAACAAATCAGCTATATGTGATGCATCATCAATGTTATGACATGCAATGAAGTGTGCCATTGTTTTCTCTTTTAGAGAACATAAAATCGTGCAAGTTGATGAGTGCTCAAAAAGCACTAAAATAACCATGATTTTATGCACATTAATTGATTAAAAATATATATATTTATATGATTTTATCATATATTTATATAAATCTGTCTTTTTGGAATCACAGATATTTTTATTATTTTTCAGGTATTTTCGCTTAAAAACGTAACTTAAAGACTCAAAGAGAAATACTGGAGGCAATATATCACAAATATATTCATAAATTAAATGAGGAAAAGTAAAAAAAGATGAAAAAATTCGACAAAATGGGTCAAAAATGTCAAAAAGGAGTTAGTTGTTTTAACTTAGATATTATACTTAAAAACAAAAAAAACAAAAAAACAAAAAAATTCTGAAACTATCTCCAAAATTTTAAAGTTTTAATTATAATCTAAGGAGTTAGTTGTTTTGTTTGATCTAGGTACAATTGTGTTTTGATGCCTTTAATTATTTGATTTGTACCTAGACGTGGATTATCTAAAACCCACAAGCATGTCCCTAGTTTTAAGTACAGAAAAATTTGAAAATCGATAGGACATGCCTGAAAAAGTATAGGTTGACCCCATAATAGGCCAAGACCCTTATTATGATGATAGGGATGGGCTAAGGCAGTAATCCCCACACAACTTTTTGTCTCCTTGATAGCAGGAAGTTCTCCAAAAGTATGAAAAGCTGGAGGACTTTGTGAAAAGAAGAATTGGTAGAAATTCTCATAAGTGAAGCAAATCAAACCTATTTTAAGCAAAAAAGATTAAAAAATGATGCTTCCTTGGCCGTGTGGAACATGGATTAGCATTATGTCATTCCTACAAGTGATCCCCCATCCAGGATTGGAAGAATACAACCTTGTCTTACCTGTAGGTTTGATTGACTCAATAATGTGGGGACATTGAGTTTACTTAAAAAGAAATTTCCAAGTTACGTCTTGCTAAGACATTAAACTAAGCCCTCGATGGGAGGCAACACATCATTTTAGGTAATTTTCTTTTATTTGTTTTATTTATGTAATTTCTATTGTTTATTTTAGTTTAATTACATGTGAATAATTTTAAAATTGTTAAAACTAAAAATATTTGTTGAGATGTTAGAAGTTCATAGCAATCTGTCTGTGTGCACTTTAATGAACATGATGGATACACCTGCATTTCTCCATCACTACTTGCAACATTCTCACGAAATAGGTAATATTTCTTCTCTTTTCTCTGTATCTTTAATTTGTAGTTGTTACATTGAGGACAATGTAAGTTCTAGGTTGGGGGTGGTGAAAAATTATCATGCTTAATTTCAAAAAATAATAATAATAAAAAGATTTAACAATTTTTTTAAAAAATAAAAAATAAAAAAATAATATTTTTTATGTTCACATTTTCATTTTTATTGTGTTTGGTTTTATTTTCTTTGTGTGATTTAATAATTTTTGGAATTTAAAAAAATATTTCTCACAAAAATTTATCATTTTTTTAAATCAAATTTAAGTAAATAGTTAAGTTTTTTGTACTGTTAGATTAATTTTTGAAAACATATCATGAAATATTTTGTAATTGTTTTTGGTAATTAGTTAATTTTTGTCATAACTAGTATTTCTTGATAAGATGTAGAAATTATATTAAACCCAAAATCGGTGTTTATGGATTTGTTTTAGTGGAGACTACCTTTGTGAGATATAATTTGAGCATAATTTCCTTTATTCAGAGTGAAATATATATATTTTTTCTACTCTAAACACATTTCTTATTTCTTCAAATTTTTAGATGATCTCTATAGGTATTAGCATTAAATGTATGAATTTTTTCTCATCTTAATAGAGTGTCGTATATATATATATATTTTGCTTAGATTAAATGATTTGAGTAGAAATTGATAGTATATGCTTTTATCTCATTCATGCATGACTCTTACAAAAAAAAGAGATATATATGGGGTTACCTAAACCAAATCAAACAAAAAAGCCACAAAATTAATCACTCACCAAAATCCTAAAAAAATGTACAATCTGTACATGAGTTGACTCTCTAAAAAAATGATATAAATTGAAAAGTATCTTCAGAAAAATATAGAGAGATAAAGAATATATAGTATAATCTACATACTATGACCCGCATTACCTAAAATTTTAAAAAATGTACAATCTGTACATGGGTTGATGATAAGAGTCAAATTATTGCATTTTTGTTATGATTTAAATGTTGATATTTGTGTGAAAATTGCGTTTATTTGATTATTTAATCCACAAATGTCATTTCATGGGTATTTCGTGTTTAAAGTGCAATTTCAGGTAAAATCATAATTTTGGAGAAGTTTGGGACAAATTTCAATGAACGGGATTGAGTGCAAATAAAAAGAAAACAAAATTTCAAAATTTGGAATTTCGCCGCCTGCGAGCATATTCTCACCGCCGGCGAAAACCTTACGGAAAATATGTTGAAAATCATGCAGGGAGCACGGATTTTAGCAAAGCAATCTCGCCGCCGGCCAAATGCATCTAGCCGCCGGCCAAAATCGAAAACCCAAAAAAAATTATTTTCCAGAAATCTCGCCGCAGCGAGAATAATGTCGCTGCCGGCGAGTTTCGTCCGAAAACAGATTTTTTGGTTGTTTTGTTCCAAAATTGCCCCCCAAACCCTAGATCTATATATATAATATGATGGAAAAAGAGGGGGACGGCAGAGAGGGGAGTTCAAAGACATTTTTGGAGGAGAGAAAGAAATTTTGGAGAAACTTGAAGGATCTTCACCATTGATGCTACCAAGTCTTCATCTTCTAGAGTTTTTCATCTCTTCTTCTTAGCTTTTATATTCTGCAATTTATTCAGTTGTATTATTAATGGATTCAATTGAAATAATGGTTGTTCGTATTTCCGTTATGAACTAATTTATTTTTGCTAAGGCTATGATGTAGTTGAATCAAGAAAATCTGATTTCTTGTGTTATTGTTATATGAATTCATTGTTTTCAAGTTGAGTATTTATTTCCATGCTTAATGCTTTTAAATTTCTGATCAAGATTTAGATGATTTGTTGCATTATATTGAGACCGAGAGGAGATGTGTAATGAATGCTTCTTGTGATAAATACCGTATGTTGAATGCGAGTTTGACACCTAATGCATGATGTATGTGGTTATTCTAGAAATTCCATAAATCGTAATGTGCTTGTTTGTGATTAAATCTTCATAGAAATATAGTTGGTTTTCATAGATAAGTAATTCTAATATAACTTGAGAGAGAGTATTAGATAAGTTTGGGTTTTTCAACCATCACTTTTAGCTTTGATTCTCATATAACATGACTTGAAATCGGATTGAATTGATTTAGCAAAATCAAATGCCTTAGTGTTTTTAATCATTTGTGAACAACATTAAATTTTGTTATTTACGTTTAGTTTTATGTTAATTTTCTTTTAAAACAATTTCAACAATTCAGTTTTCAAATAAAATTAGGGTTAGTCAATTTCGGTACTTAGTAACGCCATTCCTTGTGGGTTCGATATCCGTACTTTTGTACACTTTATTACTTGAACGATTCATACACTTGCAAAAATAAGCATCAGTTGACTCTCTAAAAAATGATATATATTGAAAAATATCTTCAGAAAAATATAGAGAGATAAAGAATATATAGTATAATCTACATACTATGACCCACATTGCCTACAAAGTTGTGAGTAAAGGCTAATTACAAAAGAAAGATATAGGAGGTAATTTCCTAAAAAGTCATTGCACTTTCTTCATTTGTAAAAGGCATATATCTTGAAATTTTTTCTTAATGAGCTTGATTTATGCATGAAAATAATTTTTATATATGATATCTTTATAGTATAACACTTTGAGCCTTTATTCTTTATACATACGCGAACATATTAGTTCATTTCTATACATCAACTCTTTCGCATATAAATTAGTATGAGTGTTTGAACCCATAGGATTCAGTGTTTTGAGAGTACTGACTTGTGAGGAATAGAATCGAAGCGAATTTGGATTCATGACACTAAAATTGGTTGAAATTAAATTGATACATTTTTGATATGAAATATGAAAATGATTTTCGACTAATTATTATAATAAATCATGATTGTTTAAGAAGATTAAAATAACTTACGCTTTAGATTTTAATTATGATATTAAAGGAGATTAAAAAGTATGAGACATTTTTGTGTCATGTTTCATGTTGTTTTCTTTTATTTTATTTTTAAAAGTTAATTTTTGATTTTGTTGTAATTTTAGTTTTTAAGTTGTTTTTTTTATTATTTCTTTAAATTTTTACATTCACTTCAATGTTTGTGGGTATCATTACTGAAAACCCCCACGAGACTCAAACTGGTCCACTAGGGCAACCTAGAGGTTTAAAGGCATGTTGCATAGGTTAAATGCAACCGTGTCAATCCACGGAAGTGATTTACGATAGTTTAATTTTTAGTTTTTATCACTTCTCTTGCTAAGGGACTAGCAAGAAGTTGGTTGGGGGTTGTGATGAGTGCTCAAAAAACACTAAAATTACCATGATTTTATGCACATTAATTGATTAAAAATATATATTTATATGATTTTATCATATATTTATATAAATCTGTCTTTTCGGAATCATGGATATTTTTATTGTTTTTCAGGTATTTTCGCTTAAAAACGTAACTTAAAGACTCAAAGAGAAATACTGGAGGCACCCAGTCCGTGCGCGCCTCTGCTCCATTCCACGTGTGCCACCGTGCCCCACCTACCTGTTGACGTCAGTTGACATCATCATCACCTACTATGCGTTTCCTCCATTTTTAATCATTTTTTCACCCACTTTTTCTTCCTTTCCTCACCTATAAATACCCTCATTCTCTTCATAACAAAACATACCTAAAAACACATCTTCTTCTCTCTTTCTTTCTCTCCATTTCATAGTTTTTAGTTTTTTCTTAGTTTTAGAGTTCTTCTCTTTTTGAGAAGAACCAGCTATGTTTTTGTAATTTATTAGCTTTTTGATTCAATAAATGGGAGTGCAAATTCCGCTTGGAGGTTTTCCAGCAACGGGAATAGCATCGAAGTTCTGTAAGGATTTTATTTTCTTTACAGTTATTTTTTATGCTTTATTCTTACATGTTATATTTAATTTGTCTGTGATTAAATTTAACTCTGCTGGCTGTTTATAAACATGATGTAATAATAACGTTGTTATGCTTGCGAAATATTAAATAGGTAAAAATCTCTAAAATGAATTGATTTTATTTTTATTCAAGATTTTATATTAAGAATGTTAGAGAGAAATATATTATTTTTCATTACAAACTTAAATATGAAAATTAGATTTTAAGGTTTAGTTATCCGGTCTGATTTAGAGTAGTGCTCTTTTATTTGTTGGTACAATCGCCCGGTAGTTAGAGTGAAGCTCTATTTCAAAAGTTTTTATAAGAATTATTATCTGAAAATGTATTGACAACATGTTTTCAGTGGTTTTAAAACTTGAAAGTTAGTACTGAGATAACTAAATTCTTAGGTTTAATTTGGACACTTTGAATAAAGTTTAAACTGTCTAACCCCACCAAAGGTGGCATTTAAATGGTTCATTTTCAATCTCTTAGAAAAAAGAATTAATTTAATTAATCAAATTAGTTATCAACCCCACCCATGGGTGTTAATTGATTTGTTTAGTTAACAAAGAATATCTAACCCCACCAAAGGTGGTATTCATATAAAAAAGAGAATCAATAAATATTAATTCATATCTTTAATAACCTAAATAATATGAGCAAGTATAATTAACTTAGTTATTATATCCATAAATACTCCACTATTATAAAAGATAAAATTTGCATAAATGTTTATTGAATCCGTATCTATGTTTATTTTTATGTTATTAGGTTAAAAAAACACAAAAACTCAAATATCGTGACATGATGTTTAGGATTTAATTTCATTTTTAAAAGTTTGAATAATAAATTAAAAGCCACCTATATTCCTTCCTTAGATCGACCTTGGGAGTATACTTATCATTTTCTATGAAATGATTCATGCACTTGCGAGAGTTTTATAAATATAAAACCAAATTATCGGTAGGATCGGCGTTGTCGGTTCTGCCCATCACAAGTATACACAGTCACAAGTAATAAAATGATAAGTAAAATATCATTCCCACGGATATTTGTTACTACAATTTTTTAAGTACTAAAATTGTTTTTCTCTGATTTTATCCAAAACAAACGAAAATTGATAATTTTAACAACTAATTTTTGTAAACAACAAATAAATAAGAAAATTCTAGGATTGTAGTTCTCACTAAATTATTCCACTCGAATCATATTATTCCGTCTTGATTTACTTTTTTGTAAATTTAATTTATCAACCAAGAACTTCTAATTTTATCCATACATCTCTTCCGAGCTCCATATAGACACATCTCGCTAAATTAATTCACTATATTCCTATGAGAATTAAATTCACCAAGATTCATTACGCTCTAAGTTCTCAAATGGCCACACATATGATAAAGGTATATTCATATCCTTCATATATACATGTTATTCTATCCATGAGCAATATACACAAAAATGCCTCTTCCAAGTTTATTTAAGTGCCACAGATCAATTGATAAATTTTTCAATAATCAAAAGCATTAAGCATAAATAGAATAAACAAATTAAAAGTCTCATAAATCTTTCAAAAATAATTAAACCCAAGCTTCATAAATTTAGATAAAACGCAACCCTAGAAAAATTAAATTACTTCATAAATAAAATTAAAAATTACAAAACGAAAATTCTAAAGCATTTAAGAAATATTTAGCTGAAGAACACAACGAAAATTAAAACTTCATCTGTGTAGAAACACAATAGAAGCCAAAATGGCTTTTGCATGTTATCTACCCGATCAACCCCCCATATTTCTCTCTATATCACATATTTATAGCCCTAATAAAATATTAAAAATATTTAAAGTGGAAAACAAGAATATTCTTTTGGCAAACGCATGTAAAAGAAATTTATCGTGCAAAACAGTGGACACCGTGTGCTGTTTCTGATTTCTTTTTAATTCAAAACGCATGCCACATGTTGGCTTTGATTAGCTACTTGAAATAATGCAACACATGGCATCCTTTCATTCGTTGTGATGCACGGGCACACGAGGAACACGGAGCAGGGGGAGAAATGCTTCAAAGACACCAGGTGGACACAGACGCAGCTGGAAACGTGCATCATTTCCGTGTTTTTATTTTAACCAACACGTGCCACGGGTCAGCGGTTGATTTACTGTAGGAATATTTGAGACACATGGCTATGGATGATTCATTGGAATGGCAGGGCACATGATGTTTATCTTGGACCATGTCGCACAAGACCACTTCTTTTGCTAGACACGTGGGTCCCACCCTGCACGTCGGCCTACGCAGTAGGTGGGTGCCACTCATCGTCGAGCAACGTGCCACCTGAAAACCCACGTCCACTCGAGATTTTCGCATCTGTATCCACTCGTCTGATCGTAACTGTTGAAAACCTGATCGAACGGTGAGTGTTACGCATTGGTGACTGCGCGAGTGGCCTCATTTTCCTGCGAAGAAAATAAATTTCTTTAATTGCAGTTTAGCCCTCCAATTTAATTTAAATTAACTTTTAAACTTTTGTTAATTACAATTAATCCCTTTTTCTAATTTAAATTAACTTTTATACTTTTGTTAATTGCAATTAAACACTCTTTTCATTTAAATTATATTTTCAGACATTTATTATCTACAATAAAGTCCTTTTTCGATTCAAATTCTTTAATTTTCTTAAAAATATATTCCTTATGAAATTAACAAAAAATATTAATTATTTCCATTAAAAGAAACTAAAAATGTCAAGAACATAGCAATTATAATTAATAAAATAGACGAAAATAACTATATAAAATACAGTTATCAGCCATCTTGGAAAATCTATCTAGCTACCACCACAAAAACTGAATCTCTCCCCCTCTTTGTCCTAAATAATCCTAAAATAAAGTCCATAGAAATATCAGTCCAAGGTTCACTAGGTATTGGAAAATGGGTGTTCAAACCATGGGGTTTCAACTTAGACTTAGCCTCTTTATATATGATACAATTTTCACAAATTCTTTCCACATCATGTTTCCTATGAGGCCAAAAAATGATCATACAAAATTTCTAAAGCTACACAAAAATGACCCATCAAATCACCACCATGAGCTTCTCCCACAAGAAATTCACACAAAGAACACATAGGCACATACAACTTATTTTCCCAAAAGAAAAATCCACCATGCCTATAAAACCTACCAAATGCCACTTTTTCATATGCATTGAATACATCACCAAAATCAGTATCTTGTGCATACAAATCTTTAATATATTCAATGTCAAGTAGTTTTGCATCTAAAATGAAGAATAAAGCATACCTTCAGGACAATCAACCATCACATTTTCCTTACATTACTTATATTTGATCATATAAGGAAATGATTCAATGAATTCCACCCACTTTCCATGGCATTTTTTCAACTTTTGCTATCCTTTCAAATGCTTCAAAGATTCATGATCTGTGTGAATCCTAAATTCCTTTGGCCATAGATAGTGTTGCCAATTTTCCAAAGACCTTACCAAGGCATACAACTCCTTATCATAAGTGGTGTAATTTAGGGATGCCACACTCAACCTTTCACTAAAATAAGCAACTGGATGGCCTTCTTCCATAAAAACAACTCCAATACCTATTCCTAAAACATCACACTCAATTTCAAAAGTTATAGCAAAGTTAGGCAAAACAAGCAAAGGTGCATTAGTTAACTTTTCTTTGACCAGATTAAATGCCTTCTCTTGCTCTTTCCCCTACTTAAACGATACATTTTTCTTGATAACTTCAGTAAGAGGGATGGCTAAGCTACTAAAATCACACAAAAACCATCTATAGAAACTAGTTAAGTCATGGAAACTCCTCACTTGTCTGATTGTTGTAGGTGATGGCCACTCTTGGATTGCCTTCACCTTTTCCTCATCCACTTCAATTCCTCTCTACTTACAACATAACCAAGAAACACAAGCTTATTCGTACAAAAAGTGCACTTCTTGAGGTTAGAAAACAACATTTCTTTCCTTGGAATTTCCAAAAGAGATTTCAAAAGTATTACATGTTCTACCAAGTTTTTGCTATAAATTAAGATATCATCAAAATACACAACTATAAATCTACCAATAAATGCATGTAAAACATGATTCCTCAAATGCATAAATGTGCTTGGAGCATTATTTAAACCAAAAGACATCACTAAACACTTATACAAACCATATTTAGTCTTAAAAGTAGTTTCCATTTGTCATCTTTCTTCATCCTAATCTGATTATATGCACTATTAAGATCAATTTGTGTAAAGACATAAGAACCATGCAATTCATCTAGCACATCATCTAATCTAGTAATGGGATGATGATACTTTACTGTTATGTTGTTGATGGCTCGGCAATCAACACACATCATCCATGCTCCATCCTTCTTAGGAACTAATAGCACTGGAACCACAGAAGGACTCATGCTTTCACCCATGTACCCCTTCTCCAATAATTCACTTACTTGCCTATGAAGTTCCTTCGTCTCCTTAGGATTACTCTTATAAGTAGATCGGTTTGGAATTGATACACCAAGTATGAAGTCAATTTGATTTTCAATCCCTCGGATTAGAGGTAAACCATATGGTACCTCTTTAGGAAGGACATCTTCAAACTCCTACAAAAGAGAAACAATATCACTCGATAAACCACCGATTAGATCATTATTAAATAATAGAACTTCCTTGTACATGAGTATAATAACAAGTTGATGTGAAAACAATACTCTTGATCTCACTTTGTTTTGCAATATAATTGAATTTTTCCTCTCTTGTTCTCACTATGGCCAAAATCCTCTCTCTTTTTTGTTCACTCTAACCAATGTTTTTCTCTCCTTTTTTTAAACTCTCTTTTGTTTTCATAACCCTCAAATGAAATTGCCATGGTCTCCCCAACAAAAAATGGAATGCATGCATAGGAACCATATCACAAAGCACCTTATCCTCGTATTTGCCAATGGATAATGCCACCAACACCTTTTACTTATATTTTATAATGGATAATGCCAGCCACTAAAACTGGTAAGGTTGAGGATGTTTCAAGGTATTTTATGCCAATTTCTCCACCAAATCAGTGCTGGCTATATTTGTGCAACTTCTTCCATCGATAATGAAACTGCAAAATTTGTTATTTACAAAGCACTAGGTATGAAACAAGTTCTTTACCTTGTTTGGACCCTTATTCTTCTGAAGCCAGCTAATAAATAACTATTATTGACTTTTAAAGATAACTTATAAATGGCCATTTTTGAATTCTTAAGACATCCAATTTGGACTTCTAAAGACCACCAATAAATAGCTAAATGAATAGATTCAAAGTATTTTAACATGCCCAACCAAGACCAACTTATTCGTCTATTTATATACTTAAAACTCTTCAAATTCACACCCTTGAATGATCAAACTATGCCGGCTATGAAATTGCTTGCTAATAAGCCTCTATAATTGCTTTGATGACATGGACTAGGCCTTGATTATAATTTGAGTCCATCTTGGTCATTTTATAATCATCCCAATTATCATGGATTAGCTCATTTAGTGCTTCCATAAAATGTTTAGCTCTAAAGCTTGTAATTGGGCCACTAGGAAAAGACAAAGTGTTTTGTACAAATTCAGCTCCATTCCCACTTGTTTGATTGACATGTAAAGATCTTTGTTTTGCATCACTATCCAACCTCTCATGAATAGGCTATAATTCCGCCCTCATCATACGCCTTATCTCCCTTAACAATGCTTGCATGTTGAGGTTCAGAACTGTGGGTTGTCGACATTCTTTGGTTGTATCTTTTTCTTGATCATTGGACATGCTCAGAATATGTAAAACAAGGTTAGAATCCTCACAAGAAATCCCTCACATATTTCACTCCAGAATTGATACACTTGCACTCGTGTTTTTCACTCTAAACGACTTTTACCCTCTTATGGTCTCACATTCTTGCCTTTTTAAACTCCATTGTGTCTTCTTTACTTCTTAATCAAACTTCAAGAAACTAATTCAAAATAATCCAGTAGCAATTCAAAAATGAGAAACAATCAATACTCATAAAAAAGATCAAGAACATGAATAAGGAGAGAAACAAGATTGACATGAATATTTTTGTTGTTGCTAGAATCATGTACCAAGAAATGATGTGAAATGAGAAATTTTCCTCTTCATGTACTGAGAGATTTCTAACTAAAATCATATAGTTTTTTTATAGCAAGGAATAGGAAATCAGGAAATAAAACGAAAATAAAAGATAGTAAAACTTATCTTAGAACAAAAGCTCTGATACCAAATGATACGAACACTACCAAAATTTGTGATAAAACCCGATAACAATGATGAATTGAAACCTCAAGATTATGAAGACAAGATTTGTTGCCTCTTAACCCGTCACCTATTAAGATGAAAATTAAGACTATAGAGGATTGAAATGCCACACCAAGAAAATCCAAGGATTCTCTGATGAAGAAGATAATTTTCTTAATAATTCCAATCTGTCCTTTAAAATTCATAGTACTTCTCTTTATAGTTGAATGTATAGCCTTCCAAGAATAGGAAAAGTCATAATTATAGCACAAAAATTAGACTAAAAAATTTCTTTAAATTTTTTGGGCTCCTAGTCTTCTAAAGATAGATAATATATAGCTATTTATTGACTTTTAAAGATAACTAATAAATGGATATTTTGGACTTCTTAAGACAGTCAATTTGGACTTTTAAGGACAGCCAATAAAGAGCTAAATGACAAGATTCAATGTATTTTAACACTCTCGGCCAAGACCAAATTATTCTGCTATTTAATATCCTTGAAACTCTTCAAATTCATACCATTTAATGGTCAAACTATGATAGCTATGAATTTGCACGCTAATTAGCCTCTTCAATTACTTTGATGAGATGGACTAGGCCTTGATTATAATTTGAGCCCATCTTGGTCATTTTAGAATTAGCCCAATTCTCTTGGATTATCCCATTTAGTGCTTCCATGAAACGTTTGGCTCGATGTCTTGTAATTGGGCCACTAGTAAGTAACACATGATCTTGTGAAAATTCATCTCCATTCCCACTTGTATGATTTACATGTCCATCTCCTTAGTTTGCATCATTCTCCCCCTCCTGAGAAACATTTTCCTCATATCATCACACAAGTCAAATGTAACTAAATCAGCAATATCAAAGCTTACACTGACACCATACTCACCTGGTAAGTCAAACATGTAGGCATTATCATTTATGTGATCCATTACTTGAAATGGTTTGTCACTCCGAGGTAGGAGTTTCGAACATAATTTCTTTGAAAAAAAATCCTTCCTTAAGTGCAACCAAACCCAATCTCCTATTTCTAGCGCTACCTTCTAACATCCTTTATTGGCTTGTTGGACATAAGGTTTGGTCCTCCTTTCAATGTTCAGCCATGCCTTTTCAAGAAACATTTTTACAAATTCTGCTTTCTTCTTGCAATCTAAGTTCACACGTTCATTCAATGGTAAAGAAGTTAAATCCAAAGGTGACAAAATGTTCAAGTCATAAACAATTTCAAATGGTGAAAACTTAGATGAAGAATGTATACTTTGATTGTTAGCAAATTCAACATGTGGCAAACAATCTTCCCATGTTTTCAAGTTCTTTTTAATGATAGCACATAACAAAGAAGACTTAGTTCTATTTACTACTTCAGTTTGGCCATCCGTCTATGAATGAAAAGTAGTAGAAAACAACAACTTCGTTCCCAATTTTCCCTACAAAGTCTTCCAAAAGTAACTCAAAAACTTTGTATCTTTATGAGAAACAATTGTCCTAGGCATACCATGTAACCTAATAATTTCTTTGAAGAACAAATGAGCTATATGTGATGCATCATTAGTTTTATGACATGCAATGAAGTATGCCATCTTGTAAAATCTATCTACCACCACAAAAATTGAATCTCTCCCCCTTTTTATCCTAGGTAAACCAAAAACAAAGTCCATAGAAATATCAGTCCAAGGTTCACTAGGTATTGGCAAAGGGGTGTTCAAACCATGGGGTTGCAACTTTGACTTAGCATGTTTACTTGTTATAAAATTCTTACTGATTCTTTCCATTTCACATTTCATATGAGGCCAAAAAAATGATCATGCAAAATTCCTAAAGTCTTATCTACACCAAAATGACCCATCAAACCACCACTATGAGCTTCTCTCACAAGTAATTAATGTAAAGAACACATAGGTATACACAACTTTTTTTTTTTTGAAAAAATCCATCATTCCTATAAAACCTACCAAATGCCACTTTTTCACATGCATTGAATACATCACCTAAATTAGTATCTTGTGCATACAAATCTTTAATATATTCAAAGCCATGGAGTTTTGTATTTAAAATGGATAGTATAGCATACCTTCGAGAAAATACATCAGCCACCATATTTTCCTTACCTTGCTTGTATCTGATCACATAAGGAAATGTTTCAATGAATTCCACCCACTTTGCATGGTGTTTGTTCAACCTTTGCTATCCTTTCAAATGCTTCAAAGATTCATTATCTATGTGAATCACAATCCTTACCAAGGCATATAACTCCTTATCATAAGTTGGGTAATTTAGGAATGCCCCACTCAACCTTTCACTAAAATAGGCAACTGGATGGCCTTCTTGCATCAAAATAGCTCCAATACCTATTCTTGAAGCATCACATTCCATTTAAATTTTTTTAGCAATGTTAGGAAAGAAATGAAATGGTGCATTAGTTAAATTTTCTTATATAAGATTAAATTCCTTTTCTTGTTCTTTACCCTACTTAAATTGTACATTTTTCTTAAGGATTTTAGTGAGAGGGGTGGGTAAGCTACTAAAATCATGCATAAAGTGTCTATAGGAACTAGCTAAGCCGTGGAATCTCCTCACTTGGTTGATTGTTGTAGGAAATGGCCACTCTTGGATTGCCTTCACCTTTTCCTTATCCACCTTGATTCCTCTTTTACTAACAAACCAAAAAAACACAAGCTTATCCTACAAAAGGGGCATTTCTTGAGGTTAGCAAAAAACTTTTGTTTCTTTAGAATTTCCAAAAGAGATTTCAAATGCATTACATATTCTTCCAAGTTTGTGTTATAAATTAGCATATCATCAAAATACACAACTATAAATCTACCAATAAATGCATATAAAACATGATTCGTCAAACGTATAAATGTGCTTTGAGCATTACTTAAACCGAAAGACATCAATAACCATTCTTATAAAACATATTTAGTCTTAAAAGTAGTTTTCCATTCGTCACCTTCCTTCATCCTAATTTGATGATATCCACTATTAAGATCAATTTTTGTAAAGACATAAGAACCATGCAATTCATCCATCGTATCATCTAATCTAGCAATGGGATGATGATACTTTACTATCATGTTGTTGATGGCTCAGCAATCAACACACATCCTCCATGCTCCATTCTTCTTAAGAATTAATAACACTAGAACCACACAAGGACTCATCCTTTCACGCATATACCCCTTCTCTAATAATTCACTTACTTGCCTCTAGAGTTCCTTGATCTCCTCAAGAATACTCTTATAAGCAGGTCGGTTTGGAATTGATGCACCATGTATAAAGTCCATTTTATTTTCAATCCCTCAGATTGGAGGTAAACCATAAGGTACCTCTTCAAGAAGGACATCTTCAAATTCCTGCAAAAGGGAAACACTTCGGCTTCATAATGCACCGACGAGGTCATTAGTACATAAGAGAGCTCCCTTGTACATGAGTACAATAAGGGGCTGATGTGAAAATAATGCTCTCTTGTTGTCACTTTTTTTTGCAGTATAATTGAATTTTTCCTCTCTTATTCTCATTATAGCCGAAATCCTTTCTCTTGTTTGTTCACTCAAATCAATGTTTTTCTCTCCTTTTTTTAAACTCTCTTTTGTTTTCAAATTTGACTTTCCTTTCATTTTTTTAATTTGATCTTTGTAACTTTAATTGCTCCTCCCTGACCAGTTTTAGAGTTAATGGCACAAGAGTAATAAGTTTCCCATTAAGAGTGAAGGAATCATAATTTGTGAATCCATCATACATAACCCTCAAATTATATTGTCATGGTCTCCCTAACAATAAATGGCATGTGTGCATAAGAACCACATCACAAAGCACCTTATCTTAATATTTAACAATGGATAATGCCACCAACACTTGTTTTATTACCTTAATTTCACCACTTTCATTCAGCCATTGAAGCTGGTAAGGTTGAGGATGTTTCAAGGTAGTTAATGTCAAATTCTTCACCAAATCAATGCTGGCTACATTTGCGCAACTTTGGCCCTCGATAATGACACCACAAACTTTGTTACTTATAAAGCACTAGGTATGAAACAAGTTCTCCCTTTGTTTACTTTCTTCCTCCTTAACTTACATATTGAGAACTCGCCTTGCTACCAATAAATCTCCAATCACAACATTTTTCTCATCATCCACATCCTTCCAAAGATGGTACATCATCATCATATATCTCTTCTTCATTCTCTAACTCAAGCTCTCCTTGAGCATTCATCACCATCATAGTTTTGTTCATACATTAGCTCGCTATATGTCCTTCCCCTTGACATTTAAAATACTTAAGATCATGTGTTTTAGAATACAAAGTCTTGATGCTACCTAAAGTAGTGACCGTCTTTAAGTTGTCATTCTTAGATAGTTCAAGTTTTGGCTTATTTTGTAGGTTCTCATCCCTTTTTGGAACTATCTTCCATGGACTAGTGTAGCCATAGGTTGTCTTCTTCTAGCAAATTCCTTTCGTTTGAATTCTTTCTCCACATTTATGGCTTGTTGTACCATATTTGTCAACTCAACATAGTGCTACATATCAACTAAATCTAAAATCTCATGATTTAAACACTGTAAAAATCTAGCCATAATGGCTTCCCGATCCTCTTCTACATCAGCCCAGATCATAGCTACCTCCATCTCCTTGTAATACTCATCCATATTCTTGGAACCTTGAGTTAACCTCTACAACTTTTTATACAATCCCCTATAATAGTGATTGGGTACAAAACGCTTCCTCATAAGCATTTTCATCTCCTCCCAATTGTCCATAGATGGCTCTCTATTCCTCCTCTTATTAATTAGTAATTGATCCCACCAAAAAATAGCATAATCGGTAAATTCAATTGCAACGACGGTACCCTTCTTTAACTCCAAATAATTATGACAATCGAACACCATCTCCATTTTAGTCTCTCACTCCAAATAAACTTCAGGGTCATTTTTACCCTGAAAATATGGGATTATAATCTTTTATGTTTCCTAAATCATTATCCATCTTAGGCCTACCCATCCTAGCTTCTATATTCCCATACCCACGCTCAAACTTGTCCTGGTTCAAATATGACTAATCAAACTCCTCCATTCATCTTCCTCAACATCCCGTCATGGAACATGCCCACCTTACTACCTATTAGGGAAATGTGGGTTGTTGACATTCTTTAGTTGTATCTTTTTCTTTATTATTGGACATGCTTAGAATCTACAAAACAAGGTTAGAATCCTCATAAGCACTCCCTCACGTATTTCCACTCCTTTGTGTCTTCTTTACATCTTAATCAAACTTTAATAAACTAATTCAAAATAATCTAGCAAGAATTAAAAAATGAGAAACAATCCATACTCATCAAAAAGATCAAGAATTTGAATTAGTAAACGAGATTGATAATTTTTTCTACTAGAATCATGAACCAGAAAATGATGTGAAGTGAGAAATTTTCCTCTATGTGTACTAAAATCGTATAGTTTTATTTTTAATTTTTTTATAGCATGGAATAGGAAATGAGGAAATAGAATGAAAATAAAGATAGTAAAACTTATCTTAGAACCAAACCTTTGATACCAAATGATATGAACCCCACCAATAATTGTGATGAAACCCAATAAAAATTATGGATCAAAAACCCCAAGACTCTGAAGACAAGATTAGTTGAGTCTAAACCATCAACTAACAAGATTAAAATCAAGACTATAAAGGATTGAAATGCCATATCAAGAAAACCTAAGGATTCTATCAAGAATTCAAGGTAATAAGTTTGGTTGTTTGAATGCCACAAGATTAACTTGATAAGTTCATGAGTTCTTTTAAGAACTAAGAAGAACAAAATACCTCACAAGAAGATAATTTTTTTAATAATTCCAATCCCTCCTTTAAAATTTGTAGTACTCCTCTTTATACTTGATGGGGTTAAATATAGCTCAAGTGGAATCTGGAGCATCAGATTTGGTTCAAATCATGGGCTAATATGAAAAAGAAAAAATTAAGAGTGCCAGCCAATAACAGAATGACATACGGCATGTGGGATTTATTAAGCGAATCAAAGAGCGAGGCATGGCAAATTCATAGAGTCATGCCATTTGTATATAAAGAAAAGTTCATTTCAAATTCAATACAAGAAATTAGCCATACATATGCTCATTGAAAACATGTGTCATAAAAACCACATTTCAATTCAAGGCAAATGCATACCACTCAAAAACTAATAAAGCCCCTATTAACTTCATTATACTTGCAGCAAGAAAGATGAGCAAAATAACGTGTTGAGCAGTCTTGAGAAGAGAGAGAAAAAGAGAAGGAGATTACCAAACAACCATAGACAAATATATTTATATGTCTTAAAGTAGTAAAGGAAAAAAACATAGTTTTAAAGAAATATACAAGTGACATAACAACAAACAAGTGCAATGAAAAAGATGGCCACAAAGGAGATCATAGGCTAAAAAGAAAATGATTTTTGTTAAGAGATATCATTAGCACGGATGCATCCATGATGAGTAACATCTGTGGGCCCATTGTTATGGGTAACCTTGGTGGGTAACATCCAAGGGTCATTTAGTATGGCTTATGTAGCACATAGTGGGTAACATCCATCTGACATGGTATGGGCTTCGAACCTGGGTTAAGTGTGACGGATCTGGAAAAAGGGATGTTGGTACCCCTATTGACAACTTAACCTTTTGGTAGGAATGGCTAGGTATTGTTCCTAAGTTAATGATAAGAACCAATGGGTTAAGACCTAGCTAATATTCAAATTATATAGCAAAGGGTTTCTCCATAAAACAATGAATATGACTCACCATTAAATTGAAGAGAAAAGAAACCACAAGGAAGTGTTGGCTCATTGATAAGTCTAGCATAAATGACACCCTAACAAGTATAGATATTACTCACCACAAATGCTTGGATGATAAACAACACCACAAAGGTTTCCAATCCCTTTATAAGTTTCTTAAAGAGAAACAAAGAGCATGAATGAGCTCTCAAATGATTTGAAAAATCAAATTTCATTCAAGGAATGAAAATAAAAACAGCCAAAAAGCACAAAAAGGTCGCACAAAATATGGAGCAAAACATGGAGTAAAAATGGGGCAGTTGAGTACAAAGGAATCCCAAGAAAATATCACATCTTAACCTTTGATTTCATCCAAGGGCTAAAAATAAAAATTCCCAAAATCAGTCCAAACGGCATAACAAATCATGGAGAAAAAATGGGACAGCTGAGTACAAAAGAATCCCAAGAAAATATTACATCTTAACCCTTGATTTCATCCAAGGGCTAAAAAGAAAGTTGCCCAACATCGGTCCAAATGGAATAGTAGTGTTCCTAGTTTTCTTTTGCCAATTTTTCCCTAATTTCTATGCTAGGCTTGTCCCAATCCTTGCACTCCCAATTTGGGTCCCCTTTGTTATGCATGACCTCTTGAATGAGCCCATTTAAATATTTTTCGAGTTGTGCCTTCCTAGACAATGTGATTGGTCCCCTTGGAATTTGTATGGCTCCATGATTCTCATCAAGCACCTATCGTATAGTGCTACCTCCAAAGGAGAATAGGCAATAAATTATACATAGTTTCCTAAAAAAGATCATTGGCAAGAAATTATACACCTTTTTCTCAAGAAAGATCATTGGCAACATAGGTAACACCTAAGAGAGAAGAAACAATGGATGCTACAAAAACACTTATACATGTGAGAAAGGCTTAGGTTTCAACATAGAGGTAAGAAACATGCCTAGATAAGGTAAACACCCTAAAAACTAAGAATTCTAATTAAACACACAATTTTAGTAATAGTAATGCATGTAAGTCAAGAGTCTTAAATATAGGTAAATAATTTCTATGACATGCAGATGCACAATGCAAACCCAAACAAGTATAGTATAGAGAACCAATCATGTAAACAAGCTTGTAACAACACCTTAGTTTTCTCCAAAGACACGTCTAAAGCACAAGAGAGGAAAAAGCATGCAAAAGATGACAAAACCAATATAAGGCTACTAGAGAACCAACACATAACATACTAGGTACAAGAAAGAAGAACTCAATAAATAGGTGAGATGTATTCTATATGATGTGGAATATGAATGACAAGACAACAGAAAAGAAGATCCTAATACTTTGACACTATATGATGAAAACATGTGATATAATGATCATGCATATAAACATAGAAGAAGTAGAAAGAAAGGTTAACACTCAAAAGAAGCATGTTAAAGTATTTAGTAGGAGAAAATACTATTAATAGATCAAATAATCACACATAATAGCAAGTAGGATAATTGACATACTATGGAAGACAAAGTTGCAGAGAGAAAGAAAGAGAAATAGATGAACAAGAAAGAAGGGAAGATGGAAACCATAAAGGGTTATGGAGATAACAATCTTGTAGAAAACCAACAACCCACACAAGTGGAGACAAAGGGCACAAATATAGAAGGTGTATGTATGTGTAGATAGAGCTCTAGGATCGATCACCCAAGTAGTTAAACCTAAACAAGGCCAATTAGTTTTGATACAAATTGAAGATTCTCATATATAGGAATAATTACAAAAAGGTCAATTTTTATTCTAACTCAAAAAGTAATCACGACTTAGATGAAGGGTGAAAATAAAAACCCATGGAATCTTTTCACAAGCTCTATATCAATTCGACCAAGTATGCCTCACATTTAAATTGAGCAATTAACATTATGGAAGTACAAAACAACATTCTCAACTCAAAATAAAACAAAAATAACCTACAATAAAAAGAAGAAACCACAAAAATACACTAGTGATAATGTGTCTCACTAGCACCTGTCCAATCCCGTAGCATGTATAAGAATAAAAAAAATATCGCACAACATGCAAGATAATCATATATACTGAAAAACTATAAGGGATTTCCAATCTCATAAAGGCTTTATATGTTGGAACATATTCGATAAATGATGATTATACTTTCAAAGCATGCAATCATACATTACATAGAAAACCATAATAATATGTCCAACACATGGTACATTACCAGGGTAAGAAGATACCAATTCCTTAGAGACTCACACCAATAATGCATGATCATAATGTAGAAGTAATAAATATAAAGCTATAGGTATGCTATGAGGAAAGGAAGGAAAGCATACACCTATAGAAACCAAATAAGCTTTCTAATTAGATTCTAAATCTAGTATGATGGAACATACATGATAGCAACTCATATTATACTAACACAATAATAGATCATGCATAATGACAAATATAATGAGGTAAACCCACATATAAACCCTATTTATATGGTAACATCCCTAGGTTTTTTAAGGAAACCACTTTGTAACAAGAAATCCAAAAAATAATAAATCAATTAGAACTCGAAAAGAAATAAAACCATTATTACCTCTATCAGTTGGGACCTCTGTACAAACTTCCTCTTTTTACTCTTTCTTTCTACTTTTGCAACAACCCATTTTGACACACTAACCAGGCTCTCCTCTGATATCAACACCACCCTAAGTGGTGTTATCAGTAACCAAAGACCAATAATGGGTAAAGTGAATAAGAAAATGTTGCACAATGTAACCACCATTAACATATGGCTCATAGCCACACAATCTCCTCTCATAAGAAAAATATTGCACAAGGGAAACTACCAGCCTATACCCAACTCACAAAGAATCCAATCAAAAACATCGTCTCAAGTAATCACCAATCATAAGCATAGTTTTTCTCACACAGTCATGGATCACTATTATAGGGCAACACTCAAGGTATTAGTGATCAAAATATAGAAAATGAGATGAAAATTTGATAGAGCTCTGCTATATTTTCTAGATATAGAAAAAGAAGATATGGGGATATTTATAGAACTTGGACTTGCCACCTCTCTAGCTAACTTTCCAACCACCTCACCAAAGTGGTGGCAAGGGTGGCGAGCTTGGTGGCGAAGTGCTAAAAAGTCATATTTTTTATTCTAAAAATTACTGAGTACTTTCCATAAATACTTGTACTCAAACTAAACCAAAAATACAATTGACGATGTCAGCTCACTTGTGCGCCCTCTTGTTGAAAACCAACAATCCATTTAGCATACACACTATAGAAACAACCCCCATAGTGTGTAAATATGTTTGTATAAAAATTGTACCTAACTATGTATATGTGTATATTATTGATCTGTAGTAACCAATCTTACAAAAAGAAGATAGATACACAAAGTAAAATAAATAGACACCGTATTTTATACATGGGAAGGAAACATAGAAAAAAGTACAAATAGAACTTATAATAGTGTCTACATCTATTGCTCTACCCACTCCCCTTGGCTTCAAACTTTCCACAAGCCATTTGAAAAATTTGGATGCCATATCATCAAGTAGTGCACATCTCCTTTTTTATTTTACTCATTAAATCTCCCCTAGCTGCAGCATCAACCATGGTCCTTTGTTACTCATTAATCCACTATAAAATGTTTACACTTATATCCAATTAGGAAGACCAAGGTGTGCACATCTTCTTTATATCTCTTTGACCCACTCCCAATCTTTATAAATAATTCCCCTTCAAATTACTGAGAAGATATGATGTCATTTTTTAGCTTAGCTTTCTTTGAAGATGGGAAGTACTTTGTTAAGAGTTTCTAAGCCAATTGATCCTATGTAGTGGGTTCCAAGTTGGTAGTCATTGTAACCAAGCCTTAGTCTTTTCCCTCAGTGTCCAAGGAAACAAGCAAAGAGGAATTATGTCATTAGAGACACCATTCAACTTAAAGGTTTCAACAATTTCCAACTTATCAAAGGGAGTGATCATCCTTTGTGGCATATCAAGATTGGGGTTTTAAGGACTTTTTTTTCCTTAGGATTCGATTCTGATCATCTTTAACACATTCTTAGCAAATCAATCATTTCTATTCCTTTGAGTTCATGGGTTCCAAGGTTGTTCGCCTAAAAAGTACGCATCATTTGGTATTAGAGCCTTGGTTGCTGAAAATAGGTTATCTATCTTCATCAATATTTTTTTTAATTTTAGATTTAAAAAAATCCTCCTTTGATTTCTTTCTACGTTCTTGATTCACAAATAAAAAAAAAAGATAAATTTTGTCCTTCTGAGTCTTGTGTTTTCTTTTATTTTCATTGTCGTATTTTTCGTATTTGGATTTTGTTTCATAGTTTTCTTTGAACTCTTCGTATGTTTTTCTTGATTCTTTATTTCTATGTTCAACCCATCTTTGTTCTTCAAAAAAAAAACAAAAAGCAAAAAATGAAGAGAAGAAGGCTGCTATTTCAAACAAAAAAAATTATAAAATGGAGTTGCAACTTTAAATGGCCATAACTTTTGACTCGGGTAACAAAATGACTATTATAATGTATCAAATCGAAGCTCATTTAAATTCCTACATGATAAATTGAGCCACGCTTATTTTCTTACAATTACAAGCCCAAAATCCACCGTTTACACCACTACACGAGGGGTTAAAGATTTGTCACACTTTTTTGTGTTGTTTTCGATTCTTGTTCATTAGGGTTGCAAAATTTTTTTTGCGATTTTTCTATGAACATAATGAGTAGAAGTAGTAAAAAGAGATAAAAAAAAAAGAAAGAGAAAAAAAAGAAGAGGAAAAGGAGAACATAGTAGTAGACTGTTTAAGAATCTAATTCTTGTTTTCTTGTTCTTGTTGAAATTAGTTTTCCTCTATTTTGTTCTTGCTATCCAAGATTGATTTTAAAAAAGGAATCATAGTTTATCAAGAGTCTTTCTTTAAAGTCCTCTTTGGTCAAGAGTCTTTCTTTAGAGTCCTCCTTATTCAAGAGTCTTTCTTTAGAGTCCTCTATGGTCAAGAGTATTTCTTTCGATTCATCTTTGATCTAGAGCCTTTCTTTAGATTCCTCTTTAGGTCAAGAGTATTTTTATAGAGTTCTCTTTGGATTTTCTTTCTTTAGAGTCCTCTTTGGACTTTCCATATGTCATACCTTGCTATTAAGTTTTTAGAATTCTGAATTTTGAGATATTCACAAATAAAATGATTAATTCTTGAGATTAATTGGATTCTTTGATTTTGTTAAGAAAAAAAATGAGGTTAGTATGAGCTTTGAGTCATAAAAAAACCAAAAATAGTGTAAAACAAAGGGAGCAAAAATAGTGTGAAAAAAGGAGTATTAACAATCTTATTTGAGAGCAAACACATGAGGGTGTGCATGTATTATCTAATTTTATTTTATAGGTTGACAACATGAGTAAGGAAGGAGGGGAACCACTAGAGGTTGACTTTAAATTCTTCATCAAATCTATTCATGACCAATTTAAGAAGATGAATGCAAGGTTGGATGATTTAGAATCTTTTTCCGATTCTCAATCACATAGAAGAAGACATAAGTTTAAGGAAGAAGAAGGTGATTCCAATGTGGAAGAGAGAACCAATTATAAATGAGATAAATCTACAAAAAAAAGATAGCAATATAGGCAGTATAAAGATGACAATTTTTCCCTTTCAAGGAAAGAATGATCTTGAGTTATTCTTGGAGTAGGAAAGAAAGGTTGAGCATGTGTTTGATTGTCAAAATTACTCCAAGGAGAAGAAAGTACAACTAGTAGCTATAGAATTTACAAATTATGTTGGTATATGATGGGATCAATTGGTGGTCAATAGGTGAAGAAATGGTGAGAGACCTATTCGGTCATGGGAAGAGATGAAATTAGTGATGCGTAAGAGGTTCATACTTAGCCATTACTATAGGGATCTATATAGAAAGTATCAAGGGCTAGTCTAAGGTTCCATGAGTGTAGAAGATTATTATAAGGAGATGGAAGTGGCCATGATTAGATCAAACATAAAGGAATATAGAGAAGTAATAATGGCTAGATTCATTGCTGGGTTAAATAGGGAAATTACTGATGTAGTTGAATTGCAACATTACATAGAAATGGAAGAACTACTGCACAAAGCAATTAAAGTGAATAAGTTAATTAAGTCCAAAAGGTTCAGATCTAGTTCGTCTTCTAGTTCTCCATGGAAATCAACTTGGAAGGACAACAAAGATGCCTTTAGAACAAAAGGTGAAGTGAAGTCAAACAATTCAATTGTTGTTCCTAAAGGTAAACCTAAAACAAAAACTCCTACTAAGTCACGTGATATTGTTTTTGGTGCAAAGGACTTAGACATATTGCCTCTGAATGCCCAAATAAAAGGGTTATGGTTGTACGTGATAACATAGAAATCGAGAGTGCTAGTTCAAGTGATGATGAAATGCCACCATTTGAGGATTTGTTTGATGTAGAATTGGAAGAACCTGTACGTAGGGAATTACTTGTCACAAAGAGTTCCCTCAATGTACAACCTAAAAGTGAAGGAGTTGAGGAGGAACTTGAGCATATTTTTCAAACAAGATGCCATGTGAAGGATACGGTATGCACAATAATTATTGATAGTGGGAGCTGTACAAATGTAGCTAGTATTTTATCGGTAGAAAATTTGAATTTGAAGTGGAAAAAGTATCCTAAACTATACAAGCTACAAGGGCTGAATGATTTTGGAGAAGTCAATGTTAACAAACTCAAAAGAATAGGAACGATTGAATTGTTAAGAACGTGTCAAAGATGATCAGATTAGAAACCTATGAAAACAAAGTCCTTAAAACCCCAATCTTAAGAAGCTGCAAAGGATGGTCACTCCCTTTCATAATTCAAATTGAAGCATTCAATCAAGAACACAAAAAGGAAAAGCAAAAGCTTTAAGAAAATATACTTTTCATTGATGATATTTGTTCTTCCTTCCAAATTACTTAACTCTTCTTCTATATAAGCAAGAAACCCTAAAAGAAAAACCCTAGATGAAATGGGCCTATTTAGTTATGGATTAGGCCTAATCCAACCTTAAAATAACATACTAAAATACTTCAAATAAAAATCCCACAATTCATTATAATAAATATTGCTAAAGATAAAAGGCCCATAATTAATTAAAGAAAAAACATTGCTTCTAAATTAATCCTCGCATCTAATTTAATATTCAAAATCTATCCCTTGTGTAGGATTTTGAAAATATTTATAGGATCTTGAGAATCTTTAGAATATTTGTAAACATCAACTTGGTTACAACCATAATCTCCATTATATTGGACCGCTAATTCCTTGCAAAAGATCTTTAGAATACTTGGGAAAATCAACTTGATCAACACTTGGGAACATTAACTTGATTAGTATCTCAATCTCCATTAATTTATGTCAATATCATTTTTTTATCTAGACTTGAATGAAATAAACATGGTAAATTTCCTTCATGTGCTTTTACCTTATACATGTACAAAGTATCTTATTCTTTCCATTTTCAAACACTATCTTTTTTCAATTTTGTTTGTAAAGGTTTTCACATTTCTACAAGTTTCATGATCTATGCTTCAATATGTGTTAAATATCCTAGATTTTTTTGTAATTGACTTTTGTCTTTTAATTAACTAAGAAATCCTCGAATATTATGTAGTATATGGGGCTGTAGATTATGTTTTATATCTTGAATTTCTAATCCTAGATACTTACTTTTTATTAAGCAATTATTGCTATGCTTTCATCTTAGAAAGTACAATGCCTTCTTTTTTCATTCTTATAGACTACTAATAATATCCAAATAATGTTTATTTAAATCATTATTGAAGACCAAAATATAATTTATGTAAATATAATAAATATTTTATAATTTGTTAAAGATGTTTTCCATATATCTTTGAAAGATACTTAGAGTTTGTTTTAATTGAAATGGTACAAAAGTCTGTTGGAATTGTCCTTAGGGGTAACTAAATACCCTTAGTTTTTGAGATTTCTCGTCTAGTCTTTTTTACCAAAATCCACTTTTACAATCAAAATTTGAGGAAAATTTGTTTCCTTTTATTGGTGATAATAATTCTTTCTTATTTGGAATAAAGTATCCATCATCAACTGTTTCTATATTTAATGCTTTGAATTGTATCACCATTATCTTTTTTCTCTTCTTTTTGACTAAGAAAGCTAGACTAGAATGTGGGGAATTACTTGGTTTTATGACTTTTAGTACCAAAAGTTCTTGAATTTGTTTTCCAAACTCAATCCTATCTCCAAGAGTATAAATTATAGGTTTTAATCTAATGACTTCGTTAGGGTCTCTATGTTTTATGTTATCAATCATTCAAGATTTTTTTACTTTTGGATCTAAAGTATTTTCTTAACTTACTACTTTCAATAATATTTTGATACATGTTAAGGCTTTATCTTCTTGGAATTCATTAAGAAAATATTTTTGTTTCTTTTCAATATCTAATGATTTTTTCTAAATAAGGTTTTGTTATCGCTTTGTATCTCACCACATTTTTTCTTTTTTGTGTTGTTGCGTAAAAGTTGAGTTTGATACAATCATAGCTTTTCTTATTTTTTCACACAGCAACATTTCACCATCTAGTGTTGTTAGATTTATTTTATCTAAATAATATAAAAGGTTAATAAAAGTTTAGGAAATTATTTCTTCTTAATAAATCAACTCTTGTTTCTTGTTGATATATAGTAGGAATATAAAACTTCTTTCCTACTATCCTTATGTCTATATCTTTTAAGACTTTATTAAGATTCATTATAGTAATGTTAGCCATTCTTACAATTAAATCTTTTGGTGTTTGTTTTCAGAGTTCCTCTAGGAATACATATTTACTAGCTACATATATAATAGGTCATATATCTACATATGCATATAAATGGTAACTTGGGTAACCTTTAAAGTTCAATTCTATCTTAATATAAGTACTATTTGGATTTGTAATACTATACAAATCATTCATTTTCTGATTCTGAGTTAGTTATTTCTTCCTCAATGTTTTTCTAATAGATAAATATTACAAGTATCATCTATATCAGATTCCTTTATCGGTTCTTATTCCATCTTAAAGCTTCTTTTAAGATTTTTACTTTTTGTTGAAATTTATTTTTAAATTCTTTTTTTGAAGCCTATTAGGGCATTCATTACCATAATGTCCATTTTCATTGTAGATCCAATATTTGCATTTCTTATTCCTTGATGGGCAATATTTTTTTGTTTTTTGGTGGCTTATACCTTTTTATCCTAAAATATATTTTTCTATAAGTATACCTTCTCTTATATTTTTGAAATTCCATTTTATAAATTTAAATATTTTGAATGTTTTATATTTTCTGTAACTTTATACTTTTGCTTGAAAGATTTTATGGTACATACATATTTTTCTAGCATTCTAAAATCTCTTATATCATAACATATCTTATCATTTTCTCTTATTAATTTTTATTCTTATCCTTCTTGACATTTAATAATTATCCAATTTTAAGACATCTTATTCTTCCTCCAAATGTGTCTAGTATAGTTTTTTTTATATCTTTTATTCTATCTCTCTGTTATGGTCTTATGTATTGTTCTAAGAAATTTTTGAAAAAAATTTTGTTCTAAGAATCTTGAATGGAGGGTGGTAACCTATGATAATAAATTTCATATTCACATATATAGGAATTTATATAACACATGTCACATATTTCTATATTTGTTAAATTCTATTTGGTTTCCTCAATTTCAATTTCACTAGATTCTATGATATGTCTACATTTTTCTTCTCCAAAAAATTCTTTGTATATTTCATTTACTATAGTATATAAGTATTCCTTACCTATGTAATCATTCCCTTGCATTTGTAAATGTTGTTGCTTTGTTAAATTTTTAACCATTCCATCTAGGGTTTTTTCTTTTAGGGTTTATGGCTTATAAAAAAGAATATCTATGTAATTTAGAGAAAGAACGAATATCATTAATAAAAAGTATATTTCATAAAGTTGTTGCTTTGCATTCTTGGGTTCTTGATTGAATGCTTGAATTCAACTTATCAAAAGGAGTCCTTATCCTTTGTGTCATCTCTAGATTGGGATTTTAAGGATTTTGTTTCCTTAGGGTTCTAATCTAATCATCTTCAACACGTTCTTAGCAATTCATCATTCCTATTCCTTTGAGTTTGTTGGTTCCTTGGTTGTTAGCCTAA
Source organism: Hippophae gyantsensis (assembly GCA_030763125.1). Taxonomy (NCBI): domain Eukaryota; kingdom Viridiplantae; phylum Streptophyta; class Magnoliopsida; order Rosales; family Elaeagnaceae; genus Hippophae; species Hippophae gyantsensis. The sequence continues at coordinate 7,066,400 of CM061033.1, read as the reverse complement.
AGAGTCCACATTAGATAGTGTGTGGGTTAGTTTGATGCACGTGGTACCAAAAAATCTGGTATAATAATTATGAATTATAATAAGAATGAACTAGTGTCCACTCACACAATCACGTGGTGAAGGATGTATAAAAATTTTAGGAAACTTAATTTGTACACCAATTAGGATCACTTTCCACATCTATTCATTGATAAAATGCTAGAAAGACTAGATAGGCATCAATTCTATTGTTTTATTATCATGTTCTCATTGTTCTACAAGATTAGGAAAAGACCACTTTTACATTCCTTTTGGGGCATTTTCTTTTAAAAGGATGTCATTTGGGTTATGTAATGCCCTTGCCACATTTACTAGATGCATGATTTCTATCTTCTCAAACATAGGGGAAAAATTCATTAAGGTATTTATGGATGATTTTTTTTTGTTTTTGGAACCTCAATCCATGATTGCTTGAGTAAATTGACTTTAGATTTAAAATATTGCATTGAATGCAACATAAAGCTTAGTTTGAAGAAAAGTCATTTTATGGTACAATAGGGGATTATTTTAGAACCTAAAATTAAAAAAAAAAAGGAATTGAAGTTGACAAGGAAAGTAAAGATTTGATTAGAAAATTACATCCCCCTACATCTGTTAAGGGGATTACAATCTTTTTAGGACATGCATGTTTGTATAGGCGATTTGCTATAGATTTATCTAAAACAAATCATCTTTTATGCCACTTGATATACAAAATGTTTATTTTGATTTTAACAATGACTTCCTCTTCTCCTTTAATACTTTGAAGGACAAATTAACATATGCCCCTACAATTTTAGAACCAATGGGTCTCTTCCATTTGAAATTATATATGATGCTTCTTATTATAAAATAGGAGAAATTTTGGGAAAGAGAGTAGATAAGCATTTACATGTTATATATATTATGCTAAAAAAACTCAATGATGCCCAAATAAAGTTTTCCAGCACTAAGAAAGAATTATTTGTTGTTGTGCTTTTCTAGATAAATTTAGGTCTCACTAAGTAGGTTCTAAAGTAATTATGCTGCTTTAAGATATCTACTAAGTACAACTAATACTAAGCCAAGATTAATCGAGTGACTTTTTTTCTCTTACAATAATTTGACCTAGTAATCATATAAAAAAGGCAATAAAAACATAGTAACTAATCATTAATCTAGGTCAATTTCTAAATTAAATTATCTTAAAGGTGAGAGTAAAGAAGAAATTGATGAAACTTTTCCTGATGGATAATTAATTTTAGTAAGTCCAAATCCATGGTATGCTGATCTAGTTAATTATCTTGCTATTGGTATTTTGAGACCTAACATTTCTTTTCAAGAGAAGAAAAATTTGTTAAACTCTTGTATGCATTACTTCTATATGACCCTTATCTATTCAAGATTGGTTAAGATCAAATCATTTAGAGGTGTGTGCTTGAAGAAGAACATAAGAGCATTCTCGCTTTGTCATGATTTTTATTACGGGGGCCATTTTGGAGGTTACAAAATGGCAAAATGGCCCGTAAATTATTAGAATCTAGATTGTACTAATGTTTTAAAGATGCTAATATATTTTATGCTAAATGTGATAGATGTTAGAGGATATATAATATAGGCAAACCAGATGAAATGCCTTTGATATCTAATTTAGTAGATCAATTTTTTGATGTATGGGAGTTTGACATTACAGATCCTTTTTCCCCTTATTATAGCTATGAATATATACTAGTTAATATGGATTATATGTCTATATGGGTAGAAGCTATACCCAATAAAACTAATGATGCTAATTTTGTTGTGAAATTCTCGAAGGATTCAAGTTTTAATAGGTTTGGGATGCCTAGGGAAATAATAAGTGAAGGAGAGAGTCATTTTTGCAACAAACCTTTTGATGAGGTACTAAAGAAATATAACACCACCCAAAAAGTGGCCACTCCATGTCATTCTCAAACTTTTTATCAAGTGGAAGTGAGTAATAGGCAAATAAAATGTTTCTTGAATGCACCGTGTGCTCTTCAAGGAATTACTGGGTAATAAAGTTTAATAATGCCTTATGGGCTTACCGCACAGCTTACAAACACTTATTGGGATGAGCCCTTACCAATTAATCTTTGAGAAAGTGTACCACTTACCTAGAGAACTTGAACACCATGTTTATTGGGAAATTAAAGAGCTAAATATGGATTTAGACAAAGCAGGTGAGAAATGGTTACTCTAACTCAATGAACGTGAAGAGATTAGGGCCAAAGCCTATGAAAATGCAAGTTATACAAAGAGCATACAAAGTTCTGTCATGATAAGAAGCTAGTTCATAAGTCTTTTCTCCCAGAAATGAAAGTTCTTTTATTTAACTCTCATCTCAGATTTTTTCCACAAATACTAAAATAAAAAATGGATGAACCATACATAATTACCCCATTATTTCTAAACAAAGTGGCGGAATTATTTAATCTTAAGACATAAAGAACGTTCAAGGGCAATGTGCATCGTGTGAAGCCCTTTTTACAAGGAGGATACAATGTAGAATACATTGAGATCATATAGATATATAATCCTTAGTAACATGAAGTTTTTTGATGAGACGTTAAACCAAGCGCTGAATGGGAGGCAACCCATCATTGCAGGTAATATAAATGTCTTTAATTATTCTTTTGTTTATGTTAATTATTATGTTTTATTTTGTTTCTTCTCATATAAACATTACTTAGAATTGTTAATTTTGTAACTGTTTGTTAAAATTTGTGAAAAGTACACAATATCTGTGTAAAATTTAAATATTTGGATTGATGGATGCACCTGCAATTCCATACTAATACTTGAGCATGTTCAACAAATGGGTAAATTTTTACTTCTCTACACTTTATTTTAATTTATATTTATTACATTAAAGGCAATGCAAGTTCTAAGTTGGAGATTGGAAAGCTTACATTATAAAATTTAGCTAATTTGAAATTTTTGCTTAAAACATATGTTTACATTTTCACATTTTTTACATTTTTTTGTGATTTTAATTATTTTTATTGAATTAGTAATATTTGGTAAATTTTAAATTTTTTGTACAAAATTATCATGTCTTTTAGTTAATTTGAAGAAAATGATTAGGTCTTTACATTTTTAGAAAATATATTATGGAATAATGTGATAATTAGGTAGTTTTTATCATAATTAGTGCTTCATGATAATATATTAAATATGTGATAAATTGAAAATAGATGCTTAGGAATTAAATAGTGAAGACTATCTTGTGAGAATATATTTTCACCCCTATTCTAATTGGTTATATTTTTCTCTACTATTTTTAACACTCTTCTTGTTAATTTATATTGCTAGATTATCTTTATAGGTATTTTCATTGAGTATTAGGATTTTGTTTACATATAATAAAATATCATATATTTATTTTTGCTACTTAAAATGAATGACTTAGGTAGAAATTAAAGTATGTGCCCTTCTCTTCATTCATGCATGACTTATAAAAAAAAGATATATGAGATTACCTAAACCAATACAAAGAAAGAAAAACAATAAATTTGCCACTCAATTTAACATACAAAAAAATGTACAATCTGTATATGTATTTTCTCTAAAAAAAGAATATCACTAAAAAAAGGAAAACAATAAGAAAAGGAGAGAAAAATAAATACTATAAATTAAGTACTATGACCCAATATCCTACAAAATTATGAGAAATGGTTAAATACAAAAGAAAAAAATATAGGAAATAATTCCCCAAGAAGTCAATGCATTTTCTTCATCTCTTAAAGGCATATAACTTGAAAATTTTATTTGATTAATTTGATTGATGCATGAAAATAATGTCATTTCTTTATAAAATCATTTTGTTTGGTTCCTTTCATGAGATCAATATTATGCACCACTTATAGCTTTTTATTATTTATACATATGCGAACCTATTAGCTTATTTTTATATAAAAACTCTATTCGTAGATACCTTTGAATAAGTACTTGAACCAATATGATCAATGTTGATGGGTGTATGCCTGGTAAGGCTAGAGTTGACGCGAATTCAGATTTCATATACTAAAATTAGGAAAATTTAATATTGAGACTTAAACTCATAGACTAGGGCAACCTAGGGGTTTAAAGACTTATTGCATATGCTAAATGCAACCATGTCAATATATGAAAATGATTTAGCATAGTTTAATTTTATTCTAGTTTTTGTTTTTAAATTTTTGCCTTTCTTGCTAAAAGACTAGCAAGAAGCTAGTTGGTGGTATTGATGAGTGCTTAAAAGCATGAAATGTGTTGTGATTTTATGCATCTTAAGTGAATAAATAGATTTATATTTACTTAGTTTTACTATCTTTCAAGAAAATCTATTTTTTCATAATCACGGTTAGGCTTTGTTGTTTTTTTGGTATTTTAAATAAAAATGTTTTGATTGATCAAACACTCAAAGAATATATCTAAAAGTACTCCATTACAACATTGACGCTTAAAAATAATAGCATATGTACATCATTACATATGTTCCAAACCATTAAAAAGGGTACACAAGAAAATAAGGATTCTAAGTTGAACAAAAGGACATGGGCCACATAGTGGAATTTATTAGTGCCATAACGTGATGATAACGGATTGAATATCACCCATTCTAGAATTGATAAGGATTGTGACATGGAAGGAATTTTTCCACGACAATAATTTTCAAATCCACCATTTTTTTTCCTTTTCTACACACATAAATTGGATCCCAATTACATTATATTTCATATCCCTATCGCATTCATATTTCTCTAGTTTTCTCTTAAGTTTCCTTTAGCTTTTCTTTTCTTTAGTGTCAAATTCCTTCTATCAATTTAGAGTTGCATGATTTTAGTTTATGTAGTAACTTTAGTTTCAATTCAATAAACCTTGGTGGTGTAAGGAGTGTTGATAAAAATGATCAACTATATGATAGGCAACATACGTCCTGTGCATACTACACCCAAGGATGACACTAGAGTGCACACAAATACTATATGAAATACCACTAGGATGAGCATAGATACTGCAAACAAAGCCAATGGGATGCATGTAGATGCTATACATAATGATGCTAAAATGCCCATAGATGGTGCGCACAATGACACTATGATGTGCACAGATGTTGCACACCCTACACCTAAATTGGCCACAGATATGTACGAATATGATAGGACCAATATGCACGTAACATAAAAAGGCAGTGTAGATGGAAAATGCATATAAACAGTTATTTTTTAAAAAAATCTACATGTGTACCATAACTATAGTGGTCAATAGTGTGGCTAATAATTTTCAAAAGGTTATTATAATTTTTTTAATGTTGAAAAGTGTGCTTCTGAGTGATGTAATCAAGTGTAATGTGTCTCATTGTACCTAAATTCTAACCACCATATCTCTATAAAGAGAAAGGATATGTCATTGTATTGGATCATCATTTTTCAGCTAAATGAAAGAATACTATTTAGTTTTCTTGTAATTTTCTAGTTGGCAATTTTGTTTGGAGGTTTCTAGAATCGAAACAATATTTGAGGTATAATTTAAATATATTATTTTCATATTTTATTTATGTATTTTTTTTGTATGCTATGTTTAATTTATTGATCATTTATTAAAATATACATATTTAGCTATAATATAATATGGGATATTAGTAATGTTGTTATTCTTGGGAAATATTAAGGTAGGTAAACACTTTTTATAAAATAAATTAAGTTTTATTTTTTCATTAAGATTTAAACAAAAAATTTTATATAAAATTAAATTGACTCAATATCTTTCATGACAAACATAAGTGTTATATTGTATCTTAATCTTATTTAAAGTAATACTCTCGAATATTATAAATTTTCTTTCAAAATCATATATTTAGTCATGCTTCATTTAAAGGATTTTTATAAGATTTATTATTAAAAAATATATTAACGACATATTTTTTAAAATGTGAAAGTTAGTTTTCAGATAAACCTAATTTTGCCAAACCATAAGTAGTGATTAGATGATTTATTAGTTCCTTATAAATAAATCAAAATTTCATAATTAATCAATTGGTAATCCCTACTTTATGATATTAATTAGTTTATTATTAACAAAAGAAGCTAATCCCTATCTTAAGATATTTTCTTAAATCAATAATCTTAATTCATATTTTTATTCTTCTAATTAATATTAAACAATCATAATTAACTAGCTAATCTATTCAATAAATTCTTCACTACATGATGGATGTGTATTTTCCTAAATATTTATTGAATCTATCTTTATTTTTATATTATTAGTTTTTAACTTCAAACCAAAACAACTATGACATGATTTTAAGTTATTATTTTCTATTTTAAGAATTTTTTGAGTCATTTAAAAACCACATGATTTCTCTATAGAATGACCTTGAAAGTATACTTATCATTTTCTATAACTAATTCATGCACTTGGGAGCTATTTTATAAATCATACAAAATTTGTACACTCACTTGATTGCATTAAGTTTTTGGCACCGTTATCGAGGATAAGGTAATAGTATCAAAAACTAGCTAAATTTTATATCATCATCATTTTTTAAATTTTTTTATCAAATCTTTTCTCTTTTCTTTATTTTAGATATGTTATCTCTTTTTTTTCTTTTTTTAAATCAAATCTTCTTTCTGCTCTTTATGTTTTTCTTTAAATTTCTTATCTCTTTTTTAATCACATCAATAAACAAAGATGAAAATTGATTAGAAGAAAGAAGAAAATAAGGACACAAAATGAATAACAATGATAAGATTAATAAAAAAAATTTCAAGAACATAAAGAAAATTAAGGAATGAAAATAAAATTAAAGGATAAGAATATGTAACTAAAGTCTAAACAAATAAAATAAAAGGATAGGAATTTGGAATTAGAGTATACAAAAATAAAATAAAATAAATAGAAATTTGAAATTAGAGCTTGTGCTCAGATACCAACTGATTTAAACCGATGAACTCAAATCTTGAAACCTATAGACACTTGTTGTTTAAGAACTCCAAGAGAAATCAACCTCAAATTTTATTGGGATACCAAGTCCCACAAGGTTTTTCATGATTTGATAATTTATAGTTTGTGTTAGGAGTATAAGAAGAGCTTAAAGTTCTAAACTATTTAAGTTTTATTTCATTATAAATTAATTATAAATAGATGGATAATATATTTATAGTTAAAAAAATAGAAATCATTAGTATAAGGAATAACGAAAATCCTAAAAATAAAAGGATTTTAAAAGATAATGTAAATTAGTACAGATTTTGTGACGCTGATTGTGAGGGCAGTTAAGCCTAGTAAACTTGCCATATGAGAAAATCGTATATCTATGTGCATTTTGGCCATTTAGTAGGGTTTTTCAAATAATTATTAATCATCCAATTGATCACACAAGAAATATACAATATTAATAGTGACCGCTATTTAGGATAAAAGACATTTTCTTGGCCTCATTTTTGGCCCACTTGAAAAATCTTGGTCATTGAATACTTCTTAAACCGTAACCCCTTCCTTAGTCCATTGTAGGCGTGACTTATGTGCCCAAAATTACTATTTAGCTTTGTAAGAAGCGGACAATTTCTCCAGTAAGAAATGATAATGAGTAGGATCAACATGTTCTTGCCCTTCTAGCACTCCTAGTTGAGGGCTTAGGAGGATGATTAGTGCTTTCAAATTGGAATTGAATTCTGGATTCCGATGGAGTAGTTCTCACCGGCAATTATTAATGAACCATGAATGTTCAGGCACCAAGCTCTTGGAATGACCTTTTCATAATCCTCTAATTTAATTTAATGATTCTGAAAGACAAATCTACTCTACAATTTTGATACATCTTTAGGCAAAAAGCATAAAGCATTTTGTGGTCTGACCCAAGACCATCTAAGAGAATAATCACTAATGCTTCGATGAAGTTAGTGTTGAAAAAAGATGAAATTTATTTAAAAAAAATTTGTTGGGAAATGTGCCTTTGTCCGATATTGCTTTTTTACATTATTTTAAAGAGGTATAAATAGTGAAGAGTTGGCTATTTGGATTGGGCCCCAAGGGGCACCCACTTTTGTGGAAGGGGAGAGGACCTAGGCAAATGTGATACCGCACGCGCGCCGCCGCCGCCGTCCGACCGGCCGTGCCGTGCCGAGCCGAGTCCGAGTCCGAGTCCGAGTCCGAGTGTGTGTGTGTGTGGGACTACTATGTAGGTTTACCAGTAGACCTAGTATAGAGCATTGGAATGCTATTGAAAGGGTTATGAGATACCTTAAGAGAACTATGAACCTTGGATTACATTATAAAAAGTTTCCCGTTGTTTTAGAAGGATACAGCGATGTAGATTGGAACACTTTATCAGAAGACTCCAAAGCAACTAGTGGCTATATTTTTAACATAGCTGGTGGAACTGTTTCCTGGAAGTCTAAGAAACAAACAATATTGGCTCAATCTACAATGGAGTCTGAAATGATAGCACTAGCCACTGCTAGTGAAGAAGGTGTCAAGCTAAGAAGTTTGTTAGCTGAGATCCCTTTATGGGAAAGACCGATACCAGCTGTCTTGATCCACAACGATAGTACCGCGGCTATTGCAAAGATTCAGAACCGTTACTACAACGGCAAGAGATGACAGATACGTCGTAAGCATAGTACTGTTAGAGAATTTCTCTCAACGGGAGCAATAAGAGTGGATCATGTACGTTCTGATGAAAATTTGGCAGATCCTTTGACGAAAGGATTACCAAGAGAGAAGGTTTTCAAAACCTCAAAAGGAATGGGATTAATGCCCTTAGAATGAAGAGTCACTTATGATGGTAACCCAACTTATAGACTGGAGATCCCAAGAAATAAGTTCAAAGGGTAATAACAAGTCATGAAGTGATATGAGATGTATCATGCTATTAATCAAATCCCATTCTATATTGTTAGAAGCATGAAGTCCTGAAGCGATAGAAAAGGATGAGTTATTTGTTAAACTCTTAATGAGTTCTATACTCTATGTGGAGTGGAGTACATAGCTACAGGAGTACTCTTGATAGACTCACCTATGTGAATGTGGAAGTGTGGCCGCTTCCTATGAAAATTTTTTGGGCAAAATTTACTAGAGCGTTCACTATACTGGGATACACGTGTATGGCCTTAAAGCACGGGCTTTTTCGAACTACACCTTGGAAAGGTTGTGTGTATGATGATTGTTAGAGATAGAGTTCAAAACTACGAGTTACTCTAGTATATTCTAAAGCATCAACACTATGCAAAGGTTCAAGTCGATAGACACCTTTTCGCTTATGCACAATCTTATAATTTTAATTGATCGGTTGCTCGATGAAAATTATTTTTATATAAAATTCAAGTGGGAGATTGTTGGAAAAAGATGAAATTTATTTAAAAAAAAATTTGTTGGGAAATGTGCCTTTGTCCCACATTGCTTTTTTACATTATTTTAAAGAGGTATAAATAGTGAAGAGTTGGCTATTGGGATTGGGCCCCAAGGGGCACCCACTTTTGTGGAAAGGGAGAGGACCTAGGCAAATGTGATACCACACACGCGCACGCGCACGCCGCCGCCGCCGCCGTCCGTCCGACCGACCGACCGGCCGTGCCGTGCCGAGCCGAGCCGAGTCCGAGTGCGTGTGTGTGTGTGTGTGTGTGTGAGGTGAGGTGGTATTTTCCTTTTTGGTAAAATATTCTTTTAAGGAAAATATTTTCCACTTACAAAATGGTTGTTATATATATATATATTTTTTCCAAAAAAAAATGACCGTTATTTTCTTTTATTAAGAATATGGCCGTTTGTCTTCTTTATTCAGAAAAAGAGCCGTTGCTCGTATTTACTCATAAAAAATATATCCATTATCCGTTACTCGTCTTTAATCTGAAAATGGCCGTTACTCTTCATTACTCAGAATGGCCGTTACGCTCTTAATTCCCAGACATTACCGTTTTATTCATAATTGCCACACGGTTTCTAAAATCTATAAAAGGAGGGCTTTAGCTCTCATTTGAAACACAACAATCAGCAATCATCTCCCTACGAAGAAAAAAAATTCTCTCTACAATTTCTAAGTTCTTTTTTAGTTTTCCGAGCAACAAATTTTCAGGTGTAGCATTCCAGTCTTCATCAGTGCAGTGAAGTTCTGAGACAGAGATTAAGATTCTGGGCTGTTTTATCCTGGGGACGACGAGGCTGTGTTTGCTTGCACAAATTGGGCAGAGCTGCGAAACGTCTTAAAGAGAGCGACCTAGTCCGCGACTCAACCCAAGCAGTTACTTTCAAGTTATCGGTAATATTGTTCCTACACTATTTTTTATAAACTTGCTTCAACAATTTTAAGACGTAATCAATCTGCCATGTCTACTGAAATGCTAACTGCTGATCTAAACAAACCATTCCGTTTTGAAGGATTACACTTTAAGAGATGGAGACAAAAAATGTTGTTTTTCTTAACCATGAAAAAAGTCGTTTCTGCTCTTACTACTGAAAAACCAATACAGTCCACTCCTCCTACTGAAGCTGTAACTAAGGATTTAGATGCCTGGATTGAAAATGATTTTCTATGCAAAAACTATATTCTTAACGGATTAGCTGATGACTTGTATGATTATTATAACTGTGATAAGTCTGCTAAGGAAATTTGGGAAGCACTTCAAAAGAAATACGACACTGAGGAAGCTGGTACTAAGAAGTATCTTTGTCGGCCAGAGATACATGAAGTTTCAAATGATTGATGGAAAATCAGTGGAAGCTCAATCACATGAACTGCAGAAGATAGCACACGAAATAACTTCTGAAGGTATGACTTTAGATGAACAATTTCAAGTAGCTGTTATAATAGATAAATTACCCCCTGCTTGGAAAGATTTTAAGAATACACTTAGGCATAAAACTAAGGAATTTTCTTTAGAAAGTCTTATAACCCGTTTAAGAATAGAAGAAGAAGCTCGAAAACAAGACCAAAGAGATGAAGTACTCGTAGTCTCAAATAATAGTACCAATAAGAAACCCTCATCTACAATTCTGAAACCTAAAGGTAGAAATATGAAAACTCATAATCATAGTAATAATCAAAACCGTAACCACCAAAATAGAAATAGAAACTATCCTCCCCAGAATGGACCTCAACCCCCCTTAAGGAATAACACATTCATGTGTTATAGTTGTAATAGACCTGGCCACTTGGCTAGGAACTACCGGAACAGGAATCATCCTGCCCCACAGGCGAACCTTACCGAAGATCAACTTATTGCTATGATATCTGAAGTCAATTTTGTTGGTGGATCCGAGGGGTGGTGGGTAGACACTGGTGCTTCTCGCCATGTTTGCTATGATCGAGACATGTTCAAATCATATTCTGGTTCTGAGGATAAGAAAGTGCTGCTGGGTGACTCCCACTCCACTAAAGTTGCTGTTTGGTGAGGTGGTTTTGAAGTTTACCTCTGAAAGACTGTCATCTTGAAGGATGTCCTGCATACTCAGGAGATGAGAAAGAATTTAGTTTCAGGATAACTTCTTAACAGAGCTGGGTTTACTCAAACTATAGTGGCTGATTTATATACTATAACTAAAAATAATATATTTGTTGGGAAAGGGTACGCCACTGATGGCATGTTCAAATTAAATGTTGAAATTAATAAAACCTCTTCTTCTGCTTATATGTTGACTTCTTTTAATATTTGGCATGCTAGACTTTGTCATGTTAATAAACGCATAATCAAGAACATGAGTAGCTTAGAACTAATTCCTAAACTATCTTTAAATGATTTTGAAAAATGTGATTTTTGTAGTCAAGCTAAAATAACCAAAACTTCACATAAATCAGTAGTTCGAGAATCTGAACCTTTAGAATTAATTCATTCTGATATATGTGAACTTGATGGAAATTTAACAAGAAATGGAAAACGCTATTTTATAACTTTTATAGATGACTGTTCAGATTACACCTATGTATATCTAATGAAAAATAAAAGTGAAGCATTTGATATGTTTAAAATATTTATGATTGAGATTGAAAATCAACTTAACAGAAAAATAAAAAGGTTTCGAAGTGATAGAGGCACCGAATATGATTCCAATATCTTCAATGATTTTTATAAAACTCATGGAATCATTCATGAAAAAACTGTACCTTATTCTCCTGAAATGAATGGCAGAGCTGAAAGAAAAAATAGAACTTTTACTGAATCTGTTGTTGCAATTTTATTAAACTCTGGTGCTGCCTCCCATTGGTGGGGAGAAATTTTATTAACTGTCTGCTATGTGCTAAATTGAGTGCCTAAATCTACAAATAAAATTTCACCCTATGAAATTTTGAAAAATAAGAAACCTAATTTAACTTATTTTAAAACTTGGGGTTGTTTAGCCTATGTTAGAATCCCTGATCCTAAAAGAAATAAACTTGCTAGTAGAGCATATGAATGTGTATTCATAGGATACGCTGTGAATAGTAAAGCTTATAAATTATATGACTTAAAAGATCAGGTAGTTATAGAATCAAATGATGCTAACTTTTATGAACATAGATTTCCCTTTAAATTTAAGAATAGTGGGGGCTCGTCTTCTAGTAGTTTACCTATAACTAGAACTAGTGAACATACTGAAAAATTAAACACTGAAATTAGAAGAAGTAAACGAGCTCGAACCCTTAAGGATTTTGGGTCTGATTTTTATGCTTATACCTTAGAGGAAGATCCCCAAACTATTAAAGAAGCATTATCTTCTTTAGATGCCAACTTATGGGAAGAAGCCATAAATGATGAAATGGACTCACTTGAGTATAATAAGACTTGGCATTTAGTTGACTTACCTCCTGGTTGCAAAACCATTGGATGTAAATGGATACTAAAAAAGAAATTAAAGCCCGATGGTACTATTGAAAAATATAAAGCTCGTCTTGTAGTTAAAGGATATAGGCAAAGGGAAAATGTTGATTTCTTTGATACCTTTTCACCAGTTACACGAATAACTTCCATACGTGTACTTTTCTCTCTCGCTGCTATCCATGATTTAGTAGTACATCAAATGGATGTTAAAACTGCTTTCTTAAATGGTGATTTAGAAGAAGAAATTTATATGGATCAACCTGAAGGTTTTGTTATCCTAGGTCAAGAAAATAAAGTTTGTAAATTAGATAAATCTCTTTATGGTCTAAAACAAGCACCTAAGCAATGGCATGAAAAATTTGATAATCTAGTAATCTCACATGGATTCAAAATAAATGAAAGTGACAAATGCATTTATTATAAATTAGAAGATAATATTTGCACTATTATATGTTTATATGTGGATGACATGCTTATTTTTGGATCAAATATTTATGTTGTGAATAATGTCAAAATGTTGTTAAAAGCTAATTTTGATATGAAAGATCTTGGAGAAGCGAGTGTAATCCTTGGTATAAAAATAACTAGGTCTGAAAAGGGAATTTCTCTAGATCAATCTCACTACATTGAGAAGATCTTAAAGAAATATAATTACTTTAACTGTAAACCTGCATGTACTCCTTATGATCCTAGTGTAAAGTTGTTCAAGAACACCGGAGACGGTGTTAGACAAACTGAGTATGCGAGCATCATTGGTAGCTTACGTTACGCACTGATTGCACTAGACTAGACATAGCTTATGTTGTGGGATTACTATGTAGGTTTACCAGTAGACCTAGTATAGAGCATTGGAATGCTATTGAAAGGGTTATGAGATACCTTAAGAGAACTATGAACCTTGGATTACATTATAAAAAGTTTCCCGCTGTTTTAGAAGGATACAGCGATGCAGATTGGAACACTTTATCAGAAGACTCCAAAGCAACTAGTGGCTATATTTTTAACATAGCTGGTGGAGCTGTTTCCTGGAAGTCTAAGAAACAAACAATATTGGCTCAATCTACAATGGAGTCTGAAATGATAGCACTAGCCACTGCTAGTGAAGAAGCAGGCTGGCTAAGAAGTTTGTTAGCTGAGATCCCTTTATGGGAAAGACCGATACCAGCTGTCTTGATCCACAACGATAGTACCGCGGCTATTGCAAAGATTCAGAACCGTTACTACAACGGCAAGAGATGACAGATACGTCGTAAGCATAGTACTGTTAGAGAATTTCTCTCAACGGGAGCAGTAAGAGTGGATCATGTACGTTCTGATGAAAATTTGGCAGATCCTTTGACGAAAGGATTACCAAGAGAGAAGGTTTTCAAAACCTCAAAAGGAATGGGATTAATGCCCTTAGAATGAAGAGTCACTTATGATGGTAACCCAACTTATAGACTGGAGATCCCAAGAAATAAGTTCAAAGGGTAATAACAAGTCATGAAGTGATATGAGATGTATCATGCTATTAATCAAATCCCATTCTATATTGTTAGAAGCATGAAGTCCTGAAGCGATAGAAAAGGATGAGTTATTTGTTAAACTCTTAATGAGTTCTATACTCTATGTGGAATGGAGTACATAGCTACAGGAGTACTCTTGATAGACTCACCTATGTGAATGTGGAAGTGTGGCCGCTTCCTATGAAAATTTTTTGGGCAAAATTTACTAGAGCGTTCACTATACTGGGATACACGTGCATGGCCTTAAAGCACGGGCTTTTTCGAACTACACCTTGGAAAGGTTGTGTGTGTGATGATTGTTAGAGATAGAGTTCAAAACTACGAGTTACTCTAGTATATTCTAAAGCATCAACACTATGCAAAGGTTCAAGTCGATAGACACCTTTTCGCTTATGCACAATCTTATAATTTTAATTGATCGGTTGCTCGATGAAAATTATTTTTATATAAAATTCAAGTGGGAGATTGTTGGAAAAAGATGAAATTTATTTAAAAAAAAATTTGTTGGGAAATGTGCCTTTGTCCCACATTGCTTTTTTACATTATTTTAAAGAGGTATAAATAGTGAAGAGTTGGCTATTGGGATTGGGCCCCAAGGGGCACCCACTTTTGTGGAAGGGGAGAGGACATAGGCAAATGTGATACCACACACGCGCACGCGAGCGCCACCGCCGCCGCCGTCCGTCCGACCGACCGACCGGCCGTGCCGAGCCGAGCCGAGCCGAGTCCGAGTCCGAGTCCGAGTGCGTGTGTGTGAGGTGTGGTGGTATTTTCCTTTTTGGTAAAATATTCTTTTAAGGAAAATTTTTTCCACTTACAAAATGGTTGTTATATATATATATATTTTTTCCAAAAAAAATGACCGTTATTTTCTTTTATTAAGAATATGGCCGTTTGTCTTCTTTATTCAGAAAAAGAGCCGTTGCTCGTATTTACTCATAAAAAATATATCCATTATCCGTTACTCGTCTTTAATCTGAAAATGGCCGTTACTCTTCATTACTCAGAATGGCCGTTACGCTCTTAATTCCCAGACATTACCGTTTTATTCATAATTGCCACACGGTTTCTAAAATCTATAAAAGGAGGGCTTCAGCTCTCATTTGAAACACAACAATCAGCAATCATCTCCCTACGAAGAAAAAAAATTCTCTCTACAATTTCTAAGTTCTTTTTTAGTTTTCCGAGCAACAAATTTTCAGGTGTAGCATTCCAGTCTTCATCAGTGCAGTGAAGTTCTGAGACAGAGATTAAGATTCTGGGCTGTTTTATCCTGGGGACGACGAGGCTGTGTTTGCTTGCACAAATTGGGCAGAGCCGCGAAACGTCTTAAAGAGAGCGACCTAGTCTGCGACTCAACCCAAGCAGTTACTTTCAAGTTATCGGTAATATTGTTCCTACACTGTTTTTTATAAACTTGCTTCAACAGTTAGACATCTACGTAGCAGAGGCCAATGCTCTATCTAGTCGTTTTTTAATCACAACTTTACCCACGCAACACCTTTGCCATGTGAAAAGAGAATTGAAAAAATAAAACCCAAATCAATCAAGTTATTACCATAGTCAAATTCATTAAAATCATCTAATGATGATTCATTCTAAATGTTGCCACCTTCTTCCTCATGATTTCCAAGAATATCATTAAAATCTCCTAGAACCATCACCCTTTGATGCTATTGGATCACCTCACATCGTCTGTACAGAGTATCAATTACATAACATATATAGTAATGATTACCCACAAAAAAGAACTAGAAAAAATTCTATTCACTACGAAAGTAAAGAGATACACACTCTTAAAGGATTCCCTAACTCACAAATAGTAAAATAATAAACACTTAAGCAACAATAAATAATAATCTTAGGCAAACAAGTAACTTTAAGTAACAAATATTTTTTTTTCTTATTTAGAAATTAGACAAAGAAATTATAACATTTTTAATCAGAGTTCAAGTTTTAGCATATTGTAACATATATACCTTAAACTCTTATTATACTAGCAAAACAAACAATATAACAAGGTAAACCCATATAGAACTTGATAAGAACCAAGGGGATAGGACCTAGCTAATTTCAGATTATATAGCAAAGGGTTTCTCCACAAATCAATGGATATTACTCACCATTTTTCTAAGGAGAAAAGACGCCACAAGGAACTACTAATTCCTTGATAAGTCTAGCATAAATGACACCCTAACAAGTATGGATATTACTCACCACAAATGCTTGAATGCTAAACAACGCCACAAAGGTTGCCAATCCCTTGATAAGTTGCTTAAAGATGAACAAAGAGCTCTCAAATGTTCTGAATATTCAAACTTCATTCAAAATTATATTTTACAACAGCTGAACTGCTCTTAATAGGATACAAACCAACCCTAAGCTTTACTACATCATAGCCCTTGATCTCATCCAAGGGTTGAAAATAAACACAGCCAAAAAGCAAAAAAAAGTTAGCAGAAAACATTGACCAAAACATGGAAAAAATGGGGCAGCTGACCACAAAGGAATCCTATAAAATATTACATCTTAACCTTTGATTTCATCCAAGGGCTGAAAAGAAAGCTGCAGAAAATCAGTCCAAATGGCACTCCAAAATTGGAGCACAATATGGAGCAGCTGAGAACAAAAGAAACCATATAAAATATTACATCTTAACCCTTGTTTCCATCCAAGGGCTGAAAATGAAGCTGCCCAAAAAAGTCCAAATGGCACAATAATGTGGCTAGTTTTATTTTGCCAATTTTGCCCTAATTTTCATCCAAGGATTGTCCCAATCCTTGCACTCCCAATTTAGGCATGACCTCTTGAATAAGCCCATTTAAAGCCTTTTCGAGTTGTGCCTTCCTAGACCTTGTGATTGGTCCACTTGGAATTTGTAGAGCTCGATGATTCTCATAATTCCCTCTCTCTTCAAGAGGATTCGTCCTCGAATCATCACATGCATAATCAAAAGGAGAAAGATCATAAACATTAAAAGAGGTACTAACATTATACTCACCAGGAAGATCAATTTTGTAGGCATTGTCATTGATTCGCTCAATCACTTGAAAGGGTCCATCTCCCCGAGGTTTCAACTTTGACCGTCTTTTTTCAGGAAACTGTTCCTTCCTCATATGCACCCAAACCCAATCACCAGGCTCAAAAATGACTCTTCGCCTCCCTTTGTTGGCTCTGTAAGCATAATCCTTATTTCTCTTCTCAATTTGCTCATGAATGCGTTCATGGAGCTTCTTCACCGTTTCAGCCTTCTTAGCACCATCTAAGTTAGTTTTCTCTGAAATAGGAATAGGTAATAAGTCCAAAGGAGTTAGTGGATTGAAACCATAAACAATTTCGAATGGAGAATGATCAGTAGTTGAATGCATACTCCAGTTATAAGCAAATTCAACAAAAGGTAAAAAATCCTCCCAATTTTTCAAATTCCTTTTTATTACCGCCCTAAGCAACGTGGATAGAATCCTATTGACTACCTCAATTTGCCCATCTGTTTGAGGGTGACAAGTAGTCGAAAACAAGAGTTTAGTGCCCATTTTAGCCCAAAGAGTTTTCCAAAAATAACTAAGGAATTTAACATTGTTGCGTGTTTTTCAACACACGAACTCGTGCAAGTATACACGGTCACAAGTAATAAAGATTTGTAAGTAAAGATCGATCCCACGAGGATTTGTTACTATATTTTTTCGAGTACTAAAATTGTATCTTTCTGATTTTATCCAAAACAATCGTTGGTTAATAAAAAAGTAAAATAAGAAAATAAAAGAAATCTAGGATTGCAATTTTTCACCAAACTAATCCACTCAAATCATGTTATTTTGTTTTGATTTATATTTTTTTGTACATTTAATTTGTCAACCGAAAACTTCTTTTTTTATTATTCATACATCTCTTTCGAGCTCCGTATAAACACACCTCGTTAAATTAATTTACTATATCTCTATGAAAATTAAATTTACCGAGATTCATTATGTTCTAAGTTTTCAAATGGCCACACATACAATTAGGGTATATCTCTATCCTTCATCATACATGTCATTCTATTTACGAGCAATATACACACAAATGCCTTTCTCAAGTTTATTCATGTGCCACGGATCGTTTTGATAAGATTCGTAAATAATCAAAAAGCATTAAGAACAAAATAGAACGAACAAATCGAACGTCTTATAAATCTAACAAAAATAATTAAAATTAAAGCTTCATAAATTTAGATTAAATGCAACCCTAGAAAAATTAAATTACTTCATAAAATTAAAATAAAAATTATAACAACTACAGAAAAATTAGAAGAAGCAGAAATAAAATTAAAACATCACTTAAAACAAATATTTGGCACACGCAAAACACAACAAAAGCCAAAAATGGCTTCTGCGTGTTTTGCCGTCCAACACACAAACACAATAAAAATTACAAACTGAAAAAAAACTAAAACACTCTAAAAACTTTCGAAATTAAAACTAAAACTCTACTCCAAAAACTCTACTCCAACCAAACTTTTTTACAACTAAAAACTATCTCCTATTTATAGCAAAAAAATACATTAATAAAATATTAAATTAAAATCTACGCGGGGGACAAAAAATTGTGGCAAAAATTATAATTTAAACGCGTGGGGGGACAAAAATTGTATCGAAAATGGGATCGAAAAAGTGGGTGGAACGCTGCGCGTTCTATTTTAATTTTCTTCCATGCTGCCACGTGTCGCGTTCTGATTCGCGGACACAATTAGTGGGACACGTGGCAGCGTCTTATTCGTTGAGGGGAAACGGGCGCACGATAAATGGTCGCACGGGAGCCAACGGCTACAACACGGGCTTGATCCAGCGCGGTCGCGCTCATTGTAACATGACACGTGTCAGAACATGATTAGCTGCAAAATTGAGTGGGACACGTGTCATATCTTTATTGGAGGAAAATCGGGTTGCACGCAGAGATCAGCGCACGGGATCAGAGGCGCGCGAACGTGGGGGACAGCGTCTGCGCGGCGTCAGACGGGTGGGTCCCACGCTGCACGCCGGCCTGCGCGGCAGGTGGGCCCCACTCGGGCGCCGAGCCGCGTGAAGGAATCTTCCCTGCATCCATTCGCTTTGGTCGGGTTTGATCTACACGCGCCAATCCTAGCCGTTTATGATTTGATCGGACGGTCCACGTTGTACGCGTGGATGATGACGCGTGCATTCTTCTCTCCTGCACGAATATTAAACTTTATTTAATTATATTTTGACCCACAAATTTAATTCAAATTACATTTTAAACTTTCCTTAATTACAGTTGACCCCTTTTCTAATATTAAATTAAATTTTTCAACTTTTAATAATTACAATTAAGCCCAAATTTAAATTTAATTTATATTTTCAACTTTTATAAATTGTAATTAAGAACTCTAATATTTGAAATTACATTTGTGGACAAAAATTTGAAATTAAGAACGTTTTCGATACAATTTATTTATTTTTCTTATAATATATAAAAAACAGTAAATACTAATTTATTAAACTAAAATTAACTAAAAATAGAGAGAACATAGCAATTATGATTAATAAAATAGGTGAAAATAATTATATAAAATACAGTTATCAAACATCCCTATCAAACACAATGCTCCTAGGAACTCCATGAAGCCTAACAACCTCTCTAAAGAACAACTCTGCTACATTAGTGGCATCATCAGTTTTATGACATGCTATAAAGTGTGCCATTTCAGAAAACCTATCTACAACCACAAAAATGGAGTCTCTACCCTTCTTAGACCTAGGTAACCCTAAAACAAAATCCATGGAAATATCTACCCAAGGTGTCCTTGGTACGGGCAAGAGAGTATATAGTCCTTGTGGTAGGACTTTGGATTTGGTTTGTGGTAGGACTTTGGATTTGGCTTACTTACAAGTGATGCATCTATTACATATTCTCCCTACATCCTTCCTTATTGTTGGCCAATAAAAATGCTCACGCAAAACATCTAAAGTCTTCTTAATTCCAAAATGCCCCATTAATCCCCCCATGGGCCTCCTTAATTAACAACTCACGCATGGAACATTTGGGTATACACAATTGATTTTCTTTAAATAAATACCCATCTAATTTATAAAACTTTTCAAAGGAAGTTTTTTCATATGCATGGTAAATAGCAGAGAAGTCATCATCATTAGTATACATTTCCTTAACATATTCAAATCCTAGCAATCTAGCATTTAAAGTTGAGAGTAAGGCATACCTCCGTGGTAAAGCATCGGCTACAACATTCTCCTTACCTCTCTTATATTGAACAATATAAGGAAAAGTCTCAATGAATTCCATCCATCTAGCATGCCTCCTATTCAATTTACCATGGCGCTTCAGATGTTTTAGAGATTCATGATCGGTATGGATGACAAATTCTCTTGGCCAAAGGTAATGTTGCCATGTCTCCAGGGTCCTAACCAAGGCATATAGCTCCTTGTCATACATTGGATAATTAAGGGCTGTTCCATGAATTTTCTTGCTGAAATAAGCGATAGGTTGCCGTTCTTGCATCAAAATAGCTCTTATACCTATTCCTGATGCATCACACTCAACTTCAAAGGTTTTAGTAAAATCAGGTAAAGATAAAACAGGTGTAGAACACAAACTATCCTTCAATGCTTTAAAGGCTCTCTCCTAATTCTCACCCCATTTGAAACCAACAGACTTTTTAATGACCTCGGTTAGAGGTGCAACTAGTGTACTAAAATCTTTGACAAACCTTCGATAAAAACTAGCTAAGCCGTGAAAACTTCTAACCTCGGTTACAGATTTAGGTGTGGGCCATTCTCGAATAGCCTTAACCTTTTCCTCATCTACTTCTACCCCCTTAGAACTAACAACAAAACCAAGAAAAACTAACTTGTCCATGCAAAAAACACACTTTTTCAAGTTCGCATACAATTGTTCTTTTCTCAAAATTTCAAGCACATACCTAAGATGTAAGACATGTTTTTCAAGATTTTTATTGTAAATGAGAATATCATCAAAATAGACAACAACAAATTTTCCAATAAATGCACGCAAAACATGATTCATAAGCCTCGTAAAAGTGCTAGGTGCATTTGTTAGACCAAAGGGCATGACTAACCACTCATACAATCCATGTTTAGTTTTAAAAGCAGTTTTCCATTCATCACCCTCTCTCATCCTAATTTGATGGTATCCACTTCTCAAATCAATTTTTGAAAAAATACAAGAACCATGCAACTCATCTAACATGTCATCTAGTCTAGGGATAGGATGTCGATATTTTACCGTAATGTTGTTGATGGCTCGGCAATCAACACACATCCTACTTGATCCATCCTTCTTGGGAACGAGTAGCATGGGAACATCACATGGACTCAGGCTTTCCCTAACTTGACCTTTGATCAAGTACTCTTCAACCTATCTTTGAATCTCCTTAGTTTCTTCGGGGTTGGTCCTATAGGCAGATCGGTTTGGAAGAGAAGCCCCTGGTATAAAGTTAATTTGATGCTCAATCCCCCTAATTGGTGGCACCCTATCTGGAATCTCTTCAGGGAACACGTCTTCAAATTCCTGCAAAAGAGAAATAGTGGTACTAGGCAAAGACTGGTTAAGATCGTTAATAGAAAATTGTGCCTCCTTGTACAAAAGTACAAGTATGGGCTGTTTTGAATAAAAAACCCTTTTGACCTCACTTGCCTTAGCATTAAAATTCACATTTTTTTTCTCTAGTATTTTTCCACTCTCCTCTCCTTTTTCTTCACTCTTTTTTTTCTTTCACTCTTTTTTTCTTTTTCATTCTCCTCTTTTTGTTCTTTTTCCCTAACCATCCTCAATTGATCTTCAAAGACTTGCTTGGGTGAAAGGGGTACAAGTGTAATGTTTCTACCATTCTTCACAAACAAATACTTGTTTCTATATCCGTCATGTGTAGCCCTCCTATCATATTGCCAAGGCCTACCTAGAAGATGTGTCCAGCTTGCATGGGTACCACATCACACATCACCTCATCCTTCTACTTTCCAATGGAGAAGCTCACTAATACTTGCTTATTAACCTTCACTTCCCCACTATCATTTAACCATTGCAACTTGTAAGGCTTAGGGTGTTCAAATATAGGCAATCCTAATTTCTCAACTAAAGTAGTACTAGCCACATTGGTGCAACTTCCCCCATCTATGATAACACTACACACTTTGTTACTCATATGACATCTTGTGTGAAAGATGTTATCTCTTTATTGTTCAAGGTCATCCTCCTTGACTTGAGTTCTCAAAGATCGCCTTATTACAAGTGCTTCCCCATCCATGGGTCCTATCTCCTCTTCACTAGCTTCCCCTGCAGATGGTATCTCATCTTCTTCACTTTCATTATCGGTTCCAACCTCACCACTCGCTAAGGTGATCATTGCCTTCTTGTTGGGACATTGAGAGGCTATATGACCATTACCAAGACACTGAAAACACCTTAAGTCACGATTACGAATTGGGGTGTCGATTTTAACTATGTCCTTGCTAGCCCCCATCTCTTTGGCTTTGTAAGGCTGAAATCTTGGTTTGGATGTAGCTATTTCATCTTTTTTCTCATTGGACTTCCAAGGACTAGTAAGGTTTGTTTTTTGAGTAATGGGACTAGACCTTAATGATTGGGATCGAAAACTCCGTTTCTTTAATTGCCTTTCCACCTTGATTGCCATATGGACCATGTCCTCCATCTCCATATAATGATGAAGTTCCACAATGTTGGCAATGTCCGGATTCAACCCACTAAGAAACCTAGCCATGGTTGCCTCTCTATCTTCCTCGACATTAGCTCTTGCCATAGCCACTTCCATTTCCTTGTAGTACTCATCAACACATTTATATCCTTGAGTCAATCTTTGTAAGTGTTGGTGTAACTCTCTATAGTAGTAGCTAGGCACAAACCTCTTTCTCATGATAGCCTTCATGTCCTCCCAATTATCTATGGGCCTTTCACGGTTTCTCCTCCTACTAATGACCAATTGATCCCACCAATTCAATGCATAGTCAGAAAACTCAATTACAACAAGTTTTACTTTTTTCTCTGTGGAGTAGTTGTGGCATTCAAAAATAAGCTCCACTTTCTTCTCCCACTCCAAATACAACTTCGGGTCATTCTTTCCTTGGAATTGTGGTATCTTTATTTTTATACTACTTAGATCTCTATCAACTCCATCTTGAGCTCTAGGTGGGGGTCTCCACATACCTCCTCTACCATTTCTTCCTCCTTTATTCCCATTTCTTCCTCCTCTAGGCATTCTTCCCCCTTCTTCCTCCAATTCTTCTTCCCAATCTTCTTCCTCTATATCATCCCCAACATGAGCTTGCCTATTAACCCTCTTAACATTGGGTGGAGGTGTTTCTTGTTGTAAAGCTGCTAAGGAATTTTCTTGCCTTTCCAATCTTTCATTCATATCAACTACCAAGTTGTTCATCCTTTCAAAAAATTGTTGCAGCACCCTCATCATGAACATCATATCCGGTCTTCCTTCAGGACTACTATTTGACATTCTTTTTTTTCAATTCTACACAACAATAGGTTAAATAGGTTAGTGTAATAAAATAGAAATAATGTAAATTCACACAATACCTCACGTGTTTAGCGCTCAGATTGATCGCTCAAACCCTCTTAGTTCCTAATCAAAGCAACTAAATCCAAGAATTCCAACCAATTTGTAGAATTATCAAACACCCAAAAAACATAGTTCACAATATCCCCACAAAGGAAACTAACTCAAAGTGTTTAGAGTAGTAAGCACAAGAAAAAGCAATAGAACAACACGATTGGAAAACAACAATTTCCCCAAAGGAACTAAGCACACAATGGAAGATTTATAATCAAAGTGTAAAATCTTGAAACTATGAGTTCTAATACTCACAAGAAATTAGCAAATGCAATTTGGCCTCTCTCTTTTTTCTATTTTTTTTAATTAATTTTGGCCACTCTTTTTCTGTTTTTTTTCTTTTTGGAACAATTATGCTAATAACTCAAGAGTAAATCAATACAATACTTTCAATATGAGTTTAAGGAATTTTTAAGATTGGTAAATAGCACATAAATTACGACACAAAGAGAAAATAAAATTTCTATAGGAACTACCACAAAAATACTAGAAAACAACCAAAAACTACAGAATATATCAGATATTGCAGAATAAGCAAGGAAAAATGCAGAATAGATAAAAAAATAGCAGAATTTGCAAGGAAACTGTAGAATATGCAAGGTTACTACTGAAAAACTTTGGACACAATGGAATTTCAAAGGAAAATGCAGAAAAAAATGTGGAAACAAAGAAGAGCAATATTTTTAGGGTCTGGAAAATATATTTCAGCAAGAACATAGTAGAATGATATTTTTTTTCTTTTTTTTATGTATCAGAAATAAAACAAGAACACAAGAACAAGAACAAATATAAAGGATAGGAATCTGAAAATTAGCACCAAAAGCTCTGATACCAAATGATAAGAACCAAGGGGATAGGATGATGAGTGCTCAAAAAGCACTAAAATTACCATGATTTTATGCACATTAATTGATTAAAAATATATATATTTATATGTTTTATCATATATTTATATAAATTTGTCTTTTTTGGAATCACGGGTATTTTTATTTTTTTTAGGTATTTTCGCTTAAAAACGTAACTTAAAGACTCAAAGAGGAATACTGGAAGCAATACATCACAAATATATTAATAAATAAATGAGGAAAGGTCAACAAATATGGAAAAATTGGACAAAATGGGTCAAAAAGGTCAAAAAGGAGAAAAACGCTACCGAGTCAGCTTGACCACAAGACGCCGCACGAAGCATGCCAGTCTCACAAGACGCTGCATACAAAGACGCTTGATCTCGCGATGTCGGTTCTACCCGATCAAGTTTTTGGTTTTATCTATTTATAAAACTCTCGCAAGTGCACGAATCATTTCGTAGAAAATGATAAGTATACTCCCAAGGTTGATCTAAGGAAGGAATGTATGTGGTTTTTAATTTATTATTCAAACTTTTAAAAACAAAATTAAATCCTAAACATCCTGTCACGATATTTTGGGGTTTTGTGTTTTTAATCTACTTACATAAAAATAAACATAGATTCAATAAACATTTATGCAAATTTTATCATTTATAATGGTGGAGTATTTATGGATATAATAATTAAGTTAATTATGCTTGCTCGTATTATTTAGGTTATTAAAGATATGAA
The DNA here is from genome assembly GCA_030763125.1 of Hippophae gyantsensis. Lineage (NCBI taxonomy): Eukaryota > Viridiplantae > Streptophyta > Magnoliopsida > Rosales > Elaeagnaceae > Hippophae > Hippophae gyantsensis. Next base: position 7,040,911 of record CM061033.1, on the reverse strand, counting down.
TTGATATTTATTAATTCTCTCTTTTTTATATGAATACCACCTTTGGTGGGGTTAGATATTCTTTGTTAACTAAACAAATCAATTAACACCTATGGGTGGAGTTGATAACTAATTTGGTTAATTAAATTAATTCCTTTTTCTAAGAGATTGAAAATGAACCATTTAAATGCCACCTTTGGTGGGGTTAGACAGTTTAAACTTTATTCAAGGTGTCCAAATTAAACCTAAGAATTTAATTATCCGAGTACTAACTTTCAAGTTTTAAAACCACTATTGAAAACATGTTGTCAATACATTTTCAGGTAATAATTCTTATAAAAACTTTTGAAATAGAGTTTCACTCTAACTACCGGGCGATTGTACCAACAAATAAAAGAGCACTACTCTAAATCAGACCGGATAACAAAACCTTAAAATCTAATTTTCAGATTTAAGTTTGTAATGAAAAATAATATATTTCTCTCTAACATTTTTAATATAAAATCTTGAATAAAAATAACATCAATTTATTTTAGAGATTTTTACCTATTTAATATTTCGCAAGCATAACAACGTTATTATTATCTCATGTTTACAAACAGCCAGCAAAGTTAAATTTAATCACAGACAAATTAAATATAACATGTAAGAATAAAGCATAAAAAATAACTGTAAAGAAAATAAAATTCTTACAGAACTTCGATGTTATTCCCGTTGTTGGAAAACCTCCAAATGGAATTTGAACTCCCATTTATTGAATCAAAAAGCAAATAAATTACAAAAACATAACTAGTTCTTCTAAAAAAGAGAAGAACTCTAAAACTAAGAAAAACTAACTAAAAACTAAGAAAACTAAAAACTAAGAAATGGAGAGAAAGAAAGAGGAGAGAAGTGTGTTTTGAGGTGTGGTTAGAAGTGAAGAGAAGGGATGGTGGAAACGCGGAGTGGTGATTGCTGACGTCATTGATGACATCAGCATGACGTGGGGGGCGACTGCGCGCAAAAATGGGGCGAGATGGCAGCGGCACGCTCGGACAGCAGCAGGGGCACACGCGGAACAGGAGCAAGGCGCGCGCGAGACTAGAGCATGGCGCGTGCGGAACTGGGCGCTGGCGCGCGTGCGAGACTGGGCATGCTGCGTGCGGCGCGCACGCGGGCTGGGCAGCTCGGTGCACGTTTTCCTCCTTTTTGACCCATTTTGTCCAATTTTTCCATATTTGTTGACCTTTCCTCATTTATTTATTAATATATTTGTGATGTATTGCTTCCAGTATTCCTCTTTGAGTCTTTAAGTTACGTTTTTAAGCGAAAATACCTGAAAAAAATAAAAATACCCGTGATTCCGAAAAAGACAAATTTATATAAATATATGATAAAACATATAAATATATATATTTTTAATCAATTAATGTGCATAAAATCATGGTAATTTTAGTGCTTAGTGCTTTTTGAGCACTCATCATAGGACCTAGCTAATTTCAGATTATATAATAAAGGGTTTCTCCAAAAATCAATGGATATTACTCACCATTTTTCTGAGGAGAAAAGACGCCACAAGGAGCTGCTAATTCCTTGATAAGTCTAGCATAAATGACACCCTAACAAGTATGGATATTACTCACCACAAATGCTTGGATGCTAAACAACGCCGCAAAGGTTTCCAATCCCTTGATAAGTTGCTTAAAGAGGAACAAAGTACTAGAATGAGCTCTCAAATGATCTGAATATTCAAACTTCATTCAAAATTATATTTTACAACAACTGAACTGCTCTTAATAGGATACAAACCAACCCTAAGCTCTACCACATCATAGCCCTTGATCTCATCCAAGGGTTGAAAATAAACACAGCCAAAAAGAAAAAAAAAGGTAGCAGAAAACATTGACCAAAATATGGAAAAAATGGGGCAGCTGACCACAAAGAAATCCTATAAAATATTACATCTTAACCCTTGATTTCATCCAAGGGCTGAAAAGAAAGCTGCAGAAAATCAGTCCAAATGGCACTCCAAAATTGAAGCAAAATATGGAGTAGCTGAGAACAAAAGAAACCCTATAAAATATTACATCTTAACCCTTGTTTCCATCCAAGGGCTGAAAATGAAGCTGCCCAAAAAAGTCCAAATGGCACAACAATGTGCCTAGTTTTATTTTTTCCAATTTTGCCCTAATTTCCATCCTAGGATTGTCCCAATCCTTGCACTCCCAATTTAGGCCCCCTTGATTATGCATGACCTCTTGAATGAGCCCATTTAAAGCCTTTTCAAGTTATGCCTTCCTAGACCTTGTGATTGGTCCACTTGGAATTTGTAGAGCTCGATGATTCTCATCAGAACTCCTATCTATGTGGCAACATCCACGAGTTGTTTACGACAATCACTCAATAGCAAACCACTTACTAATACCTCTATCATTCAGGACCTTGATGCATAAAAACTTGATAGTCAAATTTTTTAAAATATTTAAATAGCTCGTAAGTGCATGAATCACTTTGTAAGAACTGATAATTATACTTCCAAGGTCGGTCTGAAGAGGAATCACATTATTTTTAAATAATTCAACAAAATTCACAAAAATAAAAATTAAATCTAAACATTTTTGTAACAAAGTTTCAGTTCGAGAAATCTAATATAATAACATAAAAGTAAAGACATATTCAAAAAAAATAGACAAATAAACGTTTACATTAAGTGAAGAATTTATATGATAGATTAGTTAGTTAATCATGCATGCTCAATAATAAGTTATTGAATTTAGATTATTGATGTTTTCCTTTTTTATATGAAAACAACCTTAGGCAAATAGCATATTCTTTATTAATGTAAACTAATTAATATATGTTTGGACATTCAGACCAACCCGGTGCCCAACCCATGCAAATCTCTCAAGAAAAGTTACCAACCCGAGAGGGTAGGCGAAGCACCCCAAATGTCCAACCTATAGATCAGCCCGAGCTTAATGATCAATCTAAGCTCAATAATCAACTCGAGCTTAATGATCAGCCCAAGCTCAATAACCAGCCTGAGTTGGGGTCAACCTCAACCCATGATATGCTATACTTTATACGAATCATACCCCTTTAACATGTAAATATGTGTACTCATTATGTAATTGACACATGTATCTATAATGTTCTATAAATAGATGGACATCTTATATGATCCACACATTCAACCAATTGTCTTAATTTCTTTCTAAGTTCTTCACTAAAAATAGGTTAAATCTTAACATTATGGCACCCATCGTGGGGCTTAGATTCTATGGTCGAGAGTAAGTTTTTAAACCTATATCCTTTGAGATTCACCCTACTTATTGAGAGAAACTTGGAAAACTAATTGTGTTCTACTCATGAACTAAAAATACCATGGTAGGAACTCACGTTGGAAGATGGTCGAGGATGGCTGACCATAAAGTAATAGCCACTTAAAGAAATACCTCACCATCCCTCAATGAAACGAAGGCAAAAGATAACACCCATTACCAAGAGTTGTCGCCAAATCCTCGAGTTGAGAAAATAGGTCACTACACTTCCAAACAGGGAAAAAGACCTTGGAAGATCAAACAACTGAGCTAGCCAATGGAAATGTAGCTGGGTACGGCCAACCCGAGCCCCAACAAGTTGAACATGAAGACTAGGGGAATCCCTTCTCAAGCTTGGTAAGGCCTAGTGATGAACAATGGATTCAAAAAAGAAAAGGCTATGAAGCATAATTTCAGGCACTAGAGGAGAGTAATAAGAAGCAAGACAAGGCCTTGAAGGCAACGAATGAGAGACATAAGAAGGGAAAAACCTCTTATGATGTGAACAGAGACTATGATCAACTATACATCTCCCCTTTTTCTAATATAATATAAAATGATGAATCACCAGCTAAGTTCAATGCCTCTATGTGCCCTGATTATTTTGGGACAAAGTACCCAGTAACACATGTTCAACATTTTAAAACGGTCATGGCTCCTATGAGTCTCACACAAGGAAAGAGAGACGTCATGATGTGCAAGTTGTTCTTCATTACCCTCTACGAAGGCATGTAGAAATCGTTCAACAACTTGACCCCTAGATCCATAACCTTGTTCCCATAATTTGCTAGGTTATTCATCATAAACTACGCCTACAACAAACTTTTGAGGAAGGAGTCCCACGACATATTCTCAATTATCCAAGTGAGAGAGGAATCCATTGAGGAATACATGAAATGGCTCAGAGAAGAGAAATTAGATATCTCTAACTACCCTAGTTCTATTGCAATAAAGACCTTTAGATGAGCCCAATTTAAGAATTCTGACCTGTTTGTAGAGTTGACTAAAATAGTACCACCCATCTTAGAAGAAGCTTATAGGGAGGCGAGAAAGTTTGTCAACCTTGAGAGGGAGGTAGGTTTGTTCAAAGGCCATCAAACTAATGTAGAAGTAGTGCCAAATAAAGAAAAGAGGAGGATGAGTCCAGACAAGGCACATCAAAATAACAAAAAAAAATGTTTTGTACTAGGTAATAGGCAGGTCGGATAATGGACGAGAAGTAAAAGACCTTGGATAAGGTCACTCTCACTTTTTAAGAGGCCTTCCTTGAAATTTGAGCCATCTCAAGCTGTAAGGAGAATGGAGGATGAGCCTAATGTCATATGGACACCAAAGACACTCTCACTTTTGTGTTTTGTAGATTAATGAGTATTTGGTATAATCTTGCACTAAAACAAGCAAAAAGAAAGAAAATGGGACGAAAAATAGAAAATCAAAGTTGAAATGACCAAAATATTAAGTCACGAGGGAATCAAAGTGCACCGCAACCAAACCTCAATCCATGCCTCAGTGAGGCCCTCTCGAATATGATTGTATGAAACTTTAATTTTCATCTTACATGTCGTTGTAGTCTCCTTTTAGATTCTTATTGATGCACAAAAAATTGATAATCAAATTTTATATTTATAAAAAGCTCATAAGTACACAAATCACTTATAGTAAACGATAAATATATGAGATTGTTTCTCAAAGAATTGCGATGGTTTCAAAATGTTAAATTAATTTTCTAATTTATTTAATAAAACAAATCTTAAACACTCTAATAGTCTTTTGGATAGCTTAATGGAATCATAAATTCAAAATTAAATTATTTCTAAGAAAGTAGATAAATTAAAGTGATAAAATTAACGATAGTCAAACCTAGGATGATTGATGAATGTGAAATTAAATGATTCAAATAATAAGTTATATTTATTGATTTTTTCTTTTCTCATAAATAAGCAAATTCCCACGGTCATGAAAAATTCACGCAATTCTTAATTAATCAATGACTTCATGAGTTAGCCTTAAAATTGATTAATAGGTAAACATGAGGATGTATATATATATATATAGGTCTCAATTAATTAATAACTTCTTTGGTCGGATTTGAAATTTATTAATTAGTAAATATATTAAATATATTATTTTAATTATAAGTCAAGATTTGGTTCATCATTGATTGATAAATGAAATAAAATTAAACTTTTATTCACTTATGCATAATTAAACGTAGATGGTCTTTCTAATGCCTAATTTTAAAACATTTTCTTAATCATAAATCAAGATTTGATCCATCATTAATTTATAATTAAAGATTTTAAGACATAAACAAGAAATAAATAAAACTCATATTATTCAAATCATAAAACTATTTTTCCAATCATTGGAAGCCAAACAACCAAAATCTCATATTACATATTTAGTCAATCATAGATTCTTCTATTTTTGCTATAATTTAGTCAATCATAGTTAAATTAACAAAAAGTTAATTCAACTATTAAAGATATCAAATTACAAAAAAAAAAGATAAAAATTACAACAATTAAAAATACCCCTTTTGTTAAAAATGATTTCAAAGTTCTAAACAAGTTGTCACTAGCTTTCCAAATCCCTGGATCTTCTTCACATGAAGGAGGTTCTTTTTCTATATCTATATATGATGGTAGAACAACTTTGAAAATTGGATCTAAATAAATAAACTAACCTACGGTCGTTGGAAAATTGTAATTTAAAAACTATTCTACGTTTTTCTATATTCGTTGATTCCATTATTTTGTATGGTATTTTTATATTTATAAGAGATAAAAATCAATTCATACTATAATTAAGATTTCTAATATTCTTGTGGAGATAGGATTATTATGCATCACATGTTAAAAGGATAGAATAAGTTCAAAATATATCCACTTCTTTTCTAAGCTAATCCACACGCTTTATTATTTTTAAGCTCCAAGAGTGCAAATTAAGTGCTTCAAGACTCTTCATGTGTTGATCAAGTTATATTTTTTAAGCTAAAAATATATGAAATATAATAGAAGATACCTTTGATTATAAATATATAGAGTTACGTAAATAATGATATAAACATGCATAGTCAAATCTATTTATCATATTTAAATACAATAAAATAATAAAATATTAATTCTTTTCAAGCACTAATCATTCGTATGGGATTGGATTTTGTATCATGTCGTGGTGCAAACTTTATGCCGCTGTCTACATGCTTTTACTAGCTAGAAACCTTTTATTGTGAAATTGGCCTATTTTCTTCACTCTTCCGAGAAACCTAACCTATAAATACATCATAAAACAATCTAAAACATAATACATAAAACCTATAGAGAAAACTCCATTGTTGAAGCTTCTCTAAGAATTTGAGGATGGATATCAACCAACTTAAAGGGTTTTGGAGATCAAGAGGCGTAATTTTCATTGTTATATTTCCTTTTTCTCTAGGTTTCAAGCATGACTTTTGTAATGAAATTATGAATATTGATTTGGCTATGAGAGGGTAAGATTTGAATATGGGAAATTGGTTTTTCTTTCATGAGTGGAAGAATAATTTGATGATTTTATTTAATTAAAGTTTATTTCTTATTCACAGCTTTTCATCTTTGTTTATGGATTATTATTAGTCATTCTAATTTATGAACAACATGATTATTTTAGAACTAATCATTAGACACATCATTTGTGTTTGGTTGTGCATTTATGAACAAGAGTTTAATTTAATTACATTGGTTGTGTTAAATTAGATGGTTAATTTATTTTTCTTAGGTTTGTCTATTAACAAATAAAAATCTTGATCAAAGAAGTAATTGGTTAATTTAGATTTATGGGGGCTCATCATAATCATTAGGGATTATATTATTTAAAAGGAAAAAAATCAATAATTCTAATTTTTGAAGCTATATAGTGAAAAATATTTAATTCATTCTATCCATAAATGGTTAGCTAGGTAATTTCCCATACTCGTTCATCTATATTTATTCGGTAATAATTTACTCATTTTATTTTAGTTTTTCAATTATTTTAGATTTTATAATCATCTTTCAATTATTCATTTAACTAATTAAGAAAACAAGTGAATTTTTATAATCACCATAAATTTCTTTAGAGATTGACCTCGAGGTAATATTATCATTAGTCTACAAGTGATTTGTGCACTTATGAGTAGTAAAATTTTATACATCATAATCACTACTCTATTCTTGTCAAAGAAGTCAATCAGCATTGAGGCTCTACTAAGTGTTCGTTGGAGGAATTAGATTAGAAATGTAGGTTTAGATCTCAAAGTGGTAGATAAGTGCACCTTTTTGTTCTACTTTGAGGACATTATTGAGATGAATCATGCTTGAAAGAGCTCCGTGGAGTTTTGACAATGGACTTCTAGTTTTGTAGTGATTACTCCCTGGTATGTCTCTTTCTAAGTTAGCTTTTGAAGTTATTCTGATTTGGATCGAGGTTCATGATCTTCCAATTGAATGGATGAAGGTGGAAATAGTTAAGGGGATTATTTCCTTTGTTGGTTATGTTAGTGGTTGATAAGTTTTCTATTGAGCATAGTAGCCAAATAAGCTCCTGATTTTCAAGAGAAATTAGTTTGTTAGGATAGATTTTTTTTGGTTAGATTATGACAATGTCTCATGCATAGGATTATGTAGGAAAAAAATAGTTTCTTTTCATTTTTGTTCTCTCATTGTACCACATATTTAAAGACCACATTTGCAACTTAATAAAGGGAAGTTATTCTTACCATTGTTGAGTTGAATTTGATAACTTACAATTGATATCAGAGCCCTTAATGGGGCCTGCCTGTGAGGAAGAAAGTGAAATGACAGAAGGCACCAATAGCTATGTACCCAAGTTCATTAGGAACTATGATCACTGGGCAGAGCTGATGGAGAATCTACTTTTCTCCAAGTAGTATTGAAACATTGTAGATCATGGGGTGATTGTGAATATAGCAGGAGAAAGAAGATCTTACTCTTCTGTGGTGGCAAAAAAGGGTCAACTTACTAAAACTCAATGCAAGGTGTATAAAGAAGACAAATTGAAGGACTTGAAAGCCAAAAACCTTCTCAATTAGGCAATTGAAAGAGATTTCCTAGAAACTATCCTTGATAGAAGCTCCTCCAAGTCAATTTGGGATTCCATGAAGCAAAAATTTCAGGGATCAACAAGGGTCAAGAGAGCATCACTGCGTTGTGATTTTGAGATCCTTCATATGCAAGAAGGAGAATCAATGAACACATACTTTTCTCGTGTTCTATCTATAGCCAACAAAATGAAGGTTTATGGAGAGAATATGAATGAAACAATAATTACAGAAAAGATCCTTCGTTCAATGGTCTCTAAATTTAATTATGTAGTATGCTCAATTGAGGAATCCAACAACATGACTACCATGACAATTGATGAACTCAAATCAGCCTTCTTGTGCATGAGCAAAGAATGAAGGGAAAAATGAAGAAGAAGAAGTTCTCAATATCACTCATGAACATAAAGCAAGATGGGGAAGTGGACGAGGTGGACGTGGACAAGGAAGACAAAGCTTCAATAAGGAAATGGTAAAATGCTACAAATCCTATAAACTTGGACATTTTCAAAATGAATGTCCAAGTTAGGAAAAAAATGCCAATTATGTTGAGATAAATGAGGAGGATGAGCTTCTATTGATGGCTTATGCTGAGCACAAGAATGTAAAGAAAGAAGGGGTCTGGTTTTTAGACTACGGATGCTTCAATCATATGTCAGGGAATAAAGACTAGTTTATGAAGTTTGATGAGTAGTTCAGACACTCAGTAAAACTGGGAAATAATGCAAGGATGATGGTGATGGGAAAAGGAAGTATCAAACTTGAAATGAAAGGTTTAACTCAGGTAATAACAGATGTGTTTCATATTCCTGTTCTCAAATAACTTACTAAGCATAGGGCAAATTCAAGAATGGGGGCTAGCCATTGTTATCAAGAATGGGACTTGGAAAATATATCATCTTACAAGAGATCTCATTATGCAAACTCTTATGTCAGCCAATAGAATGTTTGTTTTATTGGCTACGGTGATTTTCCACAAGTGCCTATTAGTAACTAAAGATGATATAACAAACTTATGGCATCGGCGCTATGGTCATGTGAATAACAAAAGTCTCTAAACATTAGCAAGCAAACAACTTGTGAGAGGACTTCCTCCACTCAAAATGACAAATGGAGAATGCACGGTTTGTCACTGTGGAAAACAACACTAAACTACCATACCAAAGAAAAGTCAATAGAGGGCTTTAAAGAAACTTCAATTAGTTCATGTTTATTTATGTGTCCCAATCAGCCCAACCTCAAATAGCCTCAAAAGGTATCTGTTATGTTTCATTGATGACTTTAGTAGGAAAGCATGGATTTATTTTTTAACTAATAAAAGTGAAACCTTCTACATGTTTAAAGTGTTCAAGAGTCATGTTGAAAAGGAATCAGAATGTGTTATATGCTACTTAACAATAGATAGGGTATGAGAGTTCACGTCTAAAGAGTTTAATAAGTATTTTGTTGACTATGGCATTAAGAGGAAACTTACCATTGCCTACACTCCTAAACAAAATGGAGTGGGAGAACGTAAAAATCGAACTATATTAAATATGGTTTGATGCCTACTTTTAGAGAAGGAAATGCCCAAACTCTTCTAGCCAAAAGTAGTTAGATGGAGTTCACATGTGCTGAATAGTAGTCCAATTATGGCAGTGAAAGGAATGACTCCTGAAGAATGTTGGAGTGGAGAAAAACCTAATGTTGAGTACTTTAGGATTTTTGGGTGTAATGTAAATGTACACATATCTGATAGAGTAAGGACAAAACTAGATGAGAAGAGTCACAAATATGTATTCCTTGGTATCAGTGAGGAATCAAAGGCATATCGGTTGTATCGGTTGTATGATCCCATAACCAAGAAAGTGCTTATTAGTAGGAACATGGTAATTGAAGAAAACAAAGGCTGGAATTATGGTAAGAGTGATAAGGATACAAGACATTGTGTCTTTACCTGGACAGAAAGTGATGATGGGGAGGTCAGTGACTATGACGAGGAAGAAAAGACTAAAGATATAAAAGAACTAATAGAGGAAACACATCTCTGATAGAGTAAGGACAAAACTAGATGAGAAGAGTCACAAATGTATATTCCTTGGTATCAATGAGGAATCAAAGACGTATCGGTTGTATAATCCCATAACCAAGAAAGTGCTTATTAGTAGGGATGTGGTAATTGAAAAAAATAAAGGCTGGAATTGGGGTAAGAGTGATGAGGATACATGACATGATGTCTTTACTTGGACAAAAAGTGATGATAGGGAGATTAGTGACTATGACAAGGAATAAGAGACTGAAGATATAGAGGAACCAATAGAGGAAGTTGATGTGGGAATAGAAGAAATGAGGGAATAAGATTCCACCATTACACTAGAAGAAAGAATCAAAAGAGCACCAAGATGGATGGAAGACTATGTCAATAGGTTCGGTCTTTCTAAGGAGTCACGTTTGATTTGTTTCATGATACACGATGATCCTATCTACTTCAATGAAGTAGCTTCAATGAAGTAGTAAAGAAAATTAAATGGAGGGAAGCCATGGATTTGGAAATATATGCTATAGAAAGGAATGAGAAATGAGAACTTGTAAGCTTACCAAAAGGATGGAAAAAATTGGCATTAAGTGGATCTTCAAAATAAAGTTGAATGAAAAGGGAGAAGTAAAAGCATTGCAAAACATGGCTAGTGGTTAAGAGCTAAGCATAGAGGTATGAGATTGATTATAGTGAAGTCTTTCCACCATTGGCTCGTTGGGACACTATAAGACTAATCTTGGCTCTAGCTACAAAAAAGGGTTGGACTATTTTTCAGTTAGATGTTAAGAGTGATTTTTTTCATGGAAAGTTAGAAGAAGCATTATATGTGGAGCAGACAAAAGGCTATGTTTGCAATAGAAAAGAGCACAAATTCTTAAGGCTCAAGAAAGCCCTATATGGTTTAAAACAAGCTCCAAGGGCTTAGTTTAGAAGAATTGAGGGGTATTTCCTGAAAGAAGGGTTTGAGAAATGTAGTCATGAGTACACATTGTTCCTTAAAAAATGGAGATAGAGATAGAGATAAATTTATAATTGTTAGTCTTTATGCGGATGATCTAATCTATATAGGGAATGATGTGGAACTATGTGAGAAATTCAAGGAATCAATGCTGGTGGAGTTTGACATGAATGATTTGGAAAAAATGAAACATTTCTTAGGAGTTGAGGTTCAGCAGATTTATGAAGGAATACACTTGTGTCAAAGGAGATATGCTAACACTATTCTAGAAAAGATTTGGAATGAGAGATTGTAACCCTGTAAAGAATCCTATCGTTCTAGGTATAAAGTTGATGTGACATGGTGAGGAAACCAGTGTAGACTCAACTATGTTTAAGAAATTAGTTGGTAACCTGATGTACCTAACGAATACAAGAACCAAAAACATCTTACATGACAGCAACAAAACGAGCTCTAAGATATGTAAAGAGAATTGTGAATTTAGGAATATTTTATAGCAGAAGCATTAAAATTCTGGAAATACCCTTTGAGAAAAACTCAGTAGAAGAGCTTAAAGCCTATACTGACAATGATTATGCTGGTGATATAAAAGACAAAAGAAGCACTTCTGGTTATGCTTTTCTCCTAAGTGATGGTGTTGTGGCATGAAGCTCGAGGAAGCAATCAGTAGTGACGCTTTCCACTACTAAGGCAGAATATGTTGCTGCAGCAACTTGTGCCTGCCAAAGTATTTGGATGAAGAGAGTTCTCAATAGCCTTAGTGTCCTCTCATGTAGATGTGTAAAGATTCTATATGACAACAGTTCGTCTATCAAACTGTCTAAAAATACAGTTCTCCATGGAAGAACTAAACGCATTGATGTAAGATTCCATTTCTTAGGTGATCTAGTGAAAGAAGGTACAGTGAAATTAGTTCACTGTGATACAATTGAACAACTAACAGATATTATGACAAAGTCTCTAAAGTTAGAGACATTCTTAGAGCTACATGATCAGTTGGGTGTTCGAAGCATCAAGGATGCAAATTGACTTACTATTAGTAAGTGTAGTTTAGGGGAGGATGCCAAATAAGCTCCTGATTTTCAGGAACAATTAGTTTGTTAAAATAGATTTGTTTTTGGTTAGATTGTGACCAAGTCTCATGCATAGTATTATGCAGAAAAAAAAGTTTCTTTTCATTTTTGTTCTCTTATTGTACTGCCTATTTAAAGACCATATTTGCAGCTTAATAAAGGGAATTTATTCTTACCATTGTTGAGCTGAGTTTGATAACTTACATTTTCACTAGTATGTGGTATTATGAGCTTTGTAAGAGTCGTATAAATTTCTTCTTATCTCGTGTTTTAGTTCTTGGAGCTTGGATTCCTTACAACTCTGCATATATATGGGTGAAATTCAAATATGAACACTTACCATCATTTTGTTATTTATGTGGTAAGATTACTCACCAATCTAAATTCTGGGAGCAACCTAATGATTCATGCAATGATTTTGGGGGAAAATATGCATGTATGGGTAGTGCATTTGTGCAAATATAAACATGCAGGTGCCTATACATATGAAGGATGGAGGCTTGAAGAAAAATAGGATTGTACTTTTGGTGAAGGAAACTCAATGGAAAAGAATAAGGTTGGTGCTCATGTATCTGGTAACGGTAAAGAGAATGCTAGTTCTGGAGTTGGAAAAGGAAAGTCTGCTAGGAAATGTCAAGGCAAACAGAGTGCCAAAGTAGGTAAGAGTCTCAGGAAAGGGCTAGAAGAAATCACGTTAGAAAATACTATGATAGAGGATGTTGATCAAGCTATTATGGTGACCCCTTACTCTGTTAGCTCTAAGGATACTCAGGAACCAACTATTGTTGATCTTATGGAGTAGTATGCTGATTGTCTAGTTTTGGTGTTGCTTTGAGGTGGTTGTGAAGTTTTTAGTCCTTGTCTTTATAGTTTGGTTTCATGCACATTTGGTTGTTATTTTGTTTTTCTTTTGATATGTGCATATGTACTGAACCGCACGCAGAGGAGCTCACGTGCGCAAGCCATAAGCAACAATGAACAGAGCAGGTTAAGGTTCATTAGAGGAGGGGGACCATCTATTCTCATCACAAGGGGGATCAATAATCGGTTAGAGTAGTGCCCGAGCAAATTCTGTTAGGCCATGTCTTTCTATTATTTCATGCCTTTTTCTTTTTGTTATTTAGGTTAATTCTTTGTTTCTCTCTCTTACTTTTGTAAGGCTATAAGATAGCCAAGAAACGAAGGAATGGGAATGGAAAATTAAGTCAATTACTTTACTCTCGTTCTCTCTCTTCTCTCTCTCAAATTACTCTATCAGTGGTATCAAAGCCATGGACACCAGGGGAAAATCCAATGTTGAATTTCGCAGTGAAGTAATGAAAACCCTTGCTCGGCATGAGACTGGGTTCGACCAGGTAGGCACCACCCTACAAGTAGTGCTCAATGAATTACAAGCATTACGCGTCTCTCGCACCCTTCCTAAGATTAATCGCTTCGCCAGAGAAGAAAACCCTCACCCTTACACCTCTCGAAACCCCTTTGAAAACTCTAACTTTCACTTGAGGCTTTCGCTTCCAACATTTTATGAGGAAGACTCCACCGGATGAATATACAAGGTCGAGCAGTACTTCGAGTACACAAATACTCCATTAGAACAACGAGTCCAATTGGCTTCGTTCCACCTCGAGGGCATTGCCTTGCAATGGCATCGATGGATCACCAAATTTCGCGGCTCCCTCACTTTGGAAGAGTTCATTAGAGCTATACAACTAAGGTTTGGACCCACAGATTATGAGGACCCTTTGGAAGCATTATCTAGACTGAAGCATACCTCAAGCATAGCAGCTTACAAAGAAGCCTTTGAGAAGTTATCTCACAAGGTGGATGGCTTGCCTGAAGAATTCCTAATAGGATGTTTTATAGCAGGGCTAAGAGATGATATTCGAATTGATGTCAAAATCAAACAACCATGAACCCTAGTTGATGCTATAGGAGTGGCCAGATTGATCGAAGAGAGGAGTTCACTCCAGAGGAAAACGACGCAATACCAACGTTACCCAACAACTTTAGTAACAGCAAAAAACTCACGAAATCCTAGCACTAGTGTACTAGGACCACCACCCCAACAATGACCAAATTCAGCACCAGTAGCTCAACCAATTACTTTCCGTAGAATCACTAACCAGGAAGCACGTGAATGCCAAGATAAAAGGCTAAGCTACTACTGTGATGAAAAATTTATAACTGGTCATCGATGTGCGTGGCCTCAGTTGTTTATGATAGAAGAGCCTCACACAGACCACACAGATCAGCTAGAAGAATTTCGGTTGAAAATAGAGTTGTCTGAAATATTACCTAAGATCTCACTCCATGCAATTGCAGGAGCTGAACATCCAGTGTATCATGGGAAAGATGAAAGATAAGAAGGTACTAGTGTTGATTGATGGGGGAAGTACTCATAACTTCATTGACCAAACCCTAACATCCCAATTGGGAATAACCATAACCAAGGAAAAATATTACAAGTAATGGTGGCTAATCGAGAACAGATAGAATGCGCTAGTCAATGCTGCAACTTTAACCTTACCATCCAAGGGTTTCAAATCACAGCAGACTTTTATGTTCTCCCAGTTGCAGCTTGTCAATTGGTTCTAGGAGTTCAATGGCTAGAAACCTTAGGACTGGTGGGGATGGACTATAAGAAACTTACCATTAGTTTTAGGGTAAAAGGAGTTATTCACAAATTTCAAGGATTAGAACGCACCAACATTGTAGCCCTAACTTGCAAAGAGGTCAACAATTTGCCAAGAACTGGGTTATTCTTCCAAATAACTCTCAATGACAACTCCAGTACACAAACCAAAGCTCACCCCCCAGAGATACAGAAACTACTAGCCTCATTTCCTCAGGTATTCGAACCTCCATCCAGCTTACCACCTAAAAGATCACATGATCACCACATACCCTTACAGTCAGGCTCAGGCCCAGTAAACATACACCCTTACCGTTACCCTTATTACCAGAAGTCTGAAATAGAGAGAATGGTGCAAGAACTCTTACAGTCAGGCTTGATCAGACCTAGTAACAACCCATTCTCATTACCAGTTTTGTTGGTTAAAAAAACAGATAGAGCCTGGAGATTCTGTGTGGACTATAGATCATTGAATGCCATCACTGTTAAAGACAAGTACCCCATATCAATCTTAGATGAATTATTGGATGAGTTACATGGAGCCAAGATATATTCCAAGCTAGACTTACGGTCAGGGTATCACTAAATAAGGGTTTACGAGGATGATGTTGCAAAAACTACTTTTAGAACACATGAAGGGCACTATGAGTTCCTTGTGATGCCGTTTGGCCTCACCAATGCTCCAGCCACTTTCCAAAGCCTAATGAATGACCTCTTCTAGCCTTATCTCAGGAAATTCATATTAGTTTTCTTTGATGACATCTTAGTGTACTCCCAAAATTGGGAAGATCACATCTTACATTTGCAGATTGTTCTACGAATACTTGCTACTAATAGTTTATATGCTAAACCATCCAAGTGTCACTTTGGGGTCTTGTAGGTAGAATATCTGGGCCACCTGATCTCTAAACAAGGGGTTTTAGTTGACCCTACAAAAATTCGTGTAGTAAGGGAATCGCCAACACCAACAACAGCCAAGGGAGTCAGAGGATTTCTCGGGTTAGTAGGCTATTATAGAAAGTTCATCAAATAGTTTGGAGGGATGGTAGCACCATTCACCTGCCTATTGGGAAAAGAAGGGTTCTAGTGGAACGAGGCTGCAGCTAGAGCCTTCCAACAATTAAAGGAAGCATTGATTGCCCCTCCCATTCTAAAGTTACCTGATTTCACTCAATATTTTGTCATCGAGTGTGATGCAAGTGGCATAGGTCTTGGGGTAGTTTTGACACAAGAAAATCACCCAGTGGCTTACTTCAGTACTGCCCTCAAAGGATCAGCCTTAGCTTTATCCACTTATGAGAAAGAAATGCTAGTAGTGGTTAAGGCTATCAGGCTATGAAGACCCTATTTGCTGGGAAGACCATTCACTATACAAACGGATCAGAAGAGTTGAAGTATCTCTTGGAACAAAGGATCAACACACCAGCCCAGGCACGTTGGTTACCTAAGCTACTCGGTTATGACTATGAAATCGAATATAAAAAAGGGTCAGAAAACCAAGCAGCAGATTCCTTATCCCGAGTAGTATAATTTCAATTTCTTTCCATTTCTCAACCTTAAGTTTCCTGGTGGCCTATACTCCAAAAAGAAGTTCAACAGGATCCTTTTTATAAGAAACTCCAAAATAGAATCACCTCAGCTGTGATTCACAACTTATACCAAAGGGATGGGATATGGTTCAAAAGAAATAGAGTATACCTAAATCCTAAGTCAACCCTAGTTTCCCAGATACTGGCTGATTGCCATTCATCACCTGTAGGGGGCCACTTTGGGTTCCATAAGACACTCGCCCATATTAAGCAAAATTTCAGTTGGCCTAATATGGTGAAAAGAGTAAAAGAGTTCCTACGCTCATGTGATGTATACCATAGGTGCAAAAATGATTGTATGCAACCAGTAGGGCTACTACAGCCCTTACCAATTCCTAACAAAAGTTGGACTAAAATTTCAATGGATTTCATAGGAGGCTTACCTCCCTCAAAAGGAAACACTGTTATTATGGTAAGGGTGGGTCGTTTGACAAAGTATGCTCACTTTACTGCCCTGAGGCATCCCTTCACTGCACTGACAGTTGCCAAGGCATTTGTGGCCAATGTGGTACGATTGCACGGTTTCCCTACATCCATAGTCAGTGATAGAGATAAGATATTCATCAATTCTTTTTGGAGAACCTTATTCCAACTCCAAGGTACCAAACTCTGCATGAGTTCAAGTTACCATCCTCAAACAGATGGTCAAACAGAGGTGGTTAACCGTACCCTAGAACAGTACCTGCGCTACATCGTAGGAGATCAACCAAGACACTGGATAGAATGGCTACCTTGGGCAGAATTTAGTTACAATACCTCAATTCACTCATCAACTAAGATATCTCCATTTGAAGCAATCTATGGAACTCCACCACCACATCTATTGGCTTATATTCCTGGAACTTCCAACGTTCAGTTGGTGGATGAGACCCTACGAGATCGAGATCAGATGTTGCGTGATCTGCGCCAGAATCTCTTACAAGCACAAAATAGAATGAAATGTCAAGCTGATCAGCATCGACGAGAGGTGAATTTTGAGGTAGGGGATTATGTGTACCTCCGTCTGTAGCCTTATAGACAAACCTCAGTGGTTTTTCGAGCTGCCATAAAGCTAGCTCCACGTTACTATAGTCCTTATCAGATAACAGCTCGAATGGGAGCTATGGCCTATAAGCTCGCCCTACCTACTGGTTCTTAGGTTAACAACATCTTCCATATTAGCCGGCTCAAAAAGCACCTTGGACCCCATACCCCTACCTTCAACCAATTGCCTCCTCTCTCAGATAATTCTATAGTGATTCCTCAACCAGAAACTGTTTTGGAACGTAGGGTGATCCAAAAGGGAAAGTATCGACCAAAATCAGAAATCCTCATTAAATGGGTAGGGGCACCAACCGAGGATGCCACTTGGGAGAGCAAGTGGTGATTCTCTAAAGCCTACCCTGCGTTTATCCTTGCGGATAAGGATTCTCAGGCATGAGGAAGTTTATAGGTGCATATGCACTGAACCGCACGTAGAGGAGCTCGCGCGCGTAAGCCATAAGCAACAACGAATAGAGAAAGTTGAGGTTCATTAGAGGAGGGGGACCATCCACTCTCATCACAAGGGGGATCAATAATCGGTTAGAGTAATGCACGAGCAGATTCTATTAGACCATGTCTTTCTGTTATTTCATACCTTTCTCTTTCTGTTATTTAGGTTAATTCTTTATTTCTCTCTCTTGCTTTTATAAGACTATAAGATAACCGAGAAACGAAAGAATGGGAATGAAAAATTGAGTCAATTATCTTACTCTTGTTCTCCTTTTTCTCTCTCTCAAATTACTCTTATCATCTTTGTATATGTCTTTCTGTCTTGCCTTACTAGTTGAGTGATTATTCCATCTATATACACTTAGTTAGATAAAGCTGGTGTTTTGGTGGATTAATTACTTTTTTAACCTAACACTTAGTTGAGTGATTATTCCATCACAAGGGGGATCATTTGTTTTTGGTTTTGAGGAGTTGAACGAGACCATGTTTATTTATGTTGAGTTTTTTTGTGTTTGTCCTTTGTTTGTATTAGCATTTCCATTCTATTGAATTTTCTTCTGGACAAAAAAAGAAAAGAAAAATCCAACCTAAATAAAAATTAAGAGTTTGGGTCAACTCAACCCATCCAATTTACATCGCTAATTTCCATTGAAACTTTGAATGGAAGCTTTTTTTCTGGAGATGGAGAGAAAAATTGTTTCTCGAGGCTTTGTAAAGGAGTAATGTATAGTTGTACAAGATTTAATTGTTTCTCGTGGCCGTGTTAAGGAGTATTTTTTTAAAGTTATTAATAATAATTATTATGTAATTAAAATATATTAATAACACAAATAAAATACTAATTTTTTCATTAACAATTACATAATAAAATAGATTTTTTCTTTTCAAAGGTCTTAAACGTTTGAAAAAGTTTATCACGTGTACACGTGTCTCCGTCAGAGCTTGACAGATTTCTTGACGTCGTTAGAAGTTTTTATACATGGAAGTAACAGCGCGTGAACGTACGTTCGCCTTTGCCAGTTGGCATTACTCGGTACCGTACTGGCCGATCTTATCCTCTTAGTAAACTTTTATTATATTTCCATTTTGTTCTGCATTAGATGGAAATGGAATGATCGAATGAGCATTCCATATTTGAATAGAGAGAGGGAGAGAGAGAAAAGGAGATTTAAAGTGCGTTTTAGTCTTGCAGAGACATAGAGAGGAGTGGAAGTGAACCCTAGATTTCTTTAGTTGCTATTAGCCCGAGTTAGTATTCGATTTATGTTAATTCATTATACACATCCAAAGTTTTGCTGGGAAAGTTCAAAATTTGCTACTTCAACGCTGTTGTAGGTACGCGTTTGGTTCTTCTTATTATTCATTTATTTGTTTTGAGTTTTCGTCCACTACATCGTATGGTATAATTTATATCAAAATTGGCTGTTGTATATAGAATTATAACTTTTAGATTTGGTTACCTGCAGTTTTTGGTGTATAGATATGATGTTTATGGGTCGTTAGCTTTGTTTGGTTCTCATATAGAAATCGGTATTGTTTTTATTATTACTATTATTACAGGGTCAGCTCAGGTCGTTAAAAATTAGTTTATGATTTGGATTGAAGCTATTGATGTGATACTCGTTAGAGATCCTGCTTAATTTTATTGATTCAAGGAGAAAGCAATATTGGGTTTGGTTTCTGAGATATTGTGAAAAGACTTTCGTGTTGGTCTTCGTACCCTTTAAAAGTTAGCGAAAATGATGTCCAGATCGTATACAAATCTTTTAGATCTAGCATCCGGAAACTTTCCTGTGATGCCTCGTGAAAAGAAGCGACTTCCTCGAGTAATGACCGTTGCTGGTGTTATATCAGAGCTTGATGACGATCAGGCCAATAGTGTGACCTCGGATGTTCCTTCATCAGTTGTCCTAGACCGTTTGATCATTGTTGCTAATCAACTCCCAGTAAAGGCTAAACGTAGACCTGACAATAAAGGATGGAGTTTTAGTTGGGATGAGGACTCTTTGCTATTACAGTTAAAGGATGGTCTTCCTGATGATATGGAGGTTTTGTATGTTGGGTCTTTGAAGGTTGAGATTGATTCCAATGAACAAGATGATGTATCACAGCTTTTGTTGGACAGGTTTAAGTGTGTTCCAGCTTTTTTGCCCCCTGACATTTTGGCAAAATTCTATCATGGGTTCTGCAAGCAGCATTTGTGGCCTCTCTTCCACTACATGCTTCCGTTTTCGGCAAATCATGGAGGGCGGTTTGATAGATCTTTATGGGAGGCTTATGTGGCAGCAAATAAGATTTTCTCACAGAGAGTGATTGAGGTTATAAATCCTGATGATGACTATGTTTGGGTTCATGATTATCATTTAATGGTTCTACCAACCTTTTTGAGGAGAAGATTCAACAGACTGAGGATGGGGTTTTTTCTTCACAGCCCATTTCCATCGTCAGAGATTTATAGGACTCTACCTGTGAGGGAAGAGATCCTTAAGGCTCTTTTGAATGCAGACCTTATTGGTTTTCACACTTTTGACTATGCCCGGCATTTCCTGTCTTGTTGTAGTCGGATGCTAGGTCTGGAGTATCAATCAAAAAGGGGCTATATTGGATTGGAATACTATGGTAGAACAGTGGGAATTAAAATAATGCCTGTTGGGATTCACATGGGTCAAATTGAATCAGTGTTGGGACATGCAGATAAAGAGTGGAGGGTAGCAGAACTCAAGCAACAATTTAAAGGAAAAACTGTGCTGCTTGGTGTTGATGATATGGACATATTTAAAGGTGTGAATCTGAAGCTATTATCAATGGAACAGATGCTGAAGCAGCATCCAAAGTGGCAGGGGAAGGCAGTTTTGGTGCAGATTGCAAACCCTGCCAGAGGAAGAGGCAAGGACCTTGAAGAAATACAGGCTGAAATTCAAGAAAGCTGCAACAGAATTAATCAGAATTTTGGTTATTCTGGTTATCAACCAATAGTTTTCATTGATAGACCAGTCTCTCTCAATGAAAGAGCTGCATATTACACCATTGCTGAGTGTGTTGTGGTTACTGCAGTGAGGGATGGGATGAATCTTACTCCTTATGAGTACATTGTCTGCAGGCAAGGAATCTCAGAGTCAGATCCTAATTCTGAATCAAATGGGCCCAATAAGAGCATGCTAGTAGTTTCAGAGTTCATTGGATGTTCCCCTTCATTGAGTGGTGCGATTCGGATTAACCCATGGAATGTTGAAGCTACTGCTGAGGCAATGAATGAGGCAATTTCTTTGGCTGATTCTGAGAAACAGTTGCGACATGAGAAGCATTATAGATATGTTAGTACACATGATGTAGCGTATTGGTCGCGCAGCTTTTTCCAAGATATGGAAAGGACATGCAGAGACCATTTTAGAAGACGTTGCTGGGGTATTGGTTTGAGCTTTGGTTTCAGGGTTGTAGCTCTTGATCCTAATTTCAGAAAGTTGTCTATTGATGCTATTGTATCTGCTTATTCAAGGTCTAAAAGTCGGGCCATACTTTTGGATTATGATGGCACTGTGATGCCTCAAACGTCCATCAATAAGATACCAAGTGGACAAGTTATGTCCATGTTAAGCATGCTTTGTGATGATGTAAAAAACAACCTTTTCATCGTCAGTGGAAGAGGAAGGGATAGTTTGGGCAAGTGGTTTTCTCCTTGCAAGAAATTAGGGATTGCTGCTGAGCATGGTTATTTTATGAGGTATGCTTATCTCTTTTGCTTATTATCCTTGTTTTTCATTTGTACTTGTATTATTACATGTGCCTAAACTTGTTGATTTGTTAGGTGGTCAGCTGACAAGGATTGGGAGATTTGTGGGCAAGGTAGTGATTTTGGATGGATACAGATGGCTGAGCCAGTTATGAAGTTGTACACGGAATCAACGGATGGCTCTTACATTGAAATGAAGGAAAGTGCCTTAGTGTGGCATCATCAAGATGCAGACCCTAGTTTTGGGTCTTGCCAGGCCAAGGAGATGCTGGACCATTTAGAGAGTGTTCTAGCAAATGAACCAGTGGCTGTGAAAAGTGGTCAGTGCATTGTAGAAGTAAAGCCACAGGTTAGTAGCCATATTACACTTTGGTTTCTAAATTCTCAAAGCAATATTTATCCTCATTCATTATGATAGTTAAGCATGTCATTTCCATAAGCGTTAAGAGTCCTCTTTCTTAGTGAGTCCTTTCACCTCTTTTAAATCACAAACCTAATTTTTTTGGCTCATGTTCTTGTAGTTATAGCCAGAGTTAGACTGCAAGGTTCGTTTTAAAATTTTCTAAACAATTGGAGTCCCTGTCAATGTTTAGAAGATCATTTTGTTTGATGGGGAAACGGTGGAAGCATACTTCCATTATTTTGCATAATCTCCTTATAGACACGTGCACACATATGTATAGAGAGAGAGCTCTATTCCTGCTAGGCATCAGGATTAGAACATATCTGTAAGTGCTCTATTCCTGCTAGGCATCAGGATTAAAACATATCTGTGCGTGCACTTAGACAAATGTATCTACTGTATATTTGGTTGCTTCATCCTCTTATCAGGAGATATTCATTTTTGTTTGCCCATATTATATATGGGTTAGAAAGTTATTGTTGCAAAATGATTTTTGCAATATGGGGTACCACAACATTCACTGCATAGAGTTTTATTAACTGCTTATTAGTTGATACTGTACAGTTAAGTAAATAATGGAACATACAAAAAGGCTCAGAAGTGACCTCATTAGGTGCATTGTACTAGCTAGATATGAATTTGATGCTTCATTCAAGGTTATTATTTAACATTGTAATGTGGAGAAGTCAACTGATGTTCACCTCCATGAAATGGACAAACTGTTTACTACATAACTACCATCTTCTATATTGTCTTATGATCTCGCAAGAACAGTGGTGCTTAGACCAAAGAAGATACATATTATTCCATATGCAATCTTCTATGAGCTCATTCACATCATCATTCGTAACTCAACAGTATTATGCCCCTTAATTGTATTTGTTTTTTCAAAAAGGTCTGAAGAAAATTTTCGTGAGGTTTTTAGTTGACTGATAAATTAACACAACCTCAGCTAGCATAACATTGGGATCATTTTAGGAAGCATTCTTGTGAGCTTGGATGTGATTGTATCTGGAAAAAGTAGCTTTGTTGATTTTATATTTTTTAATGTGCATTCACTGTTGTCATTTCGTTCATGACTTTATACATTGGTCACCTTATTTTCTGTAAATGGATTGCCTGTTTACCACTAGTAATATGTGACTGATGCCTCGACAATAACGAAAACATGATCAATAATTTTTTTTTGTTTCTGATTCATAGGGAGTCAGTAAAGGAATGGTTGCAGAAAAGATCTTCACATCAATGGCTGATAGTGGAAGGCAGGCTGATTTTGTACTATGCATTGGTGATGATAGATCAGACGAGGACATGTTTGAGATAATTGGAAATGCAATGAATAATGGTGTTCTCTCCTCTAATACTTCCATCTTTGCATGCACCGTTGGACAGAAACCAAGCAAGGCCAAATACTATTTGGATGACACGGTTGAGGTTATAAACATGCTTGAAGCTTTAGCAGAGGCTTCTGATCCTTCTCCTTCCTCAGATTCTGAAAGAGAAGTCTCCCCTTAAAATCCTCCCTGGTTGCTTTCATAGTTTAAAGATCGAAGTTGATCTAAACACAATTCCATACTGGGTTGTGATTGAAGACAAAGATGTTTTTTCAGCCATTTTCTTTTCCGAGAACTACAATGCAACCCATTAAACATCATCGGCAAGGATAATTTCCAGGTTACAGTAATTCAGAAGACTAATGACACTAGTTGTTTTCCTACGGCAGGTCACATACTTATGCATCACCTTCATCAACTCAGGCATCTAACGGTAAATAGCTAACTTATTACTCATTGATTCATGAAGCAACCACAGAATGGGGGAAGAAATGCACAAATAATTGTTGCATCAAATACATTTAGAGGGAGCGGAGCCTATCTAATAGAATTGTGATACTTGGTATTTTGGCAGGGCAAAGGTCACTGCAATTTAGCATTAAACATGAAATATTTGTGCAAGGGCATATATGTTGAGCGGATATATATGTCCATGAACTGAACAGTATTATTGCTAATGCGCTTCATTTTGTGTTGTGGCTTGAATTTATTTTACCATTTGATAACTATCAGATACTTCTCTTTGCTTTTTTAATCTGTAAATTAAATATAATAACAATTTCCAAGTTTGTTCTCTACAATCTACAGTTGTCGGACTCCATTTCCCATGCTTGTACGTATTGCTTTTTCTGTAATCTTGAGGAAATAAAGTAGTTAATGAACAATTTTAAGGAAAAAAAATGATATAGGAATATACGATCATTAAGGGGGGAAGTAAGAGCCGGGCATGTTTTATAGAAATTGCTCTCTTTTTGCTTAGAGTTGAGTTCCCTTTATGGAAGTTCATCTTCCAGCTTTTCCCTACCCTGAAAACCAGAGAAATTTACCGAATAATCTTTTTTTCTCCTCTGGTTTTTAAGCCATTTCCTGTTATGAGTAATTTCAGGGAAATAGAAGAAGAAGAAACAGTGAGGATGAGAGTTGATTTGTATAATATTATGATATATTGTATTCCATCTCATTGGCTATATATATAGCCTTACAAGAAGATTGAAGAAGGCAGAAGAAAGTGCTTGAATGGAAAACAGCAGCATATCCCCTTCCCCACCGTGTAACCACCTCTGTGCCAGTGAAACGGCCCGTGTCCATGTGTGCCTATGTTTGCGCGTTAAGCCACTTAAATCAGTACATATTATTTCTCTTCTCTTTTAGAATCTGTCCTCGAGGATAAAGTTGGGATATGATTTGATAAAATTATGAACAATATTACTTATTGAACAACAATAATATATGTTTTGAGGTCATTAATCTAACTAATTAACTCTGTCATTGAATTTTTCCTTCAAAACAAATGTAGGATTTTCTTGGAAATCGACCAATGCTTGTCTCATGCCTTGGAAATCGATCAATGCTTGTCTCATGATAGGGTTCGAGAGGATGTTTTGAATTTCAGGATCCTACACTATTTTAGCCTCTCTTTTAATTCATTGGAAAGTGCCCCAAGCAATTCTTGATTGTTAGGATCATGTTTCAAGCCTTTCTAATATGTTTGGGTCGATGAATGTTCACTCATTTGCAAATGTAAGCATGTAAAAGGAACAACATAGCTTGGCAAGGGATGTAAATTGATAGAGCTTGTTAGTATGAGTTCTTGGAAACCAATTTCACTACCAACTGGTTGAAGCTATGTTATTGCAAAATCCATGATACCAGACATATTATTTCCTCTTTGACATTGCCTTGTCCCCACTAAAGCACCACTTTGATCATTAGCTAATGTTTGGCTATCAACAAGGAAATCAGGGAGGATGTTGTCACATTTACTATTCTACTATTCTTAAGATGTTGCATCAAGCTATTTTTCAATAGTTTGAAAGACATGGCTGAGGATACGGGAGCTAAATCCCCAAAACCAACCGCAAGTATTGGATTACATTTTATGCTTATAGTTGTTAAAATCCCTCCAAAAAGGTCTCTATCATTTTGACCAACAATTGAAGGTGTTGCAAATTCATCAATAGGATTGTGGTCGTGGAGATGACCATTTAACTTTTTTGGCAATCTAGCATCAACTTTATCCTACCGGTCATTATTCATAATAGCCACTTTTTTGATGATAGATGCTTGATAATTGTATATTATACAGTTATTTTATCCATTTTATTAATTATAATTGTTATATTTTTTTTATATTTTTAGTTAATTTTAATTAATTAAATTAATATTTACTATTTATTTTTTAAGAAATATATTTTTAAGAAAATTAAAGAATGTGAATCGAAAAAGAACTTAATTACAAATAATAAAATTTGAAAATATAATTTAAATTAAAGAAATGCTTAATTGTAATTAACAAAAGTCTAAAATATAATTTGAATTAAAGGTTTAATTGTAATTAACGAAAGTTTAAAAGTTAATTTAAATTAAAAAATGACTTAATTGTAATTAATAAAAATTTAAAAGTTAATTTAAATTAAATTAGAGGGCTAAAAAACAATTAAATACAATTTGTTTTTCTACGTAGGAAAGAAGACCACGTGCCCTTATTATCCATGTGCGTCACGCACTGTCAGATTAGAAATCAACGGTGACGATTAGGCGCGTGAGGTGCATGTGCGACATAGGTGAGTGGATCCTATGTGGCACGTTGCTCGGCGCTGAGTGGGGCCCACTGCTGTGTAGGATGACATGCAAGGTGGGACCCACGTGTCTGCCAAAATTAATGATTCCGTGCAACGCGGTTTATCTGATCCACATGCATCCTTTCCTCACCACGAATTAAACTCTGCCACATGTCTTGTTATTTCTTCCAACCAATCATATGGTGACACGTGGCTAAGTTTTGTAAAATAAAAACACAGAAATGACGCACGTTTCCAGCAGCTTCTGTGTCCCCTACGTGTCTACGAAAACACTTCTCCCGTGCGACACCATCCTCGTGTGCCCTCTCCTCATAGCGTATGAAAGGCTGCCATGTGTCCCGTTATTTCTTGCAGCCAATCAAATGCTGACACGTGGCATGCATGAATTGAAATGAAAACGCAAAACAACGCACGCTTGTCTCCCATGTAGATTTAAATATTATTTTTGATGTACTGTTTTGTTTGCCAAGTGTGTATTAATTATTATTTTGGATGTAATATTTTTCTCCCGCGTGTCTAAA
Organism: Hippophae gyantsensis; assembly: GCA_030763125.1. Classification (NCBI taxonomy): domain Eukaryota; kingdom Viridiplantae; phylum Streptophyta; class Magnoliopsida; order Rosales; family Elaeagnaceae; genus Hippophae; species Hippophae gyantsensis. Next base: position 7,014,022 of record CM061033.1, on the reverse strand, counting down.
AAAATGTATTTTATGATGTATTTTTTAGAATGTTGAAGTTATAAATAAGAGATTATTGCAAAAAATTAAGGGGGTTGGAGAGTTGGATTGTGGTACACATAGAAGCCATTTTTGGCTTCTGTTGTGTTTCTGCGTGGGCCAAAAATTTAGAGAACAGAGATGATAAAATTCTAATTTTCTTTTGTTGTTCTTCAGCTAATATACCTTAAATTCTGTAATTTTAATTTTGTTATGAAGTAATTTCATTTTTTTAGGATTGTTGTGTCGCTAAATTTATAAAGCTTGGATTTAATTATTTTTGAAAGATTTATGAGATTTTTAATTTGTTTATTCTATTATTGCTTAATGCTTTTGATTATTGGAAAATTTATCAATTCATCTGTGACACTTAAATAAACTTGGAAGAGGCATTTTTGTGTATTACTTATGGATAGAATAATATGTATATATAAGGGATAGGAATATACCTTTATTTTACGTGTGGCTATTTGAGAACTTTGAACGTAATGAATCTTGGTGAATTTAATTCTCATAGGAATATAGTGAATTATTTTAGCGAGATGTGTCTATATGGAGCTCGGAAGAGATGTAAGGATAAAATTAGGAGTTCTTGGTTGACAAATTAAATTTACAAAAAATATAAATTAAGAGGGAATAATATGATTCAAGTGGATTAATTTGGTGAAAACTACAATCCTAGAATTTTCTTATTTATTGTTTTAAAAAAATCAGTTTAGTTAATACTCTCATCAACTTTCATTTGTTTGGATAAAATCAGAGTGAAATAATTTTAATACTCCACAAACTATAGTAACAAATATCCATGGGAACGATAATTTTACTTATCAATTTTATTACTTGTGACCGTGTATACTTGCACGTTTTTATGTTCTCTTAAAGAGACAACAATGCTCATTTCCAGTACTATTAATGTTGGAGTTTTCAGGGATTAGGCGAGCAGTAAAAAAAGAGTAGTTGCTTTCACCATTACCCTTGAGTGAGTTAACACCGTGTGATTGTTGATGAATGTTCCTAGAGTCTCCATACTGAGGGAGAATTGAGGAAAAACAAGGAGATTGATTAAGGGAACCATTATGGGGTTCAAAAACCTGATTAAAGTGCAAGATATTAGGGTTACTCTTGGCCTCTAAAGGAAGCAGCGAAGTTTTAGCTTCTTGCTGACTTGCTTTAGGCACTGAATCTTGACCTTCATCGATTTTTCTAGAACTGGAGTCTACCATGACATTGATAGCAAAAATTATACCCAAGGCATCGACCAACATTCATGTTGCCAAAAGTCAAATGGAGCTACCCAACAAACTTTTGAACAATAGTTGGTTGCTGATGCTTATTAGCCATTTTTTTATGAACAAACAGAAACCGCTTTGAATTTAGCTTTCAGAATGTGAAAGGAGCAGAGAAGAAAGTTTCTACCTCTTCTTTTGCCTCAGATAGTTGAAACCCTAGGTACCTCATCAACAAGGCTGTTGAGAAGAACAAGGAAAAATGTGGAGCTATAGCCGCTACGCAGGCTTATCGCTTCTAGGTAACATTAATCTTACGGTGCCATCGATGCCAAATCTTACTTGGATGGAACATACGACCATTATAACCCTTGTTTCCAAAAGCTCTCTGACCAGTCTTGTAAGTACCACCACCAGAAACACAAGGGATATGAGAAATCGTGCGTCCGGTACCCCAACGAATTAAGCCTCTCAACCAATTAGGCCTCCTAACAATAACACTAGAAACTCTAGATAATGGCCCAACACTAACATTAATACTTGGAGTAGCATTTTCTTTATGAGTGGGAACAATAGACCGAGATAATGGCCCAAATCCAAGCCCATTACAGGGTAGTCCAGCTAAAGGAGGAAAACTTGATTCATGGGTCGGTTATGGAGGCCTAGGTGGTGTTGATCCATGGGGCTTTATCTTGGTGTCTGAATAAGCCATCGCCATTTCTTTAGGTAACCTAGAAAAATGGTTCTCACCGATTTTGAGATCTATGGTGGCGTTTGGTTTGTGGAATGGAATCGAAATCGAAATCAAAATCGGAATGGAATGGAATGGAAAGGAAACAATTTTGTTTGGTTTGACCACTAGAATCAAGCTCAGAATTAGGATTATAGTGTTTGTTTTGCCACTGGAATGGAATGAAAAAAGCTGTAAATGACCTTAATACCCCTACATGCTGTAAAGTTCAAATAATGTCATTTAATTACTATTTTTTCGTCAGACAAAATACATTATTGAAATCATTATTTTTCTAAATAATTATTACTTAATTAAAAAGAAATATATTATTAAAATTATTATTTTTCTAAATAGGGTTTAGGGTTTTGAGGTTTGGGATATGAGATTTAGGGTTTAGGGATTTAGGATTTGGGATTATATTTGTAGGTTAAAGTTTAGGGTTAAAATTATTATTTTTCTAAAAATGGTTTAGGGTTTTAGAATTTTGGATTTGGGGTTTAGAGTTTTGGAATTTATGTTTTAGGGTTTTGAGTTATGAGATTTATGTTTTAAGGTTTAGGGTTTAGGGTTTAGGGTTTAGGGATTTGGGGATTTGGGATTTAGGGTTTTAGAATTTGGAATTTGGGGTTTAGCGTTTAGGGTTTTGGGATTTATGTTTTAGGGTTTTGGGTTTTGGGATTTATGTTTTAAGGTTTAGGGTTTAGGAAATTTGGGTTTAGGGATTTGGGGATTTAGGGTTTAGGGTTTTAGGATTTGGAATTTGGAGTTTAGGGTTTAGGGTTTTGGGATTTATGTTTTAGGGTTTTGGGGTTTGGGATTTATGTTTTAAGGTTTAGGGTTTAGGAATTTTGGGTTTAGGGATTTGGGGATTTGGGGTTTAGGGTTTAGGGTTTTGGGATTTATGTTTTAGGGTTTTGGGTTTTGGGATTTATGTTTTAAGGTTTAGGATTTAGGGATTTTGGGGTTTAGGGTTTAGGGATTTGGGATTTAGGGATTTAAGGTTTAGGTTTAGGATTTTAGGATTTTGATTTAGGGTTTAAGATTTTGAAATTTTGGGTTTAGGGTTTAGGGTTTTGGAATTTTGGATTTGAGAATTTAGGATTTTAGTTTAAGGTTATATTTTAAGTGAGGGTAAAATTGGAAAAAAAAAGTTTAGATGGGAATGGAATTATGATTACCAAGGAGGGGAGAAGGAATTGTGATTCCTTATCTTTTAGTAATCTGATTCCATTCCGCCCTCCATTCCGTCCAACCAAACACACAAAATGGAAGGAATCAATTCTGATTCCATTCCATTCCCTCCAACCAAACATGGGGTATAGGTTAGGATTCCCTCGTCGCGTACTCCATGGCAGTATAATAAGCACCAAAGGTGAAGAATCCAGTGTTGGAACTTCAAATTTTTCAAAGATCTCAGACGAACAACTCATCATAATGTTAAGAGAAAGAGTTGATGGTGGTGGTGCTAGCCTTGGGTTCTTTAAAAGGTCTTCATAGTTAATTGGACCAAACCTCAGTTGCATCGCCTTGGTGAACTCACTCTAGGTGAGTGGTCCACGAAAATTTGCAAGCAGCCATCAATGCCATTGTAGGGCGATGCTTTCTAGATGGAAGGAAGTCAACTGCACCTGTTGATCTGGTGTCATGTTTATGAATCTAAAGTACTGTTCGGCCTCATAAATCCAACGAATTGGGTTATTTCCAAAAATATTGGGGAAGCAACCTAAGGTGTTGGTGTTGGTAATCATTGTTAGGGCAAGAAGTTTGTGGGTGCAAAGGTTCATCCCGTGAAAACGGATGGGGTTTTGGTGAGCTGTTGGAGGTGTAAAGAGCTTGTAGCTCGATCAACACCTCTTGTAAGACAACGCTCATTCGCTCGAAGTTGGACTCAGGTCGTACTAAGGTTTCAAATACCTCGTTGAGGAATTCTGCGTTGGATTGGTTCTGGTTGTCCATGGTTGGAACCAATTTTGATACCATTGTTATGAGTAATTTTAGAGAGATAGAGAAAGAAGAAGAAATAGTGAGGATGAGAGTTGATTCGTAAAATATTCTAATATATTGTATTACATCTCATTGGCTATATATATAGCCTTAAAAGAAGATTGAAGAAAGCAAAAGAAAGTAGGTGTATGGAAAACAGGAGCATATACCTCTAACGACCTAGTGGTCCTCCTCCCCATCGTCTCACCACCTATGCGCCCATGTGCGCCTACATTTGAGCGCCAAGCGACTCAAATCAGCACATATCACTTCCCTATTTTCATCATAACCCCTTTCCACAATCATCATTACACATAACAATCTCCACTCCTATGACCTAAAGTCTTAAATCCCGAAGAGACTTTACTTTTCATAGGAGCTAATGTTTTTTAAGTCAGGTGTTATTGCTAGTGTCAGCACACCTATAAAGATGGCAAGAATTAGATATGTACTTAGCAACTTATCAACACATGCATTGATTATCATTACAATTAGATGTCTCTTCGTTTATCTCTCAAAATCTTGAGCAATCATTAAAATCAACCTAGTCTAAATATCATTCTCCCTTTCATTTGCATGCAAGCTTTTATCTCTTATTTTCTTAAATTCGTTGCCTAGCTTGTTACCAAGTGTTTTATCCTTACTTTCCACCTTCAGGTGGTGATTCTCTTCTATCTCATTCTACCTTTTTAATTTCTTTTGCTATTTGTTCCCAGATTCTTCAAAATTCACGTCTGTTAAACTCAAAAACTTCAGGTCACAGTTTAGTAAAAGAGTAAATGACATGCATCCACTTTTTCATGCCTACTTTTTACATTTTCATGCTTACTTTTAACACACCTGAATATCACTAGCAAAATTTATATATACAGTCAAAAAACCTATCTCTATGTATTATCCTATCCTTGGCATCCAAATGTTAAAAATTAGTACGCATGGTTGTGCAGTTTGTGCCTTATCTTCACAGGTGATCATTATTCCATAGACTCAGAAAGCTCAACGTATGCAATAGACTGGAATGCAACTCAAAACCTAGATCATATGCTTGCTCTAATCCCTAAAACCCAAAGACTACCTGGAGATCTAGTTGAAATGGTTATATCAACCACGTGGGATGAAGCTTTTCTATCTAACTCTGTTGGTTAAAGTGTCATGTAATAAATAAATCATACGCATACAGTTCAAAATTCATTTGACATGGCAGTAAATTTAGCTTTTGGTGTCAAATTATCCTTAATCAATAGGCCACAAAATATCTTTAGATAAAATTCAATAATGAATATGACTCTGAAAGAGTATGTAAGTCATATTAAAGGGTATCTCATGATTCTCAAAAAATGGACTACTGATATACCTACGAATGAAATAGACTTTCTCATAACAGAATTTTGGGTTGAAATCCATGGTTACTAGGATGATCAGAGAAAATGCTCTACTCTTACAAAGTTAAACCTAAAAGCGCATGGTTTTGGCTATGAAAGTGAGCTCAGTTTGGGGCCAAGAGAGGTAGTTGTTTCAATTGAAAAGATAGCTGCTGATGTTATTGCCATCAGTTGTCTGTGGGTTACCAACTTATTGTCGTAGCTCCACAGGTGCCTGTGAGTTGCAACAAAGATGAAGAGAAGGGGTTGGATTCTAAGTAAACAATTAATTCCATCTTTTGTCTTGAGTAGATGATCTTTGCAAACCTCTAGCTCCTCTTGATCATAATCTACCATGGCTATCGCATATAGAATGATCGATTTAATCTTGTTAGGAAACCAATTTTTCTTCAAGAAATCCACAAAGAAGCTTTCCAAATCCTCGTGTAAAATCCTAAAACTCTCACTCTCACTCTCACTCCCATTTTCACTAGCAGCCTCCAAGTGTTGCTGAACGAGCTTAAAGAACCCCATCAGCTTATTCTTATCCAAAAGTCTAAGACTCTTGTCCATGAAAATCGCAGCTCTTGAATCCGGAACATCACAGATCCTCCCACCATCTTCGCATAAGAAACTCGCGTCGATACTCTTGAATGTATTGACTCGTACCTGATTTGACCAATAGATCAATGGCTTTGTTGGCAAAAAAAGAGCTCTAGGACCGTTGAGATCAATGTTGAACTTTCTAGAATGTTCGGTGAGGGTTTCGAAATCGAAAAAGGAGATCTCAACGTCCGAGTAGAAGGGTCTATTAATGAGATGTACGACAACGTAATCAATGTCGTTCAAACTGGTGGAGGGTTGGGGAGGTGAAGAAAAATAGTGAGAGTTGAGGAAGGAAGTGAGGTCGTTGGTCTCGATTGAAGGGTAAGAGAAGGCTTCACTCATGAAATGAGATGGAATATCAGAGGTAGTCATAGCCGATACAAGGGTGTATCATTTTTGGTTAACATTAGTCTTATGGTGCCATTGACGCTAGATCTGGGTTGGAACACCACGACCCATGTTTTCAAAATCACCACGACCAACCCTGTGAGTACCACCACTAGGAACACGAGGGTAAATAGCATGTCAGTTACCCCATGACTCAGTGGAGGTTTGGTGACTGGTGTTCTTGCTAACAACATATGGTTGTCGTTTGTTCTTGGAGATATTGGAGCGAATGAAGTTAACAATGTCAAGTTGAATCGACGCCTCCATGACGTTAGGCAAAGCAAAGGTTTAGGTGTTGTCCGTAGCCATGTCCCCTTTGAGAGATGGGATAGTGACGAGAGGATGAGCAGCGGCAAGGGAAGGACCTGTTTGCGGATCCCAAACTTGCAAAAGAAATCAAGGAAAATGAAGTTACGTGATCGAGGTAGGAAGGTTATACAAAAGAACCATGCTCAGACCCGGACTCTTATGCATATCCATTTAGGGAACTAAAAGATGTTTGAAGAACATAAGGGCGAGTGTGGTTCTTATTCAGGTGGAAGAGGTTGTCTCAACAATTCATGAGGCAAGGTTACTTTTGGCCTACCATACTGACAAATTGTATAAAATATACTAAAAAGTGTGATAAGTTCCTTTTCCCGTTGTCACACATGCCTCCTAACATCATGACGAGGGTGATAAGTCCTTGGCACTTACACAAGTGGGGGTTTGACATCATAGGATCTCTACTACTAGCTAAGAGTCAAAATAAGTTTTTATTAGTTGTCACAAATTACATTTCCAAATGGATGGAAGCAGAACCTGGGAAGAATATGAGAGGAAAAGGTCATTAAATTTATCTAGAAGTTTATAATCTATCAATTCAGTATGCCTAATAAGCTCGTTATTGATAATGGGAGGCAATTTATAGGATGCAACATCAAGAAAATTTTCACTAAATATAACATTAAAATATGCCACTCAAAACCTTATTATCCACAATCCAAAGGACAAACAGAATCTTCCAACAAAGTAATCATAAACCTATTAAAGAAAAGGTTGGCGAGTGCAAAAGGAAAATGGGTATAGGAGCTTCCTAGGGCATTACGGATTATCAGGACTAGTCCCTACGAAAGCACTAATGAGACCTCTTTTTCTCCTTGGTATATGGCGCTGAGGTAGTAATACCAACTAAAGTGGAAGTACCTATTATCAGTTCAACCCTAACAGAAAAATAGAATGAGGAAAATAGGGTCATCAAACTGAACCTTGCTGAGAAAAAAAGAAAAGAGGCTTTGAGAAGGATAATTGAGCAAAAGAGAAAGATGTTAGGCTATTGCCACAAGGATGTTCATTTCAAAGGATAATTTTAACCCTTACATTTTTCTATCTTAGGGCCTAAATTGAATTCCTGATTGTACACTCAGATTCCATAAGGCTCGAGCAAAAAAGACCAAGAAAGAGTTGAAAAATATTTTTAAAAATTTTTGAATCCAAAAAATGCCCTAAACCCCTTTTATAGGGGATGGTGTCAGAAGTATTATGGACACATGTCCCTAAATGAAAGGATAGGTCAACATCATAAACAAAAGTATAAAAGGGTATAAATGCACTACCAACCAATCAACACAGTATTCAAGAATAAGCTAATTATCATTAATAAATTGAAAAAAAAGAGTACAAGGCATAGCCCGTGACCACACAAAAGATTTGGCATCGAGCTCACAAAAAAGAGAAATACATTAAAACAACAGCCCCTGGCCTCACCCTATGCACCAATCACTTCAGTTTCATTTCCACTCTCACCCGAATCAAAATTTTCTTCCTTGTCCTCATCCTAGGATTAGATGGGCTCAGATAGAGAAGTGATCGAAACATATAGAATACGATGATAATACTCACCCAGGTTTCTTTTCTTGGACTTCTTTTCGAAAGATTCCATTGCCAACCTATATACAATCTCTACACTTGAGATAAGCTGCTCAGCTATAGCACCAAGCTCACTCTTAACCTTTTTTTAGCCTTTTTGAGTTCAACTACTCGACGATTGATCTTGGCTACTTTGCGATTACTAGCCTCTAAGATAACCCCAGGCTTTCTCTTTCCCTCTTTGAGTTCATCCAAGTGCTGGGTGAAGTCATTAAGCTCAAACATATCCTTCCTTAGTTTTTCTGACTTGTCTATGGCCTCCTACTCCCATTTGGTGGCTTTGGCCAACAAAAATGAGTACTTTGACTCAGTAGAGTTGTGACTCTCCTTCTCCAAAGAAAGCTCACTCTTTATGCTCTCCACACCACGAGCCCTATTCAACACAGAGAGTAGTAACACGTGAAAAATTTAGATGATGTGAGGTCAAACATCCTAAATATAGGTATACAAAAAATAAGAAGGTGCACAAATAAAAAAGAGATATAATAATACATTGTACATCATATGATAGACCATGGCCCCTGAATTCTCACCCTCATAAATGGCGTCGAGCTACTTCTCGTGCGCTGATGAGTGCTCAAAAAGCACTAAAATTACCATGATTTTATGCACATTAATTGATTAAAAATATATATATTTATATGATTTTATTATATATTTATATAAATTTGTCTTTTCGGAATTACGGGAACATATATGAATATGCTAATCAATTCAATCTTAGAACAACTCTCATAAGTCTATTTTTCACATCCCTCTCCATTAATATAAATATGCACTTAGCTCAAGACTAATAAGGACTTTAAATGGTTGTAATGTAAGGCTTAAGTTGGGGGTCAATAAATAAAAACATTTACGCTCTTTTCACACCTTAGCTTTCTTTTTGTTCATCGTGCACTTCTTATCTACAATTGAACTTTAACTTGGTATTTCAATGCACCCTATTTTGTCACTTTTTCATATTCTTTTATTCCACATCTTTTTTTTTCTTTTTTTTTGTAACTTCATAACACCTCCAAATTTATTTTCAATTCTATTTTATTCCACATCTCTTTTCTCTTTTCTCTTTTTTGCTTCTTCTTTTTTTTCTACTTTTTTATAGGGTGCATTACATTTCACCTTACTCTATAGCATAACACATGATTGCATTTTATTTTCATACAAGCTAAAGGTGCAAGGGTAAAGGTAATGCTTACAAGTTAGGCATTAAATGTGGCTTAAAAATATGAAAGGTTTTTTGTTAGGTTCAAATGGGTGACTACAGATATTAACAATGATAAGCTTGAAAGGTTCAATCAATCCAAATAAGGCCTAAATCATTTCTCTTGCTAAATACTATTCAGAATTTTGCCTCAAGGAACGACCAAATAGATTCTAAAACCTAGTATATCTTATCAACTTGCATAACTCACTACAAATTTTTCTCTAAATAAGCACACCAAAATCAACCATGAACATATGCATAAGAATTTGAATCAATTCAATCAAAACTAGCAAGTATATCACGTGATTAATGTAAATATCTTAACAAATATGTTACACTCCTTATCCTAGTCATGACAACCAATTTTTATCATTGAGTTCATATGTTTCATATCAAGCATGCATGCATTTAGTTTCTATATATTCATCAATTTTTACCCAAATCATGATTAAAAATATCTTAAGAATTAAAAGAAATTTCTAAAGAATTTAAAATGCATAATAAATACTAATGAAAATAATGAAGTTCCTTCCCTTAAACTTACATTTCATGTCCTAAGGTACATCCCTTTTTGTCTGTTTATTTTTGATTTTTTGTGGAAACAATTTGAGTCTTGATTTGTTCAATGATACTTTATGTTCTTGTGAAAACAGTGCTTGATTCCCTTCTCATGCCATATTTTTGTTTTTTCTTTGAGCTTTTTGGCATTCTTATAAGCACTCCACCGTGACTCATTCAATTTATATATTTCTAGCATCTTTTTCACCTCTCTATTAGACTGTCACTTTCACACTTGACTGTGGATGGAAGGGTAAAAGTTTGAGGTCTTAATTTGTTGGCCCTTCAATTGATGGTTTGAGCTTAGATCTTATCTCAAAATTTTCCATAATCACCTTTGATACACACATGAGAGGAGTGTTCTCCAAAAATTTCACATAGTCTACAATATCAATCTTTGATTCCATACTTTCAAAGTTAAAACAAGTTGAGTTGTTTTCTGGTGAGTTTATGTCCTTATTCATAGCATCACATGTAATAGTCTTAAGTATGTGACTCAACAGATTCTTTTATGTTTTCCCTACAATTAGTGACATTTATCCTTAAGCATTCATCAATATTGTCAATATCAGAGGGTTCAGATGCTTTAAAAACTTTAAACATTACTTGTTCATCTTGCCCTCTCATTATAAGTTCACCTTTTTGTATATCAATGAGTGCTATTCCAGTTGCTAAGAATGGACGGCCAAGTATGAGAGTAATGTCACAGTCCTTCTCCATGTCTAGCACAATGAAGTTTGCTAGAAAGATGAATTTGTCTACTTTTACTAGCATATCTTCTCCTACACCCTAAGGTCTCTTAATTGATCTATCTACCATTTGTAATATTACCAAAGTGGGTCTTGCTTTACCAATCCCCAATCCCTGGAAGACTGCTAATGACATGAGGTTAATACTAAAACCCAAATCACAGAGTGCCTTGCCAAAATGAATGTTCCCAATAGTGCAAGGGATGTAAAAAATACCTAGATCTTTTAGTTTTTGTGGTAGTTTTCTGCCAAGGATGTCACTACAACTTAAAACAAGGTTATTAATTCATGATCTCCAAACCTCCTTTTCTTTGATAGTATATCCTTAATGGATTTGGCATAAGGCATTATTTGTTCAAGTGCCTCTACAAATGGTGTGTTTATGTGCAGCTTCTTGAAGACATCAAGAAATTTTGAAAATTACGTATCTGAATTTTTGCATTTGTAGTCTTTGAGGGAAAGGAATAGTGGGTTTGTAGAGGTTTCTCTTTTTTGGATGAATTATTTCCTTTCCATTACTCTCTTTATCCACTAATTCCTCCTCAACCTTTTTAGTCTCTGGTTCCTTCTTATCCATTTTAGTCTCATAGTCCTCCTTATCCTTTTGAGTCTCATCTTCCTTCTCTAAAGTTTTACCACTCCTAAAGGCTAATGATTTAAAACGACCTTTCCATTCTCTTATTAAGTTTACAATTGTGTTACTTTGAAGGTTATCTTGAGGCCTTTGGCATATAGCCTAAGCAAGTTGTCCTATTTGGTTCTCTAAATTACTAATTGAAGCATCTTGAGTGGACACTTTTGTATTTACTGATTGGATAAAGTCTTTCATCATCCACACTAAGGAATTTGTATTGTCCTCATTAAGTGGCTTCTTTTTTTAGGATTTTAATTATTGATGGTTGAATTGATTACCACCCTGATTGTTGTTATTCCAAGAGAAATTTAGATGTTGTCTCCATTCTGGCTTATATGTCTTTGAGTATGGATTATTTTTTTGATTCACATTACCGACATAAAATACTAATTCAAGATTATCTGGACAATTATGAAACAAATGGGCTCCATCACAAAACACACACGACACCCTTGAATCTTGGACTTGGTTTATATTTGTTGACAAGTTTTGAACCTTCAAAAGATTTACCAAAGATGACACTTGAGTTATACGTACTATAATATCATTTACCTCATGCAGTGCACCTACTTTTCTTATGGCTATTATTCTATTCATTGACCATTGATAATTATTGCTAGTCATTTTCTACTCTATGCTTCTAATAGTAAAGGATGTGTATAAATTAAAATAAATAAAAATTAAAAAATAAACAACTAAATAAATAATTTAAAGTTAAAAAATAAATAACTAAATAAATAAATTAAAGTTAAAAAATAAGTAAAAATAATTAATTAACTAAAATAAATAAATAAGTGAGTAAAAGAAAATAAGTAAATTAAAATTAAAATTAAGTTAAAGAAAAATAAATTAATAAAAATAACTAAAATAAAAAATAATAATAAATTAATTTGTAATATTTATAATCTTTGGCAATGACGCCAAAAACTTGATTGCTACACAAATTGTGTGTGCAATGAATATGCAAGTATACGTATCGTAGTAGGTAATATAATGATAAGAAAATATCGTTATTACGAAAATTATTTTATTAAAAACTAATTTTTAAAATAAAAAAAAATAAAAAAATCAATTTTTTAGTGTTTTTATATTTTAAGGAAGAAAAATTAAAATAATGAAAAGTAAATAACAATAACTAATTAAATCAGATTTGGTAACTAAATAGATATATGAAAACATATGTAGAAATACTTAATCTCCCAATTTTCTAAACACGTGGATTACTAAAATTTCTCCAATATAATTATCAATTAATTACATAATCAATTGAATTTAACGTAGCATATATTCATCTTTTAACTAAACTACACACCATATAGTAATTAATTTAATCATACTCTCATGCCCATTAAATTATATACTACTCATTAAGTTTATCAATTATGGATCACATGCATAAGAATCATACATCTTTGCCTAAAAACTATGCATGTTATTTAATCAAGACAAACAATTAAATAATTTTCTCAAATCTATTTAATTGTCTCTGTAGATAAATTGTTGACCAAATAATTAATAGCATAAAAGTCAGATTAAATAATATAATTAAATTATAATTATAATTATAATTGGGATAAAATATTAGATCGTCACATGGTAAAAATTGGGTTCATACGATTCTTATATTAATAAATTAACTACACATAATTGTGTTCATAAAACTCATATTTTTCATAAAAAAGACATGAAAAGTGAAAGAAAATAGTAAAAGAAGAAATATAATCGATCTTTTGAATTGTAGTACTAATCTACTCTTGAATCTCCACCAAAACTGTATCCTCTCTTGAATTTTTCTTTATTTTTCTCTCTTTTTAGTTCCAAAACTTGACCTAAATAATGCTAATGGTGGCTCATTGGGGTTTATAGGGTGATTAAGGGCTTAACTATAGCTCAGGTGCAATCTGAACCATCACATCGGCTTTAGATCAAGAGTTGAGATCAAAACAAGAAAATGAACAACGCCATCTAATCACAACATGTCACGTGGCATATAGAATTCATTGGAGAATCAGAGCGCGACGTGTGAAAGGGAAGACTAGTGCAACATGATTTTCGGTATTGGATGGCTTGGCGTACGGGTGGAATGGTTGTACGAGTAGAGTAGTGACATATGGCGTGAAGGTTTGACTATACTCTGAACTTGGATTAAATGTCGTGCCAACATGTGGCACGTGGTTTGTCCTTCTCACATGCGGCGATGTATGATTCATTGTCCCTACTTGACTAGCGTCCGCATGGCTTGCCCAGTCAGTACCTATGTTTGTGTGGCACGACACATTGTAGCTCTTGATTGGACCTACGTTAAAAATTCATAAAAGATCCATAAAATTTCCAAAAAACTCCCAAAAATTATATTTTTTTCCCTTTTCACTAAAAAGTTTATATTTTAATACTTTCTTAGAGTCATCACACCCCAAACTTATCCCAACCTTAGTATCATTCCTGGCGCTCTTGATCATTCCTATCATTTTTCCTTCATGTCCAAGCCACTGATATTGGCATCTAAGGAACATTTAGCCTAATAGTGGGAACAGCCTGAGAAAGGGAAAAGGTAGAAGGTTGGGGTTGAGATTATCCTCCCTCGCTAGAAGAACTTGTCTCAGCAAAGGACCTCGTGTCATCACTAACGGTGAGATATTTAGGGCTTCCTAAAAAGCCTGAGCCTAAGGTATCTTCTCTACGTATAATGGCTACAAAATACCATAAAATATAAAGGAATGGTAAGACACAAGAAAGAGAGATTACCTAGAGTCGAGTTCAAAAAAATAAAGGAAAGAGATTCTTTAAAAACCAACCTGAAAAGAAATAAAAAAGTGTTAAACTTGGAGTGCTTAACTCTTAAAACGTGAGCTAAAAATATATATGTCAAGATACTTCCTAACCATCGAATTGAACTTTTCTATAGTTCCCAAGTTTTATTCTTCCACCTCAATGTAGAGCTCGAGTTGAAAAAATAAGGGGACTTGATGTTTGGATGTATGGATTGGCGAGTGACAACTTGAGCCATAAGATAGCCCGAGCCAAGATGACAGCTCGAGCTAGATGAAAGCCCGAGCCAAGAGATAGTCCAAGCACAACGAAAGATCGAGCCAAGAGATAGTCCAAGCACAACGAAAGCCCGATAACTGTACCCTTTTATTATGTATATGGGGTCATTCACCTGACCGAGCCTTAGGTGGTCGACCCTGATCTATAAGTGTACTTTTACTTTTATGCCATTTCTAGTGTACTCTCATGTATCCATCATATGTAATCGACACATATACTTGTAAAACTCTATAAATATATGAGTACCTTAAGAAATACACACATTCTATCATTTACTCTAGCTTCTCTTTAAGTTATCTCTAGAATTTGAACAATCCCACCAATTATCATATGCTTTTGTTGTCAAAAATATAATATGATGTTTAAATGTTATAAATGTGATAATATGATAAGTAACTTGTTTGCTATAGGAATGACAAAAATTAAATAGATGTTGTCAAATGTTGTTTATTTAAATAGATGGTGCAGTAAAACATATTTAATCTAATTACCTTAAAATAATATGAAAGAGCTAATAAAAGAATGAAACGTTTTTTATTAATTAAAATTGGGATGTAACTTTTATAAAATTAAATTAAATGTCTCGTATCCATTATCCATTTGAAGAAATATACAAGTAATTAACTCTCTCCCTCTCCCTCTCCCTCTCGCCTCCTTCTCTCCCAAAAAAAAAAAACATCGGCAAAAATGGCTTAAAACGTAGATTTGAAATTGGTTACGGGTTCTTACTCTACATTTTAAGTTCATGGTTGGGTGAGGTTCAAAAACAATTTTTCATCGATTAGGATAGGTTAAGATGCATTATTTTACATGGTTTTGTTTTTTATTTATGTAAATATTTTTTTCTAGAAAAGTCATTAATATTGTTGTAATTAAAATTTAAAATAAAATCAATTTTAAAAAAATATATAAAAAATAAAATAAATATTATTCAAAAATCAAATCATTTGGAAAAAAACTTTTAAAAAATTAATTTTATCTAATCTTTCATTATCTCTTTAATTGAATTTAACTTTTTTTATTTGTTAGTAATCTAAAAAAACATCCAAACATATCTTTGTATAACAAGTAGAAATATTCTTATTCATTATATTATTTTATATGTAATTTAAAAAGTAAGAAAGTATTAAGAAAAATCAAAAGGAAAATGAACATTCCAAAAACCTACCTTCGTATTTCCTTGTTACTCTACTTCGTTTCTTTTTTCTATTTCCCCAACGCAGCCTATTTTTTCTCTTTATCGTTCCTATTTGCGGCGCCTCTCTCCTTCTATGTTCTTTTCCAGTGTTGCTTTTTCATTTTCCCTTTTTTTTCTCGACCGCCTGTGCCTATGCTTTTTTTCTATTTTTTTTTTCTACTACGCCGCTTTTTTCTTTATGTTAATCTTATATATATATATATATAGTCAAACCCTTGCCTCTCTTTTTCCAGCATTTTTTTCTTTTTTTTTTACTTATCTTTGTTTAAATTTAATTTTAATAAATATTCATTTAAATTTAATATCAATAAATCTTTATGTAAATTTAAGAGTAATTAGACGATATGTTTTTAAAATTTTGAATCTTTATTTTCTTTAAATCTGTAATAAAATTTAAACAATAATAATGATGTCTAAAATCAATAAAAACTAAATAAAATTAGATTAAAGTTAAAATTAAAAAGTGATAAATTATAAAAAATTATGTCTTCAACAAAAAGAAAAGAAAATAAAAACAACTATAGAAAATATCAACTAGACCCTATAGAGAACTAACATCACTCAATAAGCCATGATTTGAATTTAAATTTCATCATTAATAACTTACTCTTTTTATATCAAAGATAACAGAAAAATCAATCAAAAATTCAACAATTTTTCAAGCAAAAATTAAGCATTTACTTCAACCTATGTCCTTGAATGTGTGTATGAAATAGTCAATTTAACTACCACCAGAAAATTCAAATAAAAATAGAACAACCAAATCCAGAAGAATTCTCTCAAAACTTAACCCTATAAGTTCATAAATCCTCTCCACTAATGTAATCAAATACAAAAATCAAAGATCAAAATGTTTTTAATTATGGTTGTAATGACAGGCCACATGATGAGAGCTATGAGAAAAATGGATATGGAAAATAAAAACAAACTGGAAAAATACTTAGTAGAGAAAAACAATAAAAAGAATATGCAGGATTCACATCATAGTTCTTTCTCGACTATATGCTCATATTGATGACAATATTATTACTATACTCAATAAGTAGAGTGTTTTTTTCTTTTAAGAACATCTTGATACTCATAGCATTTTTTGATTTTCAATCATTTTAACCTTTTTTTTTTCGATTCTTGCCTTTCACTTTCTTTTCTTTTCACACTTTGATAAAATAGAGCAAACATAATATGAATTATTTAATTTGAACTAACTTTCTCTTTAAATGTAAATTTTTACCAAAGTATTTTCTCAAAATTTAAGATAAATTCATGGTTTTTTAGACAAAGAATAGGAATGGTTTATGTATTTAAATGAACAAATAAAGGCTTATATAAAATAAGGTTAATTAAAATAAGGCTCATGGGGTTGACTATGGGAATACACCATGCAATGATGGTGTGATAATCAAGACTGTTGGGAAAGCTTTTCTGGTTGTGACCAAAAAATATTGCCTAGATCATTTCTCTAATGTTTGGTATCAATAATGATTTTGCCTCAAGGATCCATCAGCAGATTCTAGAACAAAACAAGATTGAACTTTTCTGATCCAATTAATTCAACTCCTTCTCTTCATAGGCAAAATGGAGTAAAGAAAAATTTACTACATGCTCAATTATTTTCAAAAACAAAGATTTAAATTAAAGTACCCAAAAAACTGTGCCTAATATAATAGCAGATTTTGAAAAGTTTTCTCAAAACCATCCTCAATCATAAATTTCAGAGTCATAACAAATTCAATCATACTAAAATACATGTTTTATAAGAAAATCTAACAACTCAAGACTATAAGAGTTTACATCCCCAAACTTAAACCAAACAATGTCCTTATTGTAATTCAAAAGTAAGATAGATTAAGAAATTAAAGGAATTTCCTTGGTTTTATGATGTATCCTCATTAGTTTGTAATTGTTAGCTCTTTATTCCTGTAAAATAAACCAACATAAAAATCCAAATTATTCAAATAAATAATAATAAAATAAAATAAAAGAGTATAAAATAAAAGAATAAAATAAATTTTTATGGGCTGCCTCCTCTAAGCGCTTGTTTTATAGTCTACAACGAGACTTTTTAATCTTCATCAATTAGGATTTTGAAGAGGAATAAATGCATAATTCTTCTCCACTTGTTCTCCATAATAGTGCCTCAATCTCTGACTGTTAACTCTGAATATATTCTATATCTTGTTTTTTATGTTTATTGCTCCAAAAGGGGAAACTTTTTCAATTGTATAAGGACTTGTCCATCTTGATCTTAACTTACCAAGGAAGAGTTTTAGTCATGAGTTGAAGAGAAAAACCTAATGTCCTGGAGAAAACTCACTCCTAAGATTTTGTTTGTCATGCCACTTCTTTGTCCGTTCTTTATAGTTTTTTGCATTTTCATAAGCATCATTTCGAAACTCATCCATCTCATTCAATTGAAGAAGTCGTTTTTCCCCTATTGCCTTCAAATCAAAATTAAACTTCTTTAGAGACCAATAAGCTTTATGCTAAAAATCAACAAGGAGATGACATGCTTTTCAAAACACTAATAGATAAGGAGACATCCCAATAGATATTTTAAAAGTTGTACGATATGCCTACAAAGCATCACCAAGCTTCTTTGCCCAATCCTTTCTATTCGTGTTGACCATCGTCTCAATAATATTCTTGATTTCTTGATTTTAAATTTCAACTTGGCCAATTTTCTGAGGATGGAAGGTAAGTTTTATCTTGTTCTTCACAACATATTTAGAGAGAAGGTTGTCGAACAACTTGATGTAAAAGTAGGTCCCTTCATTACTAATAATAGCTCGTGGAATGCCAAATCTTGTGAATATGTTCTTATGCAAAAATTTAAGCACTACCATTGCAGTAATTGCCTCCACCCACTTTGACACATAATCAACTGATAACAATATATAAACAAAGAAAAAAGAGGTAGGAAAAGGACTCATAAATAGCATAAATAATTCTAGCATTGAAAAGCTTCAAAATTTCAGCTCTCACATTTTCCTTCATTGTTGGATTTAATCTTCTTTGGGGCTCAATGGATGGTTTGAAAAGTTCCTACATTATAATCTTGTGTATGCAAATGGAAGGAATTATACCTTTTATGTGAAAGGTAGTCCATCCCAAGGCTATTCTATGCTCCCTTAACACACACAATAACTTTTTCTCTTCTTCGGGTGTAAGTGATGCCGCAAAAATCATTGGAAAGGTTTAACTATCACCCAAGAAAGCATAGTAGAGATGCTCAAGCAATTGCTTTAACTCTAGAGTTGTAGTTTGCTATACTTTTTCTATAGAGATTGTAGAATCCGTCTTTGCTACCACTGGTTCCAACCTCTCCACTTCTTTGCTAAATGATGTAACCTACTACAATGCTTCAAGGGCAAATACATAGTGAAGAAATTCTTCACTAACAAAAGGAAAATCAAATTCACAAAGAGTAGAGTTATTGAAATCTAAATCATGAGATGAAGTGGTGATACATCATTCTATGTGATCGGTTGGCATATCCTCTTGAAAGGCTTCAACTTCACATTGCTTAATGATATCTACCCAAAAGAAAGTGCTTAGTGATGAGTGCTTAAAAAGCACTAAAATTACCATGATTTAATGTACTTTAATTGATTAAATAGATTTATATTCGTATGATTTTATCATATTTTTATATAAATTTATCTTTTCAGAATCAAGGGTATTTTTTTATTGTTTTTTAGGTATTTTAGTTCAAAAATAACTTAAAGACTCAATGAAAAAAATAATGGAGGCAATACATCACAAATTTGTTGAGAAAATAAACGAGAAAAAGTAAAAAAGATGGAAAAATTGGACAAAATGGGTCAAAAATGTCAAAAAGGTAAAAATCGCACGAGCAACCGCCCAGCCGCGTCGAGAAACGCTCACAACGTACCCATTCACGCCCAGTCCCGTGCGCACAACCACCCATTGCGCCAAGTTTCGTGCTCACCATCTGATCTGCGCCAAGTTGCACACTGAGTCCCACGTTGTGTCGCACGCACATCTGTTCAATGATCACCTTCTCCTACGCACAGCAGTTGCCCATCTACCATACCGATAACCCATCTGGCGAGATTTTTGCGCCCCATATGCGGGCCAACCTGTCCAAACGCATCTAAATTCAAATTTTGAAATATTTTCCCCATTTTTTTGGCCTTTTCCTCATCTATAAAACAACCCTCTACCCCATTCCAAAACACATAATTTTCTAAGCTCTTTCTCTCTCTAAAAAGTTTCCTTTTTTAATTTTTATTTTAAAAGTTCTCTTTTTGAGAGGAACTAGTTATGTTTTTATAAATTTTTAGTTTTGGATTCAATAAACAGATATGCAAATCTATTTGGAGGTTTTCCAGTAACAGAATTAACATCAAACTATTATAAGGATTCTTTTAAGGTATTATTTTGATGGATTCTTTACAGTTATCATTTTATGTTTTATTCTTATATGTTATATTTAATTTATGTGTGATTAAATTTAACATGACTGGTTGTTTGTAAATATGATATAGTTATAACGTTATTATGCTTGTGAAATATTAAATAGGTAAAACACTTTCATAAAATAAATTGATTTTATTTTTATTTAAGATTTTATATTAAGGATGTTAGAGAGAAATACATTATTTTTCATTACAAACTTAAATCTGAAAATTAGATTTTAAGGTTTAATTATTCGGTCTAATTTAGAGTAGTGCTCTTTTATTTGTTGGTACAATCGCCTAGTAGTTAGAGTGAAACTCTATTTCAAAATTTTTTTATAAGAACTATTATTCGAAAAATGTATTGACGACATATTTTCAGTATTGATTTTAAAACTTGAAAGTTAGTACTTGGAAAATTAAATTCTTAGGTTTAATTTAGACACCTTGAATAAAGTCTAATTATTTGACTCCGCCTAAAGCTGTAATTAGATGGTTTTCTATTTTCTTAGAAATAAAGCTAAAATTTAATATTTAATTAATTAATAGACCCTACCTAAGAATATTAGTTAATTAATATTAAACAAAAAAAATTGGGCCCCGCCTAAGGACACTTTCATACCAAAAAGAAAAAAATCAACAAATATTAATTTATATCTTTAATAACCTAAATACTACGAGCAAGTATAATTAACTTAATTATTATATCATTAAATACTACACTGTTATGAATAATAAAATTTGCATTATTGTTTATTGAATTATATCTATGTTTATATTTATTTTCATGTTATTAGATTAGAAAACGAACAAACCAAAATATTGTGACAAAATGTTTAAGATTTAATTTTGTTTTCAAGATTTTGAATAATAAATTAAAAAACATATATATTCCTTCCTTAGATCGACCTTGGGAGTATACTTAACATTTTCTATAAAATGATTCGTGCACTTGCGAGAGTTTTACAAATAATAAAACCACAAAAGGGTAATTATCGTAAGATCGATATTTGCAATGCTGGTCTTGCGATTTCATTATCATCCATCACTTGGATCTTCTACAAATCTAATGGCTTTATAAATGTTGAACGTAACCTCTTCCTTTTTCACTCTTAATGTTAACTCACCCTTTAGAACATCCATTAAAGCACTTCCCGTAGCCAAGAATTAGTAGGATATCTTAGCCTTCATCCATATCTAACACCACAAAATCAATAGGAAAAATAAATTTATCCACCTTTACCAATACATCTTCTATGATTCCATGTGAATACTTGATGGATCGGTCTACTAGTTACAAAGAAATGGTTGTTTGTTTCATCTCTCCAAGTCCCAATTTCCTATAAACGAAAAGTGGCATAAGATTAATGCTAGCCCTTAGATCACATAAAACTTTATCAAAAAATGAATTTCCAATAATGTAAGGAAAAGTGAAACTCCCTGGATTTTTTTTATTTTTGAAGTAATTTATTTTAAAGAATGGCACTACATTCTTCAGAAAGCTTCACTGTTTCAAACTCCTCCAACCTTCTCTTCTTGGAAATGATGTCCTTAAGGAATTTGGCATTTGTTCCAAGGCATCTAGAAAAGGAATATTTATGTGAATTTTCTTAAAATTATCCAAAAACTTAGAAAATTGCTCATCTAATTTTTGTTTTTGAAAGCATTGAGGATAAGGAAGTAGAGTAGAGAGAATAAGAGGATTGTTAGGAAATGAAACTTTTGGAGGCATGTCAGTCTCTCTTAGTGTATCATCAACAATCTTCTATTCTTCTAGTTTATTACTACTTTGGCCATTGTTTAGAGCCATAGGGGTGGACTACGTTTCCTTTAATGGTAACCTCTCAAGTTCCATTCCACTCCTAAGTGTAATGGCCTTGCATTTTTCCTTTGGATTCACTTCAGTATCGCTAGGAAAAGTTCCTCATTGTTAGGCACTGGTGGTCATGGCTAGTTGCCAAATTTTCATTTTAAGATTTTTCATAGTGGGTCCCATATTGCTATAATGAGTCTTAATTTTATCCAACCCTTAATCACCCTTTTTAAACCTTTCTTTGGTCTCATCAACAAAGGAAACCATGGCATCCTTAAGTGACATCTTCTTCTCACTTGGTTGACTATCAAACCTTGGAGGATGTTGCAACACATTCTTTGTGTTTCCATAAGAAAAATTCTCATGATTTCAAAGAATTGAATGGTAGTAATTTGGCATAGGATTACCATGATAGTTATCGGAACTATCATACTTGAATATACAACATATTCAACACTTTGTGGTATTCTTTGGGTTGTCAAGGCTAAAACCTGAGGAGATAGAGAAGCAACTTGAGCTAAAAGGATAACAAACGGCTCCAATTCATGATTCCTAACAACTTTCTTAGTCATAGATCTTTCAGTTGGCCATTGATAGTTGTTTGAGACCATTTCTTCCAAAAGAGAAGTAACACCCTTAAGTATCTTTGACATAAAGTCCTACCAAAAGCAGCATCAACTAAGGTTCTAGTTTCTCATTTAACCCATTATAGAACATCTAAACTTGCAACCAATCCAGCAATACATACTGAGGGCAACGCTAAATCAAATCTTTATACATTTTTCTTGCTTCATAAAGTGTCTCAAAATCATTTTTTTTCTGAATTGATCAATCGCATTCCTAAGTTGGGTTATTTTTTTAAGTGGAAAGAATTTAGCAGTAAATATTTTCTGCCATATCTTGCCAACAAGTGATGCTTTCCGTTTGTAGAGATTGTAGCCAACCTCTGGCCATATCCCTCAATGAAAAAGGAAACAATCTTAGTCTAATGGTGTCTTTGATAATACCATTCATCTTTACAATGTCATAAATCTCCAAAAAAATTACCAAATGAATATTAGGATTATCAAGCCACAATCTACTAAATTGGGTTTTGGGGTTTATGGTTTAAGGTTAAGGTTAAATTTATGGGTTAAGATTTTGGGTTGAAATTATTATTTTTTAAAATATGGTATGGAGTTCTATGATTTGGAACTTAAAATTATTGGCATTAATGGTTTGGCGTCTTACACCTGAGTAATTGTCATTCACATTTGGCCTTAAATAACACTTCAAGGTGCATTCATGCTTTAATGATGCAAAGTGTCGGATACACCCTACTGCGTATCTTCCTTCAAAGACAAGGAAGGTGATTGGTTAACCACCAAGCATCAAATATATACATCCACATTGCTTCTATGCATAATTTGTCTCACTTTTTTTTATCTTACACTTTCTAGCCAACAAGATATATTCCCTCGTCATTGCGGCTAAACCATCTGAACAAAATCATTTTGCACTTAGACCTTTTGATGGAGCAATTTATATCTTGGAGCCTACAGTTTTGATACTTCAATGTACTTCATTTATGTTCAAACGCATTATTGCATGGGAAAAGCGGGCAAGCAAGTCGTTGCAGATCCTAGGTGTAGAAGCATCTAATCCTTTTCCTCACAACCGTGTTCGACGATTTTGTTTCCATTTCAAATTTTCAAAGGGTTTAGTGATGAGTGCTCAAAAAGCACTAAAAACCATGATTTTATGCACATTAATTGATTAAAAATATGTATATTTATATGTTTTATCATATATTTATATAAATTTGTCTTTTTCGGAATCACGGGTGTTTTTATTGTTTTTCAGGTATTTTCACTTAAAAACGTAACTTAAAGACTCAAAGAGGAATACTGGAAGCAATACATCACAAATATATTAATAAATAAATGGGTAAAGGTCAACAAATATGGAAAAATTGGACAAAATGGGTCAAAAGGGTCAAAAATGTCAAAAAGGAGAAAATCGCGCACAAGGCTGAGCCCCGCGCGCGCTAACGCTAGGCCGCACAAGACGCCAAGTCCGCGCAAGACGGCCCGCACCCATTCCCAGTTCCGTGCGTGCCCGCGCGCGTATCTCTTGCTCCCGCGCGTGCCCGTGCGTGCAGCGCCTGCCTTCCGTGCGCGCCTGTGCGTGCCCCAGCTGCCCTCCACGCGCGCCGCTGCCATTTCGCCCCATTTTTGCACGCAGCCGCCTCATGTCATGCTGACGTCATCAGTATGACGTCAGCAATTACCACTCCGCGTTTTCATAATTTTTTAACATTTTTTCCCCCACTTTTTCTCTCCATCTTCACCTATAAATACCCTCCTTCTCTTCACTTCTAAACACACCTCAAAACCATTCTTCTCTTCTCTTTCTTTCTCTCATTTCTTAGTTTTTAAGCTTTTCTTAGTTTCTTTCTTAGTTTCTAGTTTTTCTTAGTTAATTTCTCTTAGTTTTAGAGTTCTTTCCTTTTTGGGAAGAACTAGTTATGTTTTTGTAATTTATTAGCTTTTTGATTCAATAAATGGGAGTGCAAATTCCGCTTGGTGGTTTTCCAGCAACGGGAATAGCATCGAAGTACTGTAAAGATTTTCATGCATAAATCAAACTCATTAAGAAAAAATTTCAAGATATATGCCTTTTACAAATGAAGAAAGTGTAATGACTTTTTAGGGAATTACTTTCTATATCTTTCTTTTGTAATTAGCCTTTACTCACAACTTTGTAGGCAATGTGGGTCATAGTATGTAGATTATACTATATATTCTTTCTCTCTATATTTTTCTGAAGATATTTTTCAATATATATCATTTTTTAGAGAGTCAACCCATGTACAGATTGTACATTTTTTTGTTTTTTGGATTTTGGTGAGTGGTTAATTTTGTGGCTTTTTTGTTTGATCTTGGTTTAGGTAACCCCAGATATGTCTCTCTTTTTTTGTAACAGTCATGCACGAATGAGATAAAAACATATACTATCAATTTCTACTCAAATCATTTAATCTAAGCAAAAATAATAATAAAAAATATACGACACTCTATTAAGATGAGAAAAAATTCATACATTCAATATTAATGCCTATAGAGATCATCTAAGAATTTGAAGAAATAAGAAATGTGTTTGGAGTAGAAAAATATATATTTCACTCTGAATAAGGGAAATTAGGCTCAAATTATATCTCACAAAGGTAGTCTCCACTAAAACAAATTCATAAACACCGATTTTGGGTTTAATATAATTTCTACATCTTATCAAGAAATACTAGTTATGACAAAAACTAACTAATTATCAAAAATAATTACAAAATATTTCATGATATGTTTTCAAAAATTAATCTAACAGTACAAAAGACTTAACTATTTACTTAAATTTGATTTAAAGAAATGATAAATTTTTGTGAATTTTTTTTTAATTCTAAAAATTACTAAATCACAAAAAGAAAATAAAATGAAACAAAATAAATGAAGATGTGAACATAAAAAGAAAAATTAATAATTTTTTAAAATTTTTTTTTTAAATTTTTAAATTGTTAAATCTTTTTTTTTCTTTTCTAATTAAGCATGGTAACTTTTCACCACCCCAACCTAGAACTTACATTTTCCTCAATGTAACAAATCGTAAATTAAAGATAAAGAGAAAAGAGAAGAAAGATTACCTATTTTCGAGAATGTAAGTAGTAATGGAGAAATATAGTATTCATCATATTCATCATTAAAGTGTATACAAACAGATTGCTGTGAACTTCTAACAACTCAACAAATATTTTTAGTTTTAACAATTTAAAAATTATTCACATATAATTAAACTTAAATAAACAATAAAATTAAGTATATAAAACAAATAACAAAAATTACCTAAAATGACGGGTTGCTTCCCATCCAAATAAGTTAGTTTAACGCCTTAGCAAGACGAATTGGGATTTCCTTTTAAGTAAACTCAATGTCCCCTCATCATTGAGTCAATCAAACCTACAAGTAAGACAAGATTGTCTACCTATACTTTTTCAGTCATGTCCTATGGATTTTTAAATTTTTCTGTACTTAAAACTAGGGACATGCTTATGAGTTTTCTAGGTACAAATCAAATAATTAAAGGCATCAAAACACAATTGTACCTAGATCAATCAAAACAACTAACTCCTTAGATTGTAATTAAAACTTTTAAAATTTTGGAGATAGTTTCAGATTTTTTTTTTGTTTTTTTTTGGTTTTTTTAAGTATAATATCTAAGTTAAAATAACATAATCAAGATAACCAAGAAAGGTTCTGTGAAAGAATGGTGGTGCAAAGGCTCCTTAAAAAACCATCCTCCTGCATTTAACAACGCTCCCAAGAAAGACTAATAAGACAAAGGCTTTCCAAGAACTAGTCTCCTGTATTTAACTCCCTTAGATCTTTACTTTTCATGCTATTAAAATTAAGTTAATTAAGTTAAGTTAAGTAAAAATTTAAGTTAATTAAGTTAATGAAACTCTAAGTTAATTAAGTTAAGTTAAGTAAAATCTAAGTTAATTAAGTTAATGAAAATGTAAGTTAATTAAAAAGCTAAGTTAATTAGGTTAATTTAAATAAAAATTTAAGTTAATTAAGTTATCGAAAATCTAAGTTAATTAAAAAGCTAAGTTAATTAAGTTAGTAAAAACTTAAGTTAATTAAGTTAAATGAAAATTAAGAGAAAAAAAAAACATAGTAAAAAATAATAAAATAAAATAAAAATAAAATAGAATAAAATAAAATTAAAAAAAGGAAAATAAAATAAAATAAATAAAAATAAAATAAAATTAAAAGGTAAAAAAAAATTAAAATTGAATTTTTTTTATTTTTTATTTAAAAAAATAAAATTAAGATTTAAAAACTTAAAAATTAAATGAAAATTAAAAATTAAGTTTTTTTTTTATTTTTTTATTTTTTTTATTTTTTCAATTTTTTTATAATTTTTTATAATTTTTTTATTTTATTTTTTATTTAAAATTTATTTAAGTTTTTTTTAATTTTTTAATTTTTTAATTTTAATTTTTTTATTTATTTTTACTTTTTTTTACTATTCTTGAACGGTAAGTTTTATTTTATTTTTTTTAATTTTCCTTGTATTTTTTATTATTATGAAATTTGAAAAAAAAATTTTGTTTTTTTTTGAAATTATTTTAATTTTTATTTATTTTTGTTTTTACTATTTACGAACAACAATTTTATTATTATATATTTATTATTTTTTTGTTTTTTTATGAAAGAAAAAAAAATTTATTTTAATTTTTATTAAATTTTTGTTTTTATTTTACTATTCACAAACAACAAAAAAAAATTTAATTTATTTTTGTTTTTTTTAATCAAAATAAAAAAAATCACAATTATTTACAACACAAAAAGTTTTTTAAAATTTTGATAAATAATTTAAAAACGCTATTCCTTCTCCGGCAACGGCGCCAAAAACTTGATCGAGGCAGAACCGATATCGCCAATCCTGCCCGTTACTTTGGTTTTATTTATTTATAAAACTCTCGCAAGTGCACGAATCATTTCGTAGAAAATGATAAGTATACTCCCAAGGTCGATCTAAGCGGAATTTGCACTCCCGTTGCTGGAAAACCACCAAGCGGAATTTGCACTCCCATTTATTGAATCAAAAAGCTAATAAATTACAAAAACATAACTAGTTCTTCCCAAAAAGGGAAGAACTCTAAAACTAAGAGAAATTAACTAAGAAAAACTAGAAACTAAGAAAAGCTTAAAAACTAAGAAATGAGAGAAAGAAAGAGAAGAGAAGAATGGTTTTGAGGTGTGTTTAGAAGTGAAGAGAAGGGGGTATTTATAGGTGAAGATGGAGAGAAAAAGTGGAGGAAAAAATGTTAAAAAATTATGAAAATGCGGAGTGGTAATTGCTGACGTCATACTGATGACGTCAGCATGACATGAGGCGGCTGCGCTCAAAAATGGGGCGAAATGGCAGCGGCGCACGCGGAGGGCAGCTGGGGCGCGCATAGGCGCGCGCGGAAGGCAGGCGTTGCGCGTACGGGCGCGCGCGGGAGCAGGAGATACGCGCGCGGGTGCGCGCAGAACTGGGAATGGGCGCGGGCTGATGCGCGCGGACGTGGGGCGTGCTGCGCGCGGCTGGGCGCTGGGGCGCGCGGTGCTCGGCGCGGCGGCACGATTTTCTCCGTTTTGACATTTTTGACCCATTTTGTCCAATTTTTCCATATTTGATGACCTTTACCCATTTATTTATTAATATATTTGTGATGTATTGCTTCCAGTATTGCTTCCAGTATTCCTCTTTGAGTCTTTAAGTTACGTTTTTAAGTAAAAATACCTGAAAAACAATAAAAACACCCGTGATTCCAAAAAAGACAAATTTATATAAATATATGATAAAACATATAAATATATATTTTTAATCAATTAATGTGTATAAAATCATGGTTATTTTAGTGCTTTTTGAGCACTCATCATTTAGCAATGAGTATTGGACATCAATTGTACTTAATGCACATCTGATTCCCTCGGAGGGGGAACCATTGTCTAATCCCTCTCTTTACAGACGATTGGTTGGCAGCCTGGTTTATCTTACAGTTACTCATCCAGACATTTCTTATGTTGTTCATCAGGTGAGCCAGTATCTGTTTGCTCCACGATCGACTCACTATGTTTCTACTCTGCGTATTATACGATACTTGAAAGGCACTATCTTCCATGGCCTTTTCTACTTAGCTCACTCTCCTCTACTTAGGAGTAATCTATATAATCTGTACTTTTCTTCGTATCATTAGTAAAAGCAATGTTTGGGAACCAAGCTTCTAGGAATTAGTTATGTAGTTATTGAAGGGGTTTTCATCATTACACTAGGTTCCACAAGAACAAAGAGGTCTTCTTATAGAGGCGACATTTTGTTGTGAGAGCCAATCAATCTATGCATGCTTTAACGATGTAAAGTGTCAAATACATCCTACTGCGGATCTTCCTTAAATGACAAGGTATGTGATTAGTTAACCACCAAACATCAAATACATACATCCACATTGCTTCTATGCATAATTTTTTGTCACTTGTTTTTTATCTTACACTTTCTAGCCAACAAGATATATCCCCTCGTCATTGTAGCTAAACCATCTGAACTAAATCATTTTGCACTTAGACCTATTAATGGAGCAGTTTATATCTTGGAATCTACAGTTTTGATACATTAATGTACTTTAGTTATGTTCAAACGCATTATTGCATGAAAAAAGCGGGCAAGCAAGTCGTTACAGATCCTAGGTGTAGAAGCACCTAATCCTTTTCCTCACAACCGTGTTCAATTTCATCAAGATTAGATTCATCTTCTTCTCGTCCATGAAACTCCGCAAGCCATATATGAGATGAAAAGTTGGAATGCATTAAGCAAGTTTGTTTGGCAACTTGAGCGTTATTACATTTTGATTTTCAGTTGCTTTCTCTTTTTGAAGTTAGGTGTAATCTGTATAAACTGTACTTTTATTCATATCATTAGTAAAAGAAATGTCCTAGATCCATGCTTCTAGGAATTAGTTATGTAGTTATTAAAGAAGTTTTCATCATTATAGTAGGTTCCAAAAGAACAAAGAGGTCTCATTACAGATGCTTCATTTTCTTGTGAGAGTCAATCAATCTATGCATGCTTTAACGATACAAAGTGTCGGATACACCCTACTGTGTATCTTCCTTCAAAGACAAGGAAGGTGATTGATTAACCACCAAACATCAAATATATACATCCACATTGCTTCTATGCATAATTTGTCTCCCTTGTTTTTTATCTTACACTTTCTAGCCAACAAGATATATTCCCTCGTCATTACGGCTAAACCATTTGAACAAAATTATTTTGCACTTAGACATTTTGATGGAGCAGTTTATATCTTGGAAACTACAGTTTTGATACTTTAATGTACTTCATTTATGTTCAAACACATTATTGCATGGGAAAAGCGGGCAAGCAAGTCGTTGCAGATCCTAGGTGTAGAAGCACCTAATCCTTTTGCTCACACCCGTGTTTGATTTCATCAAGATCAAATTCATCTTCTTCTCGTCCAAGAAAATCAGCAAGCCATATATGAGATGAAAAGGAATGCATTAAGAAAGTTTGTTTGGCAACTTATGCATAAATAATTTATAAACTTTCTAAATTTTGGATTGTAATTTTGTTGAGAAAGTGAGTGAGATCAGTTATCTTACTAAACTTTTAACATAAATATCTAGATTGGTGTTGCAGCATGGAATTTCTAGGTTGAGTTAGCTTTACAGTCTTATGTGGAATTCTTATTACTATGAACCATCTCTTATTCTCAATCTTTGGCAGAATAAGTAAGCATTGTAAAAATAAAATAAATTCAATAGACTAAAATAATGACACCGATAATTTAACGCGATTTACCCTTTAATTTGAGCTAAGTCTACGGGACAAATTCTGAAAAATATTTATTTACTAATAAATTAATTGGTACAAAGTGAGAGATAATACAACAAATTGAAATAAACGCAAAATAGTGTCATACAAGTATTTCCTAAACTCACTATTTTGTCACTCCTCTTTTAGAAAAATATTTTTTCTAAGATATTTTCTCACACTCTCTTACACACACAACACTATTTTTTTCAAAGGAAATTGTTCTTTTGCTTTTGTTTTTCTTCTCTTCTTTTGGTGTGTTGATTTATCTCTAAGGCAAAGATATTGCCTATCCCTTATATGGCCATAAATTGGTAACATAGCTAACCAAATTTTAGCTACAAAAATATTATATGTATTTGTCAAATGTGGTTGCACCTAACATTTGTGATTACACTTAACATTTTTTTTCTTCCATGTAGGAGGGACCTACAAATCTTCCAATCCTAACTACATAGAGAGCTCTACCAATCCAGTAGCTAAACGACAGTATTTAAAATTCTATCTTGGTAGAATTTTCGTCAACATGTTTGATCCTTTTTCCTCTGTATGGATCTTCTCAAGTTGTAGTATCTTCTTCCCCATTACATTCATAATCCAGTGATATCTCACATCAATATGTTTTGATCTCAAATGAAATGAGACAATCTTTCCAAGGATATAACTTATCTTTGTGGGTTTAGTATAGGGTTAAAATTATTATTTTTCTAAATATGGCTTATCTTTCCAAGGATTTGAGATTTTGTGTTTAGGGTTTTGCCCAAGAAACTAATCAAGATGGTTTTAGTCCTTTACATATGGCATCTTCAAATAGGCATTTGGAGATTGTCAAAGAAATTCTTAGAGTTGACTCAAAATTATGTCGGCTACAAGGAAGAAATAGATTGACGTCTCTTCATTGTGTAGCTAACAGGAAAAGTAAGAATATATGAGTCAAGACCATCAACTACAAGCAATCGGTTCTCAAACATTTCAGAAAGATTCTCAAATGTTTCTATAAATTCCTCAAGAGAAACCAATTTTGAAGGAACTCATAGGCTTTCTATGGGAATAAACTTACCAGTTTATCAAAATGAAGGATCTAAAAGATCTGAAACAATAGAAGAAAGATTTAATAGATCTGAAGATCAGACGGAAAGACCAATGAGTTCAACACTCTTTGATATGGGATATGAATAAAACACTAGGTTCCAGAATGTTATGGTATTACAAAAACCGCCATTTAATGAATATCTAAAAGAGATGTTTTGGGATCAAAACATCTTTAAGCAAAGTCACATTTTCAATGCTCTTAGGACAAGCCAAAAGTATTTCTCTAACAATCTCAACCCTTCCTCTGCTAGCTGCACAATGAAGAGACATCAATCTATTTCTTCCTTGTAGCCGACATAATTTTGAGTCAACTCTAAGAATTTCTTTGACAATCTCCAAATTCCCATTTGAAGATGCCATATGTAAAGGACTAAAACCATCTTGATTAGTTTCTTGGGCAAAACCCTAAACAAAAAATCTCAAATCCTAAAACCCTAAGCCATATTTAGAAAATTAATAATTTTAACCCTATACCTGAACCCACAAAAATAACAATAAACAATAAAGCTAAACACTAAACCCAAAATCCCAAATCCCAAAACCCTACAACCTATTTAGAAAAATAATGATTTTAACCCATAACCTTACCCAACAAATATAACACAAAACTATAACACACAAATATAATCCTAAACCTTAAACACTAAAATCAACTCCAAAATCCCAAAACCTTAAATCCTTATTCCAAATCCCAAAACTCTATACTCTATTTGAAAAATAATAATTTTAACCCTAAACCATAACCCACAAATATAACCATAAAACCTAAACCCTAAACACCAATTCCCAAATCCTAAATCATGAACCCAAATCCCTACAACCTATTTAGAAAAATAATAATTTTAACCCTAATCCTTAAACCACAAATATAACCCTAAATCCTAAATAATAAACTTTAAACCCCAAATCTCAAATCCTAAATCCCAAACCCCTACAACCAATTTAGAAAAATAATAATTTTAACCATAAACCTTAACCCACAAATATAACCTAAACAATAAACACAAAGCCTTAAACCCCAAATCCCAAATACCCCAAATCCAAAACCCCTACACCCTATTTAGAAAAATAAGAATTTTAACCCTACACCTTAACCAACAAAAATAACACTAAACAATAAACGCTGAACACTAAACCCAAAATCCCAAATCCTAAAACCCTAAACCAAATTTAGAAAAATTATAATTTTGACCCTAAACCTTTACCCTCAAATATAACCCTAAATCCCAAAACCGTAAAACCCTAAACCCTAAATCCCAAAATCCTAAATCCTAAACCACAAAACCCTATTTATGAAAATAATAATTTTAATAATATATTTTATTGTTAAGTAATAATTATTTAGAAAATTAATAATTTTAATCCTAAATCACAACCCACAAATATAACCCAAAACCATAAACCCTAAACCCCAAATTCAAAAACCAAAATCCCTAAATCTAAAATCCAAATCACAAAACACTTCACTCTACTTTGTAAAATAATAATTTTAACCCTAAACCTTAAACCACAAATTTAACCCTAAACCCTAAGCCCCAAACCCCAAATCTCCTATCACAAATATGAAACCCCTTTACCCTATTTAGAAAAATAATAATTTTAACCCAATATCTTAACCCACAAAAATAACACTAAATAATAAACCTAAACCCTAAACCACAAACCCTAAATTCCAAAACCCTAATCCCTATTTAGAAAAATTATAATTTTGTCCCTAAACTACTACCCTCAAATATAACCCTAAACCCTAAAACCTAAACCCCAAATCCTAATTACTAAATCCTAAACCTCAAAACCCTAAACCCTATTTATAATAATAATAATTTTAATAATATATTTTATTTTTAAGTAATAATTATTTAGAAAAAAAAAAAATTTTAATCCTAAACCATAACCCACAAATATAACCCAAAACCCCAAATTAAAAAACCCAAAACTCTATATCCTAAATCCCAATCACAAAACTCTTTACCCTATTTTGAAAAATAATAATTTTAACCCTAAATCATAACCCACAAATTAAATCCTAAATCCTAAGCCCCAAACCCCAAATCTCATATCACAAATCTCAAACCCCTACACCATATTTAGAAAAATAATAATTTTAACCCTATACCTTAACCCACAAAAATAACACTAAACAAAAAACCTAAACCCTAAACCCAAAATCCTAAATTCCAAATTCCAAAACTGTAATCCTTATCTAGAAAAATTATAATTTTGTCCCTAAACCTTTACCCTCAAATATAACCCTAAACCTAAAAACCTAAACCCCAAATCCAAATTCTTGAATCCTAAACCTCAAAACCCTATTTATAATAATAATAATTTTAATAATATATTTTATTTTTCAATAATAATTATCTAAAAAAATAAGGATTTAAATAATATATTTTGTCTGACTAAAAAATAATAATTAAATGATATTGTTTAAATTTTAAAAATATATAGTAGTATTAAGGTAATATACAATTTTTTTCACTCCATTCCAAAAGTAAACTAAATACCATAGTAATGATTCATTCTTTCATTCCAATGGTCAAACCAAATATTACTGTTCCCATTCCATTCACATTCTCATTCATATTTCGATTTTATTCTTTTGTCCATGTTGAAGGTGTTCAAATTTAAGTCCACAGTCAGCACATTTAAACTCATGATAATCATATTAAGATGTTTACTTTACAACAGGAGATGATGGATCAATGACATTATGTGATGATGAGATTTTTACACAAGACTAGTCAAAATATAGCATCATAATTCTTTACTATAATATCACAAGTAAAACCTACCTCACAACATCCATCAATTTCTCCATCTTCTTAGACTTATGATTTTTTTTCTTATAGGAGTTATATTATTATTTTTAATTAATGTAGAGACATTTGGTATTTGTTAAAGCTGAAGTTCTTGAATAAATGCTAGAAAATCTTGGTTAACTGTATAATGAGACATTTGGTAATAGAATGGAAAACACTGTATATTACCCTAATACTACTATATTCAGTAAAATTTAAATAATATCATTTTATTATATTTTTTTTCAAACAAAATTCATTATCTAAATCATTATTTTTCTAAATAATTATTACTGAAAAACAAAATATATTATTAAAATTATTATTCTTACAAATAGGGTCTAGGGATTTGAGGTTTAGGATTTAGGAATTTGGGATTTGGGGTTTATGGTTTGGGTTTAAGGTTATATTTTAAGGTAAAGGTTTAGGGTCAAAATTTTAATTTTTCAAAATAGGATTTAGGGTTTTGGGATTAGATATTTTGTGTTTAGGGTTCAGGATTATTCTTTAGTGTTATTTTTGTAGGTTAAGGTATAGAGTTAAAATTATTATTTTTCTAAATAGAGAGTAGGGGTTTCGAATTTGTGATATGATATATTGGATTTGGGGTCTAGGCTTTATTCTTAAAATTATTATTTTTATAAATAAGGTTTAGGGTTATAAGGTTTAATATTTAAGATTTTTGGATTTGGGGTTTTTGGTTTTAGGATTTAGGGGTTGGGGTTTAGGTTTTAGAGTTTAGGGTTATATTTGAGGGTTAAGGTTTAGGGTCAAAAATATATTTTTTCTAAATAGGGTTTAGGGTTTTCGGAATTGGGATTTTGGATTTAGTGTTTAGCTTTATTGTTTTTTTTTGTGGATTCAGGTATAAGGTTAAAAATTTTATTTTTCTAAATGGGGTGTAGGGGTTTGGGATTTGAGATTTGGGGTTTAAAGTTTATTATTTTGGGTTTCGAGTATAGAGTTATATTTGTGGGTTAAGGATTAGGATTAAAATTATTATTTTTCTAAATAAAGTGATGGGGTTTTGGATTTCGGATTTGTGATCGAGGATTTCGGAATTGGGGTTTTAGGTTTTAGTTTTATGGTTATTTTTATGGGTTAAGGTTTAGGCTTAAAATTATTATTTTTCAAAAAAACAATAAAGCTAAACACTAAATCCAAAATCCCAATTCCAAAAACCCTAAATCCTATTTAGAAAAATTATATTTTTGACCCTAAACCTTAACCCTCAAATATAACCCTAAGCTCTAAAACCTAAACCCCAACTCCCAAATCCTAAAACCAAAAACCCCAAATCCAAAAATCTTAAATATTAAACCTCAAAACCCTAAACCTTATTTATAAAAATAATAATTTTAAGAATAAAGACTAAACCCCAAATCCAATATATCATATCACAAATCCGAAACCCCTACTCCCTATTTAGAAAAATAATAATTTTAACCCTATACCTTAACCCATAAAATAACACTAAAGAATAATCCTGAACCCTAAACACAAAATATTTAATCCCAAAACTCTAAATCATATTTAGAAAAATTAAAATTTTGACCCTAAACCTTTACCTTAAAATATAACCTTAAACCCAAACCATAAACGCCAAATCCTAAATTCCTAAATCCTAAACCTCAAATCCCTAGACCCTATTTGTAAGAATAATGATTTAGATAATGAATTTTGTTTGAAAAAAAAAATAAATTGATATTATTTAAATTTTACTGAATATAGTAGTATTATGGTAATAATAAAATGATATTGATCCCTTCTTTCATTTCAATGATGAAACAAAATAAAACTGTTTCCATTCTATTCCTATTCCCATGCCCATTCTGATTCCATTCTGTTGTCCATGTTGAAAGTGTTCATATTTAAGTTCTCCATCAACAAATTTAAACTTAGGATTATTGTAATGATATTTTTACTAAACAACAGGAGATGATGGATTAATGACATGATTTTAATAATAATTATTAAATCCTATTTAGAAAAATTATAATTTTGACCATAAACTTTAAATCCTAAACCTCAAAACCATAATCCCTATTTATAAAAATAATAATTTTAATAAAATAGTTTAGTTTTCAGTAATAATATTTAGAAAAATAATGATTTTAATAATTTATTTTGTTTGACGAAAAACAAATTTAATAATATTATTTAAATTTTACAGAATATAATAGTATTAAGGTAATATACAGTGTTTTCAACTCCATTCAATTGTACACCAAATACTATAATACTTATCCCTTGTTTCATAACCATGGTCAAACCAAATAAAACTGTTTCTATTCCATTCACATTCTGATTCCATTTTGTTGTCCATGTTGAAAGTGTTCAAATTTAAGTCCACGATCAACAAATTTAAACTAAGAATTATCGTATTCATATATTTACTCAACAATAGGAGTTGATGGATCAATGACATGAGGTGAGGATGAGATTTTTACACTAACTTAGTCAAAATATAGCATCTTAATTCTCTAATACAATATCACAAATAGCACCTACCTCACAACATCAATCAATTTCTCTATCTTCTTAGACATTCATATTTTTTTCTTATATGAGTTTTATTATTTTGTTAGTTAATATAGAGACATTTGGTATATGTTAAACCAGAAGTTCTGGAATAAATGATAGAAAATCTTAAATGACAGTATATTGGGACATTTGGTTATATTACATTGGCCGATATTTAGTTGACTGGAATGAAATAGAATTAGAAATAATTTCTTCAAATTTTATGTTTGGTTGGCATGAAAAGTGGGAATTGAATGGAATTTATTACAAAAAAAGAAAGAATCATAATTAATTCATTCCTCGGTAAGGAATCATAATTTCATTCTCACCTCAAAAGGTTTTTACAATATTACCCAAATCACAAATATTACACTAAACATTAAGCTCTAAATCCTAAAACCCAAATTTTAAATCCTAAAACCAAAATTTTAAATCCCAAAACCATAAATCCTAAACCCTATGTGGAAAATAATAATTTTACCCTAAACCTAAACACAAAAATATAACCCTAAACTCTAAATCGTAAACCCATAACCCTAAACATCAAATCTCAAAAACCCAAAACCCTAAACCCAATTTATAAAAATAAAAAATGTACTATGAATCCTTAAACCCTAAATCCAAAATCCATAAACCCTAAATCCCAAATCCCAAATTAACCAACAAATATAACCATAAACCCTAAACCCTAAACACCAAATCTCAAATCCCAAATCCCAAAACCCTAAACCTTAGTCAAAAAAATTAAAATTTTGACTCTAAACCTTAACCCTCAAACATAACCTTAACCCCTAAACCATAAACCCCAAATCCCTAATTCTGAATTTCTAATCCTCAAATACCTAAATCCTATTTATAAGAATAATAATTTTAATAATATATTTTAGAAAAATAATGATTTAAATAATGTATTTTGTATGACGAAAAAATAATAATTAAATTATATTATTTAAATTTTACTGAATATAGTAGTATTAAGTTAATATACAATGTTTTCCACTCCTTTCTAATTGTAAACCAAAAACAATAATATTGATCCCTTCTTTCATTCCAATGGAGAAATAAAATAAAACTATTTCCATTCTATTCATGTTCTCATGCCAATTTTAATTCCATTCGGTTGTCCGTGTTGAAAGCGTTCAAATTTAAGTTCACGATCAGCAAATTTAAAGTCAGAATTATTGTATTGATATGTTTACTCAATAGTAAGAGATGATGGATTCATGACATGAGGTGATGATGAGATTTTTTTTACAAACTTAGTCAAAATATAGCATCATAATTGTTTACTACAATATCACAAGTAGAGACACTTGGTATATGTTAAACCTGAAGTTCTTGAATAAATGCTAGAAAATCTTAAATGACAGTATATTGGGACATTTGGTTATATTACATTGCCCATGTTTGGTTGACTCGAATGAAATGGAATTAGAAATAATTCCTACCAATTTTATGTTTGGATGGCTCGAAAAGTGGAAATTAAATGGAATCCATTACTAAAAAAAAGAAGGAATCATAATTTATTCTCCCCCACTAAAGAATCATGATTCCAATCTCTCCTCAATGTTTTTACAATTTTACCCAAACCACAAATATTACTCAAAACATTAACCCTAAATCCTAAACCCTAAACCCTAAAACTCAAATTTTAAATCCCAAAACCTTAAATCCTAAACGCTAAACCCTAAAACTCAAATTTTAAATCCCAAAACCTTAAATCCTAAACCCTAAACCCTAAAACTCAAATTTTAAATCCCAAAACCTTAAATCCTAAACCCTATTTGGTAAAATAATAATTTTACCCTAAACCAAAACACATAAATATAATCCTAAACCCTAAACCACAAACCCATAATCCTAAATATAAATATCAAATCCCAAAACCCAAAACCCAAAACCTAATTTATAAAAATGAAATTTTACCCCAAATCCTTCAACCCTAAATATAACCCTAAACCTTAAACCATAAATCCTAATTCCCAAATCATAAGACCCAATACCTTTTTTTGAAAAATAATAATTTTAACCCTCAAATATGACCCTAAACTCTAAACCCCCAATTCCAAATCATAAAACCCTAAACCCTAAATACCAAAATCCAAAATCCTAAATCTCAAAATCTTAAACCCTATTTATAAAAATAATAATTTTAATAATATATTTTATTGTTAAGTCATAATTATTTAGAAAATAATAATTTTAATGCTAAACCATAACCCACAAATATAACCCAAAACCATAAACCCTAAACCCAAAATCCAAAATCCAAAATCCAAAATCCAAAATCCCTAAATCCAAAATCCAAATCACAAAACACTTTACCTTATTTTGAAAAATAATAATTTTAACCACAAATTTAACCCAAAACACTAAACCCCAAATCCCAATTCTCATGTCACAAATACGAAAGCCCTATAACATTTTTAGAAAAAGAATAATTTTAACCCTAAACCTTAACCTAAAAAATAACACTAAACAATAAACTTAAACCCTAAACCCAAAATCCAAAATCCCAAAACCCTAAACCCTATTTAGAAAAATTATAATATTGACCCTAAACCTTTATCCTCAAATATAACCGTAAACCCTAAATCTTAAACCTCAAAAATGTAAACCCTATTTATAATAATAATAATTTTAATAACATATATATTATTTTTAAGTAATAATTATTTAGAAAAATAAAGATTTAATTAATATATTTTGTCTAACGAAAAAATAATAATTAAATGATATTTTTTATATTTTACCTAATAAAATAATATTAAGTTAATATGCAGTATTTTCTCCACTCCATTCCAATTGTCAACCAAATACTATAATATTGATCCCTTCTATGATTCCAATGGTCTAACCAAATCCCAAACCCTAAATCTCAAACCTTAAATCTCATATTCCAAATCTGAAACCCCTACACCAAATTTAAAAAAATAATAATTTTAACTCTATATCTTAACCCACGAAAATAACACTAAACAATAAACATAAACCCTAATCCCTATTTATAAAAATAAAAAATTTGCACCAAAACTTTAACCCCAAATATAACCCTAAACCCTAAACTTTAAACCCCCAAATATAACCCTAAACCCTAAATCCAAAATACAAAAACCCTAAATCCCAAATCCAAATCCTAAAACCCAATACCCTATTTTGAAAAATAATAATTTTAATCCTAAACCTTAACCAACAAATATGGCCATAAACCCAAAACCCTAAACACCAACTCTCAAATTCCAAATCCAAAACCCAAAGCCCAACACACTATTTAGAAAAAATAATAATTTTAACCCAAATCTTAACCCATAAATATAAGCCTATAACCTAAACCCTAAATAATAAAGTCTAAACCTTAAATCTCAAATCCCAAATCCCAAATCCCAAAACCCTACAACCTATTTAGAAAAACAATAATTTTAACCCTATACTTTACCCCACAAATATAACCCTAAACCATAACCCATAAAGATAAACCTAAACCCTAAATACAAAACCTTAAACCCAAAACCTCAAATCCAAAATCCCACAACCCTAAATCCCAAATCCAAATCCCAAAACTCTATACCCTATTTTGAAAAATAATAATTTTAATCCTAAACTTTAACCCACAAATATAACCATAAACCCTAAACCCTAAACCCCAATTCCCAAACTCCTACACCTTATTTAGAAAAATAATAATTTTAACCCTAATCCTTAAACCACAAATATAACCCTAATCTTAAATCCCAAATCCCAAACCCCTACAAAAAATTTAGAAAAATAATAATTTTAATCCAAAACCTTACGCACAAATATATCCCAAAACAATAAACCCAAATCCCAAATACCCAAACCCTAGACCCTATTTAGAAAAATAATAATTTTAACCCTAATCCCTAAATCCAAAATCCAAAATCCAAAATCCAAATCCAAAGTCTCCATACCCTATTTTGAAAAATAAAAATTTTACCCAAAACTTTAACCCAATAATTTAACCATAAACTCCAAACCTTGAATCTCATATCACATATCCCAAACCCCTATACCCTTTTTAGAAAAATAAGAATTTTAACCCTACACCATAACCAACAAAAAAATAAACAATAAACCCTGAACACTAAACCCAAAATCCCAAATCCCAAAACCCTAAACCTAATTAAGAAAAATTATAATTTTGGCCCTAAACCTTTACCCACAAATATAACCCTAAAATCTAAACCCTAAACCCAAATCCCAAATCCCAAATCCCAAAACCCAAAATCCAAAATCATAAACCTCAAAACCTTAAACACTATTTATAAAAATAATAATTTTAATAATATATTTTATTGTTAAGTTATAATTATTAAGAAAAATAATAATTTTAATCCTAAACCATAATCCACAAATATAACCCACAACAATAAACCCTAAACCCCAAATCCAAAATCCCAAATGCCTAAATGCAAAATCCAAATCACAAAACACTTTACCCTATTTTGAAAAATAATAATTTTAACCCCAAACCTTAAACCACAAATTTAACCCTAAACACTAAACCCTAAATCCCAAATCTCATATCACAAATCCGATACCCCTACAACTTATTCAGAAAAATAATAATTTTAACCCTATACCTTAACCCATGAAAATAACATTAAAAATAAAATTAAACCCTAAACCCAAAATCCCAAATCCCAAAACCCTAAACTCTATTTAGAAAAATTATTATTTTGTCCCTAAACCTTTACCCTTAAATATAACCCTAAACCCTAAACCTAAAAACCTAAGCCCTAAATCCCTAATTCCTAAATCCTAAACCTCAAAACCCTAAAACCTATTTATAATAATAATAATTTTAGTAATATATTTTATTTTTCAGGAATAATTATCTTGAAAAATAAGAATTTAAATAATGTAATTTGTTAGACGAAAAAATAATAATTAAATGATATTGTTTAAATTTTACTGTATATAGTAGTATTAAAGTAATATACAATGTTTTCCACTCTATTCCAATGGTAAACTAATTACTCTAATATTGATTCATTCCTTCATTTCAATGGTCAACCAAATAAAACTTTTCCCATTCTATTCACATTCTCATTCCTATTCCGATTCCATTTTGTTGTCCACGTTGAAACTGTTCAAATTTAAGTCCATGGTCAGCACACATTTAAACTCATGATAATCATATTAAGATGTTTACTCAACAACAAGAGATGATGGATCAATGACATGAGGTAATGATGAGATTTTTACACAAACTTAGTCAAAATATACGTCATAATTTTTTAGTATAATATCATAAGTAGCACCTACCTCACAACATCCATCAATTTCTCCATCTTCTTAGACGTTGATTTTTTTTCTTATATGAGTTATATTATTATTTTTAATTAATTTAGAGATTTTTGGTATTTGTTATAGCTAAAGTTCGTGAATAAATGCTAGAAAATCTTGGTTGACAATATATTGGGACATTTGGTAATATTACATTACCTCATGTTT
The DNA here is from genome assembly GCA_030763125.1 of Hippophae gyantsensis. Taxonomy (NCBI): domain Eukaryota; kingdom Viridiplantae; phylum Streptophyta; class Magnoliopsida; order Rosales; family Elaeagnaceae; genus Hippophae; species Hippophae gyantsensis. Next base: position 6,971,872 of record CM061033.1, on the reverse strand, counting down.
GGTTGACTGGAATGAAAAGGAATTAGAATTAATTCCATCAAATTTTATAGTTAGTTGGCCTGAAAAGTGGGAAAAGAATGGAATCCATTACTTAAAGAGAAGGAATCATAACTAATTCTCACCCGTAAGGAATCATGATTCCATTCCCATTTCAATTTTTTTTACAATTTCACCAAAACCATAAATATTACCATAAACATTAAGCTCTAATTCTTAAACCCTAAACCCTAAAACCCAAATTTCAAATCCCAAAACTGTATTTAAAAAATAATTTTAACCCTAAACCTAAACAAATAAATTTAACCCTAAACCCTAAATCGCAAATCCTAAACCTTAAATCTCAAATCCCAAACCCTAAATCGCAAACCCTAAACCTTAAATCTCAAATCCCAAACCCTAAACCATTTCTAGAAAAATAAAATTTAAACCCTAAACCTTAACCAACAAATATAACCCTAAACCCTAAACCTTAAATGCCAAATCCAAAATCCAAAATCCAAAAACCCTAAAACATATTTTAAAAAATAATAATTTTAACTGTAAACCTTAACCCATAAATATAATCATAAACGCTAAACCCTAAACCCTAATTTCCAAATTGCAAATCCTATTTCCCAAACCCTTACATCCAATTTAGAAAAATAATAATTTTAACCCTAAAAATTAACCAAAAAGTATAACCGTAAACCCTAAACCCTAAATAATAAACATTAAACCCCAAATCTCAAATCCCAAACTCGTAGAACCTATTTTAAAATACAATAAATTTAACCCTACACCTTAACCTAAAAATATAACCTTAAACAATAAACTCCAAATCTAAAATCCCAAAACCCATAGAAAAATAATAATGTTAACCCTAAACCATAACCCAAAAATATAACCCTATACCCTAAACTCTAAACTTTAAATACAAAATCTCAAAACCCTAAACCCTAAACCTTAACCCATAAATATAACCCTAAATAAGAATAAACCCCAAATATAACCCTAAATAAGAATAAACCCCAAATATAACCCTAAATAAGAATAAACCCCAAATCCAAAATCCCAAAACCAATAGAAAAATAATAGTTTTAACCCTAAACAATAACCCATAAATTTAACCCTAAACTACAAACCCTAAATCCCAAATCTAATACCACTAATCCCAAACCCCTACATTATATTTAGAAAAATAATTTTATCTCTACACCTTAACCCACAAAAATAACACTAAATAATAAACAATAAACACAACCAAAAATCCCAAAACCCAAAACACTAAAACCTATTTACAAATATTATGATTTTGACCCTAAATCTTTACCTTCAATTATAACCCCAAACTCTAAACCCTAAACCCCAAATAATCCTAAACATCAAAACCCTAAACCCTATTTATAAAATAATAATTTTAATCCTAAACCTTAACCCACAACCCTAAACTCGAAACCCTAAATCCAAAATCCAAATCACAAAAATCTTTTCCCTATTTTGAAAATAATAATTTTAACACTAAACCATAACCCAATAAATTAACCCTAAAGCACAAACACCTACACCCTATTTAGAAAATAATAATTTTAGCCCTATACCTTAACCCCCAAAAATAACACCAAACAATAAACATAAACCCTAAACCCAAAATCCCAAATCCCCAAATTAACCTTAAACCCTATTTAGAAATATTATAATTTTGACCCTAAACCTTTACCCTCAAATATAACCCTAACCCTAAAAGCTAAAACTGTAATTCCTAAATCCTAAACCTCAAAACCCTAAACCCTATTTATAAAAATAATAATTTTAATAATATATTTTAGTTTTTAGTAATAATTTATTTTGTTTGAGGAAAAAAATGTAATAATATTATTTAAATTTTATTGAATATAGTAGTATTAAGGTAATATACAATGTTTTCTCCACTCCATTCAATTATAAACCAAATTCTATAATACTTATCCCTTCTTTCATTCCAATGGTCAAACCAAATAAAATTGTTTCCATTCCATTCACATTCTCAATCCCATTCCTTTCTCCATGTTGAAAGTGTTCAAATTTAAGACCGCAATAGGAGTTGATGGATCAATGACATGAGGTGAGGATGAGATTTTTACACTATCTTAGTCAAAATATAGCATCATAATTCTTTACTATAATATCACAAGTAGCATCTACCTCACAATATCTATCAATTTCTCCATCTTCTTAGACTTTGATTTTTTTCTTCGAGGAGTTATATTATTTTGTTAGTTAATGTAACGACATTTGGTATATGTTAAACCTGAAGTTCTTGAATAAATTCTGGAAAATCTTGGTTGACAGCATATTAGGACCTTATACTACTACAATACATACATATAGTCTCGGACATTTAGCCTCGATTTATTAAAAAACTGAGGCCATAGGGTTAATGCCACGGTTATTAAAAAATCAAGGCTATAAACATACCCTATCAATTTTGTTCTTACACTAAACACCAAAATTTTCTATACATTTTTTTAATTCCCTCTCTTTCTTTTTAATTCTCTCTATTTCTTTTTTTTTCTTTTTCTACCTCTTTTTTTTCAACTCCTAATAACTCTCCTCTTTAATTATTACTACCAAATTTTCTCTTTTTTTTCCCACTTATTTCTCTACTCAAACCCTGCAAAAATTTTCTCTTTTTTCCCCACTTAATTAATTTCTCTTCTCAAACCCTATACATCAACTAGTGCATCTCAAACCCTTTTTCCTCATTTTTTCATTCATCTCCCTCGTCTCATTTTTTGTTCATCTCTCTCGTCTCTCTCATCTCCCTCGTCTTATTAATATGCAAGTATTGTTGCCTTTATCATATTTTGATTTAACGGTTTTAGTTTTGTTGTTTTGTGGTTGGTGTAAAGATGGAGCATGTGGATGGGCGATTTAAAGTGCGAGAGGTTCAGAAGCTAGAGGGCGACACAAATAGGGTGTAGAGTCTTGCTTGGGTTCCAGCGATTGGTGTTGATGGCATTCCTTCTGTTTTTGCTTCCTGTAGTGGTGATAAGATAGTTAGTATTTCGGAGCAGAGCCATTCTTCCTCTTGTTCATCTTGGAACTGCATGGTTCGTTTGTTCCTTTTTTAAAATTCTTTTTTTTTCATACATTTATGTTTTTTTTGGTTGCTTATAAGTTTCTTTAGGGTTTTAAATTGTGAAGAAATTTTGACTACGTTATGATTCTTATGACTATTTTTATTTATTCTACAGGTTCATGGAGCACTAGTGAATCTTCGAGAAATTCGTGGTCCTTCTAAGCATTTGAATGGAGCATAGAACACATAAAACATGTATAATAGCGGGTTTTGGGTTATGCAGGTATTGTAATGGAGCATTTTCCTTTGATTAGGAAGCATCATTCATATTTATAAAGGTTACTCAATAATATATAGATCCTGCCCATTTGCTCTTCCGAGTTAATGGTAAAATTGGCCACCTTTTACTGTAGATTGGATAAATATTTTTGGTATTTGGTTATTTTGTTTCATTATTAATTCTGTTTTGGGTATTGAAGACTCCAAAATATATATTCTACCTATGCTTATGATTTGATAGCCTTTATTTAGATAGTGTTTCAAGAGGAAAGTGCTTGTTTTTATTATTTAAATGCTCTTTATAGCAATTGAAATTCCTCGTAGTCAAATGTTATTATTGGGTAACATAGTTCTGGAAGCAGCATATATTTTAGGTATATGGCCTTACTATTTTTGAGATTTATTTTTATGTAAATCCTTCCCTAAACATTGATGAGGTTAGTCATTTTTTGTGTGTATTGAGAATGAAATTAGTGATCTACCTAAATCAAGTGTGAAGCTTTTTTTTAAGTAGAAGTAAGAAGTATATTGTAAAGGTTAACTTATTGTTTCTATTATCAATGATTCATGAGCTGTAAGGAATATAATTTCCCTACAGTATTATGTTTTGGGCAAGACATCCTAGATTTGACCCTTCTATTGCTGAGATTGATAGCAAAACAATAACATGGGAAAACAATCTACAATCTTGAATATTGTCATTTATATTTTTTGATATCCCACACAATTAATTTAAGCTAGGGTGGAACTTGGTAATGATCATAGAGGAATCCATCCCCAGTATTGCTTCTATGTTGTGCATTCCATCTATATGTTTTTCCAATATGTGGAGTCTTTCATTCTTTAAAGGAACAAATAAAGGGTGAAGTCATCGTTGTGGACTTGATTATAGCTTATGACAAAAATATTGGTGGAGTCTTTGAAATATGTGGAGTCTGGTATGCTATGCTGGTACTGGTGCGCTACGTTGGTGTTGGTGCATTGGCATCTTGGTGCGCTACCACAGTGCTAGTCTTTGGTGCTTGTTATCTTTACGATCTTTGGTATATTACGATGGTGCTCGGCGCTTACTGCTGGCCCGATCTTTGGTGTATTGCGCTAGAATAGAGCCATACCCAATTCATCTGTGCGTATACTAGGTATATAATTGTATGGCTCTGATTTTGTATCATCTTATTTATGTAGTTTCTCATGTTTGTTGAGAAAACAGCCAGAGGCTATTTATACATCAGCACCAGGTACCAGGCACACTAGCACCATCCCCAGCCCCAACGTAGCACCCCAACGCACCAAGCCTAGTGCAACACCCCAACGCATCAAGACCAGTGCAACACCCCCAATGCACCAGTGCATACACAAGCTATTATTAACATAACATCTTCTGAAGATCTCGATAAATTCAGATTAGAAGAAGCTGTAATAACCGTGCAGGCTGCTTATAGAGGCTCTGTGGTATTTCTTCAAACTGTGTGTTTAATTATTACATTCTTTTTGTTATATTTAATGTAAAGTATTGTACTCTTTGAACTTTCTCTCTAGTTCATTTTATTTTGGTCCATTTTGATGCTTTTGTATGCTAGGAAAAGGAGCTTATTGGCCCTTTGCTAGAACTATAAATTTAAATTGATCTTTTAGATAATATCATCTTCTCTAGATTGCACTACATGATGTCTTATCAGTTTGTTTTGTCAAAAGTAGCTATGTACTCTATTTATTTCAAGCAATGTCATCTAAGAATTGCAAATTTGTGTGTATGCGGTGATGTGAAGTATGACTGGCTAAATGAATAGAGAATATTTTTCCTATAAATTGTTTGTTGTTACTTTTAGCATGTGGAATGTTTCATAGCTTTATGCAAATTGTTTACTTTTATAGATGCTCTTCTGTTTTTCTTGAAGGTGTGCTACGCTGGTGCTGGTGCTGATATGCTAGTGCACTACGCTAGTACTAGTACGCTGCACTGGCTGGTGCTGGTACTGGTGCTAGTGCACTACGCTAGTGCTGGTATTGGTGCTAGTGCACTACGCTGGTGCTGGTGCGCTGGTACTGGTGCTGGTGCTAGTGCTGGTGCGCTGCACTGGTGATGGTATTGGTGCACTACCCTGCGTTGGTATGCTGCAATGGACGTTTTTGAGCATTGACAGTAGGGAAACCACAGAGGCTACAATGGAAATATTGTATGAAACTAGGATGTTTGAGGACGTTTAATGTGTTTCTATAATTACAATTCATTTGATTATTATTCTTGCTTAATATTGTAGGTGATTTAGGTAGGAGAGAAATATTTCAATTGGCAAAAGATGCAATCAAATATACATTTGCAAAAGATAGAGTCAAGAAAGACTTGAGAGATTTTTCAATGAGCTGAAAAGTAGGAATTATCATTATAATCGTTTTTGTAGCATAATTATGCTTGTAATTAATAGTAAAAAGTTAGTTTATAATAGTAAGTTTTTATTATGTTTTAGTGTATAATAAACTCTCGAATGTAATTATATTTTTAATTTTAATATAATATGATTTTTAATATTGTTATTAATAAATTTATTGAAATTTATATTGATTTTTAATATTGTAATTATTAACTGTATTTTTTTAATTTATGTATACCCTATGACCTCGGTTATTAGAAAACCGAGGCCATTGGGGTACCTATGCCCTTGGTTATTAGAAAAACTAAGGCCATAGGGTGTACCTATAGCCTCCGTTATTAGAAAAACTGAGGCCATAAGTCGTTACCTATAGTCTCTCTCACTTAGACCTCGATTCTTATAAAAGTGGCCATAGACCTACGATCACGGTTAAAAACCAAGACCATATGAACTTTTTATAGTATAGTTAGGTAATATTACATTACCTCATGTTTGGTTGACTAGAATAAAATGAAATTAGAATTAATTCTTTCCAATTTTTTGTATGGTTGGCCTGAAAAGTGGGAATAGAATGAAATCTATTATTAATGAGAAGGAATCATAACTAATTCTCCCCCATAAGTAATCATGATTCCATTCTCATCTCAATTTTTTTTTTTACAATTTTACCCATACCATAAATATTACACTATACCTTAAGCCCTAAATCCTAACCCCTAACCCTAAAACCAAACTCTCAAATCCTAAAACCCTAAATCCAAAACCGTATTTAGGAAAATAATAATTTTAACCCTAAACCTAAACACATAAATATTACCATATACCATAAACCACAAACCCAAAACCCAAAACCTCAAATCTCAAATCCCAAAACCCAAAACCCTATTTACAAAAATAAAAATATTAAGCCTAAACCTTAAACTACAAATATAACACTAAACCCTAAACCTTAAACCTCAAATCTTAAATCCAAAAACCTAAACCCTATTTACCAAAAGAATAATTTTAACCCTAAACTTTAACCCATAAATATAACAATAAACCTTAAACCCTAAACCCTAAACCCCAAATCCCAAATCCCAAATCCCAAATCTCATATCAAAAATCTAAAACCCTTACACCCTATTTAGAAAAATAATAATTTAATCCTATACCTTAACAAACAAACATAAAAGTAAACAATAAACCTAAACCTTAAAAATAAAATCCAAGGCCAAATCCTAAAACCCTAAACCCTATTTACAAAAATTATAATTCTGACACTAAACTGCAAATCACTAATTATTAAATCCTAAACCTCAAAACCTTAAAAACTATTTATAAAAATGATAATTTTCATAATATATTTTAATTTTCAGTAACAAATATTTAGAAAAAAAATGGTTTAAATAATGCATATTGTCCAACGAAAAAAATAATAATCAAATAATATTGTTTAAATTTTACTGAATATAGTAGTATTATGGTAATATACAATGTTTTCCACTCTATTTCAATTGTAAACCAAATACTATAATACCGATATAACATTTACCCTCAAATATAACCCTAAATCCCAAAATCCTAAATCCTAAACCTCAATACCATAAACCCAATTTATAAAAAAATAATTTTAATAATACTTTTTTTATTTTAAGTAAATATTATTTAGAAAAATAATAATTTTAATCCTAAACAATAACCCGCAAATATAACCCTAAACCCAAATCTAAATCCAAAATCCAAAATCTAAATCCCAAAACCCTATTTTGAAAAATAATAATTTTAACCTGAAACCTTAACTCAAAAATTTAACTCTAAACCCTAAACCAAAATCATCAAATCTCATATCAAAAATCTAAAACCTCTACTTTAACCCCTACACCCTATTTTGAAAAATAATAATTTTAAACCTATATTTTAACCCACAAAAATAAAACTAGACAATAAACCTAAACCCTAAATCGTATTGAGAAAAAATATAATTTTGTCCCCAAACCTTTACCCTCAAATATAACCCTAAATCCTAAACCCTAAAGTGTAAACCCCTAATTGCTAAACTTTAAAACCCTAAAACCTATTTATAATAATAATAATTTTAATAATATATATTTTTTATTAATAAATATTTAGAAAAATAAGGATTTAAATAATGTATTATGTATGGCGAAAAAATATTAACTAAATGATATTGTATAAATTTTACAGAATATAGTAATATTAAGGTAATATACAATGTTTTTCACTCCATTCCAATTGTAAACTAAATACTATAAGACTGATTTATTTTTTTCATTCCAATGGTCATACCAAATAAAATTGTTTCCATTCCTATTACGACTCCATTCTGTTGTCCATGTTGATAGTGTTGAAATTTAAGTCCATGGTCAGCACATTTAAACTCATTATCATCATATTGAGATGTTTTCTTAACAACAAGAGATGATGGATCAATGACATGTGGTGATGATGAGATTTTTACACAAACTTAGTCAAAATATAGCATCATAATTCTTTACTACAATATCACAAGTAGCACCTACCTCATAACATCCATCAATTTCTTCATCTTCTAAGACTTTGATCTTTTTTTTCTTATAGGAGTTATATTGTTTTTTAGTTAATGTAGAGATATTTGGTATATGTTAAACCTGAAGTTCTTGAATAAAAGATAGAAAATCTTGGTTGACAGTATTTTAGGACATTTGGTAATATTACATTACCTCATGTTTGGTTGACTGAAATCAAATGGAAATAGAATTAATTCCTTCCAATTTTATGTCTGGTTGGCTTGAAAAGTGGGAATAGAATGAAATTCATTTCTAAAGGAGAATGAATCATAACTAATTCTCCCCCCTAAAGGAATCATGATACCATTCCCATTTCAAATTTTATTTACAATTTCACCTAAACCACAAATATTACACTAAACATTAAGAACTAAATCCTAAACCCTAAACCCTAAAACCCAAATCTCAAATCCCAAAACCCTAAATCCTAAATCCTATTTAAAAAAATAATAACTTTGACCCTAACCCTAAACAAATATGTATAACCATAAACCCTAAACCTCAAACCCAAAACCCAAAACCTCAAACCCAAAACCCAAAACCTCAAACCCAAAACCTTAAACCTCAAATAAAATATTTACACCTTAAACCTTAACCCATAAATATGACCCTAAATCCTAAACCCCTGCACCTCTTATTGGAGTTATATTTTTTTTAGTTAATGTAGAGACATTTGGTAAATGTTAAACCTGAAGTTCTTGAATAAATGCTAGAAATTCTTGGTTGACATTATTTTTGGACATTTGTTAATATTACATTATCCCATGTATGGTTGACTGGAATGAAATGGAATTAGAATTAATTCTTTTAAATTTTATATTTTGTTAGCCTGAAAAGTAGGAATAAAATCGAATCCATTACTTAAAAAGAGAAGGAATCAAAACTAATTCTTCCCCCGTAAGGAATCATGATTCTATTCCCATTTCAAAATTTTCTTACAATTTCACCCAAGCCACAAATAATACACTAAACAATAAGCCCAAAATCTTAAACCCTAAACCCTAAAACCTAAATCTCAAATCCCAAAACCCTAAATCCTAAACTTTATGTAGAAAAATAATAATTTTAACCCTAAACCTAAACACATTAATATAACCCTAAACACTAAGCCGTAAACCCAAAATCCTAACCCTTACAACCTATTTAGAAAAAGTACTAATTTTAACCCTAAACCTTAACCCATAAATATAACCTTAAACAATAAACCCTAAACCCGAAATCAGAAATCCATAAACCCAAGACCATATTTAAAAATAATAATTTTAACCCTAAACCATAACCCATAAATATATCCCTACACAATAAACCCAAAAGCCTAAACCCCAATTCCAAAATCCCGAAACCTTAACTACCAAATCCAAATCCAAAATTTCGAAACCCTAAATCACAAATCCAAATCCAAAAACACTATACCTTATATTGAAATATAATAATTTTAACCCTAAACCTTAACCCACAAATTTAACCCTAAACCCTAAACTCCAAATCTCATATCACAAATCCAAAACCTCTACACTATTTGGGAAAAAATAGTTTTAAACCTACACTTTAACCAACAAAAATAACACTAAACAATAAACCCTAAACACTAAAGCTAAAATACGATATATCAAAACCCTACACCCTATTTAGAAAATTTATAATTTTGACCCTAAACCTTCACCCTAAAGCCCAAATCCTAAAATCATAAATCGTAAACCTCAAAACCTAAACCCTATTTATAAAATTAAATAATTTTATTAATATATTTTATTTTTAAGTAATATTATTTAGAAAAATAATAATTTTAATCCTAAACCATAACCCACAAATATAACCCAAAACCATAAACCCTAAACCCTAAACCCTAAACCCCAAATTCAAAACCCAATACCCTAAATCCCAATTCCAAAACACAAAACTCTTTACCCTATTTTGAAAAATAATAATTTTAACCCTAAACCATAAGCCACAAATTAAACCCTAAACCCTAAACCCCAAACCCCAAATCTCATATCACAAATCTGAAACCACTCCACCCTATTTAGAAAAATAATAATTTCAACTCAATACCTTAACCCAAAAAAATAACACTAAACAATAAACCTAAACCCTAAACCACAAATCCCAAAATCCAAAACCCTAATCCCTATTTAAAAAAATATAATTTTGTCCCTAAACCGTTACCCTCAAATATAACCCCAATATCACAAGTAGCACCTACCTCACAACATCCATCAATTTCTCCATCCTTTTAGGCTTTAATTTTTTTTTCTTATATGAGAATTATTATTTTGTTAGTTAATATAGAGACATTTGGTATATTTTAAACCTATAGTTCTTGAATAATGCTAGAAAATCTTAAATGACAGTATATTGGGACATTTGGTTATATTATATTGCCCCATGTTTGGTTGACTGGAACGAAATGGAATTAGAAATAATTCCTTTTAATTTTATATTATGGATGGCTCGAAAAGTGAAAATTGAATGGAATCCATTAGTAAAAAAGAAAGAATCATAATTAATTCTCCCCCAGTAAGGAATCATGATTCCAATCTCTCCTGAATTGTTTTTTTTTCAATTTTACCCAAAACACACATTACATAAAACATTAAGTAAGCCCTAAATCCTAAACCCTAAAACCCAAATTTTAAATCCCAACACCTTAAATCCTAAACCCTATTTGGAAAAATAATAATCTTACCCTAAACCTAAACACATAAATATAATCCTAAAGCCTAAATCGCAAACCCATAATCCTAAACATAAATATCAAATCCTAAAACCCTAAATGCAATTCATAAAAATCAAATTTTACCCCAAAACCTTAAACCCCAAATATGACCTTATACCCTAAACCTCAAACCCTAAATCTAAAATCCATAAACCCTAAATCCTAAATCCCAAATCGTAAAACCCAATACCCTTTTTTGAAAAATATTAATTTTAATCTTCAAATATAACCCTAAACCATAGACCATAAACACTAAACCCTAAATCCAAAATCCAAATCACAAAACACTTTACCGTATTTTGAAAAATAATAATTTTAACCCTAAACCTTAAACCATAAATTTAAGCCAAAACATTAAACCCCAAATCCCAAATCTCATATCACAAATCCAAAACCCCTAAAACTTATTTAGAAAAATAGTAATTTTAACCCTATACCTTAACCCCAAAAAATAACACTAAATAATAAACTTAAGCCCTAAACCAAAAATCCCAAATCTTAAAACCCTAAACCCTATTTAGAAAAATTATAATATTGACCCTAAACCCCAAATCCTTAAATCCTAATCCTAAACCTCGAAACTCTAAACCCTATTTATAATAATAATAATTTTATTAATATATATTATTTTTAAGTAATAGTTATTTAGAAAAATAAAGATTTAAATAATATATTTTGTCTAACGAAAAAATAATAATTAAATGATATTGTTTAAAATTTACTAAATAAAGTAGTATTAAAGTAATATACAGTGTTTTCTCCACTCCATTCCAATTGTAAGGCAAATACTATAATATTGATCCTTTCTTTGATTCCAATGGTCAAACCAAACCCCAAACCCTAAATCCAGAACTCCAAATCTCATATTCCAAATCTGAAACCCCTACACCTTATTTAAAAAAAATAATTTTAACCCTATACCTTAACCCACAAAATAACACTAAATAATAAACATAAACCCTAAACCCAAAATCTCAAATCCGCAAACCCTAATCCCTATTTATAAAAATTAAAAATTTAACCAAAACCTTAAATCCAAAATATAACCCTAAACCCTAAACCTTAAACCCCCAAATATAACCCTAAACCTTAAATCCAAAATCCAAAAACCCTAAATCCCAAATTCCAAATCCTAAAACCCAATACCCTTTTTTGAAAAATAATAATTTTAACCCTAAACCTTAACCCACAAATATAACCCTATACCCTAAACCCTAAATAATAAACTTTAAATCCTAAATCCCAAATCCCAAATCCTAAATCCCAAATCCCTACAACCTATTTAGAAAAATAATAATTTTAACCCTATACCTTACCCAACAAATAAAACCCTAAACAATAAACCCTAAACCTTAACCCATAAAGGTAACCCTAAACCCTAAACACAAAACCTTAAACTGAGAAGCTCAAATCCAAATTCTCAAAACCCAAATCCCAAATCCAAATCCCGAAACCCTATACCCTATTTTGAAAAATAATAATTTTAACTCTAAACTTTAACACACAAATATAACCACAAACCCTAAACTCTAAACCCAAATTCTTAAATCCCAAACCCCTACACCTTATTTAGAAAAATAATAATTTTAACCCTAATCCTTAAACCACAAATATAACCCTAAACCCTAAACACTAAATAATAAACTTTAAACCCCATATCTTAAATCCCAAATCCCAAACCCCTACAACCAATTTAGAAAATAAATAATTTTAACCTAAAAGCTTACCCCACAAATATAACCCTAAATAATAAATCCAATCCTTAAACCCCAAATCTCAAATACCCAAACACTAGACCTTACTTAGAAAAACATTAATTTCAACCCTAAACCCTAAATCTAAAATCCCAAAACCCTAAATCCTAAATCCAAATACAAAAACTCCATACCCTATTTTGAAAAATAAAATTTTTACCCTAAACCTTAACCCAATAATTTAAGCATAAACCCCAAACCCTAAATCTCATATCACATATCCCAAACCCCTATAACCTATTTAGAAAAATAAGAATTTTAACTCCACACCATAAACACTAAACAATAAACCTTGAACACTAAACCCAAAATCCCAAATCCCAAAACCCAAAACCCTAAATCCTAAACGTCAAAACCTTAAACCCTATTGATAAAAATAATAATTTTAATAATATATTTTATTTTTAAGTAATAATTATTTAGAAAAATAATAATTTTAATCCTAAACCACAACCCACAAATATAACCCTAAACCCCAAATCCAAAATCCCAAATCCCTAAATCTAAAATCCAAATCACAAAACACTTTACCATATTTTGAAAAATAATAATTTTAACCCCAAACCTTAAATCGCAAATTAAACCCTAAACACTAAACCCCAAAACCCAAATCTCATATCACAAATCCGAAACCCCTAGAACTTATTTAGAAAGATAATAATTTTAACCCTATACCTTAAACCAAAAAAATAGACTAAACAATAAACTTAAACCCTAAACCCAAAATCCCAAATCCCAAAACCCAAAACCCTAAACCCTATTTAGAAAAATTATAATATTGACCCTAAACCTTTACCCTCACATATAACTGTAAACTCTAAACCCTAAATCCCTAAATCCTAAATCTCGAAACCCTAAACCCTATTTATAATAGTAATAATTTTAATAATATATATTATTTTCAAGTAATAATTATTTAGAAAAATAAAATTTAAATAAAAAATTTTATCCAATGAAAAAATAATAATTAAATGATATTGTTTAAATTTTACTAAATATAGTTGTATTAAGGTAATATATAGTGTTTTCTCCACTCCAATCCAATTGTAAACAAAATACTATAATACTGATCCCTTTTGTGATTCCAATGGCCAAACCAAACCCTAAACTCCAAACCGTAAATCTCATATTCAAAATATAAAACCCCTACACATTATTTAGAAAAATATAATTTTAACCCTATACATTAACCCATGAAAATAACATAAAAAAATAAACATAAACCCTAAACCCAAAATCCGAAATCCCAAAACCCTAATCCATATTTAGAAAAATTAAAATTTTATCCCTAAACATTTACCCTCAAATATAACCTTAAACCCTAAAACCTAAACCCCAAATCCCCAATTTCTAAATCCTAAACCTCAAAACTCTAAACCCTATTTATAATAATAATAATTTCAATAATATATTTTATTTTTCAGTAATAACTATCTAGAAAAATAGGGATTTAAATAATGGATTTTGTTTCACGAAAAAATAGTAATTAAATGATATTGTTTAAATTTTACTGAATATAATAGTATTGAGATAATATACAATGTATTCCACTCCATTCCAATTGTAAACTAAATACTATAATACTGATTCATTCTTTTATTCCAATGGTCAAACAAAATAAAATTGTTCCCATTAAATCACATTCTCATTCCTATTCCGATTCCATTTCGTTGTCCATGTTGAAGGTGTTTAAATTTCAGTCCACAATCAGCACATTTAAACTCATGATCATCATATTGATATGTTTACTTTACAATAGGAGATGATGGATCAATGACATGAGGTGATGATGAGATTTTTGCACCAACTTATTCAAAATATAGATTCATGAATTTCTCCATCAAAATATAGATTTTTGCACAAACTATAATATCAAAAGTAACACTACCTCACAACATCCATCAATTTCTCCATCTTCTTAGACGTTGATTTTTTTTTCATATAAGAGTTATATTGTTATTTTTAATTAATGTAGAGACATTTGATATATGTTAAAGCTTAAGTGCTTGAATAAATGGTAGAAAATCTTGGTTGGCAGTATATTGAGACATTTGGTAATATTACATTACCTTATGTTTGGTTGACTAGATTGAAATGGAATTAGAATTAATTCCATCAAATTTTATATTTAGTTGGCCTGAAAGTGGGAAAAGAATGGAATCCATTACTTAAAGAGAAGGAATCATAACTAATTCTCCCCCGTAAGGAATCATAATTCCATTCCTATTTCAATTTATTTTTACAATTTCACCCAAACCACAAATATTACACTAAACATTACGCCTTAATTCCAAGACCTTAAACCCTAAAATCCAAATCTCAAATCCCAAAGCCCTTAAACCTAAACCCTATTTAAAAAAATATAATTTTAACCCTAAACCTAAATAAATAAATATAACCCTAAACCCTAAACCTCAAATCTCAAATCCCAAAACCCTAAACCCTTTTTATAAAAACATTTTAACCCTAAACCTTAAACCACAAATATAACCATAAACCCTAAACCCTAAACCCTAAACCCCAATTTTGAAACTCTTACACCCAATTTAGAAAAATAATAATAATTTTAACCCTAAACTAACCCCACAAATATAACCCTAAACCCTAAAAAATAAACTTTAAACCCCAAATCATAAATCCTAAATCCCAAATCCTTACATCCTATTTAGAAATACAATAATTTTAACCCTAAACCATAACCCATAAATATAACCCTAAACAATAAATCTCAATTCTAAAATCCTAAAACCCAGAGAAAAATAATAATTTTAACCCTAAACCATAACCCATAAATATAATCCTATACACGAAACCATACACTAGAAATCCAAAATCCCAAAACCCTAAATTCCAAATCCAAATCACAAAACTCTATACCTCTTTGAAAAATAATAATTTTAACCAAAAACCTTAACCCATAAATTGACCTTAAACCCTAAACCCTAAACCCCTACACCTTATTTAGAAAAATAATAATTTTAACTCTACACCTTAACCCACAAAAATAACACTAAATAATAAACAATAAACATAACCAAAAATCCCAAATGCCAAAATACTAAACCCTATTTAAAAAAATTATAATTTTGACCCTAAACCTTTACCCTTAAATATAACCCTAAAGTCCAAAACCAAAACCCCAAATCCAAAAATCCTAAATCCTAAACCTCAAAACCCTAAACCCTATTTATAAAATAATAATTTTAATAATATATTTAATTTTTAAGTAATAATTATTTAGAAAAGTAATAATTTTAATCCTCAACCATAACCCCTAAATAAAACCAAAAACATAAACCATAAATCCCAAATACAAAAACCCAAAACCATAAATCCCAAATCCCAAATCCGAAACACAAATCTCTTTACCCTATTTTGAAAAATAATAATTTTAACCCTAAACCTTAACTCACAAATTAAACCCTAAACCCCATACCCCAAATCTCATATCACAAATCTGAAACCCCTACACCTAATTTAGAAAAATAATAATTTTAACCCTATACCATAACCCACGAAAATAATACTTAACAATAAAACAAAATGCTAAACCGAAAATCCCAAAACCCTAAAACCTAAACCCCAAATCCCTAATTCTTAAATCTTAAATCTCAAAACCTTATACCCTATCTATAATAATAATAATTTTAATAACATATTTAATTTTTCAGTAATAATTATCTTAAAAAATAAGGATTTAAATAATGTAATTTGTCAAACGAAAAATAATAATTAAAAGATATTGTTTAAATTTTACTATATATAGTAGTATTAAAGTAATATACAATGTTTTCCACTCTATTTCAATTGTAAACTAATTATTCTAATACTGATTCATACCTTCATTCCAATGGTCAACAAAAATAAAACTTTTCCCATTCCATTCACATTCTCATTCCTAATCCGATTCTATTTTGTTGTCCATGTTGAAAGTGTTCAAATTTAAGTCCACGGTCAACACATTTAAACTCATGATCATCATAATGAGATGTGTACTTTACAAAAGGAGATGATGGATCAATGACATGAGGTGATGATGAGATTTTTGCGCAAACTTAGTCAAAATATAGCATCATAATTCTTTATTACAATATCATAAATAACACCTACCTCACAATATCCATCAATTTCTCCATCTTCTTAGACGTGGATTTTATTTTCTTATAGGAGCTATATTATTATTTTTTATTAATGTAGAGACATTTAGTATTTGTTAAAGCTGAAGTTCTTGAATAAATGATAGAAAATCATAGTTGACAGCATATTGCGACATTTGGTAATATTACATTACATCATGTTTGGTTGACTGGAATGAAATGGAATTAGAATTAATTTCATCAAATATTATTTTTAGTTGGCCCAAAAAGTGGGAAAAAATGGAATCCATTACTTAAAAAAAAGGAATCATATCTAATTATTTCCCGTAAGAAATCAGGATTCCATTCCCATTTCAACTTTTGTTTTTACAATTTCCCCAAAACCATAAATATTACCCTAAACATTAAGCCCTAAATCCTAAACCCTAAACCCTAAAACCTAAATCTCAAATCCCAAAACCCTTAATCATAAACCCTATTTAGAAAAATAATTTTACCACTAAACTAAACAAATAAATTTAACCCTAAACCCTAAATCACAAACCAAAAACCCTAAACCTTAAATGTCAAATCCTAAAACCCTAAACCATTTTTAGAAAAAAAATTTAACCATAAACCTTAACCCATAAATATAACCCTAAACCCTAAACCTTAAATGCCAAATCCAAAATCCAAAAACCCTATAACCTATTTTGAAAAATAATAATTTTAACCGTAAACCTTAACCCACAAATATAATTATAAACCCTAAACCCCAATTCTCAAATCGAAAATCCCATTTCCCAAACCCTTACACCTAATTTAGAAATACAATAATTTTAACCCTAAACCTTAACCCAAAAATATAACCCTTAACAATAAACTCCAAATCTAAAATCCCAAAACCCATAGAAAAATAATCATGTTTACCTTAAACCATAACCCATAAATATAACCTTATACCCTAAACTCTAAACTAAAAATCTAAAATCCCTAAACCCTAAACCTTAATCCATAAATATAACCCAAAAAAATAAACCCCAAATCCAAAATCCCAAAACTCATAGAAAAATAATAATTTTAACCCTAAACAATAACCCATAAATTTAACCCTAAACTACAAACCCCAAACCCCAAATCTCATATCACTAATCCCAAACCCCTACAACCTATTTAGAAAAATAATAATTTTATCTCCACACCTTAACCCACAAAAATAACATAAAATAATAAACAATAAACACAACCAAAAATCCCAAATCCCAAAAC
This sequence comes from Hippophae gyantsensis, assembly GCA_030763125.1. Taxonomy (NCBI): domain Eukaryota; kingdom Viridiplantae; phylum Streptophyta; class Magnoliopsida; order Rosales; family Elaeagnaceae; genus Hippophae; species Hippophae gyantsensis. The sequence goes on along the minus strand of CM061033.1, from coordinate 6,953,820 downwards.
CCTAAAACCTATTTACAAAAATTATAATTTTGACCCTAAATCTTTACCCTCAATTATATCCCTAAACCCTAATTCCCAAAAGCCTAAATCCTAAACGTAAAAACCCTAAACCCTATTTATAAAATAATAATTTTACTAATATATTTTATTTTTAAGTAATAATTAATTAGAAAAGTAATAATTTTAATCGTAAACCTTAACACACAAATATAATCCAACACCCTAAACCCGAAACCCCAAATCCAAAATCCCAAAACCCTAAATCCAAAATCCAAATCATAAAACTCTTTACCCTATTTAGAAAAATAATAATTTAACACAAAATTAACCCTAAACCCTAGACCCCTATACCCTATTTAGAGAAATAATAATTTTAACCCTATACTTTAACCCCCAAAAATAACACCAAACAATAAACATAAATCCTAAATCCTAAATCCCAAATCCTCAAATTACCCTTAAACCTATTTAGAAATATTATAATTTTAACCCTAAACCTTTACCCTCAAATATAACCCTAATCCTAAAAGTTAAATTCATAATTCCTAAATCCTAAACATCAAAACCCTAAACCATATTTATAAAAATAATAATTTTAATAATATATTTTAGTTTTCAATAATAATTTAATTTGTCTGATGAAAAAAAAATTTAATAACATTATTTAAATTTTACTGAATATAGTAGTATTAAGGTAATATACAGTGTTTTCTCTACTCCATTCAATTATAAACCAAATTCTATAATACTTATCCCTTCTTTCATTCCAATGATCAAACCAAATAAAACTGTTTCCATGCCATTCACATTCTCAAACCCATTCCATTCTCCATGTTGAAAGTGTTCAAATTTAAGACCACAATAGGAGTTGATGGATCAATGACACGAGGTAAGGATGAGATTTTTACACTAACTTAGTCAAAATATAGCATCATAATTCTTTACTACAATATCACAAGTAGCACCTACCTCACATCCATCAATTCCTCCATCTTCTTAGACTTTGATTTTTTTTCTTATAGGAGTTACATTATTTAGTTAGATAATGTAGTGACATTGGGTATATGTTAAACCTGAAGTTCTTAAATAAATGCTATAAAATCTTGCTTGACAATATATTGGGACATTAGGTAATATTACATTACCCCATGTTTGGTTGACTGGAATGAAATGAAATTAGAATTAATTCTTTCCAATTTTTCGTACGGTTGGCCCGAAAAGTGGGAATATAATGGAATCTATTATTAAATGAGAAGGAATCACAACTAATTCTCCCCTATAAGGAATCATGATTCTATTCTCGTCTCAAATGTTTTTTACAATTTAACCCAAACCATAAATATTACACTATACCTTAAGCCCTAAATCCTGAAACCAAACTCTCAAATCTCCAAACCCTAAATCCAAAACCGTATTTAGGAAAATAATAATTTTAACCCTAAACCAAAACACATAAATATTACCCTATACCCTAAACCGCAAACCCTAAACCTCAAATCTCAAATCCCAAAACCCTAAACCCAATTTACAAAAATAAAAATATTAAGCCTAAACCTTAACCCACAATTATAGCACAAAACTCTAAACCTTAAACCCTAAATCTAAAATAACAAAACCCTAAACCTTATTTACAGCAAATTTATACTCAGGATCATCGTATTAAGATCTTAACTCAACAACTGGGAAGATGGATCAAAGACATGAGTTCATAATTAGATTCTTACATATACTTAGTCAAAATGTTGCATCATAATTCTTTAGTACAATATCACAAGTAGCACGTACCTCACAATATCCATCAATTTCTCTATCTTCTTAGACTTGCATATTTTTTTTTCATATTGGAGTAAGATTATTTTGTTAGTTTATGTAGAGACATTTGGTATATGTTACAGTTGACGTTCTTGAATAAATGCTACAAATTATTGGTTTACGGTGGATTGGGACATGTTTTTGATTAGGTGGTATATATTTTGATAGAGAATGTGGAGTATATTTTTGTACATGTAAAGTAAATATAACATTACCACATGTTTGATTGACTGAAATTAATGAAATTAGAATTAATTCATTCCAAATTTATGTTTGGTCTGGCTGAAAAGTGAGATAAGAATGGAATCGATCATAAAAGAGAAGGAATCATAATTCCCTCTCCCACCCTTAAGGAATCATGATTTCATTTTTATCTCAAATGTTTTATCAATTTTTCCCAACCCCAAATATTATCCTAAACCCTAACCCCAAAACTCTAAATCTCAAATATCAAAACCATAAACCTATCTAGGAAAATATTACCCTAAACCGTAAACCAAAAATCTCAAAACCCACAAATATAACCTTAAATACAAAACCCCAAATCCCATATCCCTATTCCCAAAAACCTAAATCCAATTTCCAAAAATAATAATTTTAACCCTAAACCTTAACCTTCAAATATAAATCTAGACAATAACCCCTAAATCCAAAATCACAAACTATGAATCCTCTTTAGAAAAATTATAATTTTAACCCTAAACCCTAAACCATAAATCCCAAATCTCAAAACACTAAACCCAAAATCCCAAAATCCTATTTAGAAAAATAATAATTTCAATAATATATTTTAATTTTAATTAATAATTATTTAGAAAAATAATTATTTAAATAACGTATTTTGTCTGACAAAAAAAACAATTAAATAATATTATTTTAAGTTTTACTCGATAAAGGAGTATTAAGGTAATATATAGTGTTTTCCATTCCATTCCAATTGTAAACCAAACATTGCAAAACTAATTCCTTTCTTGATTTTAGTGGTCAAATTAACAAAATTGTTTGTATTCCATTCCATTCCCACTCCCATCTTGATTTCATTCCTTTGTACATGTCGAAAGTGTTCAAATTTTAAGTCCACGATCATCAAATTTTAACTCAGGATCATCGTATTGAGATGTTTACTCAATAATAGGAGATGATAGATCAAAGACAAGAGTCCATGATGAGATTCTTGTATATGTAAACAACACTATTTTGATAGATAATGTGGAGTATATTTTAATATATGTAAAGGTAATGTTACATTAGGACATGTTCGGTTGGCTGAAATTATATGAAATTAGAATTTATTCCTTCCAAATTTATTTTTGGTTGGGCTGAAAAGTGGTAAAATATTAGAATCGATCATAAAAGAGAAGAAGTCATATTTCCTACTCCCACCCTAAAGGAATCATGAATCTATTCTCATCTCAATTTTTTTTTCCAATTTTACCCCAAACCTAAACATTACCCTAAACCATAAACCCGAAGCTGTAAATACTAAACGCTAAATCCCAAATCCATAAACCATAAACCCTAAACCCAATTTAGAAAAATAATAATTTTAACCCTAAACCCTATACTCTAAATATCAAAACCATAAACCTATCTAGGAAAATAATGATTTTTAACCTAAGGAATAACCCAAAAATATAACCTTAAACCATAAACCCAAAATCCCAATACCCTAAACCCCAAAACCCATATCCCAAAATCCTAAACCCTATTTCGATATATAATAATTTTAAACCTAAACCATAACTCACAAATATAACCTTAAATACAAAACCCTAAATCCCCTATCCCTATTCATAAAACCCTAAATCCAATTTATGAAAATAATAATTTTAACCCTAAACCTTAACCATCAAATATAAACCTAGACAATAAACCCTAAACCCTTAACCCTAAATCCAAAATCCTAAAACCATAAACCCTATTCAAAAAAATTATAATTTTAACCTTAAACGCTAACCCATAAACATAACCCTAAACCATAAACCATAAATCTTAAATCTCAAAATGCTAAACCCAAAATCCCAAAATCCCAAATCGAAAACCTCAAAATCCTAAACCTTAATTAGAAAAATAATAATTTAAATAATATATTTTATTTTTAAGTAATAATTATTTAAATAATGTATTTTGTCTTACAAAAAAAAATTAAAATAATAATATTTAAATATTACTGGATATAGGAGTATTAAGGTAATATATAGTGTTTTTCATTCCATTCTTATTGTAAACCAAACATTGGAATACACATTCCCTCATTGATTCTAGTGGTCAAACTAAACAAAACTTTTTCTATTGCATTCCATTCCCTTCTCATCTCGATTCCATTATGTTGTCCATGTCAAAAGTGTTCAAATTTTAAGTCCACAGTCAGCAAAATTTACCTTAGGATTATCGTATTGAGATGTTTACTCAACAACATGAGATAATGGATCAAAGACATGAGTTCATGATGAGATTCTCACACAAACATAATCAAAATATAACATCATAATTCTTTAGTACAATATCACAAGTAGCACATACATCACAATATCCATCAATTTCTCCATCTACTTAGACTTGTATATTTTTTTCTTATTGGACTAATTTTATTTTGTTAGTTTATGTAGAAACATTTGATATATGCTAAAATTAAAGTTCTTGAATAAATGCTAGAAATTATTGGTTGACGGTGGATTGGGACATGTTTTTGATTAGGTGTTATATATTTTGATAGAGAATAGGGAGTATTTTTTTATATGAAAAGGTAATATTACATAACCACGTGTTTGGTGGACAGAAATTAAATTAAATTAGAATTGCTTCCTACCAAATGCATGTCTGGTTGGGCTGAAAAATGACAAGAGAATTGGATCCATCATAAAAGACAAGGAATCATAATTCCTTCTCCCACACATAATGAATCATGATTCTATTCTCATCTCAAACTATTTTCCAACTTTTCCCCAACCCTAAATATTAACCTAAACCGCATACCCGAAATCCTAAATCTCAAATCCAAAACCATAAACCCTGAACCCTATTTAGAAAAATAATAATTTTAACCCTAAACCTTAATCCATAAATATTAACCTAAACCGTATACCCGAAATCCTAAATCTCGAATCCAAAACCATAAACCCTGAACCCTATTTAGAAAAATAATAATTTTAACCCTAAACCTTAATCCATAAATATAACCCTAAATCCTAAAACCCCAAATCCAAAATCTCAAAACCCTAAACCCTAAACCCAAAATCCCAAATCCAAACCCTCAAAACCTTAAACACTATTTAGAAAAAAAATAATTTTAATAAGATATTTTATTTTTAATCAATATTTATTAAGAAAATTAATGTTTTAAATAATATATTTTGTCAAACAAAAAAATAACAATTAAATGATATTATTTAAATTTTACTAAATATATGAGTATTAAGGTAATATATAGTGTTTTTAATTTCATTCTAATTGTAAACCAAATATTTGAATAATGATTCCTTCTATGATTCTAGTGGTAAAACTAAACAAAACTTTTTCCGTTTTACTCCATTCCCATTCTCATACCTATTCCATTTCTTTATCCATGTCTAAAGTGGTCAAATTTTAAGTCCATAGTCAGCAAATTTAAACTCAAGATCATTGTATTGAGATGTTTACTCAACAACAGGAGTTGATGGATCAATTACATGAGTTCATGATGAGATTCTTACACAAACTTAGTGAAAATATAACATCAATACTATTATATTAGTTTATGTAGAGACATTTGGAATATGTTAACGTTGAATTTCATGAATAAATTCTAGAAAGTTTTGGTTGACGGTGTATTGGGACATGTTTTGGATTACGTGTTATATATTTTGATAGAGAATATGGAGTATATTTTTGTATATGTAAAGGTAATATTACATTACCACATGTTTGGTTGACTGAAATTAAATTAAATTCGAATTGATTCCTTCCAAATTTATGTTTGCTTGGCTTAAAAGTGAGAAAAGAATAGAATTAATCATAAAAGATAGGGAATCATAATTCGTTCTCCTTCTCCCACCCTAAAGAAATCATGAATCCATTATCATCTCAAATTTTTTTAAATTTTACCCCAATCCCAAACATTACCCTAAACCCTAAACCCTAAGCCTTAAATACTAAATCTAAACCCTAAATCCCAAATCCTAAATCAAAAAACCATAAACCCTAAACTTTATTTAGAAAAATAATAATTTTAACCCTAAACCGTATACTGTAAATCCTAAATCCCAAAACCATAAACCAATATAGATAAATAATAATTTTTAAACTAAACCTTAACCCATAAACATAACCCTAAATTGTAAAACCAAATTGTAACTCACAAATATAACCAAAAATACAAAACCCCAAATCCCATATCCCTATTCCCAAAAACCCTAAATCTAATTTACAAAATTAATAATTTTAACACTAAACCTTAACCTTCAAATATAAACCTAGACAATAACCTCTAAACCCTAAAGCCTAAATCAAAATCTCAAAACCGTAAACCCTATTCAGGAAAATTATAATTTTAACGCTAAACATGAACCCATGAATATAACCCTAAACCCTAAACCCTAAATGCCAAATCCCAAATACTGAAACCCTAAACCCAAAATCCCAAAATCCCAAAATCCCAAATCCAAAACCACAAAACCCTAAACCTTATTTAGAAAATAATAATTTCAATATATTTTATTTTTAAGTAATAATTATTTAACAATTTATTTTTTCGGAAGAAAAAAAAATTAAATAATATTATTTAAATTTTATTGGATATAGGAGTATTAAGGTAATATATAGTGTTTTCCATTCAACTAAAATTGTAAACCTAACATTGTAATACTAATTCCTTTTTTTTTATTCGAGTGGTCACACTAAACAAAAGTGTTTCTATTCAATTCCTTTCACATTCCTATTTCGATTGCATTCGGTTGCCCATGTCAAAAGTGTCCAAATTTATGTCCATGGTCAACAAATTTTAACTCAGGATCAACTTAATGCGATGTTTACTCAACAACAGGAGATGATGTATCAAAGACATGAGTTCTTGATGAGATTCTTACATAAACTTAGTCAATATATAGCATCATAATTCTTTAGTACAATATCACAAGTAGAACGTACCTCACAATATCCATAAATTTCTCCATCTTCTTAGACTTGTATATTGTTTTCTTATTGGAGTAATATTATTTTGATAGTTTATGTAGAAACATTTGGTATATGTTAAAGTTGAATTTTTTGAGTAAATGGTAGAAACTATTGGTTGACGATGTATTGGGATATGTTTTTGATTAGGTGTTATATATTTTGATAGAGAATGGAGAGTATATTTTATATATGTAAAGGTAATATTACATTACCACATGTTTGGTTGATTAAAATTAAATGAAAATAGAATTGATTCATTTCAAATTTATATTTGGTTGGGTGAAAAATTGGAAAAGAATTGAATCAATCATAAAAGACAAGGAATCATAATTCTTTCTCCTACCCTTAAGGAATCATGATTCCATTTTCATCTCAAATGGTTTTCCACATTTTCCCCAAGCCTAAATATTACCCTAAACCCTAAACCCTAAGCCTTAAATGCTACATAGTAAAACCTAAGCCCTAAATTCTAAATTATAAATCCAAAACTTAAACCCTAAACCATAAACTTTATTTAGAAAAATAATAATTTTAACCCTAAACCTTAACCCATAAATATACCCTAAAGCCTAAACTCCAAATCGCACATCCCAAAACCCTAAACCTAAAATCCCAAATCTCAAAACACTAAACACTATTTCAAAATATAATAATTTTAGTAAGAAATTTTATTTTTAATTTTATTTATTTAGAAAAATAATGATTTAAATATTGTATTTTGTCAGACCATAAAATAACAATTAAATGATACTATTTAAATTTTACTTAATATAGGAGTATTATGGTAATATATATTATTTTCCATTCCATTTTAATTGTAAACCAAATATTGGAATACTGATTCCTTTTATGATTCTAGTGCTAAAACTAAACAAAAATGTTTCCATTCCACTCCATTCCCATTCCCATTCCTATTCCATTTTTTTGTCCATGTCCAAAGTATTCAAATTTTAAGTTCACAATCAGCAAATTTAAACTCTCGGTCATTGTGTTGAGATGTTTACTCAACAATAGAAGATGATGGATCAATGACATGAGTTGACGATGAGATTCTTGCACAAACTTAGTCAAAATAGAACATAATTTTTATTTTGTTAGTTTGTGTAGAGACATTTGGTATATGTTAAATTTGAAGTTCTTAAATAAATGCTAGAAATTTTTGGTTGATGATGTATTGGGACATGTTTTGCATTAGGTTTTATATATTTCGATAGAGAATGTGGAGTATATTTTTGTATAAGTAAAGGTAATATTACATTACCACATGTTCGGTTGGTTGAAATTAAATGAAATTAGAATTGATTCCTTTCAAATTTATGTTTACTTGGGCTAAAAAGTGGGAAAATAATGGAATCATAATTCCTTCTCCCACCCTAAAGGAATCATGAATCCATTCTCATCTCAAAGTGTTTTCCAATTTTACCCCAACCCCAAACATTACCCTAAATCACAAATCCAAAATCCATAAACTATGAATCCTGAACCCAATTTAGAAAAATAATAATTTTAACCCCAAACCCCATATATAAAAATAATAATTTTAACCTAAACCCTATACTCTAAATCCCAAATCACAAAACCATAAACCTATCTAGGAAAATAGTAATTTTTAACCTATACCATAACCCACATATATAAGCCTAAACCTTAAACCCAAAATCCCAATAACCTAAACCCCAAAACACAAATCCTAAAATCCTAAACCCTATTTTGATAAATAATAATTTTAAACCTAAACCATAACCTACAAATATAACCTTAAATACAAAACCCCAAATACTATATCCCAATTCCCAAAACCCTAAATCTAACTTACAAAAATAATAATTTTAACCCTAAACCTTAACCTTCAAATATAAACCTAGACAATAACCCATAAACCCTTAACCCCAAATCCAAAATCCCAAAACAATAAATACTATTCATAAAATTATAATTTTAACCCTAAATGCTAACCCATAAATATAACCCTAAATCTTAAACCATAAACCCCAAATCCCAAAACCCTAAACTAAAAAATGCCAAAATCCCAAAATCCCAAATCCAAAACCACAAAACTCTAAACCCTATTTAGAAAAATAATAATTTCAATAATGTATTTTATTTTTAAGTAATAATTATTTAAAAAATAATTATTTAAATAATGTATTTTGTGTGATAAAAAAATAATTAAATATTATTATTTAAATTTTACTGTATAAAGGAGTATAAAGGTAATATATAGTGTTTTTCATTCCATTCCAATTGTAAACAAAACATTGCAATACCAATTCCTTCTTTGATTCTAGCAGTCAAACTAAATAAAACTGTTTCTACTCCATTCCATTCTCATTCCCATTTCAATTCCATTTCATTGTCCATGTCGAAAGTGTTCAAATCTTAAGTCCATGATCAGCAAATTTAAACTCAATATCATCATATTGAGATGTTTACTCAACAACAGGAGATGATGGATCAATGACATGAAGTGAGGATGAGATTCTTATATAAACATAGCCCAAATATAGCATCTTATTTCTTTAAATGCTAAACCCTAAACCTTAAATCACAAATCACAAATCCAAAACCCTAAACCTTAAACCCAATTTAGAAAAATAATAATTTTAACCCTAAACCTTAACACACAAATATAACCCTAAACACTAAATCGCAAATCCCAAAACCATAAACCTATATAGTAAAATAATAATTTTATCCCTAAACTTTAACCTACAAATATAACCCTAAACCCAAAACCCAAAATCTCAAAAACCTAAACCCCAAAATACCAAATCCCAATATCCAAAATCTTATTTTCAAAATAATAATTTTAACCCTAAATCTTAACCCCCAAATATAACATAAACCCTAAATTCAATTTAGAAAAATTATAATTTTAACCTTAAACCTTAACCTTCAAATATAAACCTAGACAATAAATCCTAAATCTAAAATCCCCAAACCGTAAACCCTATTTGGAAAAATAATAATTTTAACCCTAAACCCTAAACCCTAAATCCCAAATCCAAAATCCCTAAACCCAAAATCACTAAATCACAAAATCAAAACCTCAAAACCCTAAACTCTATTCAAAAAAATAATAAATCTAATAATAAATTTTATTTTAAATAATAATTATTTAGAATACTAAGTATTTAAATAATGTATTTTTCTAACAAAAAAATAACAACTAATTGATATTATTTAAATTTTACTAGATATAGGAGTATTAAGGAAATATATGGTGTTTTCCTTTCCATTCCAATTGTAAACCAAACATTGCAATACTTAATCCTTATTTGATTCTAGTGGTCAAACTAAACAAAACTATTTCTTTTCCATTCTATTCTCATTCCCATCTTGATTCCATTCCATTGTCCATGCAAAAGTTATCAAATTTTAAGTCCACGGTCAGCAAATTAAAACTCAGGGTCATCGTATTAAGATGGTTACTTAATAATTGGAGATAATGGATCAAAGACATGAGTTCATGAGGAGATTCTTACACAAACGTAGTCAAAATATAGCATCATAATTCTTTAGTACAATATCATAAGTAGCACGTACCTCACAATATTCATCAATTTCTCCATCTTCTTAGACTTGAATATTTTTTTCTTATTGGAGTAATAATATTATGTTAGTTTATGTAGAGGCATTTGGTATATGTTAAAGTTAAAGTTATTGAATAAATGCTAGAAATTATTGGTTGACGGTTTATTGGAACATGTTTTGGATTACATGTTATATATTTTGATAGAGAATGTGGAGTATAGTTTTGTATATGTAAAGGAAATATTACATTACCACATGTTTAGTTGGCTGAAATTAAATGAAATTAAAATTGGTTCCTTCCAAATTTATGTTTGGTTAGGCTGAAAAATGGGAAAAGAATGGAATCCATCATAAAAGACAAGGAATCATAATTCCTTCTCCCATCCTTAAGGAATCAAGATTCCATTCTTATCTCAAAGTATTTTTCAATTTTTCACCAACCCCAATTATTACTCTATACCCTAAACCCTAAGCCTTAAATGCTAAACCCGAAACCTTAAACCCTAAATCCTTATTCCTAAATCCAAGACCCTAAACCCTAAACCCTATTTAGAAAAATGATAATTTTCACCCTAACCCTTAACTCACAAATATAACCCAAAACTCTAAATATTAAATACCAAAACCCTAAACCCTATTCAAAAAATAATAATTTAACCCTAAACCTTAGCCTACAAATATAACATTAAATACTAAACACCAAATCCCAAATCCCTAATCCCAAAACCATAAATCCAATTTAGAAAATAATAATCTTAACTCTAAACCTTAAACTTCAAATATAACCCTAGATAATAAACCCTAAACCCTAAATCAAAAATCCCAAAACCGTAAACCCTATTTAGGAAAATTATAATTTTAACCCTAAACCCTAACCCATAAATATAACCCTAAAACCTAAACCCCAAATCATAAATCCCAAACCCCTAAACCCAAAATCCCTAAATCACAAAATCAAAACTTCAAAACCCAAAACCCTATTTAGAAAAATAATAATTTTATTTATAAGTAATAATTATTTAAATAATGTATTTTGTATGACGAAAAAATAAAAATTAAATGAAACTATTTAAATTTTAATGGATATATGAGTATTAAGGTAATATATAGCATTTTCCATTCCATTCCTTCTTTGATTCTTGTTGTCAAACTAAACAAAAATATTTCTATTATATTACATTCCTATTCCCATCTCGATTCCACTCCGTTGTCCATGTTAGAAGTGTTCAAAATGCTATTCCTAAATCCAAAACCCTAAACCTAAATCCCAAATCCCATAACCCAAAACCCTAAATCGATCCTAAATTCCAAATCTCTAATCCCTAAACCCTATTTAGAAAAATAATAATTTACCCTAAACATTAACCCCCAAATATAAACCTAAACCCTAAATCCCAAAACCATAAACCTTATTTAGAAAAATAATAATTTTAATTCTAAAACATAACCCATAAATATAACCCTAAAACCTAAACCCCAATTCGAAATCCCAAAACATTAAACCCAATTTAGAAAAATAATAAATTTACCCCTAAATCTTAACCCACAAATATAACATTAAACCATAAACCCAAAATCCAAAATCCCAAATCCTAAAACCCGAAACCCTAAATCCCAAATCTCAAATCCTAAATCCTAAAACCCAAAACCCTATTTAGAAAAATAATAATTTTAATTCTAAACCCTAAACCTTAAATCCCAAATCCCAAAACCCTAAACCCTATTTAGGAAAATAATAATTTTAACCCTAAACCTTAACCAACAAATACAACCCTAAACTCCAAATCAAAAATCCTTAAACTCCAAATCAAAAATCCTTAAACCCCAAATCTCAAATCTCTATACCTTAAACCCTAAATCCCTAAATACCAAATCCCAAACCTCAAAACCCTAAACCCTATTTAGAAAAATAGTAATTTTAATATTATATTTTATTTTTAAGTAATAATTATTTAGAAAAACAGTAATTAAAATAATGTATTTTATCTTATGAAAAATAATAATTAAATGATATTATTGAAACTTTGCAAAATATAGGGGTATTAAGATAATATACATTGTTTTTCCTTCCATTTCAATTGTAATCAAAACACCGTAATACTGAATCCTCTTTGATTCCTAGCATCAAACTAAAAGAAACTATTTCATTTCCATTCCCATTCGTATTCCATGAACCAAATGTCACCTTATGGAATCATGTTTCCATTTTCATCTCAATTGTTTTTCCAATTTATCCCATATCCAAATATAACCCAAAATCCAAAACCTTAATTTATGTTTGGTTGGGCTGAAAAGTGGGCAAAGAAAGGAATCAATTCCTAAAAGAGAAGGAATTTTCTCCCACCCTTAAGGAATCATGATTCAATCTCATCTCAATTTTTTTTACAATTTTACCACAAACATAAATATAACCATAAACCCTAAACCCTAAGTCCAAAATCTTAAACCCAAAATGTGAAATCCCAAATCAAAAATCCTAAAACCCTAAACCCTAAAAACTATATAGAAAAATCATAATTTTAACCCTAAACCTTAAATCTCAAAATCACAATACCATAAACTCTATTTAGAAAAATAATAAAATTAACCCTAAACCATAGGCAACAAATATATTCCTAACCCCAAATCCCAAAACTTGAAACCTTATTTAGAAAAATAATAATTTTTACCCTAAACCATAACCCACCAATATAACCCTAAACCAAAAACTCCATATCCCAAATCCTAAAACCCTAAACCCCATATCCCTAAATCCTAAATCCCAAACCTCAAAACCCTAAACCCTATTTTAGAAAAATAATATATTTTATTTTTAAGTAATAATAATTTACAAAAATAATGATTTCAAAAATATAATTTACCTAACGAAAAAATAATAATTAAATGATATTATTTAAATTTTAATGAATATTTGGGTATTAAGGAAATATATAGTATTTACATTTACTTAAAATTGTAAACCAAACACTATAGTACCGATTTATTCCTTGATTCTAATGGTCAAACAAAAAAAAACTGTTTCCTTTTCATTCTGTTGTCCAAGTTGAAAGTGTTCAAATTTTAAGTCCACTATCAGCAAATTTAAACTCAAGATCATTGTATTGAGATATTTACTCAAAAATAGGAGATGATGGCTAAATGACATGAGTTGATGATGAGATTCTTACAAAACTTAGTCAAAGTACATCATCATAATTCTTTAGTACAATATTAGAGGTAGCACCTACATCACAACATATATCAATTTCTCCATCATCTTAGACTTGGATTTTTTTCCTATTGAAGTTATCTTATTTTGTTAGTTTATGTAGCAACATTTGGGATATGTCAAACTTGATGTTATTGAATAAATATTGTAATTGCTTGGTTGACTATATATTGGCACATGTTTAGGATCAGGTAGTATATTTTTTGATAGAGAATGTGGAGTATATTTTTGTATATGTAAAGGTAATATTACATTACCTCATGTTTGGTTTATTGGAATGGAATTGAATCCCAATCGATTCCTTTCAATTTTACGTTTGTTTCGATTGAAATGTGAGAATGAAATAGAATTGATTCCTATAAGAGAAGTAATCATAATTCCTTCTCCCCCCTTATAGAATCATGATTCCATTCCAATCTCAAATGTTTTTCCAATATTACCCCCACACCAAATATAACCCTAAACCCTAAACCCTTAGCCCTAAATACTAAACCCTAAACCTTAAATCCTAAATTCTAAATCCCATATCCCTAAATCCTATTTAGAAATATAATAATTTTAACCCTAAACCTTAACTCACAAATACAACCCTAAAACCCAAATCCCAAATCCCAAAACCATAAACCCCATTTAGAAAAATAATAACATCAACCCAAAACCATAACCCACAAATATAACCCTAAAACCTAAATCATAAACACCAAATCCCAAAATCCTAAATACTTTTTAGCAAAATAATAATTTTAACCCTAAACCATAACCCATAAATATAACAACAAACACTAAACCCTAAACCCTAAATCTCATATCCCAAATCCTAAATCCCAAATCCCTAAACCCTAAATTCCTAAATCCCAAATCCCTAAATCCTAAATCCCAAACCTCAACACCCTAAACCCTATTTAAAAAAATAATTTTAATAATATATTTTATTTTTAAGTAATAATTATTTAGAAAAATAAGAATTCAAATAATATATTTTGTTTGACGAAAAAATAATAATTAAATGATATTATTTAAATTTTACTGAATCTCAGAATATTAAGGTAATATATAGTGTTTTTACATTCCATTGCTATTGTAAACCAAATGTTATAATATTGATTCCTTCTTTTATTCCAATGTTCAAACGAACAAAATTGTTTTCATTCCATTCTCATTCTCATTCCATTCTGTTGCCCATGTCGAAAGTGTTCAATTTTAATTCCACGGTTAGAAAATATAAACTCACGATCATCGTGTTGAGATATTTACTCAACAATAGGAGATGATAGCTCAGAGGCATGAGGTGATGATGAGATTCTTACATAAACTTAGTCAAAATATAGCATTATAATTATCTAGAAAAATATCACAAGTAGCATATACCTCACAACATCCATCAATTTCTCTATCTTCTTAGACTTGGATTTTTTTCTTAGTGGAGTTATATTATTTTGTTTGTTTATGTAGAGATATTTGGTATTTGTTAAAATAGAAGTTCTTGAATAAATGCTAGAATTGCTTGGTTAAAGGTAAAATGGGACATGTTTTGGATTAGGTGGTATATATTTTGATAGAGAATGTGAAGTATATTTTTGTATATGTAAAGGTAATATTACATTACCTGAAGTTTGGTTGACTGGAATGGAATATAATAAGAATTGATTCCTAACAATATTATGTTTGTTTGGGTAGAAAAGTAGGAATGAAATGAAATCGATTCTTAAAAAAAAATAATCAAAATTCCTTCTCTCCCAAAAGGAATCATGGTTCCATTCCAATCTAATTTTTTATCAATTTTACCCCACCCCAAATATAACCCTAAACCCTAAGCCCTAATTACTAAACCCAAAACCCTAAACCATGAACCCTATATAGAAAAATAACAATTTTTACAATAAACCTTAACCCTCAAATATAACATTAAACTTTAAACCCCAAATACCAAAATCTGAAACCATATTTAGAAAAATAGTATTATTTACCCTAAACCTTAACCCATAAATATAATCATCAACCCTAAACATTAAACCCTAAACAGTAAACCTACTTTAAAGAACAATAATTTTATCCCTAAACCATAACCCACAAATTTAACCCTAAACCTTAAACCTCATATCCCAAATCTCAAAACCCTAAACCCTAAATCCCTAAATCTCAAATCCCAAGCCTCAAAACCCTAAACCTTATTTAGAAAAATAATAAATTTAAAAATATATTTTACTTTTAAGTAATAATTATTTTGAAAAATAATTATTCAAATAATGTATTTTTATGACATAAAAATAATAATTAGATGATATTATTTAGATTTTACTAAATATACGAGTATAAAGGTAATATACAGTATTTTTACATTGCATTCCAATTGTAAACAAAATGCTATAATATTGATTCCTTCTTTTATTCCAATGATCAAACCAAACAAAATTGTTTCCATTCCATTCCCATTACATTCCATTATCCAAGGCCAAAAGTGTTCAATTTTCAAGTCCACGGTCAACAAATTTAAACTCACAATCATCATATTCAAATCTTTACTCAACAACAGGAGATGATGGCTCAATGACATGTGGTGATGATGAGATTCTTACACAAACTTGGTCAAAATATAGCATCATAATTCTTTAGTATAATATCACAAGTCGAACCTTCCATTAAACATGCATCAATTTCTCCATCTTCTTAGACTTTGCTTTTTTTTCTTATTGGAGTTATATTATTTATATAGTTTATGTAGAGATATTTGGTAAATGTTAAACTTTAACATCTTGAATAAATGCTAGAATTTCTTGGTTGATGGCATATAAGGACATGTTTTGGATTAGGTGGTATATATTTTGATAGAGAATGTGGAGTATATTTTGATATATGTAAAGGTAATATTATATTACCCCATGTTTGGTTTACTAGAATGTATTAGAATCAGAATTGATTCCTTCAAATATTATGTTTGTTTAGGTAGAAAATTTGGAATGGAATTGAATCAATTTTTAAAGGGGAGTAAATCAAAACTCGTTCTCCCTCTTAAGGAATCATGATTCCATTCCAATGTAAATTTTCTTTCTAATTTTAACCCAACCCCAAATATCACCCTAAACCCTAAACTGTAAGCCTTAAATACTAAACCATAAACCCTAAATCTCAAATCCTTAACCTCAATACCCTAAACCCTATTTAGAAAAATAATAATTTTAATAATATATTTTACTGAATATAGGAGTATTAAGGTAATATATAGTTTTTTTTACATTCTATTCCAATTGTAAACCAAACGCTATAATACTGATTCCTTCTTTCATTCCCATGGTCAAACTAAGCAAAACTGTTTCCATTCCATTCCATTTCGTTGTCCATGTCAAAAGTGTTCAAATTTTAAGTCCACCGTCAGAAAATTCAAACTCAAGATCATCTTACTGAGATATATACTCAACAATAGAAGATGATGGCAAAATGACATGAGGTGATGATGACATTCTTACATAAACTTGGTCAAAATATAATATCAAAATTCTTTAGAACAATATCATAGATAGCACCTACCTCACAACATCCATCAATTTCTAAATCTTCTTAGACTTGGATTTTTTCTTATTGGAGTTATATTATTTTGTTTGTTTATGAAAACACATTTGGTATATGTTAAACTTGAAGTTCTTGAATAAATGCTAGAATTGCCTCGTTGATGGTATATTGGGACATGTTTTGCATTAGGTGGTATATATTTTGATAGAGAATGTGGAGTATATTTTTGTATATGTAAAGGTAATAATATTACATTACCCCAAGTTTGGTTGACTAGAATGGAATAGAATTAGAATTGATTCCTTGCAATATTATGTTTGTTTGGGTAGAAAAGTAGGAAAAGAATGGAATCGATTCTTAAAAGATAAGAAATCGAAATTAATTTTCCTCTTTATGGAATCATGATTCCATTCCCATCTAATTGTTTTTTTCAATTTTACCCCACCCTAAATATAACCCTAAAACCTAAGCCCTAAACTCAAAAACCCAAATCCCATATCCAAAAACTCTAAACCCTAAACCCTAGACCCTATTTAAATAAATAACAATTTTTACAATAAACCTTTACTCATAAATATAACCATAAACCGTAAATCCTAAATACCAAAATCCTAAACCATATTTAGAAAAATAGTATTATTAACCTTAAACCTTAACCCATAAATATAATCATAAACCCTAAACACTAAACCTTAAACCATAAACCCTATTTAAAAAAGAATAGTTTTAACCCTAAACCATAACCCATAAATGTAACTTTAAACCCAAAATCCTAAACCCTAAACCTCATATCCCAAATCTCAAAACCATAAACCCTAAACCCTAAATCCCTAAATCCCTAAATCCCAAATCCTAAACCTCAAAACCCTAAACCCTGTTTAAAAAAATAATTTTAATAATATATTTTAGTTTTAAGTAATAATTATTTTGAAAAATAATGATTCAAATAAATTACTTTGTATGACGAAAAAATAATAATTAAATGATATTATTTAGATTTTACTGAATATATGGGTATTAAGGTAATATATAGAATTTTTACATTCCATTCCAACTGTAAACCAAATGCTATAATACTAATTTCTTCTTTTATTCCAATGGTCAAACCAAACAAAACTATTTTCATTCCCATTCCCATTACATTCTATTAACCAAGGTCAAAAGTGTTCAATTTTTATGTCCACTGTCAGTAAATTTAAACTCATAATCATCGTATTCAAAAATTTACTCAACAATAGGAGATGGTGGCTCAAAGACTTGAGGTGATGATGAGATTATTACACAAAGTTAGTCAAAATATAGCATAATAATTCTTTAGTACATGATGAGTGCCCAAAAAGCACTAAAATAACCATGATTTTATGTACATTAATTGATTAAAAATACATATATTTATATGTTTTATCATATATTTATATAAATTTGTATTTTTCGGAATCACGGGTATTTTTATTGTTTTTCAGGTATTTTGGCTTAAAAACGCAATTTAAAGACTCAAAGAGGAATACTTGAAGCAATACATCACAAATATATTAATAAATAAATGGGGAAAGGTCAACAAATATGGAAAAATTGGACAAAATGGGTCAAAAGGGTCAAAAATGTCAAAAAGGAGAAAATCGCGCCGCCGCGCCAGGCCCAGCCGCGCGAAGCCGCGCGCAGACGCCGCGCGGAAGACGCCCCGCCGCGCGCGCGGAAGACGCCCAGATCGCGCGCGGCATGCCCGATCCGCGCGCGCCGCTGCTCGGTCGCGCGCCGCGCGCGCTCTTTCCGCGCCAGCGCGCGCCACTCTGCCTCGCGCGCGCGCCTGCGCGCCCAGCCCTCCGCGCCCAACGCCTTTTCGCCCCATTTTTCACGTGCGGCCGCCCTGACGTCATGCCGACGTCATTAATGACATCGACAATTCCAATACGCGTTTTTACATTTTTAAATATTTTTTTAACATTTTTTACTCATTTTTTCTCTCCATCCTCACCTATAAATACCCCTTCCCTTCACTTCAAAACACACCTTCAAAACACCTTCAAAACACACTTCTCTTCTTTCTTTCTCTCTTTTCTTAGATTTTTAGGTTTTTTAGTTTTTCTTAGTTTGTAGTTAATTTCTCTTAGTTTTAGAGTTCTTCCTTTTTGGGAAGAACTAGTTACGTTTTTGTAATATATTAGCTTTTGATTCAATAAAGGGGAGTGCAAATTCCGCTTGGAGGTTTTCCAAAGAACGGAATAGCATCGAAGTTCTGTAAGGATTTTATTTTCTTTACTGATTATTTTTTATGCTTTATTCTTACATGTTATATTTAATTTGTGCGTGATTAAATTTAAGCGTGTTGGCTATTTGTAAACATGATGTAATAATAACGTTGTTATGCTTGCGAAATATTAAATAGGTAAAAATCTCTAAAATGAATTGATTTTATTTTTATTCAAGATTTTATATTAAGAATGTTAGAGAGAAATATATTATTTTTCATTACAAACTTAAATCTGAAAATTAGATTTTAAGGTTTAGTTATCCGGTCTGATTTAGAGTAGTGCTCTTTTATTTGATGGTACAATCGCCCGGTAGTTAGAGTGAAGCTCTATTTCAAAAGTTTTTATAAGAATTATTATCTGAAAATGTATTGACAACATGTTTTCGGTAGTGGTTTTAAAACTTGAAAGTTAGTACTCGGATAACTAAATTCTTAGGTTTAATTTGGACACCTTGAATAAAGTTTAAACTGTCTAACCCCACCAAAGGTGGCATTTAAATGGTTCATTTTCAATCTCTTAGAAAAAGGAATTAATTTAATTAACCAAATTAGTTATCAACCCCACCCATAGGTGTTAATTGATTTGTTTAGTTAACAAAGAATATCTAACCCCACCAAAGGTGGTATTCATACAAAAAAGAGAGAATCAATAAATATCAATTCATATCTTTAATAACCTAATTAATATGAGCAAGCATAATTAACTTAGTTATTATATCCATAAATACTCCACCATTATAAATGATAAAATTTGCATAAATATTTATTGAATCTATGTTTATTTTTATGTAAGTAGATTAAAAACACAAAACCCCAAAATATCGTGACAGGATGTTTAGGATTTAATTTCGTTTTTAAAAGTTTGAATAATAAATTAAAAACCACATACATTCCTTCCTTAGATCGACCTTGGGAGTATACTTATCATTTTCTACGAAATGATTCGTGCACTTGCGAGAGTTTTATAAATAGATAAAACCAAAGTAACGGGCAGGATCGGCGATGTCGGTTCTGCCCGCATCAGTACAATATCACAAGTAACACCTACCTTACAACATCCACCAATTTCTCCATCTTCTTAGACTTTGATTTTTTTCTTATTGGAGTTTTATTTATTTATTTTAGTTTGTGTAGCGACCTTTGGTATATGTTAAACTTGAAGTTCTTGAATAAATGCTAGAATTGCTTCATCGATGGTATATTTGGACATGTTTTGGATTAGGTGGTATATATTACGATAGAAAATGTAGAGTATATTTTTGTATATCTAAAGGTAATATTACATTACCCCATGTTTGGTTGACTGGAGTCATCACTTTCTATCTTAACAATCAAATGAATATCTGCTCCACAAATGTAAGTAGAAAAAGGAATAAGTTATGACCTTTAGAGGCAGCAACTCATGAATTTATATTTTATACAATTGATGCATGTATCCTTACTTTTAAGATAATTTTTCAATTCATGAACTACTTGTGCATCTTTTACAAAGGAAAGTACATAATATTCAACTCCATTTCCACACCAAATTTGATATATTCCTAGTCCTCTACAGCAAGCCATTAAAAAAGGTTATTAAGCCAAGTGGTTTTTATTTTGATATAAGTAGTCAAAATGATAGCATCTCATCGAGCCTCAAATAAAAATCTAGATGGTGTTCTTCCAAAGACAATTTGTGATAAAAAAAAATTTCCATCTAAACTTCTTCTTTATTTCTCCCGATTTAAAATTTATTTTCTATTTTTATTGAAAACCTTTACAAAAATATATAAAAAATCTCAATAAAAAATAGGATCCCAAATCAAAAGCAAATATCTATATAATATTTTAAATGTAATATAATTAGTCTCAATCAATACAAAACCTAGTATGGTAATTACAAGAGAGATAAATGAACCAAAAAGAAAATGCCAATGCAATAATATCTTATTCGTTTATCGAACAGATGAAATATTAAAAATTACAAGCCAACCTGCATATTGAAAATATATCGCAATCATAACATTCAAAAAGAAAGAATCTTGTTTAAATCGCAAGTATAACATCATGTTTAAATTTTTTTGAAAACTAAGCATTTAAGTGATTTTGTAGATTTCCTTTTTGCTCGAATCTTATGGCTTATTGTGAAAATCTTGGTATCTGAAGTCACGTGAGACTGGTGGCCTATTGCATGAATCTTGGTATCTGAAGTCGCGCAAGATTGGTGGCTTATTATGCAAATCTTGTATCTAAATTCGCACGAAACTAAGGGATTGGTGGCTGAAGTAATGCGAGACTAATGGCTGTTAGCGATAGTGAAAGACCCCTGACAATAGTGAGAGGAATTGCAAGCAATTTTAGGGTTTTAAGCATCAATGGGGTCAAGCGAGGGGAAGAGGAAAAGAAAAGAAAAAAGAGAGAGGGAGTTGAGCAAGGGAATGCTGGGGGAAAGGAGGGGAAGAGGAAAAAAAAGAAAAAAGAGAGAGGGAGGTGAGTGGGGGAGCGTTGGGGGAGGGAAAAAGGAAAAGAAAAGAAAAAAGAGAGGGATGTGAGTGAGGGAGTGTTGGGGAAAAGGAAAAGAAATGAAAAAAGAGAGAGGGAAAAAGAAAGGAATTGGGAGTGAATAAAAAAATTGATATAAAAATTTGGTGTGTGGTATAAAAGAGATAAAATATATGAAATTAAATTAATAGAGAAATGAAAATATTGTGGAGTAATTTCTGTATTTTTTAAATTAATACACTTGTACATGATATATTATTTTATTTTGGTTTTAAAAAGACTAGGAACTCTAGTATTTTAATTAGATTATGGTCATTTAATAATCGTGACTATATAAGTTTATTTATAGTTAAATAGTTTTTGTAGTTTAACTTCTGATCAAATTTATTGATAAAAACTGAGGCTATATGGATACACTATGGCCTCGATTTTTATGTTAATCCCCATAAAAATATTTTATAAATTTAACTTAAATTTTGTTTTCATATATTAATAAACCCATGTAGATTTTGAAACTCATAAGTAATAAAATAATAATCAAGCATTAATTATATTTATCAAAATCCATAATTATTTATCATCTTTCATTGTATCAGAATAACTAAAGTGTATGTATAAGAATGTATATTTTAGGATTACAATATAATATTTAAAAATAGAAAATGTATCGTAAAACGACATAGATTTTTTCTTCTAATAACTCAATCATTTTGTTTTTGTCTTATGGAGAATTAAATCAAAAATTTATGGTAATGGTTTAACTATATCCATTAACAAAAATTGTCTCTAATATATTGAAAATTGTTGTCCTAAATTTTATAATTTTCTGTCACAAAATATTTGTCTTTAATAGTTATTCATATTTCATCCCAAAATCTAATATTTTTCAAGGACTAAAATCTCGTTCTAAGTATATTGTAAATTTTTTCCCTTAATAATTTCGATTTTCAAAGATAGAATTTTGTCATAAAATTTGGAATAAATTTCTCACCATTTTTTCCATTTGCAAGCACAAATTTTTTGTCCAAACGTTTTGGTGGGAAATTTTTGTCATCTTTCCAACGACCAATTTAAAGTTTGTCCATAATAATTATTTTGTGACAAAATTTTTGTCCTAACTTTTTGTCCTTTTTAATTTTTATTTGTTAAAATTCTATTCAATATTATCAAGAACGAATATCAAATTTTTGTCCCTAATTGTGTTACTTTCAAGGATTAATTTCATTTTTCGTTAATTTTTTGTCCCAAATATTCTTTTTTCTTGTAGTAACTATTAAAATTATAAATATATAAATTAAATTGATTAACTAAAAGTTAATTTAAATTAAATGAAAGTTAAATCTAAAACAACTAAATTTATAGCATCAAAAGTAAAGCAAAAAGAAACGTTAATATATATATATATAAGAGGCTAAAGAAATATTAAAATTTTTATATAAAGAAAATTTTAAATAAATTCAAAAGATATTAAAATAAAATACAAAACAATATAATATTTGATAAGTTAAATTTGAAAGGAAACATAATATGAGAACATGTAAATGACAAAACCTAAAAACAAGCTTCTCATCAAGCTTTATTCTCTTATTCTTAGTTTTTATAATATTATAAGTAATATTATATTATCATAAATTGAATAAAGTTAAATATTTGAAGTTTTTTTTAGGATATTGGCTTAAGAAGCATTTTATATAATATACATTATTATAATTTTATGTTTTGCATTATAATAATGTTTGTAAAATATGTGAATAAAAATGTTTATTTTTAAGCTCTTTGCTCAAAACTTATGCCACTTTTAGTCGTATATTTATTAAATATTATTAATATATATATATATATATATATAAAATAATATAATAAAATATACAATATTATTATAAATAATATATATATATATATATATATATATAATTTTTTATTACAAATTTTAGTCAAACCTGCCCTATGTAACCCCAATGATCCTTCACCTCCACTACCCAACAATAATAAAAATATTGCTACACTTCGGTACACCTTTAAATAAATAAAAACAAAACAAATAATATTCTAGAGTATTCAAAAAAACTTCCATCTATATAAAAATAAGAGAATGTAATAATAAAAAATAGTACTTTTATGTATCATAATTATAGTACATTCACTATTCTAATTATACTTACTAATAATATATTATATATTTTCAGTCCTTTGAATTCAAAGAGGACTATATAAATAGGAAAACAATGAATGTATATTGAGCTACAATATCAGTTATTCCCATAAAAGAAAAAAAGAACAAAATACTGATAACAAAATAGAGATAAAACACGAAGCCAATTCTATTAGTCATTGTTCCTTAAATCAATCACCCATCTCTATTTATAGGATTAATGAAATTATAAAAAATTAAAAATAAAAGTATACAAACAAGCAAACATAAAAGACACCAAAGATGATGCAGAAATTAGAGTTCTAACTTTTATAAACAAAAGATGATCTAGTAAAAACCCACTTTTAGAAATATTATAATTCGATTAAGGGTTATTGGATAATAGGTTTACATAGAATGAGAAGGCATTTTACTATTGTCAGGAAATGTCATTTATCGATGCCTTAACCATAATTTGAAAGAATTGATTTTTATTTGTATCTCTATGTACTTATATTGATTTTTGTTATATTATTGTAATAGTAATTAAGAACCAGGCATATCATGGATTTATATAAAATTTGATAGTCATTTATAATTCTTGTTGTGACTGTAGGAAACTTAAATAGTTGCATGAGCTTCTCAAAACATACAGATTGTTGTTATAGTTCTAATAGGTTTACGAGGTATTTCTTCAAGCTACTTTATTTTTTTGCTTTTTTCTCCTTTTCTAGACCAAGTTTTTTCTAAATATTGAAGGCTTTCCCTATGATTACATATTAAGTAAAATATGTGGACTAATAATTCATATTAAAAATAAATAAGTAATATGATAATTACAATTTGATTGTTAAATATGCTTAATTTATGAAATGGTAATCTTATTGCCATATAGAAGTGGGAAAGGGGAATAATGGTGTTGAGTTTCTTTTCAGGACAAAAGTTGAGATTATTTAGTTTTCATAGTTTTATTTGAGGTTATATTAACAATTTAAAATTTTATTAAAAGATAGTGTGTTGAAATAAAAAATTTGTGCTTTTATAATTTCTGTTTGCGTTGTCTCTTCCGAAATTAATTGGAATTAAATCTCGCTCTTGGAAAAATTTTATAATAACATATAAAGAGTATTAACTAAATACTAGTCCTAGTAATATTAATTTTTTAAAAATTTATCGGACATTTATAAAAATGAATAAATTGCTCTTAAAGTATCGAGAGTGATAATGAATGAAAACACTTTCACTTACATGCTAATTAGTTAGTGTAAGGATGGAGTGATACTTTTTATTGAATTTACAAAAGACATTATGGTTGGAGAATCAAACAAGATACATTATCCATGTGAAAAGTGTTCAAATTTTAAGTCCATGATAAATAAATTTAAACTCAGGATCATCCTATTGAGATGTTTATTCAACAACAGGAGATGATGGCTCAATGACATAAGGTGATGATAAGATTCTTACACAAATTTAGTAAAAATATAGCATCATAATTTTTTAATACAATATCACAAGTAGCACTTACCTCATAACATTCATCAATTTCTTCATCCTTTTAGAGTTGGAGTTTTTTTCTTATTGAAGTTATATATTTTTGTTAGTTTATGTAGAGAAATTTGATATATGTTAAACTTAAAGTTCTTGAATAAATGCTAGAATTTCTTGGTTGACAGTAAATTGGGAAATGTTTTGGATTAGGTGGTATATATTTTGAAAGAAAATGTAGAGTATATTTTTGTATATGTAAAGATAATATTAAATTATCCTATGTTTGGTTAATGAGAATTAAATGAAATGAAAATTGATTCCTTCTAATTTTATGTTTGGTTGGGTTAAAATGTGGAAATATATAATTGAATTGATTCCTAAAAGAGAATGAATCATAATTCCTTCTCCCCCTTAAGGAATCATGATTCCATTCCCATCTCAATTGTTTTTCCAATTTTACCCCAACCCTAAATATAACCCTAAGCCCTAAGCCCTAAACCCTAAACCATAAACCCTACACTACTACAAAAGGTGGCATTTAAGTTGAGATTTAAAGTCATTTTTTGGGTAAAACTGACTTATAATGAATTTAAAGTCGGTTTGCTGAAAAACTAACTTAAAACATGTAAGTTGTAGCATCGGTTGACGTGTTAAACCGACGCTACACATGTGGATAGCTTCGGTTGACATGTAGAACCGATGCTACGTCCTACGTGTAGCATCAGTTCAACACGTCAATTGACGCTACTACATAGTGTCAGTTGAAACATAGAACCAACACTATCCATATGTGTAGCATCAATTGACAAGTAGAACCGACACTACATCATACATGTAGCGTCAGTTCAACACTTCAACCAACGCTACACGTGGATATTTTCCTTTTCTCTTCTTTCTTCCCCATTAGACAGAACATTCTAGCGCTGTAAACACTCAAAACCCAAAACCGACCAACACTCCTCCTCCACTCTTTCTCATTTTTTGGCCACATACGACCACTAATTTCAATGTCGTTTATTGGATTTTCTTCCTCTCCAATTTATCTTCTAGATCCCCTATTTTTTTGAGCGAAAACAAAAAAATTTATACCCATTTTCTCACTTACAAAACACTCTTTTTTCTTCATTTTTTTCATTTTGTCACTCCATTTACTCTTGTATGTATTTCTATGAATCATTTTACACTTATTATTTATATTTCTTGATTTTTGTATATTATGTATTATTATTTTTGTATTAATAAATGAAAGAGATTTGTTTGTTTGCTTACTGTATTTGCATTTGTATTTATGAGATTGTGTATCTCATTTGTTTTATATGTTTGTATATATAGAGATTTAGAATGCTCATTGTACAGATCTCTTCCATATCTTTTCTTGATCATGATATATCTAAGTGGTTATAATGAAATTAAATTGAAATTGAAACTACTCTATTATAATAAAAGGGGAATATGTTAATAAGAACAATTATTAATTTATCAAGTAGTGTATTGTTAGTATACAGGTAAATTACTCCGGTTGATATTATAATTTGTTAAAATGAATGTTTAAGATTGTTAAATTGAATTCAATTATTTTTGTTATTGTAATTTATTAAAATTCAATTATTTCTAAGAAAATTAAATTAAGGATAATATATTAACAAAGGAGAGAGACAAAAGTGTATTGTTTTATGTAAGTAACATTTTAAAAGTCTCAACTAATTAATTAATATTTAACTATTTAATTATTTGTATTATTTAAACTTTAGTAAACAGATTTTAGTTTTTTTGCTATTATGTAATCGAATACTAGTTCTGAGTATAGTAGAAAATGAGTAAAATATGTAAATATAAATATATATATATATAGAATTTAAGATTGATTCAACGCGTGAACTAACTTTAAACTTAAATGCGGTTCAACGTGTAAATCAACTTTAAATTAATTTAAAGTCGGTTATTAACCGAATTTAATGCTTAATTTTGGCATAGTGCTAAGTTCCAAATCTCAAATCCTAAAAACCCTAAATCCTAAACCCTATTTAGAAAATAATAATTTTAAACCTAAACCTTAACACATAAATATAAACATAAACCCTAAACCTCAAATCTCAAAACCAAAATCCTTATGTAGAAAAATAATAATTTTAACACTAAACCATAACCCATAAATATAACCCTAAACTCTAAACCCTGAATCTCAAATTACAAATCCCAAAACCCTAAACCTTATTTAGAAAAATAGTAATTTAAACCCTAAACCTTAACCCATAATTTTAACCCTAAACCCTAAACACCAAATCCCAAATCCTAAATCCCAAAACCCAAAACTCTATTTAGAAAAATAATAATGTTAACCCAAAACGTTAACCTGCAAATATAACCCTAAACCCCAAATTCCAAACCTTAAAACCCTCAACCCTATTTAGAAAAATAACGATTTCGATAATATATTTTTTCTGATGAAAAAATAATAATTAAATGATATTATTTAAACATTACTGAATATAGGGGTATTAAGATAATATACATTATTTTTCATTCCATTCCAATTGTAAACCAAATGTTGTAATACTAATTCCTTCTTTGATTCATGTTTTCAAAACAAACAAAACTGTTCCATTTCATTCAATTCTCATTTCCATTCCCATTCCTATTCCATTGCGTTGTCCATGTCGAACGTGTTCAAATATTAAGTCCACAATCAGTAAATTTAAATTAAGGACCATCATATTGAGATGTTTACTAAACAATAGGAGATGATGAAATAAAAATTAATTCCTTCCAATTTTATGTTTGGTTGGACTAAAAAGTGAGAATGAAATAAAATCGATTACAAAAAGAGAAGGAATTATAATTCCTGCTCCCCTTTAAGGAATCATGATTCCATTCCCATCTCAATTTTTTCCCAATTTTACCACAACTCTAAATATAACCCTAAACCATATGCCCTAAGCCTTAAATCTTAAACCTTAAATCCTAAATCCTAAATTCTAAATCCCAAAACCCAAAACCGTAAAGCCTATTTGGAAAAATAATAATTTTAATCCTAAACCATAACCCATAAATACAACCCTAAATCCCAAAACCCTAATCCCTATTTTGAAAAATAATAAATTTAACCCTAAACCTTAACCCACACATATAACCCTCAACCCTAAACAATAAACCCCAAATCCTAATACCTTAAACCCTATTTAGAAAAATAATAATTTTAACCCAAAAACCTTAACCCATAAATATAACCCTAATCCCTAAACCTAAAACCCTAAATCCTAAATCCTAAAACCCTAAACCTTAACCCACAAATAAAACCTTAAACCCTAAACCCTAAACCATGAAACCTAAATCCCTAAACCCTAAACCCTAAATACTTGAATCCTAAATCTTAAACCTCTAAACCCTAAACCCTAATTAGAAAAATGTGTGGTAGGTGTGAAAGTTCATGATGGTTACTCATCCAACTTAAGAAATTTTGTGTCTATAACCGATAAGAAACTTTATGGATTGAAATCACATGATTGTCATATCTTATTGCAATAGTTATTACTAGTAGTTATTAGATCAATTCTTCCAATTCATGTTCGATTATCAATAATTCATCTTTGTTCATTCTTCAATACAATATACAAGAAATCTATATCAATTGGCGAGTTAAACTCTTTATAGAAAGATGTTGTAGAGACTTTGTGTCTAATTGAAAAATATTTTCCTCCTTCTTTCTTCAATATAATGATTCACTTGTGTGTTCATTCAGTTCGAGAGGTTCAATTGTGTGGTCCTACTTCCTTAAGATGGATGTATCCTTTTGAGAGATATATACAAGTCCTTAAAGGATATGTAAATAATAGAAATTGACTTGAATGATGCATGGTGGAATGTTACATTGCTGAAGAGGCCATTGAGTTTTGTTTTGAATACTTTAGTGGTTGCACTGAAATTGGGAATCCTACGCACAAGTTTTTGTTAGAATGTCACATGATCCAAGTAGGAAACCCTATGCTTGGTGGAATTAAGAAATTTTTTATTGATCGCACTCGATGGAAAAAAGCACACCAAATCATTTTGGTAAATAATAATGAGGCATAACCGTACATAGAGTAAGTGATGTTTAACCTTTCCATTTATGCAAAAATTAATTTTTATTTAACTATTAATGATGATATCTACTTCATATATCTTTAATAACATTACAGGATGCATTTAAACTTATTGAAGATCGATCCTTGTTATAAAAAAAAGGAGGAGAAAAATGGTTGTATGATGAACATAAGTGAGAGCTTATTAATTGGTTTTGCAACCATGTAAGTGTCACATACAAGAATTCATTAGTACTTCTATGCAATGTTTTAAAACTTTACTTTAAACACATTTCATGTTTTTTGTATACAAATATTCGAGATGAACTCAAGAAACCCAATCATAAAATAACAGAAAGTTTAGAATGGCTTACACATGGTCTAAACTTCGATGTCAAATCATTTTCTAGTTTCAGAATAAATGGATTGAGGTTTATGACTCAAGCTAGGGACAAATTCCAAGTAAGGTTTAGGGTTAAAATTATTATTTTTTAAAATATGGTTTAGGGTTATGGAATTTTGGATTTGGGGTTTAGGGTTATAATTGTGGGTTAAGGTTTAGGGTTAAAATTATTATTTCTCTAAATAGGGTTTAGGGTTGTTGGATTTGGGATATATGCTCTAGGTTTTATGGATATATTTTTTGGTTAAGGTTTAGAATTAAAATTATTATTATTCTAAATAGGGTTTAGGGTTTTGTGATTTGCGAATTGGTTTTTATGGTTTAGGGTCATATTTGTGGGTTAAGGTTTAGGGTTAAAATTATTATTTTTCTAAATAAGGTTTTGGGTTTTGGGATTTAGGATTTAGGATTTAGGATTTAGGATCTTAGTTTAAGTTTTAGGATTTTGAGTTTAGGGTTATACTTATGGTTGGAGTAAAATTGGAAAAAATAATTTGAGATAAGAATGAAATCCTGATTCCTTAAGGGGAAAAGAATTAAGATTACTTCAATTCTAGGACTTGTTTTCATTTTATTCTCACTTTTCAGCTTAACCAAATATAAAATTGGAAGGAATCACTTCTGATTTCATTCCATTCTAGTCAACCAAATGTAAGGTAATGTAATATTACCTTTTCATATACAAAAATATAATAAACATTTTCTATCAAAATATATTCCACCTAATCCAAAACATGTCCCCATATACCGTCAACCAAGCAATTCTAGCATTTATTCAAGAACTTCAACTTTGACATATACCAATTGTCTTTACATAAACTAACAAGATAATATAACTGTAATGAAAAAAATCCAAGTCTAAGAAAATGGAGAAATCAATGGATTTTGAGAGGTAGGTACTACTTGTGATATTGTACTAAAGAATTATGATTCAATATTTTGACTAAGTTTGTTTAAGAGTCTCATCATCACCTCTTGTCATTGAGCCATCATCTCCTATTGTTGAGTAAATATCTCAATACGATAATCCCAAGTTTAAATCTGATGATCGTGGACCTAAAATTTGAACACTTTTGACAAGGATAACGGAATTAAATCGAAATGGGATTGTGAATATGAATGGAACGGAATCATTCTTTTACGTTTCACCACTAGAATCAAAAAAAGAATTAGGGTTGTAGTGTTTGGTTTACAATTGGAATGGAATGTAAATTACTCTATATTACCTTAATACTAATATATTCTCTAAAATTTAAATAATATTATTTAAGTATTATTTTTTCATAAGAAAAATACATTATTGAATTTATTATGTTACTAAATAATTATTACTTAAAAATAAAATATATTTTAAAAACTATTTTTTTCTAAATAGGGTTTAGGTTTATGAGATTTCAAATTTATGATTTAGGGTTTACGATTATATTTGTGGGTTAAGGTTTAGGGTTAAATTTATTATTTATCTAAATAGGATTCATGGTTGTGGGATTTGGGGTTTGGGGTTTAGGGTTTAAGGTTATATTTGTGGGTTAAGGTTTAGGGTTAAAATTATTATTTTTCTAAATAGGATTTAGGGTTGTGGGATTTAGGGTTTAGTGTTTAGGGTTTAAGGTTATATTTGTGGGTTATGGATTAGGGTTAAAATTATTATTTTTCTAAATAGGATGTAGGGTTTAGGGTTTAAGTTTATATTTATGGTTATGGTTTAGGGTTAAAAGTATTATTTTTCAAAATAGGGTTTAGGTTGTGGGATTTGGGGCTTACGTTAGAGGGTTTAGGGTTATATTTATGGGTTATGGTTTGAGGTTAAAATTTTTATTTTTCTAAATATGGTTTAGGGTTTTGGGATTTGGGATTTAGAGTTTAAGATTTTGGGTTATATTTGTGTGTTTAGATTTAGGGTTTAAATTATTATTTATCTAAATAGCATTTTCGATTTTAAGATTTAGAATTTAGGACATAAGGTTTAGGGTTGTACTTGGGGTTGGGGTAAAATTGAAAAACAAGTTTGAGATGGGAAAGGAAAGGAAACCTGATTCCTTAAAGTGGGAGAAGGAATTATGATTACTTCTATTCTAGAAATTGTTCTCATTTTATTCTCACTTTTCAGCCTAACCAAAAATAAAATTGAAAGGAATCAATTCTAATTCAATTCCATTTTAGTCAACCAAACGTAGGGCAATGTAATATTATCCTTACATATACAAAAATATACAAAAATTTACTAAACACATCTATAAAAATATATTCCACCTAATTCAAAACATGTCCCAATATACCATCAACCAAGCAATTCTAGCATTTATTCAAGAACTTCAAGTTTAACATATACCAAATGTCTCTAAATCAACTAACAAATTAATATAACTCCAATAAAAAATCCAAGTCTAAGAAGATGGATAAATCAATGGATTTTGGGAGGTATGTGTTACGTGTGATATTGTACTAAAGAATTATGATGCAATATTTTTTACTAAGTGTGTAAGAATCTCATCATCACCTCATGTCATTGAGCCATCATATTCTCTTGTTGAGTAAATATCTCAATACGATGATCCTAAGTTTAAATTTGCTAACTGTGGACTTAATATATGAACACTTTCGACATGGACAACGGATTAGAGTGAATATGGGATTGAGAATAGGAATGGAATGGAAACCTTTTTTGTAATTGACTACTAGAATCAAAGAATGAATCACGATTAATATGTTTGGTTTACAATTGGAAGAGAATGTAAAACACTGTATATTACCTTAACACCCATATATTCTATAAAATTTAAATAATATTATTTAATTATTATTTTTTCGTTAGACAAAATAAATTATTGAAATTATTATTTTTCTTAATAATTATATCTTAAAAATAAAATATATTATAAAAATTATTATTTTCATAATAGGGTTTAGTATTTGGAGGTTTGGAATTTGGGATTTGGGGTTTAGTGTTTTGGAATTTGGGTTTTAGATTTAGGGTTGAATTTTTCAGTTAAGGTTAAGGTTTAAAATTATTATTTTTCTAACTAGGGTTTAGGATTATGAGATTTTGTGGTTTATGATTTTGGGTTTACGGTTATATTTATGGGTTAATGTTTAGGGTTAAAATTATTATTTTTCTAAATAAGGTTTAGGGTTATGGGATTTTGGATTTGGGGTTTAGGGTTTAGGGTTTAAGGTTATAATTGTGGGTTATGGTTTAGGATCAAAATTATTATTTTCCTAAATTGAATGTATGGTTTTGGGATTTGGGGTTTAGAGTTTAAGGTTTAGGGTTTTATTTGTGGGTTAAGGTTTAGAGTTAAAATTATTATTTTTCTAAATAGGGTATTGGTTGTGGGATTTGGGGTTTAGATTTTAAGGTTTTGGGTTATGTTTATGTATTAAGGTTAGTGTTAAAATTATTATTTTTGTAAATAGGATATAGGGTTTTGAGATTTAGAGTTTATGGTTACGATTATATTTATGGATTAAGGTTTAGGATTAAAATTATTATTTTTCTAAATATTATTTAGGGTTGTGGAATTTGGGATTTGGGGTTTTGGATATAAGGTTTAAAGTTATATTTGTGGGTTAAGGTTTAGGGTTAAAATTATTATTTTTCTAAATAATGTTTAGGGTTTATGGTTAATGGTATTGGGTTATATTTGTGATTTAAGTTTAGGGTTAAAATTATTATTTTTCTAAATATGATTTACGGTTTTATGATTTGGGGTTTAGGGTTTAGGGTTATATTTGTGTGTTAAGGTTTAGGGTTAAAATTATTACTTTTGTAAATAGGGTTTAGGGTTTATGGTTTTGTGATTTGGGAATGGGGATTTATGGCATAAGGTTTAGGGTTTAGGGTTGTACTTGGGGTGAGATTTTTGTAAAATTGGAAAAACAATTAGATGGGAATGAAATCATGACTCCTTAAGGGGGAGAAGGAATTGTGATTACTTCTTTTTTTAGGAATTGATTTCATTTTATTCTCACTTTTCAGCCCAACCATATATAAAACTAGATAGAATCAATTCTGATACCATTCCATTCTAGTCAACAAAACATTGGGTAGTGTAATATTACCTTTACATATACAAAAATATACTCCACATTCTCTATCAAAATATTTTCCACCTAATCCAGAACATGTCCCAATATACCGTTAACAAAGCAATTCTAGCATTTATTCAAGAACATCAAGTTTAACATATTCCAAATATCTCTACATAAACTAACAAAATATTATAACTCCAATGAGAAAAAAAATCCAAGTCTAAGAAGATGGAGAAATTGATAGATGTTATTTGATGAGTGCTTAAAAAGCAATAAAATTACCATGATTTAATGTACTTTAATTGATTAAATAGATTTATATTTTTATGACTTTATCATATTTTTATATAAATTTTTCTTTTTTGGTATTATGGGTATTTTTAATGTTTTTCAGGTATTTTCGTTCAAAAATAACTTAAAAACACAAAGAAAAATACTTGAGGCAATACATCATAAATATTTTGAGAAAAGAAATCAGGAAAAGTCAAAAAGATGAAAACAATTAGACAAAATGTGTCAAAAATGTCAAAATTTTTGGAATCATGTGCACACTAGTCCATCCGCGCCGAGTTTCACATGCACTAGTCCATTTGTGCTGAGTCCCGCGCATGCTCGCGTGCGCCAACCACCGTCTGTTGTGCCAACCGCCGATCTGTCTAGATTTTCGCACTCCATATGCATACCAACCTATCCAAACGCGTCCAAATTCAAATTTTGAAATATTTTCCCCCCTTTTTTGGGTCTTTTCTTGCCCTATAAAAGGACCATTTTTCCCATTGTAAAAAAACAATTTTTTGAGCACTTTCTCTCTCTAGCTTTCTCTCTCTAGAAAGTTTTTTTGTTTTATTTTTCAAGTTCTTCTCTTTTGGGATGAACTAGCTATGTTTTTTTTTATAGATTTTTAGTTTTTTATTCAATAAAAAGATATGCACATCCGTTTGGAGGTTTTCCAACAACATAATTATCATCAAATTATTATAAAGATTCTTTTAAAGTATTATTTTAATAGATTCTTTACAGTTATTATTTTATGTTTTATTCTTATATATTATATTTAATTTGTTTGTGATTAAATTTAACATGGCTGGGTGTTTGTAATTATAATATAATTATAACGTTGTTATACTTGTTAAATATTAAATAGATAAAACATTTCCATAAAATAAATTGATTTTTTTATTCAAGATTTTATATTAAGGATGTTAGAGAGAAATACATTATTTTGCATTACAAACTTAAATCTAAAAATTAGATTTTAAGGTTTAATTATCCGGTCTGATTTAGAATATTTTTCTTTTATATGTCGGTACAATTACCCGGTAGTTATAGTGAAAATTATTTCAAATTTTTTTTTATAAGAATTATTATTTGAAAATGTATTGATGACATTTTTTTAGTAATGGTTTTAAAAATTGAAAGTTAGTATTTGGATAGTTAAATTTTTAGGTTTAATTTGAACACCTTGAATAAAGTTTAATTATTTGACTGTGTATGATTAGATGGTTTGCTATTTTCTTAGAAATAAAACTAAAATTTAATATTTAATTAATTAATAGGCCCCTTAAGGATATTAGTTAGTTAATATTAAACAAAAGAATTTGGACTCCGCCTAAGGACACTTTCATACCAAAAAGAGAAAATCAACAAATATTAATTTATATATTTAATAACTTAAATAATATGAGCATGCATAATTAGCTTAATTATTATATCCATAAATATTTTACTGTTATGAATGATAAAATTTACATTATTGTTTATTGAATATATATCTATGTTTATGTTTATTTTTATGTTATTAGATTAGGAAACAAACAAACCAAAATATCGTGACAATATGTTTAAGATTTAATTATATTTTGAAGATTTTGAATAATAAATTAAAAGTCATATATATTACTTCCTTAGATCGATATTGGGAATCATATATATTACTTCCTGTAGAGTAACAGTGCGGAACGAGGTCACCACTCCCCGAATACACTGCCTCGACGCTTGTTGAACCAGGCACTTCATGTACCCCAAGTCTTTCGACTCTCTAGATTAACAACAAGCAATCAGAGCCTTCTTGTCTGCAACCTGGAGCTCCCTGGCTTGATCGCTGAACGCGAGCAGTTTGCCGAGAGCTAGTTAGCCGTTTGCAGTTTCTCTGATCACTTACGACATTTATCCCTAACAAACTAGCAGCTATTGTACGGAGTTGTTAGTGTCTGACCTTGGAGGTGGGTGGGCCCAACGTTTAGGAGGGAATAAGGGGGTGGTGGGGGATATCCCCCACGCTTGAAAGAGAAAAGAGATTTGACCTTTAGCGAGTAAAAGAAACACTCTTATATGTCTCGAAGGCGAGTTAAGATCTGTAGCTAGGGGGCGGGTGGGCCCAACGTTTAGGAGGGAATAAGGGGGCAGTGGAGGATATCCCCCACGCTTGAAAGAGAAAAGAGATATTCCCTTTAGCGAGTAAAAGCAACACTCTTATAATGCGGGGTTGAATTTGTCGATTCTTGGATATAAAGATATCAAATGCGATACATCAAACTGGCATGCCCAGTAACCCATGTATGGTATTTGAAACGTCTTCCTAGTTATATCACGAATCTTTTAGATAAGCCTCTTAAAGAATTAGAGGGCCTAGTATACTGCGATGTGTGATTTGATCAAAATTGTAATTTTACAAATTCAGAACGAAAAACTGTCATCCCATTCAATCGATTTGGGATGCCCCGGATCTGACATGTCTCGTGGTAGGAGTAACATGAAACTCAGAATTATGGGTGTGGTTGATGAGTGCTCAAAAAGCACTAAAATAACCATGATTTTATGCACATTAATTGATTAATATATATATATATTTATATGT
This sequence comes from Hippophae gyantsensis, assembly GCA_030763125.1. NCBI lineage: Eukaryota > Viridiplantae > Streptophyta > Magnoliopsida > Rosales > Elaeagnaceae > Hippophae > Hippophae gyantsensis. The sequence goes on along the minus strand of CM061033.1, from coordinate 6,916,901 downwards.
TTTATCATATATTTATATATATTTGTCTTTTTCGGAATCACGGGTATTTTTATTGTTTTTCAGGTATTTTGGCTTAAAAACGCAACTTAAAGACACAAAGAGGAATACTGGAAGCAATACATCACAAATATATTAATAAATAAATGGGGAAAGGTCAAAAAATATGGAAAAATTGGACAAAATGGGTCAAAAGGGTCAAAAATGTCAAAAAGGAGAAAATCGCGCCGCCCAGCCGCCCAGCCGCGCCGAGGCCGCGCGCGGCACGCCCGGGGCCGCGCGCAAGAACGCGCCCGGATGGCGCGCGCGCGTGCCCGCTCCGCGCGCGCGCCGGCTCTCCCGGTCGCGCGCGCCGCGCGCCTCCTGCTTTCGCGCGCGCCTCTGCGCGCACTCACTGCCTCGCGCGCGCGCCCTGCGCGCCCGGCTACCCCCCTCCGCGCGCCCAACGCCTTTTCGCCCCATTTTTCACGTGCAGCCGCCCCTGTGACGTCATGCTGACGTCATTAATGACATCAGCAATTCCAATACGCGTTTTTACATTTTTTAATATTTTTTTAACATTTTTTTCTCTCCATCCTCACCTATAAATACCCCCCTTCCCTTCACTTCAAAACACACCTTCAAAACACACTTCTCTCTTCTTTCTTTCTCTCTTTTCTTAGATTTTTAGGTTTTTTTAGTTTTTCTTAGTTTGTAGTTAATTTCTCTTAGTTTTAGAGTTCTTCCCTTTTTGGGAAGAACTAGTTATGTTTTTGTAATATATTAGCTTTTGATTCAATAAATGGGAGTGCAAATTCCGCTTGGAGGTTTTCCAGCAACGGGAATAGCGTCGAAGTTCTGTAAGGATTTTATTTTCTTTACAGTTATTTTTTATGCTTTATTCTTACATGTTATATTTTGATTTGTCTGTGATTAAATTTAACTGTGTTCAGTGTTTAGTAAACATGATGTAATAATAACGTTGTTATGCTTGCGAAATATTAAATAGGTAAAAATCTCTAAAATGAATTGATTTTGTTTTTATTCAAGATTTTATATTAAGAATGTTAGAGAGAAATATATTATTTTTTCATTACAAACTTAAACCTGAAAATTAGATTTTAAGGTTTAGTTATCCTATTCGATTTAGAGTAGTGCTCTTTTATTTGATGGTACAATCGCCTCTAGGTAGTTAGAGTGAAGCTCTATTTCAAAAGTTTTTATAAGAATTATTATCTGAAAATGTATTGACAACATGTTTTCAGTAGTGGTTTTAAAACTTGAAAGTTAGTACTCGGATAATTAAATTCTTAGGTTTAATTTGGACACCTTGAATAAAGTTTAAACTGTCTAACCCCACCAAAGGTGGCATTTAAATGGTTCATTTTCAATCTCTTAGAAAAAGGAATTAATTTAATTAACCAAATTAGTTATCAACCCCACCCATAGGTGTTAATTGATTTGTTTAGTTAACAAAGAATATCTAACCCCACCAAAGGTGGTATTCATATAAAAAAGAGAGAATCAATAAATATCAATTCATATCTTTAATAACCTAATTAATATGAGCAAGCATAATTAACTTAATTATTATATCCATAAATACTTCACCATTATAAATGATAAAATTTGCATAAATGTTTATTGAATCTATGTTTATTTTTATGTAAGTAGATTAAAAACACAAAACCCCAAAATATCGTGACAGGATGTTTAGGATTTAATTTCGTTTTTAAAAGTTTGAATAATAAATTAAAAACCACATACATTCCTTCCTTAGATCGACCTTGGGAGTATACTTATCATTTTCTACGAAATGATTCGTGCACTTGCGAGAGTTTTATAAATAGATAAAACCAAAGTAACGGGCAGGATCGGCGATGTCGATTCTGCCCCGATCAGTGGTCAATACTCCCAAGTAAAAAAGGGAATTAGTCTATGGTCAATTCAATAATAGAATTCCCTCTTGAAAAAAAAGACTTGACGTCTTTTTTGCTTTTGTGGAATTAATCATTCCTCTTCATTTAGAACGTTTAGAAAGAAATTATGTCCAAATAAGCCATGGTTGCAAGAGTCTATCCATCGCATATAGGCTTTAAGGATATCGTGACATAACCATCGAGGTGAAGTAGAGACCTAAAAGATTGAATGGAACGATACATAGACAAATAAATCCCTTCTGAACTCTAAGGCACTCCCTTTTAAGAGGATTCATTGTTCGAAGGGAAGTAGACTACTCAAGAATTTCACATTTCATTTATTTTATTTCGTAATTGATAGAAAGAATAGAATTAAGAAAATTGAATAATAAAAAGAAGACTGAATCAAAGAAATTTTGCTTGATCTTCTTTGGGAACTTGAGTAAGGGGTAGTTGGGATTTTTATAGAATTGGAAAGTGTAACTCCCTTACATTATCTTTTTGGGGTCTAACTACTTTAGCTGGATGAGAGGAAACTTTCACGTCCGATTTTGAAAGGGGGAGATCTTATAGGATCCTATCCAAATTTTTCTTTTGCTAGGCCCATAGCTAAAAAACCAACTTTCTTACGATTACGTGGTTTATTCAAATATGAAATCCAATCCTGGAAATACAGCATCCCACTTTTTTTTACTACCCAAGGTTTCGATACATTTCGAAATCGAGAAATTTCTACTGGAGCAGGTGCTATCCGAGAACAATTAGCCGATTTGGATTTTTGAATTATTATAGACTCTTTGCTGGTAGAATGGAAAGAATTAGGGGAAGAGGGGCCCACGGGTAATGAATGGGAAGATCGAAAGGTTGGAAGAAGAAAGGATTTTTTGGTTAGACTCATGGAATTAGCTAAGCATTTTATTCAAACAAATATAGAACCTGAGTGGATGGTTTTATGTCTATTACCAGTTCTTCCTCCCGAGTTAAGATCGATTATTCAGATAGATGGGGGGAAACTAATGAGCTTGGATATTAATGAACTCTATAGAAGAGTTATTTATCGGAACAATACTCTTATCGATCTATTAACAACAAGTAGATCTATGCCAGGGGAATTAGTAATGTGTTAGGAGAAATTGGTACAAGAAGTCGTGGATACACTCCTTGATAATGGAATCCGCGGACAACCAATGCGGGACAGTCATAATAAGGCTTATATACGTAACGTAATAAGATGTGAGAATTTGAGCAAAGATCAGGATTATTTAGGTCTTCTTTGGCCACTCCTTTTATGGGTATAGGAAGCCCCCCTTTAGAGCAAGTTTTCACATGTCGTTCCCCTTTCCAAATTACTTTCTTTCCGTTCGATCCTTTCATTTACACCTTTGTTTGACTCATATTTCCTCCTATTCTTATTTCGGCAGTAAACTAAATAGAAGGCACAAATTCACTATTGAAAGGGCTTATTAAAAGTTATTAAAGAGAAAGGTTGGGCTTTCTGTATAAAATAGGCTATTGGTCCTTTATTGACATTTCATTTTGAAATAAAAAGTTTCTAAAGCGCTATTTCAATTGTTAATAGCCGCTTAAATCAAGATCTTTCAATAGGTCTCCACCCCCCGAGTATATACTTCAACAGGAATCACAAAAGGGTAAATTGATACAATAGAAACCTCTGGTAAAATGCCCACCCATAACCCAATAGATAAATTACATTACATAGTCCATTTTAGGAATTGGCGACTTACCCATTCGGTGACTTTGGCACTGGAAATTTCCAAAATGGGTACTATCAGGTTGGGTGAATTCAATAATAGACGTATGTTGGTATTCCATCCTTCCTTCTCCTTTCAGGGCATATCCGAAAGAGAATCCAATCCGGTAATTCTTGGTCATGAATATCTGAATAGGACGAACTACTCTGTGGATATCTTTGCTTTGGAACAAAACAATTCGAACTGCTCTGATTCTACATATTGATCATTTTGAACTAAAATAAAACTTTGGGGTGGAATAGTTACGTTATGTAGAATATCCTCACTCTCAATAGTGACATATAAGTCTATATAACATAGAAAGGCGGGATGTCCATGGCGTGTACGTGTAGGATGAACCAAACCTTCATTGAATTTTATTTTTCCATTAGAAGGGGCTCGTACATGTTCTGCAATACCCCCTGTGAATACCCCACCGGTATGAAAATTTCTTAATTTTAGTTGAGTACTAGGCTCCCCAATAGATTGACCCACAATAATACCTACAGCTTTTCCCAATTCGACCAAGTCGCCATGAGTGGGGCTCCGGCCATAACATAATCGGCAGATCCAAGACGCACTCTTACAAGTATAGGGGGTTCGGATAGATATTGGTTCCGTTTGAAAGGTTATGAATCGATTGACAAGTCCAATCCCAATATCTTGATTTCGAATGGCAATACATCGTGGGCCTATATATATATTGTCTACTA